>CAWUFW010001940.1:1207500-2508741 GCA_963921515.1 Calotriton arnoldi | reverse complement strand
TGTGCTTCGTTCAGTTGCATGTGCTCTGTTCCCATGAGGCACAGGGTCAAGACTGATTTGCATATGGCTGGGTTCAAACTGGAATGGCATGGTGAGCAAAAAACGATGGATTTAGGCCCAGATCTCTGTACTGGGGTGAATGTATGACATTGTTCTGCATTCTGTCCATCAACTGTTGTTTTTGCATTTGTCACCTCGAGTGGGACGGGTATGCCCAGACGTGGGTCCCGTGCTCTCCATGCCACTGGAATCAAGATATCCTGGCTGAAGAGGGGTGAAACCCTGAAACCGGTCCTAGGATGCTTGTTTCCAGTCCAGGGAGGACCTGGCTTGGCAGTTCGGGCTGGACTGTTCCCATGAGGCACAGGGTCAAGACTGATTTGCATATGGCTGGGTTCTAACTGGAATGGCATGGTGAGCAAAAAAACGATGGATTTAGGCCCAGATCTCTGTACTGGGGTGAATGTATGACATTGTTCTGCATTCTGTCCATCAACTGTTGTTTTTGCATTTGTCACCCCGAGTGGTACGGGTATGCCCAGACGTGGGTCTCGTGCTCTCCATGCCACTGG
Organism: Calotriton arnoldi; assembly: GCA_963921515.1. Lineage (NCBI taxonomy): Eukaryota > Metazoa > Chordata > Amphibia > Caudata > Salamandridae > Calotriton > Calotriton arnoldi. The sequence continues at coordinate 2,508,169 of CAWUFW010001940.1, read as the reverse complement.
AATCAAGCTATCCTGGCTGAAGAGGGGTGAAACCCCAAAACCGGTCCTAGCCCATGAGGCACAGGGTCAATACTGATTTGCATATGGCTGGGTTCAAACTGGAATGGCATGGTGAGCAAAAAAACGATGGATTTAGGCCCAGATCTCTGTACTGGGGTGAATGTATGACATTGTTCTGCATTCTGTCCATCAACTGTTGTTTTTGCATTTGTCACCTTGAGTGGGACGGGTATGCCCAGACGTGCGTCCCGTGCTCTCCATGCCACTGGAATCAAGCTATCCTGGCTGAAGAGGGTGAAACCCCGAAACCGGTCCTAGGATGCTTGTTTCCAGTCCAGGGAGGACCTGGCTTGGCAGTTCGGGCTGGACTGTTCCCATGAGGCACAGGGTCAAGACTGATTTGCATATGGCTGGGTTCTAACTGGAATGGCATGGTGAGCAAAAAAACGATGGATTTAGGCCCAGATCTCTGTACTGGGGTGAATGTATGACATTGTTCTGCATTCTGTCCATCAACTGTTGTTTTTGCATTTGTCACCCCGAGTGGTACGGGTATGCCCAGACGTGGGTCCCGTGCTCTCCATGCCACTGGAATCAAGCTATCCTGGCTGAAGAGGGTGAAACCCGAAACCGGTCCTAGGATGCTTGTTTCCAGTCAAGGGAGGACCTGGCTTGGCAGTTCGGGCTGGACTGTTCCCATGAGGCACAGGGTCAAGACTGATTTGCATATGGCTGGGTTCAAACCGGAATGGCATGGTGAGCAAAAAAGCGATAGATTTAGGCCCAGATCTCTGTACTGGGGTGAATGTATGACATTGTTCTGCATTCTCTCCATCAACTGTTGTTTTTGCATTTGTCACCCCGAGTGGGACGGGTATGCCCAGACGTGGGTCCCGTGCTCTCCATGCCACTGGAATCAAGCTATCCTGGCTGAAGAGGGGTGAAACCCCGAAACCGGTCCTAGGATGCTTGTTTCCAGTCCAGGGAGGACCTGGCTTGGCAGTTCGGGCTGGACTGTTCCCATGAGGCACAGGGTCAAGACTGATTTGCATATGGCTGGGTTCAAACTGGAATGGCATGGTGAGCAAAAAAACGATGGATTTAGGCCCAGATCTCTGTACTGGGGTGAATGTATGACATTGTTCTGCATTCTGTCCATCAACTGTTGTTTTTGCATTTGTCACCCCGAGTGGGACGGGTATGCCCAGACGTGGGTCCCGTGCTCTCCATGCCACTGGAATCAAGCTATCCTGGCTGAAGAGGGTGAAACCCCGAAACCGGTCCTAGGATGCTTGTTTCCAGTCCAGGGAGGACCTGGCTTGGCAGTTCGGGCTGGACTGTTCCCATGAGGCACAGGGTCAAGACTGATTTGCATATGGCTGGGTTCAAACTGGAATGGCATGGTGAGCAAAAACGATGGATTTAGGCCCAGATCTCTGTACTGGGGTGAATGTATGACATTGTTCTGCATTCTGTCCATCAACTGTTGTTTTTGCATTTGTCACCCCGAGTGGGACGGGTATGCCCAGACGTGGGTCCCGTGCTCTCCATGCCACTGGAATCAAGCTATCCTGGCTGAAGAGGGGTGAAACCCCGAAACCGGTCCTAGGATGCTTGTTTCCAGTCCAGGGAGGACCTGGCTTTGCAGTTCGGGCTGGACTGTTCCCATGAGGCACAGGGTCAAGACTGATTTGCATATGGCTGGGTTCAAACTCGAATGGCATGGTGAGCAAAAAAACGATGGATTTAGGCCCAGATCTCTGTACTGGGGTGAATGTATGACATTGTTCTGCATTCTGTCCATCAACTGTTGTTTTTGCATTTGTCACCCCGAGTGGGATGGGTATGCCCAGACGTGGGTCCCGTGCTCTCCATGCCACTGGAATCAAGCTATCCTGGCTGAAGAGGGGTGAAACCCCGAAACCGGTCCTAGGATGCTTGTTTCCAGTCCAGGGAGGACCTGGCTTGGCAGTTCGGGCTGGACTGTTCCCATGAGGCACAGGGTCAAGACTGATTTGCATATGGCTGGGTTCAAACTGGAATGGCATGGTGAGCAAAAAACGATGGATTTAGGCCCAGATCTCTGTACTGGGGTGAATGTATGACATTGTTCTGCATTCTGTCCATCAACTGTTGTTTTTGCATTTATCACCCCGAGTGGGACGGGTATGCCCAGACGTGGGTCCCGTGCTCTCCATGCCACTGGAATCAAGCTATCCTGGCTGAAGAGGGGTGAAACCCCGAAACCGGTCCTAGGATGCTTGTTTCCAGTCCAGGGAGGACCTGGCTTGGCAGTTCGGGCTGGACTGTTCCCATGAGGCACAGGGTCAAGACTGATTTGCATATGGCTGGGTTCAAACTGGAATGGCATGGTGAGCAAAAAAACGATGGATTTAGACCCAGATCCTTGTACTGGGGTGAATGTATGACATTGTTCTGCATTCTGTCCATCAACTGTTGTTTTTGCATTTGTCACCCCGAGTGGGACGGGTATGCCCAGACGTGGGTCCCGTGCTCTCCATGCCACTGGAATCAAGCTATCCTGGCTGAAGAGGGGTGAAACCCCGAAACCGGTCCTAGCCCATGAGGCACAGGGTCAAGACTGATTTGCATATGGCTGGGTTCAAACTGGAATGGCATGGTGAGCAAAAAAACGATGGATTTAGGCCCAGATCTCTGTACTGGGGTGAATGTATGACATTGTTCTGCATTCTGTCCATCAACTGTTGTTTTTGCATTTATCACCTCGAGTGGGACGGGTATGCCCAGACGTGGGTCCCGTGCTCTCCATGCCACTGGAATCAAGCTATCCTAGCTGAAGAGGGGTGAAACCCCAAAACCGGTCCTAGGATGCTTGTTTCCAGTCCAGGGAGGACCTGGCTTGGCAGTTCGGGCTGGACTGTTCCCATGAGGCACAGGGTCAAGACTGATTTGCATATGGCTGGGTTCAAACTGGAATGGCATGGTGAGCAAAAAACGATGGATTTAGGCCCAGATCTCTGTACTGGGGTGAATGTATGACATTGTTCTGCATTCTGTCCATCAACTGTTGTTTTTGCATTTATCACCCCGAGTGGGACGGGTATGCCCAGACGTGGGTCCCGTGCTCTCCATGCCACTGGAATCAAGCTATCCTGGCTGAAGAGGGGTGAAACCCCGAAACCGGTCCTAGGATGCTTGTTTCCAGTCCAGGGAGGACCTGGCTTGGCAGTTCGGGCTGGACTGTTCCCATGAGGCACAGGGTCAAGACTGATTTGCATATGGCTGGGTTCAAACTGGAATGGCATGGTGAGCAAAAAAACGATGGATTTAGGCCCAGATCTCTGTACTGGGGTGAATGTATGACATTGTTCTGCATTCTGTCCATCAACTGTTGTTTTTGCATTTGTCACCCCGAGTGGGACGGGTATGCCCAGACGTGGGTCCCGTGCTCTCCATGCCACTGGAATCAAGCTATCCTGGCTGAAGAGGGGTGAAACCCCGAAACCGGTCCTAGCCCATGAGGCACAGGGTCAAGACTGATTTGCATATGGCTGGGTTCAAACTGGAATGGCATGGTGAGCAAAAAAACGATGGATTTAGGCCCAGATCTCTGTACTGGGGTGAATGTATGACATTGTTCTGCATTCTGTCCATCAACTGTTGTTTTTGCATTTATCACCTCGAGTGGGACGGGTATGCCCAGACGTGGGTCCCGTGCTCTCCATGCCACTGGAATCAAGCTATCCTGGCTGAAGAGGGGTGAAACCCCGAAACCGGTCCTAGGATGCTTGTTTCCAGTCCAGGGAGGACCTGGCTTGGCAGTTCGGGCTGGACTGTTCCCATGAGGCACAGGGTCAAGACTGATTTGCATATGGCTGGGTTCAAACTGGAATGGCATGGTGAGCAAAAAACGATGGATTTAGGCCCAGATCTTTGTACTGGGGTGAATGTATGACATTGTTCTGCATTCTGTCCATCAACTGTTGTTTTTGCATTTGTCACCCCGAGTGGGACGGGTATGCCCAGACGTGGGTCCCGTGCTCTCCATGCCACTGGAATCAAGCTATCCTGGCTGAAGAGGGGTGAAACCCCGAAACCGGTCCTAGGATGCTTGTTTCCAGTCCAGGGAGGACCTGGCTTGGCAGTTCGGGCTGGACTGTTCCCATGAGGCACAGGGTCAAGACTGATTTGCATATGGCTGGGTTCAAACTGGAATGGCATGGTGAGCAAAAAAACGATGGATTTAGGCCCAGATCTCTGTACTGGGGTGAATGTATGACATTGTTCTGCATTCTGTCCATCAACTGTTGTTTTTGCATTTGTCACCCCGAGTGGGACGGGTATGCCCAGACGTGGGTCCCGTGCTCTCCATGCCACTGGAATCAAGCTATCCTGGCTGAAGAGGGGTGAAACCCCGAAACCGGTCCTAGGATGCTTGTTTCCAGTCCAGGGAGGACCTGGCTTTGCAGTTCGGGCTGGATTGTTCCCATGAGGCACAGGGTCAAGACTGATTTGCATATGGCTGGGTTCAAACTCGAATGGCATGGTGAGCAAAAAACGATGGATTTAGGCCCAGATCTCTGTACTGGGGTGAATGTATGACATTGTTCTGCATTCTGTCCATCAACTGTTGTTTTTGCATTTGTCACCCCGAGTGGGACGGGTATGCCCAGACGTGGGTCCCGTGCTCTCCATGCCACTGGAATCAAGCTATCCTGGCTGAAGAGGGGTGAAACCCCGAAACCGGTCCTAGGATGCTTGTTTCCAGTCCAGGGAGGACCTGGCTTGGCAGTTCGGGCTGGACTGTTCCCATGAGGCACAGGGTCAAGACTGATTTGCATATGGCTGGGTTCAAACTGGAATGGCATGGTGAGCAAAAAAACGATGGATTTAGGCCCAGATCTCTGTACTGGGGTGAATGTATGACATTGTTCTGCATTCTGTCCATCAACTGTTGTTTTTGCATTTATCACCCCGAGTGGGACGTGTATGCCCAGACGTGGGTCCCGTGCTCTCCATGCCACTGGAATCAAGCTATCCTGGCTGAAGAGGGGTGAAACCCCGAAACCGGTCCTAGGATGCTTGTTTCCAGTCCAGGGAGGACATGGCTTGGCAGTTCGGGCTGGACTGTTCCCATGAGGCACAGGGTCAAGACTGATTTGCATATGGCTGGGTTCAAACTGGAATGGCATGGTGAGCAAAAAACGATGGATTTAGGCCCAGATCTCTGTACTGGGGTGAATGTATGACATTGTTCTGCATTCTGTCCATCAACTGTTGTTTTTGCATTTGTCACCTCGAGTGGGACGGGTATGCCCAGACGTGGGTACCGTGCTCTCCATGCCACTGGAATCAAGCTATACTGGCTGAAGAGGGGTGAAACCCCGAAACCGGTCCTATGATGCTTGTTTCCAGTCCAGGGAGGACCTGGCTTGGCAGTTCGGGCTGGACTGTTCCCATGAGGCACAGGGTCAAGTCTGATTTGCATATTGCTGGGTTCTAACTGGAATGGCATGGTGAGCAAAAAAACGATGGATTTAGGCACAGATCTCTGTACTGGGGTGAATGTATGACATTGTTCTGCATTCTGTCCATCAACTGTTGTTTTTGCATTTGTCACCCCGAGTGGTACGGGTATGCCCAGACGTGGGTCCCGTGCTCTCCATGCCACTGGAATCAAGCTATCCTGGCTGAAGAGGGGTGAAACACCGAAACCGGTCCTAGGATTGCTTGTTTCCAGTCCAGGGAGGACCTGGCTTGGCAGTTCGGGCTGGACTGTTCCCATGAGGCACAGGGTCAAGACTGATTTGCATACGGCTGGGTTCAAACTGGAATGGCATGGTGAGCAAAAAACGATAGATTTAGGCCCAGATCTCTGTACTGGGGTGAATGTATGACATTGTTCTGCATTCTGTCCATCAACTGCTGTTTTTGCATTTGTCACCCCGAGTGGGACGGGTATGCCCAGACGTGGGTCCCGTGCTCTCCATGCCACTGGAATCAAGCTATCCTGGCTGAAGAGGGGTGAAACCCCGAAACCGGTCCTAGGATGCTTGTTTCCAGTCCAGGAGGACCTGGCTTGGCAGTTCGGGCTGGACTGTTCCCATGAGGCACAGGGTCAAGACTGATTTGCATATGGCTGGGTTCAAACTGGAATGGCATGGTGAGCAAAAACGATGGATTTAGGCCCAGATCTCTGTACTGGGGTGAATGTATGACATTGTTCTGCATTCTGTCCATCAACTGTTGTTTTTGCATTTGTCACCCCGAGTGGGACGGGTATGCCCAGACGTGGGTCCCGTGCTCTCCATGCCACTAGAATCAAGCTATCCTGGCTGAAGAGGGGTGAAACCCCAAAACCGGTCCTAGCCCATGAGGCACAGGGTCAAGACTGATTTGCATATGGCTGGGTTCAAACTGGAATGGCATGGTGAGCAAAAAAACGATGGATTTAGGCCCAGATCTCTGTACTGGGGTGAATGTATGACATTGTTCTGCATTCTGTCCATCAACTGTTGTTTTTGCATTTGTCACCTCGAGTGGGACGGGTATGCCCAGACGTGGGTCCCGTGCTCTCCATGCCACTGGAATCAAGCTATCCTGGCTGAAGAGGGGTGAAACCCCGAAACCGGTCCTAGGATGCTTGTTTCCAGTCCAGGGAGGACTTGGCTTGGCAGTTCGGGCTGGACTGTTCCCATGAGGCGCAGGGTCAAGACTGATTTGCATATGGCTGGGTTCAAACTGGAATGGCATGGTGAGCAAAAAAACGATGGATTTAGGCCCAGATCTCTGTACTGGGGTGAATGTATGACATTGTTCTGCATTCTGTCCATCAACTGTTGTTTTTGCATTTGTCACCCCGAGTGGGACGGGTATGCCCAGACGTGGGTCCCGTGCTCTCCATGCCACTGGAATCAAGCTATCCTGGCTGAAGAGGGGTGAAACCCCGAAACCGGTCCTAGCCCATGAGGCACAGGGTCAAGACTGATTTGCATATGGCTGGGTTCAAACTGGAATGGCATGGTGAGCAAAAAAACGATGGATTTAGGCCCAGATCTCTGTACTGGGGTGAATGTATGACATTGTTCTGCATTCTGTCCATCAACTGTTGTTTTTGCATTTATCATCTCGAGTGGGACGGGTATGCCCAGACGTGGGTCCCGTGCTCTCCATGCCACTGGAATCAAGCTATCCTGGCTGAAGAGGGGTGAAACCCCGAAACCGGTCCTAGGATGCTTGTTTCCAGTCCAGGGAGGACCTGGCTTGGCAGTTCGGGCTGGACTGTTCCCATGAGGCACAGGGTCAAGACTGATTTGCATAAGGCTGGGTTCAAACTGGAATGGCATGGTGAGCAAAAAACGATGGATTTAGGCCCAGATCTTTGTACTGGGGTGAATGTATGACATTGTTCTGCATTCTGTCCATCAACTGTTGTTTTTGCATTTGTCACCCCGAGTGGGACGGGTATGCCCAGACGTGGGTCCCGTGCTCTCCATGCCACTGGAATCAAGCTATCCTGGCTGAAGAGGGGTGAAACCCGAAACCGGTCCTAGGATGCTTGTTTCCAGTCCAGGGAGGACCTGGCTTGGCAGTTCGGGCTGGACTGTTCCCATGAGGCACAGGGTCAAGACTGATTTGCATATGGCTGGGTTCAAACTGGAATGGCATGGTGAGCAAAAAACGATGGATTTAGGCCCAGATCTCTGTACTGGGGTGAATGTATGACATTGTTCTGCATTCTGTCCATCAACTGTTGTTTTTGCATTTGTCACCCCGAGTGGGACGGGTATGCCCAGACGTGGGTCCCGTGCTCTCCATGCCACTGGAATCAAGCTATCCTGGCTGAAGAGGGGTGAAACCCCGAAACCGGTCCTAGGATGCTTGTTTCCAGTCCAGGGAGGACCTGGCTTTGCAGTTCGGGCTGGATTGTTCCCATGAGGCACAGGGTCAAGACTGATTTGCATATGGCTGGGTTCAAACTCGAATGGCATGGTGAGCAAAAAAACGATGGATTTAGGCCCAGATCTCTGTACTGGGGTGAATGTATGACATTGTTCTGCATTCTGTCCATCAACTGTTGTTTTTGCATTTGTCACCCCGAGTGGGACGGGTATGCCCAGACGTGGGTCCCGTGCTCTCCATGCCACTGGAATCAAGCTATCCTGGCTGAAGAGGGTGAAACCCCGAAACCGGTCCTAGGATGCTTGTTTCCAGTCCAGGGAGGACCTGGCTTGGCAGTTCGGGCTGGACTGTTCCCATGAGGCACAGGGTCAAGACTGATTTGCATATGGCTGGGTTCAAACTGGAATGGCATGGTGAGCAAAAAACGATGGATTTAGGCCCAGATCTCTGTACTGGGGTGAATGTATGACATTGTTCTGCATTCTGTCCATCAACTGTTGTTTTTGCATTTATCACCCCGAGTGGGACGTGTATGCCCAGACGTGGGTCCCGTGCTCTCCATGCCACTGGAATCAAGCTATCCTGGCTGAAGAGGGGTGAAACCCCGAAACCGGTCCTAGGATGCTTGTTTCCAGTCCAGGGAGGACATGGCTTGGCAGTTCGGGCTGGACTGTTCCCATGAGGCAGAGGGTCAAGACTGAATTGCATATGGCTGGGTTCAAACTGGAATGGCATGGTGAGCAAAAAAACGATGGATTTAGGCCCAGATCTCTGTACTGGGGTGAATGTATGACATTGTTCTGCATTCTGTCCATCAACTGTTGTTTTTGCATTTGTCACCTCGAGTGGGACGGGTATGCCCAGACGTGGGTACCGTGCTCTCCATGCCACTGGAATCAAGCTATACTGGCTGAAGAGGGGTGAAACCCCGAAACCGGTCCTATGATGCTTGTTTCCAGTCCAGGGAGGACCTGGCTTGGCAGTTCGGGCTGGACTGTTCCCATGAGGCACAGGGTCAAGACTGATTTGCATATTGCTGGGTTCTAACTGGAATGGCATGGTGAGCAAAAAACGATGGATTTAGGCACAGATCTCTGTACTGGGGTGAATGTATGACATTGTTCTGCATTCTGTCCATCAACTGTTGTTTTTGCATTTGTCACCCCGAGTGGTACGGGTATGCCCAGACGTGCGTCCCGTGCTCTCCATGCCACTGGAATCAAGCTATCCTGGCTGAAGAGGGGTGAAACACCGAAACCGGTCCTAGGATGCTTGTTTCCAGTCCAGGGAGGACCTGGCTTGGCAGTTCGGGCTGGACTGTTCCCATGAGGCACAGGGTCAAGACTGATTTGCATATGGCTGGGTTCAAACTGGAATGGCATGGTGAGCAAAAAACGATAGATTTAGGCCCAGATCTCTGTACTGGGGTGAATGTATGACATTGTTCTGCATTCTGTCCATCAACTGTTGTTTTTGCATTTGTCACCCCGAGTGGGACGGGTATGCCCAGACGTGGGTCCCGTGCTCTCCATGCCACTGGAATCAAGCTATCCTGGCTGAAGAGGGGTGAAACCCCGAAACCGGTCCTAGGATGCTTGTTTCCAGTCCAGGGAGGACCTGGCTTGGCAGTTTGGGCTGGACTGTTCCCATGAGGCACAGGGTCAAGACTGATTTGCATATGGCTGGGTTCAAACTGGAATGGCATGGTGAGCAAAAAAACGATGGATTTAGGCCCAGATCTCTGTACTGGGGTGAATGTATGACATTGTTCTGCATTCTGTCCATCAACTGTTGTTTTTGCATTTGTCACCCCGAGTGGGACGGGTATGCCCAGACGTGGGTCCCGTGCTCTCCATGCCACTGGAATCAAGCTATCCTGGCTGAAGAGGGGTGAAACCCCAAAACCGGTCCTAGCCCATGAGGCACAGGGTCAAGACTGATTTGCATATGGCTGGGTTCAAACTGGAATGGCATGGTGAGCAAAAAAACGATGGATTTAGGCCCAGATCTCTGTACTGGGGTGAATGTATGACATTGTTCTGCATTCTGTCCATCAACTGTTGTTTTTGCATTTGTCACCTCGAGTGGGACGGGTATGCCCAGACGTGGGTCCGTGCTCTCCATGCCACTGGAATCAAGCTATCCTGGCTGAAGAGGGGTGAAACCCCGAAACCGGTCCTAGAATGCTTGTTTCCAGTCCAGGGAGGACCTGGCTTGGCAGTTCGGGCTGGACTGTTCCCATGAGGCACAGGGTCAAGACTGATTTGCATATGGCTGGGTTCTAACTGGAATGGCATGTTGAGCAAAAAAACGATGGAATTAGGCACAGATCTCTTTACTGGGGTGAATGTATGACATTGTTCTGCATTCTGTCCATCAACTGTTGTTTTTGCATTTGTCACCCCGAGTGGTACGGGTATGCCCAGACGTGGGTCCCGTGCTCTCCATGCCACTGGAATCAAGCTATCCTGGCTGAAGAGGGGTGAAACACCGAAACCGGTCCTAGGATGCTTGTTTCCAGTCCAGGGAGGACCTGGCTTGGCAGTTCGGGCTGGACTGTTCCCATGAGGCACAGGGTCAAGACTGATTTGCATATGGCTGGGTTCAAACTGGAATGGCATGGTGAGCAAAAAACGATAGATTTAGGCCCAGATCTCTGTACTGGGGTGAATGTATGACATTGTTCTGCATTCTGTCCATCAACTGTTGTTTTTGCATTTGTCACCCCGAGTGGGACGGGTATGCCCAGACGTGGGTCCCGTGCTCTCCATGCCACTGGAATCAAGCTATCCTGGCTGAAGAGTGGTGAAACCCCGAAACCGGTCCTAGGATGCTTGTTTCCAGTCCAGGGAGGACCTGGCTTGGCAGTTCGGGCTGGACTGTTCCCATGAGGCACAGGGTCAAGACTGATTTGCATATGGCTGGGTTCAAACTGGAATGGCATGGTGAGCAAAAAACGATGGATTTAGGCCCAGATCTCTGTACTGGGGTGAATGTATGACATTGTTCTGCATTCTGTCCATCAACTGTTGTTTTTGCATTTATCACCCCGAGTGGGACTGGTATGCCCAGACGTGGGTCCCGTGCTCTCCATGCCACTGGAATCAAGCTATCCTGGCTGAAGAGGGGTGAAACCCCGAAACCGGTCCTAGGATGCTTGTTTCCACTCCAGGGAGGACCTGGCTTGGCAGTTCGGGCTGGACTGTTCCCATGAGGCACAGGGTCAAGACTGATTTGCATATGGCTGGGTTCAAACTGGAATGGCATGGTGAGCAAAAAACGATGGATTTAGGCCCAGATCTCTGTACTGGGGTGAATGTATGACATTGTTCTGCATTCTGTCCATCAACTGTTGTTTCTGCATTTGTCACCTCGAGTGGGACGGGTATGCCCAGACGTGGGTCCCGTGCTCTCCATGCCACTGGAATCAAGCTATCCTGGCTGAAGAGGGGTGAAACCCCGAAACCGGTCCTAGAATGCTTGTTTCCAGTCCAGGGAGGACCTGGCTTGGCAGTTCGGGCTGGACTGTTCCCATGAGGCACAGGGTCAAGACTGATTTGCATATGGCTGGGTTCAAACTGGAATGGCATGGTGAGCAAAAAACGATAGATTTAGGCCCAGATCTCTGTACTGGGGTGAATGTATGACATTGTTCTGCATTCTGTCCATCAACTGTTGTTTTTGCATTTGTCACCCCGAGTGGGACGGGTATGCCCAGACGTGGGTCCCGTGCTCTCCATGCCACTGGAATCAAGCTATCCTGGCTGAAGAGGGGTGAAACCCCGAAACCGGTCCTAGGATGCTTGTTTCCAGTCCTGGGAGGACCTGGCTTGGCAGTTCGGGCTGGACTGTTCCCATGAGGCACAGGGTCAAGACTGATTTGCATATGGCTGGGTTCAAACTGGAATGGCATGGTGAGCAAAAAACGATGGATTTAGGCCCAGATCTCTGTACTGGGGTGAATGTATGACATTGTTCTGCATTCTGTCCATCAACTGTTGTTTTTGCATTTGTCACCCCGAGTGGGACGGGTATGCCCAGACGTGGGTCCCGTGCTCTCCATGCCACTGGAATCAAGCTATCCTGGCTGAAGAGGGGTGAAACCCGAAACCGGTCCTAGGATGCTTGTTTCCAGTCCAGGGAGGACCTGGCTTGGCAGTTCGGGCTGGACTGTTCCCATGAGGCACAGGGTCAAGACTGATTTGCATATGGCTGGGTTCAAACTGGAATGGCATGGTGAGCAAAAAACGATGGATTTAGGCCCAGATCTCTGTACTGGGGTGAATGTATGACATTGTTCTGCATTCTGTCCATCAACTGTTGTTTTTGCATTTGTCACCCCGAGTGGGACGGGTATGCCCAGACGTGGGTCCCGTGCTCTCCATGCCACTGGAATCAAGCTATCCTGGCTGAAGAGGGGTGAAACCCCGAAACCGGTCCTAGGATGCTTGTTTCCAGTCCAGGGAGGACCTGGCTTTGCAGTTCGGGCTGGACTGTTCCCATGAGGCACAGGGTCAAGACTGATTTGCATATGGCTGGGTTCAAACTCGAATGGCATGGTGAGCAAAAAAACGATAGATTTAGGCCCAGATCTCTGAACTGGGGTGAATGTATGACATTGTTCTGCATTCTGTCCATCAACTGTTGTTTTTGCATTTGTCACCCCGAGTGGGACGGGTATGCCCAGACGTGGGTCCCGTGCTCTCCATGCCACTGGAATCAAGCTATCCTGGCTGAAGAGGGGTGAAACCCCGAAACCGGTCCTAGGATGCTTGCTTCCAGTCCAGGGAGGACCTGGCTTGGCAGTTCGGGCTGGACTGTTCCCATGAGGCACAGGGTCAAGACTGATTTGCATATGGCTGGGTTCAAACTGGAATGGCATGGTGAGCAAAAAACGATGGATTTAGGCCCAGATCTCTGTACTGGGGTGAATGTATGACATTGTTCTGCATTCTGTCCATCAACTGTTGTTTTTGCATTTGTCACCCCGAGTGGGACGGGTATGCCCAGACGTGGGTCCCGTGCTCTCCATGCCACTGGAATCAAGCTATCCTGGCTGAAGAGGGGTGAAACCCCGAAACCGGTCCTAGGATGCTTGTTTCCAGTCCAGGGAGGACCTGGCTTGGCATTCCGGGCTGGACTGTTCCCATGAGGCACAGGGTCAAGACTGATTTGCATATGGCTGGGTTCAAACTGGAATGGCATGGTGAGCAAAAAACGATGGATTTAGGCCCAGATCTCTGTAATGGGGTGAATGTATGACATTGTTCTGCATTCTGTCCATCAACTGTTGTTTTTGCATTTGTCACCCTGAGTGGGACGGGTATGCCCAGACGTGGGTCCCGTGCTCTCCATGCCACTGGAATCAAGCTATCCTGGCTGAAGAGGGTGAAACCCCGAAACCGGTCCTAGGATGCTTGTTTCCAGTCCAGGGAGGACCTGGCTTTGCAGTTCGGGCTGGACTGTTCCCATGAGGCACAGGGTCAAGACTGATTTGCATATGGCTGGGTTCAAACTGGAATGGCATGGTGAGCAAAAACGATGGATTTAGGCCCAGATCTCTGTACTGGGGTGAATGTATGACATTGTTCTGCATTCTGTCCATCAACTGTTGTTTTGCATTTGTCACCCCGAGTGGGACGGGTATGCCCAGACGTGGGTCCCGTGCTCTCCATGCCACTGGAATCAAGCTATCCTGGCTGAAGAGGGGTGAAACCCCGAAGCCGGTCCTAGCCCATGAGGCACAGGGTCAAGACTGATTTGCATATGGCTGGGTTCAAACTGGAATGGCATGGTGAGCAAAAAAACGATGGATTTAGGCCCAGATCTCTGTACTGGGGTGAATGTATGACATTGTTCTGCATTCTGTCCATCAACTGTTGTTTTTGCATTTATCACCTCGAGTGGGACGGGTATGCCCAGACGTGGGTCCCGTGCTCTCCATGCCACTGGAATCAAGCTATCCTGGCTGAAGAGGGGTGAAACCCCGAAACCGGTCCTAGGATGCTTGTTTCCAGTCCAGGGAGGACCTGGCTTGGCAGTTCGGGCTGGACTGTTCCCATGAGGCACAGGGTCAAGACTGATTTGCATATGGCTGGGTTCAAACTGGAATGGCATGGTGAGCAAAAAACGATGGATTTAGGCCCAGATCTCTGTACTGGGGTGAATGTATGACATTGTTCTGCATTCTGTCCATCAACTGTTGTTTTTGCATTTGTCACCCCGAGTGGGACGGGTATGCCCAGACGTGGGTCCCGTGCTCTCCATGCCACTGGAATCAAGCTATCCTGGCTGAAGAGGGGTGAAACCCCAAAACCGGTCCTAGCCCATGAGGCACAGGGTCAAGACTGATTTGCATATGGCTGGGTTCAAACTGGAATGGCATGGTGAGCAAAAAACGATGGATTTAGGCCCAGATCTCTGTACTGGGGTGAATGTATGACATTGTTCTGCATTCTGTCCATCAACTGTTGTTTTTGCATTTGTCACCTCGAGTGGGACGGGTATGCCCAGACGTGGGTCCGTGCTCTCCATGCCACTGGAATCAAGCTATCCTGGCTGAAGAGGGGTGAAACCCCGAAACCGGTCCTAGAATGCTTGTTTCCAGTCCAGGGAGGACCTGGCTTGGCAGTTCGGGCTGGACTGTTCCCATGAGGCACAGGGTCAAGACTGATTTGCATATGGCTGGGTTCTAACTGGAATGGCATGGTGAGCAAAAAAACGATGGAATTAGGCACAGATCTCTTTACTGGGGTGAATGTATGACATTGTTCTGCATTCTGTCCATCAACTGTTGTTTTTGCATTTGTCACCCCGAGTGGTACGGGTATGCCCAGACGTGGGTCCCGTGCTCTCCATGCCACTGGAATCAAGCTATCCTGGCTGAAGAGGGGTGAAACACCGAAACCGGTCCTAGGATGCTTGTTTCCAGTCCAGGGAGGACCTGGCTTGGCAGTTCGGGCTGGACTGTTCCCATGAGGCACAGGGTCAAGACTGATTTGCATATGGCTGGGTTCAAACTGGAATGGCATGGTGAGCAAAAAAACGATAGATTTAGGCCCAGATCTCTGTACTGGGGTGAATGTATGACATTGTTCTGCATTCTGTCCATCAACTGTTGTTTTTGCATTTGTCACCCCGAGTGGGACGGGTATGCCCAGACGTGGGTCCCGTGCTCTCCATGCCACTGGAATCAAGCTATCCTGGCTGAAGAGTGGTGAAACCCCGAAACCGGTCCTAGGATGCTTGTTTCCAGTCCAGGGAGGACCTGGCTTGGCAGTTCGGGCTGGACTGTTCCCATGAGGCACAGGGTCAAGACTGATTTGCATATGGCTGGGTTCAAACTGGAATGGCATGGTGAGCAAAAAAACGATGGATTTAGGCCCAGATCTCTGTACTGGGGTGAATGTATGACATTGTTCTGCATTCTGTCCATCAACTGTTGTTTTTGCATTTATCACCCCGAGTGGGACGGGTATGCCCAGACGTGGGTCCCGTGCTCTCCATGCCACTGGAATCAAGCTATCCTGGCTGAAGAGGGTGAAACCCCGAAACCGGTCCTAGGATGCTTGTTTCCAGTCCAGGGAGGACCTGGCTTGGCAGTTCGGGCTGGACTGTTCCCATGAGGCACAGGGTCAAGACTGATTTGCATATGGCTGGGTTCAAACTGGAATGGCATGGTGAGCAAAAAAACGATGGATTTAGGCCCAGATCTCTGTACTGGGGTGAATGTATGACATTGTTCTGCATTCTGTCCATCAACTGTTGTTTTTGCATTTGTCACCTCGAGTGGGACGGGTATGCCCAGATGTGGGTCCTGTGCTCTCCATGCCACTGGAATCAAGCTATCCTGGCTGAAGAGGGGTGAAACCCGAAACCGGTCCTAGAATGCTTGTTTCCAGTCCAGGGAGGACCTGGCTTGGCAGTTCGGGCTGGACTGTTCCCATGAGGCACAGGGTCAAGACTGATTTGCATATGGCTGGGTTCAAACTGGAATGGCATGGTGAGCAAAAAAACGATAGATTTATGCCCAGATCTCTGTACTGGGGTGAATGTATGACATTGTTCTGCATTCTGTCCATCAACTGTTGTTTTTGCATTTGTCACCCCGAGTGGGACGGGTATGCCCAGACGTGGGTCCCGTGCTCTCCATGCCACTGGAATCAAGCTATCCTGGCTGAAGAGGGTGAAACCCCGAAACCGGTCCTAGGATGCTTGTTTCCAGTCCAGGGAGGACCTGGCTTGGCAGTTCGGGCTGGACTGTTCCCATGAGGCACAGGGTCAAGACTGATTTGCATATGGCTGGGTTCAAACTGGAATGGCATGGTGAGCAAAAAAACGATGGATTTAGGCCCAGATCTCTGTACTGGGGTGAATGTATGACATTGTTCTGCATTCTGTCCATCAACTGTTGTTTTTGCATTTGTCACCCCGAGTGGGACGGGTATGCCCAGACGTGGGTCCCGTGCTCTCCATGCCACTGGAATCAAGCTATCCTGGCT
Source organism: Calotriton arnoldi (assembly GCA_963921515.1). Classification (NCBI taxonomy): domain Eukaryota; kingdom Metazoa; phylum Chordata; class Amphibia; order Caudata; family Salamandridae; genus Calotriton; species Calotriton arnoldi. The sequence continues at coordinate 2,491,784 of CAWUFW010001940.1, read as the reverse complement.
GAAGAGGGGTGAAACCCCGAAACCGGTCCTAGGATGCTTGTTTCCTGTCCAGGGAGGACCTGGCTTGGCAGTTCGGGCTGGACTGTTCCCATGAGGCACAGGGTCAAGACTGATTTGCATATGGCTGGGTTCAAACTGGAATGGCATGGTGAGCAAAAACGATGGATTTAGGCCCAGATCTCTGTACTGGGGTGAATGTATGACATTGTTCTGCATTCTGTCCATCAACTGTTGTTTTTGCATTTGTCACCCCGAGTGGGACGGGTATGCCCAGACGTGGGTCCCGTGCTCTCCATGCCACTGGAATCAAGCTATCCTGGCTGAAGAGGGGTGAAACCCCGAAACCGGTCCTAGGATGCTTGTTTCCAGTCCAGGGAGGACCTGGCTTTGCAGTTCGGGCTGGACTGTTCCCATGAGGCACAGGGTCAAGACTGATTTGCATATGGCTGGGTTCAAACTCGAATGGCATGGTGAGCAAAAAAACGATAGATTTAGGCCCAGATCTCTGAACTGGGGTGAATGTATGACATTGTTCTGCATTCTGTCCATCAACTGTTGTTTTTGCATTTGTCACCCCGAGTGGGACGGGTATGCCCAGACGTGGGTCCCGTGCTCTCCATGCCACTGGAATCAAGCTATCCTGGCTGAAGAGGGTGAAACCCCGAAACCGGTCCTAGGATGCTTGTTTCCAGTCCAGGGAGGACCTGGCTTGGCAGTTCGGGCTGGACTGTTCCCATGAGGCACAGGGTCAAGACTGATTTGCATATGGCTGGGTTCAAACTGGAATGGCATGGTGAGCAAAAAAACGATGGATTTAGGCCCAGATCTCTGTACTGGGGTGAATGTATGACATTGTTCTGCATTCTGTCCATCAACTGTTGTTTTTGCATTTGTCACCCCGAGTGGGACGGGTATGCCCAGACGTGGGTCCCGTGCTCTCCATGCCACTGGAATCAAGCTATCCTGGCTGAAGAGGGGTGAAACCCCGAAACCGGTCCTAGGATGCTTGTTTCCAGTCCAGGGAGGACCTGGCTTGGCAGTTCGGGCTGGACTGTTCCCATGAGGCACAGGGTCAAGACTGATTTGCATATGGCTGGGTTCAAACTGGAATGGCATGGTGAGCAAAAAAACGATGGATTTAGGCCCAGATCTCTGTAATGGGGTGAATGTATGACATTGTTCTGCATTCTGTCCATCAACTGTTGTTTTTGCATTTGTCACCCTGAGTGGGACGGGTATGCCCAGACGTGGGTCCCGTGCTCTCCATGCCACTGGAATCAAGCTATCCTGGCTGAAGAGGGGAGAAACCCCGAAACCGGTCCTAGGATGCTTGTTTCCAGTCCAGGGAGGACCTGGCTTTGCAGTTCGGGCTGGACTGTTCCCATGAGGCACAGGGTCAAGACTGATTTGCATATGGCTGGGTTCAAACTGGAATGGCATGGTGAGCAAAAAAACGATGGATTTAGGCCCAGATCTCTGTACTGGGGTGAATGTATGACATTGTTCTGCATTCTGTCCATCAACTGTTGTTTTTGCATTTGTCACCCCGAGTGGGACGGGTATGCCCAGACGTGGGTCCCGTGCTCTCCATGCCACTGGAATCAAGCTATCCTGGCTGAAGAGGGTGAAACCCCGAAACCGGTCCTAGCCCATGAGGCACAGGGTCAAGACTGATTTGCATATGGCTGGGTTCAAACTGGAATGGCATGGTGAGCAAAAAAACGATGGATTTAGGCCCAGATCTCTGTACTGGGGTGAATGTATGACATTGTTCTGCATTCTGTCCATCAACTGTTGTTTTTGCATTTATCACCTCGAGTGGGACGGGTATGCCCAGACGTGGGTCCCATGCTCTCCATGCCACTGGAATCAAGCTATCCTGGCTGAAGAGGGTGAAACCCCGAAACCGGTCCTAGGATGCTTGTTTCCAGTCCAGGGAGGACCTGGCTTGGCAGTTCGGGCTGGACTGTTCCCATGAGGCACAGGGTCAAGACTGATTTGCATATGGCTGGGTTCAAACTGGAATGGCATGGTGAGCAAAAAAACGATGGATTTAGGCCCAGATCTTTGTACTGGGGTGAATGTATGACATTGTTCTGCATTCTGTCCATCAACTGTTGTTTTTGCATTTGTCACCCCGAGTGGGAAGGGTATGCCCAGACGTGGGTCCCGTGCTCTCCATGCCACTGGAATCAAGCTATCCTGGCTGAAGAGGGGTGAAACCCCGAAACCGGTCCTAGGATGCTTGTTTCCAGTCCATGGAGGACCTGGCTTGGCAGTTCGGGCTGGACTGTTCCCATGAGGCACAGGGTCAAGACTGATTTGCATATGGCTGGGTTCAAACTGGAATGCCATGGTGAGCAAAAAAACGATGGATTTAGGCCCAGATCTCTGTACTGGGGTGAATGTATGACTTTGTTCTGCATTCTGTCCATCAACTGTTGTTTTTGCATTTGTCACCCCGAGTGGGACGGGTATGCCCAGACGTGGGTCCCGTGCTCTCCATGCCACTGGAATCAAGCTATCCTGGCTGAAGAGGGTGAAACCCCGAAACCGGTCCTAGGATGCTTGTTTCCAGTCCAGGGAGGACCTGGCTTTGCAGTTCGGGCTGGACTGTTCCCATGAGGCACAGGGTCAAGACTGATTTGCATATGGCTGGGTTCAAACTCGAATGGCATGGTGAGCAAAAAAACTATGGATTTAGGCCCAGATCTCTGTACTGGGGTGAATGTATGACATTGTTCTGCATTCTGTCCATCAACTGTTGTGTTTGCATTTGTCACCCCGAGTGGGATGGGTATGCCCAGACGTGGGTCCCGTGCTCTCCATGCCACTGGAATCAAGCTATCCTGGCTGAAGAGGGGTGAAACCCCGAAACCGGTCCTAGGATGCTTGTTTCCAGTCCAGGGAGGACCTGGCTTGGCAGTTCGGGCTGGACTGTTCCCATGAGGCACAGGGTCAAGACTGATTTGCATATGGCTGGGTTCAAACTGGAATGGCATGGTGAGGAAAAAAACGATGGATTTAGGCCCAGATCTCTGTACTGGGGTGAATGTATGACATTGTTCTGCATTCTGTCCATCAACTGTTGTTTTTGCATTTGTCACCCCGAGTGGTACGGGTATGCCCAGACGTGGGTCCCGTGCTCTCCATGCCACTGGAATCAAGCTATCCTGGCTGAAGAGGGGTGAAACACCGAAACCGGTCCTAGGATGCTTGTTTCCAGTCCAGGGAGGACCTGGCTTGGCAGTTCGGGCTGGACTGTTCCCATGAGGCACAGGGTCAAGACTGATTTGCATATGGCTGGGTTCAAACTGGAATGGCATGGTGAGCAAAAAACGATAGATTTAGGCCCAGATCTCTGTACTGGGGTGAATGTATGACATTGTTCTGCATTCTGTCCATCAACTGTTGTTTTTGCATTTGTCACCCCGAGTGGGACGGGTATGCCCAGACGTGGGTCCCGTGCTCTCCATGCCACTGGAATCAAGCTATCCTGGCTGAAGAGTGGTGAAACCCCGAAACCGGTCCTAGGATGCTTGTTTCCAGTCCAGGGAGGACCTGGCTTGGCAGTTCGGGCTGGACTGTTCCCATGAGGCACAGGGTCAAGACTGATTTGCATATGGCTGGGTTCAAACTGGAATGGCATGGTGAGCAAAAAACGATGGATTTAGGCCCAGATCTCTGTACTGGGGTGAATGTATGACATTGTTCTGCATTCTGTCCATCAACTGTTGTTTTTGCATTTATCACCCCGAGTGGGACGGGTATGCCCAGACGTGGGTCCTGTGCTCTTCATGCCACTGGAATCAAGCTATCCTGGCTGAAGAGGGGTGAAACCCGAAACCGGTCCTAGGATGCTTGTTTCCAGTCCAGGAAGGACCTGGCTTGGCAGTTCGGGCTGGACTGTTCCCATGAGGCACAGGGTCAAGACTGATTTGCATATGGCTGGGTTCAAACTGGAATGGCATGGTGAGCAAAAAACGATGGATTTAGGCCCAGATCTCTGTACTGGGGTGAATGTATGACATTGTTCTGCATTCTGTCCATCAACTGTTGTTTTTGCATTTGTCACCTCGAGTGGGACGGGTATGCCCAGACGTGGGTCCCGTGCTCTCCATGCCACTGGAATCAAGCTATCCTGGCTGAAGAGGGGTGAAACCCCGAAACCGGTCCTAGAATGCTTGTTTCCAGTCCAGGGAGGACCTGGCTTGGCAGTTCGGGCTGGACTGTTCCCATGAGGCACAGGGTCAAGACTGATTTGCATATGGCTGTGTTCAAACTGGAATGGCATGGTGAGCAAAAAAACAATAGATTTAGGCCCAGATCTCTGTACTGGGGTGAATGTATGACATTGTTCTGCATTCTGTCCATCAACTGTTGTTTTTGCATTTGTCACCCCGAGTGGGACGGGTATGCCCAGACGTGGGTCCCGTGCTCTCCATGCCACTGGAATCAAGCTATCCTGGCTGAAGAGGGTGAAACCCCGAAACCGGTCCTAGGATGCTTGTTTCCAGTCCAGGGAGGACCTGGCTTGGCAGTTCGGGCTGGACTGTTCCCATGAGGCACAGGGTCAAGACTGATTTGCATATGGCTGGGTTCAAACTGGAATGGCATGGTGAGCAAAAAACGATGGATTTAGGCCCAGATCTCTGTACTGGGGTGAATGTATGACATTGTTCTGCATTCTGTCCATCAACTGTTGTTTTTGCATTTGTCACCCCGAGTGGGACGGGTATGCCCAGACGTGGGTCCCGTGCTCTCCATGCCACTGGAATCAAGCTATCCTGGCTGAAGAGGGGTGAAACCCCGAAACCGGTCCTAGGATGCTTGTTTCCAGTCCAGGGAGGACCTGGCTTGGCAGTTCGGGCTGGACTGTTCCCATGAGGCGCAGGGTCAAGACTGATTTGCATATGGCTGGGTTCAAACTGGAATGGCATGGTGAGCAAAAAACGATGGATTTAGGCCCAGATCTCTGTACTGGGGTGAATGTATGACATTGTTCTGCATTCTGTCCATCAACTGTTGTTTTTGCATTTGTCACCCCGAGTGGGACGGGTATGCCCAGACGTGGGTCCCGTGCTCTCCATGCCACTGGAATCAAGCTATCCTGGCTGAAGAGGGGTGAAACCCCGAAACCGGTCCTAGGATGCTTGTTTCCAGTCCAGGGAGGACCTGGCTTTGCAGTTCGGGCTGGACTGTTCCCATGAGGCACAGGGTCAAGACTGATTTGCATATGGCTGGGTTCAAACTCGAATGGCATGGTGAGCAAAAAAACGATAGATTTAGGCCCAGATCTCTGAACTGGGGTGAATGTATGACATTGTTCTGCATTCTGTCCATCAACTGTTGTTTTTGCATTTGTCACCCGAGTGGGACGGGTATGCCCAGACGTGGGTCCCGTGCTCTCCATGCCACTGGAATCAAGCTATCCTGGCTGAAGAGGGTGAAACCCCGAAACCGGTCCTAGGATGCTTGTTTCCAGTCCAGGGAGGACCTGGCTTGGCAGTTCGGGCTGGACTGTTCCCATGAGGCACAGGGTCAAGACTGATTTGCATATGGCTGGGTTCAAACTGGAATGGCATGGTGAGCAAAAAACGATGGATTTAGGCCCAGATCTCTGTACTGGGGTGAATGTATGACATTGTTCTGCATTCTGTCCATCAACTGTTGTTTTTGCATTTGTCACCCCGAGTGGGACGGGTATGCCCAGACGTGGGTCCCGTGCTCTCCATGCCACTGGAATCAAGCTATCCTGGCTGAAGAGGGGTGAAACCCCGAAACCGGTCCTAGGATGCTTGTTTCCAGTCCAGGGAGGACCTGGCTTGGCAGTTCGGGCTGGACTGTTCCCATGAGGCACAGGGTCAAGACTGATTTGCATATGGCTGGGTTCAAACTGGAATGGCATGGTGAGCAAAAAACGATGGATTTAGGCCCAGATCTCTGTAATGGGGTGAATGTATGACATTGTTCTGCATTCTGTCCATCAACTGTTGTTTTTGCATTTGTCACCCTGAGTGGGACGGGTATGCCCAGACGTGGGTCCCGTGCTCTCCATGCCACTGGAATCAAGCTATCCTGGCTGAAGAGGGGTGAAACCCCAAAACCGGTCCTAGGATGCTTGTTTCCAGTCCAGGGAGGACCTGGCTTTGCAGTTCGGGCTGGACTGTTCCCATGAGGCACAGGGTCAAGACTGATTTGCATATGGCTGGGTTCAAACTGGAATGGCATGGTGAGCAAAAAAACGATGGATTTAGGCCCAGATCTCTGTACTGGGGTGAATGTATGACATTGTTCTGCATTCTGTCCATCAACTGTTGTTTTTGCATTTGTCACCCCGAGTGGGACGGGTATGCCCAGACGTGGGTCCCGTGCTCTCCATGCCACTGGAATCAAGCTATCCTGGCTGAAGAGGGGTGAAACCCCGAAACCGGTCCTAGCCCATGAGGCACAGGGTCAAGACTGATTTGCATATGGCTGGGTTCAAACTGGAATGGCATGGTGAGCAAAAAACGATGGATTTAGGCCCAGATCTCTGTACTGGGGTGAATGTATGACATTGTTCTGCATTCTGTCCATCAACTGTTGTTTTTGCATTTATCACCTCGAGTGGGACGGGTATGCCCAGACGTGGGTCCCGTGCTCTCCATGCCACTGGAATCAAGCTATCCTGGTTGAAGAGAGGTGAAACCCCGAAACCGGTCCTAGGATGCTTGTTTCCAGTCCATGGAGGACCTGGCTTGGCAGTTCGGGCTGGACAGTTCCCATGAGGCACAGGGTCAAGACTGATTTGCATATGGCTGGGTTCAAACTGGAATGCCATGGTGAGCAAAAAAACGATGGATTTAGGCCCAGATCTCTGTACTGGGGTGAATGTATGACATTGTTCTGCATTCTGTCCATCAACTGTTGTTTTTGCATTTGTCACCCCGAGTGGGACGGGTATGCCCAGACGTGGGTCCCGTGCTCTCCATGCCACTGGAATCAAGCTATCCTGGCTGAAGAGGGTGAAACCCCGAAACCGGTCCTAGGATGCTTGTTTCCAGTCCAGGGAGGACCTGGCTTTGCAGTTCGGGCTGGACTGTTCCCATGAGGCACAGGGTCAAGACTGATTTGCATATGGCTGGGTTCAAACTCGAATGGCATGGTGAGCAAAAAACGATGGATTTAGGCCCAGATCTCTGTACTGGGGTGAATGTATGACATTGTTCTGCATTCTGTCCATCAACTGTTGTGTTTGCATTTGTCACCCCGAGTGGGATGGGTATGCCCAGACGTGGGTCCCGTGCTCTCCATGCCACTGGAATCAAGCTATCCTGGCTGAAGAGGGGTGAAACCCCGAAACCGGTCCTAGGATGCTTGTTTCCAGTCCAGGGAGGACCTGGCTTGGCAGTTCGGGCTGGACTGTTCCCATGAGGCACAGGGTCAAGACTGATTTGCATATGGCTGGGTTCAAACTGGAATGGTATGGTGAGGAAAAAACGATGGATTTAGGCCCAGATCTCTGTACTGGGGTGAATGTATGACATTGTTCTGCATTCTGTCCATCAACTGTTGTTTTTGCATTTATCACCCCGAGTGGGACGGGTATGCCCAGACGTGGGTCCCGTGCTCTCCATGCCACTGGAATCAAGCTATCCTGGCTGAAGAGGGGTGAAACCCCGAAACCGGTCCTAGGATGCTTGTTTCCAGTCCAGGGAGGACATGGCTTGGCAGTTCGGGCTGGACTGTTCCCATGAGGCACAGGGTCAAGACTGATTTGCATATGGCTGGGTTCAAACTGGAATGGCATGGTGAGCAAAAAAACGATGGATTTAGGCCCAGATCTCTGTACTGGGGTGAATGTATGACATTGTTCTGCATTCTGTCCATCAACCGTTGTTTTTGCATTTGTCACCTCGAGTGGGACGGGTATGCCCAGACGTGGGTACCGTGCTCTCCATGCCACTGGAATCAAGCTATCCTTGCTGAAGAGGGGTGAAACCCCGAAACCGGTCCTAGGATGCTTGTTTCCAGTCCAGGGAGGACCTGGCTTGGCAGTTCGGGCTGGACTGTTCCCATGAGGCACAGGGTCAAGACTGATTTGCATATGGCTGGGTTCTAACTGGAATGGCATGGTGAGCAAAAACGATGGATTTAGGCCCAGATCTCTGTACTGGGGTGAATGTATGACATTGTTCTGCATTCTGTCCATCAACTGTTGTTTTTGCATTTGTCACCCCGAGTGGTACGGGTATGCCCAGACGTGGGTCCCGTGCTCTCCATGCCACTGGAATCAAGCTATCCTGGCTGAAGAGGGGTGAAACACCGAAACCGGTCCTAGGATGCTTGTTTCCAGTCCAGGGAGGACCTGGCTTGGCAGTTCGGGCTGGACTGTTCCCATGAGGCACAGGGTCAAGACTGATTTGCATATGGCTGGTTTCAAACTGGAATGGCATGGTGAGCAAAAAAACGATAGATTTAGGCCCAGATCTCTGTACTGGGGTGAATGTATGACATTGTTCTGCATTCTGTCCATCAACTGTTGTTTTTGCATTTGTCACCCCGAGTGGGACGGGTATGCCCAGACGTGGGTCCCGTGCTCTCCATGCCACTGGAATCAAGCTATCCTGGCTGAAGAGGGTGAAACCCCGAAACCGGTCCTAGGATGCTTGTTTCCAGTCCAGGGAGGACCTGGCTTGGCAGTTCGGGCTGGACTGTTCCCATGAGGCACAGGGTCAAGACTGATTTGCATATGGCTGGGTTCAAACTGGAATGGCATGGTGAGCAAAAAAACTATGGATTTAGGCCCAGATCTCTGTACTGGGGTGAATGTATGACATCGTTCTGCATTCTGTCCATCAACTGTTGTTTTTGCATTTGTCACCCGAGTGGGACGGGTATGCCCAGACGTGGGTCCCGTGCTCTCCATGCCACTGGAATCAAGCTATCCTGGCTGAAGAGGGGTGAAACCCCGAAACCGGTCCTAGGATGCTTGTTTCCAGTCCAGGGAGGACCTGGCTTGGCAGTTCGGGCTGGACTGTTCCCATGAGGCACAGGGTCAAGACTGATTTGCATATGGCTGGGTTCAAACTGGAATGGCATGGTGAGCAAAAAAACGATGGATTTAGGCCCAGATCTCTGTACTGGGGTGAATGTATGACATTGTTCTGCATTCTGGCCATCAACTGTTGTTTTTGCATTTGTCACCCCGAGTGGGACGGGTATGCCCAGACGTGGGTCCCGTGCTCTCCATGCCACTGGAATCAAGCTATCCTGGCTGAAGAGGGGTGAAACCCCGAAACCGGTCCTAGGATGCTTGTTTCCAGTCCAGGGAGGACCTGGCTTGGCAGGTCGGGCTGGACTGTTCCCATGAGGCACAGGGTCAAGACTGATTTGCATATGGCTGGGTTCAAACTGGAATGGCATGGTGAGCAAAAAACGATGGATTTAGGCCCGGATCTCTGTACTGGGGTGAATGTATGACATTGTTCTGCATTCTGTCCATCAACTGTTGTTTTTGCATTTGTCACCCCGAGTGGGACGGGTATGCCCAGACGTGGGTCCCGTGCTCTCCATGCCACTGGAATCAAGCTATCCTGGCTGAAGAGGTGTGAAACCCCGAAACCGGTCCTAGCCCATGAGGCACAGGGTCAAGACTGATTTGCATATGGCTGGGTTCAAACTGGAATGGCATGGTGAGCAAAAAAACGATGGATTTAGGCCCAGATCTCTGTACTGGGGTGAATGTGTGACATTGTTCTGCATTCTGTCCATCAACTGTTGATTTTGCATTTGTCACCCCGAGTGGGGCGGGTATGCCCATACGTGGGTCCCGTGCTCTCCATGCCACTGGAATCAAGCTATTCTGGCTGAAGAGGGGTGAAACCCAGAAACCGGTCCTAGGATGCTTGTTTCCAGTCCAGGGAGGACCTGGCTTGGCAGTTCGGGCTGGACTGTTCCCATGAGGCACAGGGTCAAGGCTGATTTGCATATGGCTGGGTTCAAACTGGAATGGCATGGTGAGCAAAAAAACGATGGATTTAGGCCCAGATCTCTGTACTGGGGTGAATGTATGACATTGTTCTGCATTCTGTCCATCAACTGTTGTTTTTGCATTTGTCACCCCGAGTGGGATGGGTATGCCCAGACGTGGGTCCCGTGCTCTCCATGCCACTGGAATCAAGCTATCCTGGCTGAAGAGGGGTGAAACCCCTAAACCGGTCCTAGGATGCTTGTTTCCAGTCCAGGGAGGACCTGGCTTGGCAGTTCGGGCTGGACTGTTCCCATGAGGCACAGGGTCAAGACTGATTTGCATATGGCTGGGTTCAAACTGGAATGGCATGGTGAGCAAAAAACGATGGATTTAGGCCCAGATCTCTGTACTGGGGTGAATGTATGACATTGTTCTGCATTCTGTCCATCAACTGTTGTTTTTGCATTTGTCACCCCGAGTGGGACGGGTATGCCCAGACGTGGGTCCCGTGCTCTCCATGCCACTGGAATCAAGCTATCCTGGCTGAAGAGGGGTGAAACCCCGAAACCGGTCCTAGGATGCTTGTTTCCAGTCCAGGGAGGACCTGGCTTGGCAGTTCGGGCTGGACTGTTCCCATGAGGCACAGGGTCAAGACTGATTTGCATATGGCTGGGTTCAAACTGGAATGGCATGGTGAGCAAAAAACAATGGATTTAGTCCCAGATCTCTGTACTGGGGTGAATGTATGACATTGTTCTGCATTCTGTCCATTAACTGTTGTTTTTGCATTTGTCACCCCGAGTCGGATGGGTATGCCCAGACGTGGGTCCCGTGCTCTCCATGCCACTGGAATCAAGCTATCCTGGCTGAAGAGGGGTGAAACCCCGAAACCGGTCCTAGGATGCTTGTTTCCAGTCCAGGGAGGACCTGGCTTGGCAGTTCGGGCTGGACTGTTCCCATGAGGCACAGGGTCAAGACTGATTTGCATATGGCTGGGTTCAAACTGGAATGGCATGGTGAGCAAAAAAACGATGGATTTAGGCCCAGATCTCTGTCCTTGGTGAATGTATGACATTGTTCTGCATTCTGTCCATCAACTGTTGTTTTTGCATTTGTCACCCCGAGTGGGACGGGTATGCCCAGACGTGGGTCCCGTGCTCTCCATGCCACTGGAATCAAGCTATCCTGGCTGAAGAGGGCTGAATCCCCGAAAGCGGTCCTATGAAGCTTGTTTCCAGTCCAGGGAGGACCTGGCTTGGCAGTTCGGGCTGGACTGTTCCCATGAGGCACAGGGTCAAGACTGATTTGCATATGGCTGGGTTCAAACTGGAATGGCATGGTGAGCAAAAAAACGATGGATTTAGGCCCAGATCTCTGTACTGGGGTGAATGTATGGCTTTGTTCTGCATTCCATCCATCAACTGTTGTTTTTGCATTTGTCACCCCGAGTGGGACGGGTATGCCCAGACGTGGGTCCCGTGCTCTCCATGCCACTGGAATCAAGCTATCCTGGCTGAAGAGGGTGAAACCCCGAAACCGGTCCTCGGATGCTTGTTTCCAGTCCAGGGAGGACCTGGCTTGGCAGTTCGGGCTGGACTGTTCCCATGAGGCACAGGGTCAAGACTGATTTGCATATGGCTGGGTTCAAACTGGAATGGCATGGTGAGCAAAAAAACGATGGATTTAGGCCCAGATCTCTGTACTGGGGTGAATGTATGACATTGTTCTGCATTCTGTCCATCAACTGTTGTTTTAACAAAAGGTGTGTGGCACATGAGTAAAAATGGCTTAGGGATTTCTTGTGTGGCAGAGCCCACCCCATATGCTAGCCATGCAAAGATGCAGCCTGGATACAACTCACACGTCAAAGTGCTTCCCAGATGCTGCGATGCTGGATGCAATGATACCCACTGCTCCACTCTCAGCAGTTCCTGGCGGGTGGCAGGCACTGTTTGAATCCCACAGCATCCCACTCAGCAACTTATGAAGGGCAGGGATGGGTGACACTGTGGGATCCCTGCCAGCTTCATGTAAGTCAGGCCAGGGCCGGCTTTAGGGCGGTGTGACCGGTGCAGTCGCACCGGGTGCTGACTTTGGTGGGGGGCGCTGTGTTTAAAAATAACTTATGGGATTAAAAGTAGGTGAACTTCCTTGTATGTCCAGCAGTTTTAAGGCAACAATAAAAATGTCAAGATAACTCTGGTGATTAATGCTCCTGCTGGTGAAAGATCGGAATTGTGTCTAGTGGCAGTTTTGACTCATCATAAAATAGTGCAGAAGGTGATTTTGTGCCTGCTGCAAAGAACGTGTACCATGCAGATCACAGAAGAGTGCGAATGAGCTATGAGTAGTGCTACAAAAAAATGAAATGTATGTCAAATGTATGTAGGACATTGAACACATGAGGGGCACTGCTTGAGAGTGGTGGTGAGGGAATTAGCGTAGAAGTAGGTCATGGGGCGTCAAAAAAGAATGTCGCTAAGGCCAGCCCTGAGTCAGGCATGCAGGTCTGTGGTGTGCACGGGAGGAGGTGGGCGTGAAGGCTCGGACGGGACTGCTTCATCCTTTGGCTCACGTTTCTCCAGAGCCCTTCCCTGTTTGGACTCATCCACCAATAAAATGGCTGTATGCTTGTAAAGAGCAACTACATCATCTGACTGATAATGTCAACAAACAGTTAGGTGAAGTAGGCTGACAAAAGGCAACCAGTGCCCGAAGTATGATGACCTAAACCCCTTCTCTCTATATCTCTTCAAGATTTATGTCATTAACTCTTGCAGACAGCTAACAGTAATTCTAGCAACACTTAAAAAGCAGCATTCCACAATAAACTCCAAAGAAAAGCAATGTCCAGTGTTTTCATTTTCCTTTATGTACCCCCAGGTACTGACCGGCAAACTCCATCACATTCGTCAATCTAATAAATTATTTGTGTATCGTATCGCATTGCTATCCATTTGTTGATGGTGCAGTCATCTTTATTTTCGTCAATATATCTCCATTCCCTACAATTATTTATTCCCTATTACCCACAAGTCCTTCTACAGTGAACAAAATGTAAGCAGAGCAAGATGATAGTAGAACCATTAGATGAAAAAATACTTCTAGCTGGAAAGGACTGGTTTTTCAGAACATTTGCTGCTATGTTCTGCGCTGTCGTACTCTATGTACATTTGGCAGATGGATGTGAAGTTTTTTTGTGGAAAGACTGGCATGTGCACATTGCTGCCCTGCCTCAGGCTCCATCAGATGCAACCCTAGCACACTACAGGATGTTCTACTAGCAGCCCACACCTATTCTGAAGAATGAAACAGGTTTCCTTTCAGGTATCTAAGTAGAGCAAATAAGCATGTCAGAGGAATTGAATGTACTGCCTGTCACTTGATAAAAGTACATTATTTTAACAAAGTTTGTCCAGCCTTTAGAACTCCTTCTGGTACACAAACTCCCTTAGGCGATATTCTCAACCCTTGCACCTCCATCACCCTAGCTGAACTTTGCCTTGCTAAAGAGTTAATTAAGGTAGGGGAGCACACGTATTAATACAGTAAAGCTTGGAATTAAGGTTCAAATGGAGCAGGTATAATGGATTATTCTACCTATATATATATCGACCAGCAATCGCCTACATCAGTTTCCATCATCCCTGTGTGGTTGGTCGGAGAGTTAATAATCATAACAGACTGCGATTTGTCACAGTGCTCGACATGACTTTTTGTTATAAAGAAGTTTCTTTCAATCTTCTTGCAAAGGATATTACCAACTCTGGTATTTTCTCATTGGATAATCATTGAAAATGGCACACACTCCAGTCCCACCAGTATTACACCCACCTCTGTCATTTTCATGGTGGGGTCTCTTACCATAGGTGCAAAATGTGGCTAAACATCTTCTCACCACCTGCTGAAATTAGACAATAGGACAGAACACATCCCTCTTGCTCTCAGAGCACTTCATTTACACCCTCCTCTCAAACTGACTGCATTCAAGACAATCAGGCACAAACTACCTGCAGCTGTGTCTTCACAGCGAACCACAGTGTCGTCACCTTTTAAGTGTATGGTGCCCACTGTAATTCTTCTGCCTAATAGGTGCATTTCCCCAAGGAGGCATTCCTGTGAAAGCTATTTGGTGAGCATTTCTTTTCAACATTATCAGTTTCTCTGCACATTTTTTAGTTTTTTCCCCGTGCATTTTCATAATGAATATTCCCATCAGATTTCAGTTCCTGACACTCTCTCTCGGAGCTCGTCGGAGGAACGCATTGAGTGGTTGGTGCTCAGTTGCATTCAGAGGCATGTGCCTTCTTCACTATCTCACGATAGCATGCTGCTGCAAGGGCTCATTTTACTTCTATGTCATGACCCGACGAGATGACTGCACAGGGTATCCACCAGCCTACCAATTTCCTAATGTCCTCAACCCTATTTGTACTGCAGAAGTTTGAGGTGTAGGGTAAGGTGAAACAGGTTTAGAGAAGGCAGAGAAAACATAGTTGGCCCAGTACTTTGGGTAAGCAAGTCAGGAGCACACCTCCTCCTTTTAAAATAAGGAATTCGTTAATACCACAATGAACACACAAACATAGTCAGAGTACCCAAAAAGCTTATACACTTGCCACCATTAGTACTGAGAGAGAATGTATGCCTGGAAAGTGGCTCCCACTGGTAAGGCTGCAAGAATAACTGAATAGATTTAAGTAGCAAGCAGTTACACAAGAACCCTGAAGGCAGACCCGAAGGCACAAAAAAGGTGTACATGAAGGAAAGGGCCAGATAAGTGGAATAGGGAAATTAGCCATTAAGGAAACAGGGGTTATAAAAAGGCAGTGGGTATTTTGACTCAGCCAGAACTTTAACCATGACAGAGAAAGTATGATGGGCAAACAATCGTCATCACTGTCCTAGTGACCGTCACTGTCATCCCCCCAAAACTGGCAAGCAGGGACCCCTAAAGCCGTGTGATGAAGATGGAAAAGCAGGTTTCAACTTTCTGCCAACACCCTTGATTTCCCCAGGACTCCCTTCCACCAGTAAGTCCTCACAGTATCCGCCATTCAGAAGGTCTCCCACTTCAGAAGAGAACTTCTGATGGAAGGCACAAACCAGGCGAGGAGCATGTACAAAAGAAGTCAACTCCCAGAAACCCATCAGAGGGACAATAACCCCTACAGTCAGTGAGATACTGGAGCTGACCTCAAGATATATATGGGATTCAAGAATAGCACTCACCTCATATTCAGGTGTATCATCAACCAGTACCAGAGGAGGGGAGGGATAGACCAAAAAGCCTCAGAAGGGTACAGACAGAGCAAGGAAACATGCAATACTAAATGCATATGCCAATATAATGTCACTTTTAATCGCAGAGCCACAGGACTCATGATAGCAGATACAATGAAAAGATCCACTAAGCATGGGCAGAATTTTGCATGAACACCAAGAATGAGAATATAACTGATACACAGACATACAGAATCTCCAGCTGAGTAGATAGAAGCAGGAATTCGACGATTGCCAGCAAATCATTTGTATGTATCTCTGGCATATATGAAATGTGAAACCTGATACTTTTGTATAGACTGAAGAGAGGAAATGAGAAAAGAAACAGGTAGCAGAGAGGAAATTGGAATAGCTACAAGATGTATGTATGAAATCGAAAACAGTAAAAAGGGAGAAGAGAGCATGGAACTTTGATTGGGATTGTTCATGAATTCTATGATGGGGAGCCAATGCCTCCAATCCTGAGGCTGTTGGGTTAGAAAGCAACAGAGGCATTGTTTCAATGCCTGATTAACCATCTTGGTACTCCCATATGATTGAGAATGATATCTGGTGGACACCTTATCCATTTTTTTGAAAATATGTTTATTGAATTTTTCAGGCAACTATAGGCTATGCATTTTTTGACATATAAGAATGTGATATACAGGAGAAGGAACCCCTCAAGGAGATCAACTAGCCACAATCAGCCTACTACCATAGGCTCAACGGAAGAAATAGAACATAGAAAAGGAAACAATACAATGCCAGAGTCATCATGCACCTCCAGTAGGTGCGGGTGAAAAACACAGCAATAATAATAACCATTACATTTCCTATATGTGGGGTTGAGAGCAGGGGGGAGAGCAAAGAGAAAGGCGCAACCACGGAAAGGAGGGGAGAGGCTCATCAAACCACTCAAATGCTGAAAGTACAATCTTTGCAGAGGTGTCGTAGCTCATGTGCCTCTGACTCCAGCATCTCCTACTTGGGCCCTCCGGTCATGGACGACCACAGTGTGAGAGTGTGTGCCAGCGAGTCCCATGAATTGGTCAGGGGCTGGTTGAGCCGCAGTCAGCATGGGCAGGTCACCAGGTCCTCCCTCCGATAAACTGTGGACACTTCATCCATAACCCTAAGGATGGCAAGAAGAGCAGATACAAATCAAAAGGTAAATTGGGACAATCAATCCATGACAATAACTGGAGGCAGCTTTTGCAGTTTTATAATCTCTTTTAAAATGACACTATCCAACTGAGGAACAGTGGGCTGAGTAGGCACATGTATGTAGTGACTCAGCTTAGTAAAAGAGTCCACCACAATTACCAAATCGACAGAATTCCATACAAATAGACATTCAGGTTTGAGTTAGTCCATGGAAATAAACAAGTAGGGTTGAGTGGGAGTAGGGCGAGGCAGAAGAAGAGAGCAGGTTTGTTTCTAAATGGGTTTAACTTGTAAATAAACTACACTAGTGAATACATGTTTAATAATTTCCTTATACCACTATGACCACCACACAAAATGGGCAACAAGATGTTTGGTCCATGTGATTTGAGGATGACCTGCCACAGGGGCTGAATGACACCATTGTAAGAGTACATTTTCTAACGATTTGGTGGCAGATATAGTCTATGTTCATGGAATAATGAATCTCGCATTTATTGCCTTTTATTTAGAAGCTCTTGTATCCGTGTATCCCTAGAGATCTTTTGTTGTTCTATTTTGTCTAATTCTAAAAAGGTTCTGCCAGCAGAGCAGACATTGAAATAGCAGGAAGAATAAGAGGGGCTGGATGCCCTGTTTCTGGGTTTTTTCCAGTATGAGATACTGCATTTCCATATCACTTTCCAGGATGTTAATGAATGGAAAAATTGAAGAGTGAAAAGAAAAACATACAACATGAATAACAGTAATTTCCACATCTCATGGATTGCAGTAGTTGTAAATTCTTATGGTCAGTTCACACAATGATTTCACGTAGCGCCCATTTAAGATAAAGTCACCTATGTGCAGATGAATATTTAAAGGTCAGTAATTTTCAGTTATAGATCTCATAATGCTGTTCAGTTGTGGATAAGATTCATGAATAACATGTAATGGACTATAACAGCTTGGTATGACCATCTCATTGTGATAGTATGGCTTCAGTGGCTCAAGCAGAGGCATCTGTCTCTACAATGAATGGCAAAGAAAGATCTGGATTCCTCAGGATTGAGACTGATGTAAAGGCCTTGTGGAAGGATTCTTGTTGTGCCAGGCCAGAAGCAATGACAATATCATAAGGCTTGTTGGGTGGTAAGGTATCTTCTGCCTTTTCTCCAATTTATCCTGATTTTGAGGTGGCACTGGACTGGAACTATAGCTTGACTGCATAACGCCATTCAGTGTAGTGGAGGTCTTCATGGTATTGATGGGAAAGCATGTCGCTTGGCAATAAAGAGATGTAAAAGCAATGGTATTTGTCATCCATTGGATCTGGAAATTATGATGCCAGAGCCATGTGGTGCCTAAAACTATTTTAAAAGTAGGAGCTTTGATGATGGCACAAGAGTATGCAAGTGTTTCTTGTGTAACATCCTCTGATTTTAGGAGAGTACCATACACAGCTTACATAGGTTTAACTGTGTTTTTTAATGCCAAGAGCACCTCATACGTTTGAGAAAATGTGGCATTTATTAAGATACCACAGACTTGGGAATCTAGCAAAGTAGATAAATGCAGAGGTATAAAGGTAATAACATGGAAATAACAGCCAGAGCAGAGTCAGCAGTAAGGTCATGACATTTTGTGTTAGGTTCTGGCTTACTGCTCAGGACTGTACAGGGAAATTGCAGATGAGGACATTGCCTGAGAAAATGACCAGCAACCAGCATTTCCACAATAAATACATAAGTTTTCTCTGAGCTGACATTCTCTTTCAACAGACTACAGTCTTTTTCTGGTAATACCTATGGGCATAGGTTCTTCACCAGGAGTAGTTACTCAAGGGTTCTCTGTAGGAATTCCTGGGGTATTTGTGGTTCTGCATATTTCTTGTCAATGATCCCTTCTACTATTGGTATGCTGCTGATCAGTTTGTAGCACCAAATAAATGAATGGCTTAGTTGTGGTAGGCCTACTTATTACAAAAATATTGAGTCTTTCAGATCTTTACATATTCACTTTGGAGTGGGGATCTCAGTTCACTTATCGGTTTACCACGTGAAGAATTTACCATTCATCCAGGAGAAAATCCCCGCTGAATAGGCAAATGGACATTTGACTTTGGCTGAGATTAACCAGGAGCTGCACATTCACATTTCAATATCTAATCTATTTTCAGTCAATAATGAGATTTTAGTATGATTTAAAAGGTCTTAATAATCAAATATTTTAGTAGATCATCCTTGTTGAGTTACAAGTAAAGTGCAAAAAGAACAATTGATGGACAGAATGCAGAACAATGTCATACATTCACCCCAGTACAGAGAACTGGGCCTAAATCCATCGTTTTTTTGCTCACCATGCCATTACAGTTTGAATCCAGCCATATGCAAATCAGTCTTGACCCTGGGCCCAATGGGAACAGTCCAGCCCAAACAGCCAGGCCAGGTCCTCCCTGGACTGAAAACAAGCATCCTTTGCTTTTGTTGCCCTAAGTGGGAAGGGTATGCCCAGACGTGGGTCCCGTGCTCACTGTGCCACTGGATTCAAGCTAGCCCGGCTGATGAGGAGTGATGCTCCGAAACCGGGCCCAGGATGCTTGTTTCCGTTCCAGGGAGGACCTGGCTTGGCAGTTTGGGCTGGACTGCTCCCATTGGAGCAGGGTCAAGACTGATTTGCATACTGCTGGGTCCAAACTGGCGTGGCGAGCCAAAGAACGATGGATTAAACCCAGATCTTTTGACTGGGGGTGAATGTTTGCATTGTTCAACATTCCGTCCATCAATTGTTTCCTTTGCTTGAGTTACAAGTAAAGTTCATCAATCTCAATTGTGAGAATCTCATTGGAAAATAAATAATCAATAAGTAATCAATGATTGCAATAAAAGTGTGTTAAGCGCATTCCATAATGGAAATAATCCCTATTCAAAGATTTGAAATGGATATGTGTCAGTTAGAACCCATAAAGAGTTCTAGTTTGAGAGAGTGATAATAACGCATAAAGCTTCAGCATCAAAGTCAGCTCAATAATCAATAAAACAGAACTTCTAATAAAGAGAGATTCAAGAAACTCAGTAGAGTCTCAGAGCAAGCGTAAATGGGGTAAGCTGAGCCTGTGATATGACGTGCCACGGACTGATTCACAGATCCTGTCTACTATAAGAAACACCCACTTATATAAACAACACACAGCTTCCAATGATGCATTCTGCAGTCTTCTCTTCTTCAGTCAGCCAGTCATCTTCCAGTGTTCTAATGAAAACCGGATCACTCCTCGTGTTCTCACCAGGAATACAATAGTCCAAAGACAACAATATTAAGTTTGCAACTTAGTTGTATCATTTCTAAACTCATGTGGGTTCTTCTTCCATTCAGGACTACTTTCCCATGCATATGTTACCGTCAAAGTGTGAAATCCCGGTATTGTATAGAATGCCTAGGTAATGTATGGAATGCCTGATGGTTTTCTGCAAACTATGAAATATACGTTTTTGGGGAAAATGTTACATACTTTTCCTAGGCATTCTATACAATTCCTAGGCATTATACAGAATGACCAGTACCATTTACGCAAAGTGTTAAAAGGCCACAAGATGACATTCCTAGGCATTCGGCAAAGTGTGAAATCCCGGTATTGTATAGAATGCCTAGGGAATGTATAGAATGCCTGATGGTTTAGTGGCAAACTATGAAATATAAGTTTTTGGGGAAAATGTTACATACTTTTCCTAGGCATTGTATACAATTCCTAGGCATTATACAGAATGACCAGTACCATTTACGCAAAGTGTTAAAAGGGCACAAGATGAGAAGCCTTTATTAATTAATACGCATTTGAAAGTGAAAGCACAAAACTATTCTGTACATTACCTAGCCATTCTATAGAATGCCGGATTTCACACATTGTCGGGCGGGAATAAAATGGCGGGATTAGGCGTATTATATACTTGGCCGGCAGACAATCCGGCAAAGTCTACAATGCCTAGGCAATGTATAAAATATCAATCATTTCATACTTTGTCGTTCCATTCTCAGGCACTCTATACATTACTTAGCCATTCTATAGAATGCCGGAATTCACACTTTTCCGGGCGGGAATAAAATGGCGGGATTAGGGGTATTATATACTTTGCCGGCAGACAATCCGGCAAAGTATACAATGCCTAGGCAATGTATAAAATATCAATCATTTCATACTTTGACGTTCGATTTTCAGGCCTTTTCAGGCATTCTATACATTACCTAGGCATTCTATACAATGCGGGATTTCACACTTTGACGGTAACATATAAACTACATGTTTAACCTTCTAATATCAAGTTTATTAACAATGGTCTATGTAGAAGTTGAAACATCAATATAACGAAAAGAGAATATTTAGCAGCAATCATTCATTAGGAAGGAAAATTACAAGTAAGTTGGAAGTGTCAAGCTCAAGTTTAAATGCTGATTCTACATATGTGAACTCTTCATTTTCCCACTAAAACTAATCTCTAATCGTTCTTAAAAATGATCTTTGTGTAAGTAGAAACATTCTGCGGAAATATATGAAAACATTTTATGCATTATTCATTATCAAAACATATTCATGGAAAGGTAAGAAAATAAACATTTAAGATTATGTCAGCATGCGGTAATCATGGCAGTTTTAGGTCAAGCAATACCATTTTTTGCCATTTAGGCCTAGTCAAGCAAGTATGGTTATCTAATACAGTTTTGCATTTAAATGCATTTATTTTTCTTAAGCCTGCACGTTAATTTATCACAGTATTTCATTATTTTTCTCAAATTTAAAAATGCTCCCTCATTTTATTAAAAGGCAGCAACTCGTCAATCCATGCAGCTTCTGAGCACAGCTTGAGGATGTGTGCTATATATTGAATAAAGTCTTGATTCCCCTAGTGTAAGGTTAACAAACCTACTGAGGTTCCTGGGAGCTGCATTAGTTGTTAAAATATAATTAAAATGAGATAAAAAGTGTATCATAAGACTGCAGATAGTGGTCATCACGTTGGATCAAGGGAATTGCCTATATGACAGTAGCCTTAGTTAGATAAGCCAGTATGAAGGAGACGTTGGCCATATCGTGCCGAAAGCGTTGTGGCTTAGCCATGAAATGTAAATGGCAGTGTGACAAAAAAAAAGAGGAATATGTGTTTGGATCTCAAGTATATTTCTTTGGAGATGTAAGCGAAGTGGCAAATGGTTTGATTTTGCAACTGGTTTACTCTATCAAGAAGGTGCGCTGATATGTTCAACACTTTAGGATCTACACATTGAACAAGTGGGTGCTTCAAAAGGTATATTTCAGTCTCAGATGACACCAACTGTCCACGTACAGTCAGCTCGCCTTCTCAAACCTTCACTGCACTCACCCACTCATGCATTCCAGAATGGAATCCATGATTGTCACATTACAACCAACCAATCAAGCCAGACTGTAATGTGACATTTCTGCTCTGGCTGCTTATCCTTTGTATGCCCTCTACAGCTTGTGACAAGGCAGTAAATGGACCTTCTTTTGTGTTCATCGCAGCCTGGCAGTCTGTAGATTATAATCAAAACTCACAAAAATAGCCCACGGGTCCTACTTCTAAGTCTACTGTGCGTGTATAGACTGCTTCCCATGCTCGCGGGGATCCCTTTTAAAGGACGGTTCCCCTCACACACCAGAGGTGTCATGCTTCATCATAGGGGTGCCTCCTCACTTCGAGAACCTAGTTGAGACGTGGGCTACAACCCCCTCACTAAGAGGGAGGAGCTCAGGGATGTTTTCGTAAGAGAGGATGGTCCTAAAACCCTACGTGAGCGTGGTGTGTTTAAGGTGAAGTGCAGTGCTGTGGTGAGTGGTGATTAAAACTGCCTACGGGGTTAGCTAAGGCGAACTTTATTCTTCTACCCTGTGAGAGGATTAAAAACAAATAGCTTGTGATGTAGCTGCCGACATTAGAGACAGCTGCATCTGGAAACGATTGACATGTTTCGGCCTCTAGACCTCTAAAAGTGTTGCGGTCTTCGTCAGGATCTGTCAAAAGCTACTGCAAAAAGGTGAAAATGTGGAACGACAAATGTGAATAAAAAACAATGGACACTGGTATGGGATACTACACCAGTTGTCCTGTTGTTCAGAAGATTCGTCGATGGAACCTGTAGTGAGACAAACAAATTGTGTTCCATACCTATCACAATGTGAAAGAGAGCATGTATCACATGGTAATACAACGCCACAATAGACATGCCTCAATTTGTTTAATTAAGAACAATAGAAAACACCAACCACTAATAATGAGGGGGTGTGAATGGGGGACTCACCTACAACTGTCAGGGTATATACCGCATCTGTCCTGGGCTTTGAGCCAAAGGTATGTACGCCGACCATCCTAGTAGATAAAGTGGTTGCGTTTAGGGTCAAAAGACAGGAAAATACAGACTAGAGAGGGTAGCAGAGAATATGTAAACACTGGTTAAAGCTAGTAAAGCATGATGTGAGCTATCCTGCCAATGGCTAGGGAAAAGGGGGGGCGAGGGGGAAGGAGGGCAAATGCTCCGTGTTACGGGGTCAGTGCCGGAAAAAAGAATTACCACCCGAGGGAGGGTACAGTAATCATAACATATGAAAAAATTAATTAAAACTGGTTGAAGTTAAGTACTTAGGTAAAACTGGAAGTGGAGTAAGTGAACCTGGTTGGAGTTTAGCACTGGAGTACTTAGTGAGCACTATGGGAGAAGCATGGTAGTGTCTCACAAGGTCCAATCTTGGAGGGGGTTCTTGCAAGGAGTAAAGGAGAACCCGACCATGGTAAACAGAATTGTGCCAGAGGGACGACCACCACGGGGGCCGTGGCTGGAGTGATGGACCAGGACTGCACGTCAGGGGGCGCGTGTTTGCCGGCGCTCAAACGTATGCATTAGTTGCCGGCCCTAGAGTGCAAGTGGAAGTGATTAACATATTAGATCACAAGCGGCGGATGAGGGCGATGTGATGTATAGTGCGCACCGCACAAGCTTATAAAGCATTGATGGCGGTACTTGCGAGCACCCTTGCAGCAAGTACGCCTGTGTGGATGGACAGGGCTGAGAAGGAAACTGCACAAGTCGTCCTACGGAGGTGGATCGGGCGGCCAGGCGCTTAATGTAAGAAAGGTCGCTCGGCACACCTCGGGGATGGAAAGAGCCTAGTAAAGTGCTCCGAGACCGCTGTAGAGCAGTCAGCTCCGAAGGCTAAACCTACGGAGGGTATAAGGTCGCATGCGGGAACCTCACCGCTCTCAGTATGCAGAGTGCTCCAGCACGAACGTCCGGCGGACGGGGGGAGCCGTGTGGAGCGCGGCCGGTTTAAAAAGAAAGTGCGCGCGAGTCAATATCCGGACTAGAAGCAGGGCAGGCTGGGTAATGTAGTCCGGTGGGACTGTATGTCTAAAAGTGGCCCGGGGGTGGTGGGAAATGTAGTTCAGCGGGACTCAATGTCCACTGAGGGGCAAGAGACTTGGTCAAAACGCAATGTTGACATAGTAGAGCTGACCTGACAAAGTCAGGGATATGGAAACAATAGGCAGAAATGTCCACGAACACCATCAAGAGCTGAGGCGTCAGGACAAGAGAGTCAAAGAGGTCTTAAGAACATGACAGCGGAGCTCTCAATGTTGGGACTCATAAGGGAACAGGAGGACCAAGTGAGAGTCCTCGGCGGTCATGGAAAGACAATCATGCTGAGAACAGGAATAACATACTCATAATCGAGCAGGAGGACAGTGTGTGATTGGACAACACTGTTAAGCAAGAGGACAGCGTCAGAATACATGATCTCTAGATGGATCGAACAGGTGCTGATCACAGCGTAGGATACAGGCGATTAGTGTATAAGTATCTAACATATGATGCAGAAGCATCTGCGTGTGGGATAATGTTACGTTAGGGCCAACCAGGGGATGTCATCATTAAGCCCAAGGTTGGATGTATTCAAACGGAACACCCATCTTTGCTCAATGCGCAAACGTTTTTTGCAAGATTGGGTGTCACGGCACTGAGGCTCGGTTTATCAAGTACAGTCCAGGTGAGGGAGTCTGCCAGGTGATGCATTTCTAAAAAGTGTTTGGTCAGCTTGGTGGTTTGTTTGGCGCATCTAATCGTGCTTTTATGTTCTAGTATGCGTGTGCGTACCTTACGTGTTGTCATCCCTACATATCTTAACCCGCAGGGACATGTAATGAGGTAAATGACTCTCTCACTATTACAGTTCGTGTGGTGTCTTAACTCCCATGGTCTCTCTGTGCCGATGTCAATGGTCTTGGTAATGGTTGTTTTGGCACAGGCAGCACAGGAACCACAGGGGTAATGTCCTTGTACGGGTGGGAGTTGCCATAGGGTGTTAGCCCTCTGAGGTGGTGTCGGGGGAGGTCTAGTGTGAATCAAACTGTCTCTCAAGTTGCGTCCCCTCTTAAAGGCAAATAGGGGTTTCTGTAATGTCAGTTGACCCTTGTTGAGAATGTTCCAATTGCGCATAATCGATTTTTTAACTGCGCCAGACAGGGAACTGAAGGTGTTGAGGCAAACCAGTCTCGTCTGTGCTTGTTTCTGAGGGAGATGATCCAATAGTGCGTCCCTATTGTTATTCAATGCCCGTTTAGCCGATTTCTTGACAAGTGCAGCTGGATAATGTCTGTCTAGGAGATTGACTCGTAAGGTTGATGCATGCTCATTGTATTTGTCGATCCTTGAGCAGTTCCGCCTAAGCCTTAAAAATTGGCCGAAGGGCAGGTTCTCTCGCAGCGACCGAGGGTGGTGACTGTCAAATTGGAGCAAGGCGTTGCGTGCCATAGGCTTTTGATACAGTTCGGTTTCAAGGACGCCTTCAGTAGGAAAAATCAGGAAGTCCAAGAAAGCGAGTTGTTCTTTGCTATACTCGCATGTGAAGCAGAGGTAATCATTGCGAGTATTAAGCCATTCATGAAAAGAATGTATGGTAGAAGAATCCCCTCTCCATATCACAAAAATGCCGTCGATATATCTTCGCCAAATATGGATATGTGCAAAGTATGGGTTGCTATTGGAAAGGACGACTTCTTCCTCGAAGACATGCATAAAGAGATTTGCCAGACTGGGGGCGAATGTACTCCCCATGGAAGTACCTGATATCTGGATATAGAGCTGGTCTTCGAAGAGGAAAAAGTTCTCCTTCATTGCCATGGTGGCGCATCTCATGATGAATGGCAGTGGTGTAATGGTATCAGGTGGGTGAATCCTCAAGAGGTGTTCAATGGTCGCCAGGGTTTGATCCTGGGGGATGCAGGTGTACAATGACTCTACATCGAAAGAAACCAGGAGGTTGGTGTCTGGATTAAACTCCATGCCCCTCAACAGACGTAGAACATCTTTGGTGTCTTGTAGATATGTGGGCATGAGGCGTACCAAGGGTCGCAAAAAGAAGTCCACAAACTGGGACAATGGTTCCAGAGCGGAGCCTATGACAGAGATGATAGGCCTACCAGGTGGGGGCCTCTGTGGTTTATGAATCTTTGGTAAGATATAAAAGTACGGGGTCACGGGTTCCTTGGTGTACAGGAACTCAGCTTCCTTAGATGTAATCCACCCGTTGTCCAAAGCATTTCGGCGATGGTATTGCTGATCCTCTCAGTAGGATCTCTTTGTAGTGGACGGTATGATGTAGTTGTGCTCAACTGACGTAAGCATTCGGATCTGTAAGTGTCAGTGTCCAAGAGGACGGTTGCTCCGCCTTTATCCGCTGGCTTGATTGTGATAGTTTTGTCCTCTCTCAGGGAACGTAGTGCTTCTTGTTCACGTTTGGAGAAATTATTGTAAATTCTGGGTAGAAGGGACAGTTGCGAGTCCAAGTCTTTAAGGACCTCTTTTTCAAACGTGACCACTTCTACTGGTACCATACCAAGAGTGGGGTTGAACGTAGATTTGAGGCGTAGGTCGGCATTAGTGATATTAGTGTCATTCTCATCTTGAATCTTGTCCGAGAACAAAAAGTGTAATCTAATCTTCCAGAAAAACTGATTTCTTGTTGAAGTTGGAAGGGATCTCCTTTGTTGGTGGGTACGAAGCCTAGGCCGTGGTTGAGAACCCGGGTCTCATCAGTGGTCAGTGTACGTCTGCTCAAATTAACTACAAGGCTGGATCCCTGCTCATTCCTGGTTGTTGTCCTGTTTTCGTCATACTCCTGGTGTTCCGTGGAGAGACCGTGGGACTCTAGTGTACCTGTTGCTGCGACCGTCTTCTTCCTCTGGACCGGCCGCGGCCCTGCCCTAAAAAAGGCTGGTTGAAACCATGTAGGGGTAGTGGTTGGAAACCCAGCATGGGTCCTTGAGGTCCAAACCCTGGGAACGAGGGGTAACCCCATGGTGTGGGTGGCCACCACTTATTCGGTTGTGGCTCATCGCCATTTTCTTTGTCCACGTCTTTGTGTACCTTGGCGTGTAGTGTCCGAGTTGGTATCAGAATTGCTAGACCATTCCTCTCTGTCCGAGGAGGAATAGTTAGAGCCATACCTTCTGCCTTCTCTATTGAATTCAGGTGGTTTATATGTCTCATCGGTATACCGATATACTCTTTCGAGCGCAAATTTGGCCAGGTCTTTCTTGAACTTGTTGAATTTGCTGGTTAGCAGTGATTCCTTGTAGTCCTTAGTTGTCTTGTTGGTTTCATCAAGGTTCTTCTTGAAGAGA
The DNA here is from genome assembly GCA_963921515.1 of Calotriton arnoldi. Taxonomy (NCBI): domain Eukaryota; kingdom Metazoa; phylum Chordata; class Amphibia; order Caudata; family Salamandridae; genus Calotriton; species Calotriton arnoldi. Next base: position 2,464,733 of record CAWUFW010001940.1, on the reverse strand, counting down.
GTGGCACCTACGATGGTCTTGATTTGGGATTCCAGAGTTTGAATTTCGATCAGAATTGTATCGGCCACCTTCTTAGCTGTACTTATTATCAAGATGAGCCAATCCCTGGTGCAGCGCCACGCGATGAGGGACCAATCTTTAAGGAAAGTATTGTTATCTAAAAAGAGTCTGGGGGCATTAGTTACAATAAGGCCCGTAGGGGCACAGTTGCCTCTCAGGTATTCAGTCATGATAGACCCGTGTGTAGTGGTCCTAATGTAGAGGCGTTTGAGATTGAGCAATTTATTCCAGTCATCTGAAGTCGTGATCGTCTGAGTGAGGGGTGTGTCCAATATACTCGGTGTGGTCAAGATGTCCAACACCATCGCATCGTCAAAGGACAACCCTGTGCGTTCGGCCATAATGTAAGGCTACCAGGAAACCAATGTATTGTCAGAGGGATAGCTCGCAGGTGCTAGAAACAGAATAAAGGTTGAAAAGAATTGAAAGCCCACAGCTGAGCCGCTGCTCTTGCTAAAATTCGCACATCGAGGGCTGGGAGGAGATTTTAGGACCTGCGTGGGCCGTCTCCCCACTAAATGACAATCAAAACTCACAAAAATAGCCCACGGGTCCTACTTCTAAGTCTACTGTGCATGTATAGACTGCTTCCCATGCTCGCGGGGGATCCCTTTTAAAGGATGGTTCCCCTCACACACCAGAGGTGTCATGCTTCATCATAGGGGTGCCTCCTCACGTCGAGAACCTAGTCGAGATGTGGGCTACAACCCCCTCGCTAAGAGGGAGGAGCTCAGGGATTTTTTCGTAAGAGAGGATGGTCCTAAAACCCTACGTGAGCGTGGTGTGTTTAAGGTGAAGTGCAGTGCTGTGGTGAGTGGTGATTAAAACTGCCTACGGGGTTAGCTAAGGCGAACTTTATTCTACTACCCTGTGACAGGATTAAAAACAAACAGCTTGTGATGTAGCTACCGACATTAGAGACAGCTGCATCTGGAAACAGTCTGTAGGTTATCTCTTGATAAACCCTTACACTCTGGTGCATATCTGTGGCACCAGGATACCACATCGTAAAAATGACTTCAACTGGCTGCACTCCGCTTTACATTTGAATTTTTTGTTTTTCCATACATTTTCATTGTCAGTATCTTTGTCAAATTTGTGCTCCTGACACATATGTTTCACTCTTTCCAAGCTCATTTTAGGCTCATCTGACAAGCTTGTGAAAACACACGTGGCAGAAGCTAACATCTAAAGGCAATCTTAGAAAAGTGCATTAAAAATGAAAATTGAAATACAAAGCTGGAAATGGTAATTGTGAAAACGAAACTGCTACTGAGCGTTGCCTAATTGAAGGATGTACAACTATTGCACAGATGAACTATCATAATGAGAATGCACTGGGAAGGCGAACAACACCATGCTTTACAAAATGCCCACAAGTGAAGTTAATTCGTTGTGTGCATAGTTGTCTTCTGAATATATTCATTACATGTTTTGGTACTTATATTTCACAAAAAGCAGTGGTATAAAACCCCATAATTCACAGGGAGTGTGAAATATGGAAAATGTTTTATGGTTCCCTGTGAAATATGGATTTTATCATCATAAACCACTCTGCAAATCTTTACCTTTTCAGCGATACCAGGATTATGGATCATAGAAGACATAATTATGTGACACAATTATTTAAAATATGTGGAAAAAATGCAAATTATGTGGCACATTCTATGGACATTTTATTTTCAACTATTTGAGCTAGAAATATTTTTACAAAATATGTAAAGTATGTGGCAAACTAAGTGGCAAACTATTAGACCTGGCTTTTACAGCGGGTTTACCCCCAGATGTTTTACTTTTTGGCCTTCAGTTCTGACCTGTTTTTGTTGGCTTTATGACTCTGGGCACTTTACCACTGCTGATCAGTGCTAAAGTGCATATGCTCTCCCTGTAAATTGTTGCTATGGATTGGTGATTCCATGATTGGCATATTTGATTTACTAGTCAGTCCCTAGAACAGTGCACTGTGTGTGCCCAGGGCCTGTAAATCAAATGCTGCTAGTGGGCCTGCAGCACTGATTGTGCCACCCACATAAGCAGCCTATAAATGTGACTCAGATCTGCCACTGCAGTATCTATGGGCAGTCTAGTCTATTGCCAGGCCCAAACCTTCTTTTTTCTTACATGTTAGTCACCCCTAAGGTAGGCCCAAGGTACCCCTGTGGGCAGGGTGCAGTGTATGTGAAAGGTAGGACATGCCCTGATGTGTGTGGCATATCCTGATAGTGAAAGACTGCCAATTTCGTTTTTCACTATTGCAAGGCTACCTGGTCCCATAGGATAGAATGGAGAGTTTGCTTATAACATCTTATAAGCATAACTGCCCCTGGAAGATAAAGTTTAGTATGCCTGAACTCAGAATGTAAACATGCATCTTTTAGTGAGGATGATTTTTACATTCATTCTGTGTTTGAAAAAACCACTTTTGGAAAGTAGGTATTTTCTTGCTTAGCGATCCAGTGTGCCTCTGCTAGGATGTGTATTGACTGTCTGGCTTTGGAGTGACAGGGGCTGGGGATGTGCAGTGGCTCCAGAGAGTCTGGATGACTCAGCACTAGGCTGAATAGGCCTGGTCTGCATTTTGAGTGATGTGTGGGGTAGCACGTGCACCTGAATAGGGCTGTGCCTGCCTTCCACAATGATGGATCCGCCCCCCCTGTGGTGTGTCTGGAGCCAGGGCTCACACTGACAATGGAGGTTGTTGTGCACTTGCAAAGTGTCCCCCCAGAACTGGTTTGGACTGGGCTCAGAGCCCTGGGCCAGGAGATATCAAAGAGATTTACTGTATAAAAAGAGGGGCCCAGACCACAGACTTTGAGATCACTTCTGGGAAATCAAGAGGAACCTTTGCCAAGGAGAAGAGCTGGAGAAGCTGAGGAGGAGTACTGCCCCTGTGCTGTTTGCTGTCTGGGGTTGGCCTGCAGTGGCTACTTTCTGCCAAGGAAAGGGAAAAGGACTTTGCTGTTTGCTGTGTCCCCTGCTTGAGGAAGATCTCCAAGGGCTTGAAATTGAGCTTGCCTCCTGTTTTGAAGTCTCAGGGACACAAAGACTTCACCACCAGTTCCCCTGAACTTCCTTGCTGGGAGTTCTGAACTGCTAGGAGGTGCCTGCTGTTGTTTTGGACCTCTGCAGGCGGTTTGCCGCTGGGAGCTGGAAAAGTAACACAACTTCGAGAAGCGTGACGCATCCGCACCTGTTTCCGATGCATCGCTGTAGAAATTATGGCAGTGCCTGCCCGCAAAATCGCGGCACGCCGCATCAAGTGCACCGATCTCCAAAGTCCGAGATCACCACACCGATTCTGATACAAGGCCTGCTGTGCGGCTGCAAGAACACATGCATCGTCCCGGATCGTCGCATCGCATCAAGGTGCCAAGTCTGTTGCATGGTTGGGGGACACAAGTAAGAAACGACACATCACCTCCCCACCCAGTAAGAAACCGACGTTTCACCTCCTCTCCGGTAAGGAACCGACGCATCACCTCCCCTGCGCAGTGGTAAGGAACTGATGCATCACCTCCCCTGGAGCAAGGAACAGACGCATCACCTTCCCTGAGTGTAAGGAACCGACGCATCACCTTCCCTGCGACCCCATTTTGTTTGTGTGCGCGACGCATCCAAGGTACTTTGTGTGAAAAGTGTTGCATCTGCAATTTGCTTTGAACTGAACTATTTCTACCATTTGAAAGTCATATTTTTAATACTGTATTGTATATATTTGTCGTTTGGTCTTGTTTTGGTTTAGATAAAGATTACTTATTTTTCTAAACTGGTGTGGTGTCCATTTGTAGTGTTTTCACTGTATTAATGTATGTGTTCACAAATGCTTTACACACTGCCTCTGTAAGCCTGTCTGCTCGTTCCAAGCTACCCAGGGGGTGAGTAGGGGTTATTTTAGAAGTGTATCCCCCTTACCCTGACTGGAAGCAAGGGTCCCTATTGGGACAAAGGTACCTACCTCTGCCAACTAGAGACCCCCATTTCTAACACAAACGCATTAAATCCATAATTCTGCTGTAAATGGTGTAGCCACAGAATTTCATAAATCCACTGTCCCTCAGCATTGTTCATTATGTTAAAACCTAAATATTATAATTCCAATCAGTATACACATTGTTAGATTGTAATGTGGAGAAAACAGCTTTTTCAAGGTAACTACCCCAAAATAAACATGCAATGTAAAAAGTACACAATGGTAATGTGTTATATGATCCAAGTATATATACTATGTATTTTTACCTCCAAGTGTGCGTCGCCCCTGGGAAGTTATAGTTAGGTTTGCGTTTCCATAGGAAAAGCATTTTTTGGTTTGCTAGTAACTTTTATACCGTTTGACGAATCTTCACGAAACTTTTTTAAAAAGTGCTATTTTTTGCGTAGCTCCTTCATGGAAGGTTTCAGAGTGATCTGTCAAGCTGGGAAAGAGAAAAAGGGGGATTCCAAAAAGCAAAATCTACATGCATTTTCCAGAGACTTATTTGAAATGCAATACTGCAAAAACTGCTGAACGGAATTTCACCAGATTTGGCAGGAAGCTAGATCTTGGTCCAGAAAGCATGCAATTTGTGATTTGGTGTAAATCCGTTCAGTAGTTTTTGAGAAATTAAGGTTAAAAATATTTGTATATCTGGGTGGTTGGTTTTGTGGGACTCTCACAAGAGTCCTGCAAGCACAACTTCAAAAAATAGCACATTCTGGTTGGCTTAGGGACTTTGTTCTTTTTCCCTTGGGCCATCTCGCTCCGCGGGAGCAAGCACTCTGACTAGCTGGAAGTACATGAACCAAAATGTTGCTGCGGCCATTACGGGTCTCTGGGACTTAGACCCCTTTTCTGAAAAAGTCAAAAAAATATATAATGGGAAAGGTTGTGATAACTTTCCCCCTAGCTCTTGTGGGGTGGGGGTCCTCTTCGCTCTGATGCGGCATTGCAGCAGCAACAACTACATTTTTTAGACCTCTGACGAGAAACTCAACTCTCAATTGATCTTTTGTCGCTGTCCACTTGATTGCAGCTAAACGCACATATTTAAGAGATTGTCTTTAGAACACTAGATAAATTGTCATTTACTATGAGTCTCGATCCCTTGCTGTTAACTATCCTCTTCTTTTGATCTCAAGCGTAAACCCCAGGCTTTACTTTCGATACCAAAATGATATGGTCTTCCAAAAACGCGACTGGTTCCTTCAGTTACACAGAGGTGTCTCTCCAGGACACTGCTAACGCTCAGCTTTTAATTCACAGGGCCCTCACCCCTTCTGGTTAGGTTAAAATAATGTTATCACTGACAGCAAATTGCTCAAAATTGCACCCGCGATGGCACACTATAGACCGTCGAAAGGTCGCTCATTACTTCCCGTGACCAGAGTGCATTACAAGGGCCTTGGAATTCACAAACTCGATGCCATGAGCCTGGCAGCATGAAGGCCCATTTTCAACTATGTTCCTATATTTATCCCACACATGGACTTATGAGCAGTGGCGGCTGGTCCATAGGGGCGCCAGGGCAGCGCCCCACTAGACAATCAACAGGAAAAACTGCTCACTAATCGGGCAGCAAGAAATGTAAGCAGACGAATTGACAGCTTTGACAATTCGTCTGTTTACATTTCCGGCCTGTGCTGGCAGCTGCTTCACAGCCTCAAGTGCGCATGACCGAGTCAACAACAAACGCACATCGCACGCAGGCGAGAGCAGCAGGCTCTCGCCTGCGTGCAGCCTGCTGCGCATCTGCGAGAAGAGCGCTTTTTCTTTCAGTTCCCCACTCCATTGACATTACATTAGGTATGCTGCGCATGCCTAGTGTAGTGCAGGAGTGTGAAGATAGGATCCTGCTCGGGCGGTGACGTACAGTCGCCTTATGCCCTGTAAAATGCCAGGATACAGCCGAGTAGCCGCCCCCAGTCTTCTGATTTGCCACTTAAGCAAAAGAGCGGGGAGAAGTTAGTTCCACGTCTGTGGGAGGAGACGTGATGCAACGCGGGACCGACGGAGGAGATGCCTGGTAAAGTGGTAAGTTTGTTTTTATTTTATATTAAACGCTTCCCCCCTACCCCCCTCCCCGCGCGTACCCCCGAGTCATGCCGGCCGGGACTGCTTCATGCTGGGCGTCGAGTTCGATGAGGATCTGGGCGCTATCGACGGGCGCAAGTGCAAGGTGAGTGCGACCAAAGCGCCTCTGGCTACTCAACCTTTTCTAGCAGCTAGGATATCAGTTGGGTGTTTGTGTTTTAGGGGATGGGGCCAATTGAACATCGGAAGAACCTAAAGTGAGGGCTCGGAGAGACCCCACTCACTTCTAGACACTAGAATGCAAACTAACCACTACTGACCACTGTTTATGAATGCCAGGGTTCGGAATAAGCCACGTCTCGGCGCTAATGAGATTGACTTGGAACAGCGTTCACTCTAGCACTGATATAGCAAGGTGCAAAGAGCCACAAAACAGGCAAAGAACCCCCCCACCCCCCACCACCCCCGTCCCTATAGTTGGGTAGAACGGGGACGCCTTTAAATGGGTCCACAGTGGCGCTGACACCACTGGAAATCGCTACACCTGCTGTAGGATGCGCACCTTCTCGGCACCGTTGGCCTTCACTGAGGTTTGTAGAGCACAGCCTTGGGGTAGTGACCAGTGTACAGAAATGCTGGCATGAGTGTGCGTCCTAAATTAGTGCACTGTGCAAAAAACAATCATTCAGAGTGAGACAATTTATAAACCCAACAGCGGGCAGTGTGAACACCTTCTAGGCGCTTCCAGCCTGAGGTAGAAATTTCAGTTTTTAGTGAATAGCGCATATTACTAAGAAGACCACTTAATGCTGTAAATCTGTGCTTTCTAGCACTTCGAAAACACGCACAATAGGAATAACCTGTGCGCTGCTCGGATAATTTACTGTTTCTCACTACGGAAACGAGGTACCAAATAAAGAAATCAGTCTTCTTGCTTTAGCATTTCTCACCTCCCCTCCTTTGCGCAGATACACCATTCCCTAAGGTAAGTTTCAAAGTCGAGGGACATACCGATATCGTTGCACTGGTGCTGGCCTCTCCTCTCTCTCGTGCTTATACTGTCCCTCTCTCTCGTGCTTATAACCTCTCCTCTCTCTCGTGCTTATAACCTCTCCTCTCTCTCGTGCTTACACTCTCTCCTCTCTCTCGTACTTACACTCTCTCCTCTGTCATGCTTATACTCTCTCCTCTCTCTCGTGCTTACACTCTCTCCTCTCTTTTGTGCTTACACTCTCTCCTCTCTTTTGTGCTTACACTCTCTCCCTCTCTCTCGTACTTAAACTCTCTCCTCTCTTTTGTGCTTACACTGTATCCTCTCTCTCGTGGTTACACTCTTTACTCCTTACACTCTCTCCTCTCTGTCGTGCTTACACTCTCTCCTCTCTCCCGTGCTTACTCTCTCCTCTCTCTCGTGATTCAACCCTCTCCTCTCTCTCATGCTTACACTCTCTCCTCTCTCTCGTGCTTCCACCCTCTCCTCTCTCTTGTGCTTCCACGCTCACCTCTCTCGTGCTTTCACTCGCCCTCTCTCTCGTGCTTTTACTCTCTCTCGTGCTTTTACTCTCTCTCGTGCTTACTCTCTCCCTCTCTCTCGTGCTTTTGAACATAGCACCACACACTAGCGCTTTGCCATCCTAGGCACATCCCCATGTACACTGCATCTCACAAGAGAGTGACAGTCAGCTATCACCACGAGCGTCGGATCAACATCCTGTGATTTCATTCCGGCCAAATGTCTTAATCTCTCCGTGCCTACGAACAGGAATGTGACCTTGTTCTGTAATGTCATCTGGTGCTGATGTAAAGCACTTCAATGCCATTGGGCAGAGTTTGCGCTATAATAAAACTGCAAAAAAAAAAGAAAATCATCCCAATGTCTGCTGTCTCTTTGAACACCTTCCGACTTCTGTCACGCAATCTTTTAGTTGCTCAATGAATGAGTCCGCAAGAGAATGGGCGTGCACGCCATGGCACTGCTTCTACCATTATTTTAATCACTACTGGGATGTTACTGGCACCAAACTTTTCACAATTGCCCATCCTCACTTTGCATTGTGTGCTGACCCTGCATGTGCACCTTGCCGTTTCACAAGCCATTGTGGATGACCCGTGAAGGGCAGACATGTGGTTACCTTAGGAGAGGACAACAGCAATAATAGAGTGCCATAATCTTCTTTATAGAAGGAGTTGAAGAAAGAGCGCAACCTTTAGCAAGATGAGCTTCTCAGATTTTCAGACACTTCTATTAATCGTGCAAAAGAAGGACGTGATGTTAGTATGCTGGCGTTTTGGAATGAAGACGGGGAATGCGGTTTGGAGGAGGGAGGGGCCAGTTAACCTGCAGAACAGACGGAGTTGAATCGTGCGAGGCTCCTGAAAGTGAACTGGGGTTATTCACTGGCGCATGCAGGTCCTGCTCTGGGAGGCGAGGTGGAATGAAGAGAATCTCAAGCAGCTGGAAGTGTTCCAACCCCTGCCTCAGCGGTATAATCATAAATCCCAGTGACAGAGTGAGAACATTCCTCTCATTAGGACACGCTGATAGAGCAGGTTGAGTTGGCGACACTGTTGCTGCACACACGGGTGACATTGTGCAAAGGGCGGCACACCTTTTCCTGAGAATTGTAAGAACAAAAGGGCATATTGCTGTGTACTTGGCCCGACAGAGATGACATGCTCAGGTGTACTGCGAGCGTCACATCCGCCCTCACCTCCTGCTTCGGGAAGTTGTGATCTTGGGCAATACACTTTGAGGAGACGTGGCTGCCTCGTGGCTCGAGTATGTGGCTGGAACCTGTGGCGCACACCTCCTGCTTTCAAACCAGTACCGGCGGCAGCCGTACAAACCTTCTCCTAGACTCAGCGCGGCATAGGAAGGTTGTCATGGGCCCCAGTTCAAGCAGGGGATTCTCTGTTCAAGTCTGTGTCACGAGGGGCAAATAACATTGTCATAGGAGGCCATCAGGGTAGCTCAGTGGGCTGCTTGCAAGTTGGAGCTAAGTGGCTGCGACTGACACAGTCGGGTCCAGCCTGCTCTTTCCCAGCACTGTACAGCACTGCACAGTCAATGAATGTATTTATTGTATAGTTAAAACCATTACAAGTGTATCAGTGTTCAAAGGTCAATATGGGCAAATGATAACATCAGCATACGCAAAGATTGTCCTCTATAGCTCATAAAAATTGGCAATTTCTTAAATGATAAATAATTCAATCTTATTGCTTTATTAACCTTCCTGCTTACTCAAATTTGCTTGAAAATGCACCATTTGCCCACTCTTTTTTCAAAATTTTCACGGGTATCCCCCTTAGGTTGTTCGGGCTCGCTCGCTACGCTCGCTTGCTGCAGTGCAATACGACAATAATTTTACGCCACACCACTTTCAAATGTCACCAGCCGACACTGCTTATGAGGTAATAAAGTAAATTGAGCAAACAGCTTATATGCCTTCGGTTGATCCACCAGAGTAAAATGTTATTCCCAATTTAAGAATAAAAATGTTTCTTTTTACTTGTATGCTTTTTATTCAGTCCATGCGCCAAATTAGTAGGAAATAGAGAACACTGTTTAGTGTGATGTTCTATTACCATCTAGTGGAAATCTGTAGAACTACATGTTTAAACTTGAATTTTATGCGTGTCAATTGTTATGTGTATTTGTAGAACGCAGTATCCCCCAGGAGGGTATTCTGGCGCTGCCATGTTTATTTTCTAGTTCCTTCTAGATAAGAAGGAAATATTAAAACAACGAGTAATTGTTTGAACCCATTGAAAAAATCTACAATCTCATATATACATTAAAAAAATAGTTTATTAAACTGTTGTCATTCTGTCTGACAGCAATTGAATCCAGTGCCGAGTACAGATTATCCTGAAACAAACAAGTTTTAAACTGCTTCTGAAAGCATAAATGACATTTTTCAAGACGCAATTACATTGGAGCGAGTTCCACAGCTTGGCATCTGTACTATAAATGCCCGGCCGAATGTCGGGCGCAAGGAAATGGAAGGCTTGAGAGGGGACCTTGATGGGCCGAATGCTGATTTCAGTTCAACGTTTGTTTATCATACATGCCAACACGACCGATTCAAACGGGAAACTCTTGAATTTTTAATCAAGATATGACTTTATTTTAGCTGCCTCCTGACTGAAATTGCGTCTAATTCAATATATTTCTATGGGGAAAATTACATTCCTTAGATTTTTTGAAACGTTTCCTATTTTCCAGTTTTAAAATGTTGGCATTTATGGTTTCATGGTGAACGTCTGCATCAAAAAATATGCTCAAGCGTCCTGGTCATCTTAATTCACCATGACAACGGCCTATAATTTTCCAGAGATAGCTTTTGTATTCATCTCATGTTTGCAAAGCGATAGACACTCAATTAATTGGTACAAAAAAAACGAAATTAACTAAAATAAACATGAAATGAGTACATATAATTCACACATAAAAATAATCATGCCGGACATGCCACGAAGAAAATATTGTATGAATTTACTTAACAATCTTGCATATACAGCAGGGACGTTGAGAGAAAAAAGCATATAATTTTTAAAGCCTAAAAGCCCTGTCGAAGAGTAAGCAAAAGCAATTAGAGCCCTGAAAACGCTCTATTCTTGTAGATATTTCTCCTGTTTGGTTGGTGGACCTTTTATTAGTTGTCAGAGAGGTAAGAGGGAGTAAGCATCACTTCGATTACAATAACACAGAAACAAAGGTAGTCATGCAATAAACTCCAGACTACTAAATGGAGTTAAAGGGTTTTATTACAAACTCAGAAACAGACTGATCTAAATTAGTTTCAAAAGCATATTGTAAAAATATAAAATGATCAGAATAAATCCAAATCTCCCAATGAAATTATTTCTAAACAATAGGAAGCACACCAGAAACTCGGTGGCAGCGTTACAAAAAAATGAGAACGAGAAGCTGAAGATTTATTTGCAGATTTCGATCCTCCTGCCTAGTCATTAGTATTTCTAATATAATCTAACTTATCCTACTCTATAATAGTTTCAGAAAGCCCTAATCAAACTATGGGAAGCAAGGAATAAGTGTCAGCATAATGGAGTCTTTCCTAAAAGTACTCTAAGTCTAAAGAGTATAGCATGCAGCCACAAAGCGAGAGGAATAATATGAGACGTCTGTACCTCGTGAAATCCTAAAAGTCTCTGCTCTCTAGCTAAAACTTCAACAACTATTAGCACACAAAGTATTCAAGGTAATCAGGGTCACCTTCTCCAGTACATTTCCATTTCCCCCCGTAGAATATTGGCAACACTCAGCTCTTCTCCCAGACCTTCAGCTAGGTACAGTTAGGTGACCTTGAACATCCTTTCTCTGCTATGAGAACTCGTCTCCCCCTCTGTTAACACTTGTTCTTGATAAAAGTTCCTCCAGTACCTTACTATCGCTACAAGTAAACACTGCCTCTCACTAACTAATGAAGCCTTGTATCTGCACCTGCAGAGGAGGGAATATGCAAGCAAAACAATTCTCACGTGAAAGTTAAACAGTGAATCTCAGGAACTTGAGGCCTGCAATAATGCTAAGTAAGTACAGCAGTTTAAAGTGCACTTGACATTTTAATATAGGTGCACACACATTCACAATTAGTACATATATGGAGCATCAGGTGGAATAAAATCTTGACTACGTATGTCTGTGTGTTAGAATCTTAAAACATTTGTATAGTTATGAACGTGAACTACATATTTATTAAAATCTGCAACATTAGTACGCACACATTAAATGATGCTATTAAGTTTTTATCATGGAACATTTCAGAAAGACATTCAAACTTCCATTTATTTATTAGAACATTAGACCACACAAAATAAAATAAGTGCCAAGGTACACAAACCAACGCAAATAGGTGACGTGAAAAGGGTGAAGCCAAAATTAAGCGGCTCCAGCCCCAAACCTCTAAAGAGAATTTAGGAAAGGGGACATGACCCCATTAAATATATTTTATGTGGGGCCAACTTTGTGTTAATGTATATAATATTAGCCACTGCCTATATGATTAAAATGCATTTAAATAGAGATCGTTATGGTTCTCCATCAAGGAAGTTGTGGGAGGCTGGAGTTTCAGGGCTATCAGGGGTTTCTAGGCTCCAATTGTGCCAAATGGTGTCTTTTAACTCTGGAGTCCTGGGGCTTCCTTACTAACCACAAAGAGCACCTTTTTTTGCAATTGCCCCTCTTGATAGCAAGGCAGAGAGGTCGGAAGCTTACTCAGGGTGCTGGTGTGAACTCAATAACAGTACAAACTCAAGTGCTCTTATTTTTTTTATTTTATATGTAGTGCAGAATGTAGTTCTAGAACATAGTTCCAACATTACATTCTACACTGCCCCCTTCCATCAATCCCCTTATAGAACATTCTTATCACTATCCTATCTCATTCCTGTGTGTTTCTTCTCTCCACTTGCTCCTAGTACTCAAACTCTAACACTGCAGCACTTTAACATCTTTGTTTAAGCTACTCGAATATCAATTTTGGAAATAACTTATTAGCCCCACTACTTTGATACAATGTTCTTCCCTGAGTTACTCCATCACAGCTTCTGGGTACAGCTAACATGAACCACTACTCTGGTAACCATCCTTCTTGATTGCCTCAAACAGTGCTCCTAGATGTAGGCTATAAAGATGACGACTGTACGGTAGTACCAGTCCTTTCTGAGTTGCTCTAATATGGCTTCTGGTGCAGCCCATATAACCACCATTGTGATACGTGGGTGGTAACTCACAAGGACCACTACATGGATACTGTTAGGCTAGGCCCTTTCTGCAGAGTCATCCCCAAACTTTTTGCCTTCCTCCTCCTGTTTTATGAAACTGTTTTTGTTCACATTTAGGACTTTGTGCACTTTACCACTGCTAACCAGTGCTCAAGTGCTTGTGCTCTCTCTCTTAAACATGGTAAAATTGACATACAATCAATTGGTACATTTAATTTACTTATAAGCCCCCAGTAAAGTGATACTACATGTACTCAGGTCTCTATATTAAATGCTGCTAGTGGGCCTGCAGTGCTGATTGGGACACCCACTTAAGGAGCCCTTTAAACATGTCTCTAGCCGGTCACTGCAGCCTACATGTGTCGTTCTAAACTGCCATTTCGACCTGGCAAAATAAACCTTTTGCCCGTCCTAAACCTTACTTTTTAATACATATGAGCCACCTATAGGATATGCCCTCAACAGCCCATAAGGCGGGATGTATTTAAAAAGTTGGACATGGGCTTTTAACTTTTTCATGCTCTGGTACTGAAAAACTTGTAAATTCATTTTTCACTACTGCAAGGACTACCTCTCCCATAATATTTAATAAGTGATAACTGCCAATTGGGAGCAGATAGGATGGTCGAGTTTGGTGTCTAAATAACTGTAATTTAAAACCCTATTAATGGTAAAGTTGGATTGTAAGTCACAACTCTGAAAATGACACATTTAGAAAGTTGGTATTTTATTGTCCCAACCATTTGGTGCCTACAGCCTGTATCCTGGTTCTCATGACTAGGTGTAACTAGCAGTTGATCTTTGTGCATTGCTCCCAGGCAGTGAGACAGAGGAGCATCAGTGTTGGCAGGATGGGCCATCTCTGATTTGATGAGGGAGGAGATGTTAGTTATCACACTAGCACATCACAAAATCTCTGCCTGAGCTTTCTCACAAAGGATTTGACACAACTCTTTTGTGACGCCAAACATGCTGGGGCCAAGCCAGGGAGGCAGGAAATTCCAAACACCTCTGGAAGGGGTGGGGTTGCAGGAAAAATTCAGAACCTTTTTCTACTTCAAAGTGGGCACCAGGTCTAAATATTGGACCCTCAGACCCACCTCTTCAGTACATCTCTGGATACTAAAGAAGAAGGGATGCTATGCTGCTCTGCTGCCAGAAGGACTGCTAAACTGCTGTCGTGCAACTCTGCTGCCCAGCTGCCTGCTGCCCTGCTTGCTAGGAAGGAAGACTGGACCAGCACCTTTCATCCCAGGCTGAAGTGATTTCAAAAGTCAGCTGACTGGCCACCTGTTCTGAGCTACATGAACCTAACAAGCTCCAGAGACTCCCTGCATCTGCCCAGCCGACCTGCAACTGGACCTCCCTGAGCCCTGCTGGCCTCTGCTAGAGTGAGTTCTTGATCCTCAAGAGGTGTCCCTCAAGTCCTGGACCCTTGGTTTGGCATCAGTGGAGTTCTCTCCCCAAGAAAAGGACAAATCCTGAAGTTTTGGTCTATTTGCATCTGTGAACTGGCATGTTCATGCCAAGATCTAGCCGCCAGCACCGCCCACCAATGAGATGCTCTGGTGAATCCGACTCTTCACTCCACAGTGAACACTAGCAATGCCCTGCAACGTAAAATCTGCACTTCGCGCTACAGCATCAATAGACGGCAAGGGACTGTCAACATGAAGCTCCAACAATGACCATCGGCGATGGCAAACAGAATCTTTGCGCTACAGCAACGACTGACCGCAACACCTGGCCAGTTCTTCGTACTACATCGACGACCACCCATGACTCTCTCCCTGCCCTTCACTGCGAACGGAACACTTTTGAAGGTAACTCAGCAGTACTAACCTGGTCTCTGTTTCTGGCCCTGGCTCCATTGCTGTCGACTTGAACTTGTGACTTTCATCCGGTCTTGCACGGCCAGATAACAGTGAGTGGCACATTGTGCTTTTAGGCGCTTTAATTATCTGAAATTTTTATATTTGTATATCTCTGGTTCTGCTGATCTGATGTTTGTCATTTTGATCTCAAACAATGCATTAAAATTTACGCAATTTTTCTAAATTGGTGTGGGATTTAGCTTGTGTTGTGTTTCTCGTTATTACTGTTTGAAATGCTGCATAACTTTACACATTGCCTCTAAATTAAGCCTGACTGCTTTTGTGCAAGGCTACCTTGGGTTAAGTACAGGTTAATTTGGGGTTTGCTTTCAGTTCACCCTGGCAAGAATTGTTTTTTGCTTGAGTAGGGTTTCACCCCTCTCAACCAGTAACCCAATTTCCAACAGATGCCATGTTCTTCTCTGAGCTACTCCATCATAGCTAATGGATGCTGCCCAAAAGAACTTATACCATGGTACCCCTCCATCACTCCTAGATGTAGCCTTTAAGACGGCTACTGAATTGAGGTAACAGCCTTTCCTGAATCTCCCCAACATCAACTTTATGTAAAACCATTAAAAACTTTGTAAACACTAACAGAGATCATAAATTAACAACTGAACCATCAACTTCCTTCTCTTATTCCACACTAGGCAGTTGACATTCCAATTATATTCCAGTTGTGTATTTAGCACCCACAAGATGCTTTTTTTAGTCACTGAATTGAAACACAGAATTAATAAACAATTATGAATCCTCACGTAAAATCCATGACTGGCAGTTGTCCATTCACAATGCCAACTCCCTCAACTGCCATAATCAACCACTGTTCTTACATTGCCAGTTAACAGCCCTCCCTCCAACTTTCATATACAATTGCAAGCCATTTTTCCTTTCCACCTAATTCCCATCCCATAAGATCACTATTTGTTCCTCCTCTTATCCCTTACTTGATACCTCTAATTACTCCAATCCCCACACTCCAGTCTACATCTCCAATGGGAACTGTCCAAGTACTCACTCAAACCTCCTTCATCACTTCTATTTTCTCCTATTCTTGCTCCAAATGTAATACAAACATTTCCCCCACTGAAACTGTACTTCATCCTCTTCTCACTGCCTTAAGTCCACTATATGTACTTTAAGTTACACAAAGATACATCTCAGGCCTCTACTCATCCACAGAACACAGCATTTCATCAAACTCAGCCTCCTCATCACACATCTCATCCCAACACATTTCCCACCCATTTGAATATTAAACAACAAGACTGTCTTCCCTTGTCCTCCAGTAGCTAAGAAATATCTACTAACTTTCACCTTTAAAGGAATACCGAACTAAAGTTCAATGACATCTGAGTCACAACTTTACACCATGACCCACTCAATTCCACCAAAGTCTACCACACGTTCTTCTGCTAGCATTGCTCTATTTAATTTGACTAGCTCATTACAGGATTATTACTGCTCCATAATGCTGCAACCACTAACTACACCCCTTAAACAGCTGCCTATATCCTCATGTGTTATAACATCCACATGTTTCACAGAATAAAATACATGAGTAATGCCAAATGCAGTTTTCAGAGCTCTCAAGCCCTCTGACCACCACTAAAATGCACATCTTTCACATTCCGGAGCCTAGAAAAGGATATGAAACAGCTCACTTTCTTCATTTAAACCTTTTCCTTTGCCAATGCTTCAGAATAACAGATCAGAACCTCAAACACACTCATTATACAAAATCCTAACAACTCTAAAGCCTCGATTAACAACTAAAATACACTACATTGTCCTCACAAAACCAACCATATTAAAATTCTTTCAAGTCTCCTTGAACAACAAATTGAGTACTTTGACAAACCTGAATGCAGCACAGCAATAACCTCTCCACCATCAAACCTTACAGGTATCATCTATCCCAACATACTACACATGTACCAACCCCCTTCACCACTTCATGCCACTACTATTTCTAACACCACACTTATCTCAACCCCGTCTCCTACCCACTACTTCTCCCCTATCAAAACACACGATCAATGTGCAAGAATAGACAAAATATATATGACCTCATAAATGACTGAAGACCCGACATGTTCGTATTACTGAACCATGGCTGGGAGATGACATGCCACCAGTGCTTCATGTGCAACTTCCACCAGGTTATCAAAACTGTACACAAAATCTTCCTAGCAAAGTTGGAGGAGGCTTAGCAATGATATTAAGAAGCAATTGCTGACACCAGAATTGAATTTATACAGCTATCAGATTGTGAGTCATTGCTAAAAAGATGTAACCCGTACCTCCTTTTTCCTCTACATTACTACATCCTTACTGACCCCCACCGAATAATGGAACTTCCACAGACACCTTTCTAGATGCCATATCAAACATATCCATAAAATTGCTTATGGTGTGAATCCTAGAAGATCTTTTTTTGATAAACAAAAAATGTCACAACCAAATAACATCACAACTGGCTAGGAAGCTCACAATCTCAATCACCCCATCACAGGATCTGTCCCAGTAGTAAGACATACACTAGATGTGATCTTCAGCATCTCAGAATCAGTCAGCATCAACAGTATTGACCCAGACCATGCAGCGATAGGCACCTCATTTCTTTCACTTAAAATATTGCATCAATACCGATAAACAACTCACCTTCGCACTCGACTACCTTCACAAGTAACTAGTCTGCAACCTTCCATCTACTGGGAACAATTGTCACACTTGACTCTTTCAGGGTAGCGAGGCAGAACAGTCCAAGGCCTGCTCATGGGAGGTGGTGTCGGGCTAGCAGCCCAGTCCACAGGCACACAGCAAAAAACAAAACAACAAATCATAGTCCAGTCAATGCTTTTACTTATAAAAAAGGGTAAACACTTTGTTACACGCACACTACTTAATACAATGTATTAATATACAATATATACTAGATGCCAGATAGAAATACCTATGGTGACATTCCCCTAACAGTTCACACCTAGACTAAGCCCTGAATGTTAAGACCACATACACTAGGCAGAAGATAATGGCATGTAGTTATCAAAAGCCGGCCTTCTGGCTTTGTCAGGGTGTCCCCACATTTAATAAAAGCAGACAAATGTCATGATAAACCAATGAAATGCTACAACAACAATGGTACCTTCTTGCAATGACATTAATTAATACCCGTAATGATTCAATGCATGGGGAAAGTTGTGATTTAGTCCTTATGGATAGCTCAAGCCACCAGGAGTGGTTTCTTCAGGCCTCCTGTTATCTAAATGTTTCCATTTTTGAGACCCTGTTTTTTACTGCTCTCCCTCCTCACACAGAACCTATCTCCTGTCTGGGCACCTGACACTTCTCCTGGGTACGGCTGCCTTCCTCAGCAGCACCCCCAGGACCTAAAGGCAGAGTGCTATTCCTACCTGCAACCTCAAGGTATCACACTCTCATTTTGCTACTCAGAGATCCCCGAGGTCAGCTGAAGTCAGGGCCTCTCCCATTTGAACCCTCTAGGCCCCCCTCAGCAGATCCATCCCTGTAATGTCACCTAGACAGTACGGGGGCAGCATCACGGGCCCTGGAGAAACAAACCCTAGTTTGTGAGGGCCAACTTAAATCAGAAGTCTGTGAGTCCATCTTTGCAGTAGGATAAGGTGTCTTCCTTTCACTAGCTCGGCATTCATCTAGCGTCGCTTCCACCATATCCAGACTTTTCTCAAATGTATCTCCCTTGATACAGGTGTTTTTAAGTGGGGGTGGAAAGTTCTAGAAGCTAGACACCTCGGCCCAAACTTTCTGTACAGCATTTTGGCAATTAGCGAGATACTGCCGTCAAGCGTTCTGTTGAAAGAGCTTCTCTGAGAGCCCAGGCCCTGCCCCTAACTGTCACTGCTGCCTGCTCTCAGCCCCCCAAAACTTCAAATGGGCAGAGGTCGTGGGCTAGCCTCCTTTGTTTCAGTTGGGTTGAGTTTTCCCAGGCCAGGTGCAAAGTGAAACCTAATTAGCACTTGCAGATTCTGTTCCCATCTTGTTCTCTCCTAGGATGTGGGCTAATTACTTGCAATTGGTCCTATTGTATCGGCAGGCCTTTCCTCCTCCAGCTGGCCAGCAGAGTTATTAACTTGGCCCACATTGGCCAGCAGGGTAATTCAAAGGCCTTAATCTAATTAGGACACGAGTCAGAGAAAAATGATACATTTTGAAGTGCCAGAGTGCAGCTATGTGGAAATTCATGTCATAACTCTATTCGGAATCCTGATTTACCATAGGATTGGTGCATTATGCCCATCTCTAAACCTAACTATGGTGAAACTGTACTTTGGTGTAGGTTTCTTCCATAGAATATACTACAGTAAAACACTTTACATACTTAAGTGAAATACTTCAGGTATACATACACACACTATTAATGCCCACACATTTCAAAGGGCCTGCACAGGTCAGCACCAATCTGTAATGGTTCCTTTCTGAGACAGGCTACCTGTTCGCAGGTGCCGGGTTGAGTTTGATGGTAATCTCAAATGCTCAGCCCGCACACCCATTCACCTGCAAACCGTCTAGAGTCTCTTATCCTAGCTGTGCATCAGCGGGTCTTATCTTAAAAGGTAGACACTGGTGATTAGCACTCCCAATCCAATATAACCAAACTTACAGTCAGTGAGACTCAAGTAGTGAGCCTCACTCACAGCAGAAATCTATAAAACAGTATTCTCAAAAGTGAGAAATCCAAGGACATTAAATGAGGCAGAACCCATTTCTCAGACTCGCCCCTACCATTTGTTGTGGGTGTTCTTTCCTGGCAAGCGGTCACACTGAGAGTGGGGTCTGCTTGTACATACCATTCACCGATTGTCAGCCACCACAGGTAATTTAGCGGGCGTTCCTGTACCTGGGACAACCTACCTAACCCAACCATAAGGACACTTCTACCCCCACAGGGAATCTAGCCTCTATTAAGCACCCTCCTGGTTATCTGTTGAATGCATCCAGGACACTAAGCATCTATAAGACTGTAGTGGGTCTAGGCAGAACCTTGCCATGAGCCATGCAGCTCTGCCTCAATCACCCTCCACCTGGCAAGGGTTCAGTGTCTCAGCACTGATGCTGTCAACCTTTATAAGTGTCAATCCTGTCCCTCGAGTCACTGGCTGTTCTTGCTTTGTAAATAAACAACTCCAGTGCCCTCATTCACCGGGGTCACTGCACTTTAGAGATGTAGACACAGAATAACTCTGACTCTCACCCATAGCACATAGACCGGGTTATATACCTGCCACCATCGTTGTGGGATGACTGCATTTCCCTGAGGAAAGAAAAGTCCACTGTGAGAAGTTGGCCTGGTATATGCTGTCCACTAATTATAGTGGGCACCTTGCACCAGTCCAAACAACCCCTTATTGGAGATAGGTTAAAGACAACCTTTATTGAAAGCTATCCTAGTGGTAGCTATGGAGAGCAGCCTTCAGGCTAAGTCTTGAAGGAATGTAAAGCAGCTTGTTTTACCAGTCTATAATCTCTTGAGTGACCAAATGAAAGAGGACCACACCAGGTATATATTCAAAATATATGTATTTATTGCTGAACACACCCCTCTAGTCTCTTTATGAGGCTAGAGTTCGAAGTACATAAGTTATAAGTTAGTTATCTACAGTAATAGCACAAATACACGTTTGAGCCCTAGGGGCGTACCAAACCATATACCAATAAAGTGGTATAAGAACCACGACTGAGCTAGACACAGGGCCTAGAGCCTGTAGAAGTGCTTGGACCACAAGGAACCACCCAAGGTAGTGACACAGGGGACCCACGGGGGACGCGTGCAGTGTGAGAACACAGCCGCGAATCGCCGTTGACTTCTATGGGGAAAGTCACGGTTGGAATTTTAAAGAAAAGGGACACTTAGAGGAGGACTTGGAGCAAACCCTTTCAGAACTAGGCTGTTCTAGTGTCAATGCCCACGGGAGCACTGGAGTACTCGAGTTACCTCACCCAGGGGAGCCGGGTGCATAGGTGTCTTTCGGGGTCGGGTTTCGTCGTCGTTTTCAATGGCGATCTGCTGCAAAGTGCTGCTGGCGGCCAAGTCGAAAGTGTTCGGGTGGATCCGAAGGTGGATCGAAGATCTGAAGAACCTGAAAGCAGAGGGGACAGAGTCTGGGTCACTAGCCAGTGACCAGGAAGGCGATGAGCAGATGCCCACCGATGTCGAGTGCTTCAGGTTGGTTGATGGTCATCTTGACTCTTCAGCCACGAGGTCCAGGAGGTGTCGACAATGACCAGGAGCTGGATTCGAGCTGTCCCACAATGTTTGTCGATTGCAGGGGTGTCGGCGACCGGATTGGACCCAACAAGCCTTGGCAACGGCAAGTCTCGTGGAAATGGAAGAAGGACAATGGTGCAGACTAGCAAGGTCTGTGGGACTCACCCAGCAAGGGTAAGTCAGGGCACGCCTGGAGCAACCAGAGAGCCCAAGCAGAAGAAGATTGGCCTTCGGGAGGGCCTACTAGCCAACGGACTAGCGACCGCAAAGGAGCCTCGAGTCGACGCACGTGGAGCTGGCTCACAAGTCACTCGTGGAGTGGAGGCCAGTGATCTTCAGTGCAGTCGGTGCTGGAGGCTGGGGCTACTCGGAGCCCAAAGCACAACTTCGTGGGAGACCCAGAAGAGGATGCACTTGCAAATGCTATTGGTGTCCAGGGGTCACGGTTCTACGTTACCCACGACAGCTACGGGCCTCAACTTTGCTGGGGACTCAGGGCAGCCTCGGCGACGTCTTGAAATCCACCTCTGGTGATGCAAAGACTTCGGCGTCCGGCGGGAGCTTCAGCGATGCAGACCGGACAATTGCTTCTTTGGTGCCTGCCAAGCAGGGGAGTCACTCCTTGACCCCAAGGGAGATTCTTCAGTCCTCTAATCTTGAAGTAGAGCGTCGAAGGTCCAGGATTCTGTGTCAGAGTTTCGTCCAGGTTAATCTAAAGTCCTAAGGACTGGGGTCCCATACTTATACTAAGATAGGGGTTGGACATACTCTGGGGACCCACCTATGGGAGGGTCAGGGCAGAGGGGTGGTTACACCCTTTCCCTTTGTCCAGTTTCGCGCCAGAGCAGGGGCTGGAAGCCCCTGAGCCGGTTTGAACTGGGGTATGCACAGGGACACCAAATGTGCCCCCAGTGCAGGACTTCAAAGCACCAGAGAGTGCTCCCGCCCAGCCCCAATACACACTATCCTGTCTGGGGAGGTGGTTACACCTCCCTGGGACAGGAAACCTATTGTCCAGGCCTCCCCTGCCGGAGTTTTGGTCAGCAGCAGGAGGCCAGACTCGTGTCTGTGGCAGCGGCATCCATTTTGTGATGCCAGGGCTCTGGAAAGTCAGTACCGGGTATACCGGTGTGTACATGTCTCTCCCTCTAGAAGGGTGGAATGCTACCCCCGCCGCCAGAACTGGCGGGGGAGTAGTATTCCAAGATGTTTGACACCAAACACAACATGTTTCCGTGCAGCCATCCCAAAGTTAGCATTTAACGCGAGGTTATAATGCGCTTAAGAGTATATGGTCGGGCTGCACTACAAACAGCATCAGAGAAGGGTCTCCGAACGCTGCAGAGGGGCCCAGCTCATGCAGGGGCACCCTCTCACATAGGAACCACGCACTCTGCCTTCAGGATTGAGAAGGCCTGCCATAGGAGTGACTTATAGGTTTATATGTGTGTATGTATGTAGTGATATAGGTAGCCTATATCACAGTAAGAGGTGCATGCACCACCTTACCCAGGCTGCAGTAGCAGACCTGTGGTGTCCTTTTGGCTGGCCTTCCAGGGGTGGCACAATACATGCTTCAGCCCCTGGCAGGCCTCTGAGGTACCTATGCCCTGGGTACATAGTATACCATATACTAGGGACTTATAAGGGCACTCAGATTCCAATCAGAGATGTGCCTAAGGCACATGGAAACCATTTTAGAGAGGAAGCAGCTAGGCTGGGGTTCTGATTAGCAGGGCCCCAGCCAGACTAAAGTCGAAAAACAGTGAAGCATCAGCAAAAGTGGGGGTACCCATGTGAAGCAGATCCTACTCTCCTACCACAACCCGCCCCAAACGTAGGGACATTAAACTAACCGTGCCCAGTTAAGTCTTCATGTTCTAAGTGGAAGTACCTAGAGAGTCCATCTGCATTGGCATGGTTACTCCCAGGTCTATGTTCCACTGTGAAGTCCATCCCCTGTAGGGAAATGGACCACCTAAGCAGTTTGGGGTTTTCACCCTTTATTTGTTTTAGCCATAAGAGGGGCTTATGGTCGGTTTGAACAAGGAAGTGAGTACCAAACAAGTATGGCCTCAACTTCTTCAGAGCCCAGACCACAGCAAAGGCCTCCCTCTCAATGGCTGACCAACGTTTCTCTCTAGGGGTCAGCCTTCTGCTAATAAAAGCTACTGGCTGATCCTGACCTTCATCATTCAATTGTGACAGTACAGCCCCTACCCCCAATTCAGATGCATCTGTTTGGACAATGAACTTCTTGGAGTAATCAGGACTCTGTAGAATGGGAGCAGTGTACATGGCCTGCTTTAGGTCATCAAATGCCTTTTGACAGCTAACTGTCCACTGAACCTTTTTGGGCATTTTCTTGGAAGTTAAGTCATTCAGGGGTGTCACTATTGATCCATACCCCTTGACAAATCTCCTATAGTACCCAGTCAGGCCTAAAAGGCTCTCACCTGAGTCTGGGTAGTTGGAGCAGTCCAGTCCATGATGGTCTGGATCTTGCTCTGCAGTGGTTGAACCTGGCCTCCACCCACAAGGTGGCCCAGGTACACAACCTGACTCTGCCCTATCTGGCACTTGGTGGCCTTGATAGTCAGGCCTGCTTTCTGCAGGGCCTGCAAAACATTTCTGAGGTGGACCAGGTGATCCTCCCAGGTGGAGCTAAAGACAGCAATATCATCTAGATATGCTGCACTATAGGCTTCCAGACCTGTAAGGACTGTATTCACCAACCTCTGAAAAGTGGCAGGTGCATTCTTCAGACCAAAGGGCATCACCACAAATTGATAATGCCCACTAGGGGTTGAGAATGCTGTCTTTGGCTTTGCATCATCAGCTAGTCTGATCTGCCAGTAGCCAGCTGTCAGGTCAAATGTGCTTAGATACTTGGCTGAGGCCAAAGTGTCTATTAGCTCATCTGCCCTAGGTATTGGATGGGCATCAGTCCTAGTGACTGCATTGAGACCCCTGTAGTCCACACAAAACCTCATCTCTCTTTTCCCACCATTGGTGTGAGGTTTTGGCACAAGGACTACTGGACTAGCCCAAGGGCTATCTGAGGGTTCAATAACTCCCAAATCCAACATCTTCTGGACTTCTGTCCTGATTAACCCTGGGCGTAGTTCGCGTAGTCGCGCTACGCGAAGCTACGCGAAGACGTCGGAGCGCTACGCGAGCTTCGCGAGCGTGCATAGCTGCTTGGCGCGCCCATTCGCGATGCGTTTTTCTTGCTCGGGAACGCGTTGTTCGTGTTCGGGACGCTGTTTGCGTGCTCGGGGGCGCGAACTTACCCATGCGGTCGCCTATGGGCGCGGCCATTTTGGTTTTCACTTGTCCCGCCCGTTCGCGATCCCTTATTTCCTGTTCCGGGTCGCGTATAGCGTGCTCGCGATGCGCATTCCATGTTCGGGAACGCGTTGTACGTGTTCGCGACGTTTTTGCGTGCTCGGGGAGAAATATCGCGCGAACTTACCCATGCGGTCGCGATGGGCGCGGCCATCTTGTTTTACCACTCTATGCTATGGTTCTGGGCCTGCTTTTCTATCCTCCCTCAATCTTTGCAATCCTTAGTTTTTTACACTGTTTTTCAATTTTTCTTTATTTCTTACCTATCTCTCTCTCTGCCTAAGTCTATATTTTGCATTTTTTTCTACTTTTTACTGTGTTTTTTTAACTTTTCAACTGTTTTATATAACTTTCTTCTTTAAGCTCCTACTTCTTCCCCTAACTTTATTTTTCCCTTCTAACTTTTCTTTTTCACCTCCTCCCACCCCAGAACCATGGCGAAGGGTAGCAGCAGCGGGTCAAAGGGCAAGGCGCGTGCGCCCAATCGCCGCCTGCCTTGCGGCAGACTGCGCCCCGCAGGGGTGCAAGCCCGCCAGCTGTTTACGGAGGAGGAGGTGGCCGCCCTTGTTTTTTTTATTCAGCGCCACCTCCCCTTGACCTTGGCAGCAGGCGGCAGGCCAGGCTCCGGTTACCCGACCCAGGAGCGTCACCGCCGGTGGGCGAAGGTGCGTCGGGCAGTGTTTCGCTGCTCCGCGGTCCGGCGCACCCATAACCAGCTGGCCCACCGGTGGTCAGACATTCTTGACCGGGAGCAGGACCTGTTGGACCTGCTAGGTGTCGAGGTCGTGGGGCTTGGTGAGTAGCCAATATATATAGTAGTATAAGTATTGTGATTTGTGTATACATTTTTTACAAATAACAAGAATAATGCTGCTTACATTGCAGGTAAATTACGTTTCAAAATCTTCTGTGATTGTAGGACACAGGTGCTGGGCGGTACTCTTACTTTTTTGCAACTTTGCGCTCGCTTGTCATTATTATGTAAGAGTTTACTTTAGAGAACTTCAGTTAGGTAATGCTATTGCTAGAGAGACTGTAGTCCTTCCTTTGTCCTCCTGTCAAATAGTGGTGGATGGATTTGATACTAGGTTTAGTTACTATTAGTTGATAATTTTTGAGCGGTCTGCGTGACGCATCCTCTGTCACTGAGTGCTGCTTACCCCAGTCCTTAGTAGAACCTTTTGTAGTTTGTTTAGTGAGTGGTACTGGTAAGCTTAGCTTAGCAGTGTCAGTCAGCTGCAGAACATCAGACGCAACCAACCAACAATTTGGTGTATGCATTATGCACTGACTTTATGCATGTGTCCTCCTTCTCATCTATGCATTTTTGATGGAAAAAAAAATGGAAATGCAGGCTTAATGAACAATTGGCCCGCCTGGAATAGGTGGGCTAGGTCAGGTGGTACTTAGGCTTAGTTAGTGTTCTGGATTTTATTTGAATCAATCAGAATGGAACACTGAATTAGTGTTCCCAAATAAGTAGACTGTCCGTGAATCCCGCAAGCCAGTAGTCGATCGGATTAGATAGGTCAATTTTATTGCAATTTTTGTTTCCTAAAACGTTTTTTGAGCGTTTTTTTTAGATAATTTATTTGTTTCACAGCAATCATTAATGTTTGTGTCTTTCTTTTTCTTTATTATATCTTACATGATCACTGATCTGCAGCACCCAGGGGCAAGAAGACGGGGTCCGAGTCGGCGGGACAACCACCAGAGGACCGCTCCTCTACCGAGGGCCCTGCTGCTGGTCCCAGTAAGTCCTCCAGTGGTTATATTAACAATTATATTGCCCTAACTTTTACTGGACCTTATTTTTTCAGAACTATTAATTCTGGCTCCACTCCCTAATTATATTTTTTACAAAAGATTCTTTGATCTTGACTTGACTATCTGTTTCTAAATTCTGGTTATCCCTGCCTCTAAGTTGTAACTGCCTCTGCTATGAATGTCTGTACTCTGTACTACTACTATTAGTCTGTCGCTAAGCTTGCCCAGTTTGCATTGCCACTCTTTATTGTACGGTTTTGAATAAAACTCAGATTGACCAATACTAATAGCTCTAGCCACTGAGTCCAGTCCTTTCGGTTGTCCTCTTCTAGGCTTCTTAATCTTGAGGCTTTGACAATTACCACAAACAAAATGCACAACCAGATATTTGACTATTTTTGATAGGATATAGTACATACTACTTGGATTCTGCACAGCCCCATGCAGAACTATGCACAATGAAATAGGATGTTGGTGATGCGAGTTTGGAACTTGGACGTTCCTCACACCTCAGTCAGAAGTGAACCCACAATCCCCTGAACGACTAGCTAGTGTCTCATTAGGTCCCCGAACCCCCACCCGAAGATACCCAATGATTATGATTCCACAA
Source organism: Calotriton arnoldi (assembly GCA_963921515.1). Lineage (NCBI taxonomy): Eukaryota > Metazoa > Chordata > Amphibia > Caudata > Salamandridae > Calotriton > Calotriton arnoldi. Next base: position 2,438,064 of record CAWUFW010001940.1, on the reverse strand, counting down.
CCCAGAACATAACACACTTTCGCTCACTCACTCGTGTAAGTCCACCACCACCACCACACCAAATACCACAGAGTCTATGTGTAAGTTCAAAAGGTTTATTTTCAAATGACAACCTCTGTATGTTGTTGTTCTATAAAATTCAGTGTACTCCAGCCAGCTCCAACAGCAAAATGCATAAGATTAAAACAATAAAAATTGTTGCAACAAGTGCATGATGATATAAGACAAAAGATCTGTGTGAATTCTGGGCGACTTCTCACCGTAGAACGTAGAATTACTGGTTACATGCATCATTCATAAGCTCTGCAAATCTCTGGTTCGTAGAAGGGAATCCTCTGCCTGAGAAAAATGGTGCGTGTTAATGCAAGCATTTGTCAGTCCTGCCAAAAAACTGTAACATGTTACCTATGGCTAAGTAATACGGACTAACGGAACTCCATAACAAAGTGGCTTGTTTTCCGACCTCTTGTACGCAACGCTCAGACAGTAGCTGTATGTGCTCATGTGGGCTCAAAAAGGCGTCTTACTGTTACTGCACAACAAGCTGCGAGGTAACATGCGCAAAAGACATGAAGCGAAAAATGGTTGCATGGCTCAGGCTAACTTTGCAAAGAGTAGAGTATAGTATAATAATGACCCTAGGGACCATAATAACACTACTAGTGTCTGTCTACTGACTGTACTCTAGTACCCGATTTGGACTATTGAATGTGATTTATAATAATAATATGTATTAACTTTTTTTCAATCTTGCTAGTGAAAAAGAATAAATAGGGGGAGGTGTACAGGCATCTAAAAATGTGTCATGTTTTTTCTAGGCGTACTACCGACCACCAGTGCCGGTGGGGCCAGCGGCGATGGCGTTGCGGCCATTCCGGAGGGGGCAGGAGATGCAGCACCTGCAGGAGATACAGGGGGTGAGCCAGCAGCAGTGGCGGGCGGTGGTAAGTTATATTCATGACTTATTGACATTGCACTAGCTGGAAGGGTGTGTGGAGTGGACTTCACTCACTGTACTGTTGTTGAGACTTATTAGGTATGAAGTTGTAGTGAACATTATACAACGGTTAATAAAGAAGACACCCTTTACTTAGCATGAGCAATGCAGTAGCAATAGCATTACCAGCGTGACTTCATTAACCAATGGCCTCTTATATCTGACTCCAACTCAGCTGTGAAAGTTTTATGGAGGAGACTAAAAGTCAGATCAGATGACCTTGATGGATGTGTTGAACAAAAAGGGAAAGAAGGGTGGAAGGAGGAAGGGCGGGCGAGATTTAATATGACGACTGGCAGAGAAGGATACGTTGGAAGCATGGATAGGTGGCTGATAGGAATCAGATGCATGTGTTGTTGAAGGATGGGTGGGAGGTGAAAGAAGAATGGATGCCTGCCTGGGTGGAAGACACAGTATGGGTGGATACTGTGGATAGCAAGAATCATCAGCGGTGTTTGGGTGAAACTCAAAGCCAAGGCAAGCAACGGAGTGAGTGGACGCATGCGTTGTTGTTGGTGAAACAAAGTAACGTTTGTGGAGAGATTAAGAAGAATGATTGACATTTACTTAGAATGGATGGATGCCTGTATGTATTCATCATAGACAGCATAGGTGGAGACTGTCACGGGATGCACAGTTTTAGGGAATGTTAAAGAAACCGCGCCAGCGTACCAAAGCCGATGTGGGGAGGGGCAGGGTGGGGGTAGTAGTAAACAATGTATTACGCGGGCAAATACAGGTAACTTTACTGTAACATACAAATAAATAAAGTGAATTTCATTGTGCGCACTGCACCGCCAAATGCGATGCAGTGTGCGCAACAAAATTAGTTTCATTTATTTATATGTTTACTTACCTGTAATTGGCCGTAATCCATAGTTTACTACCCCCATCCTGCCCCTACCCACGTCACCGCCCGGCCAAACTCCCCGAGTCCCACCAACGACCGCTACTGACCTTATGTCGTTGTCCCATATAAAAGCAACGATCATTGGATCAGATATATAATCTGCCTTTTTGTAGTAGCCAAGGCACTGTGAAATTGAGCAATTGCCCTCCATGTAACAGAGAGAGTATGGCCAGTGCCACCCGTAATAGAAAAATACGAGCTTCCCCACCTGCAAACAGTAGTAAATCAAACTAATGTGACTCTGCGTCATGACTCGTATGTTTGTCTTGGGTTCAAGCATAGATGACCGAGCTGGCAATGCCGGCTACAACCAGGTTATGTCATTTCGCTAAACTAGAGATAAGAAGAACACTGGTGTACTGTGTACTGGTTGGAGTCCATAGTGCTAGTATAATGCCTGAAACTCCCACAAATGTTAGAGGCCGAGGAAGTGGGAGGATAGATAGATTATTACCACAAATGTTATGTACTGTGCTTCTTGCTAGTGCTACTGTGCCATTATGTGTTGAATTAATTTTGTGTTACTGTTTAGGTAAGAGTACTGGTTACAACAATATTTTTTTCTTTCTTTTCCCAAGACAAACCATCGCGGAAGGAGTTGGCAGTCAGGGCCCGGCGCCGGAAACTGGAGGCCATATGCCGGGAGTACCGGCGGCTGGTGGCTCAGGCGGAGGAGGAGGAGGAGGCGGCAGCAGCTGCAGCCTCGTCCGATGCCCCGGGCCCCAGCCAGGCCCCAACTCCAGCGGTACGGCGCCGCGGTCTGATAGCCACCCGCCGCAATTCATTAGCAGCCAGCACTGCTGTCCCCCATTGTGGATGCCACTGCAGGGCATTCCGCAGGAAGATTCTCCTCCGGATGGCACGGCAAGAGGAGCAAATGGAGGAGCGGGTGAAAATCCTGGTGGACAAACACCTCAAAGCCCGCCGATTATAACATCGAGGACCCTGTTGCTTTGCCCCTTTTTATTCCTTGTTTTGGTGGGTGGGAATTGGGCGTTGGGGTTTCGGGACATTCTTTGGACTTTTTTCGTTTTGGACATTGGTTGGGGTTAGGGAGAGGGGTGGGTCAGGTGTGGGATAGTTTATTTTTGTTAGGGTAATAAATTATATTTATACTTAAACATACAATGTTAATGTTTTGTGGGGGGTTACTGTTTTACGAATTAACGTCACATTGGTTTCCTTGCTGCTGCAGGGCCGCAGCCAGTGTTTGATTTAAATAATCTGCCGATGATGTATAACAAACAGATAGATGCGGTACCCCTCACTGAGTTATTTGTCCTACTAGTATTCTACCTCCCACCAAACTTATCTTACCTGTGATTGATGATGACTACGTTCGGCACAGCGATGGCTGCATGGTTTCCATAGAGAATGTAGAAGATGCCATGGTTGTGGTGGTAGTAGTAGAGTAGACACTGGCAGTAGCATTTGCTAAAAAATTAAAAAAAGAGACAGTCACTTGCCTGAGAAAAACTGTGGGAGGAGTAGTCGAACGAAGTAAAATACAGTACAGAAGACGACTGCCAAACAAACAATATTGCAGTTGCAACTGCTAAAGTCAAATTAAACATAATGGTGGCGGGGACAGCCTAGTACAAGAAGTTATAAACTGCAGTTGTGCTGTCGAGTGAGTCACTTAACTTAACACAATCGTAATTCGTAACCTTTACTGCTGTGTGGTAGGAGTTTGATGATTAATCCAATCAATGACGGCAATTAATTATGATGTACTACTATTAGCCGGTGACGGCTTGCACAATGCACATAGACTGAGCATGGGTGGCCAAGCAGAAGAAGCTCCTCGCCCTGCCTTGCAATTGAATTAGTGTTGCTTTCACCACATCTGCCCCAGCAAGCGTGTGATCAATTGGTGTACATTTTATGTAGTCACATCACACCTCAATATAAATCACAGCCCGGGGAAGAGGGTTAGGGTTTGATGAATGGATGGGAAGGGGGTTTGGGGAAAGGTTTGAAAATGAAAAACAGTACGCATGGACAACAAAAGCAAAGCGCAATCTTGGCAGACGACCATGATCTTATCCAAAAAATCAATAAAGCGAGAAAAGGGAAATGCATGCGTTAATGATGATGAAGATTAGATAACTTGATGGTTAATGAGTAGTACTTAATAACTCCTACTAGACAATTAGACAGTACAGGGCACCAGTATATTCTATGCAATTTGCCTTGCCTGTAATATGCCCTCAGAGACCCAAATTCCATGTTGTACTGGGCTTACTTGTAAAGATAGCAAAGACAATTAAAAAACATTTGTAGGGATCAATTAGCAAACAAACACACAACACACAGTCCTAATGATTGCAGAGAAAAAAGGATTCAAATTAATTAAAAGATGAATGATGAATGATACTAAAGTTACTGTATTATCATGCTAAAATTGTGGAGTTGAATCTCGTCCTTCCTCTTGGTCCTATCTTCCATGGACGCTCCGCACATCAATCTTGGTGGCCTTCCTGATGCCGATTGGTAAGGTAAATGTGAGTTGTGTCTCCCAGTATAGCAAGCACAGGGTAAAGGCCGGCCTGTAACGTCTAGATGGAAAAACAAAAGGGGTATTGAGAAATCAATGAATAAAAAAAAAACATCATTTACGGTGGAGTCCAAGAAGAGAAGAGAGAACACTTTCAGAGTGAGGCGGCTTGGATATATCGTGTAGATTCTGTTTACAGCATTAAGCTACAACAACAACAGGACAGAACAGGCCCACCACAGCACCAGCCCGTGACCCAACCTCCATTTACCTTAATTTTTGACATAGCCAGACAAAAGGCATACACAGCAACTTAGCATTTTCCTAATTAAGTGACAAAATCAATGCGCCGCTGTCAGTCATCACTACACTCGACTAGACCACTACATGGACATGTAGGTCTGCTGTGTTTACTACTTTCTTGTTGAATTGTTGTGTTTATGTTTACCTTATGCCACTTCATGAAATGCAGTTAGTCCTTGAATCATCTCCGATCCAACTGAATGACTGCGCGCGAAAAGATAGTATGGTCATCATCATGGTGTGGTACGTGTTGTCCAACTACAACTCAGTCTGTATTGACTCCGATTAAGTCCATATTCCATATTAAAAAATTGCAACAGATATTGGCCTGCACCTGCAGTAGTAGGAGTACAATTTGGTTATTAAACAACAAGAAGGGAAACATTGACTGTCACTGACTTACTTGAGTCACTTTGTAGATTAACTAGTAGAGTAGAGTTCGACTTCATGCACAACATCAACAACAAACAACAGCAATCGCTCAGAGTCTGCAAACATCCAATGCATTCCATCATTACCTGTCTTGCTCTTCTCTTTGGCTGTCAGATCATCAGATGCCTAGTTCTGACATTTTTTTTTTTTTTTTTGCGGGGCAGTGGCCTCATCATTACTCCAGTCCACATTCATTTTGAGTGTTAGGCGCTGTTTCGGTTTTCGTCTTATTCATCTGTGGCACTTCTTTGTCACAGTTTAAGTTGCTTCCCATGGTCAGCACTGTGATGATGGGCCGCGGCCTGTGTAGTGCTCATTGCTGGTCATTTGAGTTTGCACAAATGTCAGCAAGTTTCTTCGAAGAGTCTCTTGTCTTTCTCTGCCAAGTACCTTCTGTCCTGACAGTGAGGACCTTTGGATGCCTGCTGAGGCTGTAGCCTTCGGACACTGATGAGTTTCGGCTCGAAAACAAAACGGAGGATAGCTATAGTAGTCACGTTTCACTTCTAATGGAGGCGGGACTGGTAAAGGCAACATTTCTTGTACTAATGTCTGGCTTGATGGAAATGTACTTGTGCGAGACAGGAAGATGAAGCAGGACTCTGAAGAGTGGACAGTTAAATGCACAGACGTGCAACTCCAATAGGGAAATAAAAAGAAGACGGTGGTGATGGTTTTGTTGTGATTTGATTTGAACCAGAAAGACAGATACACAGACACATAAAGGAAGGAAGAAAGCAACAATTTGAAAGCCTAGTTGTCAGGGAAGAGGAGCTCGTCCTCAAACTCTGGTGGTTCGGACAGAAGTAGGTCCTGTAACGCACTATTTACGTCATCCAAGTCGCTCTGCTCTTCCTGCTGTGATTCACGTATTTTGTAATCCGGTGGTATAAAGTGCTGATTCATTTTGATCATGGTTAACCTCTCCACGCTTTGGGCCGAGAGACTGGTCCTTTTCGAAGTTACAATGGCACCAGCAGCACTGAAAACACGCTCAGAAGAGACACTTGCGACAGGGGAAGCGAGATACTTTATCGCCAGCCTGCTGAGCACTGTCCATTGGCTTCTTTTCCCATACCAATACACCAATGGGTTTCCATCCATGAAGACCTCTGTTGGGTCATCCAGATAGGCCTGGACCATCCGCTCAATGTTAAGGGGTGCTCGGATGTGCTCGGCCGGTTTTGCCTTTGCATCAGCACTGGACTTACCATACCCCTGCTGTAGAAACCAATCAGTTGCACATTGTGCTGTGGATGATCCTGTTCTTGATGTTATTGTTGGTGTAGGTGACTGCTGGGAGGCAAATGCACTGCCCTCAGGCTCCGAAGTATAACTTGACTCTGGATGCCCTGTAGTACTGGTTATGGCCTGGGGTGGGGGCCTGTAATTAACAGCCGTTCGCTTTCGAAAATAGTTGCTTCCTTAGCTATCAAAGTTTTGTAGTTGGCAACATCCACTTCCGAAAAAGGAATTACTGCCTTGCTGTTCAGAAATACTTTGTACCGTGGATCCAAAATTGTGGCACTAATGTAATGTGGTTGTGACAAAATTTTATTTTTAATCCTTGTATTTTCCGATAAGCGAGCGGCTAAGGTCTCCGCCAAATGATATGCGTCTTGTTTGTCATCCACACCTGCGTACGTTTCAGACACATCCTTCAGCTGTTGCTCTAGCATGTGCAACAATGGGATAGCTTGGCCCATAGTACAGTCCTCCCTGCTGACTTCACGTGTGAAGATCTCAAAAGGAAGTAGCATCTCAGTCAGGCATTTAATGAGGTCCCATTGAGCCATCTCAACGGTCATGCCTCTCACAGTAGGTTCCCCTATTCTTTGCATGACATAAGCATTGAGTGGTATGTACAGTTCAAACAGACGATCAAGCATGTAATAAGTTGAGTTCCAACGTGTTGGCACCTCCTGGATGAGCGCTTTGACTGGCAGTTTATGCTCACGTTGAATGACCCTCAGCTGCTTCCGGGCTTTAAAAGAATGGCTGAAATGTGTGCATATTCTTCTGCAGGTGACCAGTAAGTTGCTGACTTTTGATTCATTTTTCAAAAAGTCTTGAACAACAATGTTAATGCAGTGTGCCAAACACGGGACCCTGAAATAGCCACCATTGCGCATGGCCAAAACTACATTACTGCCGTTGTCCGTGGCAACAAAACCAATCGTAAGCCCTCTTGGGCGCAGCCACTCAAAGACCTTGGTGTTAAACTCTTCCAAAATGTTTGCAGCAGTATGAGATTTCTCCATGGCAAACATGGCTACAGTTGCATGTTTGCGAGTGGCATGAAAAATCTCTGCAGTATCAACACCAGCAGATAGCTGTTCTCTAACACCCACAAAACTGATCCAGTGTGCAGTGATGCACATGTAATCTGTGGCTTGGCAACTGGTCCACATGTCTGTAGTCAGGTGGATACTGTGAACAGCACTCTGCTTCAAGGCCTTTCCTAGCAATTCCAGCACGTCGTGATGTAGTGCTGGAACTGCAACTCTGGCAAAATAGTAGCGGCTGGGAACATGCCATTTTGGGCAGATGGTTGACACAAATTCCACAAAACCCAACCCTTCAACAAAAGAAAAAGGGAGAAGGTCCAGTGCTAACATTTTAGCCAGCTTCGCATTGTACAAACGTGCTATTGGGTGGTTGCGTTCGTACTGCCCCTCACCCCCAAACATGCTGATAATGGTAGGCTGCATGGTTTTCCTTTCTCTTAGGCTCAACGCACTTTTTGGTAGTGCGGACCTGGTACTTCTTGGTGTCTCCGGCTGACTCTTACTCTTGTGCCACTGAGATGTTGCTGAAGATGTGTGCAACGTTAAGACTGCACTGCTGGGGTCAGGGACACCTTGTGTACCACTACCAGAGAGAATGTCTCCCTGTCCTTCCTCTTCCACCGTGATCGGATCTTCTTCTTCTACTCCTTTATCCCCACCAACACCAATGGTTGCAGTTTTTTTTCTGTCGCGAAGGTGGTCCTCCCAGCTGATCAAGTGGTGTTTTTTCAGATGGGTCATTTGGCCTCCGGTACCATAGTTTGTACCAAGCTTACCACGACTAACAGAGGTATTACAAATGGAGCATATAGCAATGTTCTCCTCCTTTTCGCTAACCGTAAAGAAGTCCCAAACTGGGGAGCTTAACTTTGGCCTCCTGCTGGAGGTGCCACTTCCAATGCCGGATGATCTGTAGGGTGTGTGTTGAATTTGACTCTGTGCTGCTGTACCACTACCTACTCCTACAGAGGTGGTGGTTGTGCTGGATGTAGGTCGCTGCCGGGCCTTTGCTAATGCAAATATGGAAGCTGTAGGTCGTGTTGGTGTTACCTGTGGAGGTATGCGTGCTACATCCCTCGCAGCGATTTTGGATAGAGTAAGAATGTTGGTCTCCATCTCCTCGGGGCCGGGAGTGATGTTCGTGATGACTGGCTCGTCGTCATCATCATCATCATCTTGCTGTTCTACATCGACCTCCATAAGTGTAAGGCTTTCTGGAACCTTCCTTTTCCCTAGCTTGGTCTTGGAACGTGGCTCCCTCTCAGACTCAGTTTGTGGCTTCCAAGTGGCATCTAGATCATCAGAAGGGGGCTTGGCGAAGAACTCGATGGACTACCCCTCCTTTTCCTTGCTGGGGATTTGGAAGACAATGGATCTTCTGAATGAGTGGCTTCTTCTTCTACCTCTGCATGAGGCTCAATTTCCTGAACTGCCCCTACTTCAGGAGGAACAACAACTACTATTGCGGGCGGTGGTTGCGGCTGTTGTTGTTGACCACTTATCTGCTGTGTTTCCTCCTGCGTTGATTGGGTACTACTTTGAGATAGCGATAAGTTTATCTCCGGCTCAGCATCACTGCTTTCCACCATTAGGCTGGCTACCTCTTCCCCACTCATGTGCTTGGGCCTGGGTTGGTGGGTTGGGTCCACTGATGCGGAGGTGCTGCCCCCAGCTTGCCCCCGGACACCGCTGCTGCAGGCGCAATTTTTTTCTCCCAAAAAGGTATTGGCCGGCACACCAGACTTCAGTGTCACTTGCTTCTTCTGTTCCTTCTTCTTCTCAATAGCAACTTTCTTGGTACTGGAGGACCTGGTACCTGCTTTCTTTGGGCCCATCTTCTTCAGATGTCAGCAGCACTCAGTTGCAGAGATGTCTGGTCAGGTCACACGTCACGTTGTGTGTCCAGCAGCAGGATGTCTGTCTGGAAGTGCAACAGGCAATGATGAGAGACACACCTCCTCCTCAGTCTTTGTGCACCTAAAAGCAAAAAGCCAGAACATCAGTCAAACATAGCACAAATCAAACAAATAGAATATAGAACTTAGTGTGTGGTGGCCTCAATTATTAAATTTCAGAAACTCTGCCAACAACAACACACAGTGTAGCCATTTATGAGACGTTGACAACAAGGCCAGGGCTTTCCTGGCTACTGTACACTCTGGAAGAATAAGAATATTAAAGAACAAAAACTAAAATGTACTGGAGCATGTTTGGCCTAAATTTGTGCATCACGTGGGATGTATTATATAGCAGCATCAGGGAGCTGCAGCTGGCAATGGGGATGGATTTGGAAGCAGTAAAACAAGAGGAAAAATGGAAAGACACGCAGGCCTATGTGGCAAAAACAGCACACTAATAACTACCACAACAAAATGGCCCCCAGAAACATGGTGACTCACAGGCACAAGGCACGGCAAACAATGAACTCAAGCAGGCCTATATATGGGCAGACAAAGGATGCCTTATAAAACACACACAGCTTTAATGCAAAAACTAAAATCCACATGGCTAAAAACACTTTGGAAAGTTAGACAACCACTACAACAACACAATTATAATTACACAGTACACACGCAAAAAAGGCATTTATTTACCACACCAAATAAGTGAAATAGTCAGACCCTCCAAAAAAACCCACATTTCGCAATTCAATTGAATCTATTCAATGCCATCCATGGCCTAAATGATGCCAAAATTCCACAGACTACACAGAAACAGTTTTATGCACCCATGGTGACTACCTCTGGGCCTACTGGCATACTGGGCCGCAAGCTTGGAGGCCTATGGCAAAAGCACAGTGGCTGGTTTAACAAAATGGCCGCCGCCCACATGGCCAGGCCACCAAAAATAACAAAAAAGTGAAGACAAAGGACAGGACCAGGCAGTTGGAGACTCTGGGCAACTTGCTACCTCTTGGAAAAAATTGTAAAACAAAAAAAAAATGACTCCTTGCTCACCAAACTACATCTAAATGACAACCTGAGGAGTTTTTTGTGCAAAATGAACTAAATCAACATTTTCGAGAAGGTTTAATGATGCTCGAGAGATATTGTTCGCCAGATTGTAAATTCTGCGTGTTCGGCATCGCGATCGTCACAAAATGTCGTTATCGCGCGCGCGAAAACGTACATTGAGCGCGCGAAGAAGATAAAAAGTGTAAGTCCGCGTTGTCGCGCAGTGCGGACTTGCCCAAAGTCCGCGAGCTGAACGCCCAGGGTTACTTACTGGCTGAAAAGGCCTATTTATTTAACAAACACCCAAAAAAATAAAATACGCCCCAAAAGCCACATTTTGAAAATCAATCCAATGCCATCCATGGCCTAAATTATGTTACAATTCAACAGACAACACAGAAACAGTTTTTATGCACCCATGAGGATGACTACCTCCGGGCCTACTGGCACACTAGGCCGCAAGCTTGGAGGCCTATGGCAAAAGCACAGTGGCTGTTCACACAAAATGGCCGCCAACACATGGCCAGGCCACCCAGAACAACAAGAAAAGGAACACAAGACAGACAATGCAGGCCTATGGCAAAAGCACAATGCCTGGCTTTACAAAATGGCCGCCACCCACATGGCCAGGCCACCCAAAATAACAAAAAAGTGAAGACAAAGGACAGGACCAGGCAGTTGGAGACTCTGAGAAACTTGCTACCTCTTGGAAAAAATTGTAAAACAAAAAAAAAATGACTCCTTGATCACCAAACTACATCTAAATGACAACCTGAGGAGTTTTTTGTGCAAAATGAACTAAATCAACATTTTCGAGAAGGTTTAATGATGCTCGAGAGATATTGTTCGCCAGATTGTAAATTCTGCGTGTTCGGCATCGCGATCGTCACAAATTGTCGTTATCGCGCGCGCGAAAACGTACATTGAGCGCGCGAAGAAGATAAAAAGTGTAAGTCCGCGTTGTCGCGCAGTGCGGACTTGCCCAAAGTCCGCGAGCTGAACGCCCAGGGTTACCTACTGGCTGAAAAGGCCTATTTATTTAACAAACACCCAAAAAAATAAAATACGCCCCAAAAGCCACATTTTGCAAATCAATCAAATGCCATCCATGGCCTAAATTATGTTACAATTCAACAGACAACACAGAAACAGTTTTTATGCACCCATGAGGATGACTACCGCCGGGCCTACTGGCACACTAGGCCGCAAGCTTTGAGGCCTATGGCAAAAGCACAGTGGCTGTTCACACAAAATGGCCGCCAACACATGGACAGGCCACCCAGAACAACAAGAAAAGGAACACAAGACAGACAATGCAGGCCTATGGCAAAAGCACAATGCCTGGCTTTACAAAATGGCCGCCACCCACATGGCCAGGCCACCCAAAATAACAAAAAGTGAAGACAAAGGACAGGACCAGGCAGTTGGAGACTCTGGGAAACTTGCTACCTCTTGGAAAAAATTGTAAAACAAAAAAAAAATGACTCCTTGATCACCAAACTACATCTAAATGACAACCTGAGGAGTTTTTTGTGCAAAATGAACTAAATCAACATTTTCGAGAAGGTTTAATGATGCTCGAGAGATATTGTTCGCCAGATTGTAAATTCTGCGTGTTCGGCATCGCGATCGTCACAAATTGTCGTTATCGCGCGCGCGAAACGTACATTGAGCGCGCGAAGAAGATAAAAAGTGTAAGTCCGCGTTGTCGCGCAGTGCGGACTTGCCCAAAGTCCGCGAGCTGAACGCCCAGGGTTACCTACTGGCTGAAAAGGCCTATTTATTTAACAAACACCCAAAAAAATAAAATACGCCCCAAAAACCACTTTTACCAATTCAAAACAATGCCATCCATGGATGCCCGGCCTACATGATGTTTAAACTTTAAATTCAACAGACACCACAGAAACATGCACCCATGGGTACCTCTGGCTCTAGTCTGGGCCTACTGGCTGAAATTCCAATCAAAGAAAAACAACTAGGCCCCTGCCGAAACTACAGGCCACAACAATACATTTTAAAAAATATGGAAATCCCCCCAAAAAATGTAGGTACAAACAAGCCCCAATCAAACAAACAAGTACACCAATTCTCCAACTTACTTGTAAAATCTCAAATCCAAGAGTCCTCAAATCCAATCCAATGATATGATGCAGCAGACAGACACAAAAAGTGATCCTTCCAGCTCCAAATCCAAATGAAAGTGAACAGCACATGGACAAAACACTGGGAGGAGCCTGCTGGACAGGAACAGGAAGTTTGAGAATCAGGGGCACTTCCTTCCTCTTGGAAAAAAAGAAAAAGGACTCCTTGCTCACCAAACTACATCTCTAAATGACAACCTGAGGAGTTTTTTGTGCAAAATGAACTAATTCATCATTTTCGAGAAGGTTTTATGATGCTCGAGATATATTCTTCGCCAGATTGTAGTTTCTTCGTGTTCGGGATCGCGATCTTACCAACACTGCCGCCGGAAGTCAGATCGCGCGTCCGAATGACGTGTTCGCGTTCGCACACTCTCGCGGGATCGTGCGGCCGGATTCCAAATCTCGTGGCGCCCGCGAACGGATAGGAAGTCGCGTCGGCGAACGCAGAATCACGGTATGTCGTTACCGCGCGCGCGAGAACGTATATTGAGCGCGCGAAGAAGAAAAACAGCTACGCTACGCCGCAAATTGCGTAGTGCACGGTAACTTCGCGTTCTACGCGAATCGCGAAGTTACCGCAACTTTGCAAGCTCCGCGAGCGTAGCGTAGTTCACCGCCCAGGCTTAGTCCTGATACAGTCCCTGACATGGTCAGGTTGCCTATAAATCTTATTTTTAATAGGCAGACTGTCCCCAGTGTCCACTTCATGAGTGCACCAGGTGGTTTGACTGGGTGTCAGTGAGAATATGTGCCTGAACTGATTGAGCACCTGTCTGCAATCAGTTTGCTGCTGGGCAGTGAGGCTGCCTGCCAAGGCTACACCATCCACTGACCCATCATCAGGGTTCTGTGAGAGCAGGTCAGGGAGTGGGTCACTCTCTTCCTCCTGTCCCTCATCAGTAGCCATGAGCAAGCCCATGTCCGCCCTGTCCACATATGGTTTTAACCTGTTGACATGGAGAACCCTGTGGGGACTCCTGGGTGTTCCTAGGTCGACTAAATAGGTAACCTCACCCTTCTGTTCAACAATGGTATGGGGTCCACTCCATTTGTCTTGGAGAGCTGCTGGGGCCACTGGCTCCAACACCCACACCTTCTGTCCTGGCTGGTAAACAGTCAGTACAGCCTTTGGTCATGCCAGGCTTTTTGAAGTTCCTGGCTAGCCTCAAGGTTTTTAGTTGCCTTTTTCATGTACTCAGCCATCCTGGAGCGGAGACCAAGTACATAGTCCACTATGTCTTGCTTTGGGGGCTTGAGAGGTAACTCCCATCCTTCCTTCACCAAGCACAATGGACCCCTGACAGGGTGACCAAACAAAGTTCAAAAGGGCTGTAGCCAACCCCTTTTGAGGCACCTCCCTGTATGCAAATAAAAGGCAGGGCAAGAGTATGTCCCATCTTCGCCTAAGCTTTTTTGGGAGCGCTTTAATCATGCCCTTCAAGGTTTTGTTGAATCTCTCAACTAAACCATTGCATTGTGGGTGATAGGGTGTGGTGAACTTGTAAGTCACTCCACACTCCTTCCACATTGCTTTTAAGTATCCAGACATAAAGTTAGCACCCCTGTCTGATACAACCTCCTTAGGAAGCCCACTCTTGAGAAAATTCCCAGGAGGGCTCTTGCCACCACAGGTGCTGTAGTGGTCCTAAGGGGAATAGCCTCTGGGTACCTGGTGGCATGATCCACTACCACCAGGATAAACCTGTGCCCAGATGCGGTTTGGGGATCCATGGGACCAACAATGTCAATCCCCACCCTTTCAAAGGGAACCCCCACCACAGGTAGTGGTATCAGGGGGCCTTTGTAGTGCCACCTGCCTTGCCACTGGCCTGGCAGGTTACACAGGAGCGACAAAACTCCTTGGTGTCTTCAGACATGTGGGGCCAGTGAAAGTGAGGGACAATTCTGTCCCAAGTCTTGTTCTGGCCCAGGTGACCTGCTAAGGGAATGTCATGGGCTAGGGTCAATAGGAAGCCCCTGAACTTCAGAGGTATAACCAACCTCCTGGTGGCACCATGCTTGGGGTCTCTACACTCTGAGTACAAGAGTCCATCATCCCAATACACAGTATGGGGACCACTAGCTTTCTCAGCAGCCTCAGCAGCAGCTTGCTGTCTGAGGGGTTCAAGAGAGGGGCAGCTCTGCTGCTCCTGGCTCAGATCTGCCCTGGAAGGGCCCCCTGTCCCCAAGAACTCAACCTGGTCAGGTTCAAGCTCCTCTGGGACAGTTCCTTCCTCAGGACTGAGATCATCCCCTCAAGAGACTGATCTTCCTTCTGAGCCAAGGGGGAAGGCACTGCCTTTACCCTACTACTCCTCTTCTTGGAGGGCACTTGGTCCATTATTCCAGAATCCAAGGCCTGTTCAGTGTTAGACATTTTGGCTTGTGACCTGGTCACAGCAAACACATCTGCAGGGATGCCCAGCATTTCTGCATGGGTCCTGAGCTCCACTTCTGCCCAAGCTGAAGTTTCTAAATCATTGCCAAGCAAGCATTCAACGGGTAGGTCTGCACTCACCACAACCTTCTTAAGGCCAGTTACCCCTCCCCAGGAGAAGTTAACACCTGCCAGAGTATGGTCTGTTCTGACATTGCTAGCATTGGTCACTTGGTACATTTCACCAAGTATAATCTGCCCAGGATTCACAAGGTCTTGTGTCACCATGGTGACACTTGCCCCTGTGTCCCTAAATGCCAAAGCCTCTTTTCCATTGATTAAGGGCTGTTGCCTGTACTTGCCCAGATTACTGGGACTCACAGAGGAGCTCACATCCATGCCTCCATCACAGACTAGGACAGCCTGAGTGAGTTCTCTGACTAGGTCAGAGCTCATCTCCTTACCCAGGGTCAACCCTACTAAACCCTTGGCTTGTGTAGTCCCACCACCAATTGTAACTGCACTAGGGGGAGCAGGTGCCTTAGGGGCATTGGTGGGGGATGGAGTAGAGTCTTTGGAATTGGTGCAATCACTGGTCCAGTGGGTCTTTTGTTTACAGACCTTGCACCATGGTTTCTTTTGGCCTCGTCCCTTGTTAGACTGTGAATCCCCACCTGAAGAAGATTTTTGGGGGCCTTGTGAAGACTTTTGGTCTTTACCCTTCTCCCCACCCTTATCAGAGTTTTTAGAATCTTGCTTCTTAGGGTCACCACCTTGGTTCTGTACCTTCTGCCTCACCCTGGTTCTGACCCATTTGTCTGCCTTCTTTCCCAATTCTTGGGGAGAGGTCAGATCAGAGTCCACCAGGTGCTGATGCAACAGCTGATTTTGACAATTATTAAGGATCTGCTCCCTCATGATAAGATTGTACAATCCTGTGAAGTCACATACCTTACTGCCCAATAACCAACCTTCCAGAGCCTTGGCAGAACAATCAACAAAGTCCACCCAGTCTTGAGTCTGTGCCTTTTGGGTATCTCTGAACTTTAACCTGTATTGTTCAGTGGTTAGGCCAAACCCATCAATCAGAGCACTTTTTAAGACTGTGTATTTATCAGCATCCTCCTCTTTAACAGTGAGGAGCTTATCTCTACCTTTGTCTGCAAAGGAGAGCCACAAGATTGCTGCCCACTGCTCCTGAGGGACCCTCTGTACTTTACAGGTCCTCTCCAGTGCAGTTATCCATTTGTGGATGTCATCCCCACTCTGGTAGGGAGGGACAATCTTGCTCAGGTTTCTATGGTCATAAGACCTTTTCCTATCTCTGGGGAAATTGCTGCCACCATGGGACTCTAGTCCCATCTTTTTTCTCTCTTTGTAGAGATCTAGGGACTCCCTGTCTATAGCCAACTGCTATTTTCTGAGTTCAAGCTGGTCTTGCTCATACTCAATCAGTCTCTTTCTCCTGTCATGAGAGGATTCTCTCCTATGAGAAGAGACAGAGGTCCCTATTGAGGTGTCAGAGTGGTTAGACTCCTGAGAAGGAGATCTAGACCTTCTGGGCACACTCACAATTCTTCCTGGGGGACAAAGGGGAGGTCATTCTGATCCTCCTCCTCCTCCACAGGAGGAATTGGGTTCTCCAGGTCAAGGTCATTTTCACCTTCCTGGCCAGTTTCAGAGGGGGGCTGGGTTTCTTCACCCCTGACCCCTTCCTCATCTTCTGCCCCACCCTCTCTGCCTACCCCTTCAGACCCTAGGGGCCTGCTGAGATCATCAGCCAGTAACACCTCCCTGAGGTGTTGGGTGCTGGCACTTTTGCCTGCCTTCAGCTTCCTAGTATTGCATAATGCTCTCAATTCCAAGAATGGGAGTTTATCATACTTGGAGGGAAGAAGCCCACTGGCTTCTGGCAAGGACTCACTGGGTCCTGGCTTTGAAGACATTACTAGTGAGGTGTGGTGTATGCACTACCTACTCTAGTGTGGCCTACTAAACTCTCTTGAGTTGTAGAAAGGGTGTGCTATCCCTTAACACACAACTCTAAGTTCAGTAGAACTTACTGTATACTAAGCTTGATTTATATGTACCTTAGGTACCCTTAGTGGTTTTCAGTTGATCAATTCAATTGAGATTATCTGGTAAAACAATAACAAGCTGGAATCCCACCGCTGCCACCAATGTGAGAAGTTGGCCTGGTATATGCTGTCCACTAATTATAGTGGGCACCTTGCACCAGTCCAAACAACCCCTTATTGGAGATAGGTTAAAGACAACCTTTATTGAAAGCTATCCTAGTGGTAGCTATGGAAAGCAGCCTTCAGGCTAAGTCTTGAAGGAATGTAAAGCAGCTTGTTTTACCAGTCTATAATCTCTTGAGTGACCAAATGAAAGAGGACCACACCAGGTATATATTCAAAATATATGTATTTATTGCTGAACACAACCCTCTAGTCTCTTTATGAGGCTAGAGTTCGAAGTACATAAGTTATAAGTTAGTTATCTACAGTAATAGCACAAATACACGTTTGAGCCCTAGGGGCGTACCAAACCATATACCAATAAAGTGGTATAAGAACCACGACTGAGCTAGACACAGGGCCTAGAGCCTGTAGAAGTGCTTGGACCACAAGGAACCACCCAAGGTAGTGACACAGGGGACCCACGGGGGACGCATGCAGTGTGAGAACACAGCCGCAAATCGCCGTTGACTTCTATGGGGAAAGTCGCGGTTGGAATTTTAAAGAAAAGGGACACTTAGAGGAGGACTTGGAGCAAACCCTTTCAGAACTAGGCTGTTCTAGTGTCAATGCCCATGGGAGCACCGGAGTACTCGAGTTACCTCACCCAGGGGAGCCGGGTGCATAGGTGTCTTTCGGGGTCGGGTTTCGTCGTCGTTTTCAATGGCAATCTGCTGCAAAGTGCTGCTGGCGGCCAAGTCGAAAGTGTTCGGGTGGATCCGAAGGTGGATCGAAGATCTGAAGAACCTGAAAGCAGAGGGGACAGAGTCTGGGTCACTAGCCAGTGACCAGGAAGGCAATGAGCAGATGCCCACCGATGTCGAGTGCTTCAGGTTGGTTGACAGTCATCTTGACTCTTCAGCCACGAGCTCCAGGAGGCATCGACGATGACCAGGAGCTGGATTCGAGCTGCCCCACAATGTTTGTCGATTGCAGGGGTATCGGCGACCGGATTGGACCTAACAAGCCTTGGCAACGGCAAGTCTTGTGGAAATGGAAGAAGGACGATGGTGCAGGCCAGCAAGGTCTGTGGGACTCACCCCACGAGGATAAGTCAGGGCACACCTGGAGCAACCAGGGAGCCCACGTAGAAGAAGATTGGCCTTCGGGAGGGCCTACTAGCCAACGGACTAGCGACCGCGAAGGAGCCTCGAGTTGATGCACGTGGAGCTGGCTCACAGGACACTTGTGGAGTGGAGGCCAGTGATCTTCGGTGCAGTTGGTGCTGGAGGCTGGGGCTACTCAGAGCCCAAAGCACAACTTCGTGGGAGACCCAGAAGAGGATGCACTTGCAAATGCTATCGGTGTCCAGGGGTCACGGTTCCACGTTACCCACGACAGCTATGGGCCTCAGCTTTGCTGGAGACTCAGGGCAGCCTCGGGGAAGTCTGGAAATCCACCTCTGGTGATGCAAAAACTTCGGCGTCCGGCGGGAGCTTCAGCGATGCACACCGGACAATTGCTTCTTTGGTGCCTGCCAAGCAGGGGAGTCACTCCTTGACCCCAAGGGAGATTCTTCAGTCCTCTAATCTTGAAGTAGAGCGTCGAAGGTCCAGGATTCTGTGTCAGAGTTTCGGCCCGGTTAATCTAACGTCCTAAGGACTGGGGTCCCATACTTATACTAAGATAGGGGGTTGGACATACTCTGGGGACCCACCTATGGGAGGGTCAGGGCAGAGGGGTGGTTACACCCCTTTCCCTTTGTCCAGTTTTGCACCAGAGCAGGGGCTGGAAGCCCCTGAGCCGGTTTGAACTGGGGTATGCACAGGGACACCAAATGTGCCCCCAGTGCAGGACTTCAAAGCACCAGAGAGTGCTCCCGCCCAGCCCCAATACACACTATCCTGTCTGGGGAGGTGGTTACACCTCCCTGGGACAGGAAACCTCTTGTCCAGGCCTCCCCTGCCGGAGTTTCGGTCAGCAGCAGGAGGCCAGACTCGTGTCTGGGCAGCGGCATCCATTTTGTGATGCCAGGGCTCTGGAAAGTCAGTACCGGGTATACCGGTGTGTACATGTCTCTCCCTCTAGAAGGGTGGAATGCTACCCCCGCCCCCAGAGCTGGCGGGGGGGGTAGTATTCCAAGATGTTTGACACCAAACACGACATGTTTCCGTGCAGCCATCCCAAAGTTAGCATTTAACGCGAGATTATAATGCGCTTAAGAGTATGTGGTCGGGCTGCACTACAAACAGCATCAGAGAAGGGTCTCCGAACTCTGCAGAGGGGCCCAGCTCATGCAGTGGCACCCTCTCACATAGGAACCACGCACTCTGCCTTCAGGATTGATAAGGCCTGCCATAGGAGTGACTTATAGGTTTATATGTGTGTATGTATGTAGTGATATAGGTAGCCTATACCACTGTAAGGGGTGCATGCACCACCTTACCCAGGCTGCAGTATCAGACCTGTGGTGTCCTTTTGGCTGGCCTTCCAGGGGTGGCACAATACATGCTTCAGCCCCTGGCAGGCCTCTGAGGTACCTATGCCCTGGGTACATAGTATACCATATACTAGGAACTTATAAGGGCACTCCAGATTCCAATCAGAGATGTGCCTAAGGCACATGGAAACCATTTTAGAGAGGAAGCAGCTAGGCTGGGGTTCTGATTAGCAGGGCCCCAGCCAGACTAAAGTCGAAAAACAGTGAAGCATCAGCAAAAAGTGGGGGTACCCATGTGAAGCAGATCCTACATCCACTCAAATCTCAAAGTACTCTCAGGACAGAGAGTCATGACAGGTAGGCCCAACCATGAGAACCACCCTGGAAACCCTAGCCCAATTGCCCTCTGTGAAAACGGGGTTCATGTCCCCACCTCAGGAAATCTCATGCAACCCTGGGTCTTCCGCCAGGAAGCACACGGGCTCCTAGGTTCCCCATAGCCAATCAGAATGCTGCAATACAGCAGTGTGATTGGTTTGAGCGCCGAACCACAGTGCTCAGACGGGGACTGAGAGGCTTTGCATGTTCCTCACCAGGCTGTGTAAAGCAAGCCTGGTGGGGAAGATGCAAAGTGCGCAGGACTGTTTGGCTGGCCCGAGAGGGCCTGTCAAGCAGTCATGCGCAACTTAAGGAGTGCAAACAACTCCTCTCCCTGCTATGGCCAGCCCCGTCTGCCCCAAGAGCCACTGATTTCAATAGGAAAAATAAAATGATAATAACAATAAGTTATTTTCATTTTATTTTTCCTTTTGAGCAGTGGGGCGACGCAAATGATCAGCATGGAAATAAAATATAGAGTACTAACAAAAGAGTCTGGACTAAGGTAAGTCAAACTAAATGATCAAGATCCCAAAGAATCAACCTGAACTTAAGGGGAACATGTCTGATATGACTACTCCTACGAACTTCTGGATTGTAATTCCTTGATCTCAATGTTTCACACACAACATTCTTGTTTTCAATGTTTTTAAATTCTTCATTCCCTGTTTTAACCACCTTGTCCTCGCCAGATGCACCTGATGTCTCCACACTGTTTCCAGTGATATCCAGTGTTTCCACACACTTTGTCCACCACAAATGGTCCACTGAATTTCTCATAACCCTTCCTCACATATCCACCTTTTTTTATGTACACCCTGTCACCAACCTTATAATTCAAATTTTTCAGATGATTCCTGATATTGAAATTATATTTCTGTTTGTTTTTTGTTTCAGCTGCATTTTGTTTTACCTTAACGTCACCACTCTTCATTTTTTTTATCCAAACTTAATCCACTTACTCATCCAACTTTGGCATACTTTAGTAGCGGGTTTCGTACTCCTCAACAATTCAAAAGGTGAAACTTGTGTGGACAATTGTGGGCTGGCGCAGCAAAACCACAACATGGACCCAACCGCATTCATAACAACACACTTATTGGTGATTGCCCATTAAACACAATGGACTACAGCCGATTCATGCGCTCCACCTGACCATTGCTTTGGTGATGGTATAGAGACGATTTCAAATGTTTGACATCACCAATAAGGAATTTGTCGACGTCCTTGTTAACAAATTGAACCCCGTTGTCAGAAATAAGGAATTGAGGATATCCTTCTCGAAAGAAAATGTTTTTGAGAAATTGAATTAATGTTTTGGCATTAGGCTCTGCTACAAATTTCACTTCTGCCCATTTGGAATACAAATCCATTGTAACCAAGGCAAAACAAAATTGCTTAGGTAACCTATTGAACGGACCCACTAAGTCAATGCCTACCTTTTCAAAAGCTCTAGGCGGGCAATCAATCGGCTACAACAGTGGTTTCCTAACTACCAAACCCTTCTCTGAAATAGCACACAATGTAAAATTTTCCACAAAACTATCAACTTCCCTGTCCATTGAGGGCCACCAGAATGTTTGTCTGAGACGTCTTTCTGTGAAGGTGGCACCTTCAAACCAACAGGAGGTACAAGGTTTTCTTCCCTTAGGAGTAGATCATCATCCAATGACAACTCATCAGGTACCTTACAAAATGGTTGACACAGACTAGGACGCGATCTCGCCATGGGCTATCCCTTGGCAATGTAAGACTTTATATCTTTCATAACTACATCCAACTCCATTTCATTCTTCCATTCATGCTCTGATATTGCACACATTTCCTCCAGATCTAATGCAGCAATCAAACATTTTTCATCCATAGTGTCTACAGCTTCATCCACATTGTCATCTTGTACAGCAAACCTTGTCAAAAATCCACATGCACATTTTTACCCCTTGGATGTGCACAATGTCAAAATGATACTGTAACAATATTGTTGTAAATCTGGAAATTCTGGAAGTCTGTTCCTTAATTTTTCCCCATTTAGGATAGACTATAGAGGTTTATGATCTGTCTTAACAGTGAACTTTGTACCCCAAATATATGGTTTGAATTTCTGTATGGCCCACCAACATGCCAGAAACTCTTTGCCTAGAACACTACACACTCCCCATCAATGCCACCCAAGAATGGAGTGAAGCACTTGAATGGGTGAGATTAGAGTACCAATGAATAGGGGAGGCCAGGAGGCATCTCATCCCAGACGGTGACAGGTAAAGGGGTCTTCTCACTCTGTTAAAAGTTAATGCTACTAGTTGTCACCAGTAGTCATTCCCAAAAGGAGGGGAATGTTGTGGGTATCCCAGCTGATTTCAGAGCCACAATCTGGTATTTCAAATCGGGAGACCATCATGTCATGTCAGGTAAGGCTTCTATGTGCATTTTGGAGGTTACCTACAAAAACAGGTCTGTTTGTATATTAACATGGTCACTGTGGATTTAACTGTGAGCAAGTGCACGATACAGCACAAGGCCTAGAAAGCAGGCTTGTTCATTTTCTAAACAATGATAGCTTAAATGCTCTAGCTAATAAAATGTGTGGTTGATTGTCATGTTTTACTCAGGTTCACGTTAACAAGCCAGAGAAAGAAAATGTATTTCAATTCTCTCTTGCTTTTTATACATAAAGCAGCTGAAAGAAGGCTGCAAGGAGAAATTACACTGTAGGTCCGTTTGAAGAAATAAGGGAGAAAAGTAAACATAAGCTGTATATAAGTATGTTTTGAGCAAGAAACATTGGTCATAATCTTAAATTAAAAACAGAATCCAAGCATGAGCTGACCTCTTTGACCCTCCTGCTCCACAGAGAACTACGAATAAGAAAGGCATATAGGATACTGGTGAAGGCGTGAGGTAGGACACAGACATTGGTTGCTGGAGGGATGCTGAAATACAATGGTGTGACTTCACGCCTAATGACACAATAAGGTATGTGGGGAGGCATTACGTGACTTTGTATATTATGAAAAACTAGCACAACTAAGCCGTTAGCTTGTTTTAACTTCGGTAGGGTTTTAGATAACCCTGGGCGGAGTTGCACTACGCGGAACACCGCAAAGTGCATAAAAAACTCTGTCGCACTACGCAGAGCTCCGCGAGTATGATAGAAAAATGCCGTTCGCGGTGATTGCACAGTGCCGGATGCTTGTCCGCACTGTGCAATCATTGCGAACGGCACCATGCACAGCGCAAGCTTTCCTTTTCTGCCACTCGAGTAGATTTTTACTCGAGCGGCAGCTTTCTCAACGCGAACGGGCAGTTTCTCAACGCGAGCGGTCGCGAGCATACGCGACCACTCGCAATGAGAAACCTGACCCCCTCGCGTAGAGAAATCTCACCGGGATGTTGATTTTCCATGCTCGCGCTCGCCAACTTGATGTTGACAATCGCAAACGAGGAAAAATCTCACCGGGAGGTTGATTTTCCTCGCTCGTGGTCGCCAACTTGACGTTGACGAACGCGAGCGAGGGAAAAAACTCAGCTCCACACCGCGAAGCGGAGTTTTTCGGAACTCCGCGATCTCCGCATAACGCGGAGTGCAGAAAACTCCGCAAACTCTGCGAGCGGAGTTCACCGCCCAGGCCTAGTTTTAGACTACTTGTTTAGCATGTGTGACAAAATATTTTTGGGGCTTATTTAACCTTTGCCCTAATAAACATAATTCCTGAGTTGTTTGTAATATTTACAGTCTTTATAATATGCATGATTTACAGATAAATAGTGTACAATAAACAATCACATACTCTAAAATACCAGCTACTGCGTGTGCGTACTGGGTTATGGGGCGGGGCTCTATATACCAAATGCAGATGCGAGATTCTTTGAAACGTTTGTCTGACACATAGCACTGTCACCTACCTGAGCATTACTCAGTAGGGAAGGAGTGAGAGACACTCGCCGGTTTTCCTTGTCTCCAAACAAGTCAACATTACCTTTTTATTGTTAGTATATTCTTCACGTGTGACCCCATTACTTTGGGGGAACACAACACTCAGGGAGCATGCCTTATTGTTGTGTAAAATGATACAAAAATTAAAAACCGCCAAAGGCACACCATGGCTTTGCTAGGTGTTGAATTTAGGGCACGAGTGCATGCTCTAATGAACCATATAGTAGACTTTTCTGTCTCATCAACTACACTTTTGGTGCATGTTAAAGCGTGTTCTCTTTGTATATTGTAGCATGAGTTTAATCTTTCAATGCTAAGTCTTATATATTTGTATACTCTAGCATGAGTTTAATCTTCCAATCTTAAAGATAGAAACTAATGGGCTGATATAGAATTTGTCGGACTACCCTTCCCATGAAGCTCTTGGGCCATCTTCCTCATTTAGACATATGCACCATAAGTATTCCATCGACTGAGCCCCCGTTGGGTCCATCAATGGAATATTTCCTCCGACGGCCCAACGGACCGTATTTAGGGTTGATAGCGTAATGCCTTTTTCCCCCGTTCGTCACCTCCAGGAAGAACATGGTGGTAAGTGACAGGGAAAATACAATAATGACCTCTACACCCTAGGAGAAAAATCCCAGAGTGTGGAGGCCATAAGTTTTTTTTTCCTAAAACAAACTCCAACTTTGGAAGTTTGTTTTTGAAAAACAAAAATTGTTTGGAATGTTTGACGTATGCCGTCATGGCTGAGGTACTGTCCGTAAATCTTTTCCTACATTGACGTGAACTGCCATGACAGCGGTTCCTGTCAATGTAGAGAGATGTCAATGGTCCTGGCAGACATCTCACAATTTGGCGGGTAGAGGTAATGCCCTCCGTCATCCCAATGGGATTAACTCCATCTGCCATACTCTAAATTGGCACCTAAGTAGTAACAATGGGGTTTCAGCAGGCAGGATAACATGCATAAAAATAGAAGGGGCAGCTGGCCCTTAGCTGCCATCATTATGTGATTATATATGGATAATAATACAATTACTTGCAACGTTAGAGCACAAGGAGAGCTGGACAATAAGTAGGATATAGTATTAGCTGATTAGATAGGTGCTAGGGCCCATAGATCCCCAACCATTTATTTAGCCATAAATACAGCGCACAGAGACATTTGGGTCCACTCAGAGAGCAATACAAGTGCCTTAATTTATTCTTGTCAAGCTAAAATAAGAACAAACCCAGGGCTGGTGACGATCTAGACTGCATTATGGTGTTTCAGCAGACACGGAATGGGCTGGAGTGTGCCCACTTCTACTGAGGAAGGACCGTTTGAAATGACTGGTTTGGGTCGAGGGGCGTGTGGTCACTTATTCATAATACATCTCACCTCATGCATACTTGATCTGCAGCTGAGCAGTAAAGTACTGATATCAATATTTCATGGGTGGTGTCCTGCTTTAGAGATGAAATGTATTTAATGGCTCTGGAAATTGTGACATAATTGACGCAGGTTGATTGGATTGCCTGTAAGTGGTTTTGTTTATTACATACTGGGATAAATTCCCAATTATTTATTGATTACTTCTTTTCTGCCTTTGCTTTGAGATAAGAAGTGAGTGGCACATGCCCACTGGTATGGCTTGCTGGTTTTCTGCAGTAGAGATCACAGCATCTGCAAAACAGAGCCTCAGGGTACGGTGAGCATACCTTGCCTCCTACAAGTCCCACTCCAGAATCTGCTTTGATTATCGCATTTGCAGTTTTTGAGGCCTGGCTCCTGCTTCCGTATGTAAACACATGAGGGAAATTCATCATACTTAGCACATTGGAACTAGAAAGAATACAGTAAAACTATACCACCAGTAATTGACTGTGAACGCTATCAAACGTTTATACACACATATTATTATACAAATTCATACGTTCAACATTTCAATCAAATATACATTCACAATGCAATAAAACATAGTCACAATTCATTCCTAGGCACGTGCAAAGTTTTTTTTGTACATGACTCCCCTACCCAGGTCTGTTAGAGTGGCACTGACAGTGCAGCTTGACACCACGATGACCTTGAGAAGTCTCTTTTCATTGTGGATGTGTGGGCTATGCTCACGGTTCCAGCGTACACAATGCACAGCACTACACTAAATAGGCTATTTTCCATAGAGTGCATTTTAATATTTGCATTAAAGACGCTTATGAATACGTTTACAATCCATTAATAAAGCTGACCCTTTGACGGATTGTTCAAAAATGGACCGGTCACAGTATTCCTCTTTAAGATGGCGGTCATCCAAGCAGCAATCAACTGTGCTTCATTTTTTTGCAAAGCATTATGGATCGTCGTGTCTGGTGCAGCTGTCTTTGCGGTTTCTTCTTTGACTTCTTACCCGGTCTTTCTTTCCTTTTAATTCTCTGACGCTGCTATGTTGGGCGAGTACCCCATTCATCTGGCAGTTGTTTCTTCTCAGTTATTGCTCCCTTGGGAACCAGTCCTGGGAATGTTCACATTTCTAGGAGTTCACAGTTTTAACGCAAATGCCCTGCAATAGAAATCAGCTGGCACGTGGACGTTGCATTCACGGTTGAGTTTTCAACTAGGGTGAATCGAATTGGGTATTGTTAGATCTGTATTTCATAACTATGCCTGTAGCGTATGTATGAAGAGAATAGAGGTGGGTCAGTCCATGAAGGCTCAAGCCAATGCCTGGCTCATTTCGAGTTCCTATTGGACCCTTCGAGCCAAAAACAAGACAAGCCTTCATGTGGATTCTGCCTCCCACCCTCTACCCACAATCACCAAGTGTGCCTCCCCACCACTCTTGCAGTCCAGCAGTGCGCCATATTCAGTTTGCAGATTAACTGATCGTTGGAGGAATGTAGCCATCCCTTTCTGAGCACCTTCCCAGGACTCGAAAGGGTCTTCACTAAGGGCCCACTGGCACTCCACTATAAAGAACATCACAACTGCAATAGTGAGACAGTCTTTGACAGTCATACCCAGCAAGAGAGGAGACGGAGAGAAAGTCCTGAGGAAATTGAAATCAAGACATATAATTGACCTTAACGCCAGGCAGCAGTTGGGAGGAACTATGGACAAAGAACTTTGGGTGCATATTGAATGAACGAACTGGAGACACATTACAGAGTTTTGGAGATAAATTTGGTTTAGCACCAACCTAGTCGTCATCTATTTATTTATAAGTTCACTCTTTATGTGCCATAGCCCACATGAGCTGCTGTTAAAAATCTAACCGGTTGTCCTTTTGATGTACCAGCGGGCATCCACCACTCAGGGCACGACGGTTGACATGATCTAATCAAATCCACCCGCCTGGTTATAAAGAGTGCAATCGAATATAAATGGATTATATATGGATTACACTACATTTCCACCACTATGGCCTCTGTTGTTGCTTCTCTGTTCACAACCCCCCGATTTGACTGTCGCACTTCCTAGAGATCATCTAGATGTTCAATATATACATAGGACCACAAACACATATGTGTCTATACTATCTTACAGATGCTTATCTGTGGTTGCGAAAAGACACGTAAGACTAGAAAACACTTACCATTATACCTAACACTACATGGTATACAAGGCGGGCTTACAGTTTCTCACAGGTAAAACCAAGCAATGAAGTTCATATAGAGAGAGAAATATCAGAAATTACCACCTTTTTTTCAATGAGAATCACTAGCCTGACTATGTGGTCCATTCAAACCTCATTAACGCTCATTAGAAGTAGCCTGAACCAACCCAGTCCATCCTAACACCATTATAAGTATCGCAATCAGCCAGCCCAACCCAGTGCGTTTAACCCCTTTACACATCCAGCAAATCTACCCCTGCTCTATGCACTCTAACCCTGTTTACCTCTTTCAGAGCCAGCCCAGCCAGTTCAAAGCCATTCTAACACCATCCACATCCACCAGAACTAGTGTTGCCTTGCCCAGTCTATTCTAGCACCCATTAACACCCATGAGAATCAACCTGGTCCTGCCCAGTCCCCTCCAGTGGCAGTGATGGATGGCACAGCTCGCAGGTGGCAAGGCGGGCGGGGGGTGGGCACAATGTGATTTAATAAAAAAACACACTTACCTGGCCGCCGGGTTCCGTGTCTCCACTCCTGCTCTCCTCCGTCTCGGACTCCAGGAAGCACAGCCAGGCTCCCCTGACCAATCACAACGCTGCAATGCAGCATTGTGATTGGTAAGCACCCAGTCTCCCCTGACCAATCACAATGCTGCAATGCAACATTGTGATTGGTCTGAGCACCGTGGTTCGGCGCTCAGACGGGGACTGGGGATATGTTAGTGCGCATAACTGTTTTGGGCGGCCCGAGAGGGCCGACCAAACAATCATTGTGCACTTAGGAGGGTTCTACCACTCCTCCCCTGCTCTGCAGCCCCGCCCTGCCCGTCTCGCAAAGCTGCTGCAGCAGGAGGACAACATAAAATAATAATAACATTACGTTATTATCATTTTATTTTTTCCTTTTTTTACTGCTTCAAGGCAGTGGGGCGATGCTCCTCCAACTTAGCGGAGGAGCCGCCACTGTCAAGTAGCCCCATTCCCACTCAGAACCTGCCAGCCATGCCCAGTGTGTTCAAACACCTGTGTAAACCATTCTTGCCCCATGTACATCGACCAGATCCACAGGGTTGCCACATGGCTGTGGTTTTTACTGGCTTGACCAGTATTTTAATGCCATGGCTGGCACAAAAATTAAGAAACTCACCTAAAGCTGATATTTTCTCACCTTAACAGTGCATACTAAAAACACAACACATAAAAAAGGACTTTAAAAATGTGCTCTAGAGCTGCATAATGATCCATGACTAATAATTAAAGTAAACAAAGGCAAATAAATGTGGTCGTTTTTATATAAAATCCTATTTATCATGTTTAGGCCTTTTCTGAATCTTAAAACATGAACACATTATCTGGGAAAGTTGGCGACCCTAGTGGCCTATCCCAGTCTACCTAAACCCCATTCACATGTCTGTCTAACTCACCTATCCCAAGAGTCACAAGTGCCTCTCCGGTCACTCACTGTCAGGCTCAGCCAGGGTGTTTTCTTTGGGCGGGTGGGTATGCGGTCCGCCAGATGGTGCTCTGCCATTGTGAATATTGCAGAGAGAGGCCAGCCCTGGCATAACCTGCCAAACCTGCCAGTACGGCAATCTGTTGCTGTTGCTGCTGCTACACGCTCTGGGCTCTCAGGCTGGCATCACTTTTAATAGTCCATTATCGCAGGCCAGCCTGGACTTTCAAGGACCCTGCTGGCATCCCTGCACACAGTCAGGTGTGTCATGTTGACCGGAGGAGGGCAGGTGGTGGTGTTGGGTTGTTCGGGAACAGAACAACATCCTGCCAAATCAGAGGGGTGTGGCCAGGCAAGATGGCGGAGTAGACTTGTCTGCCGGTGCTCCTGCTGACACAGTCATTCTCCACCCGTATCCTGTGTTTCCCCCGCCAGGGATTTGTGGCCAAACAGCAGCCTGAGATAGAGATGGTGCCTGGGGCAAGCTATGGAGCCCTACCTGAATTGACCGTAGCACTCTTGGTGTGGCCCAACATAAATGGACCGGCGCCATTTTCCCATGCGGAGATTGGGGAGGTCAGCAGCCTGCCTGGATTGTGTGCGGCTGGCACTCACTGGTGGTGCTCGGCTGCGGGAGCTGGAAGTCCGTCTGGTCGGGTCCGCCTGCGTACTCCTCAGCGGGGTCGGAAGACGAGTGGATAGCCTCCCTGAGCTGCGCAGCGGACCTGGGACATGAGAGCCTGCCAGGGAGGTATGGAAGCCACAACTTGTGGGCGCTCCTCCGAGTGCTGCGGTGAGGAGGTGGCTGGCAGTTTCTGTGTTGCCTGTTGGCACTCCTGGGCCAGGAGGGCCCTGAAACGTGCAGATTAAGCGGGGCCAAGCACCAAGGAGGCCTGATTTCTGCTCCCCTGGGACTGCCATAGAGGCCTACAATAATTCTGGGAGAGAGGGCTCTCCCCTTGCTGCAGCTAGGTAGAGGCTTGCCGGAACCTGGAAGCCTTGTTCCACTGAACTACCTGAGGTGAGGTGCCTGCGGTGGATGGCGGGGCGGTAAGGGATAGGAGTGGGCGCCCCCCCTCATTGCTGGTGGTGAAGGAAACAGCTTGAAGAGCGGTCCTGCCCCTGTGGTTCCATGTGGTGGGGACTGTGAAGAAGAGAGATATAAGTGACGGCCGATGGAATCTACTGAGTCTCAGATCTAGAGACTCTCACATGTGACAAACCCCCAGCCCCCATGCGATGGGAGGGTGCTACCGAATAGGCATGTTGCATTGGCTCACAGATCCTTTCCGGGAGGGGTAGCCAGTACTTATGAACAGTGGTATCATAATACAGTGACATTGACTATTGCTCCTTCCTGTGGCTCCAGGAGGGTGAGTTGTTTGGATCTTCAGAACGGCACTTTGAGCCTGGTGCATCATGGGAGGAAAGTTCTGGGTCCCTGGAGGGGTGTGTAGAGTGTGAGACTGGGAGAACATTACAAAGTAGTAAGTTTACACGTCTGAACAGTGGCAGAACCTAAAGAGACATAGTGGTATCGCACAGCTTGGTGGAGCTCCTGCTGACTTTTCCAATCTGTCTGTTGCTGCCGGATGGTGGCTGCAAATACACCAGACTTAACGATGATGAAAGAGAAAGGCAATCAGGTGGGCCAGTCTAATAAAATTCTTTAATATGCACAGCCGGTTCCTCAGAGGCAGGAGGCCCAGGTGGCGTAGCCACATGGTGATGGAGAAGCATTACCACAGACTGCGGAGGTGGCTCCCTCTCTCACAGACCTGCTGGCGGTGATAAAAAATTCTAGAGATGAGTTGGTGCATAAAATTGACTCTGTCGTAATAGATGTTACCCTTTTGTGAGCTGATTTGCGCAGGGTATCGGACCGCGTGACTACTACAGAACACAATTGAGCAACTTACAGAGAGGTAAAAACGCTCCGCAACACTGTTATCCGTCTTCAAAAACAAACTGTTCGCTTGGACAACATCATGGAAGACTCTGAGGGGGGGATCCCACAGAATCAATGTGCACTTTGTAGGATTCCCGGAGAAGGAGGAGGGACAATCTGCCAAACTCTTGCTGGAGAATTGGATCACTACCACTGTGGTACCCAAACGTCTTTCCAAATTTTTTAAAGTGCGCCCCCGCCCAGGCCTGGTGCGTCACCATGAGCAATTATTGCACGGCTGTTCAATTTCCGATATCGAGATGCAATACTACAACCACTCGAACGTGGGGGCCTCTGTTGTTTGAGAGTCATCCCATATCTATTTATCCTGACTACACCCAAAGGGTACAAGATCAAAGGAAAACCTTCCTATCAGTTAAAAGGCACCTACGAGACCTCAATCCTAAATATAGCCTCCTTTTTCCTACCGACCAAGAGTTGAGCACCAGGGGAAAATACTGTTCTTTTTTTCGGCTGAGGAGGACCGTGACTGGTTCGACTGTAGTGGAGACTCCTGTGATAGGCTGGTGTCCCCGACGGGGTCCACTCAGCGATCGGTGCCGAGTCGGTCTGGATGGGACCAAAGACGACAGAGAAATCAGGAAACAGCTGGAACAGAGAGGATCTGGGTTATTCCAGATGGTGCTTTGCAAGCCACTGAGGTGGTCCCAGATACGGATGTGACCTCCTAGGACCAATTGGGGGACTGGAACCAAAATGAGAATGATCCGGTCTGAGACTGTGAACTTGGAGCAGTGAGGCAACGTAGACCTGTATGTAAGATATACTGTGTTATGCTCACCCTAGTAATACATCTGCAGAGAAATATGGTCATATGTGCATGTTTGTAAGGGGGGCAGAGGTGTTCCCCATCATAAATATGTGACCTGGGTTGGTGGGAGGGCCTGGCCACCAGAGGTGGAGGGCCACGGGTGGGGAACTCGAGTGCACTTGCCTCATGCCCTTCCCGACTATCCCACCTTTTGCAAGGCACAAGCTTGCACTGTGGGGGGTGGTTGAATATTGTTTTGGTGTTTTCTTTAATTTTTCATTATTATAATTGGGGTGCGGGCGGTATCCTATGGCCTCCAACTTGCCTGAGTGCGGACGGAGTGGGATGATGGTATTGACCATGGGTAGGGGGAGTTGTGGGTGGGGTGTGATTTACCTGTTCTGGTTTGGATTGGGATATTCGTTCTGCTTTTGTGTAAAATGGCCATGCCTGGAATACTGATTTGGCCCCTCTGCAGGTGCTGTGTGGGTGTCAGAGTTACACAAGTGAGGAGGGGTGTATGGATGGTTTATGAGAAATGGCTGCCTCCGTAAAGAAGTTGATCTCTTGGTATGTCTGAGGCATAGCCACCTTTGAGAAATGTAGACGAGTGTTTGCTGACCTGAAGTGCTATAGAGTGGCTGTGGCGTTTATGCAGGAACTGCATGTCTGGGGTGATTGCATACCTTGTCTGCGGATGCGATGGAGAGGATAAATGTATGCTACCTCCTATTTGGGGTTTGCAAGAGGGACGCTGGTCTAGTTGGCTCTGGGGCTCCCCTTTAAACACCTAAATCATGTTGTAGACCCAGAGGGATGATATGTTGTTGCACATGGAATGCTCGAGGGTCGGGAGATTTGTTTTATTAATGTCTATGCTCCCAATACTGACTGCCCAAGTGTTTTCTCTAAACACTCATGTCGGCTGCGGCCCCCTATCTGGGTGCAGCGGTGATCCTGGCAGGTGATTTCAACTGTGTTATGGCTAGGATGTTGAACCGGGAAATCCCTCAAACCCATACTAAACCCTGGCTCACTGGGGCACTCTGGACTTACTGGATGGTTTACACCTGTGTGATGTCTGGTGTGAAAGCCCCCCCAAGAGACGTGTGTTTTCTTGCCACACTCCGGCAACAGGTACATTCAGCCACTTAGATTAAAGTTTTATTTCTGCTGATCTGGTGTCCACGGTTGTGAACGTCACCTATCTTATCCGATATCTGTCAGACCATTTGCCGGACTTGAGCCTTGGTGGTACGCCTGACCGGCCGGTCTCCGCGTGGAGGACCTGGCTGACCCCTCCTTTATGGTGACAGTCACTGATGTATTGTGACACTATTTTGAGGAGAACTGGTGGTCGGCATCCTCTCCGGCGCTCAATTGGGGTCGATGTCAGTTAGAAAGTGACATCAAGACCCAGGAGACTAAGCTGGGCGAGGTAGAGGGGCACTTCCCTCGGCCCCTCATAAGTTGTCAGAATGGTGCAAAATAAGGGAAGCCCTTCTGGAGGACTGGGGTAGGTTGGAGAAACATACCTATATGGCCTATCAGCAGCGATTACATGTGGAAGAGGATAAGACCGGTGCCATGCTGGCTCGATTAATTAGACGAGACACCTCTGAGACCTCTGTCCTACAGTTACTTACCGCAACGGGAGGCATGGCCTGTACACAACTAGCGATTAATGGGTGTATTTGCCTCTCACTTGAGGGAGGTTTTCAAGGAGCTGGTACACCCTTCGGATGAGGCTATTCAGGGTTTCCTTGCAGGTGTTGAGTTTACGAGTCTTGACTCAGTCATTGCGGAGGCCCTGGATGCCCCGCTTATGAAGGAGGAAATCCTTTCGGCAATTAGACATCTTAAACCTGCAAAAACACCAGGTAGTGATGCATTTTCAGCAGAGTTCTATCATACGTTTTGCAGCCTCAGTGGCAGACAAACCGTTAGAGGTGTACAATGAGGCCCTGGACGTTGGTTCCCTGCCGGCCTCCATGTGGGAGGGCCTAGTGGTCATGATACTGAAACCTGTTAGGGATTCTTC
The DNA here is from genome assembly GCA_963921515.1 of Calotriton arnoldi. Lineage (NCBI taxonomy): Eukaryota > Metazoa > Chordata > Amphibia > Caudata > Salamandridae > Calotriton > Calotriton arnoldi. The sequence continues at coordinate 2,404,412 of CAWUFW010001940.1, read as the reverse complement.
GCTAGCTTCCTCGTATAGGCCAATATCGCTTTTAAATATAGATGTAAAAAATTCTAAGCAGAGCGCTGGGGGTGCATCTCCTCCCACACCTGCCCCATTTAAAACACTCGGATTAGTCGGGATTTATCCCGAGGCGCAGTACTGCCCAAAATCTACGGTGACTTGCGCATGTGTGTCATGCCCCCTGGCTTTTGACGGATGACTTTGCTCTGGCATTCCTAGATATTGAGCAGTGCTTTGAATCTGTTAATTGGTCCGAACTATGGCAGGTGCTCCGAAAAATTGGGCTAGGCTCTAGATTTATTTGGTGGGTTCGTTTATTTTACTCGCTCCTGTTGCTAGGGTAAGATCCAGGGGTGTGATTTCTGATTCATTCCAACTGTACAGGGGCACTCGACAGGGATGCCCTCTGTCACCGCTTTTGTTCGCGATAGCCATGGAGCCATAGGCGAAGACTCTGCGCAACACGTTGCTACTCTGGGGCATAACCTTAGAGGCCACAAACCATGTGACCTCCCTCTATGCCGATGATGATTTAGTATATCTTCGACAACCGGTTTATTAAGCACCTATCCTACTTAAAGTTATGCAGATGTTTGAAGAGGTTGCAGGCCTGAGAATTAACCCAGATAATGTCCAAGCTGCTCCCCTTGGGAAGGCTGGTAGGGGTACTGGGAGATGAGTTACCCTTGATAGGATCCCTTGGGTGTCCTCAGATATTTGCTACCTATGAGTTCGCTTGGCGCCTACTGCTCTAGCATTCCTGGATTTAAACATGGGAATGATGGTAGTGGGAATATGAGCTTCAATTAGGTACTGGAAGGACTTGCCTCTGTCCCTTATGGGCAGGATCACTATAGTTAAAATGATAATTTTACCGCACTGCCTCTACCCCATGCAAAAAAACTTTTTATGAAATCCCTTGGCACTGTTTCCGTACACTAGACAATCTGGTGGTAGATCTCCTTTGGGGGTCCTGACGTAGTCGGGTTGGACTAGCCCCTTGCAAAGAACATGGAGTCAGGGGGGACTTGAGGTTCCCCTCCTAGAATTCTATTCTATGGCAGCCCAGCTGCAACATGCGGTCCATTGTTTGGACGATGACGATAATTTGGAGAAGCGGCTTCTATTGGGCACACATGGAGGGAAACCTTTACAAACTCTTCCCACACCCCCTATATCATACCGCACGTTGCGATCATCTGGGAGAGGGTTGTAACCGGGTTATCCGGCAGGCTCCTTACGCACCAGATATGCCTCGATGGGCGGTGCAACCTTTCTTCTGCATTGTTGAATCCATGTCGGTTCAGCGTTGGAAAGATGGGGGCTGCAGTTCAATGGGTGACCTATACGTTGACCAAAGTTTTATCACACAGGCCAAAACAACAGCTTTCTTGGGTACTGGGCAATATTTGCAATACATGAAAATCTCGAGCACTGCTCAAGAGTTAAGGCCATCCTTTCCTGCAGAACCTCCCAAGTCCAATGTACTGATGGTCATGTTATACATGACCCAAGGACGTCGATTAGTGTCCCACTTTTATCGTGCCCTGCGCGATGACTTGCTGCAGGTGGAGCTCCCTACACAGAAAAAAAGGGTCACCCTATTGGAGGAACCCTTGTCAGCTAAGGAATGGGCGATGGTCCATGAGAGGGTCTGAACGGTCAGTTCCAATGCACGCCTTAAGCTTCTCCAATATAACTTTGCCCACCAGACCTATCTTACCCCACAGACACTACACGTGATTTAGCCCGACCACCCGGAGGGATGCCCACATTGTAAAGCGTCCAGGGCAGATTTTATCCACATGGTGAGGACATGCCCATCCCTGACTTCCTATTGGAAAGGAATACTTACTCGCCTCAGTGGGGACTCGGGATGCAGTATCCCAATTGAGATTAGACAGGTGTTGCTTGGATTGCTACCCTTCCCGAAGAAGAAGAGGTTGAACAGAAGGTTTATTATGTTGGGTCTCGTGTTGGCCAAGAGGTGTATTGCTATTAAGTGGCTTAGCCCAACACCCCCCGGTACGAGGCATGGATGTGGGATGTCTGTGAGTGGGCGACTGCAGAGGAGGTGCGATTGCGACATGTGCGAAGGGATGAAAAACTTGAGGATGATCTGCTGGCCTGAGCATCCATGCTGTCTGAGTTAAGGAACCCGCAAGAGGCACCTGCGTTGGAGGGAGCGACTGACGAGTGGATACCCCTTGGCTGTGTGGATGCGAGGAACCCTAGAGGTGATGGAGCGCTGCAACATCTGAGGGTGACAAACTATCGTCTACAGGAAAAAACAACAAAAAGTCTTGCTTCATTATTTACTGTGCTGGGCTAACACGAAAGCAGGTTGAGGGGGGAGTTTAGAAAAACTGTTTTATATCAGCATGGGTGTCATTTAGCTGATGCACACTGTCTTTTCTCCTGTATGGCTCACTCACAGTTAAAGTCAATATATACCTGCAAAGATCCAGGAACGCAAGTTTCTTCAAAACAGTTTATTGTTAACACGACATCTCCAACTGAGCTCAACGCTTACCAGATTCTTCAGTTACAATCAGCTTAAAATTCCTTTCCTAGTTCTTATCTCATCACATTCCATGCTGCCAGCCCTGCATGTCTCCACACATCTTCCCCTATAATACTTGAACAAGAGATTCACAGTTGTAGTACATAAATTACAGAACCAAACTTTATAATAACAATAACTGAAACTCTTAATACACAACACAATGACACGGTTGAGTCATTTTGTACTATTGCTCAAAATGTTGAAGAACAATTATCCGAGAACATTACACACATCAGCCATTCTCCTCCTAGCGCCATTCTCCAAGATCACCACGCTACGTTTGACTTCCCTCACTTTGCATGGAGTAGAATACTTGCTTTCCCCTTGCAGACAAAACCTCTTCTCCTTACAACCACCCAATCTCCAGGCCTTACACTACATCTTCTCACACCCTTCCCTTTGTTGTAATACAGCACATTCTTCCTTTGCAACCTTAGAACCCTTTTTTTCACTTCTTCGCGATCCACCACAACATTCATCACACTCCTCAACCATACAGGACACTCTTTTACACACGGCTCTCTTCCCTTTAAGGACACAAATGGTAAGACTCCTGTCACGGAATGAGGGGCTGTCCTATGCGACCACATCATTCTCCTCAATTTCTTCATCTACGATAGATGATCAGCCAAAGACAACTGAATGTTCTCCATCACTAACCGGTTCACTCTCTCCACCAACCCGTTAGCTTGAGGTCGAAAAGGAGCTACTTTCTCATGCACAATCCCTGTTAGAACTGGGGGTCTCTAGTTGGCAGAGGTAGGTACTTTTGTCCAAATAGGGACCCTTGCTTCTAGTCAGGGTAAGGGGGATACACTACTAAAATAACCCCTGCTCAACCCCTTGGTAGCTTGGCACGAGCAGGCAGGCTTATCTCAGAGGCAGTGTGTAAAGCATTTGTGAACACATACAGTAACCCAGTGACAACACTACAGATGGACACCACACAGGTTGTATTATAAAAATAAGTATTTTTATATAGACTTATCACAAGACCCAAAACGACAAAAATCCACAATACACTATGAAAAATATGACTGGCAATGGAGGAAAATAGTTCAGTTCAATAAAGGTGGTAAATGCGACACTCAAGGTTCACTGTACCTCGCGATACAAACAAACGAGTTGCAGGGAAGGTGATGCGTCGGTTCCTTACACGCAAGAACGGTGATGCGTCGGTTCCTTGCTCCGGGGGAGGTGATGCGTCGGTTCCCTACTGCTGCGTAGGGGACGGTGATGCGTCGGTTCCTTACCAGAGAGGAGGTGATGCGTCGGTACTTCACCTCGTGGGGAGGTGGTGCGTCGGTTTCTTACTGCGCTTCTGTGGTGATGCGACCCGCAGCGCCGCGATGCGATGACGACCCGGTGCAATGAAACAAAATGGCGTCTTCCTCTCGATGCGACACTCAGGGGGCGATGCGTGCACGCCCGACGGCCGTGCGGCGACTCGGTGAATCTTCTGAGCCGCGACAGGCCCTGCGACACGCTTCTCCGATGATGCGACGGCGTCTGATGCGACGGCGACACTCTTCTCCGGTGATGCGAGGCGCTTCGGCGATGCGATGGCGACAGCGGCGGCACGCTTTCTCGGCGATGCGACGACAGCGGCTGCGGCGGCGACACGCTTCTCTCTCTTGAGTCGCGCTTCCAGCTCCCAGCGACACGCAGTCTCTCAGAAGGCCCAACACAACAGCAGGCACTTCAAATTCCCAGCAAGGGAATTCAGGGGAGCTGGTTGGTGAAGTCTTGTGTCCCTGAGACTTCAGCAGGAGGCAAGCTCAATCTTCAAGCCCTTGGAGATGTTCTGCAAGATGATGAAAGTAGCACAAAGTCCTTTCTCCTTTCTTTGGCAATCAGGCAACCACTGCAGGCCAATCCCTCAAACAGCACACAGCATAGGGATAGTCTCCTCCTTCAGCTTCTCTGGTTCCTCTCCTCAGCAAAGGTTCGTCTTGTTTGTTCCAGAAGTGATCTAAAGTCTTGGGGTCAGGGCCCCAGTATTTATACCCATAAATCCTTTGTCCTCTGAAGGCAGAGGGTCCTGTACCTAGTCCAAACCAGTTCTGGGTGCATTCTGCCAGGGCACACCTTCTCTCTTTGTCAGTGTTGGCCAGGGTCATCAGACACACCACAGGAGGTGGAGCCAGCATTGTGGAAGGCAGGCACAGCCCTATTCAGACCCAGGTGCCACTCGTCCCACCACTCTACATGCAGATAGGTCTATTCAGCCCTGTGCTGACTCACCCTGTCTACTGGAGTCCCCCAGCCCCTGTCACTCACAAACCCAGACACACAATACACAAGCTAGCAGAGGCAGGCTGGATGGTTTAGGCAAGAAAATACCTACTTTCTAAAAGTGGTATTTTCAAACACAGAATGTTAAAACCAACTTCACTAAAAGATGTATTTTATCATTCTGAGTTCAGGCATACTAAATTCGTTTTTCTACCATGTTCCCTGGGTCAGTTAGGATTATAAGGTGTTATAATCAAGATGTTATAATCAAACTGCCCATTCTGGCCTATGGGGACAGGTAGCCTTGCAATAGTGAAAAACGAAATTGGCTGCAATTCACTATCAGGACATGCCACACACACCAGGGCATGTCCTACCTTACACATACAATGCGCCCTGCCCTAGGGCCTACCTTAGGGGTGACTAATATGCAGGAAAGGGAAGGTTTGGGGACTGGTAAGTGGGTGCACTTACCAAGTCGACATGGCAGTACCAGACTGCACACAGGCTCTGTGATGGCAGGCCTGAGACACACTTTACAAGCTGCTCCTGTGGGTGGCACAACCACTGCTGCAAGCCCACCAGCAGCATTTGAGTCACAAGCCCTGGGCACAACCAGTGCACTGTACTAGGGTCTGACAGTGAATCAAATAGGCCCAACATGGAGTCACTAATCCATACATCAATTTATCACAGAGAGCGTATGCACTTTAGCACTGATCAGCAGTGGTAAAGTGCCCAGAGTCATAAAATCAACAAAAACAGGTCAGAAAAAGTACAGGAGGAAGGCAAAAAGTTCAGGGATGACCCTGCAAAAAGGGCCAAGTCCAACAATCCCCATGCCAGAAAGATAAGTCGTCTTCTCCCTAAATACGAACTGCACCCCAATATCTGACACGAACGTTTTTGGTATTCCCACATCCATGAAAACTTCCTCCAGAAATTCAATAACAGTTAACGTGTTCACTTCCTCCACAGCCTTGACCACAAACCACTTGGTATGATAATCTACTAAGACTAGGATGAACCTGTTTCCTGTTCCTAATCTAGCTACAGGTCCCAGAAAATCCTCGGCCAACTTTTCTCAGGGCCTCTCAGGAAAACTCAAGACTTCTAACGGAGGTTGTCTGATCACTTTGGTCTTATCACTATTTGCACATGCCACACATTTCTTCACTCTTTCCTCCACATCATGATCCACACCAGGCCACCAAAATGATTGCCTCGCCTTCCTTTTCATGACCCCACGTCCAAGATGTCCCTCATGAATAATGTCCAGAATCCTTGTTCGAATATTCTTGGGAGGAACAAACTGACTCTTTCTCCTTAACTTACCATCAACAATGCTCAACTCGTCCCTGACTTTTAAAAAGTCACGCATTTCTTCTCTTAGTCCATCCCTTTCTTCCCATCCACGCACAACCTTCTCCTCCACTTCCTTCACCACATCATCATTTTCCCTTGCAACCATCCATTTTCTTGCAACACTAGCCAATTCCCCATCCACAAACATTTCCTTCCTGGATGCTACCTCCGCAATGGTTTCCTCTACCTCCACCGGCATTCTCGACGGATAGTTGCTACCCTTCACAAATTCTATTTCAAAATTGTACTCCATCACGGATAACAACCATCTAGTGATGCGTGGCGTAACATTCCCTTCCAAACCTCTTCCACCCTTGAAGATATACATTAAAGGTTTGGGATCAGTCCTCAATTTGAAAGGAATTCCTCACACATAAAATCTGAAGCGAAAGATCCCTCAGCAGCAGGTCAAGGCTTAACGCTCAATCACAGAGTACGCAGTTTCTGCTCCTTGCAACCCCCTGGACGCGAAAACAATCACATTCTCTGTTCCATCCTTAACCTGCGTCAAGACTGCACCAATCCCCACTTTGCTAGCATCTGTAGTGACATACGTCCTTCCCGTTACATAAAAATGTCGCAACGTGTGGGCTTGGACGATACTCTCTTTTATTTAAAAAAATGCACTCTCACACTCTTCCTTCCAGTCAAGACCTAGAAATGATTTCAATTCTTCCTTGGTGTTGGGCCTATGCGCTTTCTCTATTGCTGCCACTATACTTTTCTTTGGACTCATACCTTTAGCACTAATAGTACGTCCTAAATAGGTCACTTCTTCCTTCTTGATTTGGCATTTTTCTTTCTTCACAGTCAAACCATGTTTCTCCAACCTCAACATCACTTCCTCAAACAATCTGTCATGGTCACAAGCATTGTTTCCCACAATGAGTATATCATCCTGGAAAAATAGGACATGATCCAAGTCTCAGAAGATACTCTTCATTATTCTTTGGTAGACCACTGAGGCTTAAGCAAGCCCAAAAGGCATCCTTTTGTAATGGAACGCACCCAACGGAGTAACAAAATATGTCAGGTGCCGAGACTCTGCGTGCAAATTAACTTGATGGTATGCAGACGACATGTCTAGGACGCTGAACACAACTCCTTTACCCTCCATTATCAACATTTCTGAGATATTTGGAAGTGGTTGTCTGCCCACCCAAATGCACCTGTTCAAGTCACGCAGGTCAATACATAACCAAATCTTTCCCTCTCCTTTGGGTGCCACCACAATTGGAGCTAGCCACTCAGAGGCTTCAATGGGCTCGATGATTTGTTATTTCAACAGTCTATCTAGTTCTTCCTTCAAGGGTTGCCTCATCATGTTTGGAACATTCCTTACTTTGTGCTCCACCAGCTTCACTCCTTCCTTCAAAACAATTTTGTGTGAAAACTCCTTCAACAAACCCAACTCATCGGGAAATACTTTAGGATAACTCTTTATGAAGCTCTCATGGTCTCCTTTGTAGCCTTCTTCCACCTCATTCTGTTCAGCCAACATTACTGGTTCTACAGCATTGGGATTAATGATTATGCCCAGATCTCGGGGATGACGCCACCCTAGCAAATCTGATCCATAATAAGTAACTTACACCCTTCCATAGACATCCTTCCCTTTGGAACTGCTAGTCATCCATTTTATTCCCAAGATTTCTATCTTCCTCCCTGCAGAGCCTACAGCTGTTATATCAGGCTTCCATAGTTGATAACCATTAGCACAGTTCCATTTGTTCTCATACATTTCTTAAGAGATAAGGGTGTACAGACTCCCGGAGTCTACTAGCACTTCTACAGACAACCCTTCAAGGAGTGCGGCTTCTCTAATTTATCAACACTTTCTAACCTCTCACACTTACTTCCTTCCCTTCAGTTTCACTTTCTACATCCATAGTTAAAATTATTTCTTGAATGCTCTCACAACTATCATCAACTTCTTGATCAACTTGTTGAACCCTTCGTGTTCCTGACCTCAATTTTGGTCCTACACCTTTGCGAGATGTCCTCTTCTTCCACACTTCCTGCACACCATGTTTCTAGCTGCACACATTGTACTGGATGCAATGTGGCCCGGGGCACCACATTGGGAACACTTTATTTCTCTCCAATTTGCATTTCTTTGTCTCACCTCTTCTTCCCCTTTGCTTTTCACTTCACTCAGTTTTCTAGTATCATTACTTTTATCGTTACCTTTCCTTACTAGCTGCATAGCCCCAATCTCACCAATGACGTTGTCCTTCTTCTCATTGGTTGCACCATCCATCTCTTTTAACCACATTGCTGTATGCTTCATGCTTTTGGCTATTTGAATCATTTCTTCTAAATTGGGGTCTTTCATTAACAATGTCTCTTTGACTCTCTTATTGTTGTTGCATCGCACTATCTGATCTCTAATGAGAGAATCTGCTAACTGTTCAAAGCAACATGACAATGCCAACCCTCTCAAAGTCACGACATAAGATGCTATGTCTTCGTCCACCCTTTGTACTCTGGAGAAGAATTTATGTCGTTCTAATACTAAATTGGTTTTGGGAGAAAATTGAATATCTAACATCTGCATAGACATTTCAAAAACATTGGTTGGTTGTCCATCACCCATACCCAAAGATACCTCCGGTAAGTCTTCATATATCCTTCTCCTCTCAATACCTAAATGATGAAGAAGAATTACCTGACGTCTGGGTGGTCCATAGCGGTCACCACCAATGGCTAGCATGTATGTAAGAAATAGTTTCTTCCACTGCTTCCACAGCGCAGGTGGATCTCCAGGAGAGGCTAGGAAAGGTGGAGGTGAAGCCATGGTTTGATCTGCCATCCCTGCAATAAACTCGATACAATGTATTAAAATAAATTAAAATAATAATTTAATATAATAAATTAATATAATAAGCTACTATAATAAACTAAAACAAATAATGCACTAATCTAGCAAGTATTTGTCTTCTTAGTTTAGTAGTAGTCCTGCTTCTATGTTCATTGTATCAATTTGAATGGTCCTTCTTCTAATTGCTGACGTGCAGTTGTTGGAACAGGAAGTATGGCAGCCACCAACATGAGGTAAAGAATCGTTTTTTTGTGACTGGGTATTGACTTCAGTTATATATTTTCCTTCTTTTTTTTAAATTTTTTTTTATTCCTTAGTCTTTGTTGCTTTATTGTTGCCTTGTGGCATGGGCTGCTTTGTTACACGGGCTGTTACATGAGGTTTGTGCAGACTGTAACACATGTGCTGGAGAGGAATGACAGCACATGCGTTAATGCCGAAAATCACAGCTTGAGTGGAGTCGCGCTGTTTTAACAGCGCATGCGTTAAGGCCGGAAATCACCGCTTGAATGGAGTCGCACTGTTTTTGCAGAGTGGTGCTGGCTGTCTCCACGCTTCTCAACGATTGAGCAACTTGCTTCACTAAAGCAGTGATCAGTAAGCCGTAGGAGGTCGCGCTAAACACTGATACACATGCCGACGCTGGCTTCTGTTGCAGCCGTGCGTCGATACACGCGTTGATGGTGGCCTCGCACTTCTCCTCACGCAGGTTATGTCTGTTTGAGCTCGTGCCAGTACACTCAAACCGCTAAGTTAAAATGAGGCTTAATTTTCAACAGAGAGACGTTGGAATCGAATATGTATCCATCTACAGCCAACCAGTCTGAAATCTATCAGTCGCACACATGTATATCAGGTTATTTTCACAACTACCCCACAACAGCACCGGTAATTTGCCTTGACTACTTGATCACTTCTTTTCCAGGGCTGGAGATGTGGCAGGACTGTCCCCTGCACAGTTCCCTCAACTCGTCGCCAATGTAAAGATCCAGGAACGCCAGTTTCTTCATAACAGTTTATTGTGAACACAACATCTCCAGCTGAGCTCAACTCTCACCTGCTTCCAGCTTCTTCAGTTACAATCAGCTTAACATTCCTTTCCTAGTTCTGACCTCATCACATTCCATGCTGCCAGCCCTGCATGTATCCACAATACCCTTTTGAATATCATTGTGTGCTCCAGTTATATTCTGGAAAAAATGTGTGACGCTTAGCCCCGTCTTTTGCTCTTACCTGGACACTTCTGAAAATGTAAAGCTAGTATTGTAATTTGGATTACCTGCATAAGCGGAGCTGGGACGGGAGGGGCGAGGGAAACTTTCACATGGACTCCTTAGGGTACAAATTGATTGTACCATAAAAGTACCAGTACCAGTAAAGTGGGTTACAAACAAAAAAAAACATCCTACCAAACCATGTCCGGCGGTCTGCAAACTATGAGGTGATAATGATTAAATTAAATAACCTGGAGTCCGGCCAAGCAACAACTGTGGCTGAGTAAGTCTGGTGCCTGTGTGCTCATGTTTATGGCACCACTTCATACAATTTTTGGCTTGTAGAATTATTGTTATTTTGCAACACGGAGATCCTTTCCTCACCCTAGTTTTCAAAGGGGACCAAAAATAGTCCGAGGCACCCAAATATAGTGGCCCCCATTTGTGAATTAGATAGCTAAAAATAATGGACCATGTTTGCAAACTGGGGCAGTTTTTAACTTGTAAAGACAGCTGTATTGGTGTTTTTTTTTTTAAAGGTATGGAAGATTGCATGGATTTGAGGTTGCTGCAGGCAATGTTTGTTTTAAAATTAGGATAATCAACAGTAAACACCAGACCAGCAGACCATGAAATATTCCCACAGCTAGCCAAAAAACGGTCGCACACGCTGACCTTTCAGACCAGTTCTTCGAGCACTGCCTCTAGGCAAGGACCTTGGGACAGTGGTAGGACAGTCGACACACAACTCTTTTTCAACCACAAAAGGTTTGATTTTGTGTACACATTTGTTCTACCTCTGTTTGTAGCACTGCTATTGCAAATTGGTCGCCATTCTGCAGGGCGCAATTCTGTTCTTGCATGATTTATGTTTTAGACATAAGACATTGTTAAGAACTTTTTGAGATCTGCAGCTTGCGCTCCATGCATGGCCTGCTTGCTAAACCTACCTTTAATTATACTTTAACAGGTCCTACTGTTTTTCGTACTGATTTGTGCACTTAGGGGGAGATTTACAAAAAGGTCATGCAATGCAGTGCAGCCCCCCCACGAGGCTGTGCTCCGTTGCGCAACTGGGAGGGAGCAGGAGAGCGCCATATCTTCAGAGATATGGCTCTCTCCTTCCCTTTCCCTTGTGCCTGCACTGATTTCAGTGGCTGTGCGCCATGCACACACCTTAGCGCCATAGCGCTAGGGTGTGTGCATGAGTCTAGCATAGGTTTGTACAGAAAGGATACCCTTCTTGTACAAAATACTATGCCTAGACATGATGCAAAACTTTTCCTACTTTGTATGCATGCTGCACAGTGCAGTACGCATGCAAAGTCGGAAATGAAAGCATTTCTCCTGTTAGTGCCTTCTTTGAAGGGCAGTTAACTTTTGGCACAAAACCATGCCTACAAATCTTTGTAAATATGGTTTTGCATCAAAAGGCATGGGTGGTTGCATGGGAACGCCCATGTTACGCCCCCTTGGCGCTAAATAACGCAAAGCTGTGCTTTGCGCTGCTTTGTGCTACTTTGAGGGTGCTTCCCAGCGCATAGCAAAACCCAGTGCAAAATGTTTGTAAATCTCCCCTATGCACTAAGGAGTGATGCTGCAAATCTGAACATGCTTAACGGTGGTAATCCTTCATATTTCCGTCGTTTGTGGCGTGATGGCCCCCACTTCTGCTTCCACCGTCACAATTACAGTAATTTTTTTTAACACATTTTATTTGGTTTTTTTCTGCTTTAGAGGATTAGAAAAATTATATTAACAAACAAAGAAATGATTCACAGTGTAACAGCCCATATGGAGGTTCTGCTGTATGACATGTCCTGCAGGACATTACACACATAACTGTTATTTCCTCCGATCCCTCTTAATTGGGCTGCTCCTTAAGTTCCTCTGAGCTCAAAAACTCAACATGTATCTAAGGTAGACAGACTATCAATTTTACAATTTCATGAAAAGAAGCTAACCCCTGGAGTCACTCTGGTGGTCCTGGGTTAAAGATGCAGGTCCAGTCCTTTCACCCAGACAGCAGGGCAACAGAGTAGGAGTCCTTTTTTGCAAAGCAGCACAGCCGTCCTTCTGAGTCTTCCACAGGTCCAGAGGTGTACTGAAGAGTTTGGTCTGAGGGTCCATTATTTATACCTGGTACCCACTTTGAAGTTGGAGAAAGTTTCCACCCCTGGAGGTGCTTGAAATTTCCTGCCTCCCTGCCCTAGCCCCAGCTTGTCTGGAGTCACAAAAGACTAGTGTCATACCCTTTATTAGTGTGCTCAGACAGAGCCTTTGTGTTGTGCAAGTTTGGTAGGAGACAGATCCTACACCTCATCAAGTTAGAGATGGCCCATCCTGCTAACATCTATTCTCCTTTGTCTCACTGTTTGGAAGCAATACACAAAGACCAACTGCCAGCTACACCTAGTCATATGACCCAGGGTGCAGGCTGCAGGTACTAAATAGTTAGGACAAGAACATGCCAACTTTCTAAAAGTGGCATAATCAGAATTGTGACTTAAAATCCAACTTTACAGTAAAAGCAGGTTTTAGATATAATTCTTTAGGTACGTATTTGACATTCCTACTTGCTTCCAATTGAAAGTTTGTACTTATCAAATGTATTAAGGTAACCCAAAGTTAGCCTATGGGAGAGGTAGGGCTTGCAATAGTGAAAACTAATTTAAGGGTTTTTCACTAACAGGACACTAAAAGTTAAAAGTATATGTCCAGATTTTTAAATACACTCCAACTTGCACTATGGGCTGTTTAGGGCCTAACCTAGGAGTGACTTATGCGTATTAAAAAGGAAGGTTTAGGCCGGGCAAAAGGTTTAGTTTGCCAGTTCAACATGGCAGTTTAAAACTGCACACGGAGACTGCAATGGCAGACCTGTGACATGTTTAAAGGGCTACTTAAGTGGCTGGTACAATCCGTGATGCAGGCTCACTAGTAGCATTTAATTTTACATGCCCAGGGGTACATGTAGTACCACTTTACTAGGGACTTAAAGTATATTTAATGTGCCAATTGGGTGTACGCCTATTTTACCATGTTTAAAGGAAAGATCACAAGCACTTTACCACTGGTTAGCAGTGGTAAAGTGTGCAGAGCCCTAAAGCCAGCAAAAATGAAGCCATAAAAACAGGAGGATGGTAGGCAAAAAGCTGGAGGAAACTACGTCAAGGATGTCTGGTCCAACATAGTGTAATAAAAAATGGAGTACCGTTAGCTGAAATATAATATTCCCTGGCAGCTGAGGTGAGTTAAAAAAATTCTTTAAAATTAATGTTTTGTGCATGCTTGCAGGTGAGTGTGTGTTTACATGAGAGAGAAGAGTTTATGTAAGTGTGAATATGTGTGTGAGTAAAAGTGAAGGTCAAAGGGTGTGCAATGTCACTTCTGCTACCCTAGGCATTTTGGTAACTTGATGGTCATGCCATATACTAGGGATGTATGACTAAATTAAATGGGCAAATTAATTGTATGCCAATTTTACGATGTTTAGGAGAGAGAGCACTGGTTAGCTGGAGTAAAGAGCACAACATCCTATGGCCAACAAAATGGGTTCAGCAAAAGAAGGCAAAAAACTGGGGGAATGCCATGCAAAAGATGTTCATTTCCAACACACTGCTATGCCCATCCTCACTGCTACTGCCAACAACTACCTATGGCAGTGAGGCGCAGAAAGGAAGGGATGCTAAAATACTTGGCACTACAGTGACAGCTTCGTACAGGGTCGTCTTCGGGCTGCCCAAATATACCTCGCCTGCTCAAATCAGGCTTGAGTTTGGTATAGAGAAACAATCTTTTGCAAGACAAGGGGCATACATCATCACCTGGGACAAAGTGCAAAAATCCCCTTATGGAACCCTAAATGAACAGCTATGGAAGGAGCTACAACAACACACCGCTTCACCGGCTGCGAATTATCTTAAAAGCAGCTTACCCAATAAGGGGCTGAATCAGCTTTGGGAAACACCGACAACTACCAACACGTTTAAAAAACTAGTTTGGAAGACGGTCAAATATCTCTCATGGGTGGAGGACAAGGCATCTTTTTGGGAAAGGGCTCATGGATGGATACCTCTGAATACTTATACGGAGCCAGTAGCTCAAAATGACTTTAACCTGGGCTATGCTAAAACTATAAAAATCTGTTTTTTGAAGTATAGACTTGGTCTGATACCCTGTATACAGCATCTTCCACCCTGGCAAAAGGAGAAAGCGGGCACTACATGCCGCCTATGCGGCTTAGTGCCAGAAGACCTGCTGCATCTACTAGTAAAGAACTTTCACAAGAACGGAAACAACTGCTAAAACGCCATTTTAATCAGCGAGGGGTACGCACCAGGAGACAAGCAGTGCTGCCATGTTTTGCATCTAACGATCCACAATTGAACTACTGTTTAGTAAAGTTCCTGAGGTTATGCGAAAAGAAAATGCCAGCATTATAGCTACTGAACAATCAAGTCACAAGGAACAAATGCAAGATTAAGAGGTGGCTAGAAGAGGTCCCTTTTACATACTTTCTACTTCTGGCACTAAAGCACTTTTACAAAGCTCTTCTAGCTGAATGCGGGCACAAGGAATGGAACTAAGTATTTCTGCACCTAACGAACTACAACTGAGCTGTAGTCTAGTAAAGTTCCTGAGGTTATCCCAAAAGGAAACGTCAGTACAATAACTGAAAATGACTGCAGTTGCTTCTAAACAGCTGCAACCCCAAACATGAAGTCTTAAAGAGGATACTCTTTGCTTGGCACTAATGCACTTTACTCAATCGGACAGCACTTCTTGGCACTTTATAGAACTCTGGTACAGTCAGTGAAGAGAAGCATGGACTGGAATTAAGCACCTTAACTTATAAATGATATGTGCTAAAGAAAAGAAAATCAATGTGGCCAGGGAAACTTGTCTCCACAATTGTTTGATTACAGTGTAGATTTTAAAAAGAATTATAAATATAAGATATATGAAGTATGGAGTTTTTATATGTATATTTGATTTTAAATGAAGTTACTATTGTATTGCAACGGTTGTAACTAACTATGCAAGTAAATAAACTAAAACAAAAAACGAAACCATCCTCACAATTCCATTTAATCATCATATGTGTTTTTTCCCTTTCGCAGCAGACACCAGTAAGCCTTCCCTCATCTGTTGACCATTTTAAGTTACTGAGGGATATTATCATGAGCGTATTTCAAGTCCGTATTGTATATCACAAGACTCAATAGACCATGTTGCCTTCAATAATGAACACTTTCTTTAGTGCCTCTTTTACTGACTCCACAATTCTTCACACAGCTCTGCCAGATTCTTCTTCAGAACTCAACCCCATCTCCAATTTTATTGGAGTTCATTGTATCCTTGATTACATGCCCCAGTCATTTTTTTCAATGGCATTGGATTTGGATTGCCCTGTGCAATCTTTTTGTTCATCAATTTGGCGATGAGTTTTTGCTCCTATCACATTGGGCGTGTTACACACCACTACCATGTTTCTGGGAACTCATCCCTCCCACCACTCTCAGGTGTTATTTGGGAGAAGGCAAAGCCAGGACTTCCCTTTATCAATGATCACAGTCTAAAATGAAATAACATAATTTATTTAACTTAAAATTTTGCAGCTCCCTTTTAAGTGCCTTAACCCCTTCGCTGCTAGGCCTTTTCCCCTCCTGTGCTAAGCCTTTTTTTGGCTATTTGGGGTAGTGCGCGCTTAGGCCCCTGTAACTTTTTGACCACATAAGGTATCCATGCCAAATTTGCGTCCTTTTTTTCTAACATCATGGGGATTGTAAAGGTACCCAGGGTTTGTGGATTCCCCTGGAGGGGACCCAGAAATTAGTCAAAATACAGCTACATTTTGTTTTTTTGGGAAAAATGCGAAAAAGGGCAACAGATGAAAGCGTCTTGATTTTTCCCTGCAAATGGCATCAAAAAGGGGTTGTGGTGCTGAAATCACCATCTTCCCAGCTTTCAGGGACAAGCAGACTTTTGTCAGAAAACCAACTTTTTTATACAGTTTTGGCATTTTTCTGGGACATAGCCTATTTTTGCTATTTTTTGTGCTTTCAACCTCCTTCCAGTTAATGGTAGAAATGGGTATGAAACCAATAATGGATCCTGGAAAGCCATACATTTCTGAAAAGTAGACAAAATTCTGAATTCAGCAAGGGGTCATTTGTGTAGATCCTTAAAGTTTTCCTTATAGAAACTAACAGTTAAATAAAGGAAAAATTGAAAATTAGTTGAAAAAAACAGCCATTTGTGTCAACGTTTTCACCTGTAACTTCTTCTAATTATGACAGCTATTTGAAGGCAATATACCGTTATATCCGCTGGACCTTTCTGGTTGTGGGGATATATAGGACTTGTAGGTTCACCAAGAACCCGACGAACCCAGAGCCAATAATTGAGCAGCATCTTGCAATGGTTTTTTATTATGTACCGGGTATATAGCAATTATTTTGGGAAAATGTATACATGGAAAAATTGTTATGAAAGACACCTATGTATTTCTGAAATGGGAACAAAATGTAGATTTTAGAAACAGTAGATATTTGCACATTTCCGAAATTGGGAGTACCCATACTAGCATGAGAATTATAGGTCATTTTTCAAAATGACTTATTTTTTACACATTGTCTTTCATTTGGAAGGCAGAAATGCATCGAAAGTCAATAGGTAATAACAGTTGCTCTACAATTCTGTGTTACCCAAAGTCTCCCGATAAAAATGGTACCTCACTTGTGTGGGTAGCCCTTGTGCCCACAACAGGAAATGGCTCAAAATGCAACGTGGACGTACCACATTTTCACAATGAAAAATTACCCTTTTTTTGCAAAGTGCCTAGGTGTAGTTTTTGAACCCTAGCACTGCCGGAACCTAGGGAAACCTAGCAAACCTATACATTTTTGAAAACTAGACACCCAGGGGAATCCAGGATGGGGTGACTTGACTTCCTCCCACCAGGTTCTGTTACCCAGAATCCCTTGCAAACATAACAAATTGTCAAAAAAACCACATTTCCCCACATTTCTGTGGTGGAAAGTTCTGGAATCTGCGTGGGTCCACAAATTTCCACCCACCCCGCGTTCCCCAAAGTCGTACGAGAAAAATGGTACCTCACTTGTGTGGGTCGGCCTAGTGCCTGCGACAGGAAACGGCGCAAAACGCAACGTGGTCACACCTCAATTTCGCAGTGAAAAATGACCCTTTTTGGCAAAGTGCCTAGCTGTAGTTTTTGAACCCTAGCTCTGCCGGCACCTAGGGAAACCTAGCAAACCTATACATTTTTGAAAACTAGACACCCAGGGGAATCCAGGATGGGGTGACTTGACTGCCTCCCACCAGGTTCTGTTACCCAGAATCCCTTGCAAACAAAAACAATTGTCCAAAAAACCACATTTTCCACACATTTCTGTGGTGGAAAGTTCTGGAATCTACGTGGATCCACAAATTTCCACCCACCCCGCGTTCCCCAAAGTCTTCCGAGAAAAATGGTACCTCACTTGTGTGGATCGGCCTAGTGCCTGCGACAGGAAACGGCGCAAAACGCAACGTGGTCACACCTCAATTTCGCAGTGAAAAATGACCCTTTTTTGGCAAAGTGCCTAGCTGTAGTTTTTGAACCCTAGCTCTGCCGGCACCTAGGGAAACCTAGCAAACCTATACATTTTTGAAAACTAGACACCCAGGGGAATCCAGGATGGGGTGACTTGACTGCCTCCCACCAGGTTCTGTTACCCAGAATCCCTTGCAAACATAAAAATTGTCAAAAAAACCACATTTCCCCCACATTTCTGTGGTGGAAAGTTCTGGATTCTGCGTGGGTCCACAAATTTCCACCCACCCCGCGTTCCCCAAAGTGTTACGAGAAAAATGGTTCCTCACTTGTGTGGGTCGGCCTAGTGCCTGCGACAGGAAACGGCGCAAAACGCAACGTGGTCACACCTCAATTTCGCAGTGAAAAATGACCCTTTTTTGGCAAAGTGCCTAGCTGTAGTTTTTGAACCCTAGCTCTGCCGGCACCTAGGGAAACCTAGCAAACCTATACATTTTTGAAAACTAGACACCCAGGGGAATCCAGGATGGGGTGACTTGACTGCCTCCCACCAGGTTCTGTTACCCAGAATCCCTTGCAAACATAAAAAATTGTCCAAAAACCACATTTTCCCCACATTTCTGTGGTGGAAAGTTCTGGAATCTGCGTGGATCCACAAATTTCCACCCACCCCGCGTTCCCCAAAGTCTTCCGAGAAAAATGGTACCTCACTTGTGTGGGTCGGCCTAGTGCCTGCGACAGGAAACGGCGCAAAATGCAACGTGGTCACACCTCAATTTCGCAGTGAAAAATGAACCTTTTTTGGCAAAGTGCCTAGCTGTAGTTTTTGAACCCTAGCTCTGCCGGCACCTAGGGAAACCTAGCAAACCTATACATTTTTGAAAACTAGACACCCAGGGGAATCCAGGATGGGGTGACTTGACTGCCTCCCACCAGGTTCTGTTACCCAGAATCCCTTGCAAACATAAAAAATTGTCCAAAAAACACATTTTCCCCACATTTCTGTGGTGGAAAGTTCTGGAATCTGCGTGGATACACAAATTTCCACCCACCCCGCGTTCCCCAAAGTCTTCCGAGAAAAATGGTACCTCACTTGTGTGGGTCGGCCTAGTGCCTGCGACAGGAAACGGCGCAAAACGCAACGTGGTCACACCTCAATTTCGCAGTGAAAAATGACCCTTTTTGGCAAAGTGCCTAGCTGTAGTTTTTGAACCCTAGCTCTGCCGGCACCTAGGGAAACCTAGCAAACCTATACATTTTTGAAAACTAGACACCCAGGGGAATCCAGGATGGGGTGACTTGACTGCCTCCCACCAGGTTCTGTTACCCAGAATCCCTTGCAAACATAAAAAATTGTCAAAAAAACCACATTTTCCCCACATTTCTGTGGTGGAAAGTTCTGGAATCTGCGTGGATCCACAAATTTCCACCCACCCCGCGTTCCCCAAAGTCTTCCGAGAAAAATGGTACCTCACTTGTGTGGGTCGGCCTAGTGCCTGCGACAGGAAACGGCGCAAAACGCAACGTGGTCACACCTCAATTTCGCAGTGAAAAATGACCCTTTTTTGCAAAGTGCCTAGCTGTAGTTTTTGAACCCTACCTCTGCCGGCACCTAGGGAAACCTAGCAAACCTATACATTTTTGAAAACTAGACACCCAGGGGAATCCAGGATGGGGTGACTTGACTGCCTCCCACCAGGTTCTGTTACCCAGAATCCCTTGCAAACATAAAAAATGTCAAAAAAACACATTTTCCCCACATTTCTGTGGTGGAAAGTTCTGGAATCTGCGTGGATCCACAAATTTCTACCCACCCCGCGTTCCCAAAAGTCTTACGAGAAAAATGGTACCTCACTTGTGTGGGTCGGCCTAGTGCCTGCGACAGGAAACGGCGCAAAACGCAATGTGGTCACACCTCAATTTCGCAGTGAAAAATGACCCTTTTTGGCAAAGTGCCTAGCTGTAGTTTTTGAACCCTAGCTCTGCCGGCACCTAGGGAAACCTATACATTTTTGAAAACTAGACACCCAGGGGAATCCAGGATGGGGTGACTGGACTGCCTCCCACCAGGTTCTGTTACCCAGAATCCCTTGCAAACCTAAAAACTGTCAAAAAAACACATTTTCCCCACATTTCTGTGGTGGAAAGTTCTGGAATCTGCGTGGATCCACAAATTTCCACCCACCCCGCGTTCCCCAAAGTCTTCTGAAAAAAATGGTACCTCACTTGTGTGGGTCGGCCTAGTGCCCGCGACAGGAAACGGCGCAAAACGCAACGTGGTCACACCTCAATTTCGCAGTGAAAAATGACCCTCTTTTGGCAAAGTGCCTAGCTGTAGTTTGTGAACCCTAGCTCTGCCGGCACCTAGGGAAACCTACCAAACACACACATTTCTGAAAAGTAGACACCCGGGGGCTTCCAGGGAAGTATGGCTTGCGTGGATCCCCCAACATTTCCTTACCCAGAATCCCCTGCAAACCTCAATTTTAGCTGAAAAATCACTTTTTTCACACATTTGTGTGTGGGAAAGTGTGGCATCACTGGCCTCACACAAATGTCCTACCACCCAGCGTTCCCCAGGTCTCCCGATAAAAATGGTGCCTCACTTGTGTGGGAGGCCCAAGTACCCGCGACAGGCAAGGGCCCACAACGTAGTGAGGCGACCTCAAAATGGCCTTTCACAAAACTACCTGGTTTTGCAAGGGGGTCACCTGGGTTTTGGCCCCGTGCTCGGCGGCCATCTAGGGAAACCTACCAAACCCACACATTTCTGAAAAGTAGACACCCGGGGGCTTCCAGGGAGGTATGGCTTGCGTGGATCCCCCAACGTTTCCTTACCCAGAATCCCCTGCAAACCTCAATTTTAGCTGAACAAAATCACTTTTTTCACACATTTTGTGTGGGAAAGTGTGGCATCACTGGCCTCACACAAATTTCCTACCACCCAGCGTTCCCCCAGGTCTCCCGATAAAAATGGTGCCTCACTTGTGTGGGAGGCCCAAGTACCCGCGACAGGCAAGGGCCCACAACGTAGTGAGGCGACCTCAAAATGGCCTTTCACAAAACGACCTGGTTTTGCAAGGGGGTCACCTGGGTTTTGGCCCCTGCTCGGTGGCCATCTAGGGAAACCTACCAAACCCACACATTTCTGAAAAGTAGACACCCGGGGCTTCCAGGGAGGTATGGCTTGCGTGGATCCCCCAACGTTTCCTTACCCAGAATCCCCTGCAAACCTCAATTTTAGCTGAAAAATCACTTTTTCACACATTTGTGTGTGGGAAAGTGTGGCATCACTGGCCTCACACAAATGTCCTACCACCCAGCGTTCCCCCAGGTCTCCCGATAAAAATGGTGCCTCACTTGTGTGGGAGGCCCAAGTACCCGCGACAGGCAAGGGCCCACAACGTAGTGAGGCGACCTCAAAATGGCCTTTCACAAAACTACCTGGTTTTGCAAGGGGGTCACCTGGGTTTTGGTCCCGTGCTCGGCGGCCATCTAGGGAAACCTACCAAACCCACACATTTCTGAAAAGTAGACACCCGGGCCTTCCAGGGAGGTATGGCTTGCGTGGATCCCCCAACGTTTCCTTACCCAGAATCCCCTGCAAACCTCAATTTTTGCTGAAACAATCACTTTTTTCACACATTTTTGTGTGGGAAAGTGTGGCATCACTGGCCTCACACAAATTTCCTACCACCCAGCGTTCCCCAGGTCTCCCGATAAAAATGGTGCCTCACTTGTGTGGGAGGCCCAAGTACCCGCGACAGGCAAGGGCCCACAACGTAGTGAGGCGACCTCAGAATGGCCTTTCACAAACGACCTGGTTTTGCAAGGGGGTCACCTGGGCTTTTGGCCCCGTGCTCGGTGGCCATCTAGGGAAACCTACCAAACCCACACATTTCTGAAAAGTAGACACCTGGGGCTTCCAGGAGGTATGGCTTGCGTGGATCCCCCAACGTTTCTTACCCAGAATCCCCTGCAAACCTCAATTTTAGCTGAAAAAATCACTTTTTCACACATTTTTGTGTGGGAAAGTGTGGCATCACTGGCCTCACACAAATTTCCTACCACCCAGCGTTCTCCCAGGTCTCCCGATAAAATGGTGCCTCACTTGTGTGGGAGGCCCAAGTACCCGCGACAGGCAAGGGCCCACAACGTATTGAGGCGACATCAAAATTGCCTATCACAAAATGTTTTGGGCCCTTGCCTGTCGCGGGTACTTGGGCCTCCCACCCGAGTGAGGCACCATTTTTATCGGGAGACCTGGGGGAACGCTGGGTGGTAGGGAATTTGTGTCAGCCCCGTGATGCCACAACTTTACCACACAAAAATGTGTGAAAAAGTGATTTTTTCAGCCAAATTTCAGGTTTGCAGGGATTCTGGGTAAGAAAACGTTGGGGGATCCATGCAAGCCATACCTCCCTGGAATCCCCGGGTGTCTACTTTTCAGAAATGTGTGGGTTTGGTAGGTTTCCCTAGGTGGCCGCTGAGTCCCGGGCCAAAACGTCATGGGACCCCCTTGCAAAACCAGGTCGTTTTGTGATAGGCCATTTGAGGTCGCCTCAATACGTTGTGGGCCCTTGCCTGTCGCGGGTACTTGGGCCTCCCACCCGAGTGAGGCACCATTTTTATCGGGAGACCTGGGGGAACGCTGGGTGGTAGGAAATTTGTGTCAGCCCCATGATTCCACAACTTTACCACACAAAAATGTGCGAAAAAGTGATTTTTTGAGCAAAATATCAGGTTTGCAGGGGATTCTGGGTAAGAAAACTTTGGTGGATCCACGCAAGCCATACCTCCCTGGAATCCCCGGGTGTCTACTTTTCAGAAATGTGTAGGTTTGGTAGGTTTTCCTAGGTGGCCGCGAGCCCCGGGCCAAAACGTCATGGGACCCCCCTTGCAAAACCAGGTAGTTTTGTGATAGGCCATTTTGAGGTCGCCTCAATACGTTGTGGGCTTTTGCCTGTCGCGGGTACTTGGGCCTCCCACCCGAGTGAGGCACCATTTTTATCGGGAGACCTGGGGGAACGCTGGGTGGTAGGAAATTTGTGTCAGCCCCATGATTCCACAACTTTACCACACAAAAATGTGCGAAAAAGTGATTTTTTCAGCAAAATATCAGGTTTGCAGGGGATTCTGGGTAAGAAAACGTTGGTGGATCCACGCAAGTCATACCTCCCTGGAATGCCCCGGGTGTCTACTTTTCAGAAATGTGTAGGTTTGGTAGGTTTCCGTAGGTGGCCGCCGAGCCCCGGGCCAAAACGTCATGGGACCCCCTTGCAAAACCAGGTCGTTTTGTGATAGGCCATTTTGAGGTCGCCTCAATACGTTGTGGGCCCTTGCCTGTCGCGGGTACTTGGGCCTCCCACCCGAGTGAGGCACCATTTTTATCGGGAGACCTGGGGGAACGCTGGGTGGTAGGAAATTTGTGTCAGCCCCATGATTCCACAACTTTACCACACAAAAATGTGCGAAAAAGTGATTTTTCGAGCAAAATATCAGGTTTGCAGGGGATTCTGGGTAAGAAAACGTTGGTGGATCCACGCAAGCCATACCTCCCTGGAATCCCCCGGGTGTCTACTTTTCAGAAATGTGTAGATTTGGTAGGTTTCCCTAGGTGGCCGCCGAGCCCCGGGCCAAAACGTCATGGGACCCCCTTGCAAAACCAGGTAGTTTTGTGATAGGCCATTTTGAGGTCGCCTCAATACGTTGTGGGCCCTTGCCTGTCGCGGGTACTTGGGCCTCCCACCCGAGTGAGGCACCATTTTTATCGGGAGACCTGGGGAACGCTGGGTGGTAGGAAATTTGTGTCAATCCCATGATTCCACAACTTTACCACACAAAAATGTGCGAAAAAGTGAACTTTTTCAGCAAAATTTCAGGTTTGCAGGGGATTCTGGGTAGGAAACATTGGGGGACCCACGCAAGCCATACCTCGCTGGACTCCCCAGAGTGTCTAGTTTTCAGAAATGTGTGGGTTTGGTAGGTTTCCTAAGATGGCCGCCGAGCCCAGGGCCAAAACCTCACTGGTGTGGGTGGTTCAAGTACCCGCAACAGGCAAGGGCCCAAAACGTATTGAGGAGACATCAAAATGATCTATCACAAAACAAGCTGGTTTTGCAAGGGTAGTCACCTGGGTTTTGGCCCCGGGCTCGGCGGCCATCTTGGGAAACCTACCAAACCCACACATTTCTGAAAACTAGACACCCGGGGAATCCAGCGAGGTATGGCTTGCGTGGATCCCCCAACGTTTTCCTACCCAGAATGCCCTGCAAACCTCAAATTTAGCTGAAAAAATCACTTTTCTCTCCAATTTCTGTGTGGAAAGTTATGGAATCTACGTGGATCCACAAATTTCCTACCACACAGTGTTCCCCCACGTCTCCCGATAAAAATGATACCTCACTCGCATGGGTGGGTCAAGTACCCACGACAGGAAAGGGCCCAAAACCTATTGAGGCGACATCAAAATTACCTATCACAAAACAACCTGGTTTTGCAAGAGGGGTCCCATGAGTTTTTGGCCCTGGGCTCGGTGGCCATCTAGGAAACCTACCAAACCCACACATTTCTGAAAACTAGACACCTGGGGAGTCCAGCAAGGTATGGCTTGCATGGGTCCCCCAACTTTTTCCTACCCAGAATCCCCTGCAAACCTCAAATTTAGCTGAAAAAATCACTTTTTTCTCAAATTTCTGTGGGAAAGTTCTGGAATCTACGTGGATCCACAAATTTCCTCCCACCCAGCGTTCCCCCAGGTCTCCTCATAAAAATGATACCTCACTTGCGTGGGTGGGTCAAGTATCCGCGACAGAAAAGGGCCCAAAACCTATTGAGGCGACATCAAAATTACTTATCACAAAACAACCTGGTTTTGCAAGGGGGTCCCAGGAGTTTTGGCCCTGGGCTCGGCGGCCATCTTGGGAAACTACCAAACCCAAACATTTCTGAAAGCTAGACACCCGGGAGTCCAGCGAGGTATGGCTTGCGTGGGTCCCACAACGTTTTCCTACCCAGAATCCCCTGCAAACCTCAAATTTAGCTGAAAAATCACTTTTTCCATACATTTTTGCGTGGGATCACCGTGCCGGCACAAATGTCCTACCACCCAGCGTTCCCCTTGTTCTCCCGAGTAAAATGATACCTCACTTGTGTGGGTGGGCCAAAGGCCTGTGACTGGGAAGAGCCCAAAACATAGGGATTTAGGGTATAGCACCGAGAATTCTAAGCGCTATATTTTTTTACAAATACGTTTTTAGCCAGTTCTGCTTTGGACACCCACACAAGTGAGGTATCATTTTACTCGGGGAACAAGGGCAACGCTGGGTGGTAGGACATTTGTGCCAGCACGGTGATTCCACGCAAAAATATGTGGAAAATATGGTTTTTTCAGCTAAATTTGAGGGTTGCAGGGGATTCTGGGTAGGGAAACGTTGGGGGATCCACGCAAGCCATACCTCATTGGACTCCCCAGGGTGTCTAGTTTTCAGAAATGTGTGGGATTGGTAGGTTTCCCTAGATGGCGGCGAGCCCGGGGCCAAAAACCAGGTGCCCCCCCCAAACCAGGTAGTTTTGGTATAGGTAGTTTTGAAGTCTCCACAATACGATTTGGGCCATTTCCTGTTTCAGCCACTATGCCTACCCACACAAGTGAGGTACCATTTTTATCGGGAGCCCTGGGGGAACGCAGGGTGGTAGGAAATTTGTGGATCCACGCAGATTCCAGAACTTTCCCACACAGAAATTTGAGTAAAAAGTGATTTTTTTCTGCTAAATTTGAGGTTTGCAGGGCATTCTGGGTAGGAAAACGTTTGGGGACCCATGCAAGCCATACCTCGCTGGACTCCCCAGGTGTCTAGTTTTCAGAAATGTGTGGGTTTGGTAGGTTCCCAAGATGGCCGCTGAGGCCGGGGCCAATAACCCAGGTGACCTCCCTTGCAAAACCAGGTTGTTTTGTGATAGATAATTTTGATGTCTCCTCAATACGTTCTGGGCCCTTGCCTGTCGCGGGTACTTGACCCACCCACGCGAGTGAGGTATCATTTTTATCGGGAGACCTGGGGGAAAGCTGGGTGGTAGGAAATTTGTGGATCTACGTAGATTCCAGAACTTTCCCACACAGAAATTGGAGAAAAACGTGATTTTTTCAGCTAAATTTGAGGTTTGCAGGGTATTCTGGGTAAGAAACTTTTGGAGGACCCACGCAAGCCATACCTCGCTGGACTCCTCCGGGTGTCTAGTTTTCAGAAATGTGTGGGTTGGGTAGGTTTCCCTAGATGGCCGTTGAGCCCGGGGCCAAAAACTCATGGGACCCCCCTTGCAAAACCAGGTTGGTTTGTGATAGGTAATTTTGATGTTGCCTCAATAGGTTTTGTGCCCTTGCCTGTCGCGGGTACTTGACCCATCCACACAAGTGAGGTACCATTTTTCACGGAAGACTTTGGGGGACGCGGGGTGGGTGGAATTTTGTACATCCACGCAGATTCCAGAACTTTCCACCACAGAAATGTGAGGAAAATGTGGTTTTTGGACATATTTTTAGGTTTGTAAGGGATTCTGGGTAACAGATCCTGGTGAGAGCCAGTCAAGTCACCCCATCCTGGATTCCCCTGGGTGTCTAGTTTTCAAAAATGTATAGGTTTGCTAGGTTTCCCTAGGTGCTGGCAGTGTTAGGGTTCAAAATCTACAGCTAAGCCCTTTGCAAAAAAGGGTCCGTTTTCACTGTGAAAATGTGGTGTGTCCACGTTGCGTTTGGGCCGTTTCCTGTCGCGGGCACTAGGCCTACCCACACATGTGAGGTGCCATTTTTCTCGGAAGACTTTGGGGAACGCGGGATGGGTGGAAATTTGTGGATCCACACAGATTCCAGAACTTTCCACCACAGAAATGTGAGGAAAATGTGTTTTTTTTGACAAATGTTTCGGTTTGCAAGGGATTCTGGGTAACAGAACCTGGTGAGAGCCAGTCAAGTCACCCAATCCTGGATTCCCCTGGGTATCTAGTCTTCAAAAATGTATAGGTTTGCTAGGTTTCCCTAGGTGCCGGCAGAGTTAGGGTTCAAAATCTACAGCTAGGCACTTTGCAAAAAAAAGTCAGTGCCTAGTGGGCTTTCTGCCGCCCTGGGGAGGGGGAAATCAGGGGCTATTGCCCCGATATGCCCCCGAGGGGGCAGAAAGACTGTGGCTATTCTTTTGGGGGTCGGCGGCATTGGGATGCCTATTCTGGTCAGCCCCCACCCCTCCGTATAAAAAAGCCAGCATAATCGCTGGCACATAGTGGGCTTTCTGCCCCCCGGGGGCAGATCAGGGGCTACTGCCCCCATCTGCCTCCTGGGAGGGGCAGAAAGACAGTGACATCTTTTTGGGGTGGGTGGGGGCATTGGCATGTCCATTCTTGGCAGCCCCCACCCCGAACTTTGTAAAAAAAAAATCCCTGGTGGCTAGTGGGCTTTCTGCCCCCGGGGGCAGATAAGGTGCTATTGCCCCATCTGCCTCCCAGGGGGCAGAAAGACTGTAGCATTTTTTTTGGGGTGGGGGCATTGACATGCCCATTCTGGGCAGCCCCCACCACTACCTATATAAAAAAAAAATCCCTGGCGCTTAGTGGGCTTTTTGCCCCCTCCCCGGGGGGCAGATCAGGGGCTATTGCCTCCATCTGCCTCCTGGGGGGCAGAAAGTTTTTTTTTCTTTGGGGGTAGGGTGGGGGCATTTGCATGCCCATTCTGGGCAGCCCCCACCCCGGGCCTGTAAAAAAATAATCCCTGGCATCTAGGGTATTTCTGAACCCCCGGGTGGGGGCAGATTGGTGGCCACTGCCACCATCTGCCCCCGGGGGCAGAAAGACTGGAATTTCGTGGGGAGGGGTGGGGGCATTGGCATGCCCATCTTGGGCAACCCCCACCCCTAAATGTATCGAGGGGAAAAACCCTAGTGTCTAGTGGGCTTTCTGCCCCCAGGAGGGGCAGAAAGACTGTACCTTTGCGGCGGGGTGGGGTGGGGGCATTGGCATGCCCATATTGGGCAGCCCCCACCCCAAATTATAATTAAAAAAAATCCCTGGTATCTAGTGGGCTTTCTGCCCCCGGGGGCAGATTGGGGGCTACTGCCCCCATCTGCCCCCCAGGAGGGGCAGAAAGACTGTACCTTTGCGGCGGGGTGGGGTGGGGGCATTGGCATGCCCATATTGGGCAGCCCCCACCCCTAACTATAATTGTAAAAAAATCCCTGGTATCTAGTGGGCTTTCTGCCCCCCCGGGGGGGCAGATTGGGGGCTACTGACCCATCTGCCTCCCAGGGGGGGCAGAAAGACTAATTTTGTGGCCGGGGGGGTGGGGGCATCGGCATGCCCGTTTTGGGCAGCCCCCACCCCTAACTATAATTTAAATAAAAATCCCTGGTGTCTAGTGGGCTTTCTGCCGCCCTGGGGAGGGGGGAAATCAGGGGCTATTGCCCCGATATGCCCCCGAGGGGGGCAGAAAGACTGTGGCTATTCTTTTGGGGGGTCAGCGGCATTGGGATGCCTATTCTGGTCAGCCCCCACCCCTCCGTATATAAAAGCCAGCATAATCGCTGGCACATAGTGGGCTTTCTGCCCCCCCGGGGGGCAGATCAGGGGCTACTGCCCCCATCTGCCTCCTGGGAGGGGCAGAAAGACAGTGACATCTTTTTGGGGTGGGTGGGGGCATTGGCATGTCCATTCTTGGCAGCCCCCACCCCGAACTTTGTAAAAAAAAAATCCCTGGTGGCTAGTGGGCTTTCTGCCCCCGGGGGCAGATAAGGTGCTATTGCCCCATCTGCCTCCCAGGGGGCAGAAAGACTGTAGCATTTTTTTTGGGGTGGGGGCATTGACATGCCCATTCTGGGCAGCCCCCACCCCTACCTATATAAAAAAAAATCCCTGGCGCTTAGTGGGCTTTCTGCCCCTCCCCGGGGGGCAGATCAGGGGCTATTGCCTCCATCTGCCTCCTGGGGGGCAGAAAGTTTTTTTTTCTTTGGGGGTAGGGTGGGGGCATTTGCATGCCCATTCTGGGCAGCCCCCACCCCGGGCCTATAAAAAAATAATCCCTGGCATCTAGGGTATTTCTGAACCCCCGGGTGGGGGCAGATTGGTGGCCACTGCCACCATCTGCCCCCCGGGGGCAGAAAGACTGGAATTTCGTGGGGGAGGGGTGGGGGCATTGGCATGCCCATCTTGGGCAACCCCACCCCTAAATGTATCGAGGGGAAAAAACCCTGGTGTCTAGTGGGCTTTCTGCCCCCAGGAGGGGCAGAAAGACTGTACCTTGCGGTGGGGTGGGGGCATTGGCATGCCCATATTGGGCAGCCCCCACCCCAAATTATAATTTAAAAAAATCCCTGGTATCTAGTGGGCTTTCTGCCCCTCGGGGGCAGATTGGGGGCTACTGCCCCCATCTGCCCCCCAGGAGGGGCAGAAAGACTGTACCTTTGCAGCGGGGTGGGGTGGGGGCATTGGCATGCCCATATTGGGCAGCCCCCACCCCTAACTATAATTGTAAAAAATCCCTGGTATCTAGTGGGCTTTCTGCCTCCCCGGGGGGCAGATTGGGGGCTACTGCCCCATCTGCCCTCCAGGGGGCAGAAAGACTAATTTTGTGGCCGGGGGGTGGGGGCATGCCCGTTTTGGGCAGCCCCCACCCCTAACTATAATTTAAATAAAAATCCCTGGTGTCTAGTGGGCTTTCTACCCCCCGGGGGCAGAAAGACTAATCCTGGCAAATATTTTATGGGGGAGCAAAGGCCCTTGCCCAAGGGGCCGCTCCCCCTCCCTGGTGCCTAGTGGATGGATCCCTGCTTGGGGATCGCCCTCCTGGGGCGATCCCCAAGCAGGGATCCACTAGGGAGGGGTACCATTGGAAAGGGAGATTCTCCCCTTTCCAACGATACCTCTCCTGAGTTTCTACGTGCTCAGGGGGCTGAGATAGCCCCTGAGCACGTAGAAACTGAAACTGAAATGAGCCTCTTGGCTCATTTCAGTTTCAGTTTCACTGAAATGACATCAGCGTGACGTGCGCGCCGATCGTCATTTCAGGGAAACCAGGGGGCCTCGGGAGCTGGGGAAGCTCTTCCCCAGCTCCCGAGGCTTTAGGGGATTAAGGGAATCCCTCTGGTGCCCGCACCAGAGGGATTTCCTGCCCTGGGTTCCATGACGAGCTGGACTCGTCATGAGCACACGAGCACTGTGTGCCATGACGAGTCCAGCTCGTCATGACCATGGAAGGGGTTAAATGTGCATTGTTGTTGCTACAAGGAGTTGGATGAAATTTGAGAACAACAAAATTATTGCATTATCCAAGAACTCTGATCCCTCTGTTTTGCAGCTTAGAGTATGATGTCTCTGCTCCTCTTGAAGATTCCTAATATTATCGACCCACAATGGTACTACGTCTTGGTTCAAGCACTGGTGCCCCTTATCCTTTCTACTGAAAATATTGATGACAGTGGAAGAGCACTGGGCCTAGAAACGTAATCTCTTAGTCAAGTCGGCAAAGATTTTCCCCCATTGGTCATATGGACCTTTGCTTGCTGACATGAAGCACTGAAAAGGAGTTTTCATTAGTAATACATTTCTAACTTGTGAAGCCAGGGTGACTCCACAGTCAGGACCAGGAATCACTAAATATGGTTAAAAAGAGTTTATTTTGGATTACCAATCAATCCAGTATAAATGCAGACAAGAAATAAGTTCAATAAATGCAGGAATACAAAAGGTAAACTGAAGTATCTCAGTAGGTTAAAGCACAACAGATTAATATATCGAATTGCAATAATCGCAATTGTATAAACACAGATTGAAGCCAACAGTTGTTGAATAAAGAAACTCTGAGAAGGAAGTTTCCCCCTCCTAAGGCTGCTAGATATAAGATCATCTAATAAAAATCTCTAAATCGGGAGCTTAGGACAAACAGGAAGAATGGTGTCAGCATGATCAGACTTCAATAGAAGTCTAAAAGAAAAGGAAATCAGTGTTTAGCACAAAGCTCCACACTTGCAAGAATAGGGCAAGCAGAGAGGTCTGTACCTCACTAAGTCTAAAGAAAATCTGATCTGCTCCACCTACAACTCTGAGAACACCAATTAAAAAGTAACAGAGATTCAGAACATTGTTATCTCTTTCACACCAAAAGGGACCAATAATGCCTCTTCTTGAGTGCATCTGCAACATCAGTTCAGGTTCACACCGTATTGAACTGCAACTTCGGTTTCTAACCTTGAACACCTTGCCATCGTGGTACATGATGAACAGAAGGCTTCTTTCGACCATTGTTTCCACACATTCACTGCCAAGTTTCTTCTTAGGCCTCTCCATCAGTCTTCTAATACAGACAATAAGCCTTTCTCTAGCTAACAAATGTCATGATAATAAACCTCCAAGGGAAAAAAGAAAACCTGCTGGCAAAGCAAAGTGCATTTCAACTGAGGCCTGTAGTCAGGCTAACTTTAGTTAAGCATTTTAATGTGCACTTCAAACACATGTTTATACATGTACGTATAGCTTTCAGAATAAATAGCAAACGTGAGTACATGTTTACATACGCAAATGTCACTTGCAAAATAAATGCATTATTACTTGAAACGTAAGAGTAAAATGTGAACGAGAATCACATCTCTTCATGTTTAAACTGATTATTAGTGCACACGAATATAAATCTCTAGTTTCTACAGTGAATACATTTCAGTAATACACTGAATGAACTCACACACATTAATAAAGTTAAGGCACCCAGTATATATAATGTCAAATGGATGTATATAGTCGCCACTTCTGTGACGTGTGAGGGTGGAGTCTAAATTACGCTGGTCCAATAGTCCTTTGAGCTTTAGCGGTTTAGTGGCTTTCACCAAATACCTCAAAATATTGACCTTCAATCTTCTTTGAAACCCCAACCATACATGTGTCATTGCCTCTTGAGCAGCCCTCAGCATCCTAGATGCTCACAGCCGGTTGCAATCAGTCTGATTGCAATCTGGTGACAGTATCATTCAATGTTTTACCTCCTCAGACTTTTATTGGGATTTCTCTCCAACTCTGTCAGTGATTTTACTGAACTATACTCATGGGCATTTAGGTCCAGAGCTACAGTTAATCTTTTTTCCAAAGGCCTACCTGGATTCCCTGACTGCCTCAAAGATAAGATGCCTTTCACTGTTGGCTCATTTCATAATTGACTGGCCTATAGAATTCCAGCTGAATATGTTTGGGCCCTCTTATGATGTCCCATATGAAAGACTTTTAGAATTGTTATTCAGTCTGCCAAATAATGCCTTTCCAAAGTCAGTCAGGTATGCCTGGAAAGAGTGAGGGGGAGGATGCCGAAAGTCCTATGAAGCCTACTTGAATTAAGGTAGAACAGGGCCCGCAGCACCTCTTACGCTTTAAACATATGTGCAGCTCCTTCAGTCCTTGTCCAGTCACCTCCCTCCGCTGAGCAATCATGCACCTCTGGATTAATAATGGTGTTTCACAGTTCAATGGTTAATAACCCAGCCAGTCTAGGCCGTGTAAGCGAGCTGTGCCCCACTCTCTGTGTTAGGCGTGCTCAATAGTTTTCGTCCCCAATTTTGGTGATGTGGGAGAGGCTGCCAAGAGACTCCTCATCTTCTCTCCTCCACTGTGGGCCCTCACTTTTAGGCTGTGGCATAGTAAAGAAGTCTGCTGTCAGCCTCCTATGTCTGCTATGTCCTCCCTGGGAAAGATAGCAGCTCTTACACCAGTGTCAGTCCAAGGCTGCAGCATCATCTCATTTTCAAGGCTTCCCTCCTCTCTGCTGGACCTCTCCTGATGCTCATTGGTGCCCTGCACTTCGTCTCTCTGCAGTCTCAAGCCCCAACTTTTGGAAGGAAGGTGACTCACGGATCTTGGTTAGTTGCCCACAACAGAAGCCTGCCTAGCCAAAGGCCATGGAATCACAAGCCCTATCCTGCACAAAGAGCCCCAGCCTACAGATCACTACTAGGGGTGAGCGGAATATTTCATTCCACCCGCAGTTGGCAGAATTTGGTGACCCCAAGTTACTCTTATAACGTGAAATCCGGCCCAAAACATTATTTCAGACAGTAAATAAACTGAAAGAGACACCAGGACATAATTTAGGGGAATACTCCGAGACAATATGTAATTAATTTGTACACCTTTTTCATTGGATCCAAAAAATAAGATTAAAGCTTGGTTAGCGTCAGGTACTTTAACAAATATTAAAGACTACAAAACTGGTACAAAAAGTATGAGTGTCTCGAAAATCAGACAATTATTCGTTAGGAGTAAATCCTCGGGCTCTGGAAATGACATTCGACCTCTGAGAACGCACAAAGAAGTGTAGGTGGCCACTCCCGTGAGTGCTCTAAGCATTCTGAGTGCTTCTTTGAGCATGGGAGTTGCCCCGGATGACTTGAAAACAACGGGAGTCAGACGCCTAATTAAGAAACATACACAAGACTACAATGCACTAGACGTTTAAGGCCTAGACGTTTTCACACCAGTCTCACAACAACCTTATCCGGCAAAAGTGTGTGAAAGGGTAGTTTTTAACCAACTTAAAAGGTTTTGTGAATCTAATAATAATTGACACCAGATGCAAGCATGTTTTTGGGCCGGTGCAGCATTGAACATGTGTGACAGCTATCCTGGATGACCTTCCACAGCTGGCTGATAAGATATCTCAGCAGCGCTGGTCCTACTAGACCTCTCAGATGTATTCAACACTGTAGGCCTTCAGGTGCAGTTGAACCAGCTAGAAACATTTGGAATAGAAGAAACAGCCTGGAGTTGGTTTCACAAGGACAGAGAAACCCATGAGAAGAAACAATTAATCTCTGGTGTCCCGCAAGGGTCTGTTCTGTCACTGCAGCTCTTTACATGATCCCACTATCACATCCTAACAAGTCCAATTTGGTCTGACAGCTTTGATGTATGCGGATGATATGCAAATCCTTTTCTCCATCGATGGTGACCCCAGTGCTAAAACTGTACATTTCAGCTCTTTTATAACAGAGGAACAACCCTAGATGACAGCAAGTCCTCTTATGATAAATGGTGGTAAAACCGAGATTCTCCTCCCTTTCTGAGGGAACTCAGTATGGAACCTTTACTTCTGGCTATCTACGTTAGGACAAAAGCTCACGCTTGTGAGATTGGTAAAGAATCTTGACATTTAATTGGATACTAAGCTTACATTTAATAAATAGGTTAACTCAATGGTGCAATCCTATTTTTTTCAACTGTGATTGAAAACAAACAATGTGAATGTGTCTGTGTCACCCAGACTAGATTACTCCAATTCCATCTATCTGGATAGACGAAATTGCAATAATCTAGTCTGGGTGATACAAACGCAAGATCAGACAGAACTGAGGATGAGCCTCTGTGTTATGAAAGAGCAGCACCGCCCCAGGGGAGGAAAAAACAAATCAATCCTAATGCAACACAAACGAGTCCCATGCACTGAACTACTATTGAGACACATTATTTCATTTTCAGGACTTTTTAAGACATAACGTCTTAGGATCCCTTAAGCAGTACTCAGTCTCACAGTGTATGATTGACTGCTATCCCAGTTTTAGGTCCTTTATACTGAGGGCCGTAGAATCCAATTTATGTATCTGTCATGTTCAGCGATTTAAAAGCAAGAACCAGATGGGTGCCTGAATCTGTTCATCATTACCTCATCCAACCCTGGGTGGGGAGGCACAGAGGGTGTTAAAAAAAGGTGCATAACCTCACTAGGTCCTTGAGAGTGGCTAGCATCTGTTAGGACTGGCTACCTGGGTAAATGGTAAAGACTACTGCAGTGCCTTCCTCCTTCCTCCCTTACCAACAACAATCAGAGTTAAGGTCTCCCAAATGCAGAAATAACACCTCTCTATCAAATGCAGGATGGATCAATTTTATTGGGAGGGCAGGTAAATAATCTGCCACCTATAGATACGCCACCAGGGACATGGGGATTCTGAAGGTCTGCATATCTCTCTTATGTTGGCTGGACTGACAGGACCACCAGGGGCATAGGTATTTCAGAGGTCTGCATATGTTTATTATTGTGTGTTTAAAATAAACAAGGGAACCCGCAAGGTAGGAAGGACCCTGGGTATCAACTAGTTATAAAAAACAAATGGTCCTTCAAACATACAATTCAATGACAATAAATATAGACTGGAATCAGTACTATATTATATTAGTGATGTCCAGCCGGACACCTGATTTAATCAATCAAAACAATTTAGTAATGATCGAACACACAGTAATAGAGTGGGACACAGTCCTGTATCCTACAAAAACACAAAACAATTACAATTGGACAAACACATTTCAGGCAAAACAGGAAGTAGCTTATGGCCAATGCAAATAATATGGGCAAGCTTTTTAAGTAAACAGTAATTGCACTTGTTTTAACAGATTAGTTTAACGTGCACACTGTTTAAAAAAGTCGACGACGTTTTGATCCATGACTAAATACTAGGATCATCATCAGGACAGGGAGAAATGCAGGCCTGAAGTAATGCGCTGCCTGGAGCCAGGGGCGTGGAGGCTCAGTGTGAGCACAGGAAAGGTGGTGGCAATTGGGGGGCTCCCTACGGAGCAGGAGACGCTGCAATGAGCGGTCAATGTTAAAAGCCAAGAGCGGCTTTTACAGGAATCCTTGGAACGAAGGCGGAATAAGCCTCGTAATGATGGTGGAAGGGTGTAGGGGAAAGTGCGCCTCGGTGCAGGAGCGGGCTGAGTGTCAATCACACATACAGCCGGGTGCGTGGAATAACGTCCCTCTGATCGCGAGCTCAATGACCTTTTTTAAAAATAGCAACTAAACAGGTTTCTGTTGCCTGGCTGTTCACACAGTTCATGATTATGTTAGCAGAAGTTCGTTATCCTCTTGATCCACGTGCGTGGTAGCAAAGACTTTGAGGTTCAGAGCAACTTAATTTTGGCTTTTAAGCATTATTTAGCTCTGGATATATAACATGTTCTATCTTTACACACTTTAAGACAGGCGTCCAATGAAGAAACAGAGGCCATTAACAGTTGGTATAAACCTCCTGCTCCAGGATTTCAATGTTTATCGAATTTTAAGTGAGCACATTCTACCATGGGTGGGTGGACTAGTCAAATATCTTCGTAATACTTATGCCCTGGGCTAGACCTGTCATTGAAGGCTGTCTCGTGCTGTGTTCTATAACTCAGTTAGAGGACCTTAACTGACTGGTGTAGCCATTGGTCGAGGGGTATAGTATAATAGTGAAATATTGGGAGCTCTGGTGTGCTTAAGGCTGGTATAGGATAACTGTTCCAACGCTCTGTTTCCCATTCTTTTTCTCTGGTACCTTAAATTGTTGATATGTTCTAACAACATTATTGTCCTTTTGCTTTGAACTATACTGGTATTTCGATCCTAGTATATTATATATTTGATGTAAAAAAATAGTGATTCAGAAGAAAAATTAAATTAATTAGTAATGGGATTGTGCAAATTATTCTTGTAAAGTTTTGATGGCAGAGCCAAGATGTGGGAATAGCTTGATGGATTACTGGTGACTCCCATATACTGATAATAAAAATTGTGGTTTTGGGAAGTTCCGATTTCCAGTCGAGTTGCAGCTTTACTGCTCTTGGGTGGACCTAATAGACTCTTACATACCTGGGGTTTTGGGGAGCTGCGACTTCCAGTGGCCAGGATCTCTGCCACTAATGGCTGGCCCCAAATAGATTCATATATAGCTGGTGGTTTCAGCAGTGCTTAATGTGAGCCGGTGGTTGGAACAGCACTTAAGGGCCCACACCGATACCTAATGGGCAGCACCGGCTCTTATGACAGTCTGCCACTCTAAGGGCTGCACCTCCAGCTCTTCAGATAACAGTTTAAAAGTAGCAAAATCGCTGCCCCAAAAAATCCACTACTCAAACATCAAGCTTCCTCCCAAGCAAAGTCAAAGGGTTTGTTTCAGGGTATCAGGAATCTCAATGAGCATTTCAAAAGTAACCGGTGCCCAGGAGGGACACAGTAGAATATTTCAGAGACTAGTAAAGATCCCAAATGCACGCTGGGCTTTTGAATGAGGCAGATGTAGTAGCAGATCAGCATCCACTATGACGTCCTTGGTATATCTTGCTTTAGGCATGGGAATCACATAAACTACTGTTAAAATGTTCTAGTGGTGGGGCACCCAATTGATCCCAAAGGGGACGCCTTCACTGTGGACTCTGTGGATTCTGTGGTTTGCGGTGGGGACTTTGTGTCCCAGATTGCTTTACGTGAGGAGGAGCCTTGCTTCCCCGTGTGTGCTGAAAAGCGCTGCTTCCCTCCCGCGGCAAGGGACGCCTTCACTGTGGACTCTATGGATTCTGTGGTTTGCGGTGGGGACTTTGTGTCCCAGATTGCTTTGCATGAGGAGGAGGATGAGCCCTGCTTCGCCGCGCATGCTGAAAAGTGCTGCTTCCCACCCGCGGCTTGGGATACGCCCGGGCCAAGGGCGGGCTCGTCCGCGCCCATCAGAGACGGGAGGAGGCTGGGCCGGGCCCTCCCTGTTGGTCTTCTGGCTCCGGTTCCGGACCTCCAGCTGAAGTCGGTTGTAGCCTCCGCTGGTCACACAGCTACTGAGGAGCCGGGAAGGGGGTGGGCTCGAACTCCTACATAAGGTAGGCCAAGCAGGGCTTCCTGCCAACGACCTGGTACCCAGTCGTCGATCTTGCCGTTTGCCGCTTGCCAGATTATCTTTTCCCCTTTACTTCACAGCCCACCTGGGCAAGTTTAGGCAATACTGGTTAGAAGTTTCTCATTCTGCTGCCCTGCCCTGTCCCGATTTACATTGTTTTCAGCATTGATTTTGTGCTTTTTGGGGAAACGCAAGACAGCTGTGACAGCCCCCGTGGCAATAACCACAATGGACTCCTTTTTACAGTGTGCAGCGGGGATTCTAGATAAGGAGATAGAGCTTGTGGTACATCAGCTCTCTCGTCCCCCGGCTAATCAGTTGCTCCCCTATTTATCTAGTCCCCCAAGAGGTGCAGCATCATCACCACACAGCCCGGAGTTGGTGGAAGTGGTTTAGCCAGTCAGGGGTATCTCTACCCTACCCACCCCTGGCCAGGAAGCAGTCGGGTTACCAGACACACTTGACACTACGGATGAGGCTAGCAGGATCAAAACAGCATCAGTGTTTGTGTCCAGTTGTAGTAAGAACACTACTAAGCCAGTGGCCTCCCGCCTCCTTGTTTTGACAGTTGGGGGGGTATTAGTAAGGTTCCTGGGATCAGGGTTAAAAGAAAGTGTTCTCTGACAGGGGGTAAGGCTAAGCATCCCAGGGCGGAGGCTCCGATGTCCAACATATATGGTGCACAGGTCCTGTTTAAGGCGGATATGGCAGCCATGATGGAAGCGTTTGTGGGTTCCTTATTGGCAGAAATGGACTCTAAACTGGAACCAATCAAGCAATGACTGGCAATGTAGCTAAACATGGTTCTGTGGCCATACTGGGATGCTCTGGCATTGAGGGTTTTAGTCAGGCTGGGCCATGTACCGTAAATCAGGAGGATTTACCACCCCCAACCGCAGGAGAGTACTCTCCAACCCACACGGCCCCCCGCCTATGGTCACAAAGAAAAGGTCAAAGGGGGAAGGATCCCCCTTGAGAACCCCAGGATGAAGGCCTGGTAGGGCATTGACAGGTCCAATAGGGGGAGCCC
The DNA here is from genome assembly GCA_963921515.1 of Calotriton arnoldi. Lineage (NCBI taxonomy): Eukaryota > Metazoa > Chordata > Amphibia > Caudata > Salamandridae > Calotriton > Calotriton arnoldi. Next base: position 2,365,959 of record CAWUFW010001940.1, on the reverse strand, counting down.
GGGATAAGAGGGGAAGTCACCCTAATGAAGGGAGTGCAAGGTACCAAGAGTCAGAGCCCAATTACCCTCCAACTCCCACCAGAAGCTACACCGTGTGTTGTGGTTTTAGAGAATGTACCCGTGCTGAAGACAGGTGTTACAGAGGACTTCCACCAATTGAAGAACAAAGTATTGTATTGGCTGAACACAAACACGATCTTGGGGATAAGAGTGGAGAGATATATTAACATGGTGCGAAGAGTTGCTTGGGTAAGGGGGTCGAAAAAGAATTGTGGAGGTGACTGTGTTATAATCAACTTCAATCGACCACACATGGCAGAGAGAATCCTCCATGCGGCTAATTAGGTCCCGCCACATCTACTGTGGCTCTCCCCGTGGGCTTTTTTTATAGTCCCTTGAAACCTGCAACATCCTCCAGATCATGGTGCCCAAGGAGACTTCCCGGTCAAGCCAATCAGGAGTGCAATTGGGTTTTCCGTCCGTTCTCCTTTCAAATGCCTTTGCCCCCTGGGGTTCCTGGATAGCTGTGATTGACTCTCAGCAATAGTGCCTGTGAACATGAGGGCTCCCATCCCATATGCCGCTCCTATTCATCAGTCTGACAATGGTTCTTCTGGTGCCAGTTCTGTGGACGGCAATCACTGTAAATGTATTTCATGGAACATAGCCAGTCTGGCAAGCACGTTTCTTGACCCAGGATGGTGTTGTTTTGTAGAAAAGTTTGATGCCAAATGTTTGCAGGAGACTTGGGCCATCGAAAATTATTTTTTTATTGAGAGGTATAGTCCTTCTTTGTGCCTGCTGCCCCTTCAAGGGCTGGGCGAGCTAAGGGTGGTTTGACTGTTTATGTTTCTCTAATGGTGAAATGTAGTATTGCAGTGTTGGCCACAGATAACCAATGCTTGCAGGCTCTGTTATTCTCAAGTGGGTCCTGTAAACTATTGCTTTTAAACTTTTATAATGCCACAGGGTCTTTTCCAAAGGTTTGTAATGTCTCCCGGTTGGGTGCATTCTTGAGCAATCTTAACGTCTCCACCCTTCATATGACACAGCTTGTGCTGGTTGGAAACTTTAATATCCATTTATGTGGGGATCCGAGAGAGCTGGGCACAGTGGGTTTAGCTTGCCCCCTGTCTATCAGGGATGCATTTAAAACATACCTGCCAGGGAGACAACCCTAATGCCCTATTGAGTGAATTTTATCTTTAGCAACGGGTAAAATGGGCCCAGACCGGACTGATATTATTCCCACTTTGAAAGGAAACAGTAATGTCTCATTTATTGATTTTATTTTTGTTTCCACCCCCTTTTTTTTACCTTATATTGGAATTCTCCATCGAAGCAAGCATCCATAGCGATCATAACCCTCTGTGTCTTAAAGCTAGCTGGCCCCTACTAGCCCAGAACAAGGGAGAGGCAGGGTGGGATCATTGAAAGCCTTAGATGGGGGTAGAAGGCTCAAATGGGCCCAGATCATCCCTGATTCCTTACACAAGACTTTACCAGCTAAATGTCATAAGGAGTTACAGACATGCCTGGCCATGCAGCCGTAGCCAGGAGAAGCCATCAATGCTTTTGCAGCTATTTCCCGCTCAATAGCTGATTTATTGAAGGCTCCTGCCACCAAAGGGCATTCAGATCGGTTTCCAAGATGGTTTGACCCCGCCTGCTTGCGTGCGTCTAGAAAGCCAAAGGAAGCACTACGCAATATTACAAGAGATATCTGCTCAGTAAAAACTTGTAGAAAGCAGTATAAAGAAGCTCTGGTTAGGCAAAAGGAGGCACTGAAGAAGGATGCCTGGAATGAGCTTATCGAGGCTCGTACCCTCAAGAGTAGCACCAAGTTTTGGGGCATTGTTAACAGTCCTTTCCTGGCTGCGGACACAGCAAGCATCCTTGATGCCCATATTACCGAGAATGAATGGGTTGATCGTTTTCAGGAAAGGTTCCAGTGCCCACCTGCACAGAGTGCCTTCTGTGGAGCGGGAGTGGGGGAATCTGCCTTGTCTGTGTCAGAGAAGGAAGTTAGTCTGGAACAGTTGGGTTGTCTCGTAACAAGGCCCCGAGACCAGATGGGATCCCTCCCGACCTCTATATTTCCAATTTGGAGTTGTGGGCCCCCTTCCTCACCTCAGTCATCATTGCGGCTGTCAGAGTTGGTCCTCCGGTTTCTTGGGCCATCTCTACCATTTTTCCTATTTTTAAAAAGGGGAATAGAGACAGTACGCACTGTTATAGGCCTATCTCCCTGTTGGAGTCAGTGGTCAAAGTGGTTGGACGTATTTTATTGGACATGTTATCTAGCTGGGCGGCTGACAATGCCATCTTGTCAGATGTTCAGTATGGTTTTCGTCCTGGTCGATCGACCATGGACCAATGCCTGAACCTGTTCATGATTCTTAACAAGTACACAGTTGCCCGTCCTGGTACCATTTATCTGGCATTTATGGGCTTGTCCTCCGCGTTCGATCGTGTGATTAGATGCAAGTTGTGTCAGAACTTGGGGGTATCTATGGGGGTGGACAGGGACATTGTCCTCTTCCTACAAGATCTCCATCGAGATACGAAGGCGGAGGTTAGATATTCTAAAGATTTAAAGGTAACCCGACAGTCCTCTATACAGGGAGGGGACCGACAGGGTTGCATTTTAGCCTCTTTTTTGTTTAATTTATATATAAACAATTTATAGAAGGCACTACTGGAGTCTAAGGTGGATTACCCTCAGGTGGGACGGTGTGGCCTTCCTGTTCTTTCGTACGCAGATGACGCCTTCCTGATGGCCAGGACTGAGAGGGGCTTGCAAACATTGCTTAATTCATTTGTTCAATTAATTGAAGAGCAGGACTTGTTGGTCAATAACTCACAATCCTATGTGATGCAAGTAGGTGCTCGTTTGAGTAAGCCCTATACTTTTAAGGTTGGGTCCACCCCGGACCCCAGGATGTGTGTCTTCTCCTATTTGGGGGTCCTGTTGGATGGCAAAATGAATTGGGGGCCCTTAAAAACTCATAAGAAAAGTGACCTTACTCTGGCAAATATGGCTATTTTTAATTTTGCCTCCAGATTAGGCAAAAGACCGGTTGGTACAATATTGCAGCTCTACAGGGCCAAGTGCATCACAAAAGTATTGCACGGTAGTGAAATCTGGGGCTATATTGCCCTTGATGACCTTCAAATTGCCCAAAACATCTTTTTGAGATGGCTCTTAGCTGTACCTCAGGGTACCTCCAACTTTATTGTATCTCACCGACTTGTTGGCTTTTCGCCCCCTCTCATTATGGTTAAAAATCTGGACCAGTAAGGGGACGTCACTAAAAAAAATCGATCGTAAAGGACTGTATGGCCATTGATCATGCCTCCCATATTCCATGGCTCAAATACATCAGGGAGTGCTTTGTGAACCTGGGAAGAGCAGACCTTTTTTAACCCAGAATCGAGTAATAAGAATTACCTGGTCGGCATTAAGGAGGCCTTTTTTAGACAGCAGACAGGGAAGATAAGGAGCTATTGAAGCCTAGTGTACGACGCTTTATCTTGCTAAGAACTACGCAGACGATCAAACTTTACATATTAGGGTTTGAGAATTCGTACGATCGCTTTTTATTGACCAGGCTCCGGTTTGACCTTTTTCATCTTCTTCTTGCCTACCCAAGGGGGCTGTATAAGGGACAGAGGTTGTTGCCCTGTGGTTGCGACGGTAAGTCTCCACAGGACATGCTTCCTTTTGTGATGATCTGCAGTTTTTATGACTTACCCAGGAAGTCCTTTAGCATTCCGATTTGGAAAAAAGCTAACTTTAGGCAAGTGCGTCCCGCTTACATCTTTTTATTAATGCTTACGGGCAGTACAGTTTTTTATGTGCTTAGCTTTTTTAAATCTGCAGTTAGGCTTATATCTAGCTGTGATTAACCAGTGCGTTTTAATACTCTATTTATGGCACAATGCACTTAGTAATGTCTTGCACATTTTACTTGTTTTTTAACTGTCTATACTGGATGAGACTAGTTTTTTATTTTTTATTTAGCCTACTTTTTCTTATCTGGTTTTGCCTGTGTGTGTCTGGTGCCCTTTGTATTCTGTCCTTTATACACAGTCTTGGTTACTATTCTAGTTGGCACGTTTCTATTTGAGGAAGTTTTCATCTGTATTTAATGTGTGATTTTATGTGCAAGAAACCAAATAAAGATAATGATTTGATTTGATCCAGAAGCTTCATCAGTTCCCACTGGGACATGGACATGAGGATTAAAGACAAACAGCAACAAAAAATGAGGGCCTCACCTGAACCATAAGGGCTAGGTGGTAAAAATGGGTCCAGAATCTGAACAGCTATCCCCAGCCTGTAAGGCCAAACCCCGTGCCTGGGCAGATACCAGAACCCTAACGATAAGGGACTAGTGTGGGCTCACCAGTGATGTTGGGGGTGGGGGGCAGCATTTCTGCAGCTCCATGGACCAAGGAATAATTGACTGTGGTCCTGAACTTTGTCTTGCTCCTTGGCCAGCAGGGCTGCAGGTATATCTTCGCCCTTAGATTGTCTTAGTTCTATAAGGCATCCTTAATGCAGTTTCTTCAGTCAACTGGGACTTGTGTAGATCGTCTAGCAGTCAGACATCTCCTTATAAGGGTTTCCAGAAATCTTGATTTATCCCTAACCTGAAAGCGAGCAATCCACCAGCAAAGGTTCTACTCCTATCAAAGCTTATGTCCAACACAGATGTAGAGGTCCTGCTTACCATCCTGATGCAATATGAGTTACTGCCTGATGGGTTCAGTAGTTATCCTCCTTTAATAGCCAGAGCAGGTATCCTAGCCAATGAAGTCTGCTTTCTTAACAGTTCAACGTCTTCTCCCAATCTGGGAGAAGAACGTCTTTTTTATTTGTGCCAGTTTTCAATGGCTTCCGTAGCAGAAAGACCAAAATCAAACCAGATTGATCTTGCAAAGGAACTGTATTGAGCCAAGCCAGGCACTGCCCCCAGGCCATCACTGCTATGTGACAGCCACCAGAAAAAGGAGAGCAAGAAGACAAGGAAGGGAAGGGGATGCCTCTCACAACAACAGGTAACACTGGTTTCAGTACAGGATATTGCAGGCTGTCATGTCCACATTAGACAAATCACATCCTCTAGGGAGATCATAATTTTGTACACCTATGCCAATGGTGTCCTTAAGGACACCATTTTTCACTCACTTATCTTTAAACACCTTCATCTGTGCAACACACTCTTGTTCCACACGGGGGAGAGGCATCGGACCCCAGAAAAGGAAGTCTTGAAAGATCATTAACAGTGAGAGCCTCTTTCGGTCACAGGTAAAGATGTCTGTAGAACCCAGAGCCCAAGACCCCGGAAACAGAGGGCCAGACATATTAAAACAAGACTGCTACATTGTATACTTTTTATCTACCATGTCCTATTGGTTGAAACTTTCATAGGAACATTGTAATAAAGTTGAAGAGTCCTCTGGTTCACTGAGTCAATCCGATTACAGTCCCGCACAATAACACTGGCCATATGGCTAACATTATAGAAAATGTACCATGTAGGGCTTTAGCACTATAAAATGTTTGCAGCCATGTCATATTTTGAACTGCTTCCTTTCTCATCTGTAAATGAAAATCCTTCTTTTCTTTGAAGTTATAGCAATGGATGATTAATGAGTTTATTGAGCCCTATTTACTCACTCATGATGTATGTGAGTTTACAAACGCTACCACCTACAGGAGTACATCTTGACCTTTCAATGTTGTTGTCCTGGGAAAGTCAAGTACCTATAGTGAGTAACTTGGTTAACCAGTTGCAATGCAGTAATGGAAATGCAGTGATGCATTGCTGGTAGCTTGAGACATCGATGATAAATGACCGTACTAAGGGCAGGACTAGACATCAAATCAACGGTGGTGAAAATGGTGAAAGCAGCTCTATACAGCAGGACTCACATGGGATGATTCTCAGCAACTCCTGGTTCTCCTAACATCACAGGAAATGGCCTTTCTGCTGGTTGATGGAAATATGTGACTTTGGCAAAAATATATTGCCTCTGCAAAATCAAAATGCAAGTAAAGTGAAAATAAATATTCTGTGTATTAGAAGAGCAGTAGACCTCTTACACAAATCCACTGCGCCCCCATCTTCATAAGGTTCAACAGGACAGACATCAACATAAAATACATCAATCTCCCAAAAACACCTTCTGCAAAGTACAAAATGTTCATTGGGGAGCAAATAAATGGGGCAAATAGACCTTCAAACCACTCCCTGACTCTCTGTATGTCAGCTAGAAGACATCACCATGACATTTTACAGGAATATCCAGACATGGCAACTCCAGTGTGCTTCCTCAATCATCTAACAATCTCTAAAGTCAAATCAGACCCTCCATCTTTTTGCGATTTTGTGTTTTGCAAAATAAATGCAAAATTAGATATGAAGTCTGATCCCCGTGATTTTTAAGACACAGGCCACAAAAATGCAAATAAACCTTACCGCCTGTTTACACAGTGGCAAAGGTCAAGGGAGTGCGCTGTAAATCTGTTACCACATTTGATTCTTTGGAAAAACAGCTGCTACCTGAAACTAATTTAAATCTTCAAACCTTAGTTAAACTTCAATTAAACAACTGCAATGGTTGATATTTAATTTCCCAAAAAGATAAACGGACTTCACTTTTAAAGTACTCTTGTCTGTGCTACTGCCCCGTCTAAATTTTGTGTGTGAGGAAATAAAGTTATTGCATAACTCCACCTAGTGCCTATGTTACCCTAACTTCCACAATGGGTGGTAGATGGCTGCATTAATTCATCTGCTGAAGTAACCTGGGTGGAAAATTTGCAGGGTTGCATCCAAGAGGCCCTGCTCAATTTTTCATCCTGTAGTAGATAATAGGTGTGCTACAGGCTTAGGTGATATAGGTCTGTCTTCGAGAATATGAAAGTCGGTAGTCAGTGCTAAGATGACTCTCAGGTTATTCTTCATGAGACACACACTGTTTAACGTGCTAGTGTTATGAATGCTGAAAATAGACTCTAAAACTGTGACAGCACAGCCTTGGTAGTAGGGGCGAAGCAGTTTAAGACCTAAGTTCTATGGAGATGTTTGAGGGTAAGTACCAGAGGCAGGATTAAAACCGTTCTTGCTGGTCAATAAATAGGAATGTTTCAACAAGTCATTTACTTGTTAAGAGTACTGCCTTTATTTATAAATCCAGAGTGAGACTGATACACGAAAAATAAGTTTCTTCCCTAACAGTTATGCACGTTGGCGGCAGGACTGGAGCCGTTACACTTTGAGAACCTAATAATTGTCCAATACCCAAGTAAGGTGCAGAAGGTCAAGGACCAACAGGTCTACCACGAGATCACGTCACTCAAAAATCAGGTTTGCCCCGGCCCAGCCAATGTGCATAATTCGTACTGGTCCTGATGGCAATTGTAACAGTGTGGCGACTGACCTGTACTGCATTAATATATGCTCTTGGAACACCCATTTATTAGAAAACACGCTACAAGATGGAGATGCATTGTTATTTCTCCAGCCATTTGACATCATTATATTACAGGAAAGCTGGAGACAAGATCCAATGGCAATAGTCGGCTGTGTAGAGCCTCGCGTCCCAGCGGAAAAGTGTTCAAACTTCAGGCATCGCAGAGGGGGGCTAGTATCAACATTCTGCCCCACAAAACTAAATTGAGACACAGAAGAAATCGATCTTGGGGTAAATTGGATACAAACCACACAGCTAGCACCCAAAAAAGATATTCTTACCCACATGCCACTGCTAATGATTAATGTATACATCCGTCCTAGTACAGTCAGCAATCCTGCTAAATCTAATAAAAACATTACAGAATCTTCATCATCTCTGGGGATTTCAGCATAGATCTAAACCACCAAAGTAAAATAAGGGGTATCCACCTGTGTGGCAATAGGCTTCGAAAGCAGCGGGAAAACCTAGGTCTATGGCTTTTGACCTGCAATAAAAAGGAGTGCACTCCAGCAGCTATCACTTACCTAAGTGGCAGAAAAAGTTCTACAATAGACCATACTGGTAAGCAATGCAGCCTCACCCCGGTCCGTCAATTTAAAATTTTACTCCGCACAGAGAGCAACCATATCCTACAAACTTTCCAGATGGTCTGCAAAATCAGCCAGTTGAGTCCAGCAAATGGACGAATTTCTGCCCCATTCACCGAAAACCAAAAAAGATTAAAATGGCGCGGGCTGTGGATTAAGACGGTGATGGAAGAGGTTTACTACTGTTCCAGCACCCTATTGGAGTGAAAAAGAACAATTGATATTCACGAAGAACTAAAAAGGACAATTGGCAAACATAAAAATGAATCGGCTACCCTATCCATAACTTTACTCAGAAAATTCCCAGTAGATCCCAACAAAAGCTCAGGAGGGCATAAGTGGTTTGGCAGTGGGCTACATAAACTAAAATCACAAATTGCAAGAGAAACAAGAAGAGTGTCAAAAGGAGACCAACATGGGGAAGCAGGCTTACAAAACCACTCTCCGAATCCTGAGACAGCAATACCACAAAGAATGCTGGCCTGCAAAAAGAAGCTGTTAAGATGAATTGTGGAACAAGCTCTTATGGTCCAGCAGGCAGCCAAACAGCAAACAATTCTGGCAAGTGATAAATGGGTTGCTCCCTGGAAAGTTTAGACAGCAAAATGCGGGCATTGATGAAGATTCCTGGGAAGCCCACATCTGCAAAATGTATGCTACGTCAGTCACTGAAGAGGTCGGGACAGGCATCTATCCAAAGCTGCATCTCAGAACCTCCAAAATAGACAGCAAGTTACATCGACCAACAGTGACTTGGTATCTCTAGCCAAGCCTGAAAGTCCCACTAAAAAGCTATAGCATAATGTGGACTCAATTGTGGATATAGATCAGCTAGAAAAGATTTTGACAAAACTGAAGGCCGAAGGGGTGATGGGCCTGAATGGCCTCCCAAATGCCCTTTTTAAATGTGATACAAAGTACTGGGCCTACTACCTAGCACCTCTTTTCAACAGCCTTTGTCACACCAACGTTATCCCAGATTCCTGTAAAAGTAACATCTTCCAACCCATCTGTTAGAGCGGAAACCTAGCCTTCCCAACAACTATAGGCTTATTGCTTTGATTGATGTAGAAGCAAAATGATTTGCATCATGTCTACTTCAACATCTACAAGCTTGGGTAAAGGAGAGAAACCTGATACCATGAATCCAAACAAGTTTCAGACCAGGCATGGGAATGCTAATGAACTTTTCTGCATTAAACATTTTAGTAGAGAAGGCCAAGCAAAGGAAATCCCGGCTATTTGCATGTTTTTTAGACCTTAAATCTGCCTTCAATTGGGTCCCCTGAAATCACTCTGGACAAAATTCAAGGAATGGGGCATTCCAGGAGATTTGCTGAGGGCTATAGGTGCACTGCACACAGACACCTGGTCGTAAGTCAAAATAGGTGATGGTAGCCATCTTACAAACAAAATTCTCAAAATGAACGGCCTTAAATAGGGCTGTGTGCTACTCCCAAGTTTGTTCAACCTATACCTAGCAGACTTGGTAGGTGCCCTCCCGCAAGACAACAGCCACCATCCAATATTGGCGACAGAGAAGATTAGTTGCCTGCAGTATGCGGATGACACTGTCCTACTGAGCCAGACCCTGATAGGCCTGCAACGAAGCATTAACACTCTAAAAAACTACCTGGATATTCAAGGGCTAGAGCTAAACGTAAACAAAACAAAAGTGGTGTGCTTGGGTGATACCAAATTTAAGTCATTCACACGGTTTATAGAACGCAAGAAGGTTGAGGCAGCAACCACATACAAGTATTAAGGAATCAGCTTGGAGCGCCATTTATCCTTCAAGCATCACACGGCAGCCCTTCACGCAAAAGCACAGTCGTTAACTTTTGGCTTCAAAACACTGAAAAGAAATTGAACTGTCCTTCTTTTAGCCATTTATAACCCATAATATCAGCACAGTTAATGGCAACAGTGGCCGATGGCATGGAAATTATGCACGGATGGGAAATATCTACACTCAACAAAATTCAAACAAGGGTGTACAAAGCAGTGTTTTCTATATCAAAAAGAGTTTCACCAATGCAGGTTTGACTAGAGTTCGGCTTAAAAAAATTAATTGATTCAAAATAAGTATGCTTTTGACAAACTGTGCTGGAGATTGCATAGCGCCGAAAGTGGTTCTATCAACAATCTATGCTGGCTGGAAATCAAGGAGCAACAGTGCAGCAACCAAAAGGGGAGAATATGTAAGCCAGGCCATCAAGGAGTTAGGCATTCAGGAATTGTGGGCCACCAGTATAGGAAAAGATGCCTTTAAACAAGCAACAACCTCCTCAACACGATTTCAGTCTCTGCACATAGACAAAAATGCCCATGCGAGAGGAAGATATGCCTGGACAGTGATTAACTCATATAAAAGCTTGAGTCCTCAGGAATATCTATCTGCACATTTCTTCCAGGTCATGAAACAGCAATTTATGTTACATAGACTAGAGATCACAAATACTAAAGATCTTATTCCATCATGGAAAAAACAGTTGCAAAACCAAAGTTGCCATCTATGTGGAAACCATCAAGAGTTGCTAATGCAAATATTCTTCCTATGCCCGGTCCCCTTAACCGAACGAAAAAAGATGTTGAAACCAACTTTTATAAAACTGCAAATTCGTTCTTGCCAGCAAGCAGTAATAACTTGGCTAAGTGGCAGCTCAATTCCCCTAGCCAGCAAGGGAGTAATATTTTTAAGACCGCTCCTAAAACCTGGACCAGTGAAAGACCAAGGATACGCCAGCTTGAAGAGCGCTGATCTTGCAACCCACAAGCTATTTTACAGCCCCACTTCAAAAGCTCGACTTGTGAAATTGTCCAAAAACTCACTGAGGGGCTTGGCCAGGCCACTCTGACTGGAGCCCTTTTCACATGCCTATTGCACTTTATAACCCACACTTTACAACCCTGCCTTAAGAGGTCGACTTTTAAATAGTCCAAAAAAACCTTTTTGTGGGAATATGTAGTGGGATGGTTTATTAAAGGTTATAAAAGTGTTCTGTCTCATACTCTAGTTTAGAGTTTTGAAAACGCCTTTTTACATTTGTCCTTAGAGGATCCTTAAATCAATGTTTTGTTTGTTTGAATGAATTTTAATCACTTTGTATAATTGAATGTACTAGATATGGTGTTTTAAAACCTGTAAAACAATGGTCTCCATTAGTGGGAAATTGATAGGTCAAGGTTAGGTTACGTTTACAGATCTCCTTTGCACATTACAAGTTGGTCTAAGGGGTACTTACCTGCACTAGTGAATTACACTTTATTGTTTTAAACACAAAGATAAATCTGGCCTTAGTAAAACACAGGAAAGTGCCAGGGAGCAACCAGGGCTTGCAAGTTCTTAAATTTCTAGAATCACTACATCCAAATAGCGGGATCTCTTAGCAACCGACTTTAGGTTAGGAAACAGGTTTTAAGTGTTCATCCTCGCACTTTAGTTGAGCGCGTTGATATAGTTTTTATATAGTCTCCATTTTGAGGGGATTCCTAAATCGATGTTCTCTGTTTGAATAAATCTAAGCATTTTTTATAATTTAATATACTAGATATAGTGTTTTTAAAATTGTAATGCACTGGTTTTCATTAACTATGCAAAATAAATTTGACTTTGACAAACCACTTATGATTGCAATCCCTGCGCAAACAACAGGCCACTTATAGTCAGGCACTATGGGGCATATTCTCAAGGACTCATCTCCGATTTAGCGGCACTTTTCCGCCACGAAAGTGGCGATAGATTTATCGCCCTATTCACAAGCCTGCGCTAACAGCCGACATCGGCAGTTTACCTGCGATAGCTGCCGCTAAAAACATCGCCAAGGCTGACAGCGACAACTAACACTAATCATATGCAGAGTAGGCATTCCCGTGCAAAAACTCACGATAACACCACTTTGCGATATTCTCAACGACCAGCCAGATCAGCGATGCGGTCCAAAAACAGGCAATAAGGCACGTTAGCAGCAGGGACTTAAGACCTGCTTTTTTCTGGCCCTTAAGTAGGACGAAAACCTGCAGTATAAAGGGAGCCCAGCCCAGAGCCACATCTGAAGACCAACAGATGCCATGGAGCTACTAATCATGCAGCTTGGAGACCCAAGAGGGCCACAACACCCACCGCCACCCCCACCCCCCGGACCCCCCCCCCGGACTACCACCGAGGCAGCGCAGAACAAGGCAGCGGACCTTCCGAAAACGCACCTTTACGGATGTGGTCCACACTCAGCCACCTCAGTGTTGTGGCGTGCACCATGTCATGATAATTGGACTGCAGCCATGCTAATCGTCATGCAGTGTCACTTGCATTGTCAGTGTGGCTCACGGACCCGCAGCTTTGCTGGGTTCAGCACATGTGCATGGGTTTGTTGTGAGATTCGTGATGTGTGGGGAGGGCCCCCTCTGGGCACATTGTCGACGGGGGCCTACTTGCTGTTTCTATGTGTGCTGCAGTATGCCAAGGAGATCAGGGACATGATCCAGAGTCATTGTGGGTGTGCACTGTGCCATACTTAATTGTGCATGTGTGCCATTGTGCCCATCTCCCCCGTCCCCCCAGTCCCTGGTCGTTACTCACCCTGTTGCTGTTGGGTCAGGTCATGTTGAGCAGTGTCCGGTCCCCCAACTCCTGCCACCGTCTCCCCACTGATGACTGTGGACACCATTTCCTCCATCTCATCCAGCTCCTGCTGTGGCGCTGGACTCCCACCTCCAGTCTGCAATGCTGCTTTCAGGTTGTTAGCGAGTTTCAGCTTGGTTTTGCGCTTCACATCATCCCAGCGCTTCTTGCAGTCGTCCACTTCCCTTCTATTCACTCCGACTGCATTCACCTTGGCCAAGATGGACTGCCATATTGCAGTTTTAGTTGCCAATGACACAGTGGAGGTGATGAACAGTTGTTGGTGGTGTTCTATCACCTCCGTAATCAGGATCTTGTTTTCCTGCGGACTGAATCGCGGGTTCCTCTTCTTCTTCTCCTTGCCCTTCTCCTTCCCCGAGGTCCCTGGCTGGTCCTCCGGGGGGTTTGTGGGGTTCTGGTTGGCCTCTGTAGTTGCTCCAGCTTCCTCCATGGTGCTTCTCGGTTGTTTGGGTTTTGTTTTTTATTTTTTTTGCAGCTTTTATGGTGATTTTTCTTGCCTGACGTGGGAATAGCAAGCCTGGCGCTGCTTATCGCTGATGTTTTTATCGCTGTTGGGCCCATCCCCACTTTTTTCACGTTCGGGTTTCCTTTTTTATCGGCGTCCCGGTAATTTTAACGCGGACATTTGACGCGCACTCGGGAATCTATCGCCTGTTGCCGGCATGTTGGGAATACGCCGTTAACACGGCATTAGTTTCCCGCGATAGACGGCGTTGTGTAAAATTGCGTTAACCTAGGTTGGCGATAATTATCGCCCGTTCTTGAGAGTATCCCCCTATGTGTCTTGCAAAACAATGGTTACATCAAACAGAGGCAGCCCTATTACCCGAACCTGGGACCAATAAATATTATACCAACTACAAGAAAAAGTTATACAAAAGCAACAATAAACTATATTAATTAATATTATTAATGCAAGAATATCTTTTTACAAAAAAACCTGTTATATAACAATACAAATATACAACACACAAAGGGTGCTCGCAAGGTTACACAATAAACATCACTAAAGTCTTCATCAGGACAAGCACAACAATTTTGAGCAACCAATCGTTGTAGTTTGTGCGGTCTGAATCACACATACTCAGACGTAATCAAAACCAAGGGACCCGCATGAATAATTGTACGAGACCGGGAATCCGGTCAAGAAACTTAGAGTGCACGTGTACAATTCACAGTGCTCTCATAGGTACCGGTGCAACTTTAAAACCGACCACTCGAGATTACATGAAGCATGAACGCTGCCCGATGAATCTAGCAAGCATTAGCCTCACTCTCTGTCAATTGCTTGTCCTGATGATGACCTTATACATTGAATAGGCCGAAATGCCATCAATGCCTTTCCTTGGCACATATTAAAGAGGAAGCATTAATTGCAATTTTTGTTCCTGTTATCTGTTGGACCTGTTTTGTTTTATTTCTTTCCTCTGCCATTGTTTCCCTGTTTACTCTGTAAATTGTGTCTTTAGTGATGTCTATTGTGTAACCTTGCAAGCACTCCTTGTGTACTGTATATATGTATTGTTTAGTAAAAAGATGTTTTTGTACTAATATCTGTTTTTTGATCAATTATGTTGGGTACCTTTTCATGATTTTTCATGATTTTTGTTGTTTTCTTCATGTATATTGTCTTTTAATTTAATTGTGCCTCATTTATGTAAAACTTTAACAGTTTATTGTTGCTTTTTGTAAAATAATGGGCACACAGGCTATCCCATTATCAGTTACCTCAATGATTTAACAGAAAAACAATTTCATTCTATTCACTACATTTGCTGCAAAATTGAAGTTGTTTGCGCAAAATACCCTTTTTTATGCCGCAAAATTTTCAAATCATTCCTCCATATCCTGAGAGATAAACAAAAGACTGCGTTCACTTCTTTTTCAATGAAGCTCAAGTCTGAAGTATGCTACAGAAGTGCAACCTCCCCTCATTCATCAGTAGGTCAAAGCAGGTATTCTGCACTAGGTCTCACTGTACCTAGTGAGGATTCAGCTTCAGGACTGAGGAAAAGGAGTACAGTATAAGCATATAATGGGATTGAGCAGATAAATACTTACAAAAAGGACTACCACTAGTGGCTTTCTACATTGGAAGTGATGAGGTCGCTATGTAATGTCCCATACTTAGCTCTATCATGCCCAAGGTATTACTGGCCTTCCTAGTGCCAAGACAATCATCAAAATCTTTCTGAAGCTCTGCTCTGCTATATGGCTTACGGTACAAGTGCTTTCAGAAATACAGTGAAAATGTAAAAAAAAAAGTAGAATGTGGTTTTAGCGGTGGCAGCCCAAATTTGGTACACTCAAGTGCTAAATCATGCAGATTGAATGCATGAAATTAATAGGGCGCGTGTACTTTCAGAGCACGGTTCAAGAGACAACCAATTTAGAAAGGTAATATGTTCCAATGTAATAGTGAATGACCTGAAAGTGGAAAGGCAGTCGTGGGGAAAAGGGCGGCTTGGACTTAGAGGAGCACTGAGATGAACAGGCAGATTCTACTAGCAGAAAAGGGTTGTGTCCTCACTGTGTAAACCCATTGATGAGATCTCATATAGAATGTTTGCCCAGTTTTGAATACTGTATCTCTCGAATTTGAAAGACAGATTAGAGAGAGAGCTTGTACAACAAACTCAAAAAATTAAGCATCGTAGGTGGGCAAAGTAAAATCTAAATAGGGCTTTTGTAGAGAAAGACAGGAAGAAAGGTAGTGAACATGACTTTTTCATGACAAAATCCACTTTAAAAAAAATAATTTAGTAGGGTCCCCAAAGAGAAAACATTTTAACCAATGTTAACTATTACAAACTAAATTTTGAGAACATTTTCTGTAAATGTAGACTAAGGTTGATATTCAGTAATGCCTTTACATTTATCACGATCAATATTCTATGCATATAAAGTGAAAATAGAAGGGACATCTTAAAAGGAAAGTTCAAAAACTATGTTCTGTGTTTCTTCTGCTACAGTAAGTCCAGTATATGAAATTAAAAGCAATCTGTAATCAAGGAAGTCTCTACACCGAGGTGACTTTACTGACTACGGGCGTATGTCATCAAAGAAAATAATAATGCTCAATGTTAATTTTAATTTTCTCCCATTTAACGTGCATAATATTGCAAGCATTGAATGCCCTTCAGTTCTCTTTTATAAAAGCATGTGTTGCCACGTATATGTGAAAATTATGTTCATTTTCACGTACACTTCTAAAGTGGTTGCAAAAGCTTCAGTGCTCCTTCCCAGACTCACACACTTCACTCGCTAGCCCTCCGCGCCCCCGAGTGACACCACTCAAAGTGTGAAACAGATGTCAGACACATAATGAACTCCACTGGGTAAAGGCACACAGAAAATAAAGCGAATGATTTTGTGACAAAGGACTGATTGTACGTAAGAAGTTTGACGAGATTAGAAGAAGAAAAAGTATGAAGAGCAACACAGAAAAATGCTCGACAACTCCACAAAAATGGCAGCGAATGCATCGATGTTCCGCCAGCAGAGAAAAAACAAAGAAAATGTAAATGGCCTGACAAGAAGGAGAGAAAAAGGCAACGCTACCAGAGACGTTTTAAGTCATGGGCAAAGTGGGCGCTGGCCCAGGGCCCCATACTTTCAGGGGTCCCCTGATAGAGCCCACTCTGCTCAGCTGATAGACCAGTCCTGATGATCTTTAATGATTCATAAACATTTGTTTTAAATACCGTTTTCCTTTAATGTATTTTTAATGCAGGTAATTTGTGGGAGTTAATTAAAGACATTTTGCAGAAAATGATGTTTGTGTTTTTCAACACCATGCAACATCAATAAAAAAGTTTCTTTTAGATTGAAACAGGACCTCACATATGAGAAATGGGAGAGGGTCACAGAGATTATTTGCAAAAATGTTAGTGAGCCACTGCCGTATTACTCAATAGAAAACCCATTACAATCCCTGACTATTAGGTGGAAAAACATTTAGAATTTGGACCAGTGTGTCTGTGCACTGTCAGTGACTTGGCCAAAAAGAGCATGAAAGAGCTGAAATTGGATCATAAATTCAAAGCTGATTCGAACATGGGCCTCCAAAATACGTTTGGCCCAGGGACACCAAAATCCTTAAGATGTCCCTGGACGCTACAGACATAATAAGGTTGAACTGGACAAGGACATGCTAAATATTGGTGTTCCATGAGTCTAACAGTTGTGTGATGTGTTCCATGAGTCTGATAGTTGTGTTATGTGTTTAGTGTATTGGTGGAGCAGAAAAACAAAGTGAATGGAGATGACATACTGATACCAGTTTTTGGACCAGTTATTGGTGTCCCTTTAGATGGTTTAAGAATGTCTTATCCTTTTGTAGTCATAACAATGGACCATTTCAAAAGTTGGTGAAATCTGTTGCCTTCTCTATGCAGTGCCCATAATGCGACTGTCCTCCGGGTTCCATTCCGGTAGGTGGTATATTGTATTTTTAACAAGTATTTGGACAGATCACGTGGCTATTTTTTGTTTTAACCAAGGGATAAAGAGAAACTGGCAGGAATTCATATTTTGTAGCCACAAAAAGTAAAAAGAGCAACGTAGAAACATAATCCCATCCTATTTCCCACATTTGTTTATCAGGATTCACAGATGAATAAATGCCATTCGCCGGTTGAACAGGTTTCTATTCAGCAGGGGAAATTTGAGATTAAACTGGAATGAACCGTGCATAATGGAATCTTCCAGGAGGGGCAACATGAATATTCAGATCAACAGCAAAGAGTGAGACCCACCATGCACAGCGCTAGAGCCACATCTCTTCTTTCAGCCACCGCTGACACTTCTGCGCCTCCAGATCATTGGTTACTGAAAAAAGGGAGAATGTTCTCTTTCAGCTGGTACTCATTGATTAATGATGAGACAAAGAATGCACACACTTCGGACGTTTTCTTATATTTTATTAAAAAGAAAAATCTCTTAAATGCCTGAACAAAATATTACACTTTATGCCGTTTGATAGTTGCACTCATGAAAGTGAATTGAAGCATTCCTTGTCCTACAAATTGGCTTCATCGTGTTTTCTGAGTAATATTGTTTGTTCACTATTGCTTTTTTCCAGTGGTATTTACACAAGTTAAATATATATTGTCATTCTGTCATACAGTCTCTTTTTAGCAACACAGTAGTTTTGTCAGCACAGTTTTCATTATACATTTAACAGAGACAATGCAGTTATTGGTAATGTCATATTGATGCGACATTTTGGGGGACAGCATCACTTTCAATGGAACAGTAAACAGAGTAGAAAGACAGAGGACTGACATGGAGAATAAATAAATTGGTACATACATGCAGAACAACAGCAAATCTATTGAATACTCAATACGAGTGCCCCATTACTCCTGATGGTGCCAGTAATGAGGCTTGCCGACCAGTTCTTCAACATGAAGCCAATGGCTTCTAGTGGTCAAATTACAATCAACGATTATCTTTATGCATTATGGGCACCCATTTTTTTTTTTTAAAAGAAGCAATTTTTGACTTTAATTAACTGTTGTTCTCATAAAGTCTCAACTGACTGTATTATAAGCTCCACCACCAAGATGGCTGATTTTGTATTAGCATTGCCCACTTGTCCTTTCCTCCTTACAAGATTATTGAACTCAAACCCAACTGATTTAGAGCCACAGAATAACTTACATGGTTAGTGCTACTATTATAAAAACATAGATTTCAAATTTCAAATCACTATAATATGTCTAAAAAATTCTTTGATTGAGAACATTGTAACTCCTTTGGAAGGTTACTGTTTGAGATGTTGATTTATTGCATATAATTCGTTTTTTTCAAATCAATTTTCAGTTTGGCAATGTTCTGTAAAGTCAATGGAGAAACTAATTGCAATGGGCGTTCAAACAGTAACATCAAACTGGAGATCTCACATCAGTTATGCTCTTCAGTCTGGTGGAATTTTGCATACCTGATTGTATGTCTACATAGAATCTCATTTTAGAGTACTATGCTCCCCTGCCTCTGAGATATATATCGTACCCCTTATTTCGTACCCAGCACCAATATGGCTCTCTCCTACTGATAACAACTTCGATAGAAATATTTCAACACTAACAAAAAAAATCACACAAATAGTAGGGGAGACCAAAAGCCCTATGAAGGGGCTTAAGTTGTGCTGAAACTCACAAACTGACATATATGCAGTTTAATACAGGCAACGTCCTTGCTGTTTCCTGTTCTAGAAACCAGATTGCACCCTTTTTGTCAAGCTAAAATCCTGCTCTTGACTTTTCTCGATGTTTAAGTTGTATCCAGATAGGACTGCATAAATTCTCACAGTGGTCTGTTTAAAACACGAATGGAACCGGTTCATCAGAGGTCTTAACACATGTTTAGACTTGCACTAATGCACTGGTGAGTCTTATCCTTGGTGTTTCCTAGCTCATAAACCATAATTTCTTTAGGTTACTATTAACCACGCCTATTTCTTATAATCCTCCTCATGCTGATACTCTGCAGAGCAGAAAAGGACCACGTACAATCAATGCACATAAGGTTTTGTGAAACGCACATGGTTAGTGGCATACTGTGCAATTCTTGGGTGAACTGATGTGAAAAATTGGTTGTTGTAACATTTCAATTAATCGCAATATATTTTTTGCTTAAGAGAAAACGTTAGTGGGAGATCACAGTGCATAAGAAATCACAAGAGGGCATAGAGTAATTGTACTAGAGACAAGTCTAAATAGTATGATCAGGTAATTAACAGATCTAAACGCAATAAATTATATTTAGCCCTGTAGATATCCTCAAATGTGAATGCATTTGGATGGCTACAGAAAGGACTATTTGCTGGGTTTAAAAAGAAAGTTCTCCTAAAAGTATAACTTTTCACCTATATATATATGTGCAGTGGTCAGTAACGCAGAACAGCCAAGGAACCAGACAAAATTATCTTTTGGACCCTCGCATATCACCTTTAAGGTGGTTATGGAGTATTGTGGGCAGACATGGGAGAGAGTATTATGGAAATAAAGAATCTCACAGTAATTTTGCTTTGTGTATTTTATGGGCAGCAGTACAAGTTCTTGGTAAGTACCACACACATTCTACCATGTCAGTCCTCATGAGATTTGTAAGGAAACGAAGTGGCGATAACGCACCGTTAATTTAGCAACTAGACTTTAGTGCAATAATGAAACCAAACAATTAAACTCAGGTAACCACACATTGCCATCAGGACCATCGATTCCTCTTCTTGTGAATCAGAAATGATGTACTGCTTTTTCACATATGAACTCCAAGGCAGGACATATCCACTCAAATGGACGATAGCATTGGAATAGGACTAGAGAATGGGTGAGTGTCTTTGGAAGACACATGTAATATCAGCCATGAAAATGTCAATCCCATGGTGACATATACAAAGTGCAGTGATATTTAACAGTGTTCCCTGTTTGTGGTTGATACGAAGATTGTATATTTTGCCTGTAAACCTCTGCAGAGCTACAAGACCTCCTGATGGCCAATTGCATTACATCATGTTATAAATAGACTCTCACATCCAATGGCTGGACATGTGACTTAGAGGCTAAACTGTTTTCTATAGAACCACAAGACCTAAATTGTATACAAATTCAAAGCTTTAAGTAAATTGTATGATCCTGGCCAAACCTTTAAATGTCAAAACAACTTAATTCCATCAGTTAAAAATTAGATTGATTTAAAAAAGGCCATCAGCTAGCTCCCAGAGCTAGGCCGTAATAAAAACTTTACTAGTTTAGCTGAGGTTTATGAAGAGCCATTAGAATACCAGTGAGGCCCATGCTTCTGTTCCATAAACCTTAGCAGTCTACAGTTAGAATGGCCTAAAACATGGGCATCCTACATTGGTCTGGGGCGGGTGGTCACGTTCTAAGCCAGAAAAATTATGTTTGCTATTAAAGTTCCAATGTAATTAACAAACTGTGATGCAGGCTTGTTACTGATACATACAGTTGTGATGAACCTTAGAGTGTAAAACAAGGCTGCCTAGTCTAGATTCCACCTCTTGCCCCCTCCTTCCACCACCCTGCACTTCCTGTCTCTTGAAAGCAAGAACCGGCAAGAGTGAGATAAAGCGCTTGCCGGTTCTTGCTTTCTCCTTTGTCACTGCTGTCCAATCTTTCTCTTCCTCTGGTTCTTCCCTGTATTGACACTCTCTTTCTCCATTTGGTTCAAAGTCAGATGATAAAAAAGTGAGTTGCTCGTGCTTACCACTGGCACAAATTACACAGTAAATCAGTAGTGCACACCTGTGTAAAGATGAACAGTTAACCAGCGATAACCTTGCTACAGCCAGTTACTTCAGGTCTTCATCTGCAAACTTCTATGTGTACAGTGGTAATGCTTCCTAATAAAGGTATTACCACTTCTACACTGCCACAGTATTTACCAGCAGTATCAAATGAGGGTTAAATTCTGGAGAAATAAAACGTTAGGCTCTCGTTGTGAAAGGTGGTACGATACTACCATACCTAAGCAAAAGGATTTAAGAAGTAAATAATCTTATTATCCAATTTCTGCATATCCAGCTAAGAACATGTGTTACTTTTAGCACATTTGCTGCAACAAGAGGGTTTCTAGGTGCTGCCCTGACAAATCCAAAGTTAAGCTTGGAACCAGGACTAGATGTGGAACTACAACGTGATACCCACAAAAACAATTGCCTCTAACTGGACAGCAACTGGCTTTGAGCTGTTTTATAAAAGTATAAAAGCGGACTCTACGCATGATCTTTTGGGAAGTTTTGGAGAGTGCGTTGACGAGGTGCGTTTCTGCAGGATGCCTCAGAATACACAATTGTTATTACAATAAATATGTACAGTAGTTCCTTGTTAGTTCTGGGAGTAATAAAAAGAAATCCCATGAGTAATGATGTGATACCCAATGGATGGCACGTACCACAGCTGGAATGCAAATACCATGTGGCGAGGCAGCAGCAATGCATATGGCTCTTTGTACAGAAAACAGAATAGTTACATTAGCACAATCCATTCCATTCAGGTGTACACAATGGACACAATAATACATTACAAATAAGAACATGTGCTACTGTCTATACAGAAACGCCATGTTTTGCTCCTACACAAAGAAAAGTACGAACAAATCCTACACACACAAGGACACATTGTTCTATGAAGTGGAACCAACACTTAAAGTTTCATAAAGTTGGTGTTGATTATGAACACCTATCACAGCTTTTTTTTCTGATCAACACTGAAATTCAGTCAACTCAAGAACATGGTGTCACTGACAATCTGTCAAATTATGACGGCAAGCATTCAGCTCCTGCTCACAGTAGATATGTCAGCAAGCTAATGGCATATTAACATTGTGCTATGTAATCAAGCTTGCTCGTTCAAAAGCAGGAGGCCTCGTGGCCAAAGAGCAAGATGATAGTTAAGTACCGTATTACTTCTGAAAGCAACAGTCCTTGTTTTTAATCTTAATCAAATATTGCATGCTTCCATAATTACACCATCTTCAATAGTTGTTTCTTTGGGTGGGGGGAAAGGATGGAGGGGTTGGATTGTTTTGCATTCCGAGAAACAAGAGTTTGGCGACACAAGTCATACAAAATCCAGGATGTATACTTCATAGTTGCAAAAAGCTTTCGACGAAAATGTTGGATAAAACCTTTGCTTAACTGCGCCATTTTTTCCAATGATGTTTAATATCTTTGATCATTGACAGTTCTGTAAAAACAGTTACATAACATTCTCGAAGAGCTGTAATGATCTCATAATGTTGTCGTCCTGAAAGTAAAGAAATAACAACATTATACATCTTTGATAGATTAAAAATATAGTGCACATTTATTAACACAGCATACTTAGTTCCTTGGCAGCGTACTTAATAAAATGCAGTTAAGCTTGAAGACATGTCTCAGAACTGCAACAAATAGAAATCAAAACAAATTCCCTGTATTTTCGGTAGAGGCATGTGAATTTCTGGAGTCGAGAAGACAACCATCTGATAATTTAAAGTGATATACAAAAAAAACTTGTGACATTTATAAGATAGACATCTTTAGTTGCCCTTCATGGCAGCATGACACAGTTCGGGCTGCCACTGAGGACAGCATGTGGAGTGGCACCAGTAGGCAATGGCACTCTATCCCTACACAGAGGCCTCTTGGCATAGTCCCAAGTCAGCTAGCTCCTGCCCTCTCTCACAGGTTTCACCTACTTAGAGTGCTGTGATAATTATTACATTAGACTCTAATTCAAAATGGCTCATTTTTCTTCTAAACAAAGCAGAAAAAGGGGACAGTGCTTTTTGACTGAAGTGTCTAACTTTCAGATATTGCCTTATACTATCATCTCTAAAAGAGTTACTCAATAGCTATCACTTTTAGATAGCCTTGTGTGAGACACTGAGAGAGGAATGAGTTTAAGCTTCTGGTTATCATCCCTGATCTAATGGGCAAAGAGAGTGAACCAGTCAAAGTTTGTAACAATGTTCACAATGCTACTGTAATGCAACTCAAGACAATTGGGCTTCTTATTTACCACTTGAAGATTTTTCTTACAATATTGATAATGCTACCAATGTTTCACCTTTCTTTTGAATGCAAACAGTTTTTCCGTCTTCTTGCTTTTGATACTTTTGTTCCAGCAGTGACTGATTACTAAAGTCAATTATAGAAGCATAGACAAACTGTTTCAGAAAGTTTCTATCATACTAAAACCAAAATTATGATATACCAATTAGGCAAGATGAAGATCTGTCTCCTTTTTGCTTGGAGAGAAGGTTTGGCTGTCTTGTGAGAAATTGGGTTGTTGGTTGACTAGGGTGTGAACCCTGGTCAAACAACATCCACAGTCCCTTGCAGGGTGAAGCTACCCAGGGAACAATGAGCAGCTACTAACTGTTGCGCAACTTGGAAACAGTCGGTGGCTGCGCGCTGTTCGGGACTGTAGACTCACACGCTAGGGAAGCCGTGTGTATTATTTAACTTTCCGATTGTATGCCAGTCTCCTGAAACCATTGCCCTTGGACCAGTCCTTTGTGATCCCATTCATAGACCTTGATTGCCCTTATGACATCTTATTGACATTTCATTAATTTATGCCCATGGTCAGGTTGCTACTTTTCTGTCCGCAGAAAGACCACACCTAAATTACAGCCAGGGGTCGAAACGTCGATTTATTGGTCTTAATCCTGTTTGCTTATGATGCTGGCCACTGAGAAATCCTAGTGTTTTGGGGGATCGTATTTTATTTTTATAAAAATTTCTGAATGGTTAAGGCAACTATATGTTTTGTGCACTGGATTTTGTTCTGTATTTTGTTTATGCACCTATTTTTCACAGCACTGCCCTGCCACTTGTAGCATCTATTCCCTTATTGTAATTGTCGCAATAATATATATAGTATATATGTATATTTGTTTCTACATGTACAAATCAATTAACTATTGATTAAATCACTACCTTTACGATTATGTAGTACATTAATTGTGTTAGCAAGGCCAATGAGTCCGTTTGCGGTACTCCTAAATGATTCCTAATGGAACTTTGTTTTGTACATATGCACTTGCTCAAAGTGGCATTTTCAAAATTGTAATGTAAAATCTGACTTTACCATTAAAGAGGAATTTTCATTACAATTTCATAGATACCAAACATGAAGGGCTTATCTATTGTCAATCAAAAGGTAGCACTTATTAAATGTTTTAAGGACAGATAGGCCTCACAGTAGTGAAAAACGAATTTAGGAGTTTTTCACTATGAGGACATCTAAAATTTAAAAGTACAAGTCCAACCATTTAATTACAAATCACCCTGCCCTATAGGCTACCTAGGGCCTAACTTACGGGTGACCTATATGTAATAAAAGGGGAGTTTAAGGCTTGCAAGGAGGCTATATTGCCAAGTCGAATACTAAAACTGCATTCAGACTGCAAAGGCAAGCCTGGGACATGTTTTAAGGGGCTACTTGAGTGGGGGCACACTATGTGCTGCAGGCCCACAAGTAAGGTTTAATTTATAGGCCCTGGGTATATAGTATATCACTCTACAAGGGACTTATAAGTAAATTGAATATACCAACTAGGTGTAAACCAATTTAACCATTTTTAGAGAGCACAGGCAGTTTAGCACGAATTAGCAGTGGTAAAGTGCACAGAGTCCTGAGGCCAACAAAAACTAATTCAGCAACAGTTTTGTGGTCCATTTGTGGCTTTCCGGTTGTTGTTGCCTCATACCTTGAAGATTCATTTTGTTCTTCATTCACCTCAACTGAAATCATATGTGCCCGATTATTATAAACTTCCATCTGAACCTCCAGCAGTTATGGTATCAGGACAACCTGAATATGAGATTAAAGGGAAAGGAGAATCCTGGAAGTTTCAGGTTGGTTTCAATTTTTGAGCCATTGAAAGGATTATTCTCATAGTGAGCGCTCTTAACTGTTCACCGTTTCCTTCTAAAGCACCTAATAAATGCCCGAGCTTCAGGAGGGCGCTTATGTTACTATTGTACGGGGATTTGTGCAGGAGGCATTCCAAGAACTTATCAGTGACTGCTTGGGTTGAGAAGGAGAAGAAGTGTACCATGTACTCTTCAACAGTACATTGTCAGATGTCATGCTCAGATTGCTGCTGAGCATCCTCACTGCCTTGGTTGTTCTAGCACTTCTGCAGTTACCAGAGGGGTTTTCCATGAGTTGTGTGAATTGGAATTGATAATTTTGAGTGGCGGGGCGGATGCTAAATTTGGGCTTCTTCTTTATAGTCAAGCAGATGAATGAGATCCTGAAAGGGGTGGATACAAGCCTCAGAAATAGCTATTTCCAAAATGGTCGTCTGGCTATTAGATGATGTCAGAGTTTTCCAATTCAAGATAATGCAGAGTCTTTCTGTGTGATGTCAATTCCTGTTCAAAGAATTTATGAAGGAGGCTTTATGATGTTGTAGGGATTCTGCACATACACAGAGCTATGCACAGGATAATAGGACCTCGGAGTATAGTGGTGAACCAACCATGCACCTTAGTACCCACAATCCCAATCCGACTAGCTTTAGCGTCTCATTAGCAACGATGCTACCAATGATTAGACAACCCAGAACACGGTCTCTCTCTATCAGGACTCGCGGGAGCAAGAACACCCTTTCATAACTCACTCATACCTGTCCACAACGTGCGTAATAAGAGACACTGTATAGTTTAAAATGTTTATTTCAACTACCGTGCTCTAATGCATAAGGATAAAATAATAAGCATAGTTACAATTCCATAGAATACAAACGGGGAAAGCATTTCATAAAGCAGTGGATATAGGGCTAAATGACCATACCACCCTCCCCGTGCTATTAGCTAGTTTATTATAAAAATAGAAGACCTCTGGGCATTGTCAGGCGGACCCTCATTCCTTAATATCTAGATGCAAGGTTTACATCATCAGACAAGCACAGCGCTTCTCTCTGGAAAGGTTTTTCTCCAAGTGTCTCTAACAGTGAAATCACAATATTAAAAGCACACGAATTTCTCCAGTGCAGCTGTACTTAGTGTTATGTCTAAGTGCGAGGGACTGGCCAGATCAGCAAGAACAAGGGACGTTGTTTTTCGACCTTGTACATGTTGTGCAGACGTAACCCACAGGGAACAGGAGAAAAGGTGAAAGGCAGAAATGCAGACAGTCCTAATATAGCCGGGCACAAGCAGAGGCTGGAAAAACAAAGTCACAAAGCAACGTGCGCAAAAAAGGCATCATGGCAGCCAGGCCTAAGCCAACTTAGCAAGGCAGACCAGGAGGCCACAAACCACATGACACCCTCCCCTGGTCAGTCCATCGGTGAAGACAGAGTTCAAATAGATGGAGCAGAACGGTAGCGTCTGTGATGGAATACCCCCCCAAGAAGGAGAATGTATGGGAGAGAAAAAAAATTGTTTGCAGAATAAAAAATCCCAGGGAGGCAGAACGCCGAAAGCGGAGGCCCCTAATCTAATAGAGTGTAAGTGCAGAAAAACGCCACACCTTCCAAGAGGACATCGTTGGAATCGTCAGAAAAAAGAGACGCCATCCAGTCCATTAAATCAAAACTGCATTCATGTTCCTCGCAAGAGGGAGCAGCGGACAGCATTGCGGGACAACTTGCGTGATACTCAATATAACTTTGTTGTAGGAGAGTCTGAGCAACCGCCCAGACATCCCATTGTGCCAAAATTCCAAGTGCAGCCATACGCGCCATGTAGCCAGCACCGGAACAGTCCCGTTCATGGGCCTCTAAGGGACCCACCAATTGGACAAAATCCGGTTGAGACAGAGACGTATTGGAGAGGCAATAATCCAAAGACCATGAGAAAGGACATCGAATGCAAGACATCACAGGTTGCACGCAAGGGAAATACGCAAAGCAAAAAGAAAGTCTATAGGACACACTCAGTGTCGCCAATGGCAGGATGCCGAAGCCAGCAAGGATGCGTTCACGGAGCATCCGGAGTCGACCGTGGTCGAGAAGGCCCCCAGGAAGTGCAGCCATTGCGTAGCACACAGACCAAAAGCAATATACCAGCCGCTAAGGCGAGGATCAACGGAAAGTGATGCATTGAAAACACGGTGAATGAGTTCACCGAAATTTTGTGGGAGGTTCGTGTTCAAAAGGGCCTGTATTTCACTGTGGGTACTCGCCACCTGGAGAATGAATGTCTCCCGGGCGGATGTGAGCATAACCTCCTGGTTCAATAATAGCGCCTTTATTCTGCTCAATTTATTGAAATCCGCCTTCAAAGTCGGAATGGAAGGCCAAATTAAACTATCTATGATGTCGTGCGGGGGAGGAAAAAGCACATTTTTGGAGCAGACAACCCTGTGGGAAACTGCTACAATATAGGGTATGCCGGCTAGCATGCCACAGCAGTCCTGATTATTCAGAAGGAGATAGCTACCATTTGCAAGCACAGAAAAAGTAGGAGATATAGCAGGAGCAGGAATGCCCTTCAAAACACAAGCAAGATTCGGAGTCGAAACATTACAAGCTCCGTGCAATTTAATGTTTTTGCAAATAAGGGAATGACCCACAGTAGAATCGCATGACTCCCCCGTGAGAAAAACGTCCTTTCCGTCTCTAAGGCATTTATACATGAAAGGCAGGGACCAAAGTTCATGCAGGAAGGCACTGCCCAAGGGCTGAAAACGGCCCACAGGATAATGTTTCATGCACAAACTAAATTCAAATAAAGAAAAAGGCAAGGCGATAACCCCGTGAACTAGCCACACAGCAGAATCCAATTCCGCCACAGAGAATGGTAAGGGCTCTATCTTTTCGATATGTAATAGAGTGTATGTTGCATCTTTCATGGACATGAACTGCTGTTTCTCAGTTAAATTAAAAGGCAAGAATAAGGCAGAGGTGTTCAAAAAGTGTCAAGGAACTTTACCCATTTTAAGTGTCTGCAAAGTCCATGCAAACTGCATTACTGAACGCAATTGATTTTGACCATGATATAACACAGAAACATCATCTTGTACAATATCAACAACAGAGGAAACAATATTCTCTAATGTGTAAATGCGGGAAGACAGGGTATTAATACTATTGTCAACAACAGCAAGCACCTTTTCTAAATTTGCTTGATCTATTTCCCGAAGACGGGAAGCAGCTTCAATTTGCGAAAGCTTCCAGAGTTCATTGTAAGTCTCATAAATGAATCTCTTAGGTCGAGGGTCACGAGGCCCCAGAACAAAATCGGACAGATCAATGTTGCCTGATAGCAGGGATAAATGCTGTTTCACAGAATCTAATGAAGAGTGCTGCAACCACTGTTTACATAATTTACCAACAGAATATGTTGTAACTGAACGAGAGTCAGAAAACCTCGGGTCTTGCCTATCCTGTTTGTACCCAGGAGCCGAGTCATGAAAACGAAGCTGGCAGGCATCTGCTGCCGTCGGCCAAGCCAACCAGGGTGACTGAACAAACATGGAGATATTAAACGAATTGTTCTGAAGCAAAGCTTGCACAGCTGTAAGGGAAACATTAAAATGCAAGCTTCCGTTGGGAGTGGAATGCAATACAGGAATGGAAGGTGCATTCAATTGTTTGGAAGTAGCCAAGCCCCAACACGTTGTTTGATAGATGGTACAATTTAAAAATAAAATTTGGGTCGGAATGAGGCAAGCACGGTGCAAGGCTTCTGTGCCTTGCACCTGCCATGGCTTGGAGCCCCAAATAGATTTCAAGTCAATGGTGTCCTTCCAGTACTCATAACCACTAACACAGCTAAGGCGTTCAGAAAGGAACCCGAATATAGCAATTTGGTGTGGGTTAACATGATTTTCTGAGTTGACGAAGTGTTTAATTTAAAATAATAGGACCCAGGGTTCGATCTATCAAAGTTTGTAAAATAAGTAAACTTATTTCTAAGAGTCTGGGAGCTACCTGGCAAAGGGGTCGGACAATGCTCCCATTGGGTGTAATTAAAAGGACCCCTAAGGGTACTTGGTTTATGGAGAAAGTGGTTGCCCCAATGCTGGTAACAATATAAATCGGCATAACTTGCAGAATTCATGTACAAATCTTCAGCATTAAAAGCAGCATAATATTTCAAATCAGTAAATAACGATTCAACTGCATGCACATCCCAATCGTCAGAATGAATATTACTTTTAACGACATCACCCATTGAAACACGAAGGACATTTGGTACATTAATAATCTCGGTTGGTCCATGAATTTGGAAATTTACCGCATCCCATACGATGCCATCGGCGACTGGGAAAGCTGAAATGTTCACAAATGTGTGGTCACGCTTCATGATGTGAGATGAAGAATGCGGAGCCAAAGTTCCAGCGACACAGTTCACTGCAGAGCGTTCTGGTAAATAGTGACCATTGATGAGTAGAAAAAAAACTGTGACAAAATCAATGGACATGAACAGAAAAATCAGAAATAGTACCAACCAGATGTATGTCCATGGAGGGATCAAAAAATTGTCTCTGAACCAGGATACAAAAATATGAATCTGGACGGGATAAGTGCTGAGGTGGAATCCGAGTCAAAGGAATAACGTGTTGGGCTCAGTAGCGTTGTTGGTAGATGAGCCACCGACTCGGTGGCGGGGTAGGTATACTCAGTCTCCTCGTTGCAGGGGGAATCCGGGCAGTCGAGTAAGTGATCAGGCAAATCTACTATCTCGATAGCAACATCAGTGACCGTTCGGGCTGGAGGGCCACACACATTTGTCCGGGAAATGACTGGACAAGAGACCGCTGGTGTTACACTATTCAGGATCGGCCAGATGTTGTAGCTTGACATTTTCCACTGAGATGTATCTGTTCTCTTTGCGACCAGGAAGCGGTGGTAAGATGACTGTACGAGTACCCTTCAAGCCAAGGACTGGAACCGGTGCACGATAAGAGGGGCCAAATTCTTTTTTGTTCTCCACCTTCTCTCGGACCAGATCTCCAACTTCGGAAGCCAGCCGGCAACCGGAATCTGCAACGCAGCGTCTGTGGCTGAAGGTAAATGTTCAATTGCAAGTTTGTCTCGGGCTTCTTGTAAGTCCTGCAACATAGTAGAATGGTTATCTACATCAAAGATTGCGGATTGCGCCGCCATGTCTAGACCATCAAGGTCGGGCACAAACATTCGTATGCCAAAGAGCATTTCGTATGGGGTCCGCCCACCCAGAGGTCTTCTAGGGAGATTATTAAGTGCACGTTGTACGGTATACAAGTGGGCCAGCCAGTTCCTGCCAGTACCTAAGACTCTAGCTGTCAAGGATTGCTTTAAGTCACGGTTCATTCGTTCAACAATCGAATTGCCCTCAGGCTGATATGGAGACGAAAATTTCACCCGCACCCCCAGTGACCCCATTGCGTCCTTGTACGCCTTAGAGGCGAACGCTGGTTCTTGGTCAGAATGGAAGGTGCCACAGGCAAAAATTCACACAAAAACACGCAAATCCCTTATGACATTTCGAGCGTCAGCACTCCGTTGTGGCCAAAACAAGATGAAACGTGTGCATGAATCCACTGCAACCGAGATGTACTTATATGCAGTGTCAGAAGAAAATGGACCGCAGTGATCCAGGTAAACACAACCAAAAGGTCTGTTAGAAATGCAGAGCGGTGTCTGTGGTGGCTGTGTAACCGTGGAAGGCTTAATTTGCTGACAAACATCACAAGAAAGCACATAAGTACGGGTCTGTTTATATAAACCACGCCACCAGTAACGCTGCTGCAAGATGGAAACCGTCGCAGACACGCCAGCATGAGCCGAAGCCATGCCTTCGTGTGCAGCCGTTATCAAGGAAAGTCTGCGGTCCGCGTTGGGAATCAGCCGATCACCAACGTTTGGAATTCTTACGTAAAGAGCCTGTTCGGGACCTGGTTGATAAGAGTATTTGGAAGGGAAACCCCGTGGGTAATTAGCACCTTCCTTTGTCGCAGCAATAGCTGCCAAAATATCATTATCTATTTTAGTCATGGATCTTGTAACTGCTGCTACTGAACATGTGGCTACTGCTGATTTGGCAGCTTCATCTGCCAAACCGCTACCAACAGCGTGTGCGCCCACACGCTGGTGGCCAAGAGTGTGAATGACCTGTGTGAGAGGCAGATGTTGTTTCAGATCTGCCACTCGAACCCAAAGCATTTTATGCTTAATTGTGCTGCCTTTTGCATCTCTATAGTCGTTTTGCGACCAAAAGAATAGATTGTCATTGAAAGATTGAACACAGTAGTAAGAATCGCATACAATAAGAGTTGTCATGTCTGGATTAGCGAACTCAAGTGCGAGCACCAAAGCGTGCAGCTCGGCCAATTGTGCAGCACTGTCTCCTAGTGCCTGAGTGTGCACTACAGTCGATTTGAATTTGCCGTTCACCATGGTACCTGCAACAATAGCACATGCTGCCGAATAAGCATGCTTGGAACCCGTGGCCGGTTGTGCCGAACCATCGGTATAGATAATACATTCGTACTCCTCAAGCGGTAGCAAGGACAGAGGAGGAGGATGAACGAATTCATACTGTAAGAACTCCTGCGTCTGAAGCGAAGAATCAAAGATAAAAGTGACATCCGGAGATGTCAGAGACGTAGCCCATTGTATCCAACGGGGGTGCACAGCCTTAAAGTTCGGTACACTTGCTTTCGTCACTGCCTCCAGGGCAGGATATGGTGTTACCACCAAAATGCGTTTTCTCTGTGCCAGTGCGCGTTCCTTCAGAATCGCCATTTGCACTGCAGTAAAAACTTTCTCAACAGAGGAGAAGCGCATTTCCGCGGAAGTGTAAAGATGTGACTTGTATGCAATCGGTACTGTGTCACCTTCGTTAAAGGTTAAGTACGTGAAACCCACTGCCCCTGGAATGATTCTAATCACCAGGTTTGTGTGGTTATCACGAGTCAACAAGAATTTAGATTCAAGTAAATCCGACTGCAAAGACTGCAGTATAGATGAATGCTCGGGAAGCCAGCATGACTTCGAAAAGTTAGGTTGTATCAAGGCATAAAGAGGCTTGATACGCTGGGCATATTCGGGTATGTAAGTATGCCCGAAGTTTAGAAAACCCAGTAAAGACTGAAGTTTCTTCAGAGTAGTTGGAGGGCACAAGAGTGCGCATTTCTCCAAGAAATGGGGAGCTAAGCCCTTACCTTCGTTGTTGAGCTCATAGCCCAAAAACAAAACGGTAAATTCAGCAATGTGAGATTTGGCAAAGTTAAATTTGTAACCTAAAACCGCAAATTCAAGAATAATGCGGTCCACTCGGGAAAGATGCGGCCATAATTCGTCGTCTGTCAGATAGATATCGTCGACGTATGAACACGCATCTGGGTCGATGCTGTCCAACAGAGAGACAACACGGGCAGCGAATATACCCGGGCTGTTCTTGTAGCCCATGGGTAAACGCCTGAATTTGATTTGTTTACCACCGGAAGTGAAAGCGCTCCATTGGCTGCACTCCGGGGACAAGTTGTGCGTGTAAAATCCATTGGATAGGTCAAGTGTCGTTTTATATTTTTTACGAACAAGACTGTCTACAAGCGCAGAACTGTGTGTATTTTGTACCGCAAAGGTCCGACAATGGGAGTTCAAATGTCGGTAATCCAAAACTAAGCGGTATGATCCGTCGGGTTTAGAAACCGCGAAAAGGGGATTATTCATGGGTGACACGCATGTTTCAATCACTCCTTGATATTCTAACTGTGTCAGAATTTCGGAAATGGGACCTTTAGCTTCCCGCTTGATGGGATATTGGGGTTGTGGCTGTGGCAGCGACCGCAAAGGAATATCATGGGGGAAGAGTCTTCATCCCAGCCCATGTGGTTGCGGTATAACGCTGGAGCCAGGGACACAGCCCATTCAGCTGCGAGAGCCTCCGCTTTGTCCTTGGGGACATGACGAGAAAACCTCGGAAGGATTACCTCCTCCCCTCTACGCGCAGCAAGTACGAATGGGGGCGGCCAATCCGCCTCTGCCAACAGAATGTCTTAAGAAGAGGTCAGATTCTCCCAAAAAATCCCTTTAATAACACGCTGTATGTCACCTTCAATTTGAATGACAATATTATATAGTCTGTCAGGGGGTGTGTTAGATTTGGGGGTCTCTAGTTGGCAGAGGTATGTACCCTTGTCCAAATAGGGACCCTTGCGTCTAGTCAGGGAGAGTAGGTACACTCTCGAAATAACCCCTGCTCACCCTCTTGGTAGCTTGGCACGAGCAGACAGGCTTAGTTCAGAGGCAGTGTGTAAAGCATTTGTGAACACATACAGTAATCAAGTGACAACACTACAAATGGACACCACACAGGTTATATATTTATAAAAATAGGTATACTTTATATAGATTTATCACAAGACCATAAACGACAAAAATAATCCACAATACTGTTAAGAATACTTAGTTCTGATCAAAAGGCTTAATTCAAGGTTCTGTGCGAGTCGGTAGCCTCCTCCGGCTACGGCGATGTCGAGAACAAACAGAGTCTAACAAATCCAGCTGACCGCGTCGAGACGGGCCAACACAGCGTAGACAGACTCGGTCACAGTACCTTTACTTGAAGCGGCAGGCACGGGCGTGCGAGCCGGATGGCTGTTCGTCGCGGTCGCGATGCAAAAATGGAAGCGTTGCAGGACGCGTTGTCCCTCGATGCGGTGCAGGCAGCGGCTCGTTGACGTCGTCGAGACGGAGTCGGTGAGACCAGGGCCGTGCGTTGCAGGGCGAGACGGTGCTTCGATGCGGTGCTGGCAGGTTGCGGTGCGGCGACGGAGCCGGATTCAGGAGCTGGCGTCGATCAGTCCGGACAGCGGTGCGAGTCGGGCGGTGCGTCGCAAAGCGTGCGAGCGGTGCCCAACTCCGGTGCGGTCACAGGACTCGAACTCAGCAGCAGTGACCGTGTCGGTCGGACCAGTTCGATTCGGCGTAGCGAAGCGTTGCAGGACGCGTTGTCCCTCGATGCGGTGCAGGCAGCGGCTCGTTGACGGAGTCGGTGAGACCAGGGCCGTGCGTTGCAGGGCGAGACGGTGCTTCGATGCGGTGCTTGCAGGACACCGAGTCGGTCGTGAGAGTCGGTCACAGCTCCCTACCTCTGTAGCCACTGAAACAGGTTTCCAGCAGCAATTCACAAAGGGGTGAAGTCCAATGGTCCTGGGACTTCGGTCAGGGGGCAAGCTCTCTTCCAAGCCCTTGGAGATCCTTCACAAGTTGATGAAAGTCACAGCAAAGCAAAAGTTCCTTTCTCCTCTCTTTGGCAGTCAGGCAAACCACTGCAGGCCAATCCCCCAAGCAGCACTTCAGGCTTAGGGATAGTTTCTCCTCAGTTTCTTCTTGGTTCCGCTCCTCAGTAAAGGTTTCTTCTTGTTCCCAAAAGTGATCTAATTTTCCTGGGGTCTGGGTGCCCCTCTTATACCCTGATTCTCTTTGTTCTCTGGAGGCAGAGAGGCCTCTGCCTAGTCCAAAACCAGTTCTGGTCAGTCCTGGAGCACTTTGTTTTTCTGACTCCTTCTTTCCTTTCAGAATGTGGGGCAGAGTGCTCAGCCGCCCGGCAGGAGGTGGAGCCAGCATTGTGGAAGGCAGGCACAGCCCTATTCAGACCTGCGCTGACTCACCCTGTCTCCTGTAGCCACCCCCAGCCCCTGTCACTCAATCTCCAGACAAGGAATACACAACCTAGCAGAGGCAGGCTTGGATAGTTAGGCAAGAAAATACCCACTTTCTAAAAGTGGTATTTTCGAACACAGAATGTTAAAACCAACTTCACTAAAAGATGTATTTTATCATCCTGAGTTCAGGCATACTAAATTCGTTTTTCTACCAGGTTCCCTGGGTCAGTTCTGGCTATAAGGTGTAATAGTCAGTCTGCCCATTCTGGCCTATGGGGAGCAGGTAGCCTTGCAATAGTGAAAAACGAAAATGGCTGTAATTCACTATTAGGACATGCCACACACACCAGGGCATGTCCTACCTTATACTTACAATGCACCCTGCCCTAGGGCCTACTTTAGGGGTGACCAACATGCAGTAAAGGGAAGGTTTAGGGACTGGTAAGTGGGTGTACTCACCAAGTCGACATGGCAGCCCGAGGCTGCACACAGGCTCTGCGATGGCAGGCCCGAGACATATTTTACAGGCCGCTTCTGTGGGTGGCACAACCAGTGCTGCGAGCCCACCAGCGGCATTGGATTTACAAGCCCTGGGCACACTGAGTGCACTGTACTAGGGACTGACAAGTAAACCAATCATCCAATCATGGAGTCACTAATACATGTATCAATTAACGATAGGGAGCACTTGCACTTTGGCACTGATTAGCAGCGGCAAAGTGCCCATGAGCATCTAGTCCAGCAAAAACATATCGGCAACCGTGGAGGCATTATGAAAAAATGGAAGGGAGACCCACGCCAAGGATGCCAGGTCTAACACGTGTCCCCTCCAGCTGAAATGTGGGGAGAACTATCCTACCCCTAGGGAGTTCTCATCGCTAAGGCGGAAAAATCTGGACAGTCCATCAGCATTGGCGTGTTCTGTACCAGGGCGGTGTTCCACCGTAAAGTCCATCCCCTGTAGGGAAATGGACCACCTCAACAGCTTTGGATTCTCACCCCTCATCTGCATCAACCATCTGAGGGGCCTGTGGTCTGTCTGAACCCGGAAGTGAGTCCCAAACAGGTATGGTCTCAGCTTCTTCAGTGCCCAGACCACAGCAAATGCCTCACGCTCAATAGCACTCCATCTCTGTTCCCGGGGAAGTAACCTCCTACTGATGAAGGCTACAGGTTGGTCTAGGCCCTCCTCATTGATCTGTGATAGAACAGCCCCTACACCATGCTCTGAAGCGTCGGTCTGAACAATGAACTCATTGGAGAAGTTGGGTGCCTGGAGCACAGGCGCCGTGCACATGGCAGTCTTCAAGGTGTCAAAAGCTTTTTGACAGGCGTCAGTCCAAATCACTTTCCTGGGCTGCTTCTTGGAAGTCAGCTCGGTCAAGGGGGCAACAATGCTGCCATACCCCTTGACGAATCTCCGGTAATACCCGGTGAGTCCTAGGAAGGCTCTCACCTCTGTCTGGGTCTTGGGGGCTCCCAAGCCAGAATGGTATCAATTTTCGGTTGGAGGGCGCCACCTGGCCGCTCCCAACCTGGTGTCCCAAGTACACCACAGAACCCTGCCCAATCTGGCACTTACTCGCCTTGATTGTGAGGCCTGCCCTCCGCAGCGCCATCAACACTTCCCAGAGGTGGCGCAGATGCTCTTCCCAACGGGCACTGAACACTGCGATGTCATCCAGGTAGGCGGCACTGAAATCCTCCAGTCCAACCAACACCTGGTTGACCAACCTCTGAAAGGTGGCAGGGGCATTCTTCATCCCAAAGGGCATCACCCGGAACTGGTAGTGCCCATCTGGTGTGGAGAATGCTGACCTCTCTTTGCCCCATCAGTCAAGGCGATCTGCCAGTATCCAGACGTTAAGTCAAACGTGCTGAGGTACCGCGCAGCCCCTAACCGATCTATGAGCTCATCAGCTCTGGGGATGGGGTGGGCGTCAGTCCTGGTGACGGAATTGAGTCCCCTGTAGTCCACACAGAACCGGAGTTCTGGTGTGGCACCAGGCGCGGCAGCTTTTGGAACCAAGACCACGGGGCTGGCCCAAGGGCTGTTAGAGGACTCAATCACCCCTAGCGCAAACATCTTGGAGACCTCCTCCTTGATGCAGGCTCTGACCCTGTCAGTCACCCTGTAAGCCTTGTGCTTCACAGGAAGACTGTCCCCAGTGTCCACATCATGGACGCACCAATGGGTGACACTGGGAACCAGGGAGAACAGGTCAGGGAACTGTCCCAACAGTTGGCGACAGTCACCCTGCTGCTCAGGTGTCAGGGAGGTAGAGAGGTTTACTCCCTCCACTGATCCATCTTGCTCTCGGGCTGACAGGAGGTCAGGAAGAGGCTCGGTCTCCTCCTCCATTCCATCATCTGTAGCTAAGAGCATGCCCACTTGGGACCTCTCCAAGTGGGGCTTCAGGCGGTTCACATGCAGGACCCGCAAGGGGTTCCTGGGAGACTGCAAGTCCACCAAATAGGTAACTGGACTCTTGCGCTCCACCACCGTAAAAGGGCCGGTCCA
This sequence comes from Calotriton arnoldi, assembly GCA_963921515.1. Taxonomy (NCBI): domain Eukaryota; kingdom Metazoa; phylum Chordata; class Amphibia; order Caudata; family Salamandridae; genus Calotriton; species Calotriton arnoldi. The sequence continues at coordinate 2,328,654 of CAWUFW010001940.1, read as the reverse complement.
CCTGTCCTGGAGCGCACAGGGCTCCACAGGGGCCATGACCCACACTTTCTGACCAGGCTGAAGCTCTACCAGAGTGGCATTCTGGTCGTACCACCGCTTCATCTCCTCCTGGCTGGCTTCCAGATTTGCCTCAGCAAGCTCTCTGAAACGCCTAGTCTGGTTCCTGAAGGCCAGCATGTAACTGTATACATCCTGGGGAGGTTTCCTGGGAGATTGCTCCCAGCCTTCCTTGACCAAACTCAGAGGTCCTCGCACCGGGTGTCCATAGAGGAGCTCAAAGGGACTGAACCCTAGAGACTTCTGTGGCACCTCCCGGTATGCAAACAACAGGCATGGTAAGAGGACGTCCCATTTACGCCTCATGGGTTCTTCCAGACCCATAATCATGCCCTTGAGGGTCCGGTTGAATCTCTCAACCAGACCATTTCCTTGAGGGTGGTAAGGAGTGGTGAACTTGTAAGTTACACCGCACTCCTGCCACAGGGACTTCATGTACTTGGACACGAAGTTGGTACCTCTGTCAGACACCACCTCTTGAGGGAATCCCACACGTGAGAAAATTCCCATCAGTGCCCGTCCCACCACGGGGCCGTCACTGTCCTCAGAGGGATGGCTTCAGGGTACCGGGTGGCATGGTCCACCAAGACCAGGATAAACCTGTTACCCATGGCTGTCTTGGGGTCCAGTGGCCCCACAATGTCAATACCCACCCGTTCAAAGGGGGTGCTGACCACAGGGAATGGCTGGAGAGGAGCCTTGTGCTTCCTCCCACTTTTTCCACTTGCCTGGCAAGTCTGGCATGTCCTGCAGTGAGTGGCGGCACTCCTGCGCATCTGGGGCCAATAGAAATGGGTAACAAGCCTGTCAAAGGTCTTGTCCTGCCCCAGATGTCCCGCTAACGGTACATCATGAGCCAACCCCAGTAGGAAGGCTCTGAAGCGCTGGGGTACCACCAGCACACGGGCTGACCCAGGCTCAGCAACCTTAGGCTCTGAATACAGGAGACCATTCTCCCAGTAAACCCAATGTGATCCAGACTGATCACCTGCTGCCTGGTCTGTGGCCTGTTGCCTCAGACCCACGAGAGAAGGGCATGTGTTCTGCTCCTTGCAGAACTCTTCCCTGGAGGGTCCTCCTTCTTGCTGCCAATGGGTCAGCTCAGGTAGGTCCCCCAGTTCAGCTACCTGTTCCCCTGTAGGTTCCAGGGCATCCCCCTCAGGGTCTGCCTCCTCCTGGACCGTGGGAACCTCGGGGGCCGGTTTCCCGCGCCCCCTGCCTCCTCTCTCTCCAGCAGGCACCTGGGCCTCCCTCTCAGGCTCCAGGTCCTCTTGAACACCTTTAGCTGCCATTGACCGGGTGGTCACACATGCCCAATCAGGCAAGCCCAACATTTCTAAATGCGCACTCCGCTCCACCTTAGCCCAAGGTGAGCTCTCCAAATCGTTCCCTAACAAACAGTCAACAGGCATGGCTGGCCTCACAGCTACTTGAAGAGTACCCGAGACCCCCCACTCAAAGGGAACCTGAGCCACCTTGCAGTGACTCTCTGTGTTGTCAGCGGCAACAACCGGATAGAATGCATCAGGGATAACCTGCTCTTTAGACACCAGGTGACACTTGACAGCTGTCACACTGGCTCCTGTGTCTCTCAGAGCCTCCACCCTATGGCCATTGATGGTCACCCACTGCCTGTATTTCTTAGTGTTCTCAGGCAGCGGGGTCCTAGGGACCATCTCAGAGTCTCCTAATGAGACAAGGGAAAACACTGTGGGATCCCCCCACCTTGGGCACCCAACTCCTCCCCCAGGGCTACACTAGCCAACTGCCGGGGGACTGCACTGGTGGGTGCTGGTTTTCCATGCAAAGGGCAACGAGGATCGTTTGCCTTGTGGCCAGGGGCGCCACACTTGTAACATACCAGTGGTCCCTGGTGAACAGGGGGCCTGTCAGGGCCACTGGCTTCTTCTCAGGGGAGGCTGGGAACCTTTCCCTTGGTTCCCTTGGGGTCTACTTTGGGGCCCTTTATGGAACTCCTTCTGTTTACCCTTGTCCCCCCACTCTTCTGCTGGGGACCCTGCCCACCCTTGGCGGAGTCTCCCACGTGACCCTTGTGGACCCGGGTACTCACCCAGCGGTCCGCCTCCTCAGCAAGCTGCCTAGGGTTAGTCAGCTTACTATCAATCAGGTGCTGGCGTAGCTCAGGAAAACAATTACCGGACAAGTGCTCCCAGGCAATCAAATCAAAGAGCGCCTGAAAATCAGTCGCTTTGCTACCCTTTACCCAACCATCCAAGGCTCTGCAAAAGAAGGTCACATATTCAACCCAGGTACTGCTTTCAATCTTACTACAGTTCCTGAACCTTTGCCTATAAAGCTCAGGGGTCAAACCATATCTAGTCATTAAGGCATCCTTCATGTGGCTGTACGAATTATAGACTTCAGAGGGCAAATCCAACAAGGTATCCCGCCCTTCACTGAGGAACCGTCCCCACAACCCCGCTCCCCAATCCTTCTCAGGGACCCGGTGGGAAGACATGGCTACCTCATAGGCTTTGAACCACTGCCCTATGTCGTCATTTTTAAAAAACTCCTTCACCACATCTTTGGGAATATACACCCTAGCTTCAACAGGCACAGGCGGTACACTGCCACCAGAGGGAGTAATCTCTAAGCTCTTGGCCTTCAATTCCAACTCCCTCAAAACTTTCTCATGTTCAAACTGCATTTTCTTTTCCTCTAGGGCTAATTTCCTTGTTTGCATTTCGAATTCTAACTGCTTATTCAGCTTGAGTTTGGTCAGCTCTATTTCGTGCATCCTACTCTCTTTCCTGTCCTCCAACTCCTCTGGAGACAGTCCTCGGGCAGAAACACTGCTACCTACTGGGGAAGGTGGTCTTCTAGCCCCTAGACCCAATAGCTCCTCCAGCTGCCCTTCTGCATTCTCAGCCCCCTCCACAGGGGCACTCCTTGATTCGACCCAGGCCCTCAGCGCCTTTTGGAGGTCCTCCTTCCTGGAGATCCCGGTCATGGACACTTTAAACTTTTTGCAGAATTGCTTGAGCTGCTTAAGGGTGTAGCATTCTAGCCTCTCTTCTTCCCAATCACATTCAACAGAGGCTACTGATGCTGGTTTCTCCATAGTGACTGAACTTGGCATTTGCAAAAATAGGAAATCCCAGAAAAAATGCTATTAAAGTATGTGGTTGCGTTTTGGTCTGCACTCACTAAGTAGTGTTCACCAATCACTGTACATGAGTCACAAATGCAAGTCCAGAATCCTCACCGCTGACCACCAATGTTAGATTTGGGGGTCTCTAGTTGGCAGAGGTATGTACCCTTGTCCAAATAGGGACCCTTGCGTCTAGTCAGGGAGAGTAGGTACACTCTCGAAATAACCCCTGCTCACCCTCTTGGTAGCTTGGCACGAGCAGACAGGCTTAGTTCAGAGGCAGTGTGTAAAGCATTTGTGAACACATACAGTAATCAAGTGACAACACTACAAATGGACACCACACAGGTTATATATTTATAAAAATAGGTATACTTTATATAGATTTATCACAAGACCATAAACGACAAAAATAATCCACAATACTGTTAAGAATACTTAGTTCTGATCAAAAAGGCTTAATTCAAGGTTCTGTGCGAGTCGGTAGCCTCCTCCGGCTACGGCGATGTCGAGAACAAACAGAGTCTAACAAATCCAGCTGACCGCGTCGAGACGGGCCAACACAGCGTAGACAGACTCGGTCACAGTACCTTTTACTTGAAGCGGCAGGCACGGGCGTGCGAGCCGGATGGCTGTTCGTCGCGGTCGCGATGCAAAAATGGAAGCGTTGCAGGACGCGTTGTCCCTCGATGCGGTGCAGGCAGCGGCTCGTTGACGTCGTCGAGACGGAGTCGGTGAGACCAGGGCCGTGCGTTGCAGGGCGAGACGGTGCTTCGATGCGGTGCTGGCAGGTTGCGGTGCGGCGACGGAGCCGGATTCAGGAGCTGGCGTCGATCAGTCCGGACAGCGGTGCGGAGTCGGGCGGTGCGTCGCAAAGCGTGCGAGCGGTGCCCAACTCCGGTGCGGTCACAGGACTCGAACTCAGCAGCAGTGACCGTGTCGGTCGGACCAGTTCGATTCGGCGTAGCGAGCGTTGCAGGACGCGTTGTCCCTCGATGCGGTGCAGGCAGCGGCTCGTTGACGGAGTCGGTGAGACCAGGGCCGTGCGTTGCAGGGCGAGACGGTGCTTCGATGCGGTGCTTGCAGGACACCGAGTCGGTCGTGAGAGTCGGTCACAGCTCCCTACCTCTGTAGCCACTGAAACAGGTTTCCAGCAGCAATTCACAAAGGGGGTGAAGTCCAATGGTCCTGGGACTTCGGTCAGGGGCAAGCTCTCTTCCAAGCCCTTGGAGATCCTTCACAAGTTGATGAAAGTCACAGCAAAGCAAAAGTTCCTTTCTCCTCTCTTTGGCAGTCAGGCAAACCACTGCAGGCCAATCCCCCAAGCAGCACTTCAGGCTTAGGGATAGTTTCTCCTCAGTTTCTTCTTGGTTCCGCTCCTCAGTAAAGGTTTCTTCTTGTTCCCAAAAGTGATCTAATTTTCCTGGGGTCTGGGTGCCCCTCTTATACCCTGATTCTCTTTGTTCTCTGGAGGCAGAGAGGCCTCTGCCTAGTCCAAAACCAGTTCTGGTCAGTCCTGGAGCACTTTGTTTTTCTGACTCCTTCTTTCCTTTCAGAATGTGGGGCAGAGTGCTCAGCCGCCCGGCAGGAGGTGGAGCCAGCATTGTGGAAGGCAGGCACAGCCCTATTCAGACCTGCGCTGACTCACCCTGTCTCCTGTAGCCACCCCCAGCCCCTGTCACTCAATCTCCAGACAAGGAATACACAACCTAGCAGAGGCAGGCTTGGATAGTTAGGCAAGAAAATACCCACTTTCTAAAAGTGGTATTTTCGAACACAGAATGTTAAAACCAACTTCACTAAAAGATGTATTTTATCATCCTGAGTTCAGGCATACTAAATTCGTTTTTCTACCAGGTTCCCTGGGTCAGTTCTGGCTATAAGGTGTAATAGTCAGTCTGCCCATTCTGGCCTATGGGGAGCAGGTAGCCTTGCAATAGTGAAAAACGAAAATGGCTGTAATTCACTATTAGGACATGCCACACACACCAGGGCATGTCCTACCTTATACTTACAATGCACCCTGCCCTAGGGCCTACTTTAGGGGTGACCAACATGCAGTAAAGGGAAGGTTTAGGGACTGGTAAGTGGGTGTACTCACCAAGTCGACATGGCAGCCCGAGGCTGCACACAGGCTCTGCGATGGCAGGCCCGAGACATATTTTACAGGCCGCTTCTGTGGGTGGCACAACCAGTGCTGCGAGCCCACCAGCGGCATTGGATTTACAAGCCCTGGGCACACTGAGTGCACTGTACTAGGGACTGACAAGTAAACCAATCATCCAATCATGGAGTCACTAATACATGTATCAATTAACGATAGGGAGCACTTGCACTTTGGCACTGATTAGCAGCGGCAAAGTGCCCATGAGCATCTAGTCCAGCAAAAACATATCGGCAACCGTGGAGGCATTATGAAAAAATGGAAGGGAGACCCACGCCAAGGATGCCAGGTCTAACACGGTGCCACTCTGGTATCTGCTGTCTCGACAGTAATGAATGTATCAGTTGCTGTCGCCTCCACATGAGGACGTAGTGCCTCCGCACTATGGTAACTTCTGCGGCGCTGTCTAGGAGCGTCACTGCCCACGTCCAATTCAGGAGTCTCGTTCTCACCGTTTGTGGCATACCTCGCTGTTACAGCTGCAACTTTCTTCTTCTGAAACTGTGGGCGAGAACGTTGAAATTCTTCTGGCTTCCCTCTGACTTGCTGTCGAGGTTGGTATCGTCCCTGTGCTGCCTCTCGACCCCTGCCTCTATCCTGGCGTTCTCCTCCACCTGTCTGGGAGGTCGATGGTGCCTGTGAAGAACGAGGAGAATGCGAATCAGGGACTTGAAATCTCTCTGGAGATTTAATTCTCGCCCTATCGCGCAAATCATAAGTGCGTTCAGAAGAGACAGAAACCGGGGATGCGCCTCGCGACCCTGGCTTTTTCTGTTGCTTACCCTGTTTTTTCAACCTCCAGCTCTTTTTAGTAAAGAACGCTTTCTCATCTTTCTCAGATTGAGGTTTTGGTTGTGGTTGCGATTGTGTTTGCGTTTTAGCAAAAGGCTTAACTCCCAGGCTATTGCGGCCAATGGTTTTGTAAGCCGGTGCAATAATGTTCGGTAATTCGCACGGCTTGTCCGGTTCTGGGATCAAGGCCAAAGCATTAGCTACTTGAAAGTTAACTGCATCGCCCTTGACATTCGCAAGGATCAAATCAGCTACTACATCGAACACTCCCACCAGTCTCATCCCTAATTCCACAGCCGCTTCAGGGCCATGCTCATCCTGCACTCGTTTAATTACAGAGGGGAGAACCGTCATGGAAGGAGTGCCGAAACACTTCGCATATACTGCTGCGAATACCTTACCCCAGTTGTTGCATTCTGTCAACTCGGGAATTAAGTCTTTCGGCAAACTAATCGTCAAAATCCTGTGTTTTTCCACAGGAGAAGTATTTGGAAAAACTGCCTCCAGCTGGTCAAATTTTTCTGCAAGCCAATAAGGCAAATCGTCCTTATTTTGTGGGCGCTTGCCCATCACCGAATTAACCATGACGGGACTTATGGTTACACCGCCCGGTCCAGCTGGATGCGCTGCAACTCCAAGCGGGGCTCCCTGGATATTGCCTGTAACATACTGTACTAAAGCTCTGTGCACACGTATCAAAGACGTATGCAATTCACGCAGTTCAGCAACTGCTAGCGTCATATAACGCGGAAGTGGGGTATACCCGGCCAAAACTGGCCAAGTGGCCCCGTCAATCGATAAGGGGCCTAAACGAATCGGGGTAACCGGTTGGGGGAGGGCGCCATTAAACCAAACACGGTGTTGCCATGCCGTAAGCGGTACTTCAAGATTTCGATAAGGCCTATAAATTATAGGAAGAGCGGTGGCTGTATATTCATGGAACACATTATCAGTCCCATACACCGCTGGGAAGGTGACCCAAGAGTAAAACACCTCAAAGTGGTAAGCAGGATCCGCTTGTACCACAAAGATCAGATCGACACCCGCGTCAGGCACTCCATACACTGTCAAGTGAGCCCGGAGCGCTGCGCGGCTATGTGCCGCAATTTGGACAGCCATTTAAGGCTAACAATATTCGACAACCTAGTATGAGGCAGCACAATATAGGGTTTTATTTAAAAACCTTTTAACAACTTCAAGCTTGAAAGAACCTATAAAAACGTCAATATAGGAGGTATCACCCTCACACACGCTTCCGGAAGCGTCTGCGAAGGGGGTTGTGGACAAGCACAAGTACTACTCAAGCGTCTCGCAGATAAGCAGCCCACTCGTTGGTGGCGCCATGTTGTAGGGATTCTGCACATACACAGAGCTATGCACAGGATAATAGGACCTCGGAGTATAGTGGTGAACCAACCATGCACCTTAGTACCCACAATCCCAATCCGACTAGCTTTAGCGTCTCATTAGCAACGATGCTACCAATGATTAGACAACCCAGAACACGGTCTCTCTCTATCAGGACTCGCGGGAGCAAGAACACCCTTTCATAACTCACTCATACCTGTCCACAACGTAAGTAATAAGAGACACTGTATAGTTTAAAATGTTTATTTCAACTACCGTGCTCTAAGATACAGTACACGTGCCAGTACTATCAGCATAATGCATAAGGATAAAATAATAAGCATAGTTACAATTCCATAGAATACAAACGGGGAAAGCATTTCATAAAGCAGTGGATATAGGGCTAAATGACCATACCACCCTCCCCGTGCTATTAGCTAGTTTATTATAAAAATAGAAGACCTCTGGGCATTGTCAGGTGGACCCTCATACCTTAATATCTAGATGCAAGGTTTACATCATCAGACAAGCACAGCTCTTCTCTCTGGAAAGGTTTTTCTCCAAGTGTCTCTAACAGTGAAATCACAATATTAAAAGCACACGAATTTCTCCAGTGCAGCTGTACTTAGTGTTATGTCTAAGTGCGAGGGACTGGCCAGATCAGCAAGAACAAGGGACATTGTTTTTCGACCTTGTACATGTTGTGCAGACGTAACCCACAGAGAACAGGAGAAAAGGTGAAAGGCAGAAATGCAGACAGTCCTAATATAGCCGGGCACAAGCAGAGGCTGGAAAAACAAAGTAACAAAGCAACGTGCGCAAAAAAGGCATCATGGCAGCCAGGCCTAAGCCAACTTAGCAAGGTAGACCAGGAGGCCAATAACCACATGACAATGAGAGGAAGATTCCTCACAGTGTATTTTGTTCACTGATTTTTTATAATGCTATTTGCCTCTTGCTACTATTTGTGTCTTTGATTTTTGCCTCTAACAGGTTAGATTGTTTCCCCTCCTGACTCTACTGCAGGTGTAACCTGGCTCTTTTATTCTTCATGTTATCAGGAGGAGCTTGGTGTTTTGCTGATTTCTTGAGTGCTATTTTCATCTTCAAACAAGAATTAGAAGATTGACAAAGTGCCAAAGGACTCTACTCCTTGAATAACCCGGCTCTTTTATCCTTCATGTTGTCAGGAGGAGTTAGTTGGTAAAGAGTGCATGTTAATCAAATGACAATCATTTGTGCACACGCCCTCACTCTTGATATGTGTGATGGCTGTGCTGTAGCTAGAAAGTTGCCCTTTACAATGAGACCAAAAAGTATTTGATAACTAAATGCCCAATGTAAATCCACAACCGAGATCAAGGCATGAGTTATGGACAGACAGGGTCCTGCGGACAGGTGAAGTTCCTAAAGCCACATATTTTTATTTAGCAAATGTTATTTCTCCTAAAACTCTAGATTAGACTTTGGATTGCTCCTTACTTTAGCATTGAACTTAGATGGAGTTCAAATTGTTGTCTAATGTTTTGGTGTGTCTATTTGATAAAACAACTTTTGCCTATTATCATTATCATTTTTATTTTGCATTAATGATTATTTCTGGGCTTAAGTTGTACGATCACACACACTGTAGGTTAAATGATTTACAAGCACAACAAAAACTTCTATTATTATGCAGTGCCATGAATTTAAACAAGTGTGTTTGTTCATGATGGGTACTGCTCTTTATGTATGTGAAAGGGATACTATGGATGCAACAAAAAGAGTAGTATCTAAATTTGTAAAAATATTATTTCAAAATTGTTCTTACCTCTTGGCATGATTCTATAAACTCATCAATGGTTACAACACCATCCTTGTTTTTGTCCATTTTCTGTGAAACAAAATAAAAGCAATCTTAGCGTTATTCATACTTTTTTTCTGAAAATCTAGTAGAAAAGTATACAACTGAAGTGTGTGTGAATCTCTCATTACAATGTCCAATCCGAACAAAAACAGAATTGCCATGCTTATCATAATTGTAGAATGACATCTGGAATTCGATTTCCATCTTTTTTTGTGCACGTTCGTCTATGAGCATGTGTCAGCACAAAACATTGAGACAAAAAAAATTCCAATTACTTTAAATTGAATAAATTATTATTAATTACTGTAAAATCACAACATGTCTTTGCTAACATGTTTAAACCTGGATATTTAAAGGGAATTGTGGGCACGGTATAGAAAAGGTTTATGAGAATACAGTGATGTTCTGCAATATGCAAGAAGCATCTAGCCCAAAGAGACTCCGGACCAAAATTAAAGATTATTTATCCTACCCATTCATTTCTTTCTCATTATTCCAACCATTACAGGTGAGTATATGGGGCTGGTTACATAGGGTTGTTATAGGAGAAGTTCCTTTATTTTATCATTTTGCTCTTGCCATCCCTTTGTTATAGTTTCCAGACTTTCCTCAGAAATGCTGCAACTGTACATTTCCAGATTTTGATCAGTTAATCGCCTTTTCTTCATCTCTCTCATTTTCCTACGCCAGGCCCTCTCATAAAATCCTTCTGTCTTTATTGCATTGAAATTTTTATATCGAGCATAGCAAAGTAACATGTAATAGGCTCTCTGTCATCCCCTTGCAGCGCCTATATTGGTCTTCATATAGTTTGCCTTATATTTCTGATTAGGGCATTAAATCCTGTTTTCATAAAATGCCTCATTTCCTCTGGGTCCATTTGGCTACATGAACAGCCATCTGGAACGAAGGCCTCCTGCAGTGGAATTGGGTATAGTTTACCATAACATTAGTTTGCACTTTCACAATTTAGATTGCATAACCACTTCTCGGGGATTCCGCAAACTGAATACATTACTTCAGTTTACTCCTTTTAGCCACAGTTTTTGTTTCAGTGATAATGAATAATTTCAGCGGCAGCTGCTCTGCTATGGCAGAGAGAGCGTCGCCACCCTGCTGAGTGCCAGCAGTCAGAAAAATAATAAAAGCATTTTATTATCATTTTATTTTTCTTTCTGCTGCATGGAGCAAAGTCTGGGCAGGCGGGGCCATGATAAGTGCAAGGGGAGGAGTAGTGCACACTGTAAAGTGCGCATGACGGTTTGGCCGCTGTCTAGGGCCTTCCAAACCGTCATGCGCACTTTGATATCTCTCCACCCGAGCTGTGTTGTACAGCTGGGTAAAGTAGAGGCACGGGCTCCTAGGACCTGAGAGAGCATTAAGCAAGCCTGCTCAGGCCAATCACGGTGCTGCTCTCATGAGAGCAGCATCTTGATTGGCGTCTGGAGCAGAAGAATCCCCAGACAACAGCTGGCTGCGCAGCAGCAGGTAAGTGTTTTTTTAATTTATTATATCCCCCCTATCCTTAACGCCTCCCCCCTTAGCCCGCCTCACCACTTGTTTTGAAAGGGAGCCACAACTGCTCATCTTCCCAGCATAGGTCCATAACTCTTCTCTTCTCACTCTTGGCTCTCTCTCTATAGCCTGGAGGAGCGATGCTCGATGAACTCTCTAACCACTTTACAGATGGCCAAGTCCTACAGTATAGCTAAGATAACAGATGGAGACAACTGGGGGTTCAGAAGGCCATTCCATAATTCAGTGCTGTGTGAGACTATGCCTCTTAGCTTGGATACCCCCAATTTCGATGATTTCCCAAATTCCAGCTGATTTCTCATATGATTGTCACTACTTCTCATGTGGTTATTACAGCCATCTCTGTTGCCTGTATAATGGGCATGTGCCAGCCTTCTTCACTGGTTACAAATAGAACTAGGTTTCAAACCCCTGATGATGAAGAGCTATTTATAGGGCCCACAAATACTCTAATCGTGTGTCCTTTCACTGAAAGTAATTTAAAACAGAGCCAAAAGTCTTCCAAAATGTGAATGAAGGGCCATATTTTAAGGTCTATGTGAATGGGAAGCGGCCCAGTCTGCATTTGTAATAGAAAGAGGAGGACTTTTCAGAGGTTTAGTCCCAAGTATTAAAAAAGCATGCCTCTCATTGTGAGCACGGTGAAAAGCTAGAACAAATGGAAGAGAAAGTGAAAAGGATTGAAAAGATCTACTGGGGAGCAGAGGAGATGCCAGGTAGGATGGTTTGCTACAGAAAACACCTCTGGTACAAATACCAAAAACATTTAATATGATGTGCGTCTTCTCTACGAACCAATGAACTGACTAGCAATGAAAATAAATATTCAGTCACTTATTGCGCTCTATTACAAGTCTGGCTGCAACATTTTAAAGAGAACTGAGGTGACTCAAAAGACATTTGGGCCTTCACAATTGTATTGCTCTACATAGTCAATGTAAGAACATCTACGACAATCTTTCGGACAAGTGAGAGATAGTATCGAAATCATCTTTGAGTGTGCAGGAGGCCAAAGAAACTTGGCACAACTGATGATTCTTTGCAATCATGATGAGGGAAGGATAAAAAAACATCTCACGTTGCAGATCTTGGCAACAGTCTTGGAGTAGAATATAGGGAACTCAATCATCAGGTTTCCAACCCTGTGGAGTGTGGCCACCCGGTATCATGATCCTGGTCTTATCTGAGTTCCAAGGTGTTCTTGGGCACCAAAACTGTAATAGCGGGCATGAAATCTGAAGTGAGTAGCCACAGTCGCTATCCAGTTCCAAGATGAAGTGTTTGTCATCTGTAGAAGCAAAATAAATGGATGTGCCTAACTAGGGCCAGGGGTGCCACATGCATGCTAAAAAGCATGGGACTGAGTAAGGAGCCCTGAGGCACCTCACACTTAATTGGATATGATGGAGCAGGGTTTTCTGTAAATAATAAAACCTGCACAGATTAAACCTTCCATTGTGTGAAAACCATTAACAGAGTTTTGAAATTAACCGAAAAAGTATTATTAGCCTTTAGTTTTGGAAAAGAAAATAAGAAAGGTGTGGGAAAATTACAATGGGTTTAAGTAGGCCACGAATGATTCCTGCATGAAAGACAGAAAAGAAGGAGCAAATTATGTTATTTTCATGAGTAAATGTGAAATGGAAACAGGTTAATTGTTTAATTAAGCAAATATTAATTACATAGAATAATACTTTGAAATGATTGCGTTTATATTAGACTAATGAAAGATTGAAATGAATTATGGAATGGAGCTTTTATTTTGAGCAAATAACTGAAATCTGTTTATTTCTCTTAGAGAAAACTGCACGCTTTACAAAGAAGGCCTCAAAAGCAAAAGCTGCTATTAGGGTTAATTTTGCTTTAAACGTAGAAATGCAGAAAAATTTGTTTTATTCTTCATAGATGACTATTGTGTTCTTTCTTGTCGATGGCTGCTACGTGTTCGGAGTATCAGCGGAACTTTCTATCGTCCGAGGAAATATTTAGTTTTGTGGATAACTGTTCTAGTAAATGTTACAACATTTGTTCAAATGTGCGTGTGTCGAGGAAGGAGAAGATTTTGATTTCCTTTGCTGAAGTAAGATGATGACAGCATGAATCTAAACAAAGAACTTTTGAGAGAGAAGAGCGACGGAAGTGGTGTGACTTAATGCCCTATGCTTCTAGACCAATAAGGAGAGAGACTTTCCCAGATTTCGATACAAGAGTAGGGATGGACTTTTAACTTAGGGTATAACTATTAGTGATAGATTCCATGTTGGAGGAGGAGAACAAGATTGATTTTAGCCAAGAGACGAGGCGTTCGTGTGAGCTGTTTCTTTGAGATCCTTTAGCTGATGCTGTCTGTAAGCTGACTCCATAACTTTGCTCCTCATACTTTGTGAGGATAGCCCCAGCTTTCTCTTTCGGCCGGAGGGTTCGCCAGCTATTATTTCCAACTATTACCACGCTGTGCGATAGTTTTCTTAGGTTCGTATGAAATTATGTATTTGCATTGATCTTATAAAATGCTCTTTGTCTCTTATGCTATCCACTCAACTCATGCTCCTTAAGTGAGATGTTCTTGTGAATTATTGAATTTGTGTTCTTTTGTGTGATGATTCTAGTTCGATACTGTACCTTTGTTTGACCATTCCATATGTTTTCAAAGATAATAGATAAAAGCAAAAGTAATAGAGAAACTGAGTCTGTCGTTATTGATTATTGTAAATAATGAGACATATATCTAGTTGTATATAGTGTGGTTTGTATAAATATTTCCTTTGATCTAGGTCCTCATGAGGGGGATATTCATCTAAATCTTTTGCCAAATCCCTTTCAACTCTCCGATCTGTCGGAGGACCTGATTTTGATATGGCCAAAATTCAGTCAAATGAAATAAAGATTTTAGACTGATCGGCGCGTGGTGTAAATATTTCACACTTAGCCAAAACTCCCTTTTTCAGTTTTTGGTAGCAAGATTAGGGTGGTTAGTGTAGATTGACTATATTGGCAATTGATTAAGATGAGAATTACGGTTTGTTATTAATCTTTCGTACTTTTTGTTACATGTAGTGGTGGTACCGGTTTTGGCTTTAAAGGAATTTGTTAGCGGGTCCGGAGAGGCCTAAGATCCCGGGATAAGCCTGAGGGCTTGTCTTAGTGTGGCATACACGAAGTAGTATTGAGTTGTCTGCTTTTGATAGCCGTATTGTCAGTATTGCACAGGGAACTTTGGAGTTAGTATAGTAGAGACTTATTTGGGTACCTTTAGAAAGCACACCTGGAGAAGTCCCGAAAGTCTTCACTTGAATGAGAGTAGCATCACGCTGGTCGGAGATTTTACTAGTAGCAAGAGTATTCTTGGAGAGATTGTATCTATCTTCTTTTAGTGGAGCAGACATGCTGGAATGTCTATGTGTTCTAACTTTGTTTGTCTAAAAAGTTTGTAGATAGTTGCCGATAATTTTTGTAAAGGGAGGGTCAGTTGCAGGAGTTATACTGATGTCACAGAAAGCCACGCTGCAATTGGATAGTTAGCGTGAGTCATCACAGAAAGCCGCACTGCTATTGGATAGCTAGTGTGAATTGTCATAGAGAGAAGCACGCTGCTATTGATTGATTGGTGTGAGTCGCGCTGGTATTGGATAGGGAGAATGAAGTGGATTTGATAGAAACACGGAAGGAGTTTTTGAATAGAGTTTTTTAGCGATCGATCAAAACAAAAAATTAAGTTATTAAAATTGTTGAAAACCTTGTTTAGAAAAGATGAGCCTATACCTATTAGAAAGGGAATTCCTGTAGCTCCTGAGGGTACGTCTGCTTCTTTTATGTCAATAGTAAGGGGTTATCATACGTGTACATGGTTGGAAAATTGGGTGAAGTATACAGAGAGATATGATAATTTGGCATTTCCAGAGTATGGTACTTTCAACGCTAGGAGTTTAGAGAATTTGAGATATCAAATGAATGAGTTAAAACCATATCCGAGACCTATGCAGTATGAAGCGCTTGAAGAGTGGGAACATGAGGCATACAAAAGAGATAAGGATAGAACTGAGAATACTGTGAGTAGATACTCAGAGGCAAAATGGGATGCACAGATGAAAAATGGAGGAGAGAAGTAGTGGCAATGGGTGAAAGAATGTATCCAGTTGTACTAGTGGAGAATAATGAAGGAGGAAAACGTAAAGAAAAGAAAAAGAATATTCCAGAGACGGAATCAGATCCAAATGAGGTAGATGATGAGTTGTGGATGAGTTATTGATGAATAGACCTCCAGCGTATCAGGAAGAACAAGAGACCATCACCAAGTGCTCCATTGATTCAGATAGAAGATTTCCAAAAGAAAAATACAAGCGTAGTAAGTCAGAAAAAGGAGATTTAACCAAAAGAACAAATCAGTTGAGTTTGAATGCCGATGCTTTGTCCGTCTAGTAACTATTGGTCCTATAGTTGCATTGTATAATAATGAACATAATGTTTCACAGGTGCATGCTCTAACAGTTCCTACAGTTCTAAATGACAGGACTAGTAATGGTGCGAGTGAATTAGAATATTTGATTAATATTTCTTAAAGATCAGTAGAAACTCCAAAACGTTGTGTACAGATTGATCCAAGGAGATTATTACAGAATATGAAGGGAGTGACAGTGACACCTACATCAAGAGGGTCTTAAGGGCCTTCACCGGAAGAATTGGATGAGTGGATTAGAGGAATGACATCTAATAAAGTGAACATGGATGTAGGCAGATTAAAAGCGGATTTGGAAGAAATTATATTGGGTACAATTAGTCCAGAGAGATTGAGTAGGTATCAGGAAGAAGAGTTGTTATTCTTGTGTAAAAATATCACAATGAGAGCGAGAAATCTTCATGAGAAGTTTGCTGAAGTTGCACAGACGTATGGGGTGGATATAGAAAAGTCAAAGTCCTTACAAAAAACATACTGATTGGATTTCAGTGACAAAGATCTGGAGAGTTTGAATGCTTCAGGGAAGCGATTGCAGATTAAGGAGTTAATTAACACATTGAGACAATGGGGTGAATTAGATCGTTGGAAAGGAAGATGGGCTAAAAAGAAGGAAGAAACAGCTGTAAATAGAGGTGCTTTATCAATGTTTCCAGTGAGAGAAACAGGTACAGAAGCGACTGTAATGATATATCCTATGAGAGAGGTACCTGGAGGTGGATGTGTTCATGTCTCGTGGTCAAGACAGGATATATTGTCTTTTACGAATGAATTTCCGCGAGTGAGAGAAAAACCAGTAGAATGGTATAAACAAGTAGAGAGGTTTGTGAAAGTTTCAAAAGTTTTGTGGAAAGACTTAGATGGTTTGTTTGATATTGTGGTTCCAGCTGATTTGTGGATTGAGTGTAAAATTGCAGTAGATTGGCCAGAAGAATTATACCCAAGAGATGCAAAAACTGGAGCACCATCTGATGAAGTGATGAAAAAATATATTCAGGTCATTACCTATTTGAAGGGGAAGATTTCACCAAAAGAGACAGATTGGGTTAAAATAGATAGAACTATACAAGAAACTAAAGAAACAGCGCATGCTTACTATGAAAGGCTTCTTCAAGTGTTTAAACAGTATAGTGGTATTGAGAATATCACTGGCAAGGACATGGGTCATTTTTTATATAGGGTTGTGTTTGGATTGAGACCAGAGATTAGCATGATGATTCAACAGCATATAATCTGTTGGCAGAACAAGTCTATCGATGAGATATTGCGTTATGGGAAATACTGTAGTGATGATATTGAAACAAGACATCAAAAGTTGAAAGAGAAACTAATGTGGGCTCAGATGAAAGCAGCACAGAAAGGTGGATTTTTCTCAATCAGGTTTTCAAGGCAAAGATAAGGTTGTTCAAGCAAAGGGTGGTGGTGCAAGAGGTAGAAATAATAAAGAGGATATGAAGAAGAAATATCCGAGTCATGCATGCAGTAAATTTGGACATTGGAAATGCGAGTGTAGGAGTTTATTGACAAATACAGGTGGTGGTACAAGTGTAAATGATATGAATCAGAATCAGTTAAATCAGATGCAAACCCAGATGCAAAATCAGAATTTAATACCAGTTGGGAGAGGACAAGGTTTACAAATACCTCAGCCTCAAATACGTCAAGCTCCTATGCCAAATCAAAATATGAGTGGTCAAGTACAGAGATACAGTGCGAATATGGGTTTTACTTTTCACACGGATGAAACAGCAAAGCAAAATGTACAAGTGGCTTCACAATATTGGTTACGGTCCCGAGGGAGTGATTCAGATACATCTCAATGACGGTGCCTGAGGGGGGGAGGAGAGTGCGTGCTTGGCGCATCCCTAGAGGTAGATCAGTGTGGTCCTTTTGTGGATGGAGAAGTAGAAGGTAATGTGATTACATTCCTTGTAGACACTGGTGCGACCCGTTCCACTGTGAGAACTGTGGAAATTCCTAACCTACTCCTCTCAGGAGATAATATCCAAGTTGTAGGCATTTCAAATTGATTGATCAAAACTCCAGTAGCAAAACCAATGAAACTGCAAATAGGGGATTTCAGAGATTTACATCGATTTGTGGTGTGTGATACAAGTCCAGTTAACCTTTTGGGTAGAGACTTGTTGTGCAAAATGAATTGCACCATCTACTGTAAACCAGATGGAATAGCTTTCCATATAAAGGATGAGGATGTTGTTTTTAAAATGGCAAGGCAAGGGACAGAGGTGAATGATTTGTATCCTTTATTTACAGCGAAGGATTTGCCTGTTGAATTGAGCGAAACTGTGTTGGCTGGTGTGTGGTATTTTTCAGGGAAAGACATTGGATTGATGAGAGGAGTTGATCCTATTCAAATTACAGTGAAACAAGGTGCAGAATTTCCAAAAACACCACCTTATAATATGAGTCCTGAAACAATTGCGAGAGTAACGCCTGTGATTGAAATGATAATTGAACAAGGTATTTTAAAAAGAGATACTAAGCAGTCCTTGTAATTCGCTTATTATGGGAATTAAGAAACCGAGTGGAAAATATAGGATTGTCCAGGATTTAAGGAAAATAAATCAGATAGTAGTACCTTGTTGCCCAATAGTGCCAAACCTAGCAGTAATTCTTTATCAAATTCCATGTGACGCAGAATGGTTCCGAGTGATTGATTTGTGTCAAGCATTTTTCTTGATACCCTTGCATCCGGATAGCCAATATTTGGTTGCGTTCCGGTTTGGAGACCGTGTTTTGGCATGGTGTCGAGTCCCTCAAGGGTATACTGAAAGCCCCTCAATCTTCAATCAGATTTTGAAGAGGTGTTTAGAGTCATTGGTAATGCCTAATAACTCAGTGCTAGTACAATACATCTATGATTTGCTTGTTGCATCAAAGACGAGAGAAGCTTGTGTGACAGATACTATTGCTCTACTAAACCATTTAGCAGTAGGTGGGCATAAAGTGTCAGCAGCAAAATTGCAATTTTGCCAAAAAGAAGTTCTTTATCTGGGGCACAAAATTGAAAAAGGAGTCAGAAAAGTGTCACAAGATCGAATAATTGCGATCTTGCAAATGAAACCTCCCAAGACACAGAAAGAAATTCAAATGTTTTGGGGTATGGTTGGATACTGCAGATAGTGGATCAATGGATTTTCATTGATAGCTAAGCCATTACTGAAACTGACTCACAAAGATGTGTCAGATCCGATTCAATTGGATGAAGAAAGCATAAGGGCATTTCAGCAAGGATTTTGCATTGTTCTGTTATGAGAGAGACGGGTGTGCACTTTCAGTTCTAATGCAAATGTATGGAACAGCACGTCGTCCTGTGGCATATTTTTCAGCAACACTCGATTGTGTAGCTTCAGCTTTACCAGGTTGTTTGAAAGCAGTTGCTGCTACTTGTGTGAGTTTGGACAGAGTGAAGCAATTGTGATGGGACTAACCCTGGGCGTAGTCCGCGTAGTAGCGCTACGCGTAGCTACGCGAAGTGCACTTCGCACTACGCGAGCTACGCGTAGCACTACGCGAGCTACGCGTAGCACTATGCGAACTGCGTAGTGCGGTAGAAAATGCTGTTCGCAATGATTGCACAGTGCCGGATGCTTGTCCGCACTGTGCAATCATTGCAAACGGCATCTTGCACAGTGCAAGCGGTCGTTTTCTGCCGCTCGAGTAGATTTGTACTCGAGCGGCAGCTTTCTCAACGTGGACTGGTAGTTTCTCATCGCGAGCGGTCGCGAGCATACGCGACCACTCGCAATGAGAAACCTGAGACCTCCCCGCGTTGAGAATCTCGCCGGGAGGTTTATTTTCCATGCTCGCGATCGGCAACTTGATGTTGCTGATCGCGAACGAGGAAAAAGTCTCGCCGGGATGTCATTTTGCTCGCTCGCGGTCGCCAACTTGACGTTGAGGACCGCGAGCAAGCAAAAAATGACCGCTACGCGTGTTTGCACTGTGCTAGGTGCAATTCGCGTAGTGCGAAGTAGCGCAAACTACGCGAGCGTAGTACTTCGCCCAGGGTTAGATGGGACATCCATTGAGGGTGTATGTACTGCATTCTGTTGAGATTTTGTTGACACGAACTCAAACACAGCATCTTACAAGTAGTCGGTTGACAAAATATGAATGAGTGATACTGGGAGCTGAGAATGTAACGGTGGCAAGATGTACAAATCTAAATCCAGCTACTTTGTTGCCAAATCCAGATTGTGAAATGGTAATGGATGAAGCAGATCATGACTGTCTGGATGCGAAGTAATTGTGTACAAAACCAAAACCTGAAATAAAAGATACTCCGTTATCTGAATCAGATTGTGTGGTGTTTGTGGATGGATCTTGCTTGAGAGGTGAAATGGGTACCTTGCGAGCTTCCTATGCAGTTTGTACAGTGGCTAATGTCATTGAAGCTTCATGCTTGAAAAGAATCAAATCTGCCCAAATTTCGGAGCCAGTGGCTCTGACGAAAGCGTGCTATTTTGGAGAAAATTGGAGAGTAACCATATTTACTGATAGCCAGTATGGCTTCGGGGTTGTCCATGACTATGGACAATTGTGGTCTCAACGTGGTTTCTTGACCTCATCAGGTTCACCAATTCGAACTGGAGAGTATGTGAAAGAACAACTGTTGGCACTACAAGTGCCCAAAGAAATTGGGGTTGTGAAATGTTCAGCACACAGATCTGGCAGTGATTATATCACGGTTGGTAACAAGTATGCTGACGAAGTTGCACGTTTTTGTGTGCTAAATTCGGTTTCAATAAATAAAAAGAGACAGAAATTTGATGAAAAAGAATGCAATCTGATGTTCTCATCTGTTGAAACATGGAAGAAATTAAACAGTTACAAGACGACGCAAGTGCAGAAGAAAAAGAGATTTGGATCAAGGCAGGTTGTTCACGTAGAGAAGAAGATGAGGTGTGGATTTATCCTGATGGAAGACCAATAATGCCAGATAGTTTATTGTCCCAAATGGCGAGGTTTTATCATGGTCCTACACACATTGGTAGAGATGCGATGATTAGGATGTTTAAGAAATCCTGGTTCAACCCTAAGTTCAGGGTCATTCCAGAAATTCTTTGCCAGAGGTGTGTGACTTATCATCAGCAAAATGCGGGGAGGAAAACAGTTGTTAGTTGGGGACGAATTGGAAAAGCAGCAGGTCCTTTTACACGCTTACAAGCTGATTTCATAGAACTACCAAGATGTAATGGACTAAAATATGTTCTGGTGATTGTCTGTTAGTTTTCTCGGTGGGTGGAAGCCTACCCAACAAGACGTAATGATAGTCTAACAGTTGCTAAATAGCTTCTTAGAGAGATCATCCTAAGATTCGGATTTCCAGTCTGTTTAGAATCTGATAGGGGGACACATTTCAACAATGAAATAATTCGGATGATTTGTTCAGCATTACAAATGAACAAAACTTGCATTGTGCCTATCGACCAGAAGCATCAGGAGTGGTTGAGCAGGTCAATGGATCAATTAAATCAAGACTTGCAAAGCTATGTGCGTCCACTGCACGGAAATGGCCAGATGCATTACCCTTAGTTCTGATGAGTCTGAGAAGCATTCCAGATAGAAAAACTGGATTGTCTCCGCATGAGATCATCATGGGCAGAGCCATGAGACAGCCAGTAGTTCCAGTGAATCGACTAATGAAAATAACTGATGATTTGGTACTCGATTATTGCAAAGGATTGGCTGATGTGGTGCGTTCTGTGTCTCATCAGGTTGGAGAAGTTGCAACCACAACACAGCAAGAACAGGCTCACAACCTGAATCCTGGAGAGTGCGTTCTTGTCAAGTAACATGTGAGAAAGTCGTGTTTGGAACTTCGATGGTATGGGCCATATCAAGTGATACTGGTGACAACGACAGTAGTAAAGTGTGGTGGCTTGCCAAATTGGATTCATGCTAGCCATACACGAAGAGTCCCAAGTCCACTTGAAAGTAAAGAATCAGTTGAAGGTGATAAAGAAAGTGATTTAAAAAAAAACTGAACAGACTGAAAGTGGAGTAAAGTGGACACCAGCTACTGGGTCTCGTGGGACTGCCAAAGTCGATACAGTGAAGTTCTGAACCAAACAAAACTGAAGAAATTCAAAAGAAGAAAGCAAGAAAAGGAGATATATGGCCAAGAGGAGTAAAAAGACTGAAATACACTTTGAATGAGAGTGTTCCAAATACAATAGTCGAAATATCTGAACAAAGTGATATGGAAGAAGATACAGTTCGGAGAACAAAAAGAGCAAGAGTACCAAGCAAGAAATACACAGCACCTGAATAGACGTACTGGGTTGTTGAAACAGTTGATCAAATTAAATAAGCTTTATTCGATTTTAGAAGTATAAAATCACAAAAGCAGCAATACAGATAAAAACATGTTAAAATATTCTTAGCTAAAAATACAATTGCACTGTACTCCTATATCTTGTTCATTTGTGAGTGTACTTGATCTAGGCTGGTAAGTGAATTCATCATCTAAAAAAAGAAAAACAGAGATATACACTACATACATACAGAACAATCCTATACAATAAAAGCTGGACTACTTTCTAAGAGGGTTGAACATGAATGCTTTTCCTTGCTCTTAATATGCTCTTTAGATAACCAACCATAACTCCAATGCAGTAATCGCTTTCCATTAATTGCAAATATAGCAGAGCCGGTCGACATTGTCTCCATCACCCCCTCCTTAGCAGAGGCAGAATCATCTTGATCTTTCAATAGCATAACATTTACAAAATAAAATTGCATGAATATTTGATTGCGGGGACATATCATCACAGGGTCAACGGCATAATTCTCTGGACCAGTTGTTAATCTCTGGGTAGCTAATTAACCGATAAAAAATTCCAAATCTGAAACGGGTTAAAACATACCTATCATACCCCCCTAAACATCTTGAAAGGTATGGTTGCATGTCATAGGTTGATAAAAATCAATTGATGCTGGATTACTGTAGGTTTTTTCATCTCCAGTGCAAGTTGGATTGTCTCTACATGGGACATGCATATAGCTTTAAATTCTTTCCGGGAGATAGAGTTCATTGTCTCTGGGCAGGTATAATAAGCTAGGTGACCAAGATCATTCATAAAGTTCTTTACATAATTCAACCAAGGAATCTTGGCAACATGGTCCAACCTCATTGAGTCTTTAATTATTTCTCGATTGAGACCTGTGCTACTGGAGGTCCAAATCCTGTGCCAAAGTAGCACTGGTTGTACCTTAATAACATCTGCGATGTACGATATACCCAGCTCACTATGACAATTAAACACAGGGGAACTGGCAGGTACTGCTAAAATAAACCTTAAAAAGGCATTTTCAACATATTAAATAGGGGCGGAATCATGAAAGCCCCAAACTCCTGCCCCATATGTAGCAATGCTTACACATTTTGCCTGGTAAATCTTGAGGAGAATCCCTGGGGGCCTTTTACCCATTTGTTTTGAAAAATTGACCAGGGCCGCGGTCGACTTCATAAACAAAAGGATTCGACTCTTGACCGCTTTATTCCAAGAACCAGTGCGATCAAATAGGACACCCAGGTATGTGAACGTATTTGTGGATTCCACCCTACTTTCCCCAAGTGGTAGAGTCCTCAGTTTCTGTTTTCCCCTCCCGCATGAGTCATAACAAAAGTTTTTTTAGCGTTCAATTTTAATCCCAGATTGTCCATAAAAATGGTGTAAGAGGCAAGAGCCTTTTGTAGACCAAGCTGTGTACGGGCCATAAGCACTGCATCGTCTGCATAGAGAAGGGAGACAGTTGATCAAGAAGACAATAGAGGAGAAGAAATTGAGCCAAATCACAGAAATTGTTATGAGCCACCCTAAATTTTCTGTGTTAAAAACTTGGGTGCAGAAGATTGAAAACATTTCTGGAAATACAGAAAAGAAACTAAAACTTAAACAAACTGTGAACTGTGCTAAGAAGACTTAAAAAAAGAGGGGATTGGAGAAGGTCTTGGAGAAGATTCAGAGAGAAAAGAATCTGTGGAAACTTAAGGTCTGAAAGTGCTTGGATACACATATTTTTATCAAGTCTAAATAGTTTTTTTGCTTTTCTTTTAGTTTTTTTAGTTCTTTAGCTTAAAATGGCTAGGATCCAGGAGACTGGTAATCAGAATCAGGGATCAATTAAGCGTAGGTGTATTAACGCTTGTTGTCTATGTGTTTTACTAATAATGATTGTTTGGTTAATATTAATAGTTGTTGTGCCTTACTTTATGTTTCCTACTAAGAGTAATACTACTAATGTTTTAGAGAATATAAAAGCGAATGTGGGAGAAACTCTTAAAGAAGAACCACGCATTAACATTAAGAGATTAAATGGGAATGATTTACATCAAGATAATTCAATGCATGATTTTTCGTTAAATGTTTTTACTAAGCTTCTTTATGAGTGTGTAAATACTATCGATGCTAGAGATTGTTATGTGTGCATGCAAATACCGTCTTCTGTGTCAGAAGGGGTGACTTATCACCACCTTCCCTTAACTTATGGTATTTCTTGTAGTGTACTAACAAGTTTGTTCAATGAAAAGGGTCCGATACGATATTTCTATTCTAACTTAGATTTAGTATTTTCTGAACTTCCAATTCGAAAGAATATGAATGTAGTAAGTAGCGCGAAGAATGCAGAGTATATGGGAGAGTTTGTTCATACTACTAAGACAATAGATACTGTATATGCCCATAGAAATAACTTAACTTGTAGTTTGCGGAGTGAGGAAATTGAATTCATTAATGTTGTAGAAGATAGAAGAGAAAACTTTCAGAGAAAAGTTGCAGAGGAAAATAGTCATATTCCTCCTTGGGCTCATAGAGAGGGAGATTACAAGAAAGGCGAGACATATGGTACAATGACCCTGGATTGGCATCATAAAGGGAAGCTTTGCTTACTTAGACAGAAGACAGACTATAATAACTACTTCATTGGTTCTACTGAATGTGATCATACCTTCCTAGTAACAGGAGTTTGGGGTTTGAAGGGTGGTACAGATCCTGTTTTCCCTGGAATTTATTATGCGTGTGGTAAGAATGCCTATTATAGGTTACTAGCACTTTGGTATGGGTGTTGTTATATGGGTATTGTTTTCCCAAAGGTCTATTATGTTGACAAGAATCATGGAACCAATGAAAGGAGTAAGAGTGGATTAATACGTAGTGCTGCTGAGATAGTGGGTGATATTTATGAAGCCTTGATACCTTCAGGTGGAGTAATTCTAAATTTGCACAAAATTAGAAAACTGTCCATGGTGGTTGATCGTTTATACAACAGATACTGCTGGTGGATTTTTTAGGATTGATACTGAAATGGTGGCTATGAGATCTATGGTTTTGCAAAACAGATTGGCTCTGGATGTATTATTGGCAAAAGAGGGCGGAGTCTGTAGCATGTTGAAAATTCAACAATGCTGTACATATAACCTTGATAAAAGTAAGAATCTAGAGGGATATATTACTAATATTACACATTTAAGGGAAGATTTAACTGAACTGAAGGTTGATGGTGCTTGGGAGAAACTTGGTAAGGGGTTCTCTTCTATGGGAGACTGTTTTTTAACATTTGGTAACAGCCTGTTAGGTAAGCTACTAATACCTATTACTGCTACTGCTACTGGAATACTAATGCTGTTTCTAATATATAAATGCTGCAAATGCAAGGGGAAAACACTAGAAACAAAACAAAGAGCAAAGAAAAGAAAGAGAGAAGAAATAGAAATGGAAGACAGGAAGAGAAATTATTATGAGGTAATGAAAGATATAGATGGGGTTAGGTTGAAACAAATTAGAACAAGTGTGTTATGATGCAATCAGATTGTAATCGGATTTTTGGATTTTTGATGGCTTAAGTAGCCATTAAAGGGGTGATTGATGGAGCAGGGTTTTCTGTAAATAAAACCTGCACAGATTAAACCTTCCATTGTGTGAAAATCATTAAAAGAGTTTTGAAATTAACCAAAAAGTATTATTAATCTTTAGTTTTGGAAAAGAAAATAAGCAAGGTGCGGGAAAATGACAATGGGTTTAAGTAGGCCACAAATGATTTCTGCACGAAAGACAGCACAGAAGGAGCAAATGATGTTATTTTCATGAGCAAATGTGAAATGGAAACGGGTTCATTGTTATATTTAAGCAAATATTAATTGCACAGAATAATAGTTTGAAATGATTGCATTTATATTTGACTAATGAAAGATTGAAATGAATTGTGGAATGGAGCTTTTATTTTGAGCAAATAACTGAAATCTGTTTATTTCCACTAGAGAAAACTGCTCGCTTTACAAAGAAGGCCTCAAAAGCAAAAGCTGCTATTAGGGTTAATTTTGCTTCAAACGTAGAAATGCAGAAAAAGTGTTTTATTCTTCATAGATGACTATTGTGTTCTTTCTTGTCGATGGCTGCCACAAGTTCGGAGTATCAGCGGAACTTCCTATCGTCTGAGGAAATATTTAGTTTTGTGGATAACTGTGCTAGTAAATGTTACAACATTTGTTCAAATGTGGATGTGTCGAGGAAGGAGAAGATTTTGATTTCCTTTGTTGAAGGACGATGATGACAGCATGAATCTAAACAAAGAACTTTTGAGTGAGAAGAGCGACGGAAGTGGTGTGACTTAACACCCTATGCTTCTAGAAATATAAGGAGAGAGACTTTCCCGGATTTCGATACCAGAGTAGGGATGGACTTTTAACTTAGGCTATAACTATTAGTGATAGAATACATGTTGGAGGAGGAGAACAAGGTTGATTTTAGCCGAGAGACGAGGCGTTCGTGTGAGCTGTTTCTTTGAGAACCTTTAGCTGATGCTCTCTGTAAGCTGGCTCCTTAACTTTGCTCCTCATACTTTGTGAGGATACCCCAGATTTCCCTTCTGGCCGGAGGGTTAGCATTTCCAGCTATTAGCACGCTGTGCTGCAGTTTTCTTAGGTTCTTATAAACTTCTGAATTTGCATTGATCTAAAAAATGCTCTTTGTCTCTTACGCTATCCACCCAACTCATGCTGCTTAATTGAGATGTTATTGTGAATTATTGAATTTGTGTTCTTTTGTGTGATGATTTTAGTTAGATACTGTACCTTTGTTTGACCATTCCATATGTTTTCAAAGATAATAGATAAAAGCAAAAGTAATAGAGAAACTGAGTCTGTCGTTATTGATTATTGTAAATTATGAGACATATATATAGTTGTATATAGTGTGGTTGCATAAATATTCCCTTTGTTCTAGGTCCTCATGAGGGGCATATTCATCTAAAGCTTTTGCCAAATCCCTGTCAACTCTCCGATCTGTCGGAGGACCTGATGTTGATATGGGCCAAAATTCAGTCTAATGAAATAAAGATTTTAGACTGATCGGCGCACACACTTAGCCAAAACTCCCTTTTCTCTGCTGTGCCACGCGCTATCAGATGAAATTAATCTCTAAATGGTGGACGGGAAACAGACTGCTGCTGATGCAAAAGAAAGGATCTATGCTAACCTAGAACTAGGTCTATAATACCAGAGGTATGAAGCCTATGCAATGATGAGGTGGTTGACCATTCCAATTGTGACAAATCGGTCTAAGAGAACAGAGGCAGTGATATATTACTTATCAAGTGTGCCTCAGAGGTCATTCAGAGCTGCCACTAGAACTGAAAATGTAAATAACTTTATTGCCTGATTGCTTAAAACCATTACAGATATATAAAAAGTAGCAGAGTAAACAATTCATGTACTGAGAGAAATGCAGTATAAAGCCTTCATTCATACAAAGCTGTATTGCAAATCATTTAAAGACTAGCTAAAAAATAATTAAAAAGAGAGACAAAGATAAGACTTCTACATTCTAGGTGCCAGTCTTGTTGGGCACTGGGCTACTTGTTGCTGGGGGCGAGGCAGCAGGGCCGGACTTGCCGTAGAGGGCACCAGGCTTTTTTCCGGTGGGCCGGAGGGGTGGGGGCCAGTTTTGTGGCCGCGGGGGCCGGTTTTGTCACTGGGGGCCGGTTTTGCAGCAGAGCTGCAATATCGGCCCCCTGTAACTAAAGTGGGAGCAGTGGGTCGGTCGAGCAGCAATCTGCCAGGGCTGGTTGCCGTTCCCAGTCTGGCCCTGCGAGGCAGTGTCCGGTTGTTGGGATGTTATTTCCAGCAACCTATCCTTTAGCACTGCCCGTGCCAGGTGTATAAATTTGCTGAACTGTCTGTCACAGTTTCCAAAGAAAATAGGACCTTTTGAGCCTCTGTGATGTATTGTATGCAATGATGTAAGAAGATTGCCCTCAGGAGCATACGTCAGGCACTATGCAAGGCCGGGCAGCGGCATAGCCGGTGAGCCAACGGTTCCTTTCTGTAGTCACACAGTCTGTAGGACAATGTTTTTAAGCAAGTTCCAGCCAGCATTCAATTCTCTTATAGGAAGGGACGCTAGCCTTGCCCAGAGTATTAACTTTAAGCCATGTTTGCGTAGTGCTTGATGGAGATGTAATTGCTTTGACTGGGTTGTGTAAGATGTTATAAGGGGGGCGTTTATGTCCCTTTCCAGTAAGGTCTTGATATTGTTTTTTTGGGAACGGCAGTTGCTTTTTTATGGCAGCTTTGATGGCTGATAAGTGATGGATTTTGAGTCCAGTTTTCAACAGCTAATTAAAGCTTCTACACTGCCGTTTTAGGTACCCATGCCAAAGCTGCTCTTGGTTAGAAAAACAATTTTTAATTCTGCCTTCAATGTGTTCTCAGGCAGATGTTGACTGGTAGAAGTATTTCACCAAGGCAGCCATACAATCAAGTTTTTGGGTGACATGACCAAATCCAAGTCTGATCAATGTGTTCCGTGTGTGGCAAGGTAACTGGAAAACACGCTTAAAACCCATGCATTGGAGTTTATCTAATTTGGCTGCCAGTATACCGAGATATGCTTGCTGTGCATAGTTGAAAGAGGCAATGAGTTTTTCCGTGATCACCCTTCTGATGGCCTAGGTCGTCGGGCTGTCAAGGATGTTTCATTTTCAAAGGGTGTGTATGATCATCTTTCCCTTGTTCTTCATCTTTTGCATATGTAAAGTTGGTTTTCCTGTTTAGCAAAGCCACGCCCCAAGATAATTTTAGCTCTGCACGTACTCTAGCCTTTGTGACCCCATCCACCATTTTGTAGCCCTTTTTTTCGGGTAACGCCCAAAGATCACAACTTTGGTTTTGCTCGCATTGGCAATAAGTTCCCTCTTTGCGTTATATGTGTTCAATGCTTTATTGCCCTTTCGAGGCCAACTTTCATGTGATCTAAGAGGATGAGGTCATCTGCATATTGCATGAGAAATATTTTCTTTTCTCTAATCCTCAGTATGGCTAAATTTGCGTCTGATAATGCCGAGCCTAGGTCCTCTGTGTATAAGTTGAATAAAATGGGGACGATCATTTTATTCAACTTATACACAGAGCCCTTGATCCATTGTGATTTTTGACGTGGCTATGTTGCCAGAGACCCATGTCCTAGTGTAGAGTGACATGATGGCTCTCAATAGTTTGGAGAGGATTTTCCAATTCTTAAGCTTCTGTCAGAGTATGTTGTGGACTTCTCCGTCAAATGCCGTGGAGTAGTCGTTGAAACAGGACAAAGACTGGCAAGGTGTTTTGTGTAACTGCTTGGTGGGCTATATATGAGAGGGCCACAATGTTGTTGACTGTTAATCCATCCTCTCCGAATCCCACTTGATAGAATGACAACAAGCCGTCTTCTGATGCTCATTTGGCTAGGTCTTGTAGTATAGTACTGGCATAGGCTTTCCACTGGAGTAGGGGCCCCCCAGGAATCTGGGACGTCTTCATGTAATTTACACTCTGCGTACAGCGGGCGAGGACTGATACCCAAAACTGGTGGTCTTCTGTGAATAAGGATACAGGCAGGCCATTGGGCACTGGGGCCCTGTCCATACGAAAGTTCTTCAAAACCTTGATTACCACCTGATCATCTGGTGCTAGATGCTCAGGATTCATGGGTGGTATTGATTCAAACATGTCCATTGCCTTTTGTTGGGAAAAGGGAGTAGATTTTTGGCCCGATGTATTGTTGGGGGTCTCGGTGTCTAGGCTCATAACATGGCCTACCCATTTTTCTGCTGGTATTGAGTTATCCCTTTTGCTCTTCCAAAGGCATAAGATGTTAACATGTTACCAAAATTGTTGGTGTTTATTGCTATTAGATTGAAACTTTTAATCCATTCGGCCTCATGGTTTGTTCTTTCATGCCCCCATACCAGTTGTTTAAGGTTTTTTGTGGCCTTTGCTAGCTGCTTCCTTGAGGTGGTTTCTTAGACTGTTGTTTGCCTTTGATGCTGCCCTTAATTTTTAGGAGATTCTTTTGATCTCCTGCACAAATCCCAAGGTGTGGTTTGTTGCCATTGTGGTGTTGTGTTGGCTGTTCCCTAGTAAAAAGGAGTCCAGTTCGAAAAACAATGGAGACCAGCCTCTGATGACATCAGGGTTTTGTGACATAGTTGGCCAGCTCTCCCATTGGCTTTTCCATCCCTCCATCTTAGTTGAGTTTAGGGTGACCATTTTATCCTGCGGATGAGTTTGTAATGTTCTCTGCCTTTAGTTTTTTCCAGTGCAGGAAGTCGTTAGTGGTTCCTTGCTGATAGGGTTAGCTGAACAGTCAGGGCAGCATGGTCGCTCTTTGCCCTTTGGTGAACCTGAAAGTCCAGGAGGGCTTCACTCAGACCCTGGCTCAGAAATATATAACTTATACCAAAGGGAGTCACCGTTCCTGAGTGGAGATGGAGAGGAGGGAAGTAGGGGGTACTCTTGTCGTGTGCTACTCTGCTTGTGGGAGGCAGGGTGTCTTCAACTTGATGCCCTCACACACCCCGAAGGATGTCATGCTTCATCATTGGGCTTTTGCTCCTCGTTGGGCCGGCGCTGCAATGCCCTACGGGTCCCCCGAAGGGTCTCTTTTTCGGAGATCTTTTGATGAAGCCGGATGGGTGCGTGGGTGTAAGTGGCTGTGAAGTCCTAGAAAGTGTATTAAAAAATGGCTGGAGGGAGAGTGATTAATTTTTAATAAAGTGATCCCTCTGTCATTATTAAAACAAAGTGTATGGAGCTGCTTTAAGGGGTATTATGTCCCTTTGTAGCTGGGTGATTATATGTCCCTAGTGGGCATATGTTATGGTCAACATGTTTCGCGCTTCAGTGGTCTCAGGGGAAGATCCAGGGCGCGTCATCAGGACCGAATAAGACATTTATATCTACAGTGGCCCGAAAATTTCGGTGCCCTTGGATAAATGAAAGGAGTAGAGATTCCCTTAGTAGGTAGGGTAAGATCCCATGAGATCAGGGAGGGTCACTTGAGAGGGTTCTCTCGGTGCATCTGAGCTGTGTCACCTGTGTGCCTCTCGCTGTCTCCGCCGGCGGAGACAGCACTCCATCTCCATCTCCACTCAGGAACGGTGACTCCCTTTGGTATAAGTTTAATTTTGGGAGCACAGGTCACTGGACCTTTTAGAATAGCTCCTAGAGTCCCCCTCTTTTGATAAATAGGATAAGAAATATATAAGTAATTGTAGTTTGTTTATTGAAGGAGTGAGGATAGCTTCTTAATGGGTTTGTCTTTTTTGCTGTCGTCTGTGCCGACTCCAACTTACATGTCTGTAAAAAGATGTTAAATCTCCAGGTCATTTCACTGGGACTCCTAGAGCGTATGGCGTCCTCGCCCAAATTGTGCATGTTAATGTCTCCCAGTATGATTATTTCAGAGGCTGGATGGTTGCTGATTCGTTTTTCCAGTTGGGCAATCAGCTTTTCTGTTCTGTCCAAGGTACTATTGTCATGGGAGTTGAAGTAGATGTTGATGATTAACGTTGACAGAATGCTTCTGTTAACTCTATAGCCCTTAATTAATCCTGCTTGTAGTGTTTCTGAGTTGGAGGTTATGTCCGATATGGATAATTTTATTGAGTGCTTAATGTATATTGATACTCCTCTTGATGGCATTCCGAGTAAATGGGTCTTTTTGGCAGGTTTATGATATTCAAAGCTTGGTAGGAGTGTTGGTGTTTGAGACCATGTCTCTTGAAGGCAGACAACGTCTGCTTCATTCAGGAATGAGAGTGCAGCATGGCTCTGTAGGATCTCAGTGATTCCGGCAACATTCCAAGTTATTATTTTGGTAGTTTCTGTCTTAAAATTCATTCATTCTTAGGTTGGTGGCAATCTGTCCCCAGTCATTTGAAGGGTCAGGAGCTGTACCCTGCGGCGTGATTGACCTTCGATCTCATGCTGGTGCTTCTGGCTGATATTGAATATTAATATTTGTGCAACTTAGGTTGGCTTTGCTGCTCATTGTTCCCTTTAAGGTCCCTTTCTTTATACTGTTTATTCGGTGGTCATCAGGCTGGTGTTTTTTTACAACATAAGGATATTTTTCCCTTTCCATAATTTGGACTGTTACTCCCCAGTTTGCGAATTGCTCTTTATCCTGTATCACCTTTTTTGACAGGCTTGCATCTTGCCATGTTATAATTGTTGATTCTTTTGCTTTATCCAGGCCTATGAAGTCAAATTGTACACTTGTTACTGAATGATAGTGAAGCGATGTACTGCAGGAGTTTGAGTATGTTGGATTGGTTAAGAATGTCAAAAATATCCCTGGATGCGTACTGTGGGGCATCATTTTTTGTGACCCGGTCACGTTGTCTGCATTGGGGCTGCCTTTTTAGTGTGACTGGCGGCAGTCCTCTGGTTGGGACAGTTGAGGAGCCCACCTTATGTACGAGCCAAATGTATGCCCCTGTGTTGACCTATTATTTAGGGGGGGTGGAATTGTCTCCATGGTGACTCGTTCTGCTGGGCACTATTATTGAGTGTTTTGAGTGTTTTATATGTTATACGGGTTTTGCACCTGGCAGATTGCGGCTCCACCAGATTTCTCATCTGGGCAGTGGGGGAATTTATCCAGGGGCCATCTGGCTTTGCCCCCTTTCTGGGCTCATTGCGGAGGTAAAGGTTATTCAATTTGTAGTTTGTTGTTTGCGACTTTTGATTGAGGTGACAGTTGAAGAGTAATTGTGTGTTATGTATTATAGACCTTAGCACTTGTTTAGTGCTAGCTAAAATCTTCACTGCTTAAAAAGTATTCGCAATGCCTTTTGTGGGCATGTAATTTGCGGTGCGCAGGCAATTAATTGGGGCCCCTTGGGATTTTGAAGTGAAGTTTGTCCGAAGTTTGTCTGTGGTGCTTAATTATTTTGAGGGTAAAAGGCTTTTCGTGGGGCGGTCATGCTGGGAGTACAGATAGTGCTGCTGGGGCAGGGAGATAGTGGTGGGGGGAGCAAATTCCGGACACCCAAGCCGCACTCTAACCTAGTGGGGCCGCTTCAGTGAGTCTGGGCTCAACCCAATGTGGGGCTTCTAAGCGACCACCCTACAGCACCTCCGTTTCCCTCTCTGCCTCTCCCACTTGAAGTCTCTTCCGGGCGGCACAGCAAAGGACCTCATTGCGTCTTTTCCTCCTCCTCTGTCCTACACTAGGCTAGACCGGGCTATTGTTTTTTGGCTGGTTAAATCATTGGGTTCTCGCCCCCCTATTTACCATCTCCACCTCCTCTGGGAGTTTTCTGCGGCCTATGGGCGTGATCATGTGGCCCTCAGGGCCTTGGCTGGGTTTCCTGTGAGGAAGGCTCGGGCGTGGGGGGATTTCAAAGTTATGCACTCTCTGTGACACAGCGCTCACACCATGCACTGATCGGTATGCGGACTGGCAGGTAGTCGAAGGTAGTGACAGGTAGCAGCTCGGGCCACAGCCTCGGTCAGGGCCTGAGCTGCACAGCTGCAAAGCTTACCTCATGCCGCTCATGCCACTTAATTTCTTCTGCCTCTTTCGGATACCAGACAAACGGGGCAACGGCCTAAACCTTCCTTTTTAATACATATGTTACCCCAATGGTAGCCCCTAGACACCCCATAGGGCAGAGTACATTGTATTTAAAAAGTTGGACATGTACTTTTAAGTTTTACATGTCCTGGTAGTGAAAAATTGTTTACTACTTTAAGGCCTATCCTTCCCGTAGGATAACATTGGTTTACCTTATAACCTTTACTAAGTGCTAACTTTTGATTGCGAGCAGGCAAACTTTTCATGTTTGATGTCTGAAGAATTGTAATTAAAAATCCTCTTCAATAAAAAAGTAGGTAGAAATGTCATGTTTGCACTCAAATGAATTGTAATTCAAAATCCTCTTTAGTGATGAAGTCAGATTTTAAGTTGCAGGTCTGAAAATGACACTTTTAGAAAGTTGCCATTTTATTGCCCTAACCATTTGGTGCTTGCAGGCTGTGTCCTGGGTCTCATGAATGTGTGTAGTTGGCAGTTGGCCTTTGTGTACTCCTCCCAGACAGTGTGGCAAAGGGGGACTAGGTTTTGGTAGGATGAGCCATCCTGCCAGCAAAGAAGGGGCAAAGCTGTTCCTTGCCCACTTACATTTCAAAGGGGCTGTCTTCAGCACACTCACAAATAACTTAACACCAATCTATTGTCACCCTTGACCTCTTGGAACCTAGGGAGAAGAGGAAGGAAAATCCAGAACAAGATGTGGGGGAAAGTCTAGACGTTTCTCCTACCTAAAAGGCTGGCATCAGGTATAACTATTGGACCCTCAGACCACCTCTTCAGTTCAGTCCTGAGCCTGGGGAGGACTCCCAGAAGGTCTACCTTGTACTTCACAGAACTGCCCTGCGGCTTGAGGTCGGCTTTGTACCACAGGCGGCTGCCCTGCTGCAACCAGAGGACAGCCCTGCTGCTTGAAGCATCACTTGTACCCTCAGAGGACTGCCGTGCAGCTGGAGTCCAGCCTTGCTGCTTGATCTCAGGACTACCAGATTGACTCTAAGGGTCCGGTGGCTGACCTTCTGTTCTGAGCACAGGGACACAACAAGCTCCAGAGGCCTCCCTGCAATTGCCCAGCTGACCTGCTGCAACTGGGCCTGCCTGGATCTGCAACTGGATCTGCTTGAACCCTGCTGGTCTCAGCTGGAGTGAGTTCCTGATCCCCAAGAGGTGCCTCCCCAGGTCCTGGACCCTAGGCTGGCATCAGCTGATCTCCTCCTGTAAAGAAAGGGAGAAATTGTAAAGTTTTGGGCTCTTCGTGACCACAAACGGTCCCATTTGCGCAGAGATAAGGCCACCCATGACAATCGCCAGCAAGAAGCTCCAGTGAATCAGACTCTTCATGCTACAGTGACTGACAGTGGGGTCCGACAGTGCGAGATCTGCACTTTGCGTTACATGATGACAGCCAGTGGTTACCGTCAATGCGAAGATCCAGCCACCACCGTTAGCGAGGCCCAACTGTCCTGCCCTTCGCCGCCTCCTCCACTGCGAACTGGACTTTTCACGCCAGACTTTGAGAAGGTAACTTTTTCATGGGGACTAACCTGTTTCATGTATCTGGCCCATGCTCCATTGCAGCTGGCCTGAACTTGTGACTATCTCCATGACAAGATAACCGCGACTAGCGCTTTGTGCTTTTAGGCTATATACTTACCAAAATCTTTGAAATTGTATTTCTCCAATTCTACTGATTGGATTTTTGTCATTTATGTCACAAATTATTGATTAAAATTTACTTTATGTTTCTAAATTGGTTTGGGATTTTTATTGTGTTGTGTTTTCACTTTATTGCTGGTGTGTGCTGCGTAACTACTTTACAGTTTGCCTCCAAGTTAACCCTTACTGCTTTTGTGCCAGGCTACCAGAAGGTTATGCACAGGTTAATTTGGTTACTTTTGTGGCTCACTCTCACAAGGATTGTGGTTGTTGCTTGAGAAGGGTTTCCACCCGTCTCAACCAGTAACCCAATTTCCTACAAACAGAAAGATCTAAGTGTAGAAAAAGTAGAAAGTAGAAAGATGAGCTACGTGAAATCTAAGTTATAACGTAGAACGGTGGTGTGTCCATTATAGAGATGGAGAAATCTGTGAGCTTATTGTAAAGGACATGAAGGATTTGCAAGTTTGTAAGATACAGGAAAGGCCTCTTTACTGGAATTGGAAGCGAGGATGATTGTGGCCTGAATTTGAGGAACTCAGACCTCAGACATAGCAGGTTTTGTTGGGGCCTAACTTGGAAAATCTTGGTGCTAGGACAACAATTTCTAAGCCAGCCTTTCTTTGGTTTCTTACTGCCAGATTTAAGAACGTATAGCACTGGAGTGTACGGAGTCTTAGACAAGCCCTAATAAGTGTGCCAGGGTCTTTGACAGGCTCAAGAAAGCATCAATCTAATGGTCTAAAAAAGTAAGATTGAACTTTGCATCAGAGGATTGCACAACTATTACTGAATATCAACCCCCAGAATATCATGGTACAAGAATATTGAGAACAGAATTTCGAGGAACAAATGATCGAACGGTTAGTGCATATAGGGAAGTATAGATTTACTATTCCTAACTCAACGCCTTATTAACTTGAAGATATATGTACTGCGTTGGTACATATATGTGGACTTAGGTATAGAAAATCTAGACTTACCATTTGCTAAAATTGGTGCTATATTTTACCATACAGAGTCCACCATCCTCCTTAGAGAATCCTGGCAAAATAATATAACATTTTCATTCTTGTCCAATATAGCAAACCCAGAGAAGTGATTGGTTATTTAAAAATTTTGTGTGGAGGTTGAATCCAGCCTCTGAATTGGCTGAACGAAAGTTTAATATTCGGGATGCTGACTGGAATTGTACTTGTGGTTTAGGTTTGTCCTGCTCACAAGTACATGTATTAATCCACTGTTTATACTTTTTATCTTTTAGCTGTTATTTTTTAAAACCAATTTTAAGAAATAAGCAATTGTTTTAAGGAAGGACGTGATACGACTTGTATTTAACACATAAAACTTTTTCAGGTACCTTGTGGGGTGGGAAGGTTTTTATTGGCTTTAAATGGAGTAGATGGATGTGATAGGAATGTTTAAGTTTATTTATGAGAAAGTGTACTCCGATATAGTTTAACAAACCTTGTGGTTTAAATAAACTTATTTTTTTACTACTAAGCTGTAAATCTTGAATTGTTGTTACACCAAAATAATGACTGGGGCCTGGGCTCTTTTCTGAACCTTGCCCGTCACTCCACTCACGCCTCCATCATACTGTCTCAGAGACACATTGGCCCAGGATTCCTCTCCCCTATTTTCCAAAATTTTACTTTAGCAGAGGATAGAGAATTTGTGGAACTGGATGCAGCAGGAAGGCCTGGCATGTTATAGGAAAGTGGAGAGTGTGTTAATACTGAATTCAGATGAGGCGTGAAAAGATGGGGGAGCTCAGAGTAGGAGGCAAAGCTTTTTGAAACAGTAGCGTCTTGCCAGTGCAAGTGCCTGCACTCACCAGTTCCCCACATTAGCCCCCTCTTCTTGAATATGGTTTGAAAATGTCACTGGCCATGTACTACCCATTATCGCTCCTTAGGGATCAACTCTTGCTTCCCTCTAAGAGCTTTTCTACACCCCCCCTTAGCTTTAACAAGCCAAGACTACTGCCTGAAACTCATCCACGGATGTCAACTATCAGGAGCGGTCAGCAATTTCCTTAGTGAAGGTACTCAGCAACACACCAGCCACTTTTGTCCATCACATATGGTTGGTTGTGCAGATTTGTGTGCAAATCTTGCCCGTTTCTGCACACAGGGTGCCTACTTCACCCTGTTCAATGCAGTCTATAAAACAATGAACATCACTGGTCAAACAAGGTCATAGCACCATGCTTTGATAAAGTTTTAACTGCGTGGATAAACTTGCTTAACCTCTTCCATGCTCATGACGGCCGGGAGCCGTCACGAGTCACAGTGGGCGTGTGCGCAGGACAGCCCCTGGCCGTCCGAATCCCCGCCCACTAATGGAAACGCCCGCACAGCGCGGAAATTCCGCGCGCACGGAAGGGGTTAGAGACATCACAGTTTCTAGAAAACCTACAACTGGACCACAATATTTATTGCAACTTATTGGCGATATAGATTTTTGTTTGTTTGTCAGGGAATCATTTATCAGTTGTGCTGGGGCAAGCACATGTGCTTTCAAAATTGTCTTTGTGGGGGTTAATACTACCCTTGAGCAACAACAGAACTTTTTGGGAGTCATGTTTGAGGATAAACAGAGGTAAGAGCAGGGCTCCTGGCAGAAAAGGGTGCTATTTAGGTGCCTCTCTACATTTTCAACCTAAGTTTCTATACTCTTGCATCATGTGAAACAGGAGCATGTCGAACATACTTTGGGGCATTCCTTTCTAGTGCTTGAAAAGGAGGAGGAGAACATATCAGGGGAGGAGGGCATAGCAACCGTGAATTGTGTGGAGCTCTCAGTGCTTCATAAAAGCAGCGGAACCACCACTTGCACCAGCCCCCTTCCACCATTATGTATTCTTCGTGTGTTCGTCTTTTATGGTATGAAGCCTTACATGCTCTTTATAATTGCTTTATCACTGGGCTATGAGAGTTAAATTATTGGGGTTGTCAGATAATTTCTGAACTCGGCACCAGGAGAATTGCTATTGTGCACTACATTTTCCAAAGCTATCACCAAGGGGTGGTTGTTGTTCAGATGGAGCTGCATGACCTGTCGAATATGGCAATGCACTTGGTTTAAAAAAACCAAAGGGGATGATGGACGGAGTGTTGAACATTGCAAACACTCACCCCCAGTCAACTGATCTGGGTTTAATCCATCATCATTCTTTAGCTCACTCCGCCACCCCAGTTCAGACATGGCCATATGCAAATCAGTCTGACCCTGTGCCTCATGGGAACAGTCCAGCCCGAACTGCCAAGCCATGTCTTCCCTGGACCGGAAACAAGCATCCTGGGACCGGTTTCTGGCTTACAGCCGTCATCAGCCAGGCTATCTTGAATCCAGTGGCAAAGTGAGCAAGGGACCCACGTCTGGGCATACCCTGCCAACTTAGGGCGAACATAGCAAAACCAAAGGGGATGATGGACGGAGTGTTGAACATTGCAAACACTCACCCCCAGTCAACTGATCTGGGTTTAATCCATCATCATTCTTTAGCTCACTCCGCCACCCCAGTTCAGACATGGCCATATGCAAATCAGTCTGACCCTGTGCCTCATGGGAACAGTCCAGCCCGAACTGCCAAGTCATGTCTTCCCTGGACCGGAAACAAGCATCCTGGGACCGGTTTCTGGCTTAAGCCGTCATCAGCCAGGCTATCTTGAATCCAGTAGCAAAGTGAGCAAGGGACCCACGTCTGGGCATACCCTGCCAACTTAGGGCGAACATAGCAAAACCAAAGGGGATGATGGACGGAGTGTTGAACATTGCAAACACTCACCCCCAGTCAACTGATCTGGGTTTAATCCATCATCATTCTTTAGCTCACTCCGCCACCCCAGTTCAGACATGGCCATATGCAAATCAGTCTGACCCTGTGCCTCATGGGAACAGTCCAGCCCGAACTGCCAAGCCATGTCTTCCCTGGACCGGAAACAAGCATCCTGGGACCGGTTTCTGGCTTACAGCCGTCATCAGTCAGGCTATCTTGAATCCAGTGGCAAAGTGAGCAAGGGACCCACGTCTGGGCATACCCTGCCAACTTAGGGCGAACATAGCAAAACCAAAGGGGATGATGGACGGAGTGTTGAACATTGCAAACACTCACCCCCAGTCAACTGATCTGGGTTTAATACATCATCATTCTTTAGCTCACTCCGCCACCCCAGTTCAGACATGGCCATATGCAAATCAGTCTGACCCTGTGCCTCATGGGAACAGTCCAGCCCGAACTGCCAAGCCATGTCTTCCCTGGACCGGAAACAAGCATCCTGGGACCGGTTTCTGGCTTACAGCCGTCATCAGCCAGGCTATCTTGAATCCAGTGGCAAAGTGAGCAAGGGACCCACGTCTGGGCATACCCTGCCAATTTAGGGTGAACATAGCAAAACCAAAGGGGATGATGGACGGAGTGTTGAACATTGCAAACACTCACCCCCAGTCAACTGATCTGGGTTTAATCCATCATCATGCACTTGGTTTGTCAAAGGGGTGGTGGCCAGCTCAAGATCTAAAGACAGCTCAGCTCAGAGCTCTTTGTTGGCATCATTTGACTTCCTATACTGGACCCTGGGCTGTCAGTGCTTAGGCTTGTACATGAATTAATTGATTGGTGCAATAAGACCTTATCAGCTTTAGGTCTTAGATGGTTCAAATGCACAACATGGTGAAATTTTAAAATAAATGCGACCAAAGGCCACAAATATAGTCTATCAGAGTTGCAGAGGACATTACGCCTGTCACTCCTATGGACTACAGTTGCATGACACCTAGCTGGCTGGGTGTGTGAGGGCCCTAGTTCCGACAGGAGGAAATCCCCTCCTTTCGATCTATCCAGGATAAGCACACTCCCCGTGTGGTTTCCAGACACACCTCCCTCTTTTGTTTGACCTCAAGAGGAACTGCATACCCTCTTTTCTAACTGTCAAACTAGGTCTGTCATTTTATATAAAATTCCCATTGTTTGGGGTAACAATTTAGATGGAAAATGCCCTGGGGATGATGGAGATGAAATGCTGCGAAGATGATAAGCAAAGCCCGCAAGATGGGGTTTGAGGGAGAGGAGAACTGCACATGGGAGATCCAGGTCTGGGAGAATGCGGGAGAGATGTTGAAGTATGGGTGGTATATGGTTATCGCAGTGGTCTCCACTGTGAAACCGCAAATATACCCCAAAGGCAGATTTATCAATGAAAGGTAATCACACAGAAGTCCACATATAAAACGGCAGGCAGCTGTTGTCCAGAACCTAATGTCAGTGCATCAATCCTGAATGTATCAAATTCCCTCAAGTACATCAGTTGGAATTCCTTGGTGATGACGTTCAATAAATAAATAAGAAATTACGTGTCTTTGCTAATATAGTATTACATTTTCAAAACTGAAAATTCTGCTTAACTTTATATTTTTACACAAAAAAATGCTTTTGTCGTCCACCCAGGAACATGAATAAATGAAGTTAACACTTAATCAGAACAAAGGAACATGCATATTTTAAGTTACCTGGAAGAATACATCCACATGTTGTTTAGGGCGTCCTCCTTGAGAACAGGGTAAGTGTATTTTCCCATCATGTCATAAATCGCTTTAACAATATCCATCATTTCCTAATGGGGGAGAGAGGAACGGAGATCTTGCATTATTTAAAATGCACATGCGTTCGTCTTGTGGGTGAATCTATTAACAGTCGTACCTTCATTAGAAACCACACTAGACTATAAATGTCCACAGTAACAATAAGAACAGAGCTGAAGGTGAGTCGATAATGTTGAGACTTATTTTCTGGTTCCTCCAAGGACCATTGGGCTTCTCATGTTAAACTATTGAACCAACAATAATTGCTTTTACCAGATACTTGAGGAAAGGCGTTTTACAAATACATGTTCCTATTAGAGGTATGTTCAGTGCGGGGGTGGCTCCTCCGTAATGGCGGAGGAGCATCGCCCCCCCTGCTGAAAGCTTGTAGAGGCAACCAACAAAAATAAAATGATAATAAAACATTTTTATTATCACTTTATTTGTTGTCCTACAGGCTCGCCTAGAGGGAGGGGCGGGGCCATTCATCCTGGCACTGCATCTGCAGCACTAGGGAGGAGGGGGAAGTGATGAGCACTGCCAAGTGGGCATGACTTTTTGTCCGGCCCTCTGGGGATGGCCAAATCGTCATGCGCACTTAGCCTTTCTCCACCTAGCTGTGTTGTACAACTTGGTGGAGAAACCAACACAGGCTCCGAGTCCATGTCTAAGCGCCAAAACGAGGCACTCAGACCAATGCCAGCACTGTTCCCATGCTGGGAATATTATTCACAGCTTGTGAGCAGGATTGGGAGGTGGGAGCCTGTGCAGTGTGCAGCAGTTCTTGGACGTCCGGGAGGCGAGGATCGTGAGGAAGGCAGCGGCCACCGGAGCAGGTAAGTGAAATTTAAATATTTATATACTTTTTTCTTTAGTTTGCATTCCCTCCCTCCCCCTGCCTCACCACTTCACAATACCAGCAACCGCTATTGGTTCAGTGAATCACTGTCTGCATAGTTGACAAGGCGGCACATTGTCCTTACTGACAACAACATAACCCCTTGTCAACGACCATAATAGGACTTCTTCTCTAAGCCTGCTTTTGAACTAATTATGCAGCATATGCAACCTTATGTTGGCATGGCAAGCATCATTTGTTATGAAACAGTTTCATATATAATGAAATTATCAAAGGCAGATTTGTACTCCAGTAACATGTTTTTCACAATACAGTCTAGGTGATTCATTGCTAACCCAGTACAGGCTATCACAACTTACAACATTACCTACAGGAGGACTAAATGTAGCTTTTCAATAGAAGATTAGAAACAGACTGAGAGATTAGTTACTATATTTAGATGATGGACCAAATTTAAACTTTTCATTTAAAGGAAAGGAAATTAAAAGTTTGCATTAGTATTTCATGTTTGCAAGCTGCATGGTTGTATATGGAATTATAGATGGGTAACAGTGAATTACAGTGAAGGTTCTGAGTGACATCAAAAAGACAATGAGAGCAAAGCTCGACTCCTCTATGATGTCGCTCAGAACCCCGAGGTGAAAAACATCCGGCAATTCACCTTTTACCCATCTATAATCTTGCAAAAGTATTGTCCTGAAAATCATCTGCTCCTGCTTTCAATTGTTACGCAGAGACAGAGGAGTAAGGGTGGAGCCATACATAACATAGCCTCATCTCCCAGTACCAAATTGAAGAAAGAAAATAGACAAATGCCTCATGCCACCCAATGCCTGTGCCTTCCATTCTCTCTGCTGCAGAAGCTGTGCTCCCTGCTTTCCAGCAATGCTCTGACAGGCTCTGAGAGAGCCCGGCCAGAGCAGCTTAGAATTTCTTTATGACATAGCAATAGTGGGTAACAATATTTGTTAACAACTGTTGCAGTAAGTTACTGGATTTGAATCTAGTTATTCAATGCTTGTGTCTTTACCTTCTCCCCTTTGCCCTCAATTAGAGTGTCTGTTGTCAAAACCCACAAGGGTAGAAACCAGAGTTACTTGGTGTTCACCTCATGCAATGCATTGCAAGTGGTGGGCACCAGCATCTATTATTTGGGCACCACAACGGATTTTCATTACTAGTCTTAAACAAAGAGCAAGAGATGGAAAGGTAGAAAAGAGAGATGTAAAAAAGAAGGGAAACATAGGAAAACCATGACAGAGGGAGAAAGCAGGGATGAAAAAGAACCCGAAAAAAGTGAGATAAAAAGACAGGAACTAGAAGGATACGGAAGAAAGGCATGGGTGAAATCAAAATGAAATAGTCTTGGTAGTGGGCTCCTGAGAAAAACATTGCCCATCTGCACTTACATTTTTTTCAAGTTAAACCCTGGAGGTTTTACGGAAGGTAAGATAGAAAGAATGCAAACACTATATTGCAATTTGAATGCTTGAAGCTATCTAGACCAGGATCAATTTGCCAACTGTATGTCTCAGTTTCATGGGACTCTAAGCTAATTCCTTACCTTCTTCCTTTCATTTGCAGATTCTGTTATAGTGTTGCAAATTCGGAGTCACTGATATCAGTTTATCTAACAATGTTTGTG
The DNA here is from genome assembly GCA_963921515.1 of Calotriton arnoldi. NCBI lineage: Eukaryota > Metazoa > Chordata > Amphibia > Caudata > Salamandridae > Calotriton > Calotriton arnoldi. Next base: position 2,285,722 of record CAWUFW010001940.1, on the reverse strand, counting down.
TGCCTGCCTTGTAAAGCATATCTCTCTTTACTTATTGTAGGCACAATTAGGCACATCTAAACCTTAAATTTCAAATCCTGATTAAGAGTCAGGAGTATCGGTGGGGTGCCAGGCACTACCAGCACCTAGTTCTGCCCACGGCTACTTTTCATGCCTTCTCCTTGATTCGGGCAGACACTGAAATTATTTTTATTTCAAAACATGCTTCTTATAGAGAAGTGATGATGTAGTTCCATCTACCCAACGAGGCACGTTCACGTCCACCTCCATCAATGAGTCAGGTGTCTCATATTCCTCTTCATAACATTGTGGCAGCATATAATGCTAGTCACTCTCCCTGGCGCTACCCTGCCATGAGCTGATCAATACAATATTTACAAATGGTAGTGGTGGTCTTATTGGTAGCACATCACTCTCTATGTGCATTGAATATTTACTTGCAATATTGGTGCCCCTCAAGGTTTAAGGTTTACACCCCACTACCTAAGGTGTTGTCCACTGTGGTTCATAAGAACTCAGTGGTGATATCAGAAAATAAAGAAAAACCTCGGCACTCAAATCAGTTCAATTTTGATTCATACGAAAAGAATATTTGTTCAATATTTATTATTTTTTAAAAGGAACTTGAAAGCGATTCAGAATATCAACATACAAAAAATTTTGTGGAACAGTTCATAATACCAACAAATCAGAAGTAAAATAAACACATCCAACAGACAGATTTCAACCATATGTTTTAAAAGCAAATGGCATAGTATTTCAATGATAGAAGGTAGATACTGTAATCCTTCCACATAGCGTTGAACCGACAGTCGACACGTGTTTCGTTTCAAAAGAAACTTTTCAAGGCTGCAATAAATGCCATAAAAGAAATCCAATATTTAAAATACAACAGTAAAAAGTGAAACGAGGAAACAAGAATTTATATAATTTCTCAAAAGTAAGAAAGACAAAGGAAAAAAAAAGTTTATATGCAGAAAATAAACTGCATTTAAAAACCATAGCATTATAATAGAGTGCAAAGAAAGGACAATTATTTTGAAAATTGCTCCGTGGTAAACCAAAAACCAACCAAAAGTGTAGTCACATGATATACATCATGTACACCAACAAAAGTACAAGTGATAGATAGAAAAGACCCGAGTCAACCAATAATAGAATTCATATTACATTTGTGCACCACAGTAAAGATTATTCATAGACCCAATAGATATAGAAACAAGAACTAACATAAACAAAACAATATAAAATACCTTCAATAGCTTTAGTAGATGAATTCTCAATGTATTCATAAGAATTCTAATCCTTTCAGCAAAAATGTTTTAGTCCCTGACAAGTATAAATTAAAAGAGAGACAGAACAGTTTTGTAAATAAGTATCCAAAAATAAATAATTAATCTTGTATAGTTAGACTAAAAGAACCTAGTAATTAAGTACCTACTAGAAAGAGTATTTTTGTTCAGAACGAAGATAGTTTCCATAATTTCATAAAAATATTATGATAGGCATCTGAAAAAGAATGATAAGAAAAATACAGATAATGTTCTTTTATAGTTGAAATAACTCGTCACACTGAGCCCACTATCACTAAGCCATTTTTATAATTTAAATAGCTCCAAGTAGTTGTGAAAATTAATGGAAAAAATAATTTACCACCGACATGTTAGTGCATACTAATATACGCCAAAAGCCCGAAAGATATGTGAATCATTTTCACTTCAGTCAAGTATTAAAATATATTTAAAATAAGGCACCTATACAAAATCCCACTACTTTTAGTGGATATTCATTACGTAGAAAAACTTACTGATAATTCCACGATGAACGCCGGGCTATGATATGCCCCTAAAAGAAGACAAAGATGTCCCTATTAGCAAGAGTAAAGAGTATTTCACTCCAATATATATATATATAAAGACTAATCTTAAGGATGCAAAAATGAAATTAAAGGGAAAAGAAAAAGCCCGTTGTTCGTCGCTTTTATACAATTAAGAAGTCTTTAAGAGACATAGAACGCAGCAAAAACCTGTTTGTTTTTAAGTGTATTTGTATGTTTCGCCGCCTCTATTATATCAGGCAGTCTATAGCGTTGTTCAAGCATTGCCAAAAAAAAAGAAAAAAAAAAAAAAAGAAGGGCTACTGCCACATAGAATATATCTTTAGACAGAAACATAAAGATTAGAACGGTAAATCCAGACCCTGAAAACTTTAACACAATGTTGCACAAAACGCGACCTTTAAGAGTAAATAACACCGCTCTAAAAGGCCTCTTGATTCATAGAAACTAACCTGTCCTCGTAGGTTTCGTCGTGTAGCCGAAGACGTTCTGAATGTATTGAAAAACAAACTTGTGACTCTTAGCGCTTCTTTTAAGTGTTTTATCCTCCATTACGTATATCGTGTTCTCAATTATGTCGCTGCTTCCGTTTTTCATCAAACTAGAAGAAGGACTAATACAACCAGATTCCTCTTTTCTATTAGAGAAACGGCAGCCATTACTGGCTGGTGTTAGTTCGAGCACACCATGTGTCATTAAACACATGTACCTAATACTTCATTTGGTCAGGTAGTGAGCAGATTGAGCGATAAAAGTACAAGAATTAGAAGCAACATTCGAGAGCCTCCCCAAAATTTTTACGGCCTTGTAAATTAAATCGTGTCCCGAAACCGTTCCAAATAAGTAAGAAAGCAAACCTAAAAACTTCACGTTTCCTTCTTAAAGGATATTTTAATCCATTTCGCACGGCATGTAGTCAAAATAGATTGCAACTACCATTCCTTGCATTAAGATAGAAGAAGGACTGCTACAACCAGATTCCCCTCTTCTATTTTGTCAAGTGGCGGCCATTACTAGTTGATGTTTATTCGAAAATATTATGTACGGTTAAAACACATATATCTAATATTTTATCGGTCAAATAATAAACAAGTTGACAAATACGTGCACCAAAGTTAGTAGACTAACTCTATTAGTAAATGAAAATAGAAAAGAAATAGAGGCCTCTAATGTACAGTGATACATGAGTGTAGTGAATAGAAAGCCATTATTAAATAGATATGTATATAGTACCTTTACGATTTTCACAAAACATAAATTTCACATTGTTGAAATATATATCAGCCATACATTTATCACAATATTAGGCATTAAATGACCAAATAATGTATATTATATTGGGTCCACAAGCAGTTAGCGAACATCCTGATCATATTGTATGAACACTTTGGCATATTTTGAAATTTTTAAGTTGAGAAAGCCAAAATATACTTTGGCTTTCTCAACTTAAAAATTTCAAAATATGCCAAAGTGTTCATACAATATGATCAGGATGTTCGCTAACTGCTTGTGGACCTAATATAATATACATTATTTGGTCATTTAATGCCTAATATTGTGATAAATGTATGGCTGATATATATTTCAACAATGTGAAATTTATGTTTTGTGAAAAATCGTAAAGGTACTATATACATATCTATTTAATAATGGCTTTCTATTCACTACACTCATGTATCACTGTACATTAGAGGCCTCTATTTCTTTTTCTATTTTCATTTACTAATAGAGTTAGTCTACTAACTTTGGTGCACGTATTTGTCAACTTGTTTATTATTTGACCGATAAAAATATTAGATATATGTGTTTTAACCGTACATAATATTTTCGAATAAACATCAACTAGTAATGGCCGCCACTTGACAAAATAGAAGAGGGGAATCTGGTTGTAGCAGTCCTTCTTCTATCTTAATGCAAGGAATGGTAGTTGCAATCTATTTTGACTACATGCCGTGTGAAATGGATTAAAATATCCTTTAAGAAGGAAACGTGAAGTTTTAGGTTTGCTTTCTTACTTATTTGGAACGGTTTCGGGACACGATTTAATTTACAAGGCCGTAAAAATTTTTGGGAGGCTCTCGGAATGTTGCTTCTAATTCTTGTACTTTATCGCTCAATCTGCTCACTACCTGACCAAATGAAGTATTAGGTACATGTGTTTAATGACACATGGTGTGCTCGAACTAACACCAGCCAGTAATGGCTGCCGTTTCTCTAATAGAAAAAGAGGAATCTGGTTGTATTAGTCCTTCTTCTAGTTTGATGAAAAAGCGGAAGCAGCGACATAATTGAGAACACGATATACGTAATGGAGGATAAAACACTTAAAAGAAGCGCTAAGAGTCACAAGTTTGTTTTTCAATACATTCAGAACGTCTTCGGCTACACGACGAAACCTACGAGGACAGGTTAGTTTCTATGAATCAAGAGGCCTTTTAGAGCGGTGTTATTTACTCTTAAAGGTCGCGTTTTGTGCAACATTGTGTTAAAGTTTTCAGGGTCTGGATTTACCGTTCTAATCTTTATGTTTCTGTCTAAAGATATATTCTGCGTGGCAGTAGCCCTTCTTTTTTTTTTTTTCTTTTTTGGCAATGCTTGAACAACGCTATAGACTGCCTGATATAATAGAGGCGGCGAAACATACAAATACACTTAAAAACAAACAGGTTTTTGCTGCGTTCTATGTCTCTTAAAAGACTTCTTAATTGTATAAAAGCGACGAACAACGGGCTTTTTTCTTTCCCTTTAATTTCATTTTTTGCATCCTTAAGATTAGTCTTTATATATATATATATTGGAGTGAAATACTCTGTACTCTTGCTAATAGGGACATCTTTGTCTTCTTTTAGGGGCATATCATAGCCCGACGTTCATCGTGGAATTATCAGTAAGTTTTTCTACGTAATGAATATCCACTAAAAGTAGTGGGATTTTGTATAGGTGCCTTATTTTAAATATATTTTAATACTTGACTGAAGTGAAAATGATTCACATATCTTTCGGGCTTTTGGCGTATATTAGTATGCACTAACATGTCGGTGGTAAATTATTTTTTCCATTAATTTTCACAACTACTTGGAGCTATTTAAATTATAAAAATGGCTTAGTGATAGTGGGCTCAGTGTGACGAGTTATTTCAACTATAAAAGAACATTATCTGTATTTTTCTTATCATTCTTTTTCAGATGCCTATCATAATATTTTTATGAAATTATGGAAACTATCTTCGTTCTGAACAAAAATACTCTTTCTAGTAGGTACTTAATTACTAGGTTCTTTTAGTCTAACTATACAAGATTAATTATTTATTTTTGGATACTTATTTACAAAACTGTTCTGTCTCTCTTTAATTTATACTTGTCAGGGACTAAAACATTTTTGCTGAAAGGATTAGAATTCTTATGAATACATTGAGAATTCATCTACTAAAGCTATTGAAGGTATTTTATATTGTTTTGTTTATGTTAGTTCTTGTTTCTATATCTATTGGGTCTATGAATAATCTTTACTGTGGTGCACAAATGTAATATGAATTCTATTATTGGTTGACTCGAGGTCTTTTCTATCTATCACTTGTACTTTTGTTGGTGTACATGATGTATATCATGTGACTACACTTTTGGTTGGTTTTTGGTTTACCACGGAGCAATTTTCAAAATAATTGTCCTTTCTTTGCACTCTATTATAATGCTATGGTTTTTAAATGCAGTTTATTTTCTGCATATAAACTTTTTTTCCTTTGTCTTTCTTACTTTTGAGAAATTATATAAATTCTTGTTTCCTCGTTTCACTTTTTACTGTTGTATTTTAAATATTGGATTTCTTTTTATGGCATTTATTGCAGCCTTGAAAAAGTTTCTTTGAAACGAAACACGTGTCGGCTGTCGGTTCAACGCTATGTGGAAGGATTACAGTATCTACCTTCTATCATTGAAATACTATGCCATTTGCTTTTAAAACATATGGTTGAAATCTGTCTGTTGGATGTGTTTATTTTACTTCTGATTTGTTGGTATTATGAACTGTTCCACAAAATTTTTTGTATGTTGATATTCTGAATCGCTTTCAAGTTCCTTTTAAAAAATAATAAATATTGAACAAATATTCTTTTCGTATGAATCAAAATTGAACTGATTTGAGTGCCGAGGTTTTTCTTTATTTTCTGATATCACCACTGAGTTCTTATGAACCACAGTGGACAACACCTTAGGTAGTGGGGTGTAAACCTTAAACCTTGAGGGGCACCAATATTGCAAGTAAATATTCAATGCACATAGAGAGTGATGTGCTACCAATAAGACCACCACTACCATTTGTAAATATTGTAAAGTTTGTGTGGTGTGGATGCACTCAGTTCTTTGCATTACTACGAGATAATAGGGAAAATTTGAAATAATTTTGAGTATGACATCTTTTGATGATGAAAGAGACAAACTCCTACAGGAACTTATCTCTGGTACAACTAATAATACAATACGTTCCAAACCCAGTAATACACATGAAGGTCTTAAACAGAAATTTATTAAGTTAGAGCGCTTGAGGAAACAGGAACTATCCCGATGGTGGGATGCTACTATCTTGAAGAGGTACCTAGACATTAAACAAGTACCTCGTGGATTACGAAGTTATCATCTTTCCCTCTTTTGAGGACTTGGATCCTGACTTAATAAAAGAATGGGAGGAATTAATTGTAAACTCATCGTATGGGATGATAGATATTCTTATTCGCCATGCGGAGCGAAAACGTAACAGCCTATTGGCTGATATAGACAAATTGGAAAATGATATTAAGATGCTCAATTTGCCAGAAGCCACTGAAAAAAATTATAAAATTCTTAAGGATGTTTTGGCTAATCATCAGCTTTACATTAAGGATAAAAAAACGAGAAAATTGAAAAGGGATGAGAATGATTACAAATCCGGTAGGGTTTTTACATTTGCAAGAAAATTTGATGAAGCAAAAATTCCACAAGTGGCAAGGGAAGGATCGACTGTTTCACTAGCAATTACAGTTTCCAACAGTGAATCTGATCTATCGAGTCTCCATAGTGCTACTAGTATTGAGGGAGACCCGGGTACGTCCACTGCTTTACATCTGCCCAATCACAATTCTTCCTCTTTTTTAGAGGAAATGGTACGTTTCCAAAAGGGGACAAGAAACAACTACAACAAAGTCAACTCAAAAAAACAAGGCGGGGTAGACGTCGCAGGCATTCAAAGAGAGGGTGCAACCAACACCAGATCATCATCACGAGGTGCGAAGAACTGAGTGCTTCCACAAATACTGAACTAGGTGATAGTACAGCTTGTAATCCCACTGCTTCCGATAATGTCAATATTGTCAATTTGTCTTCTATACAACTGTCTATACAGGATAAAAGTGTTCTTACTAAGGGTTTAAACTTTTGTCCAACAGCTCAGCCTGATTTTGTTAAACTGCATATTGATTTATTTAAATTTGTGCGTCAAATGAAATTAAAAAAGTTTTTTGATGAGAATCCCTTGCCTGTGGCTGCTTGCTCTATTCCTACACCATTATGCCATAGAACAATAAGGGAGATTCATGATGTACATGTATTGTTATCATTAGATGATTCTTCTCATACAATCATTGATACTTTTGCTGAGTTTGATATTCCTACAAATATGGACACAGACAGCGGTCTAAAACCGAAATCTAGGTTTACACCTACTTTGCCCGCTGATAACTTAATTGATTCTTTTTACAAAGTAGTCAGCCATGAGTTATATTGCTTAGAAGATAAATTGTCTAACACACCATCAAAACAGTCATACAATCTGACTAAAGCAGAATTTCAAGCCTTAAAAGGCTTGGCAGACAACCAAGACATTATCATCAAGGAAGCAGATAAAGGGGAAACATAGTCATCATGCAAAATGAAGACTATGTACAAGAAATAGAGAGACAATTGAGAGAAGATATGGCATATACCAGACTTGCAAATAATCCCTTGAAAGATATCACTAAACATATTGAATCTAGGTTGATATATTGGAAACAACAAGGTATGATTTCAGAGACAGAATATAAATATCTTTTTGTTTTAACACCTCGCGCACCATGTATCTACGTACTCCCTAAGATTCATAAGTTGGGACCCTTTCCTCCAGGGAGACCAATTATCTCTGGTATCGGGTCTCCTACAGAACGCCTGTCTGAATATGTTGATGTCTACTTACAACCAATAGTTCAAAATATGCCATCATATCTTAGAGATACGGGAGATTTACTTAATAAATTAGAGGACATGGAATGGATGGAGGAATTATCCTTTGCCACTTTGGATGTTTGTTCCCTATATACTAGTATCCCCCAAGATCTGGGATTACAGGCACTTAAAGATACACTATATCAAAGAGACGCAACTTTGTTTGAACACACACAGATGTTACTCGATTTTACAAGGGTAATCTTAGAGAATAATGTCTTCATTCATCAAGGTACGTGGTTCAAACAATCTATGGGCGTGGCTATGGGATCAAAATTTTCTCCATCTTACGCTAATTTGTACATGGGCAGATTTGAGGCCAAACATCTATGGCTTCTAGGACCCCTAGAATTAACAGGACTTATTGTCTATTGGACACGCTATATAGATGACATTTTTGTCATCTGGGCAGGCAGTGCGAACCAGTTTGAAGCTCTTATTGGCTATCTTAATAACAACATCTATAATTTAAAATTTACATCGAATTATAGTAAAACAGAAATTGAATTCTTGGATGTTACAATCTATGTTAAGGACAATAAAATCATGTCCCGTCTATATAGGAAACCAACAGCATGTAATGCTCTTCTACATGCCTCTAGTGCCCACCCCTCTACACAGGTCAATTCAATTCCTTTTGGAGAAATGATTAGACTTAGGAGAAACTGTAGTGAGGAAAACATATTCAATCAAGAATTGACGAATCTTGAAACACGCTTTTTGAATAGAGGATATTCCACATGTGTACTTAAAAAATCTAGAAAAAGAATTTCACAGAAGACCAGACATTCTATATTGAAAGAATCTAATGTTACAAAGAAAAAGAAAGGTAGAGATAAGATCAGTCTTGTGACTAACTATAATATACATAGTCATCAGATTTATAAAATCATGAAGAAGCATTGGCATCTTTTAATTCTAGATGGTGTAATGAAAAAGTTCGTCACACCTAATCCCAGCATTGTCTATAGAAGAGGTAAAACATTAAGGGACTTTTTATGTTCAAGTTATTTACCCCCTAAACATACTGACAAGACTTGGCTATCTAGTAAACCGGATGGTTTTTACAAATGTGGACATTGTAATATGTGCCAATTTGCTTGCAATAAATTGAAGGAATTCAAATACAATACTAACACACTATATCAGATTCGTCAATTTATTAATTGTAACACCAGATATGTCATTTATTGCATACGCTGTATTTGTGGATTAATATATATAGGCAGCACAATACGACCGCTTAAGGAGAGAATTCAAGAGCATATGAGGGCAATTAGAAATAACGACTCTAGTTATCCTCTAGCGTTACACTACAACTCTGAACATCCAAATAGAACCCTAACAGGTCTGAGCTTTCATGGCATTGCTGAGACTCAAACTGATGGTAGAGGGGAGACAGGATTTTGAGTCTAAGGAAAGCCGAAGCACAATGGATTATTCGTCTTCGTGCGGTAGAAATGGGGATTAACATCGATAAAGAACTACATATTTTCTTGAAGGACTAGACGGGTTTTTCTGATAATGTGTTATCTGTTTAGCAACTGTATAGTCAATAAGCAAAACATCTGTTTTCCTAAATTGAGAAATTAATGGAAATGCTTACCATATAGATGCCCTTTTTGCCCGATTTATGTTAAGACTGTATATTTTGGCTTTCTCAACTTAAAAATTTCAAAATATGCCAAAGTGTTCATACAATATGATCAGGATGTTCGCTAACTGCTTGTGGACCCAATATAATATACATTATTTGGTCATTTAATGCCTAATATTGTGATAAATGTATGGCTGATATATATTTCAACAATGTGAAATTTATGTTTTGTGAAAATCGTAAAGGTACTATATACATATCTATTTAATAATGGCTTTCTATTCACTACACTCATGTATCACTGTACATTAGAGGCCTCTATTTCTTTTTCTATTTTCATTTACTAATAGAGTTAGTCTACTAACTTTGGTGCACGTATTTGTCAACTTGTTTATTATTTGACCGATAAAAATATTAGATATATGTGTTTTAACCGTACATAATATTTTCGAATAAACATCAACTAGTAATGGCCGCCACTTGACAAAATAGAAGAGGGGGAATCTGGTTGTAGCAGTCCTTCTTCTATCTTAATGCAAGGAATGGTAGTTGCAATCTATTTTGACTACATGCCGTGCGAAATGGATTAAAATATCCTTTAAGAAGGAAACGTGAAGTTTTTAGGTTTGCTTTCTTACTTATTTGGAACGGTTTCGGGACCCGATTTAATTTACAAGGCCGTAAAAAATTTTTGGGGAGGCTCTCGGAATGTTGCTTCTAATTCTTGTACTTTTATCGCTCAATCTGCTCACTACCTGACCAAATGAAGTATTAGGTACATGTGTTTAATGACACATGGTGTGCTCGAACTAACACCAGCCAGTAATGGCTGCCGTTTCTCTAATAGAAAAAGAGGAATCTGGTTGTATTAGTCCTTCTTCTAGTTTGATGAAAAAACGGAAGCAGCGACATAATTGAGAACACGATATACGTAATGGAGGATAAAACACTTAAAAGAAGCGCTAAGAGTCACAAGTTTGTTTTTCAATACATTCAGAACGTCTTCGGCTACACGACGAAACCTACGAGGACAGGTTAGTTTCTATGAATCAAGAGGCCTTTTTAGAGCGGTGTTATTTACTCTTAAAGGTCGCGTTTTGTGCAACATTGTGTTAAAGTTTTCAGGGTCTGGATTTACCGTTCTAATCTTTATGTTTCTGTCTAAAGATATATTCTGCGTGGCAGTAGCCCTTCTTTTTTTTTTTTTTTTTTTTTGGCAATTCTTGAACAACGCTATAGACTGCCTGATATAATAGAGGCGGCGAAACATACAAATACACATAAAAACAAACAGGTTTTTGCTGCGTTCTATGTCTCTTAAAAGACTTCTTAATTGTATAAAAAGCGACGAACAACGGGGCTTTTTTCTTTTCCCTTTTAATTTCATTTTTTGCATCCTTAAGATTAGTCTTTATATATATATATATTGGAGTGAAATACTCTTTACTCTTGCTAATAGGGACATCTTTGTCTTCTTTTTAGGGGCATATCATAGCCCGACGTTCATCGTGGAATTATCAGTAAGTTTTTCTACGTAATGAATATCCACTAAAAGTAGTGGGATTTTGTATAGGTGCCTTATTTTAAATATATTTTAATACTTGACTGAAGTGAAAATGATTCACATATCTTTCGGGCTTTTGGCGTATATTAGTATGCACTAACATGTCGGTGGTAAATTATTTTTTCCATTAATTTTCACAACTACTTGGAGCTATTTAAATTATAAAAATGGCTTAGTGATAGTGGGCTCAGTGTGACGAGTTATTTCAACTATAAAAGAACATTATCTGTATTTTTCTTATCATTCTTTTTCAGATGCCTATCATAATATTTTTATGAAATTATGGAAACTATCTTCGTTCTGAACAAAAATACTCTTTCTAGTAGGTACTTAATTACTAGGTTCTTTTAGTCTAACTATACAAGATTAATTATTTATTTTTGGATACTTATTTACAAAACTGTTCTGTCTCTCTTTTAATTTATACTTGTCAGGGACTAAAACATTTTTGCTGAAAGGATTAGAATTCTTATGAATACATTGAGAATTCATCTACTAAAGCTATTGAAGGTATTTTATATTGTTTTGTTTATGTTAGTTCTTGTTTCTATATCTATTGGGTCTATGAATAATCTTTACTGTGGTGCACAAATGTAATATGAATTCTATTATTGGTTGACTCGGGGTCTTTTCTATCTATCACTTGTACTTTTGTTGGTGTACATGATGTATATCATGTGACTACACTTTGGTTGGTTTTTGGTTTACCACGGAGCAATTTTCAAAATAATTGTCCTTTCTTTGCACTCTATTATAATGCTATGGTTTTTAAATGCAGTTTATTTTCTGCATATAAACTTTTTTTTTTCCTTTGTCTTTCTTACTTTTGAGAAATTATATAAATTCTTGTTTCCTCGTTTCACTTTTTACTGTTGTATTTTAAATATTGGATTTCTTTTTATGGCATTTATTGCAGCCTTGAAAAAGTTTCTTTTGAAACGAAACACGTGTCGGCTGTCGGTTCAACGCTATGTGGAAGGATTACAGTATCTACCTTCTATCATTGAAATACTATGCCATTTGCTTTTAAAAACATATGGTTGAAATCTGTCTGTTGGATGTGTTTATTTTACTTCTGATTTGTTGGTATTATGAACTGTTCCACAAAATTTTTTTGTATGTTGATATTCTGAATCGCTTTCAAGTTCCTTTTAAAAAAATAATAAATATTGAACAAATATTCTTTTCGTATGAATCAAAATTGAACTGATTTGAGTGCCGAGGTTTTTCTTTATTTTATGAGCTGATCAATACCAAATTCCATTGCAAGCATTAGCAAAGCCAATAGCTGTAGCCGGCTATCTTTGAATTTTATTTTCTATACTTCCAAGATGGCCACCATGTTGTGTTTACATATAAAATGAGAGCGAAGTCAGCAAAATGTTACAAATATTGGCAAAACCAATAGTGGGAAGCAGTTGACGGCAGTTGGTGGCCAAGGAAAGAAAGGTGGGGGAGGGGAGGCACAGAGACACCAAGCCACTGAAGTATTCAGTGATGAGGAGGGGTAGAACCACAATAAATCAGTAGGGAGTAAGAGGAACTGAAGATGTTTTGGGGGGTTGGATGGTGTGGGCTGATGAGACAGAGAAATTTGGGAGAGGGAAAGAAGCAGAGTGAGTGAGAGAGTCTGCTTTGTAATTGAAGTCTCTGAACAAAAATGTGTTTGTGCAGGGACAATTAATTAACAAGGCACTCATAATTGTGGCTTAAATGTGTTGACATCTTTTGAGTTTCTACAATAAATCACACACTATTTCCAACTTTGGAAGAATACTGTCAAAGGTCTAAAACTCCAAAGTTGTTTGTGATCAAAGATGCCTACTTCGAAATGAATCAATGTTGTTGAAGTTCACATCCTAAGCTAACTCTAAAGAGGGAAGATGTTCAGGTTATGTTAAGTTAATTAGATTTGTAGCATGCAAACTCACCCAAGAAGTGATACTAGTGCGGAGAAAAGAAGCAAGCTTTGTCTGAAGTCCAGAGGAGAGCAAATCAGAATTAGTGGTTTTACAGAGTTTATCTTAATATCGACACACAGTAGATCATATGAAGGGAGAGAGGGAGCTTGTTCCATTTAAATGTGGCCAAGAAGGAAACAGAGCTGTCTACAACCCTGGCGATTCTGATATATGGGGAAACAGAGGCCAACATCAGAAACGACAAGAAGATGAGAAGAGTGATGTAAAGTGACCTTAGAGGATAAGTCTCAGGTGTCCAGAGCCATAATGTGCTTGATGAATAAGAAAAAGTAATTTGACAAGAGCTTTCTGGAAACTGGGAGCCAATGTAGGATCTGAGAAGAGGTGCACTCAGGGTATGTACAAGGAGATTAAATACACGTTTGGCAGCAGAGTTCTGAATAAGTTTTAGTCTCTTAATTAGATAAGCAGGAATGTAGACATAGAGAGGTTTGTTGTAGGCCAGGTGACTGGTTATTAGATCTTGGATTGCTGATTTACAAATTACAAGGCGTAGTCATGGAAGCACTTTGCGAAGCATTTTGAGAGTGCCAAGACAGGTGGTGGCTACAGAGGTATCTTGGTTGGCCATGGACAGATTAGTGTCAAGATTATGCCAAGATTTTTGGCCTGTGAGGTAAGCAAAGGTGCCTACTCCTGTGGCCACCACCTTCCAAGTGACAGAGGGTGTTACTGCCACAAAAAATTACTTTGGTTTTATGTCTGTTGAGATTTAAGCAGTGGTGGCACATCCACTCTGCTGTGTGTGCCATGCAGGAGAAGATGTTGGTACAAGTGGAAGTCATTTTAACAAAGATGACAATTATGAGCTGCGAATTGTCAGCATAAAAGATGATCTCAAAGTCATAGCTCCTGACAATGTCTGCAAGGGATGCCATGTATACTATGAGCAGGGTGGGGCTGAGATAAGATCCTTGGAGGGCCCCACACTCCACCCATGAGGAATTAGAGGTAAATGGTTGATTAGGATCTGTTGCAAATGACTGAAGCTATCCACGTAAGTGCAAGAAGGCAGATTACACTGTCATGAAAGTGATTCAAGAGGATGGTGTGTGGGACAGTATAGAGGGTTCCTTAAAGGTCAAGAAGGGTGAGGGCAGCAGAGGCTCCCTGACGCACAAGGTGGTGGATATCATCTGTAGCAGCCGAGGGAGGGGGGCAGTTTGCATGCTGTGAGCTGCTCTGAATCCCGACTGAGAGGAGTGCAGGAGGCCATTGCTTTCATTTTTATGATGAAGAAAGGAAAGGAGATAATTGGAAGGATTATCATAGCACGTCACTGAAATAACATCGTGATTATAATTAAAGAAAGGCTAAGTTGACAGCTCAATCAAGGATACAATCCGTGTGTACATATCCGTAGATAAAATAGATGATGATCAGTCACGTTTTTCTTATGGTTCACATGAGGAAAGAATCGGGAAACATGGCCTTTTTGGAGGTTGGGTGGGATGCGCCAACTACCTCTCGTCACCTGATCTTGATCACCCCGCACACAGGGTGGTGGTTAAACATGCCCACTCTCACTCTTCTAACAAGGCATCTCACATTTGTAGTGTTAACTTACATGGCATGATCAGAAATCAGACCCTCTTACCTCCTTATTGATATATCCATCTTTGTTTATATCATAGAGGTTAAATGTCCACCGCAGCTTCTCGTTAACTGTTCCTCTCAGCAAAATCGAAAGAGCAGCGACAAAATTCTGTTTACAGGGGGAAAAAAAGAAAGCTGACTTAACAAACATTAGACACCTTCAAGAGGATGACAGTCAAATATTGTTCAGTTTTGAGCACTCGGGCTAGTAGATGCATAACCACCAATGTTGCAGTATTTTTCACAATCCTGCTGTTCATTTGAATTACACTACACCTAAAAAACATAATTAGGCCATTAAAATATGAATATATATGGATTATGCCAACTTTGGTCCTGGAACAGGCAATACAAGGAAGCAACAAATGAAAAGGATAAACAGTGTATAGTATTTTCAGATTAAGCAGGAGTAGAGGATTGAGTGGTGCGCTTTGGGGGAGATGCAATGTCTTGGGGAGAGCGGTGTCTGAGCTCATAGAAGGCCTAAACCATCGAACCTTCAAAGGGAAACATTTTTCTCCGAGACACCTTTGTTAGCCTGGATCAAAATGTAAGGCCATTGTAAGAGAATATGCAAGTACTACGTGTTCAGCAATAGATCACACAATAATACAGCTAAGAAATATAAAAAACATACCTGATGCTAACCAAGTCAGTTAAAGTGATAAAAATATTATAGGAAAAATGTAGCAAATAGTCACTTATGTCACAAATCAGGTAGTCAGAATGCATTATAATGAAAAAACACCCAACAGTTTAATTTAATCATATGGGAAATGCAAAAATATGCCTGACCTTCTAGCAGAAATATTTTACCTCTAGACTTGGACACTTTTCTGGAGTGAAAATATGTTTAGCAGGGTAAACTTGAAGTCTATGACTGACAAGGAATTCATAATGTCAGATAGGCTAAATGGGCAGCACCACAGAACCTACAAACCTGCCAAATTATTAAGCGTGAAAAGAATGGGAAAGTTGAGCCACCCAAGATTGAGTTTTTTGGGGGTTCGAGGGAGATCTGGCAGGTTGCCCCTAGTTCCCCAATCAAAGCATTCTACAAAGTGCAAGTTTTTTAGAACTTTTTTGTAGCACTGCTGCCTTGATTCACCATCGGTGTACAGTACGATAGGAGTATGGCATAAGCCATGCATGGTTTGCGCCACTCAGATACACCAAACACAGGATATTCCTAAAGACCACTGTTAAGGTCTGCGTCATATGAAAATTGATGGAAGTTGATGTTTCGCTAACAAGGCACCACACAAATAAAATAATGACAGGGGGAACGGTGCTAGGGTACTGGTGTACAGATCTTCTCTATGGCACTCCCAAGAAGATGCAAATGCACAACCACTGTTTTGATATTTATCCTGCTATGATTATGATTGATTGATTAAGCACTGAAGGCAATGTGCACTGAGGCCATTTCCCCTTTTTTCAAGGTTCAGACCGAAACATACCATTTGCAATCAGTGTCTCTCCATAGGCCCATAGTTCATGTGCACCTTCCTCCCGATGATGCTTCTCTCTGTCCAGTTGTGACTCAATTGCACTTAATTAGCGAACATTTTTAACAACTGCTCAATTGTGTGGCATCTTATTCGGATTCACAGCAAAGCCCACATGGACTTCTCCTGCATAATTTCTCCTCACTGAACACCCCAATGCACTTCCTGGCATTACCAATATGTGCATGTACTGTTTTATTTTCAGTGATCCTAGAATGTGGTACTGAGTGATTCCCACTGGCTCTTGACAGTACTAAACCTGAACAGCCTGCCGAATCTCAGCTCGCCTGCCCTAGTGCTGCTGCAGACCTTACCTTACGGCAGCTGTCAGCCAGCCCAGAGAGATCAGATGAGGAGACAGTTCCTTGGAAATCCCTCAATTCCTCACCTGACAAGAGATGTACCAAGGAAAACTGAACCTCAAGGACAGGTGAAACTGAATGGGGACTCATGACTGAACTTTATTTTCATTGTCATTGACTGTGTCATGTGTGGTGGAATAAGACTGGGCTCAGTAGTCAGCAAGGTGCATCCTGTAAGACCTGCATGATCTCTGACAAACCCATTTATACGTTTGGGGCCCGATTCACAAAGGGCCTGCGCACTCGTGGTGGGGGCCTGCAGTTGTGGCCAGACCTCCGTACTGAAGTTAGCCATTGTGGGGGCCCCTGCCATGTGTGTGCGGCCTTCGCCACGAGTGCAGAGGCCCTTTGTGAATCAGCCCTTCGGTCTTTGCCCTTTTACTATGCGGCAGACAACATTTTCTCTCTCCACCATCATTGCACCTGCTGTTGTGAGGACCTATTGACCTGAAGCCTCCAGGGCCACTAGATAGTAAAATGGATGACTGATCTTCACTAACCTTAATCCATGAGATTGGCATACCTCCCTTGTTACAGTAAAAACAAACCTGAACTCTTTTCTCTATTATTGTACATGCTTCTGTATGTTTTTAGATGTTCTTGAGCTTCTAGGATCCTTAACCTTAAATGTAACTGGACCGCTATCAAGTGACCATTTTGGCAGAAAGATTGTGTCATCAGGTTTTTCAGTGTCCTCACTGCTCCTAGTTATTGTTCTTAAATGGTTGTTTCTAAACACCGTTAACTGTGTCTTACTGATTTTGACGTGGTGCCTTTTTTATTCTGGGTGTTTTCCTAGCTTTGCAAACATTATTTAGTTTGCATAGCCATTGGCCCTTGTTTTCCTGTTATACTGCAGCATTACCATGATCACTGACTGTATTGTGTTTTGTCATTGATACTTTTCTGATTTCACTTCGTACACATATTAAGATAGTATTAAAATGGTGTTAAGATAGTATTAAAATGGTGTGCTAGCACAAAAACCTTGGTGGACATTAACATCTTTAATGCAACTGTGATAACTGTGTTTTGCTGTAACTAGTTACACACTACTACACCTCCCTCTGAGCTAGGCCTTGAATGCTTGTCTGGGTGTACCCAGAAAATCATGGAGTTTTAGATCTAGCACCAGACGCATTGGTTTATAGGAATCTCTGGCATTCTCCCTTTTATGGTGCTGTGTGGGCCCTACACGTTTGTGTGATCAAGATGAACCATGGCAAGTGTTATTTTGGTGGGACCTTGGTGGAGGGGCGAAGGTAAAGTAACGCTGAGCTTGTGAACTCTTGAGTTGTATTAGCTGAAAAAAATAATAAAGGCAGGTTTTTGTTTAAAAACTGTGAAGATAATCTCAACATGGTGCCCAACATAATTAGCGAGTGCCATGCTAATAATCAATGCAATATTGAAGATAGAGTAGTATGTATAACATACGTCAGAATGTTTTAGCGACCAGGGCCACGCCTATGTTTTTTTTTATGCCCACTTAATTTTTGTTTGAGATTTACAGCCATAAGGAACTGTCCTCTTGGAAGCAAAAAGCATTTTTGGTGTTTATAGTGGTTTGTGCAAATTAACTTACACTATGGCCCTGACTTTGAGTATGGCGGTCTTGAGACCACTGCATCATCAGTGGCAGCATGACCACCGCCTCCTCATCGGTCTGACTGCTGGATTACGAGGAGGGCGGTCAGACCACCAGAGAACCGCTGCAACCGTCAGGATCTTGGATCCTGAGGTGGCCACGGTTGGTAAAGCAGCAGGGTCGGCGGAAAGGCAGGTGATGGAGCAAGGTTTTGCAGAAAGAAACTTGCTCGAATTAACTCCCCCATAATACGTACTAACGGTGTATAGTGAAAACTAATATGCAAATCACATGAACACGTGGAAAATCGCTTTGCGCATGCGTGCACTAATATGAACTAAATGCATGAAAGAACAAGGCCATATTTTACATTGCGTTTCGAAAGAAACAAAACTAATGCATGTTTAGGCCACATTTCACATCTTGCATCTTGCTTTAAAACGATAATAAATAATGCCGCTTTGCATGAAGCTTATGCTAGGAAAAATATTTACAGGGGATAGTGCAAAAGTGGGTGGTAAACAGTGAAAAGTGCATTATCATGTAATTAATGAATGCTTATGTTCTATTTGCCGTAGTGAGCCGAATGGGTCTGTATTTTCCTAAATTGACCGGATAGATGAGGGGCTGGAGAGTGAACAAAAATGACATGACAAAGCAGACTGAAGCGTTGAGCGCTGCAGAGAAAGTGTAAAGGCTCAAAGCTAACCAGCTCAAAGAACATTGTTCGCCTGCCAAAAGATGAGCCTGGCCGTGGGATACAAGACTTCTTCCGCGGACGAAGCAGAGAAATACATGTGAATTAATGTGAAAGTGTCCAATATTGAATTAAACGAACGAGACAAAAATGATGTAATGGGAGAGGATATAGAACAATGAATGTACTGAAATTATGAATGGGAACCTGGTGGTGTGATACACCACCTCTTAAATTGACCAATAAAAAATCGAATCCAGTGAATTGTTTTAACTATTGAGGGTTGGACATGTAGGTTTTAGGGTATAACTGGGGTTCCTTTGGGGGTGTGGTTGGGCATAGCTCTGATCGAGTGCAGAGGAGAGAGGGGTGATGCGTCGCTGTCCGTCGGTTTGCAGAGAGGCCTAGCTGTGCCTGTCCCTGTCCGTCCAGCTCCTGAAGTCTTTGTCTCCTGACTCTATTTCAGGAGACCCCCACTACTCCCTTGGCCAGGGGGGTGGTTTTTCACAGATCCTTTGGGTTTGTATTATCTTTCTGACTCGTACTTTGCATAAATTACTTGCAAATGTATTTTTGTCTCTGAAACTTATGTCTCTTCATCTATCCACTCCGTCATAGGTATATTGTTTCGCATTATTTTGCTGAAACTTATGTCTCTTCATCTATCCACTCCGTCATATGTATATTGTTTCGCATTATTTTGCTGAAACTTATGTCTCTTCATCTATCCACTCCGTCATAGGTATATTGTTTCGCATTATTTTGCTGAAACTTATGTCTCTTCATCTATCCACTCCTTCATGTGCATATCGTTTATTAATGATGAGTATGACCTGTTTGCATTGTTGATTGATTTTCTCTCCTTTATGTGAGATTCTTTGTTTGCATTGTAACCTTATGCAATGAGCATTGATCATTTACATTTATTTTGAGATAAACTTTATTAATCTTATCGAGAGTCTGGGATCATTTAACTGATTAGACAATTAGTTAGTTCTATTATTACCATCAACTACTCAACTAATTGGTCCATCGACCGGGGAAACTTAGCCGGTTCGGTCCGAGGATGCTGACCAGATTCCTGGGACTTTGCCCACGCCTCTGGGGCTGCAGCGCTAAATAGCGCGAACAGGCACCCGTAGCGCGGGAAACTTTGCCGGTTCGGTCCGAGGATGCTGACCAGATTGCTGTGACTTCAAGGGCCACAACCCTGTGCGGCAGGAGCCGCCCACATCACGCCCACACCTCTGGGGCTGCAGCGCTAAATAGCGCGAACGGGCACCCGCAGCGCGGGAAACTTTGCCGGTTCGGTCCGAGGACGCTGACCAGATTGCTGGGACTTCGCCCACGCCTCTGGGGCTGCAGCGCTAAATAGCGCGAACAGGCACCCGCAGCGCGGGAAACTTTGGCGGTTCGGTCCGAGGGCGCTGACCAGATTGCTGGGACTTTGCCCACGCCTCTGGGGCTGCAGCGCTAAATAGCGCGAACGGGCACCCGCAGCGTGGGAAACTTTGCCGGTTCGGTCCGAGGACGCTGACCAGAGTGCTGTGACTTCAAGGGCCACAACCCTGTGCGGCAGGAGCCGCCCACATCACGCCCACGCCTCTGGGGCTGCAGCGCTAAATAGCTCGAACGGGCACCCGCACCGCGGGAAACTTTGCCGGTTCGGTCCGAGGACGCTGACCAGGATTGCTGGGACTTCACCCACACCTCTGGGGCTGCAGTGCTAAATAGCGCGAACGAGCACCCGCAGCACGGGAAACTTTGCCGGTTTGGTCCGAGGACACTGACCAGATTGCTGGGACTTTGCCCACGCCTCTGGGGCTGCAGCGCTAAATAGCGCGAACGGGCACCCGCAGCGCGGGACACTTTGCCGGTTCGGTCCGAGGATGCTGACCAGGTTGCTGGGACTTCAAGGGCCACAACCCTGTGCGGCAGGAGCCGCCCACATCACGCCCATGCCTCTGGGGCTGCAGCGCTATATAGCGCGCGAGGGGGTGCCCGGGCGAAGTCCGGTCCAAGGGCGGGCCCGTCTGAGGCCGGTTGAGGCTGGGCTGGGCCTACCCTCCTGGTCCTCCACCGGATTCTTCCCACAATAGACCCCAGCGGCCTCATCCTATTGAGGAGCTTTGTCCCTCTCCAATAGCGGCCGCATTTCTGCGATATCTTTAACGGCTGAGGAGGTAGGACTGATCTCGGTTGTTGACTGACTCCTGCTTACATCTGCATTGATTCCATCAACGCGGAAAGCTGGTGAGCTTGTGCCGAGAGTGTTCGTTTTGTGCCCTGTGTACCCCTGCCAGACATTTTGATACACCTATCCTGGACTGCTTTTTTCGTTATTTATGGTGTAACGTTTTATCCCATTGTCCTTGGAACTTTTTATTGGTACTTTATTTGTTGAGCTATGGTTAGGCGTAAGGCAACACTAGCTCCTGCAAGGGCAAAGACTGGTACCACAGCTTCAGTAACTACTACGGATTCCTTTTTACAGTGGGCGGCAGCGGTGATAGACAAGGAGATTGAGCTGGTTAATAGACACCTTTCTAGCTCACCAACTATTGCCTCTTATCCCCCGCATGCTAAAACTCATGTGTCTCCGGCGGGGGGGTGACGATGAACTTTTGAGCCTGTCTAATATCACCCGGAATCACGAGGGCACGCAGGCCAGTGTTGGGACATCTAGCCAGCCAATAGCTCACCCGCCGTCCATGCCACTGCCCCTTTTTCCTGCTGTTATAATAAGCAATAAGGGGGGTAATGAAGCTTCTCCAACACAAGGGAATCCGGTTATCACAACTAATAAGCAATCGGAAACATCATCAGCTACCAGGCGTGTGGATTTATTTCTGGCCGACAAGGAGGGCCCACGGTTAGGCGCAGGCACTAAAAGGAAATCTCAAGTATTTGGGGGTAAAGCTAAGAAATCTAAGCCCAATATGGTTCCAAAATCCTCGGCATCCTCCTCAATATCCCCCACATCGGATCTAATGGGTGCACTGGAATCCTTCCAGGCAGTGATGACAAGCTTGCTGGACTCAAAATTGGGTCCGATAGTCGATTGGCTGACACTGATAGAGAAAAGCTTATGAGCCCTCAACCACACTGAATTACCTTCTTTAATAGAAGGGTTAATGGTCCAACCGGGTCAGAGCACTGCAATGGACCCCCTTACTTTGGCAAATCCGTCCAATAATAACATGGAACAGTTACAGTCCCAGCCGCAGTCTCAAGCACGGGGGGGCATGAAACAACGAGCCAAGGCCTAAGTAATAGCAGGGATATGCCCACACAGGCGCGGGTTCTGGAAGGAAATCAATCTTTAGGTAGCCGGATGCAGGGGCGAAGTGAGGTCCAGTCTCAGTGCCTACCAGTCATCCATCTGCCACCTGAATCTACCCCTTATGTAGTGGTTTTGGGGAATGTACCATCTCTCCCCCAGGGTTTTAAAGAGGATTTTGGCCAGTTGAAGAACAAAGTACTTCACTGGTTATCAAATAACACCACATTGGGACTAAGGGTGGAAAAAAATATCAACATGGTGCGTAGAGTTAGCTGGATAGGTAGTACACGTAAAACAGGTACGGGTGATTGTGTCATTGTAAATTTTAACAGACCTCATTTAGCTGAAAGGATCCTGTTTACGGACCCATATTTTGCTCCTCCCGGCTCCAGGTCGTCCGGTAGGGCCTTACCACTTGGATTCTTTTATAAACCAGTTGTAACAGGGCATACCCACAGGAACACCAACATTGAGGCCCCTCTAGATGGTCTGTCACAGAGATTTCCTCCTGTTTACTCTAAATTGCCCCCATCTGCAGCTCACCCAAATCAGTTGCCCTTGGGTCGCCAGTACTTTGTCCCGCCCTCTTTGGAGTTATTTAACAGATTTTCCCCAATAGCGATGATGGAAGCGTGCGATTGACTTATAAGCCCCCCACTGACTGGCCCAGAGATAGTGCCAAACCAGCAGGATCCCCCAGTGCAAGACAAGGGGGGGCCCCGTGTATCTGATAATAATTTAATATCGTGGCATATTGCAGGTCTGGCTAACAAGATCTCTGATCCTAACTGGATGCAATTCGTGAAACAATATAGTGTGATCTGTTTGCAAGAAACGTGGTTGGTGGATTGTAGCATATTTCTGGAAGGTTATAAGGCTTTCTTTGTTCCAGCCTCCCCTTCTATGGCTGGTAGACCTAAGGGAGGCCTTGTTATATATATATCCCTGGTGGTAGACTGTCAGATACAGGTTTTGCCGTCATCAAGCCCAGGTCTACAGTCTTTGGTTTTAAGACAGGGGCTAACAAATTGGGTCTTACAAATTTTTATAACTCTGTGGCATGTCCCCCAGGTGGTTGTAATATCACATTGTTGGGTTCTTTCATAAGGCAGTTTTGTACTGCCGAATTACAAAATCTCATTGTCTTGGGGGATTTTAACATACACCCTTGTGGAGACCCAAGGACCACCAGCACAGCTGACTTAGGCTGCCCTCGGGTGAGGGGATCCACTTCGAACATTCTGCTCAGGGGGAAGTATTGAATAATTTACTACATGAATTTGACTTAATGTCTCTCATGTCATTATCTGACCCGTACAACAAGGCACTTGTCCCCTCCTTTAAAGGGAGAGGCAGTGGTTCTTTTATAGATTTTATTATAATTTCATCTTTTTTACAGTCTTTATTCTGTGGTTTTACTATTCTGGAAAGTGCCTATACCGATCATAACCTGCTCTGTGTCCAATTGTGTGGACCATTAATGACAAAAAAAAGAAGAGTGGAGCATAATGGGACGACAAGACCAATAGACGGCAGACGACGGCTTAGATGGACGCAGATCTCCCCAGATGCTTTTTATAATGCAGTAAAAGAATCCTGTGCCACTGAATTAGCGCTGTGTACCTCTTCAGGTATATCCCCGGGGGAGGATATCAGTGCTTTTAATACTATCTCCACTAAAGTAGGCAAACTTTTAAGTGCCCCGGCACGTAGAACAGCCATCCCGACCCCTAGATGGTTTGACTCGACCTGTTCACAGGCGGCGAGAAAGTTGAGGGAAGCCCTTAATGGTAACTCGAGAAATCAAACCTTGGTTAGAGCTTGCCGTAAAGAGTATAAACTGATATTGGCAAAACGCAAGTGCGTCTTGAAGGAGGAGGCTTGGAGGGAGCTGATTGAGTCAAGTACCCTGAGGAATAGCTCTAGGTTTTGGAGTATTGTTAATAGACCATTTTTAGAGCATGAAGAAGGTAGTGAACCAGGTACGCAGATCACTGAGGATGAATGGGTGCTTTATTTTAAAACCATGTTCGAAATCCCGCTTGAGCAAATTTGTCAGCCAGACAGAGAGATGGACGCCCCCGCATTAGTTTTTGAGCAGGGGGAGGTTGAGGTGGGTATTACCGGGTTAGCTAGCAACAAAGCACCGGGACCGGATGGCATCCCCCCGGATCTCTTTAAATCTGATCCACCTTTCTGGGCCCCGGTCCTTGTGGCCGTATTCAATGTAGCAGCCAGTAATGGATGCCCTGAGTCCTGGACCACCTCGACTATAGTACCCGTTTTTAAAAAGGGTGATCGTGACAGCACACACTGCTACAGGCCGATTTCACTGCTGGACTCGGTGGTCAAGGTAGCGGGTCACGTACTACTGGAACGATTGTCCACCTGTGCAGAGGAACACAATATAATTTCCGACGTCCAGTTTGGATTTCATCCGGGCCGGTCAACCGTGGCCCAAAGCCTTAACTTAACCATCCTACTCAGCAAATATACAGTTGCACGTTCTGGTACCATCTACCTAGCCTTCATGGACTTGTCCTCCCCGTTTGATCGCGTGAACAGGGCAAAACTGTGGCAGTCCATGAAGGACATTGGGGATGACAGTAACATCGTCAATTCCCTTGAGGACCTTCACAGGGCAACCAAGGCCAATATGAGATTTTCACAGGACCTTCGTGTGTCACGGAACTTTGACATAAGGAGGGGTGTACGCCAAGGTTGCATCCTGGCCCCATTTCTGTTTAACCTCTACATCAACGACCTAGATAGAGCTTTAACAGCGACAGGGGTAGATTATCCGTATGTAGGGCGACGCGGTCTCCCCGTCCTACTATACGCGGATGACGCAGTTCTTATATCCAGGACTGCTAGGGGTCTTCAATCTCTGCTAGACGCCTTTTCCAACTTTATGTCGGAACGAGATCTATCTATTAATAACTCGAAATCCTACATAATGCAGGTGGGGACTTGCCCCAAAAAATGCTTCCAATTTAGAGAAGGCCCTGCTAAAGTAGCCCGTACAGATGTCTTTTCATACCTGGGGGTCTTACTGGATGATCAAATAAAATGGGGGCCACTAAAACAAAGAAAAAAGGGGGATTTGGCTCGGGTGAATGCCGCCATTTTTAATTTTGCTTCTGAACTAGGTAAGAGACCTATTGCCGCCCTGCTGAAAGTTTACCAAGCAAAAAGTGTAGCTCTAGCCTGCTATGGTAGCGAAATATAGGGGCATGTCTCCACATATGCTTTACAAGTGGTTGAGAATACTTTCTTGAAGCACCTATTGGGTGTTCCCCGTGGTCTATCTAATTTGGTGGTCTACGAGGAACTGGGGGTGCCCTACCTAAGTGATACCCTGGCACTTCGCCCCCTTACGTTTTGGCTAAACAGTTGGCTGAACAAAGAATTAACTCTTCGCCAGCTGATCTTAAAAGAGTGCATGACCCTTGACAACGTGCTCAGCATACCTTGGCTTAGATACATTAAGAGTAGCTTTGAAAAGCTAGAGCGGGCTGACTAATTTACCAATCCCGAATCAATCACAAAAAAGGATGTGGGGATAACTAGGGAATCCTTCAACAGCTTAAGGAAATTGGAAAGGGAAGAGCTGGAATTGCGGAAACCTAGCGTCTGCAAATTTTTAATGTTAAAGACAATTTCATCAGCTGAGCCTTATCTTCTGGGGTTTTTATCCACGTATGAGCGGTTTTTATTGACCAGGTTTCGCCTGGATCTTTTTCAGCTCCTGCTTTCCATTCCCAGAGGGAGCAGTAGAGGCCAGTTGTTAGCACCCTGTGGCTGCGACGGAGAGTCTCCTCAGGATTTGCTACATTTTATGTTTTTTTGTAAATTTTATGAGGTTCCCCGGAAGTACTTTTTAGTTCCCATTTTAAAGAAGATGAATTTGAAACAGGCTCGTCCAGCTCTCCTGTACCTCCAGCTGCTGAAGGATGACTGTACTTTTTTTTATTGTTGGCTATCTGAAATCCACGGTGAAGTCCAGGGCTTGTCTTGACTAATAGTTACCTAGGATGAAGATTTTAGTCCAGACTGATGAGATAAATGTTTTTGAGGGTCAGGATAATTGTACGGGGAAGTGTAGATTTAAGGGGGATACTATTTGACCTTGAACTTTGCACTTTATTGTCAGAGATTGTTATGGGAGGTTGTGCTATGTATTTTAATTATGTTTTATTAGGCTTGTTATTTCATGGAATCATATATTTTGATGTAATTTGGATGTTTTGCAACTTTTATGGTTTTATCTCTGTGAAACCGAATAAAGTTTAATTGAATTGAATTGGTCCGTCGACCGAGAGGAAAGAGAGTTGATATACAGGTATAGTTATGTATTTAGAAATGATAACATGAATCTGTGAAGGAAACAATTTTTCACGTCATTAAAACTTGTCTCCCAGTGCAACAGGGATTTATGAGTTGGGTGAATGTGTATGGGCCATTTGTATGAAAATATTGATGAGTATCGATCCCTGATAAAGTGTAGCGCTCGATCAGTTTTTTGGTAGCAGAGGGCGGTTTAATTATTGATTAGTTTGGTAATAATTATTGATTATATGTTCTTAACAAGGAAAGTTAGTGTCCTGTTCTATGTTGTCTAGAAGTACAGGTGCGGAAGTACCTGAGGAATCCTGGGAAATTTAGCCTGAAGTAGGCAGAAGAAGAGTGTGGATAAAGAAATCACACAGTAGAAGTACTTTGTCTGTTGTTATAATACTGTACGGCGGAAGGCTGTAGGTGTTATATTTAGGGAAAATTTCGCATGAGAGTAGAGTGTCTGAAATAGCGAAGGGTCCACTTCCGAAACTCTGGCCTTATCTCCAGAGGAGTACCAAGACCTCTTTTACACCAAAAAGTCCTCTTGCGAAACTTTGGCCATATCCCTAGAGGAGTACCAAGTCCACCTGAAGCTTGTTTGCGTGTAAAGTAACGCTGGTTGTTGTTTTACTTGAAGTAAAAGAATTTCTTGTTTTGAAGTGAAAAACTATCTCTTTATTTAGAGGAACAGACAAGATAGCATTGTTTTGTGTTGTTACTAACAAGAATTTTGATAAAGAGAACTTAGAAATATATTGCCGTATTATTTTGCAAAGGGAGGGTCAGTAGAAGGAGTAATACTGACGTCACAAAACGTTCGCGCTGGCATTGGTCAGGCAGCGAACCTGAATTAAGCTCTGATTGGCCGGTAGGTGTGAGCCGCACTGGTATTGGTTGTAATAGCAGATACGTAGAGAGCCGTGATTGGACGGTTGCTGTGAGTCGCGCTGATATTGGACGAGAACTGACAAATAGAATAGGTAGAATACGGAAAAGTTTTCCTTGTGTGTTTTACTGAGGTACATAAGCATAAAGAGTCAGAAAAATGAAGTTGCTAAAGAAAATAAAGAATTTCTTTAAAAAGGATAAACCAATAGTGACTAGAGAGGGAATTCTTATTCCACCTCCGGGAACGCCTGCTTCCTATATGATGTTGGAGCGAGGATACCATACGTGTACTTGGTTAGAGAATTGGGTGGAATACACAAAGGATGATGGTGTTATAGCTTTTCCACAGCATGGTTCGTTTAATATAAGGATTTTACAGAATTTAAGAAATCGAATGAATTCACTAGAGCAAAAACCCAGACCTACCCAGTATGAAGCACTAGAGGAATGGGAAGTAGAAGCATTTGAAAGAGAAAAATATTGAGGTGGTAGGAGATACAGAAATTTAATGACTAGATATCCTTTTGAGAGAAGAGAAGATATGATGAAAGGGTGGAGGAGAGCTGTGGTAACTGAAGGTTTCTACCCAGTTTTAGTTGCTGAAGATCAGACAGGAGGCAAATGTAAAGAGAAAAAGAAAAATATAGAAACTTCAAGTTTAAGACAGGACCCGAACGAATCTGATGATGAGTTGTTAGAAGACATTATGACCAAAAGACCTCCGCCATATCAAGAAAATTCAGTTGAGATGACTCAGAGTGCACCACTAATGGGAACTCCATTAAATCCCCAGATTACGGACATAGCTAGAGTAGTGCGAGAAAAAGAATTAGACATATTAAATAAAACAAGAGTAGAGAAGATCCAGAAAATAAATCAGTTACGTCTAAATGCGGAAGCATTGACGGTACCGGTAACAATTGGTCCTGTAGTTCCGTTGTATGGAGAGAAACAGAATATATCAAAAGTACATACATTGACAGTTCCAAGGAGTAGCGATAGGAGTGGAATGGTGACGGTAGCAAATGAGGATGGACAGGCTGACACAAATACTACATTGTTAGATCTTCCGGTTTGTGAGATGATAACAGAAACCCTGTTAGAAACGGGGTAGCGTGGTGCGGAGCAGGAAGGCTAAACCAGGAGCATTGTGTAAAGCATCCGCGCAGCACACACAGGCGACACACCAGGCACCCTACAAAAAGGAGACAACACCAGTTTAAGTAAGAAAAATAGCATATGTATTATGCAACAGCTTAGCAGATGGTAACCACAGCGGTAACACGGTGCCAACCGGCACCCGGTAGACATAAACAGTGGGGACTATTTACAGGGCAGCGCCAATCGGGCCGCTGCCAGAATCATTATAAGCACAGAATGAATGCAAGTTCACTGGTAACAACAGGCGTACTCAGTCCGTACCTGTGGGGTAAAAGACAATGAATAAAGCTTCACTGCCGTAAGCAGCAATCATCAGGCATGGACATATACCTTAGGCATCATTCGCAAGGGACACACTGGGCGTAAAATGCCTGGAACATCATAGGGCATTAGCAACATTATGCAGGACACTAACCCCCTTCCGTCATGTACTCTGAGCATAGAGACCTTAACAGGAAACAGTATCATAACTCACAGGCCTGTTAGGCATAAAAGCAGGTTAGGCAAGACAGTAGGCGTAAAACGCAAACATCTTTGTATGGTCTTCGACCTCCTCTTAGGCATAAACGCATGGTAAGCATAACAATACGCACCCACCTCATTGGCATGAACCCCTAACCCTAGGCATAAATCATACGAGCCTAGAGGTACCTTCCCCTTGGCACAAACTACAGTGATATGGAGCATAAACATGTAAGCGTAGGGGCCTTTTCATCAGGAGGGTACAAGCATTAGCCCCCTTATGCACAACTTCAACATCATACTAATCAATAACTGAGATGCCCCAACCGTTGCCACTGCCCACTGTCCAGCGGGGCAGTGGTGATAAGCACTGTCCAGTTCTGGGGGAGGAGGGAAGATGGAGCCCCTCTTCCGGGACTCTAGGCCAATAATGCCCCCAAAAAGAAAGTACTGGCCAGTGAGGGGGCCCGGGGCTAGAAAAATGCCTCAACGTTGCAGCGACGCGCAGCTGCGGCATCGCTGTGTAGCCCCCGGGGCACTGTGGCCCAATCCGGCGTGGAGCCCCACGGGGCTTCAAAAACAAATGTGGCGGCACGTTGCAGCTGCCCACTGTCCAGCGGGGCAGCTGGGAGAAACAAGGCCTGCGCAGCTCTGACCCCGGGGGAGCCCCCCTCCTCGAGGGCTTGGGGCCACTGGGGGAAAGGCACCGACACCGTGCCTCGACCAACCCCCCCCAGGCCCGACACGCAGCCCCACTCACCGGCAGTCCTGCTTGATGGCTCCGGTCCCAGGCAGACTTCTCTGCAGCAGGCTCAATACGCGGGGCTCTCCTCGGCTTCTGGGAGCCCCGCAAACAGCAGCACCTCTCCTGACTTCACCCGGACCCCTCCTGGGACCGGGACTTTTGGCTTGGAGCCCGCGAGGCTCCTGACGACTCCGGGTGCACGCGGGGCTCTCCCCAGCTCACGGGGAGCCCCACAGACAGCAGCACCTCCTCTGGCCTCACCCGGGCCCCCTCCTGGGACCAGGACTTTTGTCCTGGAGCCGGCGAGGCTCCACATGTCTCCGGCGGTGCTCGGGGCTCTCCTCCGGTCACGGGGAGCCCCCACCACTTCCTTCCTTTCCGGAGCGAAGTCTCCGGCGGCGTTGGGGCCAGCGCGGGGTAGGCTCCCGCCTGGCTTCTGGTTCCCTCCTTCGGCACAGCCCACACGGGGCTCTCCTCAGCGCATGAGAGCCCCGCCTCCCGCAGCACCTCGCCGGACTTCACCCGGGTCCCCTCCTGGGACCCGGGACTTCAACATGGATCCCGCTTCTTCTCGGGGCTCTCCCCTGCTCACGGGGAGCCCCCACCTACTTCCGGCCGGCTCGGCCGAGGTCCCCACTACCTCCGGGTCACCGCAGGCAGAGCGGCGGCCCTTCGCTGGTCCCCGGGGTTGCGGCGGTGATTTCTTTTAGCGATCCCAGAGTGCGGGGTGGGCTCCCGCCCTGGGTTTAAGTTGGCAGGAAGGCGCGGGGTAGGCTCCCGCGGCACTTCCAAATAAGCCGCTCTCCTTCCCGGCCCCACGCGCTTCCTCACTTCAGCGCACGACAGCGCTCCCGCGGCCGCGGCGGTGATCTTGGCCACTTTCTTCGTGCTGGCACAATACGGGGTGGGCTCCCGTTGGTTTATTAGGCCCCACGTCGCGGTACACACGCGGGGTGGTCACCCGCGAAGGCTGGCAATGCGGGGTAGGCACCCGCTCCTCGTTCAGCAGCGCAGGGGGGAAATCCCACGCACACCAGGGATCCCCTCGGGACACGTGGCAGCCTCGGCGCTGCAGGAGCCAGCTCCTCACCTCCTGGGCAGAGTTGCAGCGCTCACGAGGCGCTATAGTCCTCCCACATTCAGGGTCCCACAGGGGAAGGTCGCGCCCACGCTCCTCACCTCCTTGTGATACGGACAGTCTCAGTATGGCGCTCACGAGGCGCTAGGGGCCAGGAGACAGGTAGTGCAGGGCGAGATCAGCGGCCAGCAGGGCAGCTCACCAGTCCTGAAGCAGCAGTTCCTAGGAACTGTCATCCTCCATTATGGTTGCAATCCTGCCAACACAGCAGCCTCCACTCCGGCAGTGTCTCTTTACTAGCCCAGGGGGACAACAGAGGGGTGTAGATGGGCACAGGGGCCAGCACACAGGCCCAATGTGGCGGTACCTCCTGGCAGAGTTCCCCCTCGGTCACTTCTCCTGCTCTGTCACCGAGCACATGGCAGCCCAGCCCCCCTATATATCCGCCCCTCACCCCACCTACCAGAAAAGGCTCGCAACTTCTGGAAGGTTCCCTGGGGAACCGGTCTTAACTGGTTTAGGGGAGGTGTAGGGCACCCTGGCTGCCAGGTTTCCCTCCAAAAGCTGGGAGTGCTGGGAAACAACATCTAGACCGCCACTCAACTCAGTCAGGCGGAACAAGGGCAGGCAGGAATGGCGTCCATTTTAAAAGTGACAGTGACACCATTACACAGTATTACCCATTCACATTTGAGACACAACATGTAAATACATAGGCCAGGGGGCAAAGCGAAAAATTTTGGGAAAATAAGGGCCAAGTCCAACAAACCCCTAGAAGAAGTATACAAATAGATCCAAGGAGAATAGGGACAAGCATCATTCCAATGACAGGGAGTTCAGCAGGTCCTTCACCAGAAGAATTAAATGACTGGATAAAGGGAATGGAAAAAAAAAAACCTCAACCACAGAGTATATTTGTGAGCCAATTGAAAGTAGATTTGGAAGAGATGATTATTGGTACAATAAGTCCAGACAGACTAGGGACTTACCGAGATGAAGAGCTGTTGTTTTTGTGTAAACGTATTACATGGAGAGCGAGGAATCTTCATGAGAAAATAGCAGAGGCTGCTAGTGAATATGGAATAGATATAGAGAAGTCAAAGGTGCTGCAGAAATCGTACAGATTGGCCTTTACCGAAAAGATTTGGAGAGTTTGAATGCGTCTGGAAAAAGATTACAGATAAAAGAGTTGATGAATATTCTGAAAAAATGGGGAGATGTGGAACGGTGGAAAGGTAGATGGACGAAAAAGAAAGAAGAGGCAGCGGTTAAAGGAGCATCGATGTTCCCGTTAAGAGAGACAGAACAAGTTGAAAGGGCGTGTCCAATGAGAGAAGTTCCAGGTGGTGGATATGTGCACGTCCCTTGGACAAGGCAGGATATATTGTCTTTTACGAATGATTTTCCCAGGTTAAGGGAGAAACCAGTTGAGTGGTACAAACAAGTAGAGAGGTTTGTGAAAGTTTCAAAGTTTTTGTTAAAAGATTTAGATGGTTTGTTTGAGATTGTCGTACTAGCTGACTTGTGGACAGAATGTAAAATTACTGTTGATTGGCCAAAAGAAGAATATGCTAGAGATCCTAAAACAGGTGCACCATCTGAGGAGGTGATGAAAAAGTATAATCAGGTGATCTCCTTTTTTAAAGGAAAAATTTCCCCTAAGGAAACAGATTGGGTTAAGATAGACAGAACAACTCAAGAACCAAAGGAGTCAGTACATGCCTATTATGAAAGGTTGTTGCAGGTGTTTAAACAGTACAGCGGGTTTGAGAACATTGGAGACAAAGATATGGGACATTTTGTATATCGTTTTGTGTTTGGACTGAAACCGGAAATTAGTAATATGATTCAGCAGCATTTGATTTGTTGGCAGAGCAAAACAATTGACGACATTTTGAGGTATGCAAATATTGTAGTGATGACATTGAATCGAGAGATAAAAAATTAAAGGAGAAAATGATGTGGGCACAAGTGAAGGTAGCAGAGCAGCAAGAAGTAAGCCACAGTTCTTAAACAGGTAATCAAATGAGTGGTCAGAATCAAAATGGACAGGTATCCAGTGGAGGTAGAGGTAGAGGTAAAATGAGCAAAGAAGAGGCTAAGAAAAAGTTTCCTTGTCATGCGTGCGGAAAGTATGGACATTGGAAGAACGAGTGTAGATCCGCTCAAAAGAATAATGGGGTAAATCAAAATTTAAATCAACAGATGCAGAATGAGGTGGGTGTGAATCAACAGCAGCAGCAGCAGGTAGTTGCTCCACAGTTACAGGTGCCACAAGCTCCTATGCCCAATAATGTGAATGCTCAAGTGCAGAGGTACAGTTCGAACACTTGATTTCACTGAGGTGATCAAGATGGTAAGAATCAAAATGTGCAAATGGTTCCGCAATACTGGTTGCAGTGCAATGAGAGTGATTCAGACTCATCTCAATGACGGTGCCTGAGGGGGGAGGAAGAGTGCGTACTTGGCGCATCCTTAGCGGTAGATCAGTCAGGTCCATTTGTTGACGGAAAGGTGGAAGGTAATAATATTACATTCCTAGTGGACACTGGTGCTACCCGTTCTACTGTGAGAGCAGCAGAAATTCCGAACCTACCCCTCTCGGGAGAAACTATCCAAGTTGTAGGAGTCTCAAATAAGCAAATTATAACACTAGTCACAAATCCAATAGAAGTCAATATTGGGAGTTTCAGAGACATGCATCATTTCGTGGTATGTGACTCGAGTCCAGTAAATCTCTTGGGAAGAGATTTATTGTGCAAAATGAATTGTACCATCTATTGTACACCAGATGGTATTGCGTTTCAGACACCTGATGAGGATGTCGAATTCAAGATGATGTTAGCGAAGCAAGGGACAGAAGTGGATGAGTTGTTTTCACTTCTCACAGAAGAGAGTTTACCCGAAGAATTAAAAAGTACAGTGAGGACAGACGTATGGGATTTTACAGGAAAGGAGATTGGCCTAATGACAAATGTAGATCCGATTCAGATTACAGTGAAAGAGGGTACCATATATCCAAATACTCCTCAGTACAAAATGAGTCCGGAAGTAATTGCAGGAGTCACTCCTGTGATTGACCAAATGATTGAACAGGGAATTCTGAAAGAAATAATGAGTACTCCTTGTAATTCGCCTATTATAGGAATTAAAAAGCCCAGTGGAAAATATAGAATAGTGCAGGATTTAAGAAAAATCAATAAAATCGTAGTACCCTGTTGTCCAGTAGTACCAAATCCGGCAGTAATCCTTTACCAAATCCCATGTGATTCTGAATGGTACACAGTGATTGATTTGTGCCAAGCATTTTTCTCGATTCCTTTACATCCGGAAAGCCAGTATTTGTTTGCATTCCGGTTCGGAGACCATGTTTTGGCATAGTGCCGAGTTCCTCAAGGGTACACAGATGGTCCTTCAATTTTTAATCAGATTCTGAAAAGATGTTTGGAGACTCTAGTCATGCCAGGAAATTCAGTTTTGGTTCAATATATTGATGACCTACTAGTGGCATCAAAGACACGAGAGGCATGTGTGACAGATACCATTGCCTTACTGAACCATTTGGCAGAAAGTGTCACCAGAAAAATTACAATTCTGTAAACAGGAAGTCCAGTACCTAGGCCAGAGAATAGAAAAAGGAGTCAGAAAGGTGACACCAGAAAGAATTAGTGTAATTAAACAAATGAGTCCACCAAAAACTCAGAGAGAGGTTCGAATGTTTTTGGGAATGGTTGGATACTGCAGGCAGTGGTTTCTCACGGATTGCAAAATCTCTACAGAGATTGACACGAAAAGATGTGAAAGATCCGATTGTGTTGGATGATGAAAGTATGGAAGCTTTTACTAAACTGAGAAATAGTCTTTGTTGAGCACCTGCATTGGGAATGCCTGATTATGCAAAGGATTTTGCATTGTATTGTTGTGAAAGAGATGGGTGTGCACTTTCAGTTTTAACTCAAAAACATGGAATGGCACGACGTCCAGTAGCATATTTTTCTGCTACTTTGGATTAAGTGGCAGCTGCGTTACCAGGCTGTTTGAAAGCAGTAGCTGCCACTTGTGTGAGTCTGGAACAGAGTGAAGCAATTGTGATGGGACATCCAGTTAAGGTGTATGTGTCACATTCAGTTGAGATCCATTTGACGCGCACAAGGACACAGTATATGACCTCTAGTCGGCTGACTAAGTATGAAAGAGTGATCTTGGGTGCTAAAAATGTGACTGTGGTAAGGTGCACAACCGTAAATCCGGCAACCCTGTTGCCAAATTCATATTGTGAGGAAGTGAAAGAGGAGGCGGATCATGATTGTTTGAATGTGACAGAGTTGTGCACAAAACACAGGCCCGATATTGAGGACCTCCCATTAGAAGAATCCGACTTTGAGATGTTTGTTGATGGATCATGTTTAAGAAATGAGAGAGGAGAATTGTGTTCTGCCTATGCTGTTTGCACCATAGCGGGAGTTCCAGAAGCATCCTGTTTAAAGGGGGTAAACTCTGCCCAAATTGCTGAATTGATAGCTCTGATTAGAGCGTGCAAAATTGCCAAAAGCCTGAGGGTAACCATATTTACTGACATTTGGTACAAAAAGGAATGTCCCAGTGGAAGATAATCCAACACAATATGCAGCAGTATACACAAATGATCTATGTTGCTGAAACATTTGATAACACCACCTTTAGATTATACCATCAAATGGTTATGATTTAATCTCATCACCAATTAGAGAAATCAATTCATATACAAAATACAATACATGTGAATCTTAAAGGTTTAAAATTGGTGCAACCTAAGAGAAAAGGGGGAATGGTTGTGAAAAGTGCGTGATGTGAAAAGGGAAAGGTAGTGTACATGTGAACATCAAAATTCAATATTTACAACCTATCCAGCCAGATAGCTGGCTTCTACATACATGATAAATCATAACATCAAAGGGATGCAGATAAACAATCTCTATCATCCACGTTTGAAAAGAGAGGAATGGTCAACGTTTCGTCCCCTATGTGTGGCAGGGAGCTTTATTCCTTGCGGGCGGGGTCTTCATCAGGACTATGACGCAGCGATGGGGAAGCACCTATGAAGGATAAGGTTAAATCAGTATGGTGGTGTAAGCAAAGGGTACTGTTAATGAAATTATACTCTAAGGTAATTAGTTACCAAGGCAGCAAGAAAGGTTCAGGCTGATATTAAGGAGAGTGGGCCTCACAGGCGAGCAGACAGAAATTGTTTATACAAATGAATAGGCAGTCTTATTACGTTACTCCATACGTTCAGTGTCACTCAAGCACAAAGCGATATATAACCACGAAAGTTATGTCACACAATCATGTGATGAAGTGTTCCCAATGTGTGACGATCTTATACCACGTTCATCAAAACAGAAAGTATTTTTTGAGCACCAGGTCTTATACAATGCTCATCATAACAGTAAGTGTTTTCCGAGCACCAGGTTTAATGTAGCTGTAAATGTGATGAGATGTTAAATGAACACTGTGCCTGCTGTGTGCAGACAGATTCTAAATCTTTCCCCACGCGAGATTGTGAACTGCTTATGTGCAGTCAGTGTCAAATATCCGCCATGCATTAACTCTGTATTTAGTCTCATGACGTAACACACTTTACTGACTGAATGCATTTGGCAGCAATCCAAGAGCAACGTGCTCTACGTGCACGTTTCACTGACGTTTATAATAATAATAATAATAATAATATAATTATTATAATTATAATCACCGAGTCTGACAGAAACACGGTGTTAGCTGTCAGACCGGTTTCTCACCAGCAACCTCAAGGTATGTCCACATTTAGGCTCTGCCTGATGCTTCGGCGCGACC
Source organism: Calotriton arnoldi (assembly GCA_963921515.1). Taxonomy (NCBI): domain Eukaryota; kingdom Metazoa; phylum Chordata; class Amphibia; order Caudata; family Salamandridae; genus Calotriton; species Calotriton arnoldi. Next base: position 2,248,971 of record CAWUFW010001940.1, on the reverse strand, counting down.
CAGCGTTACACATTATTTTTGGTATTAGGCATCGATGTATGTCTTCTCCTTCGCCCCCTCATGTTGGCCATAGTGATTATTTCCCTAACCTTCTGTCTCGACCCGGGCCTTTTACATTAATGGCAAATGCGCCCTTAACCTCTTGCTTTGAGGTTCATTTGTTGATTTCTCACAAGCGCGCTCACATGTTTTAAATGTTGCTATTTTAAGCTTTCCAGTTGTACCACTAGCGTGCCTCTGCTTTAAGGTCCAGCCCTCCTGTTTTTACAAATACAGTTTGTATTAGCCATTAATCACTGAAGTTATCATCTCTTCAGTCACCCAAAACTTTTCTAATTGCAGTTTTCACCGGTGATTAGTTGGCAAGTGCAATAGCATGCCGGTTATAGCCCTCTTTGCATTTAGCCCTGTAAATTTCCTTTTCACCTGCTAGGCCCCTGCTACAACGCGGTGCTGTCATACCCATTCGGAGAGATGGCCTCTCATTAAAGGTTTTTCTCCATTTCTTGCAGCCATAGGTTACTCGTCAACCCTGGCTCACGTTTACCCGAATCAATGCCTGCTAGTCACATGAGTAAGTATGATTTACTTTAGCTCTGTTTTTACACTCCTCCCTCGTACCTGCCCACGACACTGATGGCAGTGTTTTTTTTTTGTTTTTCAGGAGCCTGGCTGGATAGGTTGTAAATATTGAATTTTGATGTTCACATGTACACTACCTTTCCCTTTTCACATCACGCACTTTTCACAACCCTTCCCCCTTTTCTCTTAGGTTGCACCAATTTTAAACCTTTAAGATTCACATGTATTGTATTTTGTATATGAATTGATTTCTCTAATTGGTGATGAGATTAAATCATAACCATTTGATGGTATAATCTAAAGGTGGTGTTGTCAAATGTTTCAGCAACATAGATCATTTGTGTATACTGCTGCATATTGTGTTGGATTATCTTCCACCGGGACATTCCTTTTTGTACCAATTTGCACCCGAGTCCAGTGGATTTGCGGGTTACCCCATTGATTCTTAACTCATATTTACTGACAGTCAATATGGTTTCGGGGTTGTCCACGACTTCGGTCAGCTATGGATGCAAAGGGGATTTCTGACTTCTTCAGGTTCCCCTAGAAGGAACAGCAAAACCGTAAAATATTTATTGGATGCTTTACAATTGCCCAAAAGGACTGAGGTGGCCAAATGTTCCGCACATAAGTCAGGAGATGACTATGTGACGAAGGGCAACAGATACGCAGACCAAGTAGCGCGTTTCTGTGCACGAAATTTAATTGCCTTAAACAGAGGGATAGAAAAAGAAAATACCAATTGCCATCTTATGTTCTCTTCTTCATTTGAAACTTGGGACGAAATTAGACAGCTACAGGAAGAAGCAAGTGATGAGGAAAAGGGAATTTGGATAAATTCAGGCTGCAGAAAGAGAGCAGAGGACGAAGTGTGGGTCTATATTGACGAAAGACCAGTCATGCCAGATAGTTTACTATGCCAAATGGCAAGGGTATACCATGGAATTGCACACGTTGGAAGAGATGCAATGATCAGGCTCTTCAAGCAATCATGGTATAACCCAAAGTTCAGGGTCATTGCAGAGAGTCTCTGCCAGAAGTGCGTCACCTGTCAGCAGCAAAATCCAGGCAGAAAGACAGTTGTTAGTTGGGGACAAATTGGAAAGGCAGCAGGACCATTCACCCGACTCCAGTTGGATTTTATTGAGCTCCCCCGTGCAATGGGCTGAAATATGTATTGGTTGTCGTCTGCTTGTTTTCTTGCTGGGTGGAAGCCTATCCAACGAGAAGGAATGACAGTTTAACAGTCGCCAAGCTACTTCTAAGAGAGCTAATACCTAGATTCAGATTTCCAGTCACTTTAGAAACAGATAGAGGAACCCATTTTAACAATGAGATAATTCGAATGATTTGTGCAGCATTACAAATTGAACAGAAGCTGCATTGTGCCTATCAACCCGAAGCATCTGGAGTGGTTGAGCAGATAAACGGTACAATAAAATCTAGGTTAGGAAAGGTGTGTGCATCCACAACACTGAGATGGCCTGACGCTTTACCCCTTGTATTAATGAGTCTTAGAAGCATTCCTGACAAAAAGACCAGTTTGAGTCCTCACGAGATCCTAATGGGAAGAGCAATGAGATAAGCATTTATACCAGCGAATAAACTGATGAATATATCTGATGATCTAGTGCTTGACTATTGCCGAGGACTGGCTGATCTGGTGCGTTCTGTGTCTCACCAGGTTGGAGAAAATGCCACTACAACACAGCCGAATCAAACTCACGATTTGAGTCCTGAAGAGTGGGTTCTCGTGAAGAAACACGTGAGGAAATCGTGTTTAGAACCCAGGTGGAACGGGCCTTACCAAGTAATTCTGGTGACGACGACAGCAGTGAAGTGTGGTGGTTTGCCAAATTGGATCCATGCGAGCCATACCAGACGAGTCCCAAGTCCACTTGAAAGACAAGAAGAGCAGCAACTGGTAAACCTAAGCCAAAGACCAGAGGCTGAAGTGTGTGAAGCTGAAGAATCTAAAGTGACAGATTCTGAAGAACAAACAGATGGCGAACAGCCAAGCACAAGTCAAGTAGAGTGGGCAACAGTTACTGGGTCTCATGAGACTGCTGTAGAACCAGGGAAGTTACTGAAAGTCAAGAAGAAGAACTAATAGAAGAAAAGCCAAATAAAAGAACGTGTGAACCAGATGAAGAAGGTGAAAAAGTAGTTCAAACTAAAAAACCAAGAAAAGGTGACAATTGGCCAAATGGAGTGAAAAGACTGAAATACACTCTTGCGAGGAGAAAGTCAAGAAGAAAACCAGAGCAAATTAATGAGGTCTCAAGTCAAGCAGGACAAGAAGAGTCAGGAGAAGATTCAGTACGAAAAACAAGGAGAGTAAGAATTCCAAGCAAGAACTACACAGCACCGGAATGGACGTACGTGATCTTGGAAGAAATTGAAAGCTCAGATCCAAGTGAAGAAAAAGACGGTACTGACACTGAGCAAGTGGATGAAAGCAAATTGAAACCACCTTAAAAGAACTGTGAATAATTAAGGTGAAACCTTGTCAGACGAAATGAATGGAAAGACTCAGAAGATTTAGAAAAGAGAAATAAAAGAAAGGGGTAAAGAAAAAAAGCCTTGAAGTGTAGGATTACACTTTTTTTTCTGAAATTTTTAGTAAGTCTAGAGTTTTTATAGATTTATATTTTTTATATTTTTAGTAGAATACAAAAATGGCCGAAGCAAAAGTGAATGAACATCCAAAATCTAGTCTAAAACGTAGATGTATTAAAGCTTGCTTATGTAGCATCTTTTTACTGACATTTATGTGGATATTAATAACTGTTGTTGTACCTATTCTAATGGTAACTAATAATGGAAACAATACTAATAATGTAATGAATGAAAGAGTGAGTGATGTTACTAAAGAAACCCCTAATACTAACATAGAACAGATAGATGGAAGTATTTTCCATCAGGATAAATCAATTAGTGATTTCTCGTTAAATGTTTTCACTAAATTGTTGTATGAGTACGTTAATACAATGAATGTGAGTGATTGTTATGTGTGCATGCAATTACCTTCGTCTGTCTCAGATGGGGTGACCTACCATCACCTACCTTTAACATATGGTGTGTCTTGCAGTGTTCTATCCAGCCTATTCTACGTGACGGGGAAGCTGGAGTATCATTATTCCAATATAGATTTAGTATTTTCAGAGATACCTATTATAAAGGAACTAAACAAGGTTTTAAGTAGTAAAAATGCACATTATATGGGAGAATTCTTCCATATTACTAAGACACTAGATATAGGATATGCTTACAAAAACAATCTAACAAGTAGTTTGCGGGTTGAAGAAAAATTGTTCATAGATATGGTAGAATATAGAAGAGAAAGTTTCCAAAGAAAAGCTGCTGAACAGAAGTCACAGGTACCACCATGTGCATTTAGAGAAGGAAATTATGAGAAAGGCGAGACATACACTGCAATGTCCCTGGACTATTATCAAAAGGGAAAAATATGTTTGCTTAGACAGAAAACTAACTATAATAATTATTTCATTGGTTCTAGTGAATGTGAACATCCTTTCCAAATTACTGGAGGTTGGGAATTGAAGGGTGGAACTGATCCTGTTTTTCCAGGAGTTTATTATGTGTGTGGTAAGAAAGCCTATTACAGGTTGTCTGCACATTGGTATGGTAGTTGTTACTTTGCAATTGTTTTCCCAAAGGTCTACCATGTAGACAAAAGCAATAATAGAATCAATGAAATAAAACAAGGACTAACACGTAAGAAGAGAGCTAGTTTCTCAGAAATAGTAGGTGATATTTTTGGTGCACTGATACCATCAGTTGGAGTCGTTCTGAATTCACATAAAATTCAAAAATTGTCCACAGTGGTTGATCGTTTATCGACAGATACTGCTGGTGGGTTCTTGATGATTGACACCGAAATGGTTGCAATCAGATCAATGGTTTTGCAAAATCGACTTGCCCTTGATATCTTATTGGCAAAAGAGGGTGTAGTCTGTGGCATGTTGAAAATTCAACACTGCTGTACTTATATCCCTGACAAAAGTAAAGGTATTGAGGGATATATTAAGAATATTATAAATTACATGAAGATTTGACCCAACTGGAGGTTGACGGTGTCTGGGAGAGACTTGGTAAGAGTTTCTCTTCTGTAGGTAAATGCTTTTCTACCTGTGGAAGTAGTTTATTAGGAAAAATAATAATGCCAATGATTTCCGTAGCTGGAGTAGCCTTAGTAATAATAACAATATATAAATGCTGTAAATGTCAATGTGGAAGAAAAGAGATGACAGATTCAAATAAGAAACGAAAAGCAAGAAAGAGAAAAAGAGATGAAATAGAACTAGAAGATATGAAAGAAGATTACTATGACGAAATGAAGGAGTTAGATAAGAAGTTGATGAGAAGAGAAAAGAATACTAATCATTAGATAAATAAAGATGGCACTTGGTATGGTGGGTATTTTATGATGGCTCCAGGAGGCCATCAGAGGGGGGATTGATGGAGCAAGGTTTTGCAGAAAGAAACTTGCTCGAATTAACTCCCCCATAATACGTACTAACGGTGTATAGTGAAAACTATTATGCAAATCACATGAACACGTGGGAAATCGCTTTGCGCATGCGTGCACTAATGTGAACTAAATGCATGAAAGAACAAGGCCATATTTTACATTGCGTTTCGAAAGAAACAAAACTAATGCATGTTTAGGCCGCATTTCGCTTCTTGCATCTTGCTTTAAAACGATAATAAGTAATGCCGCTTTGCATGAAGCTTATGCTAGAAAAAATATTAACAGGGGATAGTGCAAAAGTGGGTGGTAAACAGTGAAAAGTGCATTATTATGTAATTAATGAATGCTTATGTTCTATTTGTCGTAGTGAGCCGAATGGGTCTGTATTTTCCTAAATGGACCGGATAGATGAGGGGCTGGAGAGTGAACAAAAATGACATGACAAAGCAGACTGAAGCGTTGAGCGCTGCAGAGAAAGTGTAAAGGTTCAAGGCTAACCAGCTCAAAGAACATTGTTCGCCTGCCAAAAGATGAGCCTGGCCGTAGGATCAAAGACTTCTTCCGCAGAAGAAGCAGAGAAATACATGTGAATTAATGTGAAAGTGTCCAATATTGAATTAAACGAACAAGTCAAAAATGATGTAATGGGAGAGGATATAGAACAATGAATGTACTGAAATTATGAATGGGAACCTGGTGGAGTGATACACCACCTCTTAAATTGACCAATAGAAAATCGAATCCAGTGAATTGTTTCAACTAATATGGGTTGGACATGTAGGTTTTAGGGTATAACTGGGGTCCCTTTAGGGGTGTGGTTGGGCGTAGCTCTGATTGAGTGCAGAGGAGAGAGGGGTGATGCGTCGCTGTCTGTCGGTTTGCAGAGAGGCCTAGCTATTCCTGTCCCTGTCCTGTCCAGCTCTTGAAGTCTTTGTCTCCTGACTCTATTTCAGGAGACCCCCACTACTCCCGTGGCCAGTGGGGTGGTATGTCACAGATCCTTTGGATTTGTATAATCTTTCTGACTCGTACTTTGCATAAATTACTTGCAAATGTATTTTTGTCTCTGAAACTTATGTCTCTTCATCTATCCACTCCGTCATAGGAATATTGTTTCGCATTATTTTGCTGAAACTTATGTCTCTTTATCTATCCACTCTGTCATATGTATATTGTTTCGCATTATTTTGCTGAAACTTATGTCTCTTCATCTATCCACTCCGTCATATGTATATTGTTTCGTATTATTTTGCTGAAACTTATGTCTCTTCATCTATCCACTCCTTCATGTGCATATTGTTTATTAATGATGAGTATGACACTGTTTGCATTGTTGATTGATTTTCTCTCCTTTATGTGAGATTCTTTGTTGGCATTGTAACCTGTATGCAATGAGCATTGATCATTTACATTTATTTTGAGATAAACTTTATTAATCTTATTGAGAGTCTGTGATCATTTAACTGATTAGAGACAGTTAGTTGGTTCTATTATTACCATCAACTACTCAACAAATTGGTCCGTCGACCGAGAGGAAAGAGAGTTGATATACAGGTATAGTTAAGTATTTAGAAATGATAACATGAATCTGTGAAGGAAACAATTTTTCACGTCATTAAAAGTTGACTCCCAGTGCAACAGGGATTTATGAGTTGGGTGAATGTGTATGGGCCATTTGTATGAAATATTGATGAGTATCGATCCCTGATAAAGTGTAGCGCTGGATCAAAGGGAAGGGGCCCCAGACAGGGCCACAGGTCTATTTTGCCCATTGTTGACTTTGCTTGGGGGCACATGTTGTGCCCCCCTCTGTTTGCACTGTTGTGCATGCACTGTGTGCCAAGCACGACATGGTGCATGGTACACAGTGCACCCGATCTTCAAGTGGAGCTGCACTGTGGGGGCATGTGCTTCAGGCTCTCTTTATGAGCCGAAGAATGCCACCGCTGTTCCGCTGCCACTGACACACCGCCAGCCTGGCCGTAGTGTCATAATACCGCAGTCGGAATGCCGCTGGCTTGGATGCGTTCTATCAGCCACCGACTCTGCGGCCTGGCGGTCTGACCGCCAAGGCTTAATCGGGCCATTTATGTCGTATTTTAATGTTTCTTCCAAGTCTAGTGTTAGAAGTCCTTCAGATGAGAGCCTTTCGTATGGTAGTGACTGGCTAGCAATTTGTGATGGCATACAGACAATCCTAAAAATACTCTCTCTTTTGATGCACTTCCTGTAATTTTATTGCAACAAAAAACCCTGAAACCTCAATTCTGAGACCCTCCAAAAATGCAGAACCCTGTGGTCTCTATGTGGAGCCTCCCTAGGGCTGACCTATTGTAATGACACTTTCCCTTTTCCCTCCCACATGAAACCCAGTCAAACTCGTTCTAAGCCCAGAACATCTGTTGGCAGAGACATTTTAAGGTATGGGTAAAGGGGGCAATTGCCCAGGGCCCCTACAGTCCAAGGAACCTCCTGAGAAGGTGAAATTTCTCTCGATTTGACCTCGGTCTCTTCTATTTCTCGATCATATCCTCTCTCCCTTTCTCAGCCTAACTTTACCTCTTACTCAGTCTCTCTCTCCACCCACTGTCATTTTAAGGATTATTTGGGTACTGGAAAAGACGGATTTCAACAGTTTTTATGTGGTGCTGTTTCTGAAATGGTAACACATATTTCAGTATTGATTGGCATTATGTGGACTTGAAATTGAGGGAAATGGGTAGTAAAATTCAAAGTTGTTCTGAACATGTCTCCAAAATACGTTATGCCCGGGGTCCCCAAAATCCTTAGGAAGACACAGCTCAGGACTGACAGAAGCCTATAGGGAAGGTCAGCAACAAAGGCAGACTCCCACCAGAGCCCTGTTTTCATGAACATGGTACTATCCGCTCTCCTGCTTGCTCTTTGTGATGTCATTTGTACTCTCCCCTCCAATCACATTTCTAGGTAACTATAGTTGGATGTTCCTGTAATTAACCTCCACTGTCATTCTGAGAAATCTGGCAGCAGGAATCATGCTCCAAAAAGCCCTTTGTTATTTGATGGAAACCACTCCTACCTCTCGTTTAGCATGAGGAAATCTAATTGCTTGCACTGGAGGAGGGATTCTGGTAAACTGGGAACTGGCCTGGTCTAGGTAAGGGTGAACAACAATCAAAATCATGTTTGCGGCATTGTAATTAAACCTCTAAGTTCACCAATTAATTTGACAGATAGAAAAATATGCTAATGCAGCAAAGATGCATTTTCAAGGCATTTTAAAAGCCAGCTTATGAAAGTAAGGCTTTTATATTTGAAGCAGGCTGGTCAACTTGAAAAGGCTGCTCCAATCTGCAGGGACACGGTTACTTTACACTTGAAATGTCTCACAATTCTACATTATTCACACCAGCCTTGTGGGCTTCAAGGCACTACTTATAGGTGATATAAGTTATTGTTAGATGTAGGCTTTTAAACATGGCTAAAAGATTTCACCTGAGATTGTGACCTACAGGACCGCAACAGCACTGATTATTTTTTATTAACGACATGGGGGTGGTGTATATCTACACAGTAGACTAAATGTGACATCAGATTTTTTTCTGGTGGTGCAATTTTTGTGCCATTCTTCTGTGGCCTTACCTGGAAGTCAGGTATGTCAATAGGGGTTATCCAATTATTACATGTTGAGGGATGAACACTCAGTGAAAATGTGTTATGCTTTCACCCGATTTCAAGAGGGGGGTTAAGGCTTTCTTTAGGTTTCAGAGAGGACAGACATGGAAGCTGTGGGAAACAGTAACATGAAAGCTCTTATCTAGGCCTTACACTTCTGAGTCAGGGTGATATTTCCAGGGCAAGTACGGTGGAGACAGAATATAAATGCGTCACATACCCTGAGAATGTGCCTGGCAATTTTACTTGTTGCTTCAGCTTTTTGACTGCCATTCAGTTCATCGCTCAGCACTGTGCTCCTCACACTTTTTTTTTATTTCTCACTCCTTGTTCCCAGTCCCTGTTTACTGTCCTATATATATAGGACTTCTGTGAGTTCCTTTGGACACAATCTTACACTCTTCAAACGTCTGCCATTGGCCCCTATGCTGCGTGATTTTCCTTGGTCTTTTGCATCTTTCTTGATCAATCAGTCAATCAATAAGGACATAAATCATAAAACGTTACAATCAAATGGGATATCTAAAAACAAATCTTAAAGAATTAGGCAGCATAGTGTAAATAAAATACCCGAAGAACAAAATACAGAATAAATTACATAGTCTCATATCTATTTCTGATCCCCAAGGCACAGTGAATAAACTTTGCAACAGCAGAGCACTGATCCATACTACACAGTGGTTGCAAGAAGCCTAATACCTTCTTATGAGATCTGATTTTAGATGAACGCAGGATTGGGATCAGGAATCATTTCCATGCATAGGAATATATATAAGAATAAAGTGCAGTGTGCTTTGTGAGGAGACATTATCACATGGGCATTTTGGTAATGTTGAGTTCCAATCACCCTTCCTGGGGAATACCCCTAAAAAATGTAACATGTTAAAACAAAATCTTGTAAGATAAAACCTAAGATTCACATTAAAAATCGATATCAGATACAATTCACAGCCCAGAGACTTGATAAAATGATAGTTAATGCTGGAACTTAGTTTATCACAGTCCACCTGATGGAGTCTTCCTTGCCCTTCCTTAAACACCTCTTTCACCTGCAACATAATCTTTGCTTTTATAATATCAGGGTTAAAAGAGAGTTCCAGGAGGCCTAGATCTATAAACCCAGATTTAACATGATTAATGCAGGAAATTGCCGTGGCATTATCCAGGGAAAGACAGCCTTCCAACATATCCCTTGATAGGTGTGCCCCTGGATTTCCCCAAATTCTAAGCCAGAGAAGTAAGGGCTTGTTATTGATTGTTATTATTCAGCACTTGGACCTTGCCCTAACAGCGTTAACTAACCGTCATCTTCACATTTAAATTCACTGTATTTGAGACCTACTCAGCGCGCGCCCTTACTTTGTGTCAGCCTCCTCTCCGCGAGCTCCATGGATCTCCGTGACGATTCCTCACCTAATGTTGCGCCTGGTTACCCGTTTACACAGACGTGCCGTTAGCCATCCGGCCGGACGTCTGAAAACGTGCCGCCATCTTGCGGTTGGCGGCAGCCGATGTTGTTCCTCTTTACCCTGGCTGCCAACCATGTACTTCGTTTGCCGACCAAGATGTCTTACTTCTTAAAGTTTCTTTCCCCAGATGTCAAAGGAACGTCGTTGGATTCCAGCGGACTAGTAATTTGTGCCTCCTGTTTAATTTTACTGAAGTTATGTTTCTGCTGCCCTGTGCTCCTGCGCGCTGCACTTCAGTGTTTAATCTTCAACAAGGTACTGTTTTTCCGTGTTTTGCAACGCACATGTTTCTAAGTTTGAGCTGTTTCCAGACCACAGTGACTACTTTATTTATTCTAACTTATTGTTTTCTTGGGACAGTGCATTTTTTTTTCCTAGTGTTTTTTTTTGTACTCAAATGCTTTAATGTTTCATTCCTTATTCCTTGAGGTTCAACTTCATATATCTCCATATGCGATGTTTGTACCATTCGCTTGTTTTGTGCAGGTGTTTACGTCTTAACTACTGTTATTTTGGTGTTACTTGCAATTGTTCCACACACGTGGAAATCCTTTTATTTACTCACAAATGTATTTAAATATTATTTACCTGTAATTTTACTTGCCACATGTCTCACCATACTGAACTGCTGAAAGTTTACTTACCTCAAGTATTACGATACTCTACTGTTGAAAGGGCTTATCTAGTTTGCTTTTTGAAGCTTTACTATAATTCAGATTGCACGTTTTCTACTTGCTTGCTTCTTCCTTTTCCTTTACGTGAGATGCTTACATGTGCCTAGTACTTACTCATACTTATTTCTTAATGTATACATTTGCTGTTTTTACTTCTACGTCTTTCCCGCAGGTTACAATTGCGGTTACGTGTTTTCTTGTTTACATGGTGAGGTTACCGTTGAATTATACTACATAGTGCTTTTGCTTCCCACATTTACGTGGTTATGATTTTTAAAATTGCTTCCCACATCTACGTGGTTATGGATTGGTAAGTTACTACCACCCATTGCGGTCCGGACCCGCATTTTGTCTTATTCTAAGGTTATAGTACTAAATATTACTACATGATGTTGATTACTTACGTAATATTACTTCTCAATGTTCGAATTGGTGTTGCTCATACAGAGTTTATGTGATTTCCTATGTTTCAGTGTGGTAAACCCCTAAGCCACACCTCACAACCCAAACTTCTGTTTGGGCGAAGATGTCCTTTTATGCTACTACTGTTTAAATTCTTGCTTCTTGGGAGTTTACTGTCGCGCCTTATAGCCTGACCCTCTTACACCTTGTTGGCCTGGCCAGCCTTCTTGTGTGGTCGTTTGGGTTTGATTGAGCCTTTCTTGGTGTGAATATTTGTTTGTTGCTACGGCTTGGATTTTAGGAGTTTGGTCTTTTGTGTTTTGTTATAACAAAGGGAGAAGTGGTGTGTGATGGATGGCTGGTGTGCGTATGCTTTCACTTCTTCCTGTTTCATCCTTTTATTCTCTCTCTTCTTCCTGTTTCGTTCTTTTATTCTCTCTACCTTTTCCTTCTATTATACATTTGCATTACTTTTAGCTTTGTACTATATTATTGACTTTGTACTGTATATCTCATTTTATGTAAATTTCATTGCTGTTGTTTTTATTATTGTCAACGAAGGGGGATGTGTTATACCTGCTGTTCAGCCTGTGTGGAATGTTGGTGAGAGAGTGCATGATAGAATGTTGGGTGTGTGACAGAGAGTCAGTTGGAGTAGGGCTGAGCAGCAGGGAGGCTGCTCCTGGTGGGGTTCTCCTCTACATGTCTTCTATACTTAAATAAATACTTGGAATGACTACCATACAACATGGAATGGACCTCCATTCATTTACTACAGGGCTCCAGCTTTATTCTGTCCTTTATGGGGGCCAGGCACACCTCAGAGTCCTACATAACTAAAGGTGGTGTTGATTGAGGGACTGCCAAGAGTCTACGCAAAAAAGTGTTCTCAACCTGCTACAGTAGCCCAGCACCCTTGTACCCTCCAAACACCAGCTCCATAAGTCACCAAACAGATGCACTTATTTTTTTATAAATATTGATCATTTTTCGTATTGGCTTATGCCTGAGTCGGCGGGCCAAACTAAGTAAGTGAATGTTTTAACTTTAAGGATTTCTGTCCCACCCAAATGAAATGCTCTTGTTTTTACATTTTCTGGACCTATACTCATTGTAAATGATTTACTTAGGTTAGTTTTAAGGTCTAACCCCCCATAAAACTATAAAAGGTGTCTAGGAGGAGTTAATGACCCTTTGCTGTTCTCAAAATTAACACTGCGTCGTCAATGTACAGTAAAACTGGTAAAACACTGGATTTCATTTTGGGTAAATCTTTCCCTATTTTGCCCAAATGGTATTCTAAGACATTAATATAGATAATATAGATGAGAAACAGTGAAGGGGCCATCACACATCCTTGCCGGACCCCTAATGAAGATTTAATTATAGGGGAGAGTTCGCTGTCTATTCAGTATCTAACCATAGCTCTCGTATCCTGTGAGTCCTTTGAACTAATTCAATTGCAGCCTGATCAATTCCCATCCTTCCCACAATGTCCCAGAGTGTCACTCTATTTACCATGTCAAAGGCACTGGAGAGGTCAAGAAACGCAAGGAGGATGGAACCCCTCCTGGGACTATGTAATTTATTCTGTATTTTGATCTTCAGGTGTTTTATTTATTCTGCTGCCTAATTCTTTAAGATTTGTTTTTAGATATTCTAGTTGATTGTAACATTTTATGATTTATGCCTTTATTGATTGACTGACTGATCAAGAAGGATGCCAAAGACCAAGTAAAAGCATGCAGCAAAGGGGCCAATGGCAGACTTTTGTAGAGTGTAAGATCGTGTCCAAAGGAACTCACAGAAGTCATATATATGAAGGACAGTGAACAGGGCCTTAACATTTTTACAGCTGGAGATTGAAGCTCTGTTCCACCGTGACTACCCCTGGGCGAAACACATACTGCCTGATTTTCCTCCAACCAGGCCTCCAGTTTGGCTGCGAAGATCCTTTCTAGTATTTTAAGGGAGCTGTCCAGAAGGGAAATCGGGCGATAACAAGATGGGGAAAGGTCTATCCCTTTTTTTTAAAAATGGGGACAACTGCTTCCCTATAAGATGGAATAAGTTTCCCCTTTATAGCAGCCTTAAAGACATTTGTTAAAATTGGAGCCCAAAATAAAATATTATCTTTATAAAGGTCCCATGGCACTCTATACGGTGTGGCAGCCTTACCTGAGGAGCTCTAGTTAATCACAGCAACTACCTCCCCAACTTAAATGGTTTCACTAAGATTGGTGTGTATCTCAAAAGTACCACCTACTGCTTCTCTATTTTCCAAATTGAGGGCCCTGTTCTCTGGATTAAAATTATTATCAAGATGGTCTACTCATGCATCAACTGGTATGACAGTATCCAATGAGGGTTTCTCATTCCCAGAGAAGAAGGGTTGCTTAACAACTTTCCAGAAAGCTGCCTATCCCTCAGTTTGGCTGCCTTTTCAAACTCCTCCCAAGCTGCCTTTCTTAACTCAATTCTCTTGGCCTTAAGCGTAGTGTTATAAAACCTCCTTGTGCACAAAATGCCTTTCTTGGATCGCGGAGTTCTGGACAGTGCTAATTTTAACATCTTATGGGCAGATGTGCAGGCATGGTGAAACCAGCCTAATGGTGGTGAATTTTTAGAAGCTTTATTTAGCCACAGCTGCTTAACCACTGAAGTGCACAGGTCACTGAAGGCTGCTAAAATGTTCACTGGGGATTCCTCGACAGAGGTCAGTAGTGAGATTGCTTGGCTATTGTCCTTAAAAAGTTTGCACAAAAAGGCCTCCTTATTTGTTCTGTCCCATCTTATCCTGATTCCCTTTTTAAGTAAGCGGGTTAATGACAAATTCTCCTACTGCCCCATATCGCCTGACAGATATAAATCAAGAACCAGGACAAAATGATTATGGTCTCTCATACAAGAGGCAATAACATTATTTCCCAATTTTAATTTAGTTAAAACAAAGGACAAAATAAATCAATCAATCTCACTACCATTTTTAGTCCCATTGTACAAAGGGAGAAGAGATGCCCCCTCTACCCTATATTATTTGGCAATTGCCAAATGTTGAGAAACCAAGATTCTGTTAAGGGCCTCCCCAAAAGCGGTGTGCTGTAAGTGTAAAATATCTTCCCCCTCCAATTCCCTAATACTATAAATAGAGAACTCACTGTTTTCTTACATTCTCCTATTAAAATACCCTGCCCAGACTATTAATGTCTCCTTATTGTAACTATCCAAAAATGTACTCAAATTATTTGCAATATCATCAATTACAGTTGTAACCCTGTGAGACAGAGTGAGTGAAGCGAAAGGGAGGTGAAGTAGGGTACCAGTATTGATGTTTATACTCTACAGAAAAAAGAATGATTAATAGCTGTTACAGTAGATTTTTCCTAAAAACATGTGAGAAAGAGGGGGGAAGGAAAGAGGGGGGGAGAAAAGCAGGAGCGGATGGAAAGCAGATGGGTAAGGTTGGTGTGCTACCAGGTATTTTGTTTACATATCAGGGGGCAGATTTACTAACCTTTCATGCAATGCAATGCAGACAGGCAACTTGCTTCACTGGGTTGAGTGAAAGGGAAGAGCAGCAATGCACCATATCTACTAAGATATGGCCCACTCCTGCTCTCTCATAGCTCTGGTGCACTGTGTGGTGCCTAGCACCAATGCAGGCTCTCTTGCGCTGTGGTGCAAGGGTGGCTTCATTAGGGGCAGGATAGTTTTTGTGCAGGAAGGCATTCCTTCCCACACAACAATCCTTAGAGGCATATTGCAGAATGCAGTACACATTGAAAGAGAAAATATAAAGAATGATAAATAAAGGTATTTCTCCTTGTTGCGCCTCGCTATAGTAGGTGCACTATTTTGGTGCAATCCCAGGTTTACTGCCTTTAATAAATCTGGGATTGCATCAAATTCATAGGTGGATGCACAGGAAATCCTATGCTTTCATATGGAGTGTCTGCTACAATGAAATGTAACGCAGTGCAGGTTAAACCGCTGCGTTGCATTGTGTTCCGTGGCAAAGTCATGTAAGGCTGCAAAAATCGCCCCTGGCATGGCTCTGTAAATCGCATTTAAAGACTTGCATTGATGTGCATCATGCAAGGACTACACAAGTCCTTAGTAAATTTGGCCCCTACTATGACTTGAGAAGGGTGGGACTAGAGGTGGCAAGGGGCAAAAGGGTATATACTGTTTGATTCCCACATGATGTATTTTACCCTCCCTGCACACCTGATCCATGGGGTTTATTTAGAAAGGATGCGCTCCTGAGAGGCCATAAACAAATCAAGTTGTGGATGAGTCAGGTATCATTATGTTAAGTTTTCCACGTTGGTTATACAAATGTCTCACTCTTGTTGTCTATAACTCCACATGAAAACACATATGAATAGACATTTGTTGTATTAGGTGACTGATAGTGAGGTTCACACCACAAAAGATGCAGACCACAGGCAGGATGATTCATAGGAAGACGTTTTTGAAAACAAGAAAGGATGTGCCGCAACATTCAAGGACACCTGGTTAAAAGATGATTGTTCTCTGGTGAGGAGATGGGGAGTAGACCTGTTGCCAGGAGCGTGCTGAAATATTATTGGTCAACAAGGAGAAGAAATAATATTGATGTTGCAACACAGAAAATGTGTGTTTTTAATAGCGCGTGTTCCTAGATTAGTTAGGCAGACTCTTTCTGTAGGACTCCCGATTTGCAGCAGTTGGTGTATGTCCCTTTTCCTAACTCTCTGAGAGCAGACTCTATACTGAGTTTTCTGGACATCACTTTACGAGAAGTCTTAGTTATTTCTTATTCTGCTATTACTTGAGCTGAGAATACTTTCCAGCTTATTCTGCTAAAGCTTTATGCTTATGCTCGATTCTCACATCAGAACTCCTCATGGGTATCTGAAATGACACCTTTAATCCTCTCGCATTCATCTTGACTTAGCTTAGAATAGGGAAGTTTCTTTATGGAACACACTTGTTCCATTTATTATATTAATGCTTTATTTTGATTTACTGAATTGACTAACCTTATTACTAAAAATTGATTGATTGATTTTGTGAACCTTAAATGATGAACCTTGGAGAATAATACTTCAATAAAAGTATGAGTAACAAAAAGATTTAAAAATAAAAGCCTTTAACTCAACTTAACTCTCTTTATTGACTGAACTAAAATAATGAAAATTGATAATGATTTATATTTATATTTAACTTTTACATCTCAGTTGACAACAAAGATCCATCAATCTGTATGCGGGATTCATGTTGATGAGCAAGTGACAAGCGGAGCCCCGTGCTCCAGCAGTTGGTAGCAGAGTACGGTTCATGTCACAAGACAAGAACTGTAATAATTAGCCTTAGATTAGAAAAACCAATTTTCTTAAGCCCAAACTCGAATATTGACAGAGTTGCAGTTTTGAAGGCGGTTGCAGTGGTGCAGGTGTGAGTATCAACAGGGTCATGCATCGGTATTGTCTTTGTTGAAATTTTGTCTTATTGTTGTGCTTGAGAATAAGTGGTGCATGCATTAAATGTTGAGCAGTTGAAGTGGTTAACAGACTCAAGGTAGTCTAAGATTCTGGGATAGATAAATAAAGAGTTGAAGTTGTTTTGATATTTGTCTTCTAAGATTTGTGGTGTAGATTTGTGAGGTGCCATTGAATTTCATAATTGAGATAGGGAGTATAATGTTGTTGTGATGATAGAACTATTGATTGGTGCCCATGGAGCCTATTGAGCAAAGGGGAAGCTACATCAGTTAGAGGGATTTCCAGCTGGTCGAGATTTAATTTGTGTGTGTGTGTCTAAGTGTAGGGAAGTGGGAGGGTGTTAAAACCTTATTTTCAATTGATTCTTGTATGATTAAAGTACTTTGATTTTCTTTAGTGGAGGAAACAAAGTTATTTGTTTATTACACTTGCGTAGAGTTGTAGAATTTGTGTATGAGAAAATCGTAAAGAAGGGTGAACCACTGCGAGAAGTGAGAAAATGAGTTTAGTGTGCTGCGCTGAGATTGGTTGGTTGGTGTACTGTCGCGCTTCTATAGGTTGATGACAGCACAGAGTGCTGCGCTGGCATAGGCCAGCTGTTGTGGAAATGCTGTGTTGAGAGTGGTTGACAAGTCTTCATTTATTAAAGCTGTATCAGGATTGGTGAAAGAGATTGACGTATACGGAATTAAAAACAGAATCAAACATTGAAATTGAATTTGATCACTGCACATTTACCATTGAATTCTTGCAAAAATGAAATTTTTAAAACCCTTTGAGATTTGGTGAGGAGTGATGTAAGAGTTCCAGTTATGGAAGGTAAACAGGCACCACCGGAAGGTTACATGATGACAAATGTAGGATTACATACATGTTTATGGCTTAATCAGTGGTGCAAGATCACTGAAAATGAGGGTCCATTAAAATTTCCACAATATGGTACATGCAATTTAAAGGTTATTGAACTTTTGACGGAGAAATTATATGAGATGAAACCACCTCATAGACCCACACAATATGAAGCATTAAATGCTTGGGAAAGAGCAGCTCCTGCTAAAGAGAAGGAGAAACATCAGAAGAAAGCTGTGTGAAATGATGCAGACACACAATGGAATGAAGGACAGCAAAGATGGAGAAAATGTATAATTGAGGGAGCTAGAATGTATCCAGTTATAACCACAGAAAAGGTCAAAAAGAATCAGAATCAGGGAAATGAGGAAGAAGCTGCAAAGAAAACAGACACTGATGGTGATTCTGGGGATGATATTCTTGATGTTTTATTGGCGTCGCGTCCACCACCATATGTGGTCCCTACAACAAATACTGATAGTGATACAACTACTAGTGCTACAGTTGCTACAGGCATTGTTGAACTGAGTATAATTCAGATTGAGAGACCATTTCCAGCACTTCAGATTGCACTTGCACCAGTTCAAGTGGCTCATACTGTAATAACTCCATGTGTTACTGCTTCGATTGTGACTGTTCCTGTACCAGTACCGCAAGTTGTGACAGCACAGACATTGGTAAGGCCAGTTGTGACTGCCCCAATAAATATTGTCCCAAATCTTGAGGCTTAAGGAGCTGTAGGAGGAGTAGCTGCAACAGGGTTCATCCCGACATTGCAGAATTCACAACTTGTTGCCTGAACGCCATCGCAAAATGTTCAATCATTGAGAGATGGAAGGAGGATTGTCTTTACGACACCTATTGTACAGTGAGAGACAGGACAGTTTGAGGAAGGAATTTTTCCCCCACGGTTTGAAGAGACTGCAGAAACTAAGAGAGTGGAGAGATAAGAGAGTCTCCCCGCTAGTAGGCCTTTAGATGTGCTGAAATTAAAGGTAGAATTAGAGGAAATATTTAGGGGTTGTCTGGACATTTCACATTTGGATCATTATCAGGAAAATGAACTGATATATTTGAGTAAAGAACTCACATGACAGATTAAATGAATTGCCAGGGGCATTTGAAGTGGATCTTTCAAAGAGTGTGCCATTGCAGAGACGTTTTAGAGCACAGTTATATGATAAAACTATTGTTTCAATGAGATCCTCTAGGATGAGGTTGCACATGTGGAGTTGGTAAAATGCATCAGCAAATGGAGTAATTTTGACAGATTAGACAGCAAATGGGCAAAGAAGCAGGAAAATAAAAATAAACCGTCAGATGCAGTAGAAGCAAATAGTAAGCCAACACCAGCACCTCCAGATGAAGATGAGGCAATTACTTTTCCAATGAGGGAAATACCAGGTGGAGGTTATGTTCAAGTGCCATGGAGTAGAGGTGATCTTGTAACATTTATGAACAATTATCCGAAACTGAGAAAGAATCTTGCACAGTGGTATACACAAGTTGACAGATTTTTGAAACATTCAAATGTTTTGTGGCCAGATTTGAATACTTTCTCTGACATTGTAGTACCAAGTGATTTGTAGGCTGAGTGTAAAATAGCTGCACAATGGCAACGTTCAAAACCCTGAGAGATGTGCGTAGTTGTGCACCCTCACCTGTGGTAATAACATAATACAGTGAGGTGATTATCTTTTTTAAAGGAAAGGTTCCAGCGAGAGACATTGATTGGCTGAAATTCAAAAGTACTACTCAAGAGGCAAAGGCATCAGTGCATGCTTATAGTGAACAATTGCTACAGATGTTTAAACAACACAGCGGATAAGAACATTCTGAGAAAAGTGATATGGGGAGTTTTGTATCACAGTTTGTTCTTGGGTTGTGATTAGAGTATCCACATACAGCAAAATGTGATTTACTGGTGGACAAAACCATTAGATGAGATCCTGAGGTATGCAAAATATTCTAGTGATGAGCAGGAAATGAAGCAGAAAAGACTGAAAGAGACATTTAGGCTTGCACAGACAAAATTGGCACAGAAAGGATTTCAGAATCAGTCATTTGGAGGGAATGTTAGTTGAATGCAAGATGTGGGTTTTCAAGTTGGAGGTAAGGCTGCCCAAGGAGCAGTTGGTGTTTCACAGGGTAGAGGTGCTCCGATTTATCTGAATTCTGAGATAGACACTGCAATGTTGAAAAAGTAGACTCCTTGCCATTTTTGAAACAAAATTGGGCATTGGAAGAGGGAGTGTAGACAGAATCCTAATAGAATGAGTGGTGGTGGACAAATGCAGGCAACAAATCAATCATAGATGCAGAATATTCCAGTTCAGATGCCTGTTCAAAGAATGCAAATGCCAGTACAGTCACAAGTTCCTCTGACGCAGGTTCTGCAAGCCATGGGGAATCATAGAGTTAATGTGAATCAGGTACCAAAAGCAAATCCAAACCCAATTCAAAACCAGAACCCATTCCAACAGTTTACCATGTTGGAAAATGAGAATTTTGACTCTGACAATTCCCAATGAAGGTGCCTGAGAAGGGAGGAACATGGAGTACTTGTCCGAGTCTTAGAGGTAAACCACAGTGGACCATTCATAGAAGGAGTTGTTAATGGCCACCAAATGTCATTTCATATTGACACCGGAGCTATCTGATTCACTCTTAGAACAGTGGAAGTCCCAGACTTACCCCTCTCAGGCAAGAAGATCCAAGTTGTAGGTGTTAAAAATAAATAAATAACAAATCCTGTTTCAGAGCGAGTGCCTATAAAAATAGGTTCATTTGAGGAGAATCATCAGCTTGTAATATGCGATTCTAGTCCTATAAATCTGTTAGGAAGAGATCTTTAGTGCAAGTTAAATTGCACTATTTACTGCCCACCTGATGGTGTTGAATTCCAAATGCATGGTGAAGATGTTGAATTTAAAATGGCCCGACAAGGAACAGCTGTAGGATTGTACCCAGTGACAACAGTTGAAGATTTACCTCCTGATTTGAAGAATACAGTAAACCCAGAAGTATGGGACTTTACAGGAAAGGTTATCAGACTGATTAAAGGTGTAGAACCTATCCGTATTACAGAAAAACCAATTGTAATTTTTCCAAGAATGCCACCATATAATTTGATGCCAGAGACAGTTGCAGGAATAACACCCATGATTGAGAAAATGCTGAAACAGAGAATATTAAAAGAGATTGGTAGAAGCCCTTACAATTCGCCTATTATGGGTTTACAGAAATCCAATGGAAAACACCGGATTGTACAGGATCTTCAAAAGAATAATGACATAGTTGTTCCATGTTGTCCCGTGGTATCAAATCCAGCAACAATACTTTTCCATATTCCTTGCACAGCAGAATGGTTTACAGCAGTAGCAGCCAGCATGGCTCGCCGGTGGAGGGGCGGGCGCTGGGGGGGTCATAATGGGAAAAAAAACCCTACCTTTTCGCCAGGTCCCGTGTCTTCACTGCTCCTGCTCTCCTGCCTCCCACAGGAACAGGAAGCAGGCAGCCAAGCTCCCTCCCCTAAGCCAGCGTTGTGTTTGGTCTGGAGCGCCGTGACACGGCGCTCCGCCAGGGGCTAGAGGGGTGTGCATGTTCTCCTTGCAGGGTGCAGGCTGCAGCCTGCACAGAGAAGGGCAACATGCGCATGACTTGTTTGAGCAGCCCAAGAGGGCCGACCAAACATTCTGTGCGCACTCAGGAGTGGGCAAACCACTCCTTCCCTGCCCTGCTCGGAGAGCAGAGCAGCCTGCTCACCCAAAAAGCAAACACAAAATGGTAATAAATAAAAGGTATTATCATTTTATTTTTTGGCTTCTCGCACTGTGAGAAAGCAGTGGGGCGACGCACCTCCGCCATAGCGGAGGAGCCGCCCCTGGTTTACAGTTGTGGATCTCTGTCAGCCTTTCTTCTCTATTCTATTGCATGAGGACAGCCAGTACTTGTTCTCATTCATGTTTAGAAATAGAGTTTTGGAGTGGTACCGAGTTCTACAAGGGTATAGAGATTCCATCAATCTTTAATCAGATCTTGAAAAAGAATCTTGAAACTCGGCAGATGCCTTGCAACTCAGTTCTCATGCAGTAAATTGATGACCAACTTGTGGCATAAATACATAAAAAGCTTGAAAACAGGATACAATTGCCTTCATGAATCATTTGGCTAAGAATGGACATAAAAAGTGTCCAAACAAACTGAAATATTATTAAAAAGAAGTCCAGCATTTGGGACTCATAATTGAGAGGGGAACGAGAAAGGTGTCACAAGACAGAGTGGAAATGATTTTGACTATAAATCCGCCAAGAACTCACAGAGAAGTCAGAATGTTCCTGGGAATGGTTGGCTACTGTGGACAGTGGATACAAAACTTTTCCATAGAAGCCAACCCTTTACAGAGGCTGACGCCCTAAGATGTGCCTGATCCACGTCCATGGGACAAGGATTGCTTGAAAGCTTTCCTAGCGCTAAGAGAAAGTCTTTTTTGGGCCCTGGCACTAGCCTGATTACAAAAAGACGTTCACATTATTTTGCAGTGAGAGGGAGGGCTATACTCTCTCAATGCTTACTCAGATGCATGGATATTCACAAAGACCTGTGGAATATTTTTCAACTACTCTTGACCCTGTTGCTGCAGGATTGCCCGGCTGCCTTAAAGCTGTTGCAGCAGTTGGTGTCAGTATTGAGAGATGTGGGAGCATAGGGATGGAACATCATCTTACACTGCTGGTTCCTCATTCGGTAGAATGTAGGTCACCCAAACTAAAACATAGTGTTTGACAAACAGCATACTCACAAAATATGCTTCTGCTATTGGTAGCTGGTTTGCGACAGTAGGAGAAGGAGTTTTAGAGTCTTTTTTGAAACCTGTACTTATTCTAGGTGTTTGTTTGGCAGTTTATACTCTGTATATAAAATAGTTAGATGCTATACAAACAGAGGAAAGAATAGAGAAAGAAACAGAGAATTCAGAAGGGAATTAGAATTGGAATAGAAAAAGAATAGCAAATGCAAGAAACTGAGAGAACTAGGAAAACACAAAAGTGAAAAAGAAGGCTCAACAGAGAGTGAGAGTGTACTTTAATGATTCATTTGTGAAGAAATTATGATGGTTTTTCAACCTTCAAGGGGGGGGGAGACTGCTAATGCAAATTTAATTATTTACAAATTCTTTATTCAAAATGCAATGTGCTGAATTTACGTTTAAAACTGAAGTGTATTTAATGCAGACATTGTAGTGGGAAATCATACCTTAACACCTATAGGCCTGTAACTTAGAAATATAGCACAAATTCTAGAACTTACATGACTAAAGATGCCATGTTTTAAAGTGAAGTCCCATTAATACTGAAATGCTTGTTTTTCACTTTAAACGACAGCTGTGCAAGTTGTTTTCCTTCTCTTTGCTGCAGACGTTGCAATTTCAGAAGCTACCATTTATTAGTTAATTAATAGACATTTTGTTGTATTAGGCCACTGATAGAGAGGTTCACACCATAAAAGATGTAGACGACAAGGATGATGATTCATGGAAAGACGTTTTTGAAAACAAGAAAGGAGGTGGCGCAACATTCAACACATGGTTAAAATACAATTGTAGTCTGGTGAGAAGATGGGGAGTAGACCTGTTCCCAGGAGTGTGCTGTAATATTATTGGTCAACAAAAAGAAGAAAGAATATTAATGTTGCATCATAGAAAACATGTGTTTTATATTAGTGCGTGTTCCTAGACTTGTTAGGCCTTCATGGACCTCAGCTCAGCCTTTGATGGAGTTAACTAATCCAAGTTGTTGTCCATGATGGCTCAGATGGACATAGAGCCCGCCCTAGTATACTTTGTGCACGATTTGCACAGGGACCTCTCGGCTTCTATAAGACATAGCCCCAATGGTGAATGCACCCCACACTTTAAATTAAAGTAAGGAGTTCGCCAGATTTGCATACTTGCTCCATTTTGATTTATTCTCTATATTAATCAATTTAAATCAGTTCTTACAGACCCTTACCTTGACGCCCCTATTGTTGGTGGCCACATGATGCCTGCTCTGCTTTATGCAGATGACACAGTTTTAATTGCCCGGACTGCTAGGGGGTTACAGAAACTTTTAGACTTATTTATTGATTTTATGAACAGCATTGACCTGTCCACTAATTTTTCGAAACCATGCGTGATGAAGTTTGGCCCGACTAAGACAAAGACCATGAAATTCGTAGTGGATGGTCACCATATTAGACAGGTTGACAAGTTTCGTTATTTGGGTGTTCAATTAAACTCTGGTCTCAGCTGGCATCCTTTAATAAATCATAACTTAGCGGCTTTCAACAGGGCAATGTTTAGTATTGGAGACTTCTGCCAGCGACTGGGAAGCACTCACATAAAAACAGTCCTGAATATAGATAAGGCCAATTTCATCCCAATTGCTAGCTATCGGTGTGGCATTCGGAGATATGGGTCAGTTACTCCGATCCAAATGGCGGAGAACAAATTCCTCAGGGGCCTCATAGGGGTCCCACAAAGTACACCCTCTGAGGTTGTTCATGAAGAGTTGGGCATGGGCCATGTGATCGACTTTATTCGGCTCTGCCCTCTGTTGATTTGACTCTCAGTCTGGTGCAAGGAGGAGCTAGGCCTCAACAGGTTGATCAAGCAAGATTCCATGAACCTGGATAACGTTTCTCTGATCCCTTGGCTGACTTATGTTTCCTCCACAATGAAAAGTTTAGGGAGAACAGAACTTTATCATGATCCAAGGGGCATTGTTCAAACTGGTCAAAGAAGCGTTCGGAGATAAGACGACAGCAGATCAGGAGCCTTCAGCTCAGAACAAGCTTTTAGCATGTCATGCACTTTTAGTGAAAACTTTAAGTGGCTTGGAGCCATACCTTACCTTGGACATGCCCCGTCACCAGCGACAATTGCTGACTTTCTTCAGGCTTAATTTATTCCTGTAGCTTGTGCCTTTTTAATCATGGTTGTTTTACAGACTCTAGGCTGCCTGTGTGTGATTGCGATAATGTTTCCATTAATGATAACTTGCACATAGTCATGGTCTGCTCGAAATACAATTATTTGCGTTTTAAATATATACTTCCACTCTTGAAGACCATGAATTTAAACCAAGTGAGACCTGCATTATTATTTCTTCAGTTATTAACCACTCCCACAGTGTGCTATTTTTTTATCTTGCTATCTTTCTGGCGTATTGAAGTCGAATCTAGTTGTATTTTATCTGATTCATATTTTTATTAAATGTATTGTACTGTGCTTAACTTTTATGATTTTATCTCTTAAAATCGAATAAAGAAGATTGTTGATGATGACTAGTTAGGCAAACTCTTTCTATAGGACTCCTGATTTGCATCAGTTAGTGTATGTCACTCTTCCAACTCTCTGAGAGGAGACTCTGTGATGAGTTTTCTGGATCTCTTTATGAGAAGTCTCAGTTATTTCATAATCTATTACTTGACCTGAGAATACTTTCCATCTTATGCTTATGCTTGATTCTCTGATCAGAACTCTCATTTATTTTGACTTAGCTTAAATAGAGAGGTTTCTTTATGGAAAACGCTTATTACATTTATTAAATTGATGCTTTATTTTGATATACTGTATTGACTTACCTTACTGCTAAAAATTGATTGAATGATTTTGTTAACCTTTAATGATGAAACTTGGAGGAAAATACTTCAATAAACGAATGAATGACAAAATAAAACCCTTTAACTCAACTTAACTCTCTTTATTGACTGAACTAAAATACTGATAATTGATAATGATTTTTTAATAAGATGTAACCTTTACGTCTCATCTGACATCTAAGCTCCATTGACCTGTACTCGGGATTCATGCTGATGAGTAAGTGAGGAGCAGAACCTCGTGCTCTAGCAATACCTACTCATTTATATCTTCATAAACATATAGAGCAAAATTAAACCAAATGTCTGAAGGTGCTGAAAGAACTGTTGCATATTCTAGAAATAGGGAGATAGATCGGGAGCCCGGGGTCTAGGTCCGACTCCTTCCTCTTCATAATCCCAAATTTTTATGGCTTTGAGTGGCTTTGTAAAAAAGAAAAAGTAACACAATGTTGCCTTACCTTGCATCATGTAGGTTGTTCATGGGTGAAGCATGAGTGGTTCTGTGCATCCACTCATGTATTTTAATATAAACCCATATTTACAAAGAATTTAACATGGGCTTGCATGAAAACAAAAATGCACCTACCCGAGGCTAGCATAACAAGAAGAAATATCTTAATTTTGCCTAGTTTTTTTCCTCTTTGTAAGTGTGTAGCATTCTGCAGCACACATAGCCTCAGAGTATAGTTTTTGAGGACAAACATTATCCTGATCACAATGCAGTCACCCTTGCAACATAATGCAAGGGTGCCTGCATTGGTGCTAGGCAGCTACAAGTGCGCCAGCACTAGGAGAGAGCAGAACTGTGCCATATATTTGTAAATGTGCCACAGTTCTGCTCTCTCCCTTTCGCGCAACGCAGAAGAGCAAACTTTGCTGGGTTGTGTGAAATGTTAGTATTTTTGCCTCTCAGTGTGATCTGGGCAAGATGGTTAGAAGCACCAGTTGGATGTTTAGGATGTTATTAAGTTAGAGGCGCCATTAGTTTCTCTGAGGGAAAACCCAAATATCCTTGTGGAAGGTCAGCCTCAGCAAAAAGACCATGGTTTTTTGAGCACTCCACAAAGAATGTCTAGAAAATGTAAAGTTTTTTACCCAAGTTTTATTTCAGGCTACTCCCTTGGTAGCACCTACCTAATCCTTGGCTAGAAATCTGCAAGAGTAAATGTTTTGACACAATGTTTTCCCTTTTAATCATTTCCTTTATATATAATGCATTTGTTGTTTGAGCACGCCAATTTCATTAACATGCGTGTACTGTTATATGATGTATGACAAAAATAGGAATTTTCAGAGTGTACTGACATAAATCAAAAGTGTGAATGTGATTAAAAGTTCCCAATACACTAAAAAACATTGGCGGTTATCTGGAATTATTGTTCAAAGTTTCGTCAACTGCCTAAAACATCTTGGCACCTGACATACCTGCTGTGAGCTCATTGACCAGCCTGAGGCATTATTACAAATTAATAAAATCTAGTCTATCAAGGAGTTGCATTCTTTCATGTAGAATAACACTTCATTATGACAGGGCCAGTTCTCAAACACAATATTTATCGAGACCATTCCCAATACCGTGCATGTTCCAATGTCATGCTGTGTCTCAGCGGAGAGCTGTAAATTACCAGTACAGGCACAGTGCCGTCACTACTAATCTGCACATTCACAATAGTGTGCCATATGTAGTTTTGCTAATTAAAGGGTAAGAAACTCAACAAAATAATTGCTGGCAAATAAACTTTCCAGGATGAATCAGATGGATTTTGGTTTCAAAACTCTGCGAAGAGGGTTTGCAAAAATCCAAAACGGGAAAGTACTCGACGGAGATTATTTTACCTTCCGACTCGCACGTTTATTTATTTATTTTTTAAATTTATTTTAAAAGTTTTATATAGCGCTAGCTAGACCCGTAGGTATCAGAGCGCTTTACTTACACACTGTAAAAAACCAAAGGAAATTGCATTACATAATAGGAAGGCAGTAAGGAAGCAAAACAGAGATAAAAAATACAACATGAAAAATAGGTAAACAGTGCAGCGGAGGGAGAGAAAACAAACGAAGGTGGTTAACACAGTCCGGTCACCTCAATGTTAATTTAAGGTTGCAAACATAGAATTGGTTCTAAAATCTGTCATGTTTCATGATATATAGTCTGTAAATTCTCCTATGAAACATATCCAGGACTCAAGTCGGGAGCACACGCGGGTAGACAGCATCTACCCAGTATTTTCACAGGTTGGATGCTATCTCCCCTGCCAAGAAGTTGGGCCTCGCAGAAATATGCTGAACTCCTCTAAGTGTAATTTTCAGACACCGATGTTGCCTGCTTTCATTCGGAGCAACAACATGCATGTGAGGGAGCTTTGTTATTTTTAACTCCAGATGAGCCCAAAATAAAGGCGAAGTTAAGGGGTCATTAGGCCTCCTTTTGATGGAGTATCCTGGCTGAGAGCTACCTGGAGCCTCACACCAATTTGCAAATGCAATGAAGGGAAAACAAAGGCTCACGGCTTGTTATTACTTCACAGGTACTTAAAGGAGGCATGCTTTTGTCTTTGTTCAGTTCTTGTATATAAAACATATGCATCATACATCAGACAATAAATCATGTGTGTAAATCAAAGTACAGGATGTGTTACATAAGACGGTGAGGGTTACAAGGTGTAGGAGTCACATTTCCTTCATAGCTCACTGTGCTATGTTGGAAAGATTACAATTTATGAACTGTCTGTCACATGATGTGCTTTGCAGGAGACATATCAGCCCTCTATGCTACTTTGATTCAAAACTGGGACAAGACAAAACACAGATCTCTCCAGCAAGGGCATTAACCTCCAGAGTTATCTTACCACCATTATGTCTTCCTGAGTGTTAGAAATGGGGGTCTCTAGTTGGCAATGGTTTGCACCTTGTCCAAGTAGGGACCCTTCCTTCTAGTCAGGATAAGGGAGTTACACTCCTAAAATAACCCCTGCTCACCCCCTTGGTAGCTTAGCACGAGCGGTCAGGCTTATCTTAGAGGCAGTGCCTAAAGCATTTGCACATAACCAACAGTAATACAGTGTAAGCACTACAAAAGGACACCACACCAGTTTAGAAAAATATCCAATATTTTTATATACTTAAGACAAGACCAAAAACGATAAAAATCCACAATACAGTACTTAGAAATCTTCAGTTATCAAAATAACCTTGAAAAACAGTTCCTTGAAGTCGATAGCTCCCTCTGGGGCTATCACGGCGTCGTGAACAAACAAATCCAAACAGTTCTGGCAGACCACGGCGTCGCGGGCCAGCTACGGTGTCGGGAAGACCCGCAAAACAGTACCTTTAGAAATGTAGGGCGTCAGCGACCTCTCGTTGAGTTTCCGAAAGCACGGCGACCGCAGGCGTCGGTTCCGGAGGTCGGTGCAGGAGTCGTCCGGCCCTCAAAGTCACACGCGTTGCAGATCGAACTCCTCGCGGTTGAAGTCAGGAGCGATGGCATCGGCAGGCGTCAGGTGCTGCAGTGTGAAGTGCAGCGGTACGGCGTGCGATGCCCTCAGGTCACGGTGCGAGCAGCGGCTCGGTGGCGGCGTCAGATGGCATCGTCGGTGAGACCAGGGTCGCGGTGCGAAGTGATGCAGTGCTCGTCGCGGTGCTGGCAGGTCACGGTGCTAGCAGCAGCGTCGTCGTTGCTGAAGCGCTGGAGCCGATGGCGCCGGCACTGATAGGCCAAGGCTGCGGTGCGAGATGAGGGCGGTGCATCGTGTAACTTTACGAGCAGTGCCCTCGAACCATGGTGCAAGCAGCGGCGTCGATTTCGGCATGGAGCAGCGTCGTCGAAGATACCAAGGCGGCATCGTGAAGCGAGGCGGTGCAGAGTGCGGTGCCCACAGGTCGCGGTGCAAGCAGCGGCTTGGTGGTGGCGTCAGCAGGCGTCGTCGGTGAGACCAGGGTTGCGATGCGCGTTGGGGCGGTGCCCTCTGCGGTGCTTTCAGGTCACGGAGTCGGCAGCGGCGCCGTAGACGGCGTCGGGTTGCTTTTTCTTCTGTTGCAGCACAAAACACACAGTTCCCAGTGCTAAGGGCAGAAGAACTTGAAGTCTTTGCTGTTCCTGAGACTTCCTGAACAGGGGGCAAGCTCTACCTCAAGCCCTTGGAGAAACTCACAAGAATAGATTGCATTAAGTCCAGTCCAGTTTTTTCACTGCCCAAGACAGAAGCAGCCACTGCAGGCCAACACAGCAAAGCACTCCGCAAAGTGGTAGTTCCTCCTCACAGCTTCTCCAGCTCTTCTTCTTGGCAGTCTTCTTGGTCCAAAAAAGTTCTAAAGTTCTGGGGTCTGGGCCCCAATATTTATACCACCAAATCCTTTGTTCTCTGAAGGCAGGCAGAGAGTGTCTGTACCCAGCCAAAACCAGTTCTGTCCTCACTGGTGCAGCTTCCTGGCAGGGGGTGGAGACGGCATTGTGCAAGGCAGACCAGGCCCATTCAGGTGCAAGGAAATCTCCTCCCACTACTCTAAATGCAACCCAGGTCTATTCAGCCCAGCCCTGACCCATCAGACTTCTGGAGCCGCTGCCCCTCTCCAGCCCCTGTCATCCAAAAGCCAGCCATGCAATACACAAACCTGGCAGAGGCACACTGGATGGTTAGGCAAGAAAATACCTACTTTCTAAAAGTGGTATTTTTAAACACAGAATGTAAAAATCACCCTCACTAAAAGATGCATTTTAACATTCTGAGTTCAGGCATACTAGACTTAATCTTCCTACGTTGTTCCCAGGACCAGTTATGTTTATAAGATGTTATAAACAAACTCCCCACTCTGTCCTATGGGAACAGGCAGCTTTGCAATGGTGAAAAACGAAATACACTGTAACCACCAGGACATGTCACACACAGCAGTACATGTCCTACCTCTAACATACACAGCACCCTGCACACAGGGGTACCTTGGGCCTACCTTGGGGGTAACTGACATGTAGAAAAAGGGAAGGTTGGGGCCTGGCAAGTGGGTGCACTTGCCAGGTCGACATGGCAGTTACAAACTGCGCACAGACCCTGCGGTGGCAGGTCTGAGTTACCTTTTCAGGGCTACTTCTGTGGGTGGCACAACCAGTGCTGCAAACCGACTAGTAGCATTTGATTTACCAGCCCTGGCACTCTCAGTGCACTTTACTAGGGCCTCACCAGTAAATCAAATATGCCAATCATGGAAACACCAATCCATAACATAATTTACAACAGGAGCACTTGCAATTTAACAGCAGTGAGAAAGTGCGCAGAGACACTAAACCAGCAAAAACAGAGTCAAAACCGGGAGGTCAGAAAGCAAAAAGACAGGAGAAACACGCCAAAAGATGCCAAGTCTAACACTGAGATTTCATTTTACTGGGCACACAATTATCTATTAAGCTGGTGCAGTAACCCCCTAAGATATTTTAAAATGCGGACTTTACAACTACTTAAGCAGAACAGATTTACTGCCACGTTTCTCCTTGTTGCCAATTTCTTTATGGCAGAGTTTAAAAAAATAAATGTGTAAGTTGAGACCCAGATTTTGCATCGGGGTTGTGTCACTTTTTTGGCACAACTCCGACCCAAAATCTAATTTGTTAAATATTGTAATACACTTAAATGTACTCATGATAGACCTGCTAAACATTTGTGAGGTCTTAAGATCTGATGTCACTTCGTGTGATATCATGGGTTGTGATGTGCACTTCTTGTGAAGCCACTTGCAATGTCACACTTTGCGATGTCACGTGCTGCGATGCCACGTGCCATGATGTCACCTGCATTCTGCCTAACTTGGTTAGCCCCCCCCCCTTCTTTTTTTAGGACTTGTGCCCTGCCATACACCTTAAATGAAAGTCATTAGGAGGGCATTGAAAAGACACTACACGGGAAGAAAAATTGATTCCTACTGTATTCAGCTTTCAACTGCCTTCATCTTTTCTACAATATGAATTATAGTGGACAGTTTCTTCTCAGAGCAGCAACTGTGCTCATGTGGGAGTTATTGTGGTTTATGTAGGCAAGTACACTTAACATCCCCTCCACTATCTTACGCTGTAGAGCTGTTAAACATGCAGTAATATATAGAACTATACAAGGATAGTAGTGAATAAGGATGTTTTTCATCGAGTTGGTTTGAATGACATCAAATAGACAACAAATAAGCTGGAGAGGTCACTATAAATCTGGAGGAGAAAAACATCCCCGTTAATCACTTTTTACCCATGTTATGTATGACCCTCAAAATCATCTGCCCCTCCACAGAGCAGGCTGGAATTCCTTTTCCCCACTGTTGCCACGTTAGGAACAGAAGCCTTACATAACAAAAGGTTCCTTCTCACAAAATATATGAATTTCACTTATAAATAGAATGAAGTTCCATACAAAATACTCCGAAAATGAAACAATCCAAATATTGTAATTTGCAAGGTAATTACCTCAAACTTGACTGATCCAGTCTGTGCAGTATCAAATGCATTGAACAGGTAATGTGCATACATGCTAGCATCTGGAAGAGAAAAATGCATTACAGGTTTTGGAAATGGCTGCTTTTAACTTACACACTAGCTAAGGCAAAGAGGTATTTTTGGCTCATACGTGCATTACTATGAAGCATTGTATTTTCAAACCCCTTTTCCTTTAGTTTTCTTCCGCCAACTTTAGCCTGTCTGAACACCAATAACGGCTGAGGCATGAACATTGCCAGAGGAGACACGATTTCCGGCATTCATTAGGAATCGAGCTTGCTGTAATACATGGCCATCTCGGCCTGAATTCTCACCATGCTTTACTTTAATTTCTTTGCGACCCTTGTCGGAGTTCCCCTCCTCCTCCTCCTTTGGCAACAAACTTTGAAAATCACAGAGTTGATTTTTCAAGCGGAGTAAACATAGAAGAAAGGGTTCTTTCTAGGCAGGGAAGGAATTCAGAATATTTTACACAGTTCCCTCATTGATCACAAAACACCTGCAAATCAAGATCAGGAGTTACAGAAAGCTCTGACACTGAAATAGATTTTATAATAGGAGCACTACTAAACAATTTCAATGTTGGTTTTGGAGTTTGGTAGCTGTTACACATAGCGGACTGGGTTTTAGAACGTACGCACTGTAAATGTATCCGTGTATCAATGTCGGGGAGGATAAAAGCCACAATAGATGGGTTTAGCTGGCGCAGATTAAGAAGGAACATTGACAGCAATATTTTCAAGTTTTAGGCTCTCATTACAGGATTCTATGCATTCTGGAATGTATTTACTTTTGTAATATGATAATAATAAATAATAATACTGGAGCTTGTATAGCGCGAACAGCTACCTCAAGAACAGAGGTGTCCCGGCGCTCTAGCAGCAAGCAGCGCATGCACATAAGTTTGGGCACTGAGTTCAGGCCTAATCATTGCTAAAGAGCCATATTTTCAGCGCTTTTCTGAGTGTTAGCTTGGCGGAGAAACCCAGGTAGGGCATTCCACAATTTAGCCGTTCTTACTGTGAACGCCCTACCACCCAGACGGGCTTTCGCAAAGCGGGGAGCGTAGAGCAAATTCTGAGAATTTGACCGCAGGGAACGATTTTGCTTATACCGGCAGAGTCTTTGTTTAAGATAGCTAGGACATCTTCCCTGAAGAGCCCGATAGGCCAGGGTCAAGGCCTTAAATTCGATTCTTTTGGCTAACGGGAGCCAGTGTAGCTCCTGTAAATGCGGAGAGACATGATGTCGAAAAGGAATGCGTCTAATTAGTCTCGCAGCCGCATTCTGCACCATCTGCAGGCGTCTAATCGAATATTTAGGCAGGCCAAGATATAAGCCGTTTGCGTAGTCCAGCCTGGATGTCACTGTGGCATGGACTACAGATTCACGGCAATCTTCTGGCATAAAATGTAAAAATTTGCGGAGGTTTCTCAATTTACTAAAACACGAAGCGGTGACCTGTTGGATTTGGGCCGAGAAAGAGAGGTCCGCCTCCCATCTCACCCCTAGATTTTTGATACTCGTGCTAGGAGAAGGCGGAGGGCCCATTTCTACTGGCCACCACAGATCTGGAGCAGGCACAGGGCCATTACCGAAAAACAGCACCTCTGTTTTTCCCGCATTGAGTTTTAGTTTGTTTATATTCATCCATAGGGCTATGTCTCTCAAGCAACCTTTAAAATTCCTAAAAGTCTCTATTGTTCGCTCTTGAAAAGAGAAAACCAGCTGGGTGTCGTCAGCGTAGGAGATTGCCTTCACACCCCAATTGGCAATGAAAGAAAAAAGTGGGGCTAGGTACTAATTAAAAAGTAAAGGGCTCAGCGCGGAGCCTTGAGGGACGCCACACCATAGGGGTTTAGGTTTTGATTCAAATGGTTGTAAGGCGACTCTTTGGGTACGGCCGCTTAAATATGATTTCAGCCAGGTCAAAACCTTCCCCCCAAAACCTGTGTCTTGTAATCTCTGCACCAACAGGGTGTGGTCGACGGTGTCGAAAGCTGCAGACAGATCCAGGAGCACCAGTAGCGCTGAAGCCCCTGAATCTAACGACCATCTCACCGACTCGGCCACCTCAAGGAGGGCAGTCTCCGTGCTATAGCCTGCCCGGAAACCAGATTGTGTATCAAGCAGGGAGGCATTGATCTCAACAAAGTTGGTCAGTTGCCACTGGACCAACTTCTCTAGCATTTTTCCCGGAGCAGGCAGTAAGGAGATTGGCCTAAGATTGTTGAGGTCTCCTGGGTCACCATTAGGTTTCTTTCTCAAAGGGAGAAGGGTAGCGTGTTTCCACTTGTCGGGAAAAATGCCAGTTCCAAGGGATGCGTTCCAGATATGAGCTAACACACCAGTAAGAGAGAGAGATAGCATTTTCCAAAGTTTAGGAGGGCATGGGTCATCTGGGGCACCTGATCTACATTTTTGAATTTCAGCCAATGCATCCTGATGCGAAATGGGTAGAAAATTTGTAAACAGCGGAACCTCCACTGCTTCCAATGGTGTGTCCGGTTTCTCTGTTACCATGGGTACTGAAAAGGAGTCATAGACCTTTAAAATGTTGTTATCAAAAAAGCTAGAAATGTCTTCACACAAGGCTGGGGATTGTTGCACTTCAGTCTCTATTGCTTTTGGCTTAAAGAAGGTCTGTACTACCTTAAACACCTCTTTGCTGGAATGATCTGCCTTATGGATACTTGAGACAATATAGTTTCTCCTGGCTATTTTTAGCGACTTATGAAAATCTTTCAGAGCATTTTTATAGATTGCTTTAGCTAAGTCGCAATAGTTTATTCTCCACAAGCGTTCTAGTCTTTTGCATCTCCTCTTTTCTTCTCTGAGTAAATCAGAGAACCAAGGAGCCGATGGGGACAGTCTACGAGACTTCACCATTCTAGCCGGAGCAACGGCCTCCACAGCCGTGGAGATCCATTGATTTATTGCAAGAGCATCTACATTGGGGTCTGAAGATAAAAGAGGAAGATTGTTCTGAAGGATAGGACCTAGTGCTGCTGCGGTCAGGTTTTTCCAATTTCTTTTAATGGTAAAACGCTTGCCTCTGGCCTGGCCGGTATTGGTCAGCCTAACCGAAAAAGGAATCAGATAGTGATCCGACCATACCAGAGGACAGGGAGACTCCATAACCATTGAAGAAATGTTCGAGAAGACTAGATCCAGGGTATGGCCTGCTTTATGCGTAGGAGCGGCTACCATTTGCATTAAATTGGCGCCTGCCAGAGAAGAGACCAACTGAACTGCTTGTGAGCAGTGAGGATCATTCACATGTAAATTAAAATCGCCAAGGGCCATAAAATTGGCATAAGCTAGCGATTTTTGAGCAATATAGTTGCAAAGATCCTGACATATATTAGCTACACAATCAGGTGGTCTATAGATGAGTATGCCCGAAAGGGATGAAGAGGGATTGATTTGGAGGCACAAATTGAGGCCTTCAATACCCTGTATGTTGAGAGGGGCAGAGGAAACTAACTCCCATGAGTCTTTAAATATAATGGCCACCCCACCCCCTCTTTTGTTGCCCTCTCTATTTGCATAACACATTTTGAAACCTGGCGGGATGGCAAGAGTGATTGCTGCCACAGTGTCCGCATATGATGACTTTGTGATTCCAGTAACTGCAACATTTTTAGGAAATGACCTGGAATCGAGGCTAAGCCTTTCAAAGTGCCTAAATGACGGGTCCTAATTCGCTAGAGTATTAGATTTTGTCTTCTGACACGATCTTGAAGAAATTAGTCTTCCTGATCTCAGTTTTCTTGCAATTATTGTGGAAAATTAAGATCCAAATATGATATCCAACATCAGATATTTGTATCTTCTCCTTCCTCCAAAATCAAAGTCTCAAGAAGGAATGAATAATGGCTTTTTAACAACAAACACCACTCAGGATCTCAAGTCGAAGCTGAAATTGCCTTCATGCAAGGCTATTCTTCACAAAAGAGCCTCGCAGAATCCCAAATGCCTGCTGTCTGCACACCACAGAATGAACCAGGCACAATGGAAGCCTTCGCTACCGATCCAGTCTGAAAAACACATGGTGGTGGGGGCGCAGGCAGA
Source organism: Calotriton arnoldi (assembly GCA_963921515.1). Lineage (NCBI taxonomy): Eukaryota > Metazoa > Chordata > Amphibia > Caudata > Salamandridae > Calotriton > Calotriton arnoldi. Next base: position 2,213,173 of record CAWUFW010001940.1, on the reverse strand, counting down.
GTACACATAAAGAGGCACTATGGTTAATGAGTGATTGGGGGACACAAGCACTCCTGGGCACTTCTGAGACCACCAGTGAGAGATTAAACAACAACCACATGTAGAAATCAGTCATTCCACAGCAATAATGACACCCTGGTGGTGGTCCCAAATGGGCAAACATGGACAAATAAGTAGGCCTGGGAAAACATTAAATTACACTGGAGTATTTGGAGTAGTTTTAGTAATTACGCATTACTCTTGTGATGCTAAATTACGCCAGCTTGAGTAATTAAGAGTAATTTAGTGGAAAAATCCCACTGCAGGAAAGCTGTTTTATTCTTCTACTGTCCTCTGTTTTCCCCAGTCACCACCAAAACAGCATCTTTACATATTTAAAAATTCCTTCTTGCTCCATGCAATTCTTTATTACTTCATTGTAAGGAACTGGGTTTTAATTGAGGAGGGTGAAAACCCTTCTCAAGCAACAACCCCAATCCTTATCAGGGTGAACCACAAAAGTCACTAAATTATCCTATGCTTACACCTCTGGTAGCTTCGCACCAAAATTAAATATATGAAATTAGGTCAAAATGACAAAATCCAATCAGTAGAACAGGAGCTATTCAATTTTAGGGTTTAAGTAAAAATAGTGCCATGAAGCAGAAACTGCTAACTTTGGGAATCTGGTCGTGTAGACCGGACAAAGCCACGTGTTCTTGCAGACCGCGATAGAGTGCAGGCCGGGCACAGGGACTAGGTTAGTCTAGCTGAAAAAGTTACTTTCTCAAATTGCGGTGTGCAGAATTCACAGCTGCAGGATTTCACAGAATGTTAATGTTAATGTTACTGGGCACTTGTAAAGCGCACGGCTACTCCATGGAGTGTCCCGGCGCTGAGAAAGAGAACCAGTGACAGAGCAGTACAAGCACCCACCTGACAGAAGGAGCTCAACTAATGCCAGCCACGGGTCCAGAACCTGGGGAGGCACCACCTGGGGAGCAGGAACTCAATGCAGCAGAGGCCAGTAGGGCTCATGCAGCTCCAGTTGCAGATGCAGGTAGCTCCAGTTGTACCAGACCAGCTGGGCAGTTGCAGGGAGGCCTCTGGAGCTTCCTGTGTCACTGTACCTCAGAACAGGAGGTCAGCCAGCTGACCCTTGGAGTCACTCAGGATAGCCTGGGATGAAGGGACCAGGTCCAGTCTTTCTTCTCAGAGAGCAGTGCAAGCCTCAAGAAGCAGGGCAGTCCTCTGGGAAACAAGGCAGGCCCCTAGCAGCAGGGCAGTCCTCTGGGAAACAAGACAAGCCTCTAGCAGCAGACCAGTCCTCTGGTAGCAGCAGGACAGTCCTCTGAAGAACAAGGCAGGCCTCAAGCAGCAGCAGAGCAGGCCTCTGGGGGAAAAGGCAGGCCTCAAGCAGCAGGGCAGTCCTCTGGGGAACAAGGCAGTCCTACTTCTGTAATGTCCAAAGGTCCATGAGTGCACTGATGAGAGGCTCAGGAGGTCCAATATTTATACCTGGTGCCACCCTTTGAAGTGAAGTGGGGTGAAATTTCTAGACCACCCCTACATCTGGTCTGGAACATTCCATCCACCCCCTGCCCAGGTGCCAAGAGGTCTAGGGTGACAAAAGGCTGGTGTCAAGTTCCTTTGTGAGTGTGCTAGAAACAGCTCTTTGAAATGTAAGTGGCAGGATGGCCCTCTCAAAACTACAACCAGGTCCTATTTTTCACTGTCTGGGCCCAATATGCATTCCTGATGGGGGAGCAATTAACAGGCCCAGGCAGCTTGAAAGTCCTTGAAGGCCACAGAAAGTTTAGGGCAGGAAAATGGGAACTTTCTAAAAGTTTTTCTCAATAAATTGGGCAACCCAATAAACCCTTGGAGGCTTGGGTAACAAGAAATAAGCATCAGGTAAGAGTGCCTTCAAGTGATTTCATTCAAACATATTTAACTACATTTATCCAAAACAAATTGTGAGAGCCCAAGTTAGTGGCCTCAGGTATACAAATTGTTGAAATCAATTAAGGAAATCACAAAAGAATATATCAAAAAAGAAGAACAAACTGCAGGTGTATACTTTTTGTACAAATTTATATGATTAAATATTTTAGAAAAAGGGTACAAAACAACATTCACATAAACAAAAATGAATGAGATTGTCTTATGAATAGTCTTGTCTCATAATCACTTTTGTGAGTAACCCATTTCTTACACTTATTTACAAAATAGAAATTATCATTGAACATACAGCGAATAATTCCTATATAACAATTTATGGAAAAATGGGTTGGATATGTCGACGTTTCGGTCTTGTGTCGTAAAATATCTAGAAGACTATCTTCAAGACCCAAAATTTCGTATGTAGACTGAAGACCCTTAAGATGAAATCGGCTAAGAACTTTTAAACAATTAGTCCTGATGGATAATGGCTACCTCGGAAGAATTTATGCCAGCGATGAACTAAACTCTCTATGAGGGGCTCTTGGTGTGATTTCGCCGTAAGCGAATGGCCAGTTAGAACTTTTACTTCAATAGATGTTGCCAGTGATTTATTTAGATTGCACTTGGTGATCTGGGTAGAATTCTCGCCGTTTTGTATTAAGCGAGTCAACACTTGCGTTGTCTTCGACAGTGTTATAGACATTCGACAACGCAAGTGTCGACACACTTAATACAAAACGTTGAGAATTCTACCCAGATTGCCAAGTGCCAAGTGCCAAGTGCAATCTAAATAAATCACTTTGATTTGAGAACAATTCACCTCCTCCTTTTGTCTTTGGAAATCGCTTATGTACACTGTTGGACCTTTCTACAGGATTACCCCCCAACTTTTTGCTTTCACGCTCCTGTTTTCTGAACCCGTTTTTGTTGGCTTTTAGGACTCTGCACACTTTACCACTGCTAACCAGATGTAAATGCTTGTGCTCTCTCCCTTAAACATGGTGGTATTGGCTTATAGGTAATTGCCGCATTTAATTTACTTGTAGGTCCCTAGTGAGGTGCTACTAGATTTACCCAGGGCCTGTAAATTAAATGCTACTAGTGGGCCTGCAGCACTGATTGTGCCACCTACTTAAGTAGCCTTGTAAAAGATGCCTCAGACGTGCCATTGCAGCCATTGTGTGCAGTTTTAAAACTGCCATTTTGACCTGGCAAATTAAACCTTTTGCCAGGTCCAAACCTTTCTCTTTAATACATATAAGTCACCCCTAGAGTAGGCCCTGAACAGCCCAGAGGGCAGGGTGGAGTGTATTTAAAAAGTTGGACTTGTACCTTTAAGTTTTACATGTCTTGGTAGTGAAAAACTCCTAAATTGTTTTTCTCACTTCTTTAAGGCCTACCTCTCCCATAGGATAACATTGGGATACCTTATTACATTTAATAAGTGATAACAATCAATTGGGAGCAGTTAGACAGGACTGAGTTTGGTGCTTAAAGAATTGTAATTTAAAGTCCTCCTTAAAAGTAAAATCTGGTTTTTAAGATAGAATTTTGAAAATGCCAATTTTAGAAAGTTTGCATTTTCCTGCCATTGCTATTTGGTGCCTGCAGCCTGTCCTAGGTCACATGACTGGGTGTGGCTGACAGTTGGACTTTGTTTATTCCTCCCAGACAGCCACACAATAGAGGAATTAGGTGTGCTTGAATGGACCATCAAATGGCAGGTTAGGGGGCGAAGCTGGTCACAGCCCCACTTTCAACTGAATAGGCTGCGAACTGCCTTCACTCAAAGGACTTGTCACCACTGCATTGTTCATGTAGCCAGCTTGGAGCCAGGGCATGGGAGGCAGGAAACCTCAAGGACTTCAAAAGGAATTATCTAGGAACTTATTCTTCAAAGGTGGCACAAGATATAAATACCCAACTCTTTAGTACACTCCTGGACCTGTGGCTGCTATGGAAGAAGGGCTGCTGTGCTGCTTAGCTACCAGAAGGACTGCCACTCTGCTGCCCTGCTACTCTGCTGCCATGCTTTCTGAGAAGGAAGACTGGAACTGCACCCTTCATCCCAGACTGAAGTGACTCCAAGTGTCAGTCAGCTGACTTCTTGTTCTGAGCTACAGGGACATGACATAAGATCTAGAGGCTCCCTGCAACTGCCCAGCTGACCAACCGACCCACTGCCTGGAATTGCAACTGGACCTGCCGGAGCCCTGCTGGCCACTGCTGGAGTGAGTTCCTAACCCCCAAGTGGTGCCCCTCTTGTCGTGGGCCCTTGGTATGTCCTCTGTTGAGCTCACCTAATGTTTTTGGGCTGTTTGCAAACCCGAAGAGTCCAGTTAGCACAAAGTTCTTCCCGCCTGTGCCACCCACCAATGTGAAGTTCCTGCTAACCCGGCTCTGCGCGCTACAGCAACCACCAACAAAGTCCAGCAGCACGAGAACTGCACTTCATGCTACAGCATCGACAGGTTGTGGTGACCTTGCACTTGAACTCGGCAGGACGACCATCGTGAGGCGCGCGACGCCCGTTTTTCTTCCATTAAGATATTCTCCCGATTTAATCGGATACTGCATAACCATGGATGCTCAGTATTACGGTCTATATTACCGTTGAGGACTTCATAAGATTGGTTCGCTTAAGTGGAATTCACCTTTAACCAGGGGTCATTACCGACCTGGTTTGGAACTTTTCCTTGACACACCTGTGATGCCTGCGCGGCACCAGTATTAGGTTGCCCAATTTCCGTCCTGAAGAAGACTCGCAGCAGAGGTTTAAGTCACCCTCTATGCACTAGTCGAGTCGAAACGTTGACGCTCTCCACCCACATGAGGCCTGTACCGCATTCTTCCCCCATCGTCTGAAGTTGCATTGATGCATTAAAAAGTATATAATATGATGTAAATATTTTCGCAAGGATAGGTCTCTCTATACTGGTCTTTCTTACCAGTTTGTTTTTGTAATTATTGAAATAGTGTGTATTCTTCAACCAGTGACTTCTACCTATCCCTACCCATCACAAGCACACCCATCCCTCATTTCCCCTTTTCATGCAACCTTGTATCTTTTCAAATGCATAAATTGCTATTTATTTCAAGTATATGAAATAAATATACTATAACTGAATTACTTTTGGTGCATTTTCCTTGTTTTACATTTATTGTATCTTTAAAACTCTTATCTTGCTATTTTGGAACGTAGTTGTCTTTCTACATGGTATTAATTACTAGTGTTGACTGTGATTGCAACACACACTAGATAGATTGTAATTGAATTCTCCTTTAAGCAGTCACGGACCAATTTTTCATTCCCGTCAGCGCAAAGCACCATCAACGACCATCCACGACACCCGACAGGAACTTTGCACTACAGCAATGACCATCCTTGATGCCCGGCCTGCTCTTCCCACTACACTTCCCACTACAGTGTTCTCCCTGCTCCTTGCGGCCCCTTCCATCATGAACAGAACTCTTTGTGCTGGACTATGAAGGTAACTCTTTTAGCTAAACCAACCTGGTCCCTGTGTCCGGCCCGCGCTCCATCGTGGTCGGCTTGAATTTGTGACTTTCACCCAGTCTCGCACGACGAGATAGCCACGAGTAGCACTTTCTGCTTTTTGGCGCTATTTTCACTTAAATCTTTAAAGTTGCATATCTCTGGTTCTATTGAATGGATTATTGTTACATTGGAGTAAAATTATTTATTAACTTTAATTCTAATTTTCTAAATTGGTGTGGGATTTTTCTTGTGCTGTGTTTCCTTTTATTACTGAAGAAGAAGAATACTTTTATTTGATTTCATTTAAAATCATAAAAGCGCGATACAATTAACCAACAAAATACTTAAAAGTCATTGAACATTAGTACTAATTTGAATATGAAATTACATTAAACTCGTTAAAATAAGTTCTAAAATTCTGAAATTGGGCTTCTGGTATATTTGTGTTAGGCCGATCGCAGGCTGTCCAAACACATAATTCATGAACATAGTTCATGAATAAAGTGCTGCTGCAATGGTCATGTAAACTGTGGGATTTTGATTCAAGCCAGCAAAGTTAATTCTGAAAGGCAAGTTTAATTCATCTGTCACTCTTCTCTAGTTCTTTTACCGCTAAGCTTAAGAACTTTATCGCCTTGCATGCCTGTTGGACTGTGGTGCCTTTTAAGCATTTTATAACAGCCGACCTGCAAGTTCTTATTTGTTATTGCTTCAGTGTTGGCCGTAGAAGGGTTTTCCGAAGGTATAGTAGCACCGGACAAGTGCATAATAGTTGGAGTAGTGACTCATTTCCGTACCCGCAAAGGTGGCATTCCGGGGTGGGCCAGGACCGTTTCCATTTTGGGGAAAGGTCTTTAGATGAATAAATTCCGATCCTCAGTAATATCAGGTTGAACTTTTTTGTTCTTGAAAAATGTTCCAACGGACATGGTTGCGATTTTAGAGTTATATATGTTGGCATCACCACCCATGCGTGGATTTTATGAGTCAAAGATGCTTTATCTATTAGTTGGGATTGCCGTTTGATGGCTTCGTTAGTAATTTGTTTGAACTCGGTGTAGGCTGGTATTGTGATCCAAGCATCCTCCAACTTTAGAGAAGAAAGTGATTGCTTTAAAATGAAGTATACTGACTTATTTGACCTGGATTGCTATTCAACCTCCGTCCAGCAGTATTGGGCTAAGGAGTTTTCCTCTGCAGCCCTCATTCTCCAGTAGTATTTAACGAGGGCCCCTTGTCTTGTTGGTATCTGGTTTTTTAAACCGAATTCCAATCTTATCTGTGCTTGAGATGTGTAGCGTGGAATTGAAAATAGTTTCTTAAAGAGTCTAGATTGTGCAGTATTTAAGGCTGATGAGTCTTTGCTGTTTAGCAGTTCCGATCCATACAACATTGAAGGCAAGAATTTTGCTGCAACGACTTTTAACAAGTGGTTTGTTGAGCAGTCGCTAAGTTTTTTCTGCAAGGTTTTAAATTCAAATAGCAGCTGTTTTGCTTTTGCTTGCCATTGTGCCAGGTATTGTTATGTTTCATATAGGTACCCTAATATAGGCCCGGGTAACATCATACCCCTTCACCTACATTACCTCCCCTACACTACACTGTAACAAGCCTTTTAGGATTGAACCTTTACCTAGTTCTAGTCCTGGGTGCAGAAGGAGGGTGTCTCCTGAACAGTAGAGTCCTATAACTCCATCAATAGACTCACACAGTATGAATGGATATTCATAAGGGTTCTTAGAAACCAGGCTGGGGCTACACCACCTTCCTCCCCACATCTACGTACACGGTTCATCCCATACCTCATCCTCAAATCCAACAATGGCTAATACAAGCAACAAGGGACAAAGGAGCCCTAGATACTTTCTGTATAAATATAGCACCTCTTCCTAGTATTAGTCAGAGGGAACCGAGACTTCCAGGCCGACACACTGACCAGAGACGCTGAGGCTCCTGCATGCAGACGCTCCAGCTGACAGTGGTCTGAACATCTCTCACGGGGTGTCCAGCTCGAGACTAAGAAGGGCTCCTACATTCTCACTTCAGGTAATGGGGTTCGACTAAATCTTAGAGGGATTCTTGGCTTAATACCTACTCACATGCTAGGTACACTTAGGTACATCTAGATAGGCATCGTAGGAGTACGCGCTTTCTTTTATCAATGCATTTTATATTGATGTATTTATTCATGCGTAATGCAAGATGGTAGAACTGTACTATCCATTTATATTCATAGTACTGCTAATCATATATCTCTGCTACTGTCTAATGGTTGTTGCAGCTCATATATTCTACACGAGAATAACAACTGTTCAATAAACCCTTATTGAAACGCCCAGGCTGTTTATTCTGTGTATCTCTGAAACAAGATAAGTGAGCACGAGTGACTGAGCGAAAAGTAGTACATTGTTTCCACGATCCTGAGGGATCAGGGTTGTCATGTTCTAAGGTTGCCAGAAACGAATCTCTCCCCAATAAGAGGAGACACTAGTGGCACTGTGAGCTAGCTTATGCAAACAGGCTAACATTCTCGGTGGGGGTGCTCAGAGTTAGTTTGCCACCAAACCCACAGTTTATGTTATCCGAACGCGCAGGTCCTGTATGGGTAATATAGGAACTACACTACATGGCGCCCAACGATGGTTGGGCTCTTATTTAACAGTAGAATCTGAGTAGTTCAGTCGTGCTATTCTCAGAGATCCCTACTCACAAAACGCCAGAGACGTCTGAAGTGGGTGGGCACAAACTCCGCCACAGCTGAGTAGGCGAGAAATCGTATTTATTGGCTGTTGGTTATTCAAGTTTGAAGGACATTTTGTTCCTAAAATTGTGCATAACACCTTATCTTAGTTCACTTGAACAAATATCTCCTTTTCAAAATGACTGAGGAAGATAACCCGGTGGTGGCTAGACGCCTCTCAGTAGAGGATGAAGAGGTGGATGGAATACTCATTGCACCTAAATTCAGACGTACTATCACCCTGAAACTACTAGAATATGGTTTAGCACCTAGGGGTGGCTTAGTAGCTTTCGTAATTGAGGCGCACGAATCAAACAAAACAGAGATATTTTATTCGTGGGTTACATTCCCAGCAGCAGATGCAAGAACACAGACATTTTACTACTATACAGAAGGAGATGCACCACGGGAATATGGTCCTTGTGAGGAGATAGAAGTTCCACTCACTTACCAGGAACACCTATACTGGTTTAAAGGCGCCCTACCCCATATAAGAAACAGATTAAGATTAGGCCCGCTCGGAGGAGACGGTGCAACATGGCCAATATTAGCGGCCTACACACCACATCCTGACATTGACACAATGCCACAAGCAGACTTACTCTTACAACACAAGGATTTAATTAAAATCTACAGAAACCTGACACAATATGTCATGAGGACTTTCACAGTCCAACCAACATCAGTTGCAACAAATGGAACTCAAACTCAGGGTACAACAACTAAAATTACACCACAAACATTACACGCGGTAATGGGCAAAATGCCCACAAAACGTGAACAAATGCCATTCTGGATAACTCAGCTGGAGGCAGTATTCCCGAATACTACCCCGTGTGAAAAACACAGAATGCTAACAATCTGCTTGCCCATGGGGATAACACCACAAGTAGAGGACTGCACCTCTTGGGGTACAGTCTTTGCTGCCATAAATACCAGAACACATGGTATTCCTTCATTAGCAGTAGTACCAGATGTATTGAGACAAATACAAAACGAGTACGGAGCAGAACCTGCCCTGAACTTGGGGATGAAGTTATTAAATAACTATGACCAGGTATCAGCCATAATACTAGCTAATATTAAAGGGGAAGCAGCTTCAGTGGCAATCCGCCAACACCTAAGGGAGTTCGGCCCATTAGAACAACAACACGTACTGCCCAAAATATTTGAAACTGCATATGCAGAATTAGGCAGAGACAGTTTGGGTGGGAAAGCATTAAAACCACAACTGATGGGCAGTCCTGAAAAGGACACTACAAAGCAGACACCTGCTTCTTCTAAAAAGAAGTGGGATAATAAAAAACAACAAAACTTTAAAAACAGATCTCAATCCCGAGGCAGATCTCCTCCACAAGAGCCCTCTGAAAAGAGGTATAACCTCAGGAATAAGGATAATATTAGGAAACCTGACAGGTATCAGGATACTGATACACGTTCCTCTCGTTCCTTTCAGGGCTCGATGAAAAACTCCGAGAGAGAAGGACGGTCAGAACACAAAGAGGAGCGTACAAAGTCCAGAGACAAGCAGCACGCTCAAGACTATACTTCCAAAAAAGAAGACAAGCCAAAATCGAAACCTCAGTTTAAGAAGAAGAAAGTTGCAGGCATAAAGATCAGACATGCCCAGAATTCTGAGGACGCAGCTTCTGAACGGGGAATGGGCTCTGACAATGCTAGACAGTGCGGCAGAAGTAACAATAGCTTGCCAGAACCTGATGGAATTTCTGGTGACAGCAGACTTGAATGATTACATCACGGTGGAAACACCAGACACCAGGGTGAGCGTCCCACATAAGTTACATGAAATAACACTCCAAATGGAGGGGGACAAGCCCAGGAAAGTTAAAGGTCTCTTTTGGGAAAATCTGTCATCTGGTTATGACATCCTATTAGCAGAACAAGATTGGCCGCCAACATTCGTTATGGAGTGCCCCACGGGAGAAACTGTAATTTTTCCATCATTCTCCGACCTCGTTCCCATACATCTTAAACATGCTTATGCACAGGAGTGGGCGGTTGTCCTAGCTCCAGCACTATACAAAAATCATGCCGGTTGGGATGAGGATTCATCCCACCATGTGATCCCGTTAAACGTTTCACTAAATGCTCAGAGGCAATACCCAATAAAGCAAGAAGCTAAAAAACAGGTCAGGGAGAACTTAGATCAACTTGAATACCAAGGGGTGATTGAAACATGCACCTCACCAATGAACAACCCTTTGTTTCCCGTATCAAAACCGGACAACTCATATCGTCTAGTCTTAGATTACAGACATTTAAACGAATGCATGTCCAAAACGCACACAGTGACGCATTAATGAATAACATTGTGCGAAAAAAGTACAAAACTACACTAGATATCTCAAATGGATTTTTCTGCCAAAATATAGCGCCTGAAAGCAGGTATTTGACCGCATTCTCAGCATTGGGGTCCCAGCGGCAATTTTGTCGTCTCTCCCAGGGATATAAGAACAGCCCGGGGGTATTCTCAGCAAGAGTAACAGAGTTACTCCAAAATTTTGATGAAGAAGCATTGTCCTATGTGGATAATATTTATCTGACGGACGATGACTTAAAAAAGCACTTGACCAGGGTGAGCACCATTATTATGGGATTCGTCTCTGAGGGCTACAAATTTAATTTTAAGAAATCTAAAATAGCCCACCTCAATGTCCTGTTTTTAGGATACGAGCTTTCAAGTGAAGGGAAAAGTCTGGCAGCTAACTTTTTAGAAAAGTATGCGCTGCTTCAACCACCAAAATCAATAAAAAATCTACAATCAATACTAGGATTCCTAAATTTTGGCAGAACATACATTTTAGATTACGCAGAAAAAGTAAAACCTTTCTACGACTTAATAAACCTGACTTTTCAGTCAGACATTGGACACAGGAACATTCAAATATCCTACGTTCATTACAAGAAGACATGATTGCTTCCAAACACTTACAGACACGCGTAAACGTACGCAACTTGGTGATCCGTGTAATAGCGGATCAATGCAGGTACACTTACTTAACCTTCAATGAAGGTGAAACAGTACCAATCGCATACAAATCACACCTGTACACAAACGCAGAATTGCGTTTCACTTCAACAGAAAAAATCCTGACAGCAGTTCAGACCGCTGTAGCAAGAGAAAGAGCACTGGCTCAGGGGAACTGCATAATTGTCGTGACCCCAGTACCAGCTTTAGAAGCTGTTACAAAGGCAAGCATTCCAAACGCAAAAGCCTTACATCCAAGATGGATACAATGGGCTAATTCTCTTACCGCAACGGATGTTGAATACAGATTTGATCCAAGTCTAAAAACACAAGCATTCCTGCAATACGAACAAGAATATCCTCTACCTAATGAGATTTTGCCTCTCGATCAGTATGAATATATTATTTACACTGACGGATCTGCTCAACCTGCCATAGGGAGTAAGCAACAATACAGTGCAGCATGTGCAATCGTTAAAGGTCGCATGCGGGATGGAAAGTTCCATCCAAGTTGCACCAAAACGCAATCTCTAGGAGACTGCACGGCTCAGTTAGCAGAGTTAAAAGCACTGATACTGGCACGTGTAAATACGGATCACGAATTCCCCACACTAATTGTGTGTGATTCCTTTTACTGTGTGCAGTCATACAATGAATACTTGTATCATTGGGAACAAAACGGGTTTAAAGATGCAAAAGGTGGCACAATTAAGCATAAAATGCTATGGGAACAGGTAGTGGAGTTGAAAAACTACCTACCAAGGGTTCACGTGATACACACACTGAGTCATCAACGTGATGCCGTTCACGTTGAAGGGAATTCATTGGCTGATGAAGCCGCAAAGGGGGCTGTACGCACAGCGTTCGTAGCTGCAATCACTTGTTCACAAACGAGGATAGACGGTGAGATTATGGTGGCTGTTGTTGCTTCAAGCAAAAACAATGGTGCAGTACCAAAGAAATTTCCACTCAAGTACTCCTACAAGTTAGATGCAAACAACATTCCATATGCTCAGATTCCTGGAGTGGGGGACAGAGTAATACCAAATATGGATCGTAGGCAAGGTTTAATACTAGCAGCACACGAGGGTTTGGGCTCTGCACATACAGGCGTTACAGCGACTATTTCATTGTTGAAACAGCGCTATTGGTGGCCTGGTCTAACAAAGCAAACTAAAGACTATGTCTTGAAATGTGACATCTGCCAACAGATGAAAGGCTCCACCAGGACACGCCCGGCGCAGACACCATTACTTATATCTGAGAAACCTCTCGCATGCGTGTATCTGGACCCCTTACAATCTGATGGGGCTTACAAGTATATCATGGTTGCAGTGGATTCCTGCTCAAGATTCCTATGGGTTTGGCCTCAGCGCTCGGCTGACGCTCTAACTGTTATAAAAGATTTGCAAGTCTTTATCGGGACATACGCAGTTGGCACGTTACATTCTGACCGTGGCCCGGCGTTTAGCTCTCGGGCTTACAAAGAGGCCATGAAAAGTATATGTGTTGCACTGCGGTACTCCTCTCCGTACCATCCTGAGGGAAATTTGGTTGTGGAAAGGAAAAACCGGGACTTAAATGAAAGCAATCTTTAACAGCTAGGTTATTAGGCAAGGGCGGTAGTTGGGTCAGTCACCTTTATGGGGTACAAAGAGCACTTAATAACCAGCCAAAAAACTCTCTAGGGGGTGTAACTCCATATGAGGTCCTATTTGGGACAAGAATGTGGGTAGCTGATCTTGAGTATGAAGGCACAGTGGTGGATGAGAAACCATTTGATATCCATGATTGTTTGGCTGTTTTACAGGATCTAAATGAATCCAGGACACAACAAAGCAACGTTGTCCAGAAACAGACCGCCACTGGGGAAGTCAAGGCAAACACGCCAAGACCTGTCTGGATCCCAAAAGTCGGGGATCTGGTCAGAGAGAAAATAGCGGACAAAAAAGAATTTGGACCATCATACAGAAAGCCTGTACCTGTCCTAGCAATTCAAGGAACACGAACTGTTCTTTTGACGCCTCTTGCCGGGAAAAAGGAGAAAAGATTTGTCTCAATCGACTTAATCAAACCACACTATGTGGCCGATACTGAACAGTAGGCCTCGTGGACTCCACAGTAGCAGACGCCCTCCTCTAGCTACCATCCAAGAAGTTCAAACAGAAAGACTCATCACGTTTGAAGAGCCTCCTGTACGGAATGAAGGACTGAGCAACAATGCTATGGAACTCGTTTCCCTTGAACCCGAAGTTCATCTACAAACTGAAACTCAGAACAACACTCAAGTTGCAATCAGACCAAATGCAGATGTCTACATAAACATGCCTTGACGAGAGCAAAATGCGATTTCAACAAATCCCGATGCAATTCCTACAATTGATCGAACTGCTTCTGGCTACTTCATGAAGTTTGATACGTTTTCTTTGGATCCAAGTGAACCGGAAACGACGCCAGCCCAAAAATCACGCAAACAGCAAGCCAAAGACTTTGTGAACTTTCTTAAAAAGACTTACCTGGTATCACCTTGGATTGAACTCTGGGTAATTACTGGGATTCTATTTTTTCTTTTCTGGCTATGCTTAGTTATAACTTTTAGCATGCTTATTAATGGACGATATCTTCAGCAAAGCTCTACAGCCCCAAAAGTTAATTTGATTTTAAAACCACATCAATCATCTCATTGTGAACAGAGAGACTTGTTATCAGTGAACATCAGAGCGGTTCCTATACCGGACGGTATAGTTTGGGACAAAGTTGATTTCGAAATATTTGGTCCGACTGAACTTTAAAAAATTTCTCATTTATTTAAAATTTCATTAAGTGATATCATTACCTCCAGTACATTTTCTGATGATTGGGACTCTGAAACTGTTAATAACATGTTGTCTGATTTAGAAAAAACTGCTGCATTTCCGAACACTGAAATGTTAGAAAGTAATTCAGACTATGACACTTTGTACTGTTACCAGCATTATGGTCATCATTTCCTGCACAAATCTATTTCACCTAGAAATGTTTTTGAGTACCATCAGTGGGAACATTGCCCTACACCACCAAAAGGTAGTTCGCATACATTTGCACAGAAAGTTTCATATTTTTCAGGTTTTAACACCACTGACCCAACCACATATTATTATAAGGTTACACCAACATCAGAACTGAAAATTATGTTGACAAACACCAAACAGATTTACTCTGCTTCCTTTATTGCCCAACTGTCTGAACAGGGTTTTTACCTATGGAAGGACACAATAGACTTAAAATCAGTCTGGGGTTCTAGGGACTGGCAAGTCCAGGGAATAGAAGCGCTATTTAGAGCATGCCTCATTCCACAGCAGATGATATTTCTAAACGAAACTGTACAACAGACATCCTGTCTTGGATTAGCTAAGATCAAGGACCTGAACACACCTCGATTTCCAACACCATCACAGATGGGAGGGTGGCAAAATTCGACTTTAAAGGAAGGGGCAACAGTAGATGACATTTTACAGTACAATAGATCAGACCCTAATTGGGAAAAATGGGTGGTTTGGCCATTAGAGACAAACGTGTCATAAACGATTCTTGGGTATTACCAAAGGGTACAATAGCCATAGGCCAGAACCACGTTATGTACAAAGAGAACATCCAGGGGTAGTGACATCCTACAGTGTTGGGAAGTTGTGCCTTGATTGGCTAGAAACCGCAACACTAACAGAGGTGAAACAACACTTAGCCTTTCTCTCACAAGACATGGATCTTAGGGATTTTTTACAAGGTCCCAAGAAACAACGTCAGAAACGTTTCATATATGCCGGTATTTATGCTGCCTTTAATGAAAATTAGAAATTATCCCAACAAGAGGCCGCAGAGAAAATACAGGAAATAGACCGTTTTAACTTAGAAAAATCGTCGGCTGTGGTAGATATCCTAGAACAAGACTTGGCCATATTACAACACGGGCAATCTCAATTACGTTCTATCATGTTATTGAGCTGGACGCTGCAATCTTTGCGTGCAGGCTTTGTGCCTTGGCGTTTTATAAACAGTACGTCTCTGTTTTCTGAATATAATCTAACAGATAAACAGGTTGAAATGGCACAAAGGGGAGCTAAATATACAATGCTGCGTATTGAAAAACTGGACCGACTACCATTTACAGTAGCGGAAGCTCCGCCTACTGAATGGCTAATCCATGGCCACATAACTCTACCGGTCACTACTTTTCAGTTTCAATATTGCCTTGAACAACGGCAGGCGGGCAAATATGAAAAAATGGGTAAGGAATACATTAAGGAATCCTGGGATTTACCGTATAGATTTCGATGCCGGAGTGGGGATCGAGAAGCGTTTCTAAGTGGTACAAGCTGCAAGAGCACTTTGAGCGGTTCTCTCATGTGCCGGGACATTTCATTGCATGGGGCGTTTAATGGATCGATAGCAAACTTGTCCTGCCACATGAAAGGGACTCCAGCTGCCGTGATTAAACCGGTATTCGAGCTGCTCTCAAATGGGAGTTACTTGATGCTGAACGATCAAGGTTGCTGTGGTATGCTTCTTGGCATTGCCTATCTGGTCACTGTGAACTCCAGGGTTACTTGCTGTATGCAAGTATTGTTCCCCCAACAAGCACAGTCAGGGAGGCCCCGTTATGGCCTTCATTGAATGTTTCCTTTATACAATTTGATACTTTGAGCTGACTGAAAGCCATGCTTTTACAGCAGACCGTACCCTTAACCTCCACTCCTCCTCCTTTGATCTTCAAATCGCAAGGACCTCGACTGAGATACAGGCACTTATACGTACAAACTGCCCCATTCATTTCGCAGAAATGGTGGGTCGTATCTTTAATATGTCTGATACGAGTGGTATTGTACACCTATTTAAGACCATAAGGTCAGGACTTGTAGTGTGGTTTGTGGCCTCATTGTCTGCATTGCTAAGTTAGCTTAGGCTGGCTGCCATGATGCCTTTTTGCACACGTTACTTTGTGACTTTGTTTTTCCAGCCTCGGCTTGTGCCCGGCTATATTAGAACTGTCTGCCTTTTTGCCTTTCACCTTTTCTCCTGTTCCCTGTGGGTTTCGTCTGCACAACATGTACAAGGTCGAAAAACAACGTCCCTTGTTCTTGCTGATCTGGTCAGCCCCTCGCACTTAGACATAACACAAAATACAGCTGCACTGGAAGAATTCGTGTGCTTTTAATATTGTGATGTCGCTGTTTGTGACACTTGGAGAAAAACCTTTCCAGGGAGAAGAGCTGTGCTTGTCTGATGATGTAAACCTTGCATCTAGATATTGAGGTATGAGGGTTCGCCTGACAACGCCCAGAGGTCTTCTATTTTTATAATAAACTAGTTAATAGCACGGGGAGGGTGGTACGGCCATTTAGCCCTATATCCACTGCTTTATGACATGCTTTCCCCGTTTGTATTCTATGGAATTGTAACTATGCTTCTTATTTTATCATTATGCATTATGCTGATAGTACTGACACGTGTACTGTATCTTAGAGCACGATAGTTGAAATAAACATTTTAAACTATACTGTGTCTCTTATTACGCACGTTGTGGACAAGTATGAGTGAGTTATGAAAGGGTGTTCTTGCTCCCGCGAGTCCTGAGAGAGAGAGACTGTGTTCTGGGTTGTCTAATCATTGGTAGCATCGCTGCTAATGAGACGCTAAAGCTAGTCGGATTGGGATTGTGGGTACTACGGTGCATGGTTGGTTCACCACTATACTCCGAGGTCCTATTATCCTGTGCATAGCTCTGTTTATGTGCAGAATCCCTACAACATGGCGCCACCAACGTAGTGGGCTGCTTATCTGCAAGACGCTTGAGTAGTGCTTGTGCTTGTCCACAACACCCTTCGCATACGCTTCCGGAAACGTGTGTGAGGGTGATACCTCCTGTATTGACGTTTTTATAGGTTTTTTCAAGCTTGAAGTTATTAAAAGATGTTTAAGTAAACCCTATATTGTGCTGCCTCATATTAGGTTGTCGATCATTTCTGGTCTTAATGGCGGATATAAATATACCGGCACATAGCCGCGCTGCGCTCTGGGCTCATTTACTGGCTTACGGAGTGCCTGACGCGGGTGTCGCACTCATCTTTGTGGTGCAGGCTGACCCGGCTCACCACTTTGAGGTATTTTACTCTTGGGTCACTTTTCCGGCGGTGGATGGAACGGACGATTTGTTCCATGAGTACACTCTCACTGCCCTACCCAATGCTTATCGGCCTTATCAGGCTCTCGAAGTACCACTTACGGCATGGCAACACCGTATTTGGTTTAATGGTGCCCTCCCACATCCGGTCACTCCGGTTCGTTTAGGCCCCTTATCAATAGACGGGGCCACTTGGCCAGTTTTGGCCGGGTATACCCCACATCCGCGTTATTTGACGCTTGCGGTTGCTGAACTGCGTGAATTACATACGTCTTTGATACGCGTTCACAGAGCTTTAGTACAGTATGTTACAGGCAACGTTCAGGGAGCCCCTCCTGGAGTTGCGGTGCATCCAGCTGGACCGGGCGGTGTAACCATAAGTCCCGTCATGGTTAATTCGGTGATGGACAAGCGCCCACAAAATAAGGATGATTTGCCTTATTGGCTTGCAGAAAAATTTGACCAGCTGGAGGCAGTTTTTCCAAATATTTCTCCTGTGGAAAAACACAGGATTTTGACGATTAGTTTGCCGAGAGACTTAATTCCCGAGTTGGTAGAATGCAACAACTGGGGCAAGGTATTCGCAGCTGTGTATGCGAAGTGTTTCGGCACTCCTTCCATGACAGTTCTCCCCTCTGTAATTAAACGAGTGCAGGATGAGCATGGCCCTGAAGCGGCTGTGGAATTGGGGATGAGACTGGTGGGGGTGTTCGATGTAGTGGCTGATCTGATCCTTGCGAACGTCAAGGGCGATGCAGTTAACTTTCAAGTAGCTAATGCTTTGGCTTTGGTCCCAGAACCGGACAAGCCACGCGAATTACCGAAAATTATTGCACAGGCTTATAAAACCATTGGCCCCAATAGTCTGGGAGTTAAGCCTTTTGCTAAAACGCAAACTCAATCACAGCCACAACAAAAAACTCAATCTGAGAAAGATGAGAAACCGTTCTTTACTAAAAAGAACTGGAGGTTGAAGAAATAGGGTAAGCAACAGAAAAAACGAGGGTCGCGTGGCGCATCCCCGGTTTCCGTATCTTCTGAACGCACTTATGATTTGCGCGACAGAGCGAGAATTAAATCTCCAGAGAGATTTCAAGTCCCTGATCCGCGTTCTCCTCGTTCTTCACAGGCACCATCGACCTCCCAGACTGGTGGAGGAGAACACCAGGATAGAGGCAGGGGTCGTGAGGCACCTCAGGGACGAGACCAACCTCGACAACAAGTCCGAGGGAAACCAGAAGACTTTCCACGTTCTCGCCCACAGTTTCAGAAGAAGAAAGTTGCAGCTTTAACAGCGAGGTATGCCACAGACCGTGAGAACGCGACTCCTGAATTGGACGTGGGCAGTGACGCTCCTAGACAGCGCAGCGGAAGTTACCATAGTGCGGGAGCCACTACGTCCTCATGTGGAGGCGACAGCAACTGACACATTCATTACTGTCGAGACAGCTGACACCAGAGTGGCACCCCCTGACAGACTATTTAATATTGTCCTTCAAATTGAATGTGACATTGAGCGTGTTATTAAAGGGATTTTTTGGGAGAATCTGACCTCTTCTTAAGACATTTTGTTGGCAGAGGCGGATTGGCCGCCCCCATTCGTACTTGCTGCGCGTAGAGGGGAGGAGGTAATCCTTCCGAGCTTTTCTCATCATGTCCCCAAGTACAAAGCGGAGGCTCTCGCAGCTGAATGGGCTGGGGCCCTGGCTCCGGTGTTATACCGTAATCACGTGGGCTGGGATGAAGTCTCTCCCCCCCATGATATTCCTTTGTGGTCGCTGCCACAGCCGCAACCCCAATATCCCATCCGGCGGGAAGCTAAAGGTCCCGTTTCCGACATTCTGACACAGTTAGAATATCAAGGAGTAATAGAAACATGCGTATCACCAATGAATAATCCCCTTTTTGCGGTTTCTAAACCCGATGGATTGTACCGCCTAGTATTGGATTACCGACATTTGAACTCTCATTGTCAGACCTCTGCGGTACAAAACACCCACAGTTCTGCGCTTGTAGACAGTCTTGTTCGTAAAAAATATAAAATGGCTCTTGACAAATCCAATGGATTTTACACGCACAACTTGTCCCCGGAGTGCAGCCAATGGAGCGCTTTCACTTCCGGTGGTAAACAGTTCAAATTTCGGCGTTTGCCCATGGGCTACAAGAACAGCCCGGGTGTCTTCGCCGCCCGTGTTGTCTCTTTGTTGAACAGCATAGACCCAGATGCGTGTTCGTACGTCGACGATATCTATCTGACAGACGACGAATTATGGCCGCATCTTTCCCGAGTGGACCGCATTATTCTTGAATTTGCGGTCTTAGGATACAAATTTAATTTTGCCAAATCTCACATTGCTGAATTTACCGTTTTGATTTTGGGCTATGAGCTCAACAATGAAGGTAAGGGCTTAGCTCCCCATTTCTTGGAGAAGTGCGTACTTTTGCGCCCTCCAACCACCCTGAAGAAGCTTCAGTCATTACTGGGTTTTCTAAATTTTGGGCGTACCTACATTCCTGAATATGCCCAGCGTATCAAGCCTCTATATGCCTTGATACAGCCCAACTTTTCGAAGTCAGCCTGGCTTCCTGAGCATTCCTCGATACTGCACTCTTTGCAGTCTGATCTACTTGAATCTAAATTCTTGTTGACTCGTGATAAGCACACAAACCTGGTGATTAGAATTGTGCCAGGGGCAGTGGGTTTCACGTACTTAACCTTTAACGAAGGTGACACAGTACCGATTGCATACAAGTCACATCTCTACACTTCAGCTGAGTTGCGCTTTTCCTCTGTGGAGAAAGTTTTGACTGCAGTGCAAATGGCGATTCTGAAGGAACGCGCACTGGCACAGGGAAAACGCATTTTAGTGGTAACACCATATCCTGCCCTTGAGGCAGTGACAAAAGCAAGTGTCCCGAACTCTAAGGCTTTGCACCCCCGTTGGATACAATGGGCTACATCTCTGACGTCTCCGGATGTCACTTTTATCTTTGATTCCTCTCTCCAGACACAGGAGTTCTTACAGTATGAATTTGTTCATCCTCCTCCTCTGTCTTTGCTACCGCTTGAGGAGTACGAATGTATTATATATACTGATGGTTCGGCTCAACCGGCCACGGGTTCCAAGCATGCTCATTCCGCAGCATGTGCTATTGTTGCAGGTACCATGGTGAACGGTGAGTTCAAATCGACTGTAGTTCACACACAGGCACTAGGAGATAGTACTGCACAATTGGCCGAGCTGCGCGCTTTGGTGCTCGCACTTGAGTTCGCTGATCCAGACGTGACGACCCTTATTGTATGCGATTCTTACTACTGTGTTCAATCTTTCAATGACAATCTATTCTTTTGGTCGCAAAACGACTATAGAGATGCAAGAGGCAGCACAATTAAGCATAAGATGCTTTGGGTTCGAGTGGCAGATCTTAAACAACATCTGCCTCTCACACAGGTGATTCACACTCTTGGCCACCAGCGTGTGGGCGCCCACGCTGTCGGTAATGGTTTGGCAGATGAAGCTGCCAAATCAGCAGTAGCCACATGCTCTGTAGCAGCAGTTACAAGATCCATGACTAAAATAGATAATGATATTTTGGCAGCTATTGCTGCAACAAAGGAAGGTGCTAATTACCCACGGGGTTTCCCTTCCAAATACTCTTATCAATTAGGTCCCGAACAGGTTCCTTACGTAAGAATTCTGGACGTTGGTGATCGGCTGATTCCCAATGCGGACCGCAGACCTTCCTTGATAACGGCCGCACACGAAGGCTTGGCTTTGGCCCATGCTGTCGTGTCTGCGACGGTTTCCATCTTGCAGCAGCGTTAATGGTGGCGTGGTTTATATAAACAGACCCGTACTTATGTGCTTTCTTGTGACGTTTGTCAGCAAATTAAGCCTTCAACGGTTACACGACCACCACAAACACCGCTCTGCATTTCTAACAGACCTTTTGGTTGTGTTTACCTGGATCACTGCGGTCCATTTTCTTCTGACACTGCATATAAGTACATCTTGGTTGCAGTGGATTCATGCACATGTTTCATATGGGTTTGGCCACAACGGAGTGCTGACGCTCGAAATGTCATAAGGGATTTGCGTGTCTTTGTGGGAATTTTTGCCTGTGGCACCTTCCATTCTGACCAAGGTCCGGCGTTCGCCTCTAAGGCGTACAAGGACGCAATGGGGTCACTGTGGGTGCGGGTGAAATTTTCGTCTCCATATCGGCCTGAGGGCAATTCGATTGTTGAACGAATGAACCGTGACTTAAAGCAATCCTTGACAGCTAGAGTCTTAGGTACTGGCAGGAACTGGCTGGCCCACTTGTATAGTGTACAACGTGCACTTAATAATCTCCCTAGAAGACCTCTGGATGGGCGGACCCCATACGAAATGCTCTTTGGCATCCAAATGTTTGTGCCTGACCTTGATGGTCTAGACATGGTGGCGCAATCCGCAATCTTTGACGTAGATAATCATTCTACTATGTTGCAGGACTTACAAGAAGACTGTGACAAACTTGCAAATGAACATTTACCTTCAGCCACAGACGCTGCGCTGCAGATT
The DNA here is from genome assembly GCA_963921515.1 of Calotriton arnoldi. NCBI lineage: Eukaryota > Metazoa > Chordata > Amphibia > Caudata > Salamandridae > Calotriton > Calotriton arnoldi. The sequence continues at coordinate 2,191,300 of CAWUFW010001940.1, read as the reverse complement.
CCGGTTGCCGGCTGGCTTCCGAAGGTTGGAGATCTGGTCCGAGAGAAGGTGGAGAACAAAAAAGAATTTGGCCCCTCTTATCGTGCACCGGTTCCAGTCCTTGGCTTGAAGGGTACTCGTACAGTCATCTTACCACCGCTTCCTGGTCGCAAAGACAACAGATACATCTCAGTGGACAATGTCAAGCTACAACATCTGGCCGATTCTGAATAGCGTAGCACCAGCTGTCTCTTATCCAGCCATTTCTAGGACACATGTTTGTGGCCCTCCAGCCCACACGGTCCCTGATGTTGCCATTGAGATGGTAGATTTGCCTGATCGCCTGCTCGACTACCCGGATTCCCCCTGCAACGAGGAGACCGAGTATACATACCCCGCCAACGAGTCAGTGGCTCACTTACCAACAACGCCACTGAGCCCAACCCGTTATTCCTTTGATTCGGCTTCCACCTCATCACTTATCCCGTCCAGCTTCAGTATTTTTATATCCTGGTTCAGAGACAATTTTTTGATCCCACCATGGACATACATCTGGTTGGTACTATTCCTGATTTTTCTGTTCATGTCCATTGGCTTTGTGACAGTTTTTTTTCTACTCATCAATGGTCACTATTTGCCAGAAAGCTCTGCAGTGAACTGTGTCGCTGGGACTTTGGCTCCACATTCTTCTTCGCACATCATGAAGCGTGACCACACTTTTGTGAACATTTCAGCTTTCCCAGTCGCTGATGGCATGGGATGCGGTAAATTTCCAAATTCATGGACCAACCGAAATTATTAATGTACCGCATGTCCTCCGTGTTTCAATGGGTGATGTCGTTAAAAGTAATATTCATGCTGACGATTGGGATGACGATTGGGATGTGCATGCCGTTGAATCGTTATTTACTGATTTGAAATATTATGCTGCTTTTAATGCTGAAGATCTGTATTTAAATTCTGCAAGTTATGCTGACTTATATTGTTACCAGCATTGGGGCAACCACTTTCTCCATAAACCAAGTGCTCTTCGGGGTGCTTTTAATTACACCCAATGGGAACATTGTCCGATCCCTCTGCCAGGTAGCTCCCAAACTCTTAGAGGTAAATTTACTTACTTTACAGACTTTGATAGATCAAACCCTGGGTCCTATTACTTTAAATTAAACACTTCGTCCACTCAGAAGATCATGTTGACCCACACTAAACTGCTATATTCGGGTTCCTTTTTGAACGCGTTAGCGGTGGGTGGTTATGAACACTGGCAGGACACCATTGACTTAAAATCTATATGGGTCACCAAATCATGGCAGGTACGCGGCACGGGAGCCTTACACCGTGCTTGCCTAATCCCGGCCCAAATTTTATTTTTAAATCATAAAATCTATCAAACAACGTGTTGGGGTTTGGCTACTTCCAAACAATTAAATGCCCCATCCATTCCCGTATTGTCTTCTACTCCCCACGAGAGCTTGCATTTCAATATTTCCCTTGCCACTTTGCAAGCTTTGTTTCAAAACAATTCGTTTAATGTCTCTACGTTTGTTCAGTCACCCTGGTTGGCTTGGCCCATAGCATCAAATGTCTGCCAACTCCGTTTTCATGACTCGGCTCCTGGTTACAAACAGGATAGACCGGATCCGAGGTTTTCTGACTCTCGTACTGTTACAACATATTCTGTTGGTAAATTGTGTAAACAGTGGTTGCAGCACTCTTCCTTAGATTCTGTTAAACAACATTTATCCCTCCTATCAGGCAACATTGATCTGTCCGATTTTGTTTTGGGGCCTCGTGGTCCTCGACCTAAGAGATTCATTTATGAAACTTACAATGAACTCTGGAAGCTTTCGCAAATTGAAGCTTCTTCCCGTCTTCGGGAAATCGATCAAGCAAATTTAGAAAAAGTGCTTGCTGTTGTTGACAATAGTATTAATACCCTGTCTTCCCGCATTTACACATTAGAGAATATTGTTTCCTCTGTTGTTGATATTGTACAAGATGATGTATCTGTGTTATATCATGGTCAAAATCAATTGCGTTCAGTGATGCAGTTTGCATGGACATTGCAGACACTTAATGGGTAAAGTTCCTTGGCATTTTTTGAACACCTCTGCCTTATTCTTGCCGTTTAATTTAAGTGAGAAACAGCAATTCATGTCCATGAAGGATGCAACATACACTCTCTTGCATATCGAGAAGATAGAACCATTACCATTCTCTGTGGCGGAGTTGGACTCTGCAGTGTGGCTAGTTCACTGGGTTATCGCCTTGCCTTTTTCTTTATTTGAGTTCAGTTCATGCATGAAACATTATCCTGTGGGCCGTTTTCAGCCCTTAGGCGGTGCCTTCCTGCATGAACTTTGGTCCCTGCCTTAGGAACTTTGGTAAATGCCTTAGGGACGGAAAAGAAGTTTTTCTCACAGGAGAGTCATGCGATTCTACTATGGGTCATTCCCTGATTTGTAAAAACATTAAATTGCATGGGGCTTGTAATGTTTCGGCTCCTAATCTTGCTTGTGTTTTAAAGGGCATTCCTGCTCCTGCTATATCACCTACTTTCACTGTGCTTGCAAATGGTAGCTATCTCCTTCTGAATAATCAGGACTGCTGTGGAATGCTGGCCGGCATCCCCTATATTGTAACTGTTTACCACCGGGTTGTGTGCTGCAAAAATGTGCTTTTTCCTCCCCCGCACAACATAATAGATAGTTCCATTTGGCCTTCCATTCCGACTTTGAAGGCAGATTTCAATAAATTGAGCAGAATAAAGGCGCTATTATTGAACCAGGAGGTTATGCTCACATCCGCACGGGAGACATTCATCCTCCAGGTGGCTAGTACCCACAGTGAAATACAGGCTCTTTTGAACACAAACCTCCCACAACATTTCGGTGAGCTGATTCACCGTGTTTTCAATGCATCACGCACAGAAGGTCTTGAGCACTTTTTTAAAGTTGTGGGCTCTGGCCTTGTTACCTCCTTTCAAACTATCTTTGGTGTAATACCGGCTTTTATTCATTCCATTTTTTCCAGCGTCTTTGGTGGCTTTCCTTTGATCCTCGCCTTAGCGGCTGGTATATTGCTTTTGGTCTGTTTGCTACGCAATGGCTGCACTTCCTGGGGGCCTCCTCAACCAAGGTCGACTCCGGATGCTCCGTGAATGCATCCTCATCGGATTCGGCATCCTACCATTGGCGACACTCAGTGTGTCCTATAGACTCTCTTTTGCTTTGTGTATTTCACTTGCGTGCAACCTGTGATGTCTTGCATCCGATGTCCTTTCTCTTGGTCCTTGGATTTTTGCCTTTCCAATACGTCTCTGTCGGACCCGGATTTTGGCCAGTTGATGGGTCCCTTAGAGGCCCATGAACGGGACTGTTCCGGTGAGGGCTTAATGGCGCATGCGGCTGCACTTGGAATTTTGGCGCAATGGGATGTCTCGGCGGCTGCTCAGACTCTCCTACGACAAAGTTATATTGAGTATCACGCAAGTTGTCCCGCAATGCTGATCAGTGCTCCCTCTTGTGAGGAACATGAATGCAGTTTTGATTTGTTGAACTGGATGGCGTCTCTTTTTTCTGACGATTCCAACGATGTCCTCTTGGAAGGTGTGGCGTTTTTCTGCACTTACACTCTATTGGATTAGGGGGCCTCCGCTTTCAGCGTCCTGTCGCACTGGAATTTTTTATCCTGCATTTATTTTTTTTCCTCCCATTCATTGAGCTTCATTGGGGACTATTCCAAAATAGACATTTCCGTTCTGCTCCATCTATCTGAACTCTGTTTTCGTTCTCTGTCTTGGCCTATGGACTGCCCAGGGGAGGGTGTATTGTGGTTTGTGGCCTCATTGTCTGCATTGCTAAGTTAGCTTAGGCCTGGCTGCCATTATGCCTTTTTGCACACGTTACTTTGTGACTTTGTTTTTCCAGCCTCGGCTTGTGCCCGGCTATATTAGAACTGTCTGCCTTTTTGCCTTTCACCTTTTCTCCTGTTCCCTGTGGGTTTCGTCTGCACAACATGTACAAGGTCGAAAAACAACGTCCCTTGTTCTTGCTGATCTGGTCAGCCCCTCGCATTTAGACATAACACAAAATACAGCTGCACTGGAAGAATTTGTGTACTTTTAATATTGTGATCTCGCTGTTTGTGACACTTGGAGAAAAACCTTTCCAGGGAGAAGAGCTGTGCTTGTCTGATGATGTAAACCTTGCATCTAGATATTGAGGTATGAGGGTTCGCCTGACAACGCCCAGAGGTCTTCTATTTTTATAATAAACTAGTTAATAGCACAGGGAGGATGGTAAGGCCATTTAGCCCTATATCCACTGCTTTATGACATGCTTTCCCCGTTTGTATTCTATGGAATTGTAACTATTCTTCTTATTTTATCATTATGCATTATGCTGATAGTACTGGCACGTGTACTGTATCTTAGAGCACGATAGTTGAAATAAACATTTTAAACTATACGGTGTCTCTTATTACGCACGTTGTGGACAAGTATGAGTGAGTTATGAAAGGGTGTTCTTGCTCCCGCGAGTCCTGAGAGAGAGAGACCGTGTTCTGGGTTGTCTAATCATTGGTAGCATCGCTGCTAATGAGACGCTAAAGCTAGTCGGATTGGGATTGTGGGTACTACGGTGCATGGTTGGTTCACTACTATACTCCGAGGTCCTATTATCCTGTGCATAGCTCTGTATATGTGCAGAATCCCTACAACAGACTTCTTAGCACCTTTCAGACAATGCTCGGAGTCATCCCAAACTTTATACACTCCGTATTTGGAAGCATTTTCGGAGGTCTACCTCTGATCCTGCTATCAATAGCGGGAGTGCTGATTGTCATTTACCTACTACGCAATGGACGGCCCAATTACCAACGAGATGGCAAAAGCGCTCCTGGAGCGGAAATACCGTGAACGCATGGTACAACATCTGGGCACACCTCGCCTGAGGGAACTAAGCGCCTCTTGGTTCCTATCGTTTAGACCAGTCTGGATGGACTGCATCCTACCTGTTCTTCGATGCCTGTTTTGCGGTGAAGAATGCGTGTTGGACCTCTGTCTGACACTTGCAACGGACACGCCTGCGTACTTGAATACCAGGCTGGAACCCTTGAGGGCCCATGCTCGGCAATGTCCCCAGCGTATTCCCATCTTGATGGCTGCATTCCTCGAGAATCCCCAGGTGCCTTTTACAACTGGGGTAAGCTTTAGCTCCACCACTAGCACCGAGGTATCGACTACAGCACCGGCTGCCTCTACACCAGCGATTGGCAGTACTGAATATCATCTGTGCTCCATTGACGTACTCTGTGAGGTGTTACAAGGACCGTCCCCTGCAGCAGCAAGCAGCGATGATGTTGCGTCTCCCAGCCAGGACATTTAATCTGTAATTGGCTCATCGTGTGCTGGAAAAAAATTTGGATTTTTTCATTTTCTCTAAAATTAACTAAATTTGGAACACTTCCTAAAAATTGACACTTTCTCGCTGAAAAGCATGGCCTTTTGACGCTTGTAGACATTCAACTTATATAAACGAACTCAATTAGGACTGTGGCTTAAGTGACAATTCCAAACAACTAATTTTCATAGTAAGATTTTTAATTTTTACCCTTTTTTAAACTGTTTTTTAAAATGATTTTAAAAACAAGATTTTAACGAGGCTCATTGAAAAATGTTCTATGCACTACTATCTAGTAAAGAGAATAGTCCTCTAGTATTTTTATCATTGTTGACTGTTCGGAAGAGGAGTGGGTGTTATGTTTCATATAGGTACCCTAATATAGGCGCGGGTAACATCATTCCCCTTTACCTACATTACCTCCCCTACACTACACTGTAACGAGTCTTTTAGGATTGAACCTTTACCTAGTTCTAGTCCTGGGTGCAGAAGGAGGGTGTCTCCTGAACAATAGAGTCCTATAACTCCATCAATAGATTCACACAGTATGAATGGATATTCATAAGGGTTCTTAGAACCAAGGCTGGGGCTACACCACCTTCCTCCCCAAAACTACGTACACAGTTCATCCCATACGTCATCCTCAAATCCAACTATGGCTAATACAAGCAACAAGGGACAAAGGAGCCCTAGATACTTTCTGTATAAATATAGCACTTCTTGCTAGTATTAGTCAGAGGGAACCGAGACTTCCAGGCCGACACACTGACCAGAGACGCTGAGGCTCCTGCATGCAGACGCTCCAGCTGACAGTGGTCTGAACATCCCTCGCGGGGTGTCCAGCTCGAGACCAAGAAGGGCTCCTACATTCTCACTTCAGGTAATGGGGTTCGACTAAATCCTAGAGGGATTCTTGGCTTTACACCTACTCACATGCTAGGTACACTTAGGTACATCTAGATAGGCATCGTAGGAGTACGCGCTTTCTTTTATCAATGCATTTTATATTGATGTATTTATTCATGCGTAATGCAAGATGGTAGAACTGTACTATCCATTTATATTCATAGTACTGCTAATCATATACCTCTGCTACTGTCTAATGGTTGTTGCAGCTCATATATTCTACACGAGAATAACAACTGTTCAATAAACCCTTATTGAAACGCCCAGGCTGTTTATTCTGTGTATCTCTGAAACAAGATAAGTGAGCACGAGTGACTGAGCGCAAAGTAGTACATTGTTTCCACGATCCTGAGGGATCAGGGTTGTCATGTTCTAAGGTTGCCAGAAACTAATCTCTCCGCGATAAGAGGAGACACTAGTGGCACTGTGAGCTATCTTATGCAAACAGGCTAACATTCTCAGTGGGGGTGCTCAGAGTTAGTCTGCCACCAAACCCACAGTTTATGTTATCCGAACGCGCAGGTCCTGTATGGGTAATATAGGAACTACACGACAGTATTGCTTATAATTGAGATGCCAATCTAATAGTACCCCCAGGTATTTGAATGTTGCCACCTGGTCCAAGTTGCTGCTATTTGCCAACAAGGTGAATTTGGGTTGTTTTTTGTGAAGACTTGAAATGCACACAACCTTTGAGTTTTTCGAAGTTAATGTCTAATTGAGCGATTGTTATATATTCTACTATCTGGGTGATCAGCCGCTGTAGGCCTCGGGGTGTTTTGCTGAGCAGAACAATGTCGTCGACATATTGCAGGCTTGCTGTTGGGGCATTACCCAGTGTCGGGGGGGTCTCCTTGTGTTAAGTTGAGGTGGTTCTCTAGATCTGCTGTATAGATGTTAAACAGGCAGGGAGCCAAGACACACCCTTGTTTTAAGCCATTGGTGGTTGAGATTTTGTTGGTTAAACTTCGACCATACCCCAATTTTATTTGGACCCACGTTCTTGAGTAGAGGTTGATGATCGCATCAAGCAATTTAGCAGGAGCTCCCCAAGCTTTCATTTTTGTTCATAGCTTGTGTGGGCATGGGGACAGAAGGCTCTCAAGACTGTGTCGTTGCAAAGAGGGTTTTATTTTATACAGGCGCTTTCTTCTGAGAGAAGCCAGAGTTAAGACGCGTGGCAATGCTTCTTGTCCGGGTCCGCTTCACTTTAGCTTCCTTCTAGGCATCACAGGGCCTGGTCGGGGTCTTTATCCGATGTCCTTTGCAAGCCACGCTTCTCCTGAAGCGTGGCGAGGCGCAGCATGGGTACGGTGGCCTCCTGGCTGCTTCAGTTCGCTGGTTCTCTCTGTGGTTTGTGGTCCCGGCTCTGATACCGCCAGCGTGGTTCTTCGGTCTCTCGCTCCCGCGTCGGTCGGCTGCTCTCTTTTGCTCAATCCGGAAGCGAGCTTCTCCTCGGCTTTGTCGTCCTCACCCCTTATTGGCCAATGACTGCTGACGTCAGTGAGGGAGGCGGTCTGCCCATTGTCTGCAGCTTGTTTAAAGAGCCCGCTCTCCCATATCGAAGTGTCCGCTTTAGGCGTGGTGAAGGTGCCTGCGTTCCATTCCTCCTGCTGGGACATAAGAGGCATGGTAACAGAGGGCACAGACCACCACTCCGACTCCACACCTGGTTCACAGGGCGCATTGTGACAGCTTGGTTCTGGGAACCTTTTGAAAGTGGCTTTAAGCTCTACAAAGCACGCATGGAGGAAGCTTGATTTAGCGATGGCTCGGTCAGGCAAGAACGTAACTGCTGATAGATTTGTTAGGGTGCTCATCCCTGCGCGGAATCCTGTTTGTGTTTTAGGGATGAGATTTATGCTGTTGACCCAATCCTCTAGGTCAGTCAATAGGTTTGAAGACTTATATCTTGGCCTCAACATAGATGAGTGCTATTAGTCTATAGCTGGTTGGGTCTGAACGCACCCCTGTTTTGTATATCGGTTGGAGAATACTTCTTCGCCATGAGTATGGAATGGTACTTGTCTCCAAGACATAGGTGAACAGGGGGGTTAGTTCTGTGTACCAGAAAGCTGGAACTTTTTTGAAAAAGGCATTGGGCAGGCCATTTGGCCCTGGGGCCCAATCAGATCTTTGATGTTTTATGGCATTCAATACCTGCTTTTGTGTGATCTGTGGATGATACTGCTTTGAGTCGATCCTTGATGTTGCATGTACTCCCAGCTGCACGTGGTCTTCTGAGTGACTATCTTGGGTCTTAAGGGGATTTGTCGTTGTTGGTAGGCAGATTTTGATGTCTGTTTTTGAAATATTTTTGAGCGCTGGGGCCTTGGAGCTCGTTCTCCAGATGGAGGCCGACTGGGCCATTTTCGGTGTTTCGCTGATGATTGCTGTACTGGAGTGAGACACCTTGTTATATATAGTTGCTATGTGGGTGCTCCAAGTAAGTTCTGTTATATCTGAGTTAAAGTGTCGATTTTTACCATTTAGCAAGATGTTAATATTCGCCCAGAAACGTTTTGAATTTCTTTGCTGGCTGGCATGGAGTATTTTCAACCACATTTGCTCTTTATATGTGCGCTTTACCACCCTAATTTCCTTTTTAAAGTCTCTTTTCATTTTTGCAATGCTTGCAAATGAGTACTGAGTTGGTTGTAAACCCTGGGAGCTCATTGATCTTAGATGTTTATTTAGTTGTTTTTTTTTATCCTTAGGTTATGTGTGAACCAGGCTGAGCCAGTGCTCCCAGATACTTTATGACTGGGGATGCTATTGATGGAGCAGAATAAATGAAAAACTTTTAACCTCCTAATATTTTCGTAAAATAATTAATAAACATGTTCGTTTAAGTAAATAACCAACAATGTATGTTACATGTTAAGGGTTAAAGGTAACACGCTATTCCGTGTGCAAATTAATCAACTTATAATTGTTTACGTGTCTAACATAACATAATATTTGCGTACTAATTAAATAATAAACGCATGATCTGTGCTTTTAAATAAAACGTGTGGTTGCAAAATAAAGCGATGGTAAGTAAGGGACAGCTTTATATGTTGCTTTTTGCTAGGTAATACCTAATTGGGGTACGTAGAAAGACGGGAGGGAAACGAAAGGGTTTATATTTCTTTGTTTTAACAATATTTTGTTTATCTTTGAAAATAGTGCGCTTAGGCCTGTCGAGCAGCGATATAAAATGGCCGCCTGTTGCTAGAGTACGCATGAGCGGGGGACCATGTGATAGAGGAGAGAGGCTGTGGAAAGGGATGATCACGTGCTGGTGCTGAGAGGCTAAGATGGAAGTATGGTCAAGGCTGTTGTGACCTTTCTGAGCAGATGTGTGCCAAGATGATCAGCAAGAAGCGTGAGAAGTCCAACTGAATCAATAGACGGAACTGTTAAACCCAAAATGTAGCAGAAAAAGATACAAATTGGACTGATCGAAACGGATGAGCAATGACATAAACTGTGGGAAACGATGCAAGCATGGACATTCCACTAGCAACTGGTTAAGACCAGGAAGTTTGATTAAAATGTATATGGGCCTAAGTTTTGACCAATGAGAAAGAATCACGCCATGAAGAAGAAACATTTTATTCTGTAAGCTAGAATTAGGGTATAAGAAGACCTACTCTTGGTGGGAGGGGTTAGTTGCTGCGGGAGTTGCTGGGATGCTGGTTAGATGCTGGAGAAGTTAGATGCTGTAGATGGGTGAAGTCGCGGTTGCTGATGCTGACGAGCTGATGCTGCTGCTGCTATTTTCCTTATCCAGTTGAGTATAAGATGCTGCTTTAGGAGAATTTTTCCTGATAGATTTTTATTTTAGAACTATTAGATTTTCCCCAGATAGATAGATTGATCTTTAGAGTTCTCACTATGATAACCTTATTTTTCCGTCTAATAGATATGCATTGCAATTTCAATTTATTCTTATATTGTTGATAAATGTAATGATCTGAATAATAAGCTTAATCTCATTTCTTGCATCAAAACTTTATATAAACTTTATTATTCTTTAAACAAATGACTCGGTGATTCTTTAGCTCAATGATTAAAATGAAATGTTAAAGAGTTTATTGTGATTGAGCTGGTCTTAATCACCATCAACTGATTCCTACTAGTTGGTCCATCGACCAATGAGCGGAATACCTTAAAGCAAATGAGAAATATTATGTCATGATAAAAGAGGTATCCCGTCTCCTTCCAGCGAATCGTTTTCTCCTAGGTTAATGACGGAGGAAATCCAGGGAATAAATGAGTAAGTGAATGTATATGCGGTGTTATGGGCCCCACCGTCATATGGATATAGTGTGTGTGTTAGAGGAATAGTTGCACCTGGATGACCAAAGCATAAAAGGAGAATTATTTTTATTGTTAGCGCTGGATCAGATTTCTTGGTAGCAGAGTTATGGTTACTATAGATTAGTTTGGTGATTATTGATTATTGATTATTGATAAGTTCATGTCTAACACTTTTTGTTGAAGTCGCGTTATGTTATATGTAAGTTTTCACGCTTCTGGGAAGTAGGAAGTGGAACACGTGTGGCAAGAGAAGTCACATGGAATTGTGCATTGTCTGAGTTCATTTTTGGTGATAACACAGGTTGTGTTATGATAGGGACATTTTCCGTATAAAAGGTGTGTAAGCGAAATAGTGATCGGTTTTCTTGTGAAACTTTGGCTTAATTCTCAGGAGCAGTATAGTCTCCACATGTGTTTTATCCCCAGAGAAACGGGTTTACTGATTGCTTGAAAGAAGGGTAAGGTAGAGGGAAGTACTACTTTATCGGCGAAACTAAAAAATTCTGTGGTAGGGTAGAGGTAAGCGCTGCCTACTGGAAAATACAGGGTTCTTGTGTAAATGGTCAAAGCTATCTCTTTGGTTTAGCGAATCAGACAATGGAAATGTGTTTTAAATGTTGTAACTAACAAAGAATTGTTGAAAAAGAAATTGCCGATAAATTTTGTAAAGGAGGGGTCAAGAGCAGAAGTGACGTAGACAAGAGTCGCGCTGGAATTGGACAGTGCGCTAGTCACATGGAAACAGGAGCAGAACTGACGTAGACAGAAGCCGCGCTGGGATTGGACAGTGCGCGGTAGACAGAAATCGCTCTGATTGGAGCATTGGTGTGAGTCGCGCTAGTATTGGTTGGAATAACGCATAGAGAACAGTGTTGAATTGCGGATCATTTAAGGAGAAAAGAGGTTGTGAATCATGTCGTATTATGAGTATGGTAGAGAGAAAACGTCATGGATGACGAAAGTTAAGAACTTCTTTAAGAAAGACAAAAAGGTAGTGACTAGAGAGGGACAAATAATTCCTCCGCCGAAATCACCAGCTTCACATATGATGCTGAAATATGGATATCATACATGCATATGGTTAGAAAATTGGACAAAATATACCAAGAATGATGGAGCATTGGCTTTCCCTGAGAATGGTTCATTTAATGTAGCTGTACTTCGGAACTTGAGAGAAAAGATGGCAATGTTAGAACCAAGACCTAGACCGACACAGTTTGAAGCTTTAACGGAATGGGAAGATGAGATGTATGAGCGAGAGAGATTCAGAGGATTAAAGAATCATGAGTTTGTGCCTGGAAGGTTATGGGGAGTAAATCATGAGGACAGAATAAAGCGTTGGAGATGTGCTAACATGACAGGAGGTTTGTTTCCAGCTTTTGCAGTTGAGGAAGAAGCAAAGAGAAAGTGTACAGAGAAAAAGAAGCATTTAGTGGTCGAAAAGTATGTGTATGGTGGTAGCGAAACAGATGACGAATTGCTGGAAGATATTTTAAACAGAAACCCACCTCCATACCAACAGACTTCTGCGGTGGTGACACCTAATGCACCGCCAATGGAAACTGGGAGGAATAAAAATCCCGAACGAAGAGATGAGACAAATAGGTCACAAGATCAATTAAAAACTTCACAAAATGAAGAGATAGAAAGTGACAATGCAACTGAATTAGCAAAAACGACAAGAAAATTGACTGAGAAAATAAGAGAATTGACAAAGAATATGGAAGCTGTAACTGTACCAGTAACGATAGGTCCAGTAATGCCAATTTTTGAGAATCAGAAAATTGATGAACGTTCTTTAGTGATTCCCATGAATTCACATTTGCAAAGAAAAAGAGAAGGGATGGAGCTGAATAATGAAGGTGCACACAATTTGGCTAGTACCTATAGACCAAGCCCACCTACTAATTTGACGATAAATGAAAATGAGATTAGGAGAATGCCTATGGTGACGGAGTCCGCATCAGGAACACCAGAAAGAAGTAGCAATTGGATAGAATTAAATAAGTACGCCTGTAGGTCCGACTCCAGATGAGTTAAATGAATGGATGAAAGCATTAAAAACAAAAGAAACGGAAGAGAAACCATTAGATGTAATTAGGTTGAAAATAGACATGGAAGAATTGATTTTAGGAACAATTGGAACAGAAAAATTAAAAAATTATCAGGATGATGAGATTATGTTTTTGTGCAAAAGTCTTACATGGAGAGCTAGAAATTTACATGACAAATTGGAAGAGACAGCAAATGAACTAGGAGTGGAATTTGTGAAAGTGAGAACGTGGCAGAAACCATACAGAGTAGATTTTTGTGAGAAAGACATAGAGAATTTGAACACATCAGGAAGACTGACCCAAATAAAAGAGTTAATTGTTTTATTGAGAAAATGGGGTGATGTGGATAGATGGAGAAATAGATGGTCGAAAAAGAATGAGAAAACAACAGATAAAGCATCTTTGGCTTTTGCAGTGACAGATAAGGAACCAGTTGTAAGGGAATACCCAATGAGAGAAACTCCAGGTGGTAGTTATGTGCATGTTCCATGGACCAGACAGGATATACTGTCATTTACAAATGACTTCCCCAAGTTGAGAGAGAAGCCAGTAGAATGGTACAGACAAGTGGAAAGATTTGTTAAGGTGTCAAAAGTGTTGTGGATAGATCTGGATGGATTGTTTGATATAGTAGTGCCAGCTGATTTGTGGACAGAATGTAAGATTACAATTGATTGGCCAACTGTAGAATATCCAAGGGACGCTAAAACAGGAGCGCCAGGACCAGAAGTGATGAGGAAGTACGACCAAGTAATTACCTTTTTGAAGAATAAGATTCCACCTAAAGAAACAGATTGGGTAAAAATAGACAGAACAACGCAGGAAAGTAAAGAATCAGTGCACGCTTACTATGAGAGATTGTTGTTGGCTTTCAAACAGTACAGTGGTTATGAGACACTGAATGAGAAGGATATGAGTCATTTTGTATATAGGTTTGTGTATGGATTGAAACCAGAGATAAGTGAAATGATTAAGCAGCATATGATTTGTTGGCAGAATAGCACAGTGGATGAGGTTTTGAGATATGCTAAGTATTGCAGTGATGATATTGAGAGTAGACATCGTAAATTGAAAGAAAAGGCCATGTGGGCGCAGGTGAAAGTTGCAGAGAAGCAAGAAGCTCAATTGAGTAATACTGGTAGTGAAACAGGACAGGTTAGATCCCGACCTAATATAGGTAAAGGAAAAGGACAAATGAGCATAGATGAGGCAAAGAAAAAGTGGCCATGCCACAACTGCGGAAAGCTAGGACATTGGAGAAACGAGTGTAAATTTCCTCCAAAACCTAATGTGGAAAATCAATTATTAAATTCACAGGTGCAGAGTGAGGTAGTTACTCAACAAGGTCAGGTGCCACAACCACCACTTCCCAAGAGTGTTAACCAACAGAAATACAGTGCAGAAACAGGATTCTACGGAGGAGAACAGGTAACACAGTTGCCGCGTGCAGCTGCAATTTCTCAATATTGGTTACGACAGGATGAGGATGACACAGATGAAAGTTCCTGACGGTGCCTAGGAGAGGGGGAAGAGTGCGTGCTTGGCGCAACTCTAGAGGTAGATCAGTCTGGTCCATTTGTGGATGGAGAAGTGAATGGTGCAAATGTAACATTCCTTGTTGACACTGGAGCTACCCGTTCTACTGTTAGGTCAGTGGAAATTCCAAACCTTCCTCTCTCAGGTGAACATATCCAAGTAGTTGGAGTTTCAAATCAGCAAATCAAAACGCCTCTTACTAAATTAGTGAAGGTAAGAATTGGTCCATTTAGCGAAATGCACCGATTTGTGGTATGCGATTGTAGTCCCGTGAACCTATTAGGGCGCGATTTATTGTGCAAGATGAACTGCACTATCTATTGTACCCCAGACGGAATTGCATTTCAGACTCCAGATGAGGATGTGCTGTATAAAATGACAATGGTGAATTTAGAACCAGAAGTAAATGGTTTGTTTCCTGTATTTGATGCAGAGAAAATCCCAATTGAATTGAAAAAGACAGTGAAAGAAGAAGTGTGGGACTTTACAGGAGAAGATGTAGGATTAATGAAAGGAGTAGATCCCGTTAAAATAACAGTGAAAGAGGGAACAAGTTACCCAAATACGCCCCAGTATAAATTGACACCAGAAATAATTGAAGGAATAACGCCAGTAATAAATAAAATGATTGAACAAGGGATTCTAAAAGAAATCATGAGCAGTCCATGTAATTCGCCAATAATGGGACTGAAAAAGCCAAACGGAACATATAGAATTGTACAGGATTTGAGGAAGGTAAACAAAATTGTTGTGCCTTGTTGCCCGATAGTACCGAACCCTGCTGTGATTCTATACCAGATTCCACGTGAAGCAGAATGGTACACAGTAATTGATTTATGTCATGCATTTTCTCTATTCCACTGCATCCAGATAGCCAGCCATTATTTGCATTCCGGTTTGGAGGCGTATTTTGGCATGGTGCCGAATTCCTCAAGGGTACACAGAAAGTCCCTCAATCTTTAATCAGATCCTAAAGAAATCATTGGAAGATTTAAGAATGCCAGAAAAGTCAGTGATGGTTCAGTATATTGATGACCTACTGGTGGCATCAAAAGCGAAAGAAGCATGTGTCAATGATACAATTGCTTTGCTGAATCATTTAGCAAAAAGAGGACATAAAGTGTCCCCTTCAAAATTGAAGTTTTGTCAACAAGAAGTCCAGTATTTAGGGCATAAAATTGAGAAAGGAGTGCGAAAGGTAACGACTGAAAGAATAAAAATGATTCAAGGAATGAGAGCTCCAATGACACAAAGAGAGGTAAGAATGTTTTTGGGAATGGTTGGATATTGTCGACAATGGATAAGCGGTTTTTCACTGATTGCTAAACCATTGCAGAAACTGACAAAGAAGGATGTTAAAGATCCTTTTGAAATGAATGATGAAGAAATGAAAGCATTCAGAGAGCTGAAAAAGAAATTATGTGAGGCTCCAGCATTAGGAATGCCTGACTATGAGAAAGATTTTGAGCTGTATTGCAGTGAAAGAGATGGATGTGCATTTTCAGTTTTGGTACAGAGACATGGAACTATGAAAAGACCAATTGCATATTTTTCGGCTGTTTTAGACCCTGTAGCGAAAACATTGCCTGGATGTTTGAAAGCAGTTGCTGCTACTTGTGTGAGTCTGGAACAGAGTGAAGGCATAGTGATGGGATATCCACTGAGAGTATATGTTCCCCATTCTGTGGAAATTCTCTTGACAAGAACGAAAACCCAATACATGACACATAGTCGGCTGACTAGGTATGAAAAAGTAATTTTGAGTGCAGATAATGTGACCATTGACAGATGTATGAATGTGAATCCTTCGACATCATTGCCAGATGAAGAGAGTGTGATTGAAATGGATGAAGTAGATCACGATTGTCTGAATGTGCTTGAATACTGTACAAAACCAAGGTCTGGCATACGAGATGAACCTTTGAAAGAATCAGATTATATTCTGTTTGTGGACGGCTCATGTTTGAGAACGAGTGATGGAGTTCTAAGTGCAGCATATGCAGTTTGCACAGTAGCAACTGTAATGGAAGCATCTTGTCTGAAAGGGGTACAGTCTGCCCAAGTCGCAGAATTAGTAGCTCTGATTCAAGCATGCAAGTTGGGAAGAAATGTACGGGTTACGATTGTGACAGATAGCCAGTACGGCTTTGGGGTGGTGCACGACTTTGGTCAGATTTGGTCACAAAGGGGTTTCTTGACGTCTGCAGGAACGCCAATTAGAAATGGAGATTTTGTGAAAAAGCTGCTTGAGGCGATACAGCTGCCTAAACAGATTGCTGTTGTGAAGTGCAATGCACATAAAAATGGGGAAGACTACATAACTGTTGGTAATAAATATGCTGACGAAATGGCACAGTACTGTGCAAAGAATGTGGTTTCTTTAAACAAAAGTCGGGAAAGAGAGCATATTTCTTGTCCTTTGCTTTTACTAACTCTATTGAGACATGGGATGAGGTGAGACAGTTACAAGAAGCTGCAGATGATGAGGAAAAAGATACATGGATAAAAGCAGGATGTAGAAAACATGAAGAAAATGATGTTTGGGTTTACAGAGATGAGAGACCAGTTATGCCTGATAGCATGATTTCTGACATGGCACGGATGTACCATGGACAAGCCCATATTGGGAGAGATTCAATAATCAGACTTTTAGACAAACTTGGTATAATCCAAAATTCAGAGCCATAGCTGAGAGTCTTTGTCAGAGATGTCTTATTTGTCAACAGTTAAATCCAGGAAGGAAGACAGTAGTGAGTCTAGGAACAATAGGACGAGAAGGGGGTCCTTTCACTAGAATGCAAATGGATTTTATTGAAATGCCACCTTGCAACAGACTAAGGTATGTCCTAGTGGTCGTATGTTTGTTTTCCCGTTGGGTGGAAGCATACCCAACAAGAAGGAATGATGGTATTACGGTAGCAAAACTTATGCTGCGAGAATTCATTCCGAGGTATGGTTTTCCAGTCACGATTGAAACAGATAGAGGAACACATTTCCAAAATGAATTGGTTAAACTAATTTGTGAAGCACTTAGTATTAAACAGAAACTGCATTGTGCATACAGACCAGAGGCTTCTGGAATTGTAGAGCAAGTGAATGGAACAATCAAGAACAGGTTAGGAAAAATGTGTCAAGCTACAGGACTCAAATGGCCAGATGCCTTGCCATTAGTTTTAATGACAATCAGAAGTATTCCGGAAAGGAAAACTGGACTCAGTCCCCATGAAATAATTATGGGACGAGCAATGAGACAAGCACAAGTACCTGTCACCAAACTACTGACTATAACTGATGATCTAGTGCTGGATTATTGCAAAGGAGTGGCTGATGTGGTGCGTTCTGTGTTTCATCAGGTTGGACCGGATGCGACCACTCTTGAAAGAAAACCAGCTCACGACTTGAATCCAGGAGATTGGGTCCGCATAAAAGTCCACAGGAGAAGAAACTGTTTGGTTCCTCGCTGGGACGAACAACGACAAGTGATCCTGGTGACGACCACTGCAGTCAAGTGTGCAGGAGTGAAACACTGGGTGCATGCCAGTCACACCATCAGAGTTCCAGAACCTGAAGATCGACATGTGAGTCGACATCTGGAACTATTGGATAACAGTTCAGCATCAGAAGCAGAAGAAGGAACAAACAGGGTGCCAGAACCTGAAGATCGACCTGTAAGTCGACATCTGGAAGACCCAACTACAAGTGCAACGACAGAAGTAGAGGAAATAGCTGAAGTTCCAGAACTTGAAGATCGACCTGTAAGTCGACATCTGGAAATATCAGATACCAGTTCAGAATCTGATACAGAGCATTCGGATTGTGAAGAAATCCTAAAAAGAAATTGGAATTTTGAAAGCATAAGAGAAGAAACTGAACCAGAAGATAGTGACAGTGAGCAACCAAGTACAAGTTGTGGTAAAAATCCTTCGGAGATAATATTGATAGATGAAGAAGGGAGAGTTTCAAACAAAAAGCTAGAAAAATCGGAAGATCCCGAGGAGCAATAGGGACAAATAGTCAAACACGAGAACAGGGAAATTTAGAAGCAGAAAGGAAAACTGACACAAATTCGGAAGAACCTCGAGGAGGGATAGAAATAGGTGAACGAAGGAAGATAAGAAAAGAACCACAAGTAGAGGAAGAAAATGACATTATAAGTTTCAAAATAAGAGGCAATAACGAAAGAATTGAAACAGAGTCTGAAGAAAGTGGAGAAGAAAGAAATCAAAAACTAGAGTCAAGAAAAAGAAATTGGAAAACAGAAAGAGAGGAAAAAGGAAGTGAGGCAAAAAGGCCAAGAAAAGGAGACAATTGGCCCAACGAAGTAAGAAAATTAAGATACAGAATCATAAGGTTGGATGGGAAAAGTGCTGAACAAGTGAATGAAATAACAAGTCAGAGAGAGCAAGAAAAACAAGGTGGAAAACACTTGCAGAAAACGAAAAGAATAAAGAAGGTAAATCCGGAAGTATAGATCGCCTGAATGGTTGTATCTTGCTTTGACTAGTAACAAAGAAGAAAAGAACACTCACGAGAACCCAGAACAAAGAAACCTGATGGGAGAAAGTGAAGTGCAACAAACCTGAAGAAGTTTAAATAGTTTCTACCGGATTTGACAAAACACTGGATCTGACGAATTACCGGATGTGACAAAGAAAGAATTCTGAGAAAGAATTAAAAGAAAGTACCAAGCAAAGACAAAACATTGGAGTACAGAGTGGCAAATAAGTCATTTCTGAGGTGTAGTGACACAATTTTCTGGAAAACAATTAAATAAGGTTATAAAACAAAATGGAGAATACTAGAGATAGAAAATGTAAATGTGAGTTTTTAAGTAGATGGTGCAAGAAGTGCTGCTTTTGTACAGGATTATTAATGACAGTATGGGTGGTTTTAGCAATCACTATTCCAATTAGTTTAGCTGTAGTAGGAACGTCTAATAACACTGAGAAAGAAAAAGGAGCTAACACTCAAGAACCAGTTATTTTAAAGAGTAGTGCAGAATTACACAAGGACAAATCAATAACAGATTTTTCAAAAATGTTTTTACTAAATTATTATATGAGTATGTAGAAACAATGGATGTAAGAGATTGCTATGTTTGTATGCAGTTGCCTGCATCTGTAGCAGAGGGTGTGACTTATCATCACCTCCCTTTGACGTATGGAATAACATGTAGCGTTTTAGCAAGTTTATTTTATAAAAAAGGTAGATTAGAATATTATTACACTGACATAGATAAGATTTTTGCGAAAGTTTCTGTAGTTCCCGAGATAAACAAAATAAAAGAGGGAAAAACGTTTGGTGAATATTTTCTAGAAGATAAGATTTTAACATTAGATAATATAATTAGGTACAACCTTACCTGTGAGTTAAAGAAGGAAGAAAAGGTATTTTTAGAGATGGTTGAAGAGAGAAGAGTGAAATTTCAAAGAAAAGTGATAGAAGAGACAAAAACACCTCTTTGGGCGTTTGAGGAAGACAATCATGACAAGAAAAAGACAAATGCAGCTATGACTCTGGATTGGCCCCAACAGGGAAGGTTGTGCATTAGAAGAAATAAGACAAGATATGACAATTATTTTGTGGGTTCCAGTATTTGCCATGACAATTACCAAATTTTAGGTGGATGGGGATTCAAAGGGGAAAAGATCCAATATTTCCAGGGATTTATTATGTTTGCGGAAATAGGGCTTATTATAGGTTGCCAGACCATTGGTATGGGTCATGTTACTTAGGCCTGGTCTTTCCAAAGATTTTTCATATGGATAGAAAAGAAAAAGGAACACACAAAATGATAAATACCTTTACACGTAGAAAAAGGGAAAGTTTTTCAGAAATAGTAGGTGATATTTTTGGAGCATTGATACCAGCAGTGGGAATATCTTTGAATGCATTTAGAATTCGGAAATTATCCACAGTGGTAGATCGTTTATCTACAGATACTGCTGGAGGGTTCTTGATGGTAAATACCGAGATGGTTGCCATGAGAGCTATGGTGATGCAAAATCGACTTGCCCTTGACATTCTTTTGGCAAAAGAGGGTGGAGTCTGTGGAATGCTGAAAGTCCAACATTGTTGCACTTACATTCCAGATAAAGCGAAAATATACAGAAGTATATAACAAATATTACAAGTTTGCACAAAGAACTTGTTCCACTGGAGGTTGAAAGTGTTTTTGGAAAACTTGGTAAAGGGTTTTCTTCAGTAATAAATTGGTTAACAAGAATGAGTGGATTAATAATAGGGAAAGTTTTAATAATAGCAACCGTGATAATAATAATAATATTAGTACTGAAGCTTGCAATAATGTATAAAGAGAAGAAGAAGGCAGAATGAAAAAGAAAACATGATAAACAAGGAGAGAGAGGGAGAAATGGGTGAAATAGAGTTAGAAGAAATAAAAGAGAACATGTACAAGAAAACGAAGAGACAAGTTGAAAGGGATACAGTTGTGTAAACTAACAAAAGCAAACGGATAAAAGATATATGCTGTCTGAGAAAATTGTATAACTTGGGTTTTGTGGTGATATTAAAAATCACCAAAGGGGAGTTGATGGAGCTGGGTAAATGAAAAAATGTTAACCTCCTAATATTTTACGTAAAATAATTAATAAACATGTTCGTTTAAGTAAATAACCAACAATGTATGTTACATGTTAAGGGTTAAAGGTAACACGCTATTCCGTGTGCAAATTAATCAACTTATAATTGTTTACGTGTCTAACATAACATAATATTTGTGTACTAATTAAATAATAAATGCATGATCTGTGCTTTTAAATAAAACGTGTGGTTGCAAAATAAAGCGATGGTAAGTAAGGGACAGCTTTATATGTTACTTTTTGCTAGGTAATACCTAATTGGGGTACGTAGAAAGACGGGAGGGAAACGAAAGGGTTTATATTGCTTTGTTTTAACAATATTTTGTTTATCTTTGAAAATAGTGCGCTTAGGCCTGTCGAGCAGCGATATAAAATGGCTGCCAGTTGCTAGAGTACGCATGAGCGGGGGACCATGTGATAGAGGAGAGAGGCTGTGGAAAGGGATGATCACGTGCTGGTGCTGAGAGGCTAAGATGGAAGTATGGTCAAGGCTGTTGTGACCTTTCTGAGCAGATGTGTGCCAAGATGATCAGCAAGAAGCGTGAGAAGTCCAACTGAATCAATAGACGGAACTGTTAAACCCAAAATGTAGCAGAAAAAGATACAAATTGGACTGATCGAAACGGATGAGCAATGACAAACTGTGGGAAACGATGCAAGCATGGACATTCCACAAGGAACTGGTTAAGACCAGGAAGTTTGATTAAAGTGTATATGGGCCAAAGTTTTGACCAATGAGAAAGAATCACGCCATGAAGAAGAAACATTTTATTCTGTAAGCTAGAATTAGGGTATAAGAAGACCTACTCTTGGTGGGAGGGGTTAGTTGCTGCGGGAGTTGCTGGGATGCTGGTTAGATGCTGGAGAAGTTAGATGCTGTAGATGGGTGAAGTCGCGGTTGCTGATGCTGACGAGCTGATGCTGCTGCTGCTATTTTCCTTTTCCAGTTGAGTATAAGATGCTGCTTTAGGAGAATTTTTCCTGATAGATTTTTATTTTAGAACTATTAGATTTTCCCCAGATAGATAGATTGATCTTTAGAGTTCTCACTATGATAACCTTATTTTTCCGTCTAATAGATATGCATTGCAATTTCAATTTATTCTTATATTGTTGATAAATGTAATGATCTGAATAATAAGCTTAATCTCATTTCTTGCATCAAAACTTTATATAAACTTTATTATTCTTTAAACAAATGACTCAGTGATTCTTTAGCTCAATGATTAAAATGAAATGTTAAAGAGTTTATTGTGATTGAGCTGGTCTTAATCACCATCAACTGATTCCTACTAGTTGGTCCATCGACCAATGAGCGGAATACCTTAAAGCAAATGAGAAATATTATGTCATGATAAAAGAGGTATCCCGTCTCCTTCCAGCGAATCGTTTTTCTCCTAGGTTAATGACGGAGGAAATCCAGGGAATAAATGAGTAAGTGAATGTATATGCGGTGTTATGGGCCCCACCGTCATATGGATATAGTGTGTGTGTTAGAGGAATAGTTGCACCTGGATGACCAAAGCATAATAGGAGAATTATTTTTATTGTTAGCGCTGGATCACTAACAGAGAATTTTATGTTTAGATTGGTGACGAAGCTCTCCCAGACCTCTATCCCGAGTGGCTTTGCGTTGGTTGCCGCCAGTAAGGTGGAGCAAGCCTCCAAAATGGCATCTATGTTGTTTTCATTCCATGTAAGTCATTTTAAATTATAAGGATGGGTTGTAAATGTGAGAGCCTTGGCTTGCAGAGTCCTTTCTTGAGTGTGGG
Source organism: Calotriton arnoldi (assembly GCA_963921515.1). Taxonomy (NCBI): domain Eukaryota; kingdom Metazoa; phylum Chordata; class Amphibia; order Caudata; family Salamandridae; genus Calotriton; species Calotriton arnoldi. Next base: position 2,168,744 of record CAWUFW010001940.1, on the reverse strand, counting down.
TTAGTGTAAATGTTTGAGGTTAGTGGTCGCTTTCTGCTCTTTCCTTTATTTGAAAGTTGGAGATGTAGGGAAACAGATCTGGGTCCGCCAAAGTAAAATCAATAGTTGCGCCAGTTTTGTCTGTTACTCTTGTGAAAGCTGCTGTACTGTCCAAGAGGCTCGTCCATTTAGTGTGAACAGTGATAGTTCTTCCAATGCTTCGGCACATCTCTTGCCCAATGTGTCACATCTTCTTGTGTTGACCTGCCGTACCTGTATGTGACCTGCTAGATTGTTTTCTTGGCCTTGTAATAGATTCATGTTAAAATTCCCTGACAGAATTATATTGGCATGTGGATAGGTGGAATTTAATGTTCTAAGTGAGGCGGTCAATAACTGGCCTTTTTTTCCTTATGCTTGTGGGCTGGATGAATGTAGGAGTTCAGAATTAGTAAGATGGTAAAAGATGAGACTGCAAGTTTGATGCATTGCATCCAGGGTGAGTCTAAATCCATTTCTTCGTATTCCCAATGGATGTCTGTCGGGATGTAAATCGATAGGCCGCCTTTTCCCCTTCCATATTTTGCTTCTTTTATGGCTGAGTTGAAGTGATCTTTGTAGCCTACCATTGGGGAATTTGTTGACTGCCAGGGTTCCTGAAGTATGAGGATGTCATGCATTTGGAGGAATTCTACAAACTCGGCACCGTTGAGTTTGGAGCCTAAACCATTCAAGTTCCAAGAGCAAATCTTGCAACCCTGGACTGTATTGGAATCTTTGCGTGCATTGGTTCATGCTGCCTCATCTTTCGTGTTTATGGGCCTCACCTGTGGGTTGTCCTCAAGGTTAATTACTTGTGTCTGAGGTATTGTGATGGTAATTTGCCTTGTGGTTTGGTCATCGATTTTAGTTATGCTAAAATTGTTAGGTCCTTTTGCTCCTTTTAGTATGCCAGTAGATTGATTAAACAGCTGTAGTGGGCTTGGGTAGCGGGATAACTCTACCTTTTTTAGCTCAATGCCCCATATTACAAAGCATTCTCTATGCCGCAAAATCTGTTCTGAAGTAAAGTGATCTGCCCAGGTTGCTATCGTGATTTCAGACCCCAATCGGTTGGGGTTGGGTTTAAACTCGATTCTTTCCAGGTCTCTAGGCATTTAATATGCCTCAGGGCTAGGATGGCTTCTAGTAATTTTAATATTGTGCTTCTGTTCAATATATCATGAGCTCACCTCGAGGTGTAGTGTGGAACCAGCTCTAGCTTTTCATTACACATGGTTATGAGATTTGACGAATGTGACTTGACATTATCAGTCGGTGTCTCTAGTGATGCTTCAGTAGTACCTTGGTGATATGTAACTGATTGTGCTGGTGGAAATTGTCCTGTGGGGTTTTGTGAGATGCATTCAAAATTCTTTGCTATTTGGGTCTCCAAGCCTCTTGCGGTTTGTGATGTTGTCTCGGCTTCTTTGCAATTACACGTTTCTACCGTGACTCGCCTCCTGCTAGTAGCTGCGTCTTGATTACTAAATTTGCTTGGTTTTGTCGTTGATTCCTTGGGGGGTTGAATTAGGTTGGTTTTTTGAGCACCCTGGATTGTAGTTGTGGTTATCTCACCCATGTCCGGAGGTTTAAATATGTTATATATTTTACTTGTAAGTGAGGTTTTGCTATTTTGTGGTTTTGGGCTTCTTGAATTGGCGGCCTCTTTCATAATTGTTGGTATGTGGTTCTGTGTGCTAGTGATTTTTGTAGCGTCCCTGATAATTTCTTCTTCTGAATCTTTCTCGTTTTTTTCATTGATGTTCTTGGGAGAGTTTGTCTTATGTGTCAGCGGTGAATGTGGACACTGTTTGTTTGATTTTCTTTTCCTTGCTTTTCTCAAGCATTTTCGTTCCCTCTTTATGAGGGACATATGTGAATTTGATTGTTTGAAGCTTTCGTCAACTTTCCTTGCTGGATTTTGTTGTTTGGGTGGTGACGCTGGCCCTTCGGGTGATTGTTTGTTCGGTTGCTCGATCTCATCCTTTGCATCGAGTAGAGTTATGCTTGCTTGTTCTAAGGTGTTAAAGATCTCTTTTTTTCTTGAGATGTTGCTTTCTACCAACTGGGGGCTACCACGGCCTTCTGCCTTAAAGTCCCAATCCCTTGCCAGTGTGGGGTTTGAATGAGTTTCCCTAACTGACCCCAACAGCTCTGTCATTATCATTGGAACCCTTGCATGTTTGTCGATTATTTGGGGACATTGGCATGTGTTATAAGAAGTGTCCCGGTCCTGTTGTACATTCTTTATCATAGTATTTAAGGCCTGCACCTTTTGTTCTATCCCCTGGACGTGAATAGCTAGAACGTTTAGTAGCTCGACTTGAGTGTCTAGCTTGTCAGCATGGTATGTCATGGCGGTTCCAATGGTTTCCATGGTGTTTAGCAAGTGGGCCACACAGAAGGGGCTGGGGAGTGAGTGACTGGTTCTGTTGAGGACCGTTCCAGTTGATCCTTGATCGTTTTTGGTTGTGCCTTTTCACATGATTCGCAGGATTCAGTTGCAAAGGCTGCGTGGGCCCTTTAAATTCCTGAGGTGAATGCCTGTTTGGATTTAGTTGTGGCGCCACCTGTTCCGTTCGTTGTGCTTTTTTAAAAAGTTCAGCTGGTGAAAGGAGGATATCAAGGTCTTGTTCGCAAGCTGGTAGGTCTCCTGTTGTTCCGGTGGTTGCGAATCGGACGGTGAGTAAGATAATGCAAATGGACTTAAAATATTGTCTTGCCAGAGCGCTAGGTCATCATTGATTTCCTGGGTGGAAGTTTGATGATGCCGTTGGGCTGGCTGGGCCAATTTGCTGATTAGCGGCTCCCAGCTTGGCTCTGGCTGAATGTGGACTAGAGCATCTATGAGCTGGTGACAGTGTCCTTGGTGTCCTTGGAGGTTAGCAAGTAAATTTGAGTCGTTGAGTATTTGTGTATCTTGGTTAATTGCTTGCTTTCTTAAGTTTTCTCTTATAGGAGAGAAAGGATCTTTTTGTTCAGTGCCGTGGATATCTGTGTTTTTGCTGCTCCTATTGCAGAAGAGGATTTCCTCAGTGCCTTGGCTGTAGATGTTGCTGTTATTGCCTGCCTTGGCTTCCTTATGATCCTCCTGATTCTCGGGGGAGAACCCTTTGCAGCATACTTTTAGGAAGTCTGTAATAAGTGCCGCTTGCTGGCTTTCGTACCTGGGCACTGCGTAGTAGGTGCGGTTGGTTCTCTTTCCTCGACTCTGACTATGGCTGAGTCAATCCACGACACTGAACCCTGCGACCCATTGTTTATTTTTGAAACGCCTCATTGGCCCCCTTTTTCCCTCTTGGGTTTTCCTTGCTTTTTTATTGCTGCACCTCTGGTTTTTCCTGATCTCATGGCGGAGGTGCTTGGTCCCGGGTCCCAGATGTAGCAGCTGGGTACTTGAGAAACTTGCTTGCTCTAAATCCAGCCTGGTCAGTTGCTGCGACTAAGGTCCTTTTGGGGGAGAGCTGTGCTGATCTGAGAGTGAAAAGTAAAGAGTGAGGTCCGATTTTGAGGATGAAGTCAATGCACTCCCCTTTGTAATCACTTCCTGGATCCGGGTGCCGCAGCCTAGGAGTTGAGGTGTGGAGTATTTTGTGCATCGCTCTCATTCTTTGTCCCCCTGTCTCCTACCCCAGTGCTCCTTTCACTCCTTGCGCCCTCTTTGTCCCTGATGTGTGCTAGGGGATTTTGTTCTTGAGGTTTTATTTATTTATTTATTTTCCTTCCCTTCGATGCCTTGCCCGTTCTGCATACGTCTGCATATGTCCACGTCCTCGTCAGCATCCAAAGTGAACATTTTATTACTGTTTGAAGTGCTGAACACATACTTCACACAATGCCTCTAAGTTAAGCCTGACTGCTTTTGTGCCAAGTTACCAGAGGTTTAAGCACAGCTTAATTCGGGGTTTGCTTCTGACTACACCCTGACAAGGATTGTGGTTGCTGCTTGAGTAGGGCTTTAACCCCTCAACCAGTAATCCAATTTCTTAAATATACACCATTGTAGGACAGGAAGATTCTGAGTAAGGAATGTGAACTAAGTATGGGTCTGTCACCAAGAGTTCTATCACCAGTGAACAGATTACTTATTGAGGCAAGATCAACCAGGTGGCTTTGGATACAAGCTAACATCTGTGGAAAGATGGAAATGGACAGAGAGAGAGAGAGAGAGAGAAGCAATGAAAAGATATACAGCAAGAATAGTTAAGATTGAGATTAGGGGAGGAGCATGTACCGGATTGATGGACGGAGATGATGTTCAGGAATCTGGCAAAATCAGCAACTATCAAAGTGTTTGTACATGGTTAAGTCAAACCAAAGCATAATTTATAAAGAGCCATAACCTACAAAAGTCACCTAAATGTTTATTATTTCTGCCAATTCCTTTTCACCTCCTACCGGAGATCCTACGTTACTCAAAACTCCTTCCATGTTTCGAATCTGCTCTTCTATTTCCAAAATCTTTCTCTAGTACGCTCGCCTTTTCCCTGCCGCTAGAGCACCTAATCTGCCTCTTAAATAGGCCTTGTATGCATCCCAAACGATCCCAATCGCAGCTGAGCCCTGGTTCCTCTCGAAAAATTCCTTAGTTTCCTCTCTTAGGATCTCAACAATCTCAGTTTCCAATAAAATTGCACGGTCTAACATCCATCTTGAACTTATACATCCTTCTCCTAACCTCATATGAAGGAGGATAGCTGAATGATCGGACAGGTGTACTCCTATATGTTCAACCTCCAAAACAGAATCTTTTAGAGCCCTATCTATCAAGAAATAGTCAATCCGTGACTTATGTTTATATTTTTTGTTATAATATGTAAAACCTGTTTGCGATCCAGCCTTATCTCTCCATATATCACAGAGTCCCCACTGGGCCATCAACAATCGCACCCTATCCGACATCTTAGGATTTACTGCTGCTCTGCTATTCAAGGATCTATCCAATTTATGATCCAAAACTGTATTAAAATCTCCTGCCATAATAATCTGATCCGGGAAGTCCAAAAGCTCATTAACTAATTCATCCAAAGGACCTGTATCGTCCTGGTTCGGACCATAATAGTCCACAAAAGTAAAGTTCTGCCCAAAATTTTTTAATTTTGCTAAAAGCCATCTTCCTGCAATATTTGAAACACTGCCTTCTACCGAAATGTTTGTGCCCTGTTTAACAAATAATGCTACCCCCTTTGTGACTGTCTGCCTCGTATAGATTACATGCGAAACCCACCTCTGTACTTTAAAAATCTTCCTACTTTCCCCTTCCGTAAGGTGCGTCTCCTGTAAAATAATAATATGTGCAGGGCAGTCCTTCAAATACTGCATTATCTTATCTCTCCTACCCTTCACCCGGAGACCGTTCACATTCCACGATAAAACTTTTAATTCATTTGCTCAATTCCCAGTCATTCCCTAAATAATCTAACATTATTCACTAGATTGGCAAAAAACAAGACATTTGAGGTATTTTTTATATTTTTCTCCCTTATGCTCCCCACCCTGTGCTCCCTACACCCCAACCCCCCACCCTTGGAAAACCCTATCCAACTTAAAGGCAAGTTTGTCAGGAGTTTTAAGTGACAGAGTTAGGAAAAAGTGGGAGTCTAGCCAGTTGGCGCATTTTGAATATGGTGAAGGCTGTACTAAATTACTAGCCTGGAAGGCTAAAAATGATCAAGTTAGAAATTTGATTAAAGAGATTAGATGTGAAGACTCAGGTGTGGTTCTTAGTGATAGTCGGGGAATCGGACTAGCATTTCATAGATATTTTGGGAAAGTCTATAAGGAAGATTTGGCTATAACTGAGGATGATGTGTCGACCTGGTTGGCCCATTTAGAACCTTTATCGATGAGGCAATGGGGGTATTGAATGAGGAGATCACGTTTGAGGAGCTTGAGGAGGTTATTGGGGGCGGTAAAAGGGGGAAGGCTCCAGGGCCAGATGGCCTCCCGCATGAGGTGTATAAAGCTTTGGCTAGTACTATAATACCTATTTTGAGGCAGCTTTTTAATGCAATATTTTTGCCAGATTGTGTTCTGCCTGAATCATGGAAAGATGCCATCATAACTCTACTCCCTAAGCCAGGGAAGTCGTTAAAAAGTGTTGATTCTTATATGCCTATTTCTCTTTTAAATGCTGACTACAAGCTCTTTGCAAAAGTTATGGCAGGGAGGCTAAATGGGTTTATGCCGCATTTGGTGAATGAAGATCAAAAGGGGTTTATTATAGGAAGAGCTTTAAAAGAACTGACGTTTTCGCTGATAGGTTCAATAGATATGGCCACGGCTTACGACCTTCCTTTGGCAGTAATAGCGTTAGCCGCAGCCAAAGCGTTTGACCGCGTTTATTGGGTTTATTTGCAGACAGTGGCCAAACATCTTAACTTGGGTACAAATTTCTGTAGAACACTGAGTGGTATTTACTCTGCCCCGGAAGCTAGAGTGTTAGTTAATGGGACGTTGACACAGCCTGTGAAGATTATGCGGGGTACTAGGCAGGGCTGCCCCCTGTCCCCACTTTTGTTTGACCTTTATATTAAGCCGCTAGCCAGGAAAATAAGGAGTAGTATTGATATATTACCTTTTGAATTTAATGGCTGGATTAAGAAAATTGGGCTCTATGCAGATGACATCCTAATTTTTACAACTAATTTACCACAAACTTTGAGAGCTGTCCTGGAAATAACAACCGATTTTGGGAAAGTCTCAGGTTATATCGATAAGGATAAAACGGAAGTCATGAGCTGGAATATGGGGACAGAGGGGATAGTATGCAAGAAAAAATGCGATATTTAGGAGTCAGGATTACCCAGAATATTGCTGATTTAACTAAGGCTAATTTTGACTGGGTCAAGAAGGAAATAAGTGCTAGTTTACGGGGCTGGATGTATCTCCCACTAACATTATATGGTCGAGTGAACTTAGTAAAGATGATTGTTCTTCCGAAGTTAACTTTTCTGTTTGAAACAATCCCCTTGAGTTTTAGGAAAGAATGGTTCATAAAATTGCAGAGTGAAATTAGCTCTTTTATTTGGGCATCTAAAGGGCCGCGAATTGCTTGGCGTAAACTCAGGAGGAGGTTGGTGAAGGGGGGTTTAGCGCTGCCTGATTTATTGTTTTATTCCTGGGCTTTTATGTTAAAAAACGGTAGAATGTTATTGGACACCCCTATAGATTCAGAGATAGGTAGGATGTTTAAAGAAATGTTGAAAAAAGAAAAGGGAGGAGAAGTGGGGTTTATGTATAAATACGCTGATCCGAAATATTTTAAGAAAGTTAGATTAAAGATTTTAAAGGACATGGCTGAAATGTGGTACAAACTTAGAAAGGCCCTAAAAATTCCGTACTTTAGTCAGCTGGCCCCGATATGGGACGCACCAGGCTCTCCGGAATGGACCAGGGACATACTGGCTTTACCGTTAAAAGATGCGGGTATACTTAGGTGGAAGCAGTTGTTGCCAGACGATCAGTTGATATCGTGGGGTCGGTGCGAGCAGGCTATAGGTCCAACGTTTTCGAGATTTAAGCTCCTCCAGATTCAAAGTTGGTACTCGGCGTTGGGTGAGAAAATAGGAGATCCGAATGAACTTGAGGAAAAACTCCTGTCCAGCCTTGTGTTTAAGAAGGAAATTGCAATGTGGTACTGGCTGATGCTTGAGACGGAAGACGACACGTTTACCTTGCCGGAAGATCTGTGGGGAGGATGCTTACCAGGGACCGCGCTGGAAGATCAATGGCAAGTATCAATGTCTATGCTTTATAAAATAGTTGAACCTGCATATCTGAGGAGGAACCATCTTTTTACTATGCATAGGGCTTACTGGACTCCACGAAGGTTATCCAAATTTGGGTCAGGAGGAGTAGTGGCGTGTCCTAAATGTGGCAGTCTGAATGAAGATGATCTACACATGTTTATATACTGCCCGAAGATTCAGTCCTTTTGGGAGGCCGTGAGTAATTCCCTGTCCAGTATTTTAAATCTGCAGATTAAGGTAAGCGCTGAATTGGTTATACTCGGAAGATTGGATTTGCAATGTATTGTTACAAAGGACAGCGCAAAGTTGCTTTTCTATGCTGTGCTCTTAGCGCGCAGGGAGATTTGTAAACTATGGGTATCTCCGGCGCCCTCAATGAAGGATGGTTGGCTGAATTCTATGAGTTATATTGCTAAGTTGGATATTTCGGATCAGGTGGCAAAGAGATATGAATTTTGGACTCCCTTTGTGTCTTGGTGTGGTTAATGAAAGGGGTTATTTGAACAACGGTCCAATGATTAAGCCTTTATCTGTCTCAGCTGGTTTGTAGTCTTCTCTGTGCGAGCAGAAGGACATGGAAAGGGTCTGTGGTCGAACTAAGGAGGAGGTTTCTCAATAAAAACCCTTGGGCGTTGTGTTGGGAGCCTTCACCTTTTTTCCCTTTCCCTTTTTCCAGCCTATGAGGTTTGAAAACCCAGGTTGGCATCGTTAGAAGAAGGGTGGAAATAAGGCAAATGAGGACAAAAAAAAAAAAAAAAGTCACCTAAATGCTTATGTAGGTTTAAATACTTGTATACGTTTTCAGTGCCTTTTTAAATGGCAGGAGCTGTTAAACATTATAAGGCTACCTGGTAGCGAGTTCCACATTGTAAGCACAATCAACAGAAACTAATTTTCTCTTTCTTTCTTACTAATATGGTGGTACTAGAAGCAGTTTCTCAGAACATATTAAGGCTTTGTTGGGATAATAGGGTGTAAGGCTCTGTCTCCAATAGATTGGAGCATTCCCAAATAAAGACTTGTTCATCCACCTAAGCCTTTTAAACATGATAATGGATGCCAATGGTAGTCAGTGCATAATACTTCAGGCCTCAAAGATTTGCCTGGTGTTGGAAATATCAAACACTACTTTTATGGCAGAGTTTTGCAGGATACATAGCTTTAGTCATTAGCTTTTGAGGTTCCTGCCAACAAGGCAATGTCATGATCAATGTTTGAGCATATAGTGAGACTATGTTCCAGCAACAGCAGATATATAGTTTTTCCAAGGAGCTTGAGGTTGTAGAAGACCACATGATCTGATGGACTTGACAGTCCATTGACATTTGATTAACCAGTATCTTAGGTAAAGACTGCGTGTGAATATTGTAGAGAAGAGAAGGAACATAGAGTTCCTGTGGAACCCCACAGTTAAGTGTAAAATACTCTGTAATTCTAAAATCTATGGCAACTTTATTCTTACAGAGAGATAGAAATGAGTCCAAGCATCTTAGGGACTTGTCCTCAACACCGGTCACACCAATTTCCAAAAGCATAGGGTGATCAAAGAAGTTGAAGGCTGCCAAGAGACTGAGTAATGTAAAAAGTTCTGGGCCCAAAGAATCTACTATTTTAAGATTGATAGACTGAATATTTATCAATACTGATTATGCGCACTGATGTGTTTGAAAACCTGATTGCCTGTCCCCAGTATTGTGCCTTTGTTCATGCTCTTGAAGTGGGACGGTCACCCCTGTTTTTAAGACTTAAAGAAACCAAGGAATGCTCGAATTGGGTTGATAATTTAAAGGCACTCAGGCTTCTGTCCCATCATTTTTCAGAAGAGGAGTCAACCAAGCATTTGAATGGATATCTAATGATAGCTGATCCTAAAAAGAGTGATACACAGTGTTTAGTGTATATTTAGGGCTAATGCCATATGGAACTATTTCACAAGCAGGAGAGACACAACTAACCCAGGCAAAAGGGGCATTTCAGAGAAACGATCTTAGAGCAAATATGTTCAATCTTATCCCTGAAATAAATTTGGATGGTATCTCAGTATGCACATTCAAGAGTTTAGGACTCCCCACCTCCTTTCGAGCCTGAAAGAGGACCTTAGTTAAATTAGAAACTCTTGTAGATTTTTCATTACATCATTCTCTTTTCCCATTCTATTTCACCTTCCTGTATGGCTTCTTAGCCTTTTTTAATTCTGATTTGTGACCCTCAACAGGATACTTCTGCCATATTTATTCCACTTTCCTCACTTGGTTTTCAAGTATTTTGATCACTGTGTAGACTACAGTTGAGATTTATTTGACCTGTTGTGCTTTGCAGATTTATAAAGGCAAAATAATTGGTAAAGGTTTTAGCATGAAATTATACCACTCAACCATTTCATCAACATTGGTGCTTGACTGCCATGTGAAGCCCTGACTATGAAGTATCTGATCAAGGTTATCTTTACTGAACGTTTATAGTTATGATAGCAAAAATTGCTTTACATGCATATTTAAAGTGCTCCGCACCCTCCTGGTCTGAAAGGAAAGCAGATGATGATCAAACCCATCTAATGGTTTCATAATTACTTTTCTAATATCTCATCCCATAGAAAGTACTAAGTCCAAAATATGTCTTTTATCATGAGTAGACGGTGATGAATTCGATTTAAAATCAAGATCCTTGTGAGAGAATGCTACTTTTGCAGCAACTTTATCTTTAAAATCTCTGTAACACAAATTGCAATCACTGAGTACCACCATTTTTTCTTCAGTTGAGTAAGGGGGATGGATACAAATATGTAGTATGGTTGACTCAAAGTTGACATGTGCGTTGGAATAATAATAGAGGAGCATAAAATACTCTTGTGATGTATGAAAGAGTTAGATGTGTGCACATGCAACAAAATGAGTAGCAGGGCATGCCGGTATTTGTAAATTATTTTTAAAGACAACCCAAAGCCCCCTCCATGGACTGTAAAGTGATCTGTACTGAGAATAAAATGTGAACTGGAAACCGCTATTAAAAGGTTTGGGCCAAAAGCCTCTGCACCCAGCTTTACATGACACACAACACGCATGTGTGATTATTATGGATAGTCTCACTTATCTCCAAGATACATGCTTATAACAAGCAGACAATAAATGATGCACACAAAAAATGGATATGCTTCAACTGACTTTGAGGAAAGAGGTCTTTAAGGTTACCTGGCTGCCACTCTTGTTAAGCTCATGTCAAGTGACAGGTGCCACTGAATTTTATGTAAACAGTAAGCCGTTAGACTAAGGAAACCCTGCTATGCTCAGAACTATATCCTTCCTGAGGATTAACCTCTTTCTCTACAAAGCCTGGTGCAATCTCCTTTCCCATCAAGGTAATACCTCAACAGCAATTTGACCAGATGAAGGTCAAAGACTCTGAATTGTGAAATAGCAGACTGCTGAGAACAACAGAAATTAAGTCACCTTAATGGATGGGCTGGCCCATCCAAGGTAAAACACTCAGCAACATTTTGGCCTATTTGAGATGTAGTGCCCTAAGATGTCAGTTGTTAAGCAGGGAAGCACAAAATCTCCAGTGAGCTACAATAAATAGTGGGCACTGTTGAGACTAAGGTAGCATAGGCTCCCCAAATGGAAGAGTGAGGCAGTACTTGTGTGAGGTTATTGTTATATGGGCCAAAGGAGGCTTTTTCTGAGTTTTCTAAACCACCCCTATAATCATTTGTCCAAGAAAGTTAGAGCTAAGTATTTACTAAGAACTGCATTAGATTTTAAGAAAATGCCCATCATGCTACTCAGAGGACTTCAATGGCAAAAAGCATATTAAAAAAGTTGTAAATAGGTAAGGCAAAGACAGTAACAGTACAAACAGTAGACCACTTCAATTAAATTGCTTGTTCCAATGCTTAGTTCCAGACAAAAACTACTGTCGGTATGCTGTGCCCTGTCATGGACTGAACAGTCCCACATAGACATGTGTGAAGGTGCTGTGCTCCTGCGTGGTTCCTAAGTGATGACAGACAGACACACACACACCCTCTTAAACCCACCTCCCCCATAAAAGGCTTCTAGGAGTTTTAATTTTCTCCATTTCAACCATCTGCCTTGCCCTGAGGTCTGAGAGCAGAGGTTGAGCTCACTTCTAAGCATAATCCAACCTCAGTCAGCACTCAAGACAAATACTAAACAGCCGCTGAGCAAGGTACAATGTAAAAACAAAAAGTAAAGGTTAAAAAACATCAGCACCCACATGGGATAAGAATACTGGTACAAGAGATCACCAATTATTACAGCTTGACCGGGGGAGGGAGAAAGACTGTAGGGCCTAGGCTGTTCCTGGCAACACATCTTTTACTCTAATTGGTAAACTAATTCCACCTGAAAGCATTTTTGATGCTCTCATATTACATTTGATAACTCCTTTAATTAATTATTTGTATAGCTTTATTTAGTGCTGCATGAAATCCTAAGGCTGCTACTATTTTGCCTCTCCAGCAGATTTCGACCATCATTCAGCAGCAAGAGTGAGTTTTGGGGCAGAAAAATGACAAGCCTGAAATCAGTGTAAGTGATACAAAGAGGCACTGGGCAGTCTCTCTCAGATCAGTGACACAGTGCCTCTTACTCAACTGATTATTTCCATAAGTAATGTCAGTCTAATACACAAAGTGATGAAAGTCTTCGAAAATTGATTACATTGAATATTCTCTGGAATTAAATGCATGTCAACTTGAACAAATAACGAAGAACAAAGAAACATTTGTTGATATCTGACCACATGGCAATTAAGGCAGCGTCCATCTAGAGTTTGGCACACAGTTCTTTTTCTTTAAGCTTACCAGAGACTAAGGCACCTTTGGAGCCTTCCATCTAGGAGATGCCATTGGTGTCACTGTAATGATTTGAAATACACATCAACTACCAGGGTGCCTATCATGCCCTTCTGATGGATCTTCCAGGAGTTTAACAAAGTTAGTTGTGCAGCCTTTGTAATAATTTAAAAAGTACTACTTATTTCACAAATTCACATAATTTTATAAAGTGCAAGTTGTCAAACTGATGATTCAATTAGATTGATATATAAATTGGATTATTTGTAAATCTTCAATTAGATTCTTTAAAGTGATAGAAACACACATTTACTATCTATGAAAATCTAACTACAGAACCTCTGTAAGGTCAGAAAGCCACTTATGTTAGATTTGGTGAATTTTATGGCAGAACTCTAGAATGAACATAATATTGTATTTAAGGTTAAATTAATACATTTGCTGAGTAGAAGAAAAATCAATGCCAGCTCACCTCCATGTGGAAAGAACTGGGAATAGATTTGCTTAAATGTGTCTTCATTAACAATCCCACTTGGGCATTCCTATGAGAAAGAAAATAAATATATACAATTAACAATCATTTGCTTGTGCACTTAACATTGTTTTGTTTTGCAATCACTACCAAGATGATACAACAGCATTATTCACAGCATACATTAAATTTCCAAACTTTGGCACTGATCCCCAGGCATTAGATGCAAATAAATATATGTATATCTGGTATTTATAGCACAGTTATACTGTTATGAGGCTTCTTCAGAAAGGGTGATAGCTTGGAGGGGTGTAGTTAGTCAGTGAGATTCAGGGGGTGTGAATCTCAAATTTCTCAGCTAAAACAAATCAGTGGGCTGCAGGGTGAGGGAGCGAGATGACCAAGGTATGGCATAGATTGTTTCCATGAGGAACAGGTTCAATACAGATGTGCATTAAGTGGGCCTCTGTCCAGAGCATCACAGTAGGCAAACCACAATGGGTTGGAAAGCTACAGGAGCAACAGCCAGTGGTTAGACTATTTTCAAGCATTCAGCCCATCACCTTTTGCGTGCTGCTTTCCAAGCCTACTACTTCCAATGTTTGTGAATTTCAAAAGGGATTTAATTTGCACCCATTCAAGAAGTACTTTTGTGTGTGCAGATTTACTACTGTTTTGGCAGACCAGTCACTAAATTTATATTTAATTTTCCAAGCCAGAAAATTAACAACTTAAAACCTCTTAGTGAAAGGAAAACAACAGGAAACACCAACGCAGACATAGCAGAACCAACTGAGGGCCCCTCAGACTCAACTACCAAGCCCCGATAATATTTATTACGGGGGTGTCACACTCTAAACATCCCTCCCTGAAGCTACGCTCCTGGTGATAGGGAGTCACAAACACAGTCAGCAAGGAAGATGACTGCTCACTGACACAACTCTGTGTCGTCTCTGGTGCTACAGGAGATGATATCAGCATAGACCTGAACAGTACTGGCTTTGTCAATAACACAAGCAGGGGACTTATTTGTCATAATGTTTGGCTGTCTATTTCCTAGCATAATATTGCTTTTCACCTGCAACAGTGTGGTGCGCTTCTCCTCAGTGTTGGCTTCACTAAGATCTCTCTGTCATTCACACAAACATGCATACAGTGACTCACCATAGTAGGAGGGGAGACCTTGGCTTTCATTTTTGTCAATGGAAGGGGCAGGTTGAGTTTAATTCTGCAGCATGTTTCTTCAAGTGAAACCGATGTACTAAGAATTGTGCCTCTAGAGTCAATACATGGTCTTTTTTCTCACAGAGATGAAGAACAATATGTCTACTCACTGGTATTCAATTTGCTTGCTGAGAGGACAGCATGTGTAATACCTCTTGCTCTTGTTATGTTATGCAGATTTGTAAAGCGCACTATCACCTGGGAGGGTATCCTGACGCTGAGCAGATGTGAGCCTAGCCAAGCCTAGGGCCTGGTGGGACTTCTCGATAAGCCAGGTCTTCAACTTCTTGAAGAATTCAAGAGGTGAGGAGGAGGCCCTTATGTGATGGCATTGCTTACTCATATATATGGCATAGTATTATTTCTCTTTCATTATCTTTTCTCTCACTGTTTTTAAGAGAGTTAATTAGAGTTACTTGTTCACCAGAGGAATATTACTATTTTCTGCATATTGTTAACTGGCTTCCATTGATGGTCAAAACTAGGAAACTAATGCTCACACAGAATCATATCTTGGTTCTGAGGGAGTTGAGTTCAGCCTCTTCTGACATGGAAGATCCTATCTCTATTAAACAAGATATAACTTGATTAAGAACATCCAAATTCTTCTTGCTTTTAAAGATTAGAGTTGTTGGTACATCCATGGTTAACATATGAGGTACATAAAGATTAGCATAGCGGATACATCTATGAATAGGAGACCTATGGGGTGTTTGTGACGCTAGGCCCCTTGAAATAGCGGAAAATCATTTTTTGAGGACTTGAACAAACCCCCAGCAAGCACCCCTCTACACCCTTTATGACTAGATTATGGATTAAAGTGAGTTAATGATGTAGTGGGGCTGAAACCTTTAATGTATTTGCAAAGACTTTGGTCAGCCCCCGAACTCATAATTCTCCGAGGAACCATGGAAGAAGTAATGGGCCAGTTGGGGTCCAGAGAGATTTCCTGGCTTAGGGTGGTTAGGGATCAGTTGAGACAGATTGGTTTTCACAATTTCGAGTCAACATTAACTGATGTTGCACTGGTCGCCAAACAGGGATGGAAAAGAGCCTATTGGCAATATGTGGACCAAAACACTGCGAGTACCTCTAGGGTGGGCTCCCTCACTCTCTCTTTCTTGGAGTTCAAAATTGACTACTGCTTTGAACCATTTTTGGATGAGGTGGAACCCCCCTATGCCAGATCCCTGTACTTAAAGTTCTGTCTAGGGATCCTCCCAATTCGAGCCTTTACCACTTCATGGAAGTCTAGGAATACGGAGTCTGACAAATCATGTCCTTTTTGCCCTGGGGTGATCGAAGTGGTTTAACATGTAATTCTATTTTACCCAGCCTATCATGGTCCAAGGAAAAAGTGGATTTTGCAACTTTGTTGTAATTTGGTTCTGTGGATTTACAGCATCGCCCTTAGAATACTCAGAAGGAACACAAGTCAGCCCACTGTCTTTGTAGTTTCAAGGTCCCTGATGTTTATGTGGAAGTTAAGAGAGAAAAAGGTGCCCCTCTAATGCTGCTGAGTACTAAACATTTTAACATATTTTATCCTGGTTTTACTGTAATATATCTAGTTGGATCTCTTTTCTCTCTTTTATACTCTTTGTATTTTATTTGCTTTTATATAATCTGTATTTATGTATTTATCTTGCTCTTTTATGGCCTTTTAGGCTAGAATAAAGAATCTATTGATTGACTGATATTGAGTGAATAGGAGACCTAAGAAGGACCCTCCGTCTACTGCTAAATTATCCAAATCTTCAAAAATGGAGCAACATTTGGGGGAGATGGTCACTTAAACCCTTTATGAGGCAACAAAAGGAAACTCCAAAACTGTGGCAATAATTAGTGCATTATAGAAAAACTTTTTTTCAGAAATGAAAAAGATAGTGAGTGATGTGAAAGATGCTGCTGCAGAAAACAACTTTTATGCTGATATCACCTTGCTTTAATGCAAATAGAGGATTTGGAAAATTGTAGTCGCAGAAACAATCTATGTATTTATAGTTTACCAGAGAATTCTGAAAGTAATGATTCTATGGTTTTTTAAAGAGTTTTCACCCGAGGTCTTGGATTTGCTAAGTACCATTAATTTCAACATTCAATGAGCTTATCGCTTAGCTAAAAACCCCATGCTGCTGAGTTTTCTGTTAAACAGAGGGAGTGCATTCCCTTTTGGAATATACTGGGTTAATAAATTTCATCTCAGCAGTTAAAAGGAAAAAGCTAATTATTTGGTCTGTGTTGGACTTGGCCCTTTTTGCAGGGTCATCCCAGAACTTTTTGCCTTCCTCCTGTATTTTTTCTGACCTGTTGTTGGTGGTTTTATGACTTTGGGCACTTTACCACTGCTGATCAGTGCTAAAGTGCATATGCACTCTGTGTAAATTGATGTAATGGATTAGTGATTCCATGATTGGCTGATTCGATTTACTTGTCAGACCCTAGTACAATGCACCATGTGTGCCCAGGGCCTGTAAATCAAATGCTGCTGGTGGGCTTGCAGCACTAATTGTGCCACCCATAGAAGCAGCTTGTAAAATATGACTCAGGCCTGCCATTGCAGAGCCTGTGTGCAGTCTGGGACTGCCATGTTGACTTGGCAAGTGCACACACTTGCCAGTCCCTAAACCTTCCCTTTTCTACATGTTAGTCACCCCTAAGGTAGGCCCAAAGTACCCCTGTGGATAGGGTGCATTGTATGTGAAAGGTAGGAAATGCCCTGATGTGTGTGGCATGTCCTGATAGTGAAATACTGCCAATTTCGTTTTTCACTATTGCAAGGCTATCTGTTCCCATAGGCCAGAATGGGCAGTTTGTTTATAACATCTTATAAACATAACTGACCCTGGGAACAAGATAGGAAAATAAAGTTTAGTATGCCTGAACTCAGAATGTTTAAGTGCATCTCTTAGTGTGGGTGATTTTTAGATTCTGTGTTTGAAAATACCACTTTTAGAAAGTAGGTATTTTCTTGCCTAACAATACAGTGTGCCTCTGCTAGGTTTGTGTATTGCATGTCTGGCTTGTGAGTGACAGGAGCTGGGAGAGGGCAGCGGCTCTGGCAGTCTGATGAGTCAGGGCTGGGCTGAATGGGACCTGGGTTGAATTTAGAGTAGGGGGAGGAGATTTCCTTTCACCTGCCTGGGCCAGGTCTGCTTTCAACAATGCTGTCTCCACCTCCTGCCAGGAAGCTGCACCAGTGAGGACAGAACTGGTTTTGGCTGGGTACAGACACTCTCTGCCTTCAGAGAACAAAGAATTTGTGTGTATAAAAAGGGGGACCCAGACCCCAGAACTTTAGATCACTTCTGGGAATCAAAAGAAACCTTTGCCAAGGAGAAGAGCCGGAGAAGCTGAGGAGGAGTACTGCCCCTGTGCTGTTTGCTGTTTGGGGTTGGCCTGCAGTGGCTGCTTGCTGCCAAGGAAAGGAGAAAAAGGACATTGCTTTTTGCTTTGTCATCTTGAGGAAGATCTCCAAGGGCTTGAAACTGAGCTTGCCTCCTGTTCTGAAGTCTCAGGGACACAAAGACTTCTCCACCAGCTCCCCTGAATTTCCTTGCTGGGAATTCTAACCTGCAAAGAGGTGCCTGCTGCTGTTTAGGACCTCTAGAGACTGCTTGTAGCTGGGAGCTGGAAGATCGACGCAATGAGGAAGAAGCGTGTCGCATCTGCACCGATTCCCAACGCATCGCCGAGCCATGGGGAAGAAGCGTGCCGCATCCGCACTTGGTTCCGGCCCCTCGCCGAGCAACCAGGGAGAAGCGCGCCGCATCCACACCGGGCCCCGACGCATCGCCGAGAACACCGTCGCAGCACCTGGCGTGTGGCTGCAAAAGATCACGCATCGCACCGGACCGTCGTATCGCATCAAGCCGCCATTTTGTCGCATTGCACCGGATCGTCGCCACGCATCGAGGCGCCATCTTGTTGCATCGTAACCAGAATGCAGTAAGAAACAGACGCATCCCCTCCTCTCCGGTAAGGAACAGATGCATCGCCTCCCCTGCTCTGCAGTAAGGAACAGACGCATCGCCTCCCCCGAAGCAAGGAACTGATGCATCACCTTCCCTGTGACCCTTTTGTTTGTTTTGCGTGACGCATCTAAGGTACTTTGTGAGAAAAGTGTTACATTGATAACTTGCCTTGAACTGAACTATCTCTACCATTCAAGAGCCTTATTTTTGATACTGTATTGTGGATTTTTGTCGTTTGGTCTTGTGTTAGTTTAGATAAAGTTTACTTAGTTTTCTAAACTGGTGTGGTGTCCATTTGTAGTGTTTTCACTGTGTTACTGTATGTGTTCACAAATGCTTTACACACTGCCTCTGAGATAAGCCTGTCTGCTCGTGCCAAGCTACCAAGGGGGTGAGCAGGGGTTATTTTAGGAGTGTATCCCCCTTACCCTGACTAGAAGCAAGGGCCCCTATTTGGACAAAGGTACCTACCTCTGCCAACTAGAGACCCCCATTTCTAACAGTCTGGTTCTAAACTTTTCTTCTTTCAGGATGTTGCTAGAACGACTGCAAGCAGAAGGAAAGAATTCCTGAAAATTAAACTTGCTTTGAAGCCTATAAGTACTCTGTGGCATTATACATCTTTGCTTTTTCAAAGTGATTGATAAAGCAAAAACTACCACTTATAACGAATAGAGCAAGCTTAGAAAGTTTACTAAAAGTCGCAAAGGAGAAGAGATAGAAACATTGAGCAACATTCTGTCATGATCTTCTATGTTTAATACAATTAACTTTGCTTGCATTTTCTTTAAATGTTGTTTTATGTTACCTTTTGTTTATGTCCATAGATGTGTTATCTAATATTCTATTCACTTGTCTTTTTTTATTGCTCTCATAATGGGACATTGAGGTCTCCCAGACGAGGGGTGTTGTTCAGCCTTCCTAGTGGTTTCCAGCTTTTATTCTCGTCACAAATGTTATTCATTTGGGTTGTTTAAACCTAAACTGTCTACTTCCTTTTGTAATTCTTTTCCCTCTCTTGTTACCCTCACCTAATTTTCTTTTTTCTCTGTGGTGTGCGTTATTCTTTCATGGCTCAATATAGTTTGAATGTCTGGGTTATATTTGTTATATTCAGTTATTATTGGCTTATTCATTATTATTAGAGCTCCTTGTTTTCTACACGTTTCTGTTTTGTTTAAAAGATTCAGGATAATAAGGAATATTAAATGTTAAGTACATCTAATAATTTTGTACCTCGCTAAACTCCGCCCAAGTATAGTACTACTTCAAGAGTCTCATTGGGGCAATGTTAAAGGTTGTAGCTGACGACGTCCCCTCAAAGTCACATAGTCGCTGGACAAGATCAATTGGTTTTGGCAGGAACATTTTGTACCCACAAAGTCCTCCAGATTACTTATGCCTTCACCCAGCCAAAGTTTCTTTGTTGGGACTCTTTTTTTGAGCCCAGAAACTTCCAGCGGTCAAGTCGGAAAGCAACAGCTGGGCAGGGTGCCCTGAAGCTGGATACTTTGGCCATGAGGGTTAGCTGATATCTTCGTTCAGGCGGCAAAAGCTCTGAGTGAAACCAACATGATTTTCCTACTCGTTGAGGTCACATCTTGGGCAGATAGCCCTGGATGGTTAGTCCCGGTCCTCCAAAAGTCACAAATTTTTCAAAAGCCCAAACATTCTTTTTGTTTGGAGCAGTTCTTCTAGGTCATTAACAGGGCCAGCGGGTCTTCATGGACAGTACCTATCCAGGACGCACTCCAGCAGAATGCACAAGCACAGCCCATTCAGGGTCCCCTTGCCATTGGTCAACTGGTCATTCCAGATAAACCTCTTGCAGCTTTTGGTGCCCCTGTTGCCACACTGGTGGTCAGCCAAAAGATCCTGGGAGTCCAATTCTTAGTCCTGTGGGCATGCAAGTGGGAGCAAGACCAACTCTTCAGGTCTCCACAGAGGCAACAAACAACAGGATTCTACCTTCTGTTCTTCTGCACCTCTGGATGTGTTCGGAGGAGCTGAAGGTAAGGTGCTAATTTTGTGCAATACACTGGCCAGGGGTTGGGGTTGTTTTCTGAACACTCCAATGAGTAAAATATTTTGAAGGGTAAACGGTTTCCATTTGTTTGCACCTCCTGTTTGCTTTACTGCAAACTGTCCCACTGTGCACTTTTTCCAGTGAAATCCAACATGAAATACTCTTTCTGCCCCTGTAGGGAGCTGACGGGAGTGCCCTTGGTAATGAACGGTCCATTTCTACCTAGTCACACAGAACTGATTCTGGGACCACCTATCCCTCCCACCCTGGATGGAGTTGATGGCTCTAGAGTACCTGGGATTAAATGTCCCATCTTCTCCAGTTTCACTTATCACTTAACTATGAATGGGCAGACCTCCTCACTCTGGTCTGTTTTAAGTTAGTCTCATAAATCACCATTCCCGCGATAAGCTGAACAGCATCCCCCACATCCAGGCCATCCTGACAAATGGCCCAAGCAATTGTCTCTGCTCTGGAACTAGTTGGACGCCTCCTCAATGGGTGAAGCACTGGTAGGGAGGGCAGCTACTGGCAAGCTAATGCTAATAAAGCTACAGGCAGGGAAAGTATAACTTTCTAAAAGATATTTTCCTATACATTTATCAGATATCCAACTTCACCAAGGGTTTGAATTTTCAATAAATATTAAAAACAGTGGATGAATGGATTCTAGCTTTAAGTTACAAAAGTGGAACTTTAATTGTACTTTAGCTGTTCTCATACAAAGAGACATAGCCCATATATAGTGAAAATAACTTTTAGGGGGTTAGTCACATGCCAGCCATGCCAACATCTAAATACTAGGCACCCTACCTTTTGAGTTTTGAGACCTACTTCGAGGTGACATACTTAAAATACAAAAGTAAGTTTCTCTCCTATTGAGGGTTATTTTGAATATGGCAGCAGGCTGGCTACACATGTAGACCTGAAACCATGTTTTCCTCTTTATCCTAAAGAATGCCACAGTAAGTGCTGCAGTTCATAGGTGACATTTAACTTACATGTCATAAGTGTATTTCCTACAACACTTTTCTTACGGGAAAGTTAAATATGCCAAATGGGGATTACACATATTTAACTTGTTTAGGGGTCAGAACACATACACTTGGAAATGGACAACTGTGCCTCAAGAATGGAGTGTTTAAAAAACAGCAGCACCAGTCCACAATAAAATGGGGGTGATCACACAAACATAGGCATTTTATCACCAGTCTAATCTGAAGACTCTCATTCTACAGAAAGATATGTCAGGGTTGACTTAAGAATGAATAATATTACTTTT
This sequence comes from Calotriton arnoldi, assembly GCA_963921515.1. NCBI lineage: Eukaryota > Metazoa > Chordata > Amphibia > Caudata > Salamandridae > Calotriton > Calotriton arnoldi. Next base: position 2,147,181 of record CAWUFW010001940.1, on the reverse strand, counting down.
AATATCTATGGTCCAACCAAAAGAGATATTCGTTTTGGGGATAATCTAGGTGCTAAATTGATTCAGTGTGATTTACATAATTTGATTTTTGCTGGTAACTGCAACCAAGTATTAGACCTTTTCTTTTATGGACATTCTAGATTACCTTATTTATGAATAACTCTATTTTAAGCGCATCATATTTCAAAGAGGCCAGACTGATTTTGGATACTTCTTAATCCAAATGTAAAGAAATATTGCTTTTCAGGCCACAGAAAGGAGCAGTGGTGAGGCCTGTCCCTTCATAATTTAGTATAAGGAGAGACTTGGAAAGGGTAAACTCTATGATCCCAGGACACATGGAAATCAGCCTGGCTCTATCTCAGTGGGAGTGGAGCTGGTCCCAGAACAAGTTTGATGTAGCTTGAGATGAGGGGTGCACATTTCCCTAAACACACTCCTGACGGGATCACAAGCTCTGTCTAGGGGGAGATTGTTCGAGCCATCTTGGATTCCCCCAAGAATAGTGCATTCTGGGTCTAGTAAAACAAAGAGAATGTGGACGTGCCGCAAATGTGGGTTGCCCCTGAAAACATTTGCCTCATTGGTTCAATAGGGTCCAAAATTCATGCCCATCCAATGGCTACTCAATTTCAATTCATTATGATAAGATACAGATCTGCAATGAGATCCACTTTACAAAAAGATACTAATTACATAATCAATATAAATCTAAAAAACATTTTAAAAAAATAAAAAAACGTATAACACATCATTTCATTTACTGGGTTAAATAAAAATTGCATGACATCTGTTAATGAATGCACTCCATATTTCAGGAACAATGGTTTTAACAAACATCAACAATTATTGTAAAATGCAAGGCACACAAAAAGAACCTGCTTTAATTTTTGTACAGAAACCCCACAGAGATTACACAGTCTGAATTCCAGAGCTGCTCCCATCCATACACCTGTAATAAAGTTTAATATGCAAAATATTTAATCAAAACAATAAAAATACCCGACAAACACCATGATTCAGGTTCCACCTTAAATATGGTTGAGGATAAGCCACAAAGCATGTAGAAACAATTACCTCCAAATTCCTTTTTTCCCTACAGGCAAGCATCCCTAAATCCCTTGAAATAATCGTAATACTATGTTTTAAAAAGACATTCAATGCTGGTCGAGACATTGCCATTAGCACACCCTTATTCATATGAAAGTGCTGTATTGGTCTACTAAAATTCTTAAGAAACAAATTGGAAGTTCTACTTAGGTCAAACACCTCAGCACAAAGTAGGCTTCTAAAAGAATTTGTATTGCAAATCAAGAGACTGTGGCCCCATGGAGGACGGCAGCTAACCCCTTAACATAAGTACTCGGGAGCCCCATTTCCACGAGTAATGCCTCAAAAGATGCAAGGGTATTTACAATACAAATTTTACAAAGTGTTTTCCACTCTATTTTATGGAGAAAATTCCAATATTTTATATTCCATTAGTTAAATCCCATAAAGTAAAGTCCAGGGACTTTTTTACATTATACACGGACAATAAATGAATAAAGTGTCTGCGGCCGATTTGCCCTGTAAAGTGTCAAGAGTGCATTAGTATGTGCCATCACTTTCCCAGATATTTGCGAGATATGTTCTTTCACAAAAAGACCGGCAGAAAATATTTTGCCCAAGTATGGGTATGAGGTCACACATTCCAAATCCTGAATGCCCAATCGCCACTTGCAGCTTTTCAATTTTCTTCCTCCCTTAGCACAGAAGATCTTCACTTTGCTCTTATTGATATTACATTTTAAATAGTGGCTGTCGGCAAACTTCTTCAAGCAATCCAAATGATTCTGAATTCCCCTCGGAGTTAGGTCCATGATTACAATGTTGTCCACGTAGAGCAGTGAAATTATATTATGATGACCCAACCTCGGGACATCCCCGCCCTAAGCAGCCAGAGCTGACCGTAAATCACAAATATTAAGAGAGAATAATGGAGGGGCTAACAGCCAGCCTTGTTTAAGCTGTTGTTCGTCAGAATTTTAGGCGATAATCCACAGTCGCCCTCAAGAAGTACATGACACCAGGTAGAAGAATAAAGTGCAATAATAAGGTTAAGCAGGTAATCAGGGATTCTAAAAATTCGAAGCTTTCGCCAACGACTGGATGATCTACACGGTCAAAAACAATGGAGAAATCAATGAATGAGGCGTATTACGTGCCACTACATATTTCTACAGAATCTACAGTATCAATTGGAGGGCTGTAATATTATCTAGTGCAGAACTATTAGATTTGAAACCAGCCTGCTCCAGCTGGCTCCAACGGAATGATGTTATTGACCTTGGCCCACTTTTGGAAATGGACTAGCAGAGTCTTAGCAAAACGCTTTCCTATTGAGTCAAGGAGTGCTATTTGCCTGTAATTATTAGAAAGGGCTGTGAAGCCCTTCTTATGTAGCGGTAAGATACTGCTACCCCTCCAGGGCGAAGTAATTGAATTGGATCGATAACAGTAATTAAAAAGAGCAGCTGCCCCCCATGATCTTACAATGTTCCTCTTTGCCACTCCTAAGGCCAGCATAAGCCATGTTTTAATGTGTTTGGGCCAGGTTAACTCTCCTGTCACTCCCAGTAGGTGCCATCGTGCCTCGACTGGAACCTGCATGCGCACTACCGTAGCTATCACTAGGGATACCCCCTCCCAGTATTGTTGAATTTTAGGACAGGTCCAGATGATGTGAAAAAAGGTTCCCACCTCCTCAGAGCCCCTAGTGCATGGACTGGAATCCCCGGCCCCACTTCTGTTGGAGTGTCTGGGTAATGCATGACTTGTGTAAGATCCTTAGCTGGATCAGTCTAAACCTTGCTCTTATAGCAATTTCCCTAGGACTCTGTATGGCCTCAGCCCAGTCATCATCTGTCCCATATCCGTCTCCCATGCCTCCCTCAAGGGACCCAGCGGATCCACTAGATTATTCATAAGCTTGGGATATGTAAGAGAGACAGCCTTGCCCACCATTGGATCCAGTAACAACCTATTTTCTAGTGAGGAATAGTCTGGCAAGAGCTCTCCCTCCGGTATGTTGCACCTTAAGGCATGCCTCAGCTGTAGATATCAGATCTCCATCTGCTAGCTGATACTATAGTTGCAAATCTTAAAATTTAATCATGGCCCATTCTGCCGGACGTCTCCAGGGTGGTCAATCCCAATAAGACCCCACCTGCGGAAGCTCATCAGGCGACCAACTTCTCCACACTGATCACAGTCCCATAACAGAGTTGAGTTCGTTAATTTGGATTCCCACCCCAACAGTTTTGTGGCCACCCGCCATGCCTGAGTCACAGTCCTCGTATGCGCAGGGAAAAGTATCTTGCGTCGCATCCGATACAATGCCGCTGGGTAGCCCCTAGGCCCCATGATATGGCGGTCTACCCGGTACGCTGCTTCAGTATATGGTGCAAAGACCCAGTCATCTACGTTAATGAGCTGGGACGCCAAGTAGCAACTCCTGACGTCCGGTACTACCAGTCCTCCCTCATAGATTCTCTGTTGTAACTTACGTAGTGTGATTCGAGGGCTGCCCCCCCCGCCCATAACAGGGTACACAATTCTCCGTCAATCATTCGAAAAACTGCACTCAGGATCTGGTACTGGGTGTTTTGGAGCACGTAGAGCAGGCATGAGAGGGCCATCATCTTGAATAGGACAGCCCGTCCCATAAGAGAGACCGGAAGCTTCCGCCAATTAGCCACATCTCTTTGCAGCCTCTCCTGTTGAGAATATAGATAACCAAGTATTTGAATTCCTCCTGTTGCATCAATGCCGCACAGGCCGACGTGAGGGGGGGATCTCGCCCGTTAGGGGAAAAACTAGTGATTTATCCCAGTTGATCTGGTATCCGGAATAGTTACCAAATGTTCTAAAGATATGTATGAGCCTATGGAATGTTTGTCGTGGCCTATGCGGATAGAGTAGAATATCATCCGCATACAGGGAAATGCGTTCCTCCCAGCCAACCCCCAACTTCTATTCCATACACTAGAGCAGTGGTTCCCAAACTTTTTTGACCCGTGGCCCCCTTGACATATTGCCCATTGGCCGCGGCTCCCCATTATTTTACTTTTTTGGCGGGTGGGGGGGATGTAAGCCTTGCCTCGGGAGTACTTCAATTTTTCTCCCTGAAAATAATTGGGATGAAGCCAATGAAGGTTTTATAATCATGGACGTAACAAAATAAAAAGATATCATTTTTTAAATATAAAAATTTAATTGCTTAAGTAAGTCAGAAACAATACTCTTCAGCACTGGGGTCTGCATATGGAATTTTTTTTTCTATTTTTTGTTTTAAAAAATTGCATCTAGTTAAATATGTGGCACAACCTTGTTCAAAGGTAGCCTGGAAAAGAATTAAGATGCTGCCCTAAATATTTTCTTTCCACTGATCACTTTTTCTTTCTCGAAAAATATACCAGAAAAAGGAAAAGTTAACTCCTATTTTCCTTGCTTAAACTGGTGTTGTTATAAATGCCCTGTGACCTGCCTTTCATCTTGGCTGCAGGAATTCGCAGTAGGCCTTGTGATTTCAGAAATCATCTGTAATAATGTATTTACGTTGAGCAGTTCACAGGTGACTAGAGATGTCACCAGTCAGCTGTAATTAGGAAGTTAAGAGGCGGGCCTTTATAAAGGGATTGCAGGATGTTATATGTTATAAAGATTTATGGTGACTAAAGGACGTTTAAGGCAATTAAGCAGAGCACAGGAGTAATACAACCCTTTTCCCTTGAAATAAAAATTGGGATGGGCTGCAGGAGTCTTTCGTACACAGGTGTTTGCAAAGGTGGGCAAGTGATACTCACTGCTGCTCTTCTAGCGCTACTCTAATTCTGTGATGCTGATTTTTGGGGTGGCGCTATCTTGCACCCACTCCTGTCCCCTCGTCTTCCCTGCTTCCTGCTACCGATGCCTCCTTGAATTGCTAAGTTGGAAATTACTAAAAACATGCACAACCCTTTTGAAAAGAGGCCCAAAGAAGCCCAAGCCCGACAATATCAAAAAGCCTTATCACAGGTAGTATACACTGGCAATGTACAGACACATTTGCAGAAATACCTTCTGTACACTGCGTGACCAATTAGCATGAGTGTATTCTACTACAATACAGAAACGTACACGGGCTGTCTGTGCGCAGACGTTTAGGGCACAGGGTTATGGGGTGCACAACACATGTTCACGTTACAGGGCTATGCAAAGAGATTACTACGTGCACGTATTTTGTGCACTTTATGCACGTGGGAGAGCATAGTCACAGGATGACCAAATAATAGCTAAAACGATAAAAATAATTTCGGCTAAAACAATCATCACTCCCCCCGTATAAAGTCTACATAGGGTCGGTGACAAAAATGTACACATTCCCACCCCTTTCTCCTGGCAACTTGTATTGAGGTCTGGTCTATGCTCAAGGTACGAGACATACACATATTCCATGCAAGAAAAGCAGTAAATATTAACAATCAGTGCAATTGGAAAACGTCGTACATGTGTAAAGATGTAACACAAACGTCTAGAGTAGAGAACACGATGAGGCACGAAATGCCGGTCACACAGAATGAGCAATGATATTATAGAAAAACAGAAATGGCCACAAAGCCATGTGTTTTGCAGGTTACATCTCAAACATCCACTCACACTCAAACACGTACCATGCACATGTTCAGCACATAAATTATGCAATATTTCGTGACAGACTTAGCCCCAGTCATTAACAGTGTGCATGTAGCATGCAAATTCTGGAATACTCTGTGAACATGAGACCGCACGCATGGACATGCATAAGCTGATGTCCTGTGTGCAACGAATGCTGCAAGCGCACTCACCATGTGCGCTTGGAGCACTGGGGTCCTCTTGTTTTCCAACCAAGTGACCCAGTTGCTATGTCCATGAGTCCGCCCTTCGCCCTCCGGGACAGCACAGAGTGCAGGGGTAGCCTTCACCCTCTTCCTCCTGAGAGCAAATGTTTCCTGAACCCGTCCCATCCCCCAGTAAAAGCGCATCCTCGAGGTCGGGGTCTCTAGCCACGGGAGCAGTGTAAAGGAGCGCTATCAATCAGCCCAACGGATGAAATGAGTCGCTGCGGGCAGACTGAAGGCATGAATGCAGGCACCGACCACTAACGCAAGCTTGCACTCCTAACGAACGAGAGACTGCACAGATGTAGATTGTAGGGTGAATGGATGCATGGTTAGGCAAGCCCTTAAACTGGACTGGATGACCAGGCAACCCACCCAAGTCTACAAAACTCACGCCACAGCGTTTGCGGCGCCCCTGCCTAGTTTTTACGGCGCACCGGGGTGCCGCGGCGCACAGATTGGGAACTGCTGCACTAGAGGGTCTCTATGCACCCACTCGGCAAGTGGCTCAAGGACCATCGCAAAGACCATAGGGGAGAGTGGACAACCCTGACGTATGCACCTGTGGAGTACGAACGGTCTGGATATCGCCCCATTGACACAGACTCTTGCTAACGGGTCAGAGTACAGGAGACGGACCCAAGCACAAAACTGTGGACCAAAGCCCAGCCGGGATAAAACCGCAAACAAGTATGGCCACTCTATACTATCAAATGCCATACAGGCATCTAGTGACAGCACTGCTGCGGCCTCTGTTGGATAGATTGTCGCCATGTACATTACCCCATATAGGCGACGCAGGTTCAGTCTAGTACTCCTCTGTGGCATAAACCCAGATTGGTCCGGATGTATGATCGTGGAAATAATGGGACGCAGTCGATTAGCCAGTACCTTTGCCAGTACCTTGGCTTCAAATTTAAGAAGGGAAACAGGTCTATATGAACTACATAGTTCTGGAGGTTTGCCCGTTTTCGGAATAACCACTATTGTGGCTAGTCTTAAATCATCTGGTAGTCGTCCTTCTTTCCGCGCCGTTTGGAACATGCTAAGCATGGGCTGAGCCACCGCTTCTGTAACACATTTCTGCTGGTAGCCCGTTCTGGCCCGCTGCTTTCCCCGACTGCTGCTCTCCTATGGCCCCGGAGACCTCCTCCACTGTCAATTCCTGCTCTATTGCCTCCCTATCTTCTGCCGAAAGTTCAAGCAGGGAGATATTGCTAAGCAATTCGGCACTGTCCCCCTCCGTTTTGTCTGAGACCGACTGGTATATTGTTTCGTAATACTTTGCAAAAGCCTTGGCTATTTTCGCTCCGGCCTTGCACAGCGAGCCCTAGGGGCTCCGGATTTCCAGCACCCAGTTCCGGTCTCTGTCCCTCTTCTCCAACCATGCTATTAGTTTATTGGCTTTATCTCCCATATCGTATATTCGCCTCTGCGTTGCCACCGCATGTGACCGGGCCGCATCTTCTTCAAAGTCCCTAAGCTCCCTCTGTTTGAGGTGCAGCTTATGTCCCAGGTTCGGGTCTGTCACCTCCTGTTGCCCCAACTGTTTCTCAATTGCTTCTAATTCTTGCTCTAATTCAGTGCACCGCAAATGGCGCTCTTTTTTCCTACCCCCAATCTCTGCCTGAACGTAGCCCCTTGCAACTACTTTATACACCTCCCACAGCAAGCATTGCGAGCTAACCGAGCCGGTGTTTTCTACAAAATATTGTTCTGTGCATTCCCTGAACTTATCTTGAAATTCGCGGTCTCTAAAGAACCAGGGATCCATGCGGGGCGGAAGAACTTGGTCCCGAGCTGGATCCCTAAGGGACTCCTCAACTGGGGAGTGGTCTGATATACCCTTCGATTTATGTTGCACATCTCGGAACTTCCCCACGTGCACGCACTGCGTAAAATTATAGTCCAGTCTTGACCCACTACCATGTGCCGCTGATATGTGTGTGCACTGTCTAGTGGCTGGGTTGTATGCTTTCCACAAGTCAGTAAGCCCCTATGCTTCCACAAATGCATGCAATGGTTCCGGGTGCACCGCCCGGGGGGATGGCGTAACTCTATCCAGGTCTAGGGACATCGTGTCATTCATATCCCCACCCAGTATAAGAATACCTGCGGGTAAGTCAAGCAGCAATTTGCTGAGCTGCGGAAGCGTCTCAGCATGTAGCTTCGGGGGTATATAAGTGGAGCATAGATTCATGGGGTCGTGCCATATATGACCCAGTTTAAAGGGCACCGCATTTCTAGCTAGGATTGCAACCCCCCTGGAGCCCGAGGTAAATCCCACGTGTGCCAGGAGGGTGTACCCAAACCTGTTGAATGCTAGGTAGTGATTTACCCTCAGGTGTGTCTCCTGTAGGAAGACCAAGTCGGGGGATTGTCTACATAGGTATTCTAGTACCATGGTCCATTTAATTTTATCACCTAGATCACTTACGTTCCATGTTAGGACCCTTAGGTATGTTTTAACCTGAGTAGTCATATCTTAGCCGGGGAAAATGTGACCCAACCTCCCACACTTTCACCCACCCAAAACCCCTTTCTCTTCATAAAGAAGTGCAATGTATCCAGTATGTCGGTGTATCTAAGAGCAAAAACATCAAAACATCAAACATGCATAACCCAGAAATCCACAAACCCTTCCCTATAACGAACTCCCCCTACCCTGCTACCCTGTACTATAGGCCTAAAACTACCCACATCCCTAATTTGCAGAGCGCCTGTCATCCCTTTGTAACAAACACTATGTATCGGGGTTAGCTAGCATTGCCACATCCTGACAAGTGACATCCCTTCCTCCCACCCCAAAATTCCATTATGTAAGTGTGTCCTGTTATAGTTCAAAGATTACTCTCCCCCCCCTTACCCGGCTGCCAGAGGCCAGTGTGTTCTGATTGCCATCCCTAATTCGTTGCTCTACTGGCCCAGCCAGGGTCCAATGTCCGGTATGTTTCTGCCTTGCTGCACACCCCCACAGCCCAGTCCGCCCCCCCCCCCCCCCAGCCACCCCACTCATTTGACTGGGTTCAATATGCGGGCCTCCGGTGAAAGTCTTGTGTCCATGTCATCTTTGAGCGACCCATCAGGAGAGCCGCACCATCGATCCCGGCGTTGTTGTTGGTCCCGTTCCTTCCGTTGCTGCTGCTTGGCCGGACCCCCACCCTCCAGCCTGTTCATACATCCTCCGGCTTAGTGAAGTACCATGACTTCCTGTTATGTAATACCCTCAACTTGGCCGGGACCAACATCATGTACTTGAGATTTTCTGCATGCAATGTCCTCCTAACCTAATCGAAGGTACGCCGCTGGTGCTGCACCATTAGGGTAAAGTCTGAAAAGAACCAAATCATTGTATTCTCATATGGTAGGTCTCCTCTGGAGAGCACTGCCTGAAGAATGGCGGCTCGATCCTGGCAATAATGGTTCTTGGGGGGGCTCCCGGTTTAGGCACAGGGATGGGCGTCATGTGTGCCCTACAAAAGGGCATGCTGACGCGACCGTGCAGCGGACGCGCGCTGCGGGCGCGCCAAAGGCAAGCCCGTCTGCGCCCGTCCGCGCACAGATCGTGCCGTGCGCCAGAGCCCCTGTGCAAAATCCAATTACCACCTATACTAGAGCTGCTCTGTTATCCATTTGAGATAAAGGTGATCAAAATAGATGTGACGCCTTACATCCCACAAGCTACTCCTTGGCCCAAATTTGCCCTACATGCAACTTCCATTTGAACGCCATGTCCCTAAACCTTCATCCTATTAATGCTGGAAATACGAAACAGTCTGATTCACGTTTAGGCAATAAGCGTGCCCTAACCTGTGTGCTACTGAACATTCGTTCACTTTCTAAGCATAAATATGAACTTGCCGATTTCTTTGAACAATATAAACCAGATATAATGTTCCTTACTGAGACATGGACCCATAGTTCCTCTGAACCTGATTTAAATATCGCTATACCAGCTGGCTACGACTTGTTCAAAATCAACAGAGAAGGACAAAGAGGCGGAGGGGTGGCCATTGCTCACCGCTCCCACATTAAAGCCATCTTCACAGATATTCCCCAATTAAAGGAAGAAGCTATCTTGTTCACTTTCAAATGCTATAATACTTCGGTATTCAGTGGACTATTAGTATATAGACCACCAGGGCCTAGAATCCCATTTATTGAATCCTTACTTACAGTCATGGAGTCTTGTATGGAACACTCCAACTTCTCCATTTTGGGGGATTTTAACTTCCATTTAGAATCCATTGATAGTACGGACACAAATACCTTAATAGATAGTCTAAACGGCCTAGACTTGAAGCAAATTGTCACTGAGCCCACCCACATTGGAAAACACACTTTGGATGGTATCTTCACCAATTACACACAGATAAAATTTACCAACACACTACCAATGTCCTGGACAGATCACAGCGCTGTCTTTTTCGATGTATTCATAAACGGTCCTCCTACTAAAGCTCAGAACAATAATAGGACAGACATAGTACGCCCTTGGAGGCATATAAATAGTCCAGATCTAGAAGATGCTCTAAGATTACATAGTCCCCTCATCGACATCGATCCTGATCAAGCAGCATTAAATTTTAATAGTTGGATTGACTCGGCAGTAACTAAACTAGTCCCTGAAACGCGGACACGCACTGGGAAAAGATCATCATCAGCCCCTTGGTACACGGGGAGCTAAAAGATTTAAAGAAGATCTGTAGAGCTAAAGAACGGAATTGGAGGAAGGAATACTCTGAAATTGGGAAAAAACAGTACAATGAGGCACAAGTAAAGTATAAAGAAGCTATAGTTTCTGCAAAATCCTGTTTTTTCACAGAGAAAATTATGGCCTCCAAAAATACAGCTAGAGATCTTTTTAAGACAGTTTCTACCCTAGCCAACTTCAGAAATAGCAAGCAGTTCTGTCCTACAAAGCAGTTCTGCGACAAGCTAGCAGAATTTTTTCACGATAAAGTAGTTAAGGTCTACGACGAGTTCTCTAACAACAAAGAGAGAGTCAGGTCAGACGAGCCAAATAAGGACAGGGCAATTACTCAAGCCTGCTTACAAAAATTTAGCCCCTTAACATCGGATAGAGTTGAGAAGATTATACTGTCAACTACGTCAGGATCCCGTCTTGATCCTTGCCCTGCCACAGTTTTCCATATGGCCCCAAACATAATTGGCAACTATCTAACACCTCTTCTTAATAATATCCTTGACTCAGGACACTTTCCTGTCACTTGGAAGAAATCCTTGGTTAGACCCATCCTCAAAAAGCCAACTCTCGACCCCACCGAGGCAAGCAACTACCGTCCCATTACCTGTCTACCATTTCCATCAAAAATATTAGAAAAAGCCTTAAATGAAGAACTGCTATCATTTATAGAAATCAACAATATACTTGATCCAGCGCAACACGGTTTTCGACCAAGGCACAGCACTGAATCCGCATTGATCGTTGCTACAGAGGACATACGTGTCCAACTTGACCGGGGGAAAGCCATATTGATTCTACTGGATTTGTCGGCCGCTTTTGATACGGTCGACCACCACATACTTATCCAACGACTGGCCGAAATAGGAATCGTAGACAAAGCCTCAGACATTCTTCGGTCGTACTTAACCGATAGAGAACAATCCACAATGATGAACGAGCACAAATCGCCCCCTTACGCGTTAACATGTGGGGTCCCCCAGGGATCGTCACTTTCCCCAACCCTGTTTAACGTGTACGTCACACCATTGGCAAAACTCATACGATCCCATGGCTTCTCGGCCATCTGTTACGCCGACGACACGCAAATAGTCGTTTCTTTATCCTCCAAACCAGATACTGTGGCTGTAAGCTTTAACGCCTGTATGAGTCACATTATCAGATGGATGCATGACAACTGCCTGAAGTTGAACACCGGTAAAACGGAAGTGGTTACGTTTGGAAGAGATACCTCCCTCTGGAATTCCACTTGGTGGCCGGATATAGCTGGGCTTTGCCCTCAGCCGGTAAAAAGGTTAAAAACCTTGGAATTATCATAGATGACCATCTTTCACTATCAGATCAGGTAAATGGCGTTACTTCCTCCTGTTTTCACACTTTAAAAACCCTAAGAAAGATTTTACCTTTCATTCCTATTGCCCTCAGAAAAACTGTTGTAACTGCCTTGATACTGCCCAAGATCGACTATTGCAACTCACTCTACCTGGGTGCAAAAAAGTGTGTGATACGTAAATTACAGACTTTACAGAATGCGGCCACCCGGATACTACTTAAGATTCCCAAATTTAGCCCAATAAGTCAAGCCATTCGCGATCTGCACTGGCTACCTGTCCAGGCAAGGATCCAATTCAAAGCTATGTGTATCGTGCATAAGACTCTGTACGGGGTGGGACCTGCCCAACTTAGTCAACATATTAAGCGCTACACTCCACAGAGAAGCCTCAGATCATCATCCACCTCACTACTTGTAGTTCCTAGGGTCAAAACCTTGAAATGGGGTGGCAGAAGTTTTCGTCACTTGGCCCCTAAATTATGGAACTCATTGCCTACCCACCTCAGAAACCAAACCAATCTACTATCGTTCAGGAAGGAATTGAAGACATGGCTATTTGTCCCTAAACCATAGTCACTCCTATTCTCCCACTGTGAAAATTAAGGGCAGTAAGCGCTAAGACGCCACGGCAGACACGCGCTATATAAAAACACTCATTTCATTTCATTTCATTTCAGAAAAAGTTTGAAAGGCGCTTGGGCTTCAAGTGTTTGGTGATAAGTTCTTCCAAGAAGAGGTCCATGCAGGGGCCCTCCGCCCCTTCTGGCACCCCCACCACCCTAATGTTGTTTCTTCGGGCCCTCCCTTCCTGGTCTTCAAGCTTCGCAGTTATTATCTTATGTTGATGGGCCAGGTGCTGCACCTGCTCTTCTAGTTTCCGGGTGTCAGATTGGAGTTCACTAATGTTTGTCCCTGCCGTGGCAACCTTCTCTGAGTTTTTATTCATGTCTGCCCTAAGAAGGTTAACTTCTATAGTGACTTTGTCCATCTTAGACTCCAGGGTCATTCCCAGTTTGTGTATGGCTGTCATTATGGCTCCCAAGGAGGGCTCCAGTGCTTCCTGCCTGCCCGACTCCGTTGCTCCCTCCACCGCTGTCTGCCTTGGTACCGTATATTTATCTAGCTTGTTGGCTTGGGATGGGGTGGCACCCTTTGGACTCATTATTTCTGCCTCCCGTGAGCACCCTAAGTCTCCCCCTCTGGTTTACCACAGTCTCTTGGGGGGGAAGGCAAGGCCCCCCACGGATGATCTGTTTCCCCCCACTCCCAGATCCAAGTCAGTATCTCAGGGGGTTGGGTGGGCCTCTCTCAATCTCTCCCCACCGGACATTCTCACCTCCTTACTCGCTCAAGCGTAGCAATATTGTTCCCTTTGTCTGCACATTTGTCTGTGTTCCAGTAATCTGTCTCCGGACCACCTTGGCTCTCTTACACTTGACCTCGGTGTCTACCCCCTACTCATCTCAGGCCAGCCTTTTGCATTCATCAATCACCAGCTTTCCCAAGTGCAGCCGGATTCTCCCTGCATCCGTCCAGACCGTGCCCACGCGCACCGTCTCTCTGCCTCAATCTCGGGGACGGCCCCGATTACCTAGTGGGCCTCTCCTTCCAGCACATCGAGGATTATGGGGCATTTGAAGCGTCTGGCCGGTGGGCCCCCCACTGTTCCTCCCCGCTGTCTCCTTTTGCTGTTGTTTCTGATCATGGGGGAAACCGAGGGGGGGGGAGAAACTCCTCTCTGGACACCTGCTCCGCCCTTGGTCTTCCGGGAGTCACTGCTCCGACTCGGGCGGGGGGGAACCCGTCCTCACCTCTAAGCCTCCTGCGGTCTGGATGGCTGCTCCAGGGCTTTGTCTTATCCGAGCTCCAGTTCTGCAAACCCAGGCGCCTCCCTTCAGCTTCAGGAGTTCGGCTCCCGGGCATGCCCCGCACAGGCCTTCTCCAACCGATACAGGTCCGGAGGCGTTAGCTTCCCTGTGTCGTTTTTGTCGGTTCTGCTGTCGCCCAGCGAGTTGCCCCCGAAGTGGGAGGACACCCCGGTTTACCGGGCCGATTATGTGCGGATATCGGGGGTCAAAGAGTGGCTGCCACGGAGCTTCTAGACTATGCGGCCATCTTGGCTGGTGCCAAGCCACGCCCCTCTTGAATGTATTTCTGAAATGTTCCATGATAAAAACGTAATAGTATCATTTCATGTGTGCATACTATTGTTGAACATTTTTGTAAATATGTAGTTCTTGTTCATTGCTATACGAATGCTTTAGGATGTAACACACAGTTATATGTTGTCATGATTTTATTCCACATGATATTCCATATATATACTTTGGGAATGTGTGTGCACCTATATTCAAATGTCAAGTGCACTTTAACTGATCTGCTAACTTAGCACAATTACAGGCCACAAGTTCCTGAGATTCAATGTTTAACTTTCACATGAGAATCGTTTTGTTTGTATGTTCTCTCCTCTGCAGGTGCAGATACTAGGCTTTGTTAGTTAGTGAAAGGCATTGTTAATTTGTGGTGATAGTAAGGTATGGAGGAACTTTTGAAAAGAAGAAGACGTGTTAACAAAGTGGGAGACGTGTTCTCATGGCGGAGAAGGGATGTTCAAGGTTGATTGATTGTACCCAACTAAAACTGTGGAGGAAGAGCTGAATGCTGCCAATATTCTACAGGGGAAAATGGAAATGTACTGGAAAAGATGATGCTGGTTACCTTGTTTACTATGTGTGTTAATAGGTGTTATATTGTTAGCTAGAGAGCAGAGAGCCTTAGGATTTCACTAGGTGCAGACCTTTTTTGCTATTTCTCTCACTATGTGGCTTCATGTCATAATTCCTAAAGACTTAGAAAACTTTACACAAGACTACATGATGCTGACACCTGTTCCTTGCATATCCTAGATTAATTAGGATTTCCCTATTTAGGATAGAGTAAGATAAGTTAGATTTCTTTAGAACTAGTAATGACTCGGCAGGAGGATCACATTTTGCAGCTTAATCTTCAGATCCTCTTCCTCATCTTTTGCATCACAGCCACTGAATTCCTGGTGTGCTTCTTATTGTTTAGGCTGAATTTCATTAGGAGATTCAGAATTATTCTTGTGATATTATAATTTTATAATATGCTTCAGAGACTCATCTATATCAGTCTTTTCCTGAGTTTGTAATACAACCCTTTAACTCCAATTAGTTGTCTTGGCTGCATTGCATGATAACCTTTGTTTATGTGTTATAGTAATTGAAAGTGATGCTAACTCCCTCTTACCTCTCATGCAACAACTAAAGGTTCCACCGACTGAAGAGGAGAAATATCAACGAAAAGTAGAGCATTCTCAAGTCCGGTATCTCAAGGTTAGTTAGCGAACTGAATATTTGGAAACCAGCAAGACTATAATCGATTATGGGGAACATGGCGGCGGCGGCGGGTTAGGCGCACGCTGCGAACTCCTCTCCACCTCCCGGCACTTTTGAGTTTCCTGAGTATTGGAAAGGGGTGAAATCCGTATTAAACTTACCGCACTGCTGGCGTTGTTGGCGGAGGCTGTTCTTTTTGGCTGTTTTCATCGGTGGTGTATCTAGGCGAGAATGGGCCAGGGTCTACTACCAGCCGTGACTCTCCGAACGCTAGATCAACTCCCTCGGCAATAGTTGCAATGTCATCTGTCCCCGATCAACCAAATTTGGCACAAATGTTAGACGCCCTTGCATTAGAGATTCGGAGTAAGTTCTCCATCTCCGAGATAAATCAAGCTAAGATTCAAGAATCTTGTGAGTCCCTAGAAGCTAAAATGTCTGCGATCACCGAAAGAACTTGCGCGATGGAGGCATCAATAGAAATATTAAATAAACAAGTCGAGGCAAATTGCACCGAGATCCAGGTCTTAAAAAAAGGAGAAAAGGTCATGCTTGTCAAATTGGAGACGTTAGAAAATAATGCAAGACGGAATAATATTAAAATTCTGAATATTCCGGAGGGTGCAGAGGGGAGGACATCAAGACTTACATTATAAATTTATTAAAAGACTTTATTCCTGTGGTTGATGTTAAGGAATTGGAAATAGACATTCAGAGAATTCACAGAGACCCTTTTTCTAAGAACCCAAATAGGAAAAATCCTAGGCGAATCCTGGTCAATTTCAGAACATACACTTTAAAGGAGCGGATATTATCAGAAGCCTTAAAAGCTGGAACTTTTACGAAGGGGGATTGGACTTTCAGGATAAGGTCAGATCTCTCACGGATTACACAGGATAGACAATGGGAGTTGGGTAAATTCATCCCAATTCTAAGATCACTGGGTGCCACGGTACAACTGAGGTTTCCTGCCATACTTAGGGTGATGTGGAAAAATAAAATGTTCAATTTTCGGGACCCTAAGGAGGCAGGGCTCTTTGTTGACCAAATTAAAACTCAGGAATAATTTGGTGCAAGAAGAAACACTTCATGAATAGTATAGGTGCCGGGTAGGAGGGAGACGGGTTCATAGGGGTTAAGGTACATCATACCCCATGTGGTACAGGAGGGTTCCCGTGGGAGGGGGGAGTGAAGCAACACAAGAAGAATTTTATTTTAAGTTTTCACTGGGTGGGGAGCAAGCAGGGAAAAAAAAAAAAAAAGTCCTCATGTGTTTAATTTTTTTGTTAAGGAAGTTGTTAATTGGTTAGGAACATCTGGTATCCGGAGTGCACTCTCGTGGCCAAGGGTTAGAATAGGTTGGTTTGACATAAATGACGGAAACTAGAATTTGTACTTGGAATGTCAATGGCTTAAGGGTTTCAGATAGGCGCAGGAGGATATTCCAATATTTAAGACAGGTGGACTTTGATATTATGATTTTACAAGAGACTCACTTAACATCTGAGGAATGGGAGCTGGCTGTCGCAAAACAAAGATGGATCGATAGCTCTCTACACACCACTCAACCTTTTTGTACTAAAGGAGTTGCTATAATTATTAAAAAATCTGCAAAAGCTATTTTAGGTATTCCCAAGTTAGATAGTAAGGGGAGGTGGATCATAACCGATATAAAGATACGAAATAAGTGGGTGACTTTGGTGGGATATTATGGCCCAAACATAGATGACGAGTCATCTCTTAGAACGATCTATAATCATTTACTAGACTCAAGCTTTCCCATTATTATGGGTGGTGATTTTAACGTCCTCTTGAATCCCGCCTTTGATAAGTCCAGGGGGGGAAGAGTAACACCTACGAAAATGGGATCACTGATAACAATTATTATGGGGGATTTAAATTTGGTAGATATCTGGAGAATTAAAAATAAGGATATAACTGATTCTCAAAATTTTACATTTCATAATAAAAAGTATAAACACCATTCGAGAATAGACTATTTTTTGATAGATTCTAGGTTGATAGAATTGGTCAAGCTGGTTTCGCATATTCCAGAACATCTGTCAGATCATTCGGCGGTCCAGATAATTCTACAATTTCCCATAGATATAGAATCTAAAAGATGGACATTTGATAAAGTCATCCTTAAAGATGAGTCAGTGATCGAACAATTAAAAGTGGACACCTTGTTCTTTTTTGAAGTAAATGATCACTCGGCCCCTGTAGAGGTTATATGGGATGCCTATAAGGCATATATTAGAGGCAGAATTATTGGTTTTTCTGCAAAAATTAATAAGGAAAAAAAGGAAAAAATTAAGTTACTGGAAGCAGAAATTCGTAGAGTTTCGCTTAATCCAACCTCCAGTCGAAGAAGTGTAGAGCAGAAGGACGAAAGCATAGAGTTACTTTCTAAACGACAAGACTTGGCTGATTATCTTGATAACATCATTAGGATGCGTTGGGAAGTTAGTAGATTGGCTAATTATGAATTTGGAGAAGCCAGTGTGAAGATATTGGCCTGGAAATCTCGAGTCGATCTAACTAGAAATTTGATCAAAGAAATATACAATCTCGAAACGGGAGAGTTATGTTCAGAAAGGGCCAGGATTGAAAAGCAGTTTGAATCATTTTTTAAAGATTTGTATTCTGAAGATCTAGAAGTTACTGACTCCCAAATTAAAAATTACTTAGCTATAGTCTCCTTACACTCATAATCGGAAGATCAGACACAACATCTTAATAAGAAGTTTTCACTATCTGAAATTAGAATTGCAATGAAAAACTTAAAGAGAGGTAGTGCAGCTGGCCTAGATGCTATTCCCAATGAGTTTTATTCCGCCCTTAATGAGACACTTGCCCCGTTCTTAGAGAAATTATTCAATAGTATTTTCTTAACTAATTCTGCAATTCCCAGCTCATGGAATGAGGCTGCGGTATCTCTGATCCTAAAACCTAATAAAGACAGAAAAAAATGTGAGTCGTATAGACCCATTTCCCTGCTTAATTGCGACTATAAAAATTTTGCGCAAATAATAGCTGGAAGACTGAATAATATAATGGGGAAGTTAATTCACTCGGATCAAAAGGGATTTATTAGAGGGCGCCAACTGCACGATTTAACTCATGAGCTGATAGGAGCTATTGATATTGCTTCAGCTAATGGCTTACCACTTACCATCTTTGCATTTGACGCGGCCAAAGCCTTTGACCGAGTTAATTGGCTATGTTTACATCATATAGCTGAAGCATTTGGCTTAGGAGAGAATATTCTACGAACTATTAAGAACATATATAGAACTCCTACAGCCAGGATTATAGTCAATGGGAATTTAACCAAATCAGTTACTTTAGAGCGGGGCACTAGGCAGGGTTGTCCCCTCTCCTCTCCCCTCTCCTTTTCGATCTGTATTTAGAACCGTTAGCCCAATTCATTTGGTCTAGCGATATTTTTGTTCCATTTGAATACAGGGGTTGGTCAAAGAAATTAGCCCTGTATGCTGATGACTTGATGATTTTTACAAAAGAATCACCAGAGATAGTGCAAAAATTGGAACAGCTCCTAATAGAATTTGGGAAGATATCAGGGTATCAAATCAATCCTCAAAAAACCGAGATTATGACATGGAATTGGCAATCTAGCTCGCATTTAGTTCGCCATCAAATAAGATATCTGGGTATTCAAATCACTCAGAATATTAATGATTTGGTCCATGTTAATTTGGAGGTTAAAAGGAAAGAGATTAGAGCTTTATTGAAATCCTGGAGTAATCTCCCATTGTCAATCCTGGGTCGCTCCAATCTTGTTAAAATGTCGATTCTCCCTAAAGTGACATTTATTTTTGATGCAATCCCCTTATTATTTAGTTCTGTTTCTTTAAAAAAGCTGCAATCAGATATCAATAGCTTCCTCTGGGCGGACAAAGGGGTGAGGATTGCATGGAAGAAATTGAGATGTGAGAAAGCAGCCGGGGGAATAGCTAGCCCGGATTTTGGGTTCTATAGCTGGGCTTTCCTTTTTAAGAACATAAGATCTCTTCTTCTTGACTCTATTTATTTTACGCCTTACCTTTTAGCCATGTCCAATAGTATACCGCAGGGGGGCGACGGGCTGCTCTTTAAATTTGGCCATCCCAAATTCTTTAAAAAAATCAAATTGAAGGTGATACGATCAGCCTGTGATTTATGGTTCCAGATAAGGAAACGGTTTAAAATTTCATATTACTGTGCTACTGCCCCCATATGGAATTCTCCAGGAACACCACTATGTTTAAATGATGGATTATCTGCCCCTCTGTGGGAAAGTGGATTTCAGAAGTGGGGACAATTATTGCCGGATAAAACCCTTTTGTCATGGGGTGAGCTTAATTCTCAAACAAATCAAAGGCTATCAAGATTTAAATTTTATCAGCTATCCCGTTGGGTCACAAATCAGAAAGGTAATGAAGTTAGCGATGAAGAATTGGAGAGTAGGTTTCTAGCACCGATTGGCCAGAGTAAAGAAGTGGCGAACTGGTACTGGATTTTGATTAAAGGAGACCCGCCACCTTTGCCTATGGAGGAGCCCTGGAGAAGAGAACTGCCTCACAGCAATATTGCATCCTTCTGGCAAGTATCTATATCTACTTTGTGGAGAGTGGTTAAAGCTGCATCATTAAGGAGAAATCATCTGTTCACACTCCACAGAGCCTATTGGACCCCGAAGAGGCTTTCTAAGATGCGAGGCGGAGAAAAGGTCTGTGTGAAATGCAACCTGAGAAGCGCAGATGATGTGCATATGTTTATGCAATGTCCTCGGATCCAGGGCTTCTGGGGCCAAGTTGGTAAGATTATCTCTGAAGTGATGGGCCAAGAAATTCAGGTAAGCTTGGTGTTAATTATTTTTGGAATCTTACCTGAGGACAGTAGTACCATTAAATTGCCAAAACTTCAATCTTCATTACTATTTGTTTTAATCTTGCTGGCAAGAAGAGAGATCTGTTTGAATTGGATAGTATCTAATGCTCCAAATATGCTAAATTGGGTGTCCTCGGTTAAAAGAATTCGTAAATTGGATATGGGCTGTGAAGTAAAGAGGAGAACTAGATTTTGGGGGGTTTGGGATAATTGGGCTAATACTTTGGGTTCCACAACTTCCTAGTTTGTAGAATATGTCCAATGATTATGAAGCAAGTGAGGTTTTGGGATAATGGTTTAGGTATAAACCATGGGCCGGATACTATCTTTGACATCCCTAAGTGTCGTGCGGTTGGTGTCTCTATAATCCTTGGAGGTGGAAAGAATATGTGAGGGTCATATATCCCCTCCATTGGGTCCAGGAGAGTGCCTCGGTTCCGCGTTATGACTACTGACTTTATTTCTTTAATGACAAAAAAAAGAAAAAAAAAAAAAGACTATAATCGATTACGGAGGTCTTCTTGCCACTCTTTTATATGAACTGGGCAGGGATATCATTGAGCAACCTTCCATTTATGATTGTATACCATTATCCCTATACACACCCAGGAGGAGCTTAAATCTTTTATCAACTCTAAAGGGAAGAGAAAAAAGGATACTTGGTATATTTAAGACGTCCTGTCTATCTGTGTCTGCATATAGGCTAACAGCATGATTGGAGTTTTTGGCATTAAAATCCCCCAAAATTAACACATTAGCAATGTTCACTCCTAGAATAATTTAGAGATGAAATGAAAAAAAGAACTGAGGAGAGAATCATGATTAGGGCCAGGAAGGAGATAAAGATTAACAAGTAAATGCAGAACTAACTTCGAGCTCTCCATACCCCTACAGCTAAATGATTAAAATTGTAGAAGGTTCGAAACATGAGTAAAAGATTTGTATGACCATGTATGTTCTGTGCTAAGAAGCATAGCAATACCCCCACTGGCATGGTCCTTCTTTACTTTTTTAGCAGGACAACTAATAACATAATTGGCGCAGTCAAAAGGCTTCGCAAAGCAGGGCCCAGATTTATCATTCTTTCATGCAGTGCAATGCAGCAAGCCACCTTGCTGTGCTGCGTGAAAGGGAGAGGGCTGGAATGTGCTGTATTTACCATTATATGGCACATTTCTAGTGCTGGCGCACTTTTTGCAATCTAGCGCCAACACCGTACTCTTGTGTCATGATGCAAGGGTGCCTGGATTGTAGGCAGAATTGTTTTTGTGCAAGAAGGGACACCTTCCTGCACAAAACCAATACTGAAAGGCAATTTCCTCGTTCTACGTGTGCTGCAGAATGCAGCACTTGCAGAAAGAGGTAATAACAAGGAGAAATACAAATATTTCTCCTTGTTACGCCTCACCTAGGGAGGCGTAGGATTTTGACGCATTCCCAGGTCTACCACAAATGGTAAATCTGGGAATGCGCCAAAATCCATGGCTGGATGTGGGAGAACACTCATGCTCCACCCATGAAACGCCTTCCCAGGGCATAGTAACTCAAAGCAGCGACTTGCGCTGCTTTGCGTTACTCCAGATTTATGAAAACCATGCAAGGTGGCCTTGCCTGGCTTGATAAATTTCACATAGGTTTTGCATGGCCCTTGTGCCCCATTGCATGGTGCAAGGGTGACGTAAAACCTTGCTAAATCTGGCCCCAAGTCTCTTGTAAGCAGATAATACCTGCGCCCAGAACAGCCAAAGAATGAAGCTTCAGAGATCTGGTGGAGCATCCAGCAAATTTCCGTGACAACACTTTAAAACCCTTGCTTAAACAACATATACTGTTTGCGGCCATTTATATAATTGCAGTTGAGAGTCCCAGGTAACCAGGGCCACTTAGACAATTCACCCATAGTGACATCCCCAGAAGCAACCAAACCCTCACCCAAAAATATGAATGTTCTTCCTTTTGGCCCCACTGTAATATGTGTTGATTGAGGGTTGTTTAATAAAACCTCCTTCTGGGCCATGCCAATTTCCAGAGGAACACCATTCCTCTCGCCCTTAAATATATCAAGGCTAGTCGATCACCTGTCTCGATAAAAAGGGAAAACATCTATGCCTCTACTATAGAGGTAATTACAATTTCCTAAAATCAAATTTACAATAGTCTTAGAATTGAAAGTGACCCTAGATCTTTCTCATTCACAGCATTCAATAGATGAACTGACAGTATATCATTACTCCTCATAATCCTTAGAGGGCCTACATCAGATAAACTTTTTAATAACAATGAACGATTCAAGTAAGGAATGTCAATATCAAATAAAGCAATAAAATCAAGGGTGATAGGAAGATTCTCCATTTCTAAGGCAGTGTGAAATTGAATTGGGGTCATCTGGTCACTAAGATGAGGGCATGACATGTTTGGACAGAAAGCATCAGTTATCGGGTCCAAGACCTTAATATTTTGCTTTCACACTGGCATGGAAACTCCTCTGTCCAACTGTGTGATATGACCGTCAGTCACTGTAAGAAAAGGAGATTGAGAGCTGTCCAGGACCTTGATAACTTGTTCCTGTGTAGGCACTCAGGCACAAACAGCCGGTGATGAGATGTTAAGAGCCATCACAAATGAAATGGTAGGTTGCACTCTGCCAGAAGGACTTCCGGGGATTACAGGGCCATCTAGGGGATCTGTCAGTCTGAGTGAATCTAGATCAAATCTTACTTTCCATGGTCAGTTTTTACAGATCCTGTGGCATTTCCTCTTGACAATTTTCTTCTTAATCATCACAGTTGAGATATTGCCTGATGAAGTATTATTATTGCAATGGGCCTGCTTTTTCTTCTGGTTAAAAATGGGAAAAGAAATTCGATGTGCACTTCAAGAGTGACTACTAGGAAGACTGCTGAATAGCCCACCTATATTGGAGCTTAAATAACTCATCAAGTAAAAGAGAGTCTACCTCACTTTCACAAGAGTTTACATTCAGGGGGCGAGCCTTATTATGGAGCTTAAATAATGGGAAACTGACTTAGATGTCAATTTCTTTAGAGAACCATGATTGTGCTTCTGAACTGTTCCCAGCAGACCAGCCTACTACCTTAGTCGGAAGATCTTTAAGAATTCTGAAGGAAAAAATATTGACTGGGTGAAGAAATGAAAAGCATCAACCTGACGCAAGGATTTTGACAGCTGTGAAATGTGCATTTCTCCTGCTATGAGATTTTCCTGCCAAATCCAGAAGCTTCAGGAGGAGCTTGTCCAGTGGCTATCTAGCTTCAAGAGATCTTTATCAGACACAGCCTGCAACCATGGCCACTGGAGGATCTCAACTTCTATTTCAGAGACTAAGTCAGAAGGAAAACTGGGACAAACCAGCTTCGGCTATCCGACCCGTGCTCTAGCGTGGTCAGCTTGAAATTGTGCCTAGGTCCCGGTCAACTGCGAACAGTGACTACTGATTGGCGCTTTCATTTTTTTAGGTGCTTTTTGCCTTAAATCTTTAAATAATCATATCTCCAATTCCCCTTGTTGGATTTTTGTCATTTGAGTAATTTGGAGTAGGATTTTTATTGTGTTGTATTTTGGTCTTTTTATCTGGTTTACTACTTCTAAATGCTTCACAGATCTGTGTCTGTCTTTAAAGAGATAAATCTGTAATTAGACATAAAGTCCCCTAGATCCTTGGTTAAACAGACCCACTTGACTACACCTAGTGGTGAGTCTCTCCAACCAAGTGAATTGCCCATCTTCTTTTGTGTCCTATCAAGGTATTTATTGCACACACTTCCTCAATTGAACCTCTTTCGAAATCCAAACAAATACAGATGAAAATTTAAATCTTGGGACCTTTTTCTTTGGGTCCAGTGGCAATAGGCGGTCACTGGGCAATAGCTGTGCATGTTATTGTTGTTCACCACTGGTGTTCTGGGGGCCTAAAATACTATTTTATTTAAAGGGATAGATGACACGAGATTCCAGACACCTTTACAACACACTTGCTTTTAAGTTAGGAAGAATGATACAAGTTTGAATGGACAACGGTATTCAAACCAACTCAAGGACACTCATTTTAATAACATGATTAAAGAGAATATTGGAATCAAATCAAAATCTCTACTTTTATCATGTGGTGGCTTGCATGCTTGATTTTACTTATTCCTCTAGCACACTGGGCCATGACACACTGCAAAGAGGCCATTTAAAAAAAAAAAAAAAAGAGGCCATTTATCACCAGTCACAGAAGAAACTAATTAGAGGGAATATTGGCTGTGTCATGTAGCTGTTATTATCAATTTTGGGACCACATATAATTCTTTAGATCATTTACTAAATTATTGAGGGATTTTCACCCATGATATAGTAGCCAAATAAATTGCACTCACACTGCTGAAATGCCTCTTCAGCATCAAGAAAGGTTTCCACCATCAGTTTATGCACTGTCTCAACCCAGTCAATGAGAGCTTTGCCATATTTGTATTTGTGGCAGAAATCCTTTCTTTAAAAACTCTGTGTTGCCAATTGGAGGGTAAGTCACAGATGACTGTATCACTTGCAGTATTATCCACTGCCTGTCAACTGTGGGTTTTGCAAAATCTGAGAAGACAAAAAAGATTGCCTACAACTCTGTTTGGGTGGGATGTTCTTGAAGAGGAAAAGTAAAAAAATTAACTAAAATTGCACTTGGGTTAGCCACCTAGTATTGCATCCTAGAATATAACCTATGAGTCCACTGCATTTCAATGTCAAAATGTGAATCTGCCCATTAAGTGTGAGTAGTTGAACCACATATTTCTTCACCTTTGATTCCTCCGCTGCTTCCACACTAAGGGCCCGATTATAACTTTGGTGGTGCGGTGCCGGGTCCGCCCCACCGCCGTACTGCCAAAGCTGTGGTCAGACCGCCTGCTGGATCAGGAGTTTCCTCATGTCTTGTGGGCTTTTGTTTGGCGTTCCCATGGCGGTGCCTCTAAAAATGGGCACCACAATTGGAATGCCAAAAACAGTTCCTGCACGGCACAGACTGCAAAGTCCATGCCGTGCAGGAACTGGTGTGCATTCACACAGGGTGGCACATGTTGTGCCTCCGTGTGCATCCAATGGTGCAGAGACACCAGGGGCCCCTTTGTTTCCTCTCCGCCAGGGTTTTCATGGAGGAGGAACCGCCATAAAAATCCTGGTGGAGAGGAAAATCCTAATATGCTTGGCGGGACTGTCTCTACACCGCTGCAACACAGCCAGGGAATGGCGGTTTCCTGGTGGCTGCAGCGGGGTTGTGGAGGTCCCACCGCCTATCTCGAAATAGGGCGGTGTGGAGACTGCCATCACCGAACCCCTGCGAGTCTGGCATTCCGTGGACCGCCAGACTTGTAATCGGGGCCTTAGCGTGAACCAAAGCTTGGAAAGATTTTCCAAATCCTCCAGCTTCCAATAAATATATCATCGTTCTGCCACCATATCCAGGGTGCTGAAGTTCTTGGCTGCCATAGCTTCAGTTTGAGCCAGTGTTTCCATCTCTGCTACTAGTTAGTTCATATTATTATGCTTATCTATGATGAATATAGCAGCACAAACATATTAAAGATCACCTCCAGTGAGGGAGTTATATTAGCTGAGCAGAGTGTACAGCATATTGATCTGAAAAAAAGGAAGTTATATTGATCTGAAAAAGGTGTTTATATTCATCTGCAAAGGAGATGTGGTGCTGGGTATGTTAATGAGCAACATCTCAGCATCTCGGTGGGGGGCAATCTTTGCAACTCCTTATCCGACATTGAAGATCTCCTCATAATATAGACTGCGGACCTTTAATTCCTATGAGATTCCAAAGCAAAGCTCTGATATGATGAAGATGATTATATAAACTGTCTCATCAAGCTCTGAAGCTTCTGAAAAGAACTAAATGCGTGTTTAGGATAGCTAATGCGGAGATGGGATTGGAAAAGTCTAACTTGGCCTGTAGCATTGGGGAGGTGTCAGGAATGGCTGTAATAAATCCAGAAAGCAGTCTTGCACTTATGAGTAGGGGCCACTGTAGTGTAGTTCCTATTTCCCTAATAGGCTCTGCGCATTGGAATAATATAACCTATAGGTTTGACATAGGACTAAGGTCGGTATGTCCCTATCGATTATATTAAACTTAATTACCTGGGCCAGCTAGCTCAGAGGCCACTAGAAACTCCTTGAGAACAAGAAGGGAGTAGTTTCTGGCATCCGAAAAACATGACAACTTTGTTTCCCTTTAGAAGCGGAACATGTCTCAGAATCGTGGAAACAATAGATAACAGTTTCACTCATTCAATCGTGCATGCTTAGTTTCTGCAGAGTTACACAGAAAGGAAAGACGGGCGTTTCAATAAAAAGGGTTTTATTGAACAGTCTTGTTTCTTGTGTAAGAGATATGTGCTGTTATGATCACAAGACAGTATGCAAGATAAATAATGTACAGTGTAAGCAGTAGAAATAAATAATACTGCGCTAGCATTATCTTTTAGCATATATTCACGTACATAAATAACATGAGCTAAGAATGCGAGTACTCATAGATGCGTCTCTAAGCTAGTTCTACCCCAGTGTAGCTAACCTAGCCTAGGTGTAGGGAAGAGTAGAGGTAGGTGGAGTATTCTCTAGTATGGTAGACTAAGAGTATGTTAAGTCTAGTATGCCAAGAGTCCCTCTAGGATCTAGTCAGCTCCATACCTTGAGAATGAGAGAGGTGGGAATCTCCTGCCGGATCTTGGAACTCTAACACCCCGCGAAGGGAGTCAGAACACTGGAAGCTGGATTCGTCTGCGTGCAGGCATGACAGCGTCTTCTCAGTGCGTCAAGCCGGGATACGGGCTCCTCTGAAGTCGAGGTCTCCTCTAACTTGCTTGGGCAAGGGAAGGTATATTTATACCTGGTAGGTGTCGAGGAATGTTAGCATTGACGTGAAGTCGGACAGAGGAAGACGTCAGGATTGAACCCTTAAGGTATAACGGTTCATACATAATAGATGAGTTCTTGGAGAAATCAATAGTCCTGTGCTAGGGGAAACTCCCAAGGCTTAAGGGTCTGGTTTCTAAGAACTCGTTGTGACGTTAGGGTGGACGGATGTTGGTGACCATGTCTGTATTTGGAGTACACGGCTAATGCCTAAATAAGGATTGGGATTCTATGCCTATATAAGGGCAAGGCGAATTGTGCCTATATAAGGACATAATTCAGGAAAACCTATATACGGACCCCTAAAACGGAATACAACACCCACTCCATCTTCGAGTAAACAATGATACTAAATGCTAAACATTTTAAATGCTAAACATAAAATTGAGTACCACATATTACTAAAAACATTTCTAAAAGCATTTTAAAAGAAGCTTAAAAACTGTTGAAATGCCATAGGTACTGTACATTTTAAAGCAGTGTTTTCATTCTAAGCATATAACGGAAGTGGAATGCAACGTGAATGAAACAGTAATATATACATATGATGAAATGGTCGATAAGTTCTTACAATCAAAGCCATTGCATATCATGGAAGTAAATGAAATGTTAGACAAGTAAGGTGACTGTGTCCCTGGAAGTATTCAAAGAAGTCCGTTTTATAAGACTAGTTCTACTGTAAGCAGATTGTTCATTTGCCATGTTATTTCATAAATTAAAAAAAAAAAAAAGGAAAAAGTTCAATTCTGGGAAAAGTTCCAAGTTTGAAAAATATGAAGGCCAAATTTCATTGTTGCCCTGGTACACTGTGAGCCGAATCAAAGTCAGTGTAGGGGTCTGGCGTAAACATTAGATCATCTATGTCCGTAGCCAAAATATCATCCACCGAAGTCAGTGACATTTGGAACACCTCGTTCAGAAGGTGAATTGCACAGAGATGTGAAGCATCGCCGTCAGCAGAGGATGCCGTAGCAATGTTCGCGTCCGTTGTTACCTGTGTGCCCGTTGATCCATCTCGTACCTCAGCAGCAGCCGGAAGTGTCTGTGAGATCTCAATGAATGCCGCCATCAGGATTGGAAGCCGCTGGGGACAACAAACAGCATGGGCTGTTATCGGGTCCAGCAGAGTATCGATATCCGTTGGCATGACTGATGGGAGTGTTAGACAGGTGTCTAGCACGCATTCTTCACCACAAAACAGGCAGCGTAGAACAGGTAAGACGCAATCTTGCCAGATTGGTCTGAATGACAGGAACCACGTTGTATTAAGTTCCCGTAGACGAGGCATGCCCAAAAGCTGTACTATTCGCTCACGGCATTTCCGTTCAAGGAGGGCTCTCTCCACATCGCTCGGAGTGATGTTGGTGAAGAGGCTTGCCATAGCGTAGTAGGAGGAATAGAAACAGAATTCCTGCAACAAGTGCTAGAATTAACGGCACTCCACCAAACACCGAATGTGCGAAGTTTGGGATGATTCCGAGGAGAGCCTGGAAAGGTGCTAATAGTCCGGAACAGATGGTCTTAAATACATGTACAATTCCGCTTGTATCTGACATATTAAAGATACGTCCTATCATTTCTACGAAATGTATAGGGCAGTTTGTACGAATCAAAGCTTGTATATCAGCCGAAGTCCTTACAACTTGTAGATCATAGGTTTCTTTGGCCGAGGTCAAAGGCACTGATTGTTGTATAAACATGGCTTTCATTCTGCTTAAAGTATCAAATCGAATAAAAGAGACATTCAATGAAGGCCATAGAGGCGACTCCCTGACTGTGTCTATTGGGGCAAACAATACTTGCATACAGCAAGTGACCCTGGAGTTGACCGTTACTAGATATGGGATGCCTGGCAACATGCCACAGCAACTCTGATCATTCAACATGAGGTAACTACCATTAGAAAGTTGTCCAAACGTTGGATTAATCACAGCAACTGGTGTACCCTGCTGGTGGCAGGGCAAGTTTGCCACAGAACCATTACAAGCCCCGTGTAAAGAAATGTCCTGACATATCAGTGAACCGCTTAGTGCATTTTCACAGTGTGTACCGCTTAGAAACACTTCACGATCCCCACTCCAACATCTACAGGTGTAAGGTAAATTCCAGGATGTCTTAATGTATTCTTTACCCAACCTTTCATATTTGCCTGCTTGCATCTGTTTAAGGCAATACTGAAACTGAAAAGTAGTCACAGGTAGACTAATTTTGCCATGAATAAGCCATTCTGTAGCTGGTTTTTCTGCCACTGTGAATGGTAACTTTTCAAGTTTTTCAATGCTCAGTACTGTATACTTTGCTCCCCTTTGTGCCAATTCGATCTGTTTATCAGTCAGATTGTATTCTGCAAACAGAGCCGTCGTGTTGATAAAACGCCAAGGCACACAGCCCGCACGCAAAGATTGCAGCATCCAGCTTAATAACATAACATAACAGAACGTAAATGAGACTGGCCTTGTTGTAACATGGCTAAATCTTGTTCCAGTATGTCGATAGCAGAGGATACAATACTGTCCAATGAATAAATTCTGGAGGACAAAGTTGTTAACCCATTGTCGACCACAGAGAGAGTTTTCTCTAAATTAATACGATCAAGTTCACATATTCGTTCTGCGGCCTCCATCTGTGACACCTTCCATGCTTCATTATAAGCAGCATAGATGCCGGCATATATGAAACGTTTTTGACGCGGTTTTCTTGGTCCAAGCAAGAATTCCCTAAGGTCTGCGTCTTCTTTAAGTAAAGATAAGTGTTGTTTCACATCCTTAAGTGTAGATTTCTGCAGCCAATCGAGGCATAATTTTCCTACACTGTATGTTGTTACTACCCCCGGATGCTGTCTTTGGACGTATAGTGGGTCTGGCCTATGAATAGTAAACCCTTGTGTTTTATTCAGGAATCTATCTTGACAGTTGTTTGTGTCTGTGGGCCAGATCAACCATTTTCTCCAATCAGGATTTGTTCTGTTGAGTTGTAATATGGTGTCAACTGTAACCGCTGCCTGTGTATTGTTATCACTTGCAGGTGTTGGTACAGAAGGATTTTTCATGTCTTTGATCTTGGCTAACCCAAGGCAAGACGTTTGTTGGACCGGGTCATTCAAAAACATTATTTGTTGAGGGACGATACAGGCTCTAAACAAAGCTTCTACCCCCTGCACTTGCCAATCTTTAGTACCCCAGACAGATTTTGTGTCTATTGTGTCTTTCCATAAGTCGAAACCCTGTCTAGACAGTTGGGCAATAAATGCTGCAGAGTAAATCTGTTTTGTATTTGTTAACATAATTTTCAGTCCTGTTTTGTTTACATTTTTATAGTAAAATGTTTCTGGATCAGATGTATTGTATCCTGAAAAATATGGAAACTTTTTAGCAAATGTTTTTGAACTACCTTTTGGTGGTGTAGGACAATGCTCCCATTGGTTAAACATAAACACATTTCTAGGTGTTGCAGATTTATGCAAAAAATGATGACTATAGTGGTTATAGCATTACAGCTGTTCATAGTCCGATGAACCCTCTAAATATTCATTATTAGAAAATGCAGCAGATTTTTCTAGGTCAAACATTATGTCATTTACAGTCTCAAAGTCCCAATCATCAGAATAGGTACTGGATGAAACAAAATCACTTAGTGAGATCTTAAATAAATGTGGAATGTTCAAATGTTCCCTAGGACCAAAGATATCGAAATCAGTTTTGTCCCACACTATACCATCCTGTATAGGAACGGCTGTGATGTTCACTTCAGACAAGTCTCTTGTTTCACGATGGGATGATTTGTGAGGTTTCAAAAGTAAGTTCACTTCTTTTCTTTCAATGTCCAAATGGATGTATCTCCCATTTATAAGCACGCTCATAGTCATAACCAAAGCTAGCCAAAGCAGGAAGAAAAATATTCCAGAAATAACCCAAAGTTCAATCCATGGTGAAACTAGATAAGTCTTTTTCAAAAAATGTAAAAAGTCTTGTACTTGCTGTTGAAAAGTTTTTAATGCTGGCGACGTTTCGGGCTCACTCGGATCCTCAGAAAACGTATCAAAGTTAATGAAGTAGCCAGAAGCAGTTCTGTCAATTGTTGGAATTGCATCAGGATTTGTAGAAATCGCTGGTACCAGTTGATCACTTGTTACATTGGTGTAGACAGGTGTATTTGGACGAACTGTTACTTGTGTTTCAAGAGGGATGAGTTCCATAGCATTGTTGCTCAGTCCTTCCATCTGTTACTGCTGAATTCTCGATGGTTATCAGTCTTTCAGTCTGAACCTCTTGGATAGTAGCGAGAGGAGTGTGTCTGCTACTAGGTCGGAGTCCACGAGGCCTACTATTTAGTATTGGCCACATACTGTGGTTTGATGAGGTCGATGGACACAAATCTTTTCTCCTTTTTTCCAGCAAGGGGCGGCAGAAGTACTGTTCTTGTTCCGTGGATGGCCAGGACAGGTACTGGTTGTCTGTATGAAGGTCCAAATTCCTTCTTGTCCGCAATCTTCTCTCTGACTAGATCCCCAACTTTTGGAATCCAGACAGGGCTTGCTGGGACCACCGGTTTTTCCCCAGTGGTGGTTGGCTGCAGGAATTCGTTGCTTTGTTTCGTTCTTAATTCATTTAAGTCCTGTAAAACAGCCAAACGATCTTTGATATCAAAGGGTTTATTTTCCACCACTGTGCCACTGCATTCCAGATCAGGCACCCACATTCTTGTCCCAAATAGGACCTCATATGGAGTGACCCCCCCCCAGAGAACTTCTTGGCAAGTTGTTTAATGAGCGTTGGACCCCATAAAGATGTTTGACCCACCCATCACCCGAACCTAATACCCTAGCTGTTATAGACTGCTTTATGTCCCGGTTTATCCTTTCCACAACAGAATTTCCCTCAGGATGAAATGGAGAGGAGTACCGCAATGCAACGCCCAGACTGGCCATGGCGTCTTTGTAAGCTCGAGAGCTAAACGCAGGGCCCTGGTCAGAATGTAGCATGCCTATTGCGTATGTGCCGATAAAGACTCGCAAATCTTTTATAACAGTTCGAGCGTCAGCCGAGCACTGAGGCCATATCCATAGGAACCTTGATTCAGTATTTGTGGGATTGCATTTGTCCAGAGGGACGCCTGCGCATAGATTGTCTAATGCTGTCTAACAATGGTGTCTGTACTGGGCAGCTACATTCGTAGCATGATGTCTGGTGGCTTTCTCGCTGTAATTTACAGTCTAAGCAGTTATTGACGAATATGTGTATTTCTGTATTCATTCCAGGCCACTAGTACATCTCTTTTAATGTCAATATTGTTTTAGAGATCCCTTGATGTGACAGACCCTCCCCCAAATGTGTTTCATAAATCAAAGCTGCCATACGTTCCATGTTTGGAATTACCCTATCCCCCACTCCAGGGATTCGAGCAAAAGGAACGTTGTTCGCATCAATTACATAAGAGTACTTGAGTGGAAACTTTTTTGGTATCGCTGCACCACTGCCTTTGCTCGTAGCATTGACAGCCAACATTATCTCACCGTCTATTTTCGTTTTTGAACGAGTGATCGCAGCTACGGAAGCCGTCTGAACAGCCCCCTTTGCGGCTTCGTCAGCCAATGAATTCCCTGCAAAGTGAACGCCATCACATTGATGACTCAGTGTATGGATCACGTGAGCCTTTGGTAGTTCGTTTTTTAACTGAACTACTTGTTCCCAAAGCGTTTTATGCTTTATTGGGCCACCTTTTGCATCTTTGAACCCATTTTCAAGCCAAGTTTGTATATATTCATTATACGACTGCACACAGTAGAAAGAATCGCACATTATGAGTGTGGGTAATTCTCGATCTGTACTTTCAAGTGCCAGTTTGAATGCTTGTAGTTCAGCTCGCTGAGCTGTACAATCTCCTAGAGATTGAGTTTTTGTGACCATAAGTCTGAATTTGCCATTGCTCATGCGACCTTTAACGATTGCACATGCTGCACTGTAAGCTTGCTTACTCCCTGGTGCGGGTTGTGCGGATCCGTCAGTGTAAATTATGAATTCATACTGATCGAGAGGCAGAATCTCAGTAGGCAGAGGACATTCATGTTCATATTGTAGGAACGCTTGTGTTTTTAAATCAGGATCAAAAACATATTCAACATCTGTTGCAGCAAGAGAATTAACCCATTGTATCCATCTTGGATGTAATGCTTTGGCATTTGGAATGCTCGCTTTTGTTACCGCCTCTAAGGCCGGTAGAGGGGTTACGACAATAATGCGTTTCCCTTGAGCTAGAGCTCTTTCTTTTGCTACAGCGGTTTGAACTGCTCTCAGAATTTTTTCTGTTGAAGTGAAGCGCATTTCTGCTTGTGTATACAAGTGTGATTTGTATGCAATTGGTACTTTTTCACCCTCGTTAAATGTTAAGTAGGTGAATCCACATTGACCCAAAATTATTCGGATCACTAAGTTGCGTTGACTTACACGTGTTTGTAAGTGATTTGTTGCTAACATGTTAGCTTGGAGTGAACGCAAGATTTCTGTGTTTTCTTGTGTCCAGTTTTTGATTGAAAAATCAGGTTTGATTAATGTGTAGAGAGGTTTAACCCTTTCTGCGTAATTTAGAATGTATGTTCTTCCAAAATTGAGGAAACCCAGGATGGATTGTAAATTTTTAAGCGTTTTAGGAGGTTGGAGCAGCGCACACCTTTCTAAAAAGTTGGCTGCCAAGCTCTTGCCTTCACTTGAAAGCTCATATCCTAGAAACAGGACATTGAGATGGGCACTTCTGGACTTTTTGAAGTTGAATTTGTAGCCCTCAGAGGCGAAGCCCAGTATAATGGTGCTCACCCTGTTCAAGTGTTTATCCAGGTCATCGTCTGTCAGATAGATGTCATCGACATATGACAATGCCTCATTATCATAAATTTGTAGTAACTCCGTTACTCTCACTGAGAATAACCCTGGGCTGTTCTTGAACCCTTGTGGGAGTCAACAAAATTGACGCTGGGTCCCCATTATTGAGAAAGCTGTTAAGTACCTGCTTCCAGGTGCTATGTTTTGACAAAAGAAACCATTTGAGATATCCAATGTGGTTTTATATTTTTTACGCACTATGTTATTCATTAATGCTGTACTATGTGCATTTTGCACTGCAAATGTTTTAGAACAAGTGTTTAAGTGTCTGTAATCCAAAACTAGACGATGGGTATTGTCTGGTTTGGAGACAGGAAACAAAGGATTGTTCGTTGAAGAGGTGCATGTTTCAATCACCCCCTGGTATTCAGGTTGATCTAGGATCTCCCTGACCTGTTTTTTAGCTTCTTGCTTTATTGGGTAATGCCTTTGTGCAGTAGGTTCATTTTTTAGATGTATTTTATGGGGAGGTGAATCCTCATCCCATCCTACATGATTTTTGTATAATGCTGGGGCCTGGGCAACTGCCCATTTCCTGGCATAAGTATATTTTAGATGAATTGGAATATGGTTAGAGAAGGCAGGCATAATAATGTCCTCGCCATGTGGTCACTCCCTGACAAATTGTGGTGGCCAGCCTTTTTCTGCTAGAAGTATGTCATAGCCCCTTGAAAGTTTTTCCCAAAAAAGTGCTTTCACCTGTCTAGGTATGTCTCCCTCCATCCGGAGTGTTATTTCTTATAACTTTTGTGAAAGTACTAACCCTGGTGTCTACAGTCTCAACTATAATGTACTCATTCAGGTCCACTATCTCCAGAAGTTCCTTCAGGTTCTGGCGAGCTATTGTGACTTCTGCTGCACTGTCCAGCATTGTCTGAGCCCATTCTCCGTTCTTGAGTTGTGTTCTCAGTATCCTCGGCATGTCTGACCTTCAGACCTGCTACTTTCTTCTTAGAGAATTGAGGTTTTGATTTATTTTTCGGAATGTGTTTGTCGTCTTTTGATTTCACGCGTTCTTCTCTATGTTCTGACCGTCCTCTTCTTTCCGATGTCTGTGACGAGATCTGAAAGGTACGAGAGGAACGTGTATCAGTATCTTGATACCTGTCAGGCTTTTTCAAATTATCCCTATTCCTGAGGTTATACCTCCTTTCAGAGGGCTCCTTTTGAGGAGACCTACCTCGGGATTGAGAACGTTTCTCATTGAATTTTGTTTATTAGTCTCCCACTTCTTTTTAGAAGATGTAGGAGTTTGTTTAATAGAGTACTTCTCAGGACTTTCAGATAGTTTTGGCTTCACTGGTCTTCCACCCAAACTATCTCTGCCTAATTCTGCATATGATTGTTCTATTATTCTGGGTAGCTCAGTTTGATGTTCTGTAACATCGAATTCCCTTAATCGTTGGCCGATCGCCACTGCTGCTGCCTCCCCTTTAATATTAGATAATATTATTGTTGAGACCTGGTCGAAATTATTCAGTAATTTCATACCTAAATTTAGAGCAGGCTCTGCCCCGTATTCGTTTTGAATTTGTTTCAGGACATCAGGTATTACTGCAATTGATGGAATACCATGTGTTTTAGTATAGATGGCAGCAAAGACTGAGCCCCAAGTGGTACAGTCTTCCAGTTGTGGTGTGATCCCCATCGGTAAACGGATGGTTAGGATTCTGTGTTTCTCATACGGGCTAGTATTTGGAAATACTGCTTCGATTTGAGTAATTTTTTTAGCTATCCAAAACGGAATTTGCTTACGTTTTTTTGGCATTTTTCCCATGACTGCGTATAGAGTTTGTGGTGTAATTTTTAGTGTATTCCCCTGTTGAGGAGTTTGATTTGGAAGTGTCAATGGTGGTTGGACTGTGAAAGTCTGCATGACATATTGGACTAATTGTCTGTAGATTTTTATTAACTCTGTAATTTGAGTAAGTAGTTCCTCATCTGACATTATATTGAGGTCAGGATGAGGAGTGTAGCCGGCTAGAATCGGCCATGTTGCTCCTGGTCTACCTAGTGGACCGAGCCTGGTAATGTTTTTGTGATGTTTTAGGGCGCCTTTAAACCAGAGCTGATGCTCCTGGTATGTTAGTGGAATTTCAATATCCTCGAAAGGAATGTATTCCTCTGGTGGATCATCTTCTTTGTAGAAGTGAAACAGTCTTGTTACTGAATTTGATTCAGGAAATATAACCCATGAATAGAATACCTCTGTCTGAAAGGATTCGTGTGCCTCTATCACAAAAACTGCTCTACCTCCTCTTGGGGGTAGGCCATGTTTTATAAGTTTTAGAGTGATGGCTCTTCTTAAGTTTGGAGCGATGTCTATAACACCCTCCTCGGTTTCATTTAAACCTGTAAAGTTAAAAACTGCTATGGCTGGGTCAGCCGCAGCTCCACCGTTTCCGGTGGCATCGTCCCCGTGTATGGACATTTGTTTTTTGAAAAATGTAGAACAAGTTTCAAGGAAACAAAAGATAAGGTGCACAATATTTTGGAACACTGTATCCTTCAACGTTGAACAAACCAAACAACTAATATATAGGGTGCTTCCCTATTTAGTTATGGCGTATATTTAGCCCTACCCACTCCGGACGTCTTAAGGAGTATGTGAGGAGGGGTCTCTGAGAAAAGCATGAATGAGTTACTCAGTATCTAACGTTAAATTACTGCCTTACCAAACCATTGGGCGCCATGTAGTGTAGTTCCAATTTCCCTAATAGACTCTGCGCATTGGAATAATATAACCTATAGGTTTGACATAGGACTACGGTCGGTATGTCCCTATCGATTATATTGAACTTAATTACCTGTGCCAGCTAGCTCAGAGGCCACCAGAAACTCCTTGAGAACAAGAAAGGGAGTACTTTCTGGCAACCGAAAAACATGACAACTTTGTTTCCCTTTAGAAGTGGAACATGTCTCAGAATCGTGGAAACAATAGATAACAGTTTCACTCATTCAATCGTGCATGCTTAGTTTCTGAAGAGTTACACAGAAAGGAAAGACGGGCGTTTCAATAAAAAGGGTTTTATTGAACAGTCTTGTTTCTCGTGTAAGAGATATGTGCTGTTATGATCACAAGACAGTATGCAAGATAAATAATGTACAGTGTAAGCAGTAGAAATAAATAATACTGCACTAGCATTATCTTTTAGCATATATTCACGTACATAAATAACATGAACTAAGAATGCGAGTACTCATAGATGCGTCTCTAAGCTAGTTCTACCCCAGTGTACCTAACCTAGCCTAGGTGTAGGGAAGAGTAAAAGTAGGTGGAGTATTCTCTAGTATGGTAGACTAAGAGTATGTTAAGTCTAGTATGCCAAGAGTCCCTCTAGGATCTAGTCAGCTCCATACCTTGAGAATGAGAGAGGTGGGAATCTCCTGCCGGATCTTGGAACTCTAACACCCCACGAAGGGAGTCAGAACACTGGAAGCTGGATTCGTCTGCGTGCAGGAATGACAGCGTCTTCTCAGTGCGTCAGGCCGGGATACGGGCTCCTCTGAAGTCGAGGTCTCCTCTAACTTGCTTGGGCAAGGGAAGGTATATTTATACCTGTTAGGTGTCGAGGAATGTTAGCATTGACGTGAAGTCAGACAGAGGAAGATGTCAGGAATGAACCCTTAAGGTATAACGGTTCATACATAATAGATGAGTTCTTGGAGAAATCAATAGTCCTGTGCTAGGGGAAACTCCCAAGGCTTAAGGGTCTGGTTTCTAAGAACTCGTTGTGACGTTAGGGTGGACGGATGTCGGTGACCATGCCTGTATTTGGAGTGCACGGCTAATGCCTAAATAAGGACTGGGATTTTATGCCTATATAAGGGCAAGGCGAATTGTGCCTATATAAGGACATGATTCAGGAAAACCTATATACGGACCCCTAAAACGGAATACAACACCACCTTCCAATGAGTATAGTTGAAGGCGTGCCTCCCCTGTGCAGGAGAATCTCCTACTCTACTATAGTCTTGAAGGTCAAAGAAATATTCAGCTCCAGTCAGCAGTTTCTAAAAGATAACACTGGATGGTGATAAAGGCTTCTTATCTCAGGTCTGCAAGATGTAACATGGTTTAATCCTCATAACTACTCCCAATGAAGAATGCCTACTACTAAATCATACTGAATTATGAATGAATTTATTAACTGTACAATTAATTAAAATCATTACAGTAAAAGCAATTGGCCTATTAAAGCTAAAACAATGATAAAAACGTCAATTTGTGATAAATAAAATTTGCCGCTCCTCCCCAGTGCCAACACGATCAGCCTTCACCAGAGTTTGTAATCTTGAACGTGTAGCCTTATTCACGATCTAGAGTCCCACATTGTTCCATGAGAATGGGCTGCATTGCAAAGCTGTGACCCGTTCCCCATAACACTCTAGTTAGTCTTCCTATATGGCGCTATCCTAGAGGGGGTGCTGGGAGTGCAAAAGGCATCAGTGCTCGATGGAGACCCCCTCAGCTATCTTCCGCTGGGTTTACAGTGCTCTTCACCGGGGTTTTATTGCATTCATTTGCAGCTTTTAAGGCTGTCCTGATGTGATGGATGAATTTCCCCAGTCTTGCTAGGGTCGTCATGTTAGAGGTAGAAAAGCACATGGCTGACGCTTCACTGCAGGACTTTATTCCGTTGATGGTACAGATCGGGCGAAGTAGTCGCCGACGTTCGTTAATAAGATTGGGGCAACAGCATAGAAGATGCAGCCACGATTCCCTCTTGTAGGGGCACAGTCTGCAGTTTGTGGCTTCCCCCCTTCGGGCCCATGCAGGGTTGAAATCCGCAATTCCTAGAGTGGTTAATCTCATAAAAAGGATTTTACTTCGGGCCAACAGAGTGAGAGCCTCGCTTAAGTAGGGCTGAGCTTTACCTGCCGTATAAGAGCTGTTCAGCGGATCTAAGTGTGAACTTGAACGGAGAGATTTGCGGTCTAGATCAAATGAGAGGAGAGGAGAGGTGTGGTGCATCGGCCAGGGCAGCTGACTTCGGAGCACAGGGTTCACGGTTCGATCTCCGGCTCCGGCGGTAGCTCAGCTCAGCACCATGTGACTCTGGGCAATAGCTCACTTAATTTCCACTATGGCCCCCAGCGCCTTGAGACCCGTAAGGGTGAGTAGCTGCGCTACATAAAAACTGACTTACATTTTTAATGAGGTTTCACGCACTTGTTTGTTTATAGCTCTTTTCCAAGCATTCACAGGGATGTCCGGCCGCAGTATGCTCTCTTCCACAATCTTCAGTGTTTTGATCCCTTTTTCTAGGCTAGTGTGCCAGGTCGTACATGGCTCTTCAAAAATGGATCTCAGTTGGTGTTTTAGTGAGTTGGCTGAAGCCCTTAATATCCTTAGATAGAGCTTTATGATCTCCCCTGGCACGTCAAATCTGGCCTCGCCACGCCTAGTTCCAGCCTTAGCCTTGCTTTCCTTGCTGACCTCGGAATTTGGAGCACTGTTTTGTATGCTTTGGCTTGGGCTGAGTTGAGGAAGGCGTGCAGTAACCAGGGGAAGGCCAGGTGACCATAGCTTATTGCTGGTAGAAGTTTCGCTTTTAAAACTTTCAGTATTGGGCCGGCAGTCGGACTGATCAGGTGGTGGCTTAATTGCTTTAGTAGGTGTATGACCTTGTTAGCCTTGGTACTCTGATGTTTCAGGTGGACATTCGCCTTAGCCCATTCCGTCAGCCAAACCACTAGGTAATTGTATGAAGCCACCGAGTTAATTTGCAGATTACCCATTTGCCATTGTGCTTTCTTTTTCAGATGGTAAGTCCCAAAGATAACGACCTTGGACTTTCCTTGATTTACTGTCAAGTTGTTGATGTTATTAAAGCGATTTAGTGCATTTAGGGCTCTTTGTAGGCCCACCTTCGTGTGGTCCATTATGGCTGTATCATCGGCGTATTGTAGCACCGGCAGCCTCATACTTCCTAATCTTGATGCTACTAGACAGGCTCCTTTTAGGGCATCCCCCAGATCCGCGGTGTATAAATTAAAAAGGATGGGTGCCAACACGCATCCTTGCTTTAGCCCGTTCTCCGTGGTTATTTTAGGGGACACTGTGCGGGCGCTGGTTTTAACCCGTACCCAGGTGTCTTCATATAGCGATCTAATTGCCTTCAGTAGGTTTGGTGGAATGCCCCAGCTTTCTAGCTTCCACCATGATCTTTTACGAACAACTTTGTCGAAGGCTGTGCTATAATCCACGAAGCAGCAGAAAAGTGGAGGGTGGTTCTTCAGGGTTGCCTGGGCTGATAAGTGCGCTAGCGCCAGTACATTATCCATTGTCGATGACTGTGACCTGAAGCCAGTCTGGTAGAAAGGTATAATACTGTTCTCTTCCACCCACATCTCTAAGTCCTTCAATAGTAGGTGGGCGTAAGCCTTCGCTTCGAGGTCAAGTAGGGCGATAAGCCTATAATTTGATGGCTTTGACCGGTCTCCTTTTTTGAAAATAGGGACCAAAATGGAGCCCCTCCAAGAATCAGGGGTTATGGCTGTCGAGAAAGTGTAGTTGTAAAGTGGAGTTAGCATTGCTGCCCAGAAGTCGGGGGCCTTTTTGAAGACCGGTGCTGGAAGCCCATTGGGCCCGGGGCCCCATCGTTCTTCATGTTCTTAAAGGTCTTGATGACCATTTGGGGGTTTTTCTGGGTTGGTGGTGGACAGTGTGCTTCAGCCGGAGTTCTGTTACACGTGGGGAGGTTAGCTGGGCTAGCAATCGTATCTCCTGGCTTTGTACTCGATTGCCACACTCGGCCCGCCCCACAGCTGGCCCCTTCTGTGCTGTCTTTATATGGGGGGGCAATTGCGTAGAGCTGCTTGACATGGATCAGCCAGTCTTTTTCTGCTACTCCGTTTTCTCTTGAGAGTCCTCTGCTGCTCAGCTGGTTTATATGTCTCCACAGTTGCGCTGGGTTCTTCTGCTTAAGCAGGGAGAAGACTTTAAGCCATTCCCTTTCCATGGTGGCATTTTTATGTTCCCATAGTTTCTTCCTTAGGGCTGCCCTCAAAGAGGCAACCGACAGGCCCTCTGATGGTCCGCCCCCTCTTTTTGTTTGTGCGAGGGCCTTACGCAGGAGCCGTTTACGTTCTTGTATGTCTTTGTTTAGCCCTGTACTGCCACATCTTGGTTGCCCTTTGGACCTGGGTGGTTGTGGCTGGGAATTCCCAAGCTTTGCTTGTAGGTCCTCCACAGTGTTCTCCCAGTCCTCCAGTCCCAGTCTCCATACTGAATTAAACATAGGGGTTCAAAGTATGCTATAAGAGTCAAACATTCTCCATAGTATATTTAGTTCTTTCTTTTGTAGATTAGTTGTGGCCAGTCTCTAATCACTATCACTGATTTCATGTGAGTGGCACGCATTTTAAATATCTAATCATTCTTGAGCTACTGGATGAAGAATGCTCCCTGTCACACCCAGGTCCCCTAAAAACACCACCCCTGCATTTGCAAATACAAATTCACATTGTTTCTCCTTCACCAGTAGATAAAAACCTAAACTATAAAGTGTTCAAGGGGAAGTGACACTATCCCAGTATCCACTTTCACACTGTTTCTATCTAAATTATATTCATACTAAAAGAACCATAACATTTCTTTCCAGACCGATCTCTCAATTTCTTCACCAATCTCTGACATTTCTTTTAAAGCCCAAGCTTTCAGTTAACTCTCCTTCAAAACACTGATGTTCCCTTACTATTTTCGAGCCTACTCACATAAAAATTACATTCTCACCCCATGATTCACAAATGTTCTTTCTTCCTCTCTTCCATTGTTTAGCATGTGATGAGACTTCTCTGACAAATGGTTCGCCCATTATCTTAGACTGCCTCACATGTGTTGTCTACTCTGTCTGTACCAAACACAGCTGTGCCTTCAAACCATTGGGGCCTTTTTAACAAACAGTTTTCTACATAGTGGGAATTATTTTGCAAGCTAAAATTATGTATGTTTCCATGTACATATGATTATAATATCTAGTCATATAGCCATTTACATCTTTCATGTATTTTTAATTACTAACAACTTACATTTTTAAAACCTCTGTAAAGTACTTGCAGTTCACTCTTTGTAAAGTTGGTCTGTGCCTCTAATTGTTCCAGTCCTTCTGGCCGATAACAAACTGTTGTCATTTCTAGCTCATCTTCTATTTTGTCTGAAAGAAACAAAGAGATTTGTTATTGTTACTCTTTTGATAAATATCATATCTATTATTTGATAAAGTTGTATAGGTCTAAATTTTCATATTAAGTTGATGAAATGAGAAAACACTGCAAACTCACATGATTATATGATCACATG
This sequence comes from Calotriton arnoldi, assembly GCA_963921515.1. Lineage (NCBI taxonomy): Eukaryota > Metazoa > Chordata > Amphibia > Caudata > Salamandridae > Calotriton > Calotriton arnoldi. Next base: position 2,104,893 of record CAWUFW010001940.1, on the reverse strand, counting down.
TTGACTGTATCATTCATCAAGAAAGCTTGATGTATATTCTTTGTACTAGGCTTCCTTACAGTACATAGCAACCAACGCATCCACTGCAAGATCTTTACTTACATAAAAGATACTGCGTACAGTGAAGGACGACGATTAATTTTTACAAAGCATATTAAAACACATTGAGATAAGGGTAAGTAAAACAATTGTGGCTTGTAAAACAGCAAAACAGCTGATATATAAAAATCGAAGTCTTCACTGATTTGTTATCTTATTTTAATAACGTATTGTAGCATCTGAATTCTACTAACTTTTAAACTGAGCCCTGGTTCCAAAATGTCATAATAATTAATCATTTACAAATGACCATAGTGTTCATGAAAGGATTAAAAAGCCACGCAAAGACTTTGAAGCAAGCATGATGTCTGTGTGTTTCAAACATTCACGAGGAAAAAGGCACTCCAACAATCCTTCTAAAGTTGTTCCTGAGAATTCAGCACGCCCCACGAATGTACTGTGCCTAATCTCTAAACATAGCAATTGTACTAAGGAGATTGAACTTTTAATATCCTAGTTACCTTATTGTCAAACATATAGATTCAACTGTGCAGTAGAACAAATAACGCATTACATGCCTTTATCCAGCTAGCTGTGTTAATGTGCAGGGTCAAGCTCTTTAGTTATCGATGTATTTTGGGTATTTAAGTATGTGCTTGTGTTTTTTACTCAGTGTCTTGTCAGACTTTGCTCTAACGAATACCTTTTTATGACAAGGTCAAAAATAATAACACAAAAGGGACACGAGGCAAAGAATTGGAAAAAATGAAATGCCAAGTAGGTAAGAAATGTAAGAAAAATTTGAAAGTAAATTAAAAAAGAAAGACAGCATTGAACAAAGTGTAGTGAGAAAAAAGTGCAAATACAACATTTGAGATATTAAGAGAAGGGGAAGCAAAGAACATGAATAATAGAGAAACTGAAAGATAACACAAGAAGAGGGAAAATAACATACAGAAAGGAAGCAGAACCAAAACAGTTAAAACATGTAAATATAGGAAAACAAAATGAAGAATAAATGATGAAAGAAATCAAAGAGCATATAAAACAGCATATAAAAAAGAAAGCGAAATAAGAAAAACAAGAAATTAAATAATATAGAAAAAACAGAGAGAAGGAGACAGGAAAGCAAACAAACCAAAAAGGGAGTAAATAAAAGTGTTTCTCCAAAGAGGAAAATCAGAAAAATAGACATATGCTAAAGGGGGTTCTAGAAAAAAAAATCTAGAACAAAAGTAGACAACAAAAGAACATAAAAACAGATGAAGAAGAAAAAAATTAAAAAAGAAATTAAAAAACAAAAAACTAAATACAGAAATATTAAAAATAAAAAAAATAAAAATGCCTGGCTAATTGCACATTTAGATCAAGGAGAGAGAAGGTTCAGAAAAAGAAGGTATAAAGTTATATTTGCTCAAATTAAAAAAAACAAGTTAAGGGATGATAGAGCAAATGGAATAATAAAAATTAAGAAACTAATTGAATGACGAAAAAAGATGAATAAAAGAAAAAAACTGAAGAACAAAGTGGAAAATAAATTAAAAGGAAACAAAGGTGAATGAAATACAGAGAATATTGACAAAAAAAGTGTGAAATGAACATAAGGTTAAAAAAATATATATGATAATAAATAAAGAATAATATTAAAATGAACAAGCAAGCTTAGAGATGAAAAAAAGAAATAAGGGAAAGAAGAAAGAACTATGGAAAAAAGGAAAGAAAAATATAATAAGGCAAGAGAGACAAAAAAGAAAAAATATTGACGTAAAAGTAAGAATGAATAATGAAGAAAGGCAGGTAAAAGACACCAAAGTGAAGTATAAAAAGAAAGAAAGGAAGAACGTAAGAAAAGAAGAAAGAAAGAAAACAAAAGAAAGAAAAAAAGAAGTGTAAAACAAAGAGGGCAACAGATTGGGAAAGAGAACCACAGAGAAATGAGAAGGAAGATAACAGAAAACAAAACATAAATAAAAAGAATGTGTAACACCTGGGGACTTCGTTTTCACAACCATATTCCTGACCTCTCTTGAGGTTGGATTTCACATACACCCTGCAATAGAACTTATGCAGAGTCCTGGCCTTTAGCAAACATTTAAAGAGTGCAAGGATACAGGCTTCTTTCAAAGGCAGGGCCAATTTTATCCCTGACAAAACATTATCAGGGTGTTTTGTAGCCTCGCTATGCAGTACTGGAAAATGTAACCGCGCCCACCAACACTAACATAACCTCAGATGGAGGCACGTGTAAGCGGTCTATTCTTTAACCAGGCTGCCGGCACTCCGTCAACCATGCACACCACGTGTTTGATCATGTGGAAGGATGGAAAGATGGTGATATCTAGGCTGCGGGGCACTGCTCTCAGTACCTACGCGGCGCCGGGAGGGACAAGATGTCCGTGACGAGCTCACCTTGACATAGTAAGTAGGGGGGACCTGGGGCAACAAAGCAAGGTCCCGGCGAGCTTTTTGTTTGCCCGCTCAAGCCCCTAACATGAAATTGGGGCCAATTCAACCACGATAAACCACCAGGGCAACAAACCAATCGGGTATTCTCCTGCATTGACAATTACGGGGGTGGGTAAAGAACTAGGGGCCAAACGCAGCATTCCCTAGCAGGCCCACATACCGACGAATTAGTTACCTAATCAACATCTTTTATCTTTATCAATACAGAGTGTGACTACAGGGAGCCGTCCTCGCTCCCCCGCCATTTCGAGCACTATTATCAATGAAACTCGGTAAGGTATTCAGAGTGCATGGTTGCCATGGCTGACTGGGTAATGATGACCCTTTGTCCTTTTATTTTAAGAGCGACATTAACACGCTCATACAGGACAATTGGCCCTTTATACCGGCGGTGCCAACATTTAATTATAGCATAAACCGGGTCGCACAACTAGTTAAGAGGGACAAGACCACTTTTTTGCACCCCCTTTTTTAGGTCGAGCCTAGGCAGCGCACATGCGCTGCTCTAGGAAATCGACCTCTTGGAATCACTTCAGCTTTAGTAGAAGCTCGTGCTTGTGGTGTTCACACGCTATTGGCCTTTGCGTCTGGCTTTAGTACGCAATTGGCCAAAGGCGTGTGGATGTCCCAGCTTCTTGGGAAATGTTTACTCCCAGAGCGTTTTGCTCTCGGGAGCCAGCAGCGGCGCGCAGGAGCCATCTGTTTTTAATTAGCGTGGCCGCGCTTGTCTCCCACGCAGTGCTTGCTCTGCGCGCAGGGGCCATCTGTTTTGTCTCATGTTTCATTTCCAGACCTCCACAAGAGTGCGCGTCGCTACCCTTTCCCTGCATTCGGGAATTCAAAAATCTTTTCCATTCACACCGCACATTATGATTGTAAATCTGTGTCCTGTAACTAAAAATAGCGCGTCTAAGACGGCTGCTTTAGCTAAGAGTGCGCGTCGCTACCCTTTCCCTGCATTTGGGAATTCAAAAATCTTTTCCATTCACACCGCACATTATGATTGTAAATCTGTGTCCTGTAACTAAAAATAGCACGTCTAAGACGGCTGCTTTAGTTAGTGTTGTTGTGGGTAATGATGACCCTTTGTCCTTTTATTTTAAGAGCGACATTAACACGCTCATACAGGACGATTGGCCCTTTATACCGGCGGTGCCAACATTTAATTATAGCATAAACCGGGTCGCACAACTAGTTAAGGGGGACAAGACCACTTTTTTACATCCCCTTTTTTAGGTCGAGCCTAGGCAGCGCGCATGCGCTGCTCTAGGAAATCGACCTCTTGGAATCACTTCAGCTTTAGTAGAAGCTCGTGCGTGTGGTGCTCACACGCTATTGGCCTTTGCGTCTGGCTTTAGTAAGTAATTGGCCAAAGGCGTGTGGATGTCCCAGCTTCTTGGGAAATGTTTACTCCCAGAGCGTTTTGCTCTCGGGAGCCAGCAGCGGCGCGCAGGGGCCATCTGTAACTAAAAATAGCGCGTCTAAGACGGCCGCTTTAGTTAGTGTTGTTGTGGAAACTGAGTCAGTCTTCTGCCCTTCATCTGCTTACCTGCTTTTCAATACTCTCTTTTCAATTTCCATAACTGTTACCCGGAAGTGGTTTATGTGTTGGTGCACGTGGGGCTATCTTCAGCATAGCAACGGAGATGGAAGAACCCGAGCAGGTACAGCAGAAGTGTGACTCGCCGGCACCTTCAGCAGAAATGCCCTCTTTCGGAACTTCTTCTGGAATATCTGCAAGCTTCAGCAGAAGCGGCTGTTGGAAGCTACTGAGGGACGGATTCTGTATATTATTTTTTTTTTACTACAGCTAATGTTTAATTACTGTACTTCTCTTCGTATAGTTGAAGCACCCACTAATCCCGTGTGAATCTGCCTTCCCACACTATCCCCACGCCTTTCCTACTGCAAACACCAGTGTGTGCTCCCAGCCTCACTGCAAAATTGTTGCTAGTTTTCTTTTCAACCGCCGCACTCTCATGGCTGCTCGCCGTTTAATTAAGCACCAATTTCCAATTTTAGTATGAGTTGCTGCACGAACCCGAAGTAACTGCTTATTTAAGGTAAACTTTTCAACAGTGACTTCGTCTATGGCTGTTTTATATGTAGTCCTCGGTGTCTAGGTGTATTAGCAAATTGCAGGGTTTCCACCTCCCCACGGACGGCATTTTGTACTGTGTGATTCACTACTTTCGGTTTCCGCTGAGATGGAACCACTGGCTCCTCACTGCACTGCTATCTCTGCAGTGACGAGAGCAGCGCCGGGATTGAAGGTGTGCGGAGGGGGCTGAGTGTGTGGGTCCAGACACCAAGTCCTAGCCTGCCAAACACAGGCGGAGCCAGCCCAGAAACAAGCCCGATTTGGCTTCGGGAATTGTCCCTCTATCCCTCTGCACTGTAGCGCCAGGATGGCTTCCCTACTCCATGGCAGACTGAAAGGATGGCTCAGTGAAGGAGAAGTACTGGCTAGTGGTGGTAGGAGGTGGCAACGTTGCCAAGTCTGCACTCGCCATTCAGTTTATCCAGGTGGGCGCACTATGTCTGGCATGCACAGCTCATCTATGCCCGCCCTCCTCACACCGGCTGCAAACTGTCCTTCACCCAGCTGCTAAGTCCCTGCACCGCGGCCTCTGCTCTCCTTGACCCACTTTACCCGGGCTTGTCTCTCCCAAAGCAGTGTGCCCCGCACTCTAGACACTGCCCCCTACTCAAGACACTGCCCCCTACTCTGCGAGCCTTCAGGTCACTGCTGCCCATCCACCAGATACAGAAATTAATTCCACCTCATCCACACTCACTGCTCCCACTCTGGGCCCCTGTAACTGGGGCAGTCAGTCATCCACCTTATTATGTGCTCCCAACCAGAGAAATCTGATTTTCCCTCAGCCACACACTGTGGCACACCAACCTGACCTGTTGTACCTCCTTAGAACTCCAAACCACTTGTCTCCTTTGCCTCTCCAACCTTTACTGTCCCTCCTCCAGACACGGCTAGCAACCCAATCACTGTGTCTCTTAGACACCGTCCTCCACTTAAAATCTCTCCTCCCATCCCTTAGATAGTTCACTCCACTACCCAGCAAAGAATCTGCACCCAAAGAAACTATGCTCCACCGCCCAGCATCCCTGTCCATTCCTGCCCCCTGCCGAACTTATTTTACTTCGCATTACCATCTGTCTGGCTTTCCCAGATATTCGGGCCTTCTTGCCAACTCACACTCTGCCCCTCCACTCCATATCACTTGTTTATCCACACAGCAGTTAAGTCAAAGTCACTGCAGACTGCCCCTCTGTTTGTACCTTCCACATCCTGTTAAGGCACATGACGCTCCTCCTTCTACCCAAGTCCTGCTCTACCCTTTAGTACTCCCCCTACTCAGGTACCTGTTCCTTCCTCATCTCCTGCCACACTTGCTTATAATATCAATGTGTACGCATATGCTTTTTCCTTTGCTGCTGCCAATTCATCACATTTAACAAAGAATGGAGAATGTTTGAGCTTTTAATGCTTTCTAAGTATAGTTTCAAGAGTCTTTGTGATAAAATACCAAGACATTGTTTTTTGTTTTATCAGACTTTAACGTTCTCTATCCTCATTTAAGCCTTTTTGTGATTTTTGTGGGCTGGTTTGTTTTGTATTTCTTTTGGTAGGGTTTGCGCTTGTTTTGGACTTCTTTTCAAGGTGGAGTGTGCGTGTGAGTGTTTTGGATTTCACACCTGGCAGCACGAGTGGCGAGGTGAGACGCAGTCGTGGTGCCTGTGCCTTTAGAGCGCTAGCCTGGGCCTGTGGCCAGTAAGGAACTGTAGTCTGTGTCTGCATTGGGGGATTGAAGGGGGCAGGTAATTGAGGCAGAATTGCAGAGTGTAAAATTTCAGAGATTACAGGGACTGTCGCAATGTAAAGATTTTCAAAATATATAACAGCACTACAGTTTAATACGGTTTCTATTTGTTTGATGGGAGGTTTGCATTAAAAGAGCAAAAACACAGGCCCTGGAACACTTTGCATCACAAGTATTATGTACATAATTGCTGAAGCTCTTTCTCTGTGTAACCATCACCCAGGCACTCATCCTCTATGTTTTTTTAAACCTCTCCTGTGGTCAGTCTCATTCTGACACGCACTATCTGTTCCCCCTCTCTGTTTCACTCATTCTCTCTCTCGCTTCCTCTATCTCTCTCTCAAGCACATACACAATTTCTCTCTCTTTCTCTCTCTCTCTCTCTTGTTTCTCTTTCTCTATCACCCTTTGTCCTTCCTCTGGGTATCATTCTTTCTATTCTATGGCTGTCCTCTCATACTAACTAACTCAGTCTGTCTTTCTCACATGTTTATTTCTACCCCCTACACACACCCTCTTACCTCCATGTTTCATTCTCTTTCTCTGACTTCAATGCTTCTATATATATTATACTAATTTCTGACGCTGTCCACACAGTTTCTAATGAGCTCCATTGCCATAAGTGCAGTCTGCCATCGGAATCTGGCGTCTGGGGATTCTTCACTAGTGTCCGTCCACTGCTCCTGTTGTAATTCAGGTACTATTTCCCAACCTACACCCTTCCGTTGTTTATGTCCACGCCCCATAACAAAAAAAGGCTATAACAGGCAAAAAGAAGTTGCCAGCATTGCAAGGACAAAAAAAACTAGAAGAAATTTGTTATGTTAATTCTTTTTTTAATAGGGTAGTTCAAGTTGTACCTAATGTCTTGGTTATATATAAGGTAACAAAAATGCTTATAACACTTTTTTATTATAGCTTTTCAACATGCTGCACAGCAGCCACGCTGCTCTGCAAGATAGCTTAAAGACATTGGCAAAGCCAATAGCTCTAGCTGAACACATAAGGACCCAAAGGCGAGACCTATTGGCTATGCCAATGCTTGTTTTATATGTTCTTTATTATATTCACCACGAAGAGCACTGTATTTTGTATGTTTATTTATGAAACTTTCTCATTGCTTGCAGGAAATTCTCTGGGAGTAAGTTCCGCAACCTAAATGACAAGAGCATTCACTCAGACTGTGATTTCGCTCTACTCCACAAGGTAGGAGATAGGGAGAGTGGTCTAGGGATCCATTCTTTTAGTCCTCATGAAAGTCGGAGACAACGCAGAAGCCGGCTGAAACATGTTGACAGTTTGCAGAGTGGAGGGGTAATGGGTTCATTATAGCCCAGCATACCACCATCCACTGGGTGTTTAAAACCTTTTTAAACCTGACCAGGGAGTCCACTAATAAAGGGTAGTTTGGAGATCCCTGTGTTAGTTTTAACAATATTTTCTCTGTACTTTTTTCTCTTTATGATCCCGCATAGTTTTTCTTTATGTTTGTCTTTTCTCCCCCTCCCTATTGCTCCACCTCTGTCGTTGGCTTGCGCGGAGGTGTGTTAGCAGCCCTATGATGAAGCATGCCACAGATTTCTGTGGGTGAGGGCAGTTTTAACAAAATGTGTGTGTGTCTGCATTATAGCGACATAATTTGAATAGCCCCATTTCTATGTGTGTATAGAGTTGTGTATCAGGAGGTCGGAGTGGGGCTTCTCCTCCTACCCCTCATCTACTGTGTGCATGAAGTGATTAGCTCGGCCGCTGAGCCGCAGGGGTATTTCTTTTAAACACTGGGACCTCTGTATATCTTAATATAGTGGACATTCCTAGAACTAAGCACTGCTTTAGGATGGCGGAAGAACAGGGTCTAGCATATGGAGAGGATGCTGTGGCACAGATCCTCGCAGGGCCATCATTACTCGGTGACACAACCATAAACCAAGTCCTTTCCCAGGGTGAAGGGTGGGACACTTTGATTGAACTGAAGCGGTCACACGTGAAGGCGATATTGCATGGGGCTATACTGACTGAATATTTAAGGGCCAATGCAGCCCGAGGCCTTATCGTCAACAATGAACCCCTGATCTTCTTAGAAGATATAACATTCTGAAAAGAGTGGGCACTGATAGCCTGGAAATGTACGAGGGATTGGCTTATCTTAATTATAAATACAGCCAAAAGAACAGCAAACACCCTCTACATCCAGATCCAGGCGAGTGAACAGGGCTTGAAAACAAGCATTTTACTGGCCACTTACAAAAAGAAATTGGAGGAAACAAACAGTGAGATAGGGGAATATAAAGACTATCTCCTAAGATCCAAGGTAGACAAACTACAAAAGGACCTTAAGAAATTTTCGAAAGAAAAGGTTTATCCCTACACAACAGAGGAATACATCCACAAAAAAATGGAGGACATGAAAAAGGGCCCACAAAGGAACGGCAGGAACTCTGACAGGACGAGTTCTAGTAGTGAGGGAAGTGACTACGAGAGGAGACCCCGTAGAAGGGGAAAGGGAGGGGATTCTTTGGTGGACCACGTCCAGCATTCAATCCCATGTACCCCAGTTTTCCAGGGCAAAACTTTGGTTTGCCACCCATGTTCCATCAATTCCCACAGATGCAGGGACCCCAAACCCCACATTATCCACAGATGCTGAATACTTTTTTAGGGAGAGGCAGGGGGAGAGGCAGGGGCAAGCAGAAGGGGACAGCAGGGGTGCAATGGGAGGATCTGAACCAGAGGGTAACCAGGAGCATGGTGAGGGACCCCTCACCGGAGACGAGCGGGGAGTAACTTTGGTGATGAACCTAACAGACACACCCCGGACTGGGCCGCAAGAATCACTCCTGAACAAGAGACTCGGTTTTGTCCCAACCAACACCCTGGATGTTTTCAAGATCCGCCAAGAACTGGCAGGTTTCTTTCGTAACATTAGGCTAAGAGTCTTTTTCGAAGGGAAACCAGAGGCAGATGATAGGGGTGGTGATACCAACTTCCGCCCCAATCCAGATTTACACCCACAACCGCAGTTCTCCCCATTGAGGTAGAAACGTTTGAACAGGCGGTCATCCACGAAGTTGAAACCTTGGCTAGAAAAGAGTCTCTCCCCTTTAAGAATCTCACAAGACATGAAAAGGAAGCTTTGGAATAATTGAGGAATAACCCGGACATTGTGATAAAACCAGCAGATAAAGAAGGAGCCGTAGTTATCCAGACGAAAGGAACATATGAAGCAGAGTGCCTGAGACTGCTCTCTGATGCAAGGAACTACAGTGTCCTCCGAAGAGACCCGACCCAGGACATCGAGAAGGAAATAGCTTCTGTGGTTGAGGAAGGAGTTAACAACGAATGGATAACAGAAAAGGAAGGGAAATTCCTGTGCCAAGAAGACCGAGTGACTCCATATTTTTATACCCTACCTAAAGTGCATAAACCTACAAGACCACCACCAGGGAGACCGATTGTACCCGGGATAGGCTCGATCCTTGAGCCTCTGTCCCAGTTCTGTGACTTCTTTTTAAAACCTCTAGTACAGAACAGGACGGCCTACCTGAAGGACACCACTGATGTTCTCAACTTACTAAAGGACCTCACATTTAATCTTAATAAAGAGTTCTTGGTGGGATTAGATATCGAGTCTCTCTAAACAAACATACCCCAGAGGGAAACACTACGGGTGGTAGAAAAGATCCTATTTGACCAGGAATGGCCATTCTTTACCCCGAGGCCATTTATCCTACACCGCGCGGAAATTGCACTGAACATGAACCTTTTTCAATTCCAAGGCACCCATTACCTCCAGATGCATGGTACTTCTATGGGGAGTACCTTTGCCCCGAGCTTGGCGGGACTCTACGTGGCGGCCTTTGAGGACCAATTTATCTTCACCCCTACGAGCATCTGGAGAGGGAACATCAAAGTATGGAAACATTTCATCGACGATGTGCTCCTGGTCTGGGAGGGAGACGCGTAGTCTATTACTGATTTCCTAGACTGGATCAACAACCGGAATCCCCTCCTGCACTTCACATCAACCATAACAACGGAGTGCCTGCCCTTTCTGGATCTGGAATTCTTCCCAGGGGAGGGCAAACTACAAACACTGGTGTTTCACAAGCCAACTGACAGGAACAGCCTCCTGTTGTTTGACAGCTTCCACCCCAAATCATTAAAGGACAACCTCCCGGTGGGCCAATTCTTACGCCTCCGCAGAAACTGCTCCAACACAGGGGACTTTAGGGAGGAGGCTGACGCTCTAGCGGGAAAACTACTGAACAGGAAATACCCACGAAGAACAATCAAACGGGCACAGAAGAGGGCATTTAACTACAATCTTAAGGCCTTACTGGAGACAGTGGAAAAACCTCCCACGAACAAGGCTATCTGTGTGACCACATTTAACACGGCCTCCAACAACATCAAATGGATTATATTGCAAAACTGGAGGATCCTGAACTCCAACTGTCTACACCTGGAAAAACCACTTTTCTCCTTCAAAAGAAGTCAGAATATAAGGGATCTACTGGTGCACACCAGACCGAGACCCTCCTCATCAAGACCGAACGTATGGGAACATCAGGAGAACCTGTGGGAACTTCCCCCAGTGACCGGACATACTAGGTGTGGAGCATGTGATGTTTGTCATTTAACTGCCAACACGAAAAACATTGACATTGGGCTGACTAACCCATGGGAACAACGAAGGCATACCAATTGTAATACCAACAATGTTATTTATATGATTAGATGTCCGTGCTGCCTTATCTACATTGAGATGACAACATGCAGAGTCAAAATAAGAATTATGGAACACAGATCCACTATCAGGTGCCAGAAAACAACAACACGCCTGACCACACACTACAAGGAAAACAAACACTAGGTGAACGATTTGTTCTGGACAGTTTTGGACAAACCTAATATCCCTCCTAGTGCCCATAACACTGAGAATGCCCTTTTCTTAAGAGAACAGAAATGTATCTATAGAGTTCGTAGCCACATCTCAGGTCTCAACGACGACATTCCCTGGAGCGCACTGAATAACCTATAATCAACCATGGGGGTGGGAACAGGATGATTTAACATGACAGACCATGCACCCTGAGGGATATGATTGGATCCTCCTGAACACCCAGATGGCCATCTGGGTCCTGAATTGCACTGGAGCACGTCTCCCACTCTCTCTGTATATCCTTGTGTAACACCTGGGGACTTCGTTTTCACAACCATATTCCTGACCTCTCTTGAGGTCTGATTTCACATACACCCTGCAATGAACTTATGTGGAGTCCTGGCCTTTAGCAAACATTTAAAGAGTGGAGGGATACAGGCTGCTTTCACAGGCAGGGCCAATTTTATCCCTGAGAACACGTTATCAGGGTGTTTTGTAGCCTCGCTATGCAGTACTGGAAAACGAAACCGCGCCCACCAACACTAACATAACCTAAGATGGAGGCGCGTGTCAGCAGTCTAGTCTTTAACCAGGTTGCCAGCACTCCGTCAACCACGCACACCACGTGTTTGATCACGTGGAATGACGAAAAGATGGTGATATCTGGGCTGCGGGGCACTGCTCTCAGTACCTACGCGGCGCCGGGAGGGACGAGATGTCCGTGACGAGCTCACCTTGACATAGTAAGTAGGGGGGACCTGGGGCAACAAAGCAAGGACCCGGCGAGCTTTTTGTTTGCCCGCTCAAGCCCCTAACATGAAATTGGGGCCAATTCAACCACGATAAACCACCAGGGCACCAAACCAATCAGGTATTCTCCCGCATTGACAATTACGGGGGTGGGTAAAGAACCAGGGGCCAAACGCAGCATTCCCTAGCAGGCCCACATACTGATGAATTAGTTACCTAATCAACATCTTTTATCTTTATCAATACAGAGTGTGACTACAGGGTACCGTCCTCGCTCCCCCGCCAGTTCGAGCACTATTATCAATGAAACTCGGTAAGGTATTCTGAGTGCATGGTTGTCATGGTTGACTGGGTAATTGTTGGACTTGGCCCTTTTTGCAGGGTCATCCCTAAACTTTTTGCCTTCCTCCTATATTTTTTCTGACCTGATGTTGGCTGATTTATGACTCTGGGCACTTCACCACTGCTGATCAGTGCTAAAGTGCATATGCTCTCCCTATTGCAAATTGATGTATGGATTAGTGACTCCATGATTGGATGATTGGTTTACTTGTCAGTCCCTAGTACAGTGCACTGAGTGTGCCCAGGGCTTGTAAATCCAATGCTGCTGGTGGGCTTGCAGCACTGGTTGTGCCACCCACAGAAGCAGCTCGTAAAATGTGTCTCAGGCCTGCCATTGCAGAGCCTGTGTGCAGCCTAGGGCTGCCATGTCGACTTGGTGAGTGCACCCACTTACCAGTCCCTAAACCTTCCCTTTACTGCATGTTGGTCACCCCTAAAGTAGGCCCTAGGGCAGGGTGCATTGTAAGTATAAGGTAGGACATGCCCTGGTGTGTGTGTTATGTCCTAATAGTGAATTACAGCCATTTTCGTTTTTCACTATTGCAAGGCTACCTGCTCCCCATAGGCCAGAATGGGCAGTTTGATTATTACACCTTATAATCCTAACTGACCCAGGGAACATGGTAGAAAAACGATTTTAGTATGCCTGAACTCAGGATGATAAAATACATATTTTAGTGAAGTTGGTTTTAACATTCTGTGTTTGAAAATACCACTTTTAGAAAGTAGGTATTTTCTTGCCTAACCTTCCAAGCCTGCCTCTGCTAGGTTGTGTATTCCTTGTCTGGGTTTGTGAGTGACAGGGGCTGGGGGACTCCAGGAGACAGGGTGAGTCAGCACAGGGCTGAATAGAGAGATCTGCATCCAGAGTGGAGGGAGGAGTTGCACCTGGGTCTGAATAGGGCTGTGCCTGCCTTCCACAATGCTGGCTCCCCCTCCTGCCAGGTGGCTGAGCACTCTGCCCCACATTCTGAAAGGAAAGAAGGAGTTCTGTAAACAAAGTGCTCCAGGACTGACCAGAACTGGTTTTGGACTAGGCAAAGGTCTCTCTGCCTTCAGAGAACAAAGAGAAAAGGTGTATAAAAAGGGGACCCAGATCCCTAGGAAATTAGATCACTTTTGGGAAACAAGAAGAAACCTTTGCTGAGGAGCGGAACCAAGAAGAAACTGAGGAGAAGACTATCCCTAAGCTAGAGGGATCTGCCTGCAGTGGTTGCCTGACTGCCAAAGAAAGGAGAAGGGAACTTTGTGTGTACTTTCATCAACTTGTGAAGGATCTCCAAAGGCTTGATTTCAGAGCTTGCCTCCTGCTGAAGTCTCAGGGACAACAGACTTTACCCACCAGCTCCCCTGTATTCCCTTGCTGGGAATTTGGACCTTCTGACACACTTGCGTGTCGCTGGGAGCTGGAAGCGCGACTCAAGACGAAGAAGCGTGTCGCCGCAGCCGCTGCTTCTCGCATCGCCAGACAAGAGTGTCGACGTCGCAGCAGACGCCGGCGCATCGCCGAAGAAGCGCGCCGCTGACACCCTCGCATCCTTCGAAGCGCCTCGCAGCAGCGGAGAAAAGTGTCGCCGTCACATCAGACGCCGTCGCATCCCCGGGGCAGAGCATCGACCTCGCATCAGAAGCCGACGCATCGCAACACGAGGCGCCCCGCATCCCAGGAGAAGATCGTTGACCTCGCATCAGACGCCGTCGCATCGCCAGGGAAGCGTGTCGCAGGGCCTGTCGCGGCTCCAAAGATTCATCGAAATCGCCGCACGCCCATCGGGCGTGCACGTATCACCCCTTCATTGTCGCAACACCAAGAAGACGCCACTTTGTTTCTTTGCACCAGTTCTTCAACGCATCACCATCCTTGCGTGTAAGGGACTACCGCATCACCTTCCCTGCAACACTTTCGTTGCCTTGCGTTACGCATCTCAGGTACATTGAACTCAAAGTGTCGCTTTTCAATTTTAAGAGACTCAAGCTAATTCTACCATCTTTTAAGTACAGTATTGTGGATTATTTTTGTCGTTTATGGTCTTTTGGTAAATCTATATAAAAGATACTTATTTTATAATACAACCTGTGTGGTGTCCATTTGTATTGTTGTCACTGGATTACTGTATGTGTTCACAAATGCTTTACACACTGCCTCTGAACTAGGCCTGTCTGCTCGTGCCAAGCTACCAAGGGGGTGAGCAGGGGTTATTTCTGGAGTGTACCCCCTTACCCTGACTAGAAGCAAGGGTCCCTATTTGGACAAAGGTACCTACCTCTGCCAACTAGAGACCCCCAGTTCTAACATTGGTGGTCAGCGGTGGGGATTCTGGACTTGCATTTGTGACTCATGTACAGTGATTGGTGAACACTACCTAGTGAGTGCAGACCAAAACGCAACCACATACTTTTGGAAGATATTCTTTTCTGGGACTTTCTATGTTTGCTAAAAACTGCCAAGTTTAATCACCATGGATACAGCAGCATCCATAGCATCTGTTGATTATCATTGGGGGAGGAGAGTAACTTCCCTAGCGGGTAGCAGGGTTGCTGCCCAAGGTCTGTCCCCAGAGGAGCTGGAGGACAGAAAAAAAGAGTAGGATGCATGAGATGGAGCTGACCAAGCTCAAGTTAAAGGGGCAGTTGGAATTTGAATTGCAATCTAGAAAGTTGGCCCCTAGAGGAAAAGAGGATGCGGTTTGAGCATAAGTTGAGAATGAGGGAGCTTGATTTAAAGCTCGAGAGGCTGGAGGACATGAGTGTCTCAGCCCAGAAAAAAGAAATGTGTGTAGCTCAGGAAATGAGCTTTGCTGAGTTGGAGGGGGAGTCCAGCTCAGATGGTGGCAGCAAAATTGTGTTATTTAGTGCTGAGGGAGTAGTACACACACCCAGAGATGTGGCGCCTGACTTGAAGGAGGGGGTTAACATACACCAGGAGGTTCAAGGACATGAGGTAGCTCCAGTAGTGCGCAGTGTCCCTGAGGAGAATTGGGAAACTGACGCAGGGGTTCATGGTCCTAGAGGTGGGAGGGACACTCTACTGACTCTAGATGAGAGGTGCAGGGAGAGGGGTTCCCCCATGGTTGAAGTCCTGATGTGTGAGTGTGGAGACCGCCCAGAAGAGTGTGGGTTGAAGGACAGAGACAGTCAGATAGTGTCTTGCCAATCTCAGGAGAGTGGTGTGGAGTACGTGTGCGAGGCACTGGATGGTGAGGTGAAGGATAGTTTAGTTAACCCCTGTGGGGGGCTGTGTGATCCAATTGTGGGAGAGCATATTGTAAGTCCCTGTTTTCCAGAGCTATGCCAACACCTGTTGGAGAGTGAGTTCTCTGACGCCAGGGAGCTCACAATGGAGGCAGACCTTTTGGTGGATTCCAGAGGGTCTGGAGAGGCATTGGGGAGTGACCCTAAGAGGAGTGGCTCAGGTGTCTTCCAACCCAGAGTGGTGGGAGAGGTTCAGTGTAGCCCAGCTAGGTCCCGTGGTAGTGGGAGGGGTGTAGGGACTCACGTCCTGTCTCAGTGGAGAAGGCGTGAGTGTGGGGCTGCGTGTCCCAAGGTGCCCGAAACCCAGTCTCAGAGCCTGGATGGTTCTTTAAGGGAACACCAGGTAGGGAGCCTAGGCTGTCCTGATGGGCCGCCCTTTGAGGAGGATCTCCTAGTGTCTAGAGAACCTGGAGCGTCTGTAAATGGAGCTCCAGTGTTTCTGGTGTCTGGCAGTGCCACTCCTAAGTGGAGGGTGCAGAAGGCCAGAGTGAGGGGTGAGAGGGGGAGAGAGTCCCCAGTGGAAGAACCATTGGGGCAGGGGCCAGCCAGAAGGGCTGAGTCACCGGTGAAGGACCCTGGTGACACCACTTCTGTCCTGGGGGATCTTCACGCACTGTCAGAGGGACAGGGGTCGGGAGATCTGCGCCCGGCAGACTGTCACACGACACATGAGTTATGTGTCACCCTCAGGGGGGGCATGCGTGCTCCCAAGGAAGTCCTGGTGTGCCAGGCACAGGTCCAGCCTAAGGGTACAGACCCTGGGTTGGGAAGCCAGGTTCAGGTGTTGTCTGACATGGAGGGTGGGACAACTGTAAACAGTGTCCTGACCGGTTTGTCTTCTGGGGGTACCGCTCCTGATGGAAGGGGGTGCAGAGGGAGGGAGTCCTCGCCTCTGACCCCGGTTCAACTGGAGGGTTTAGACCCTAGATTGGAGGACCAGGTTTAGGGTGCCCCCCTGACCTGGACGCCCAGTTGCAGGATAGAACCCCTGAACTGGTGGGCGAATTGTGCAGGACACCTGCCACAGGTGCCCTGGCAATTCTGGAAGGGGGTACCGCTCCAGGTGGGAGGGTACAGAGCCCCAACAAGGAGGAGGAGGACCGGGTGTGGGAAAGCCCACCCCAGTCTCCAGTCTAGCCGCCGGGTACAGGCCCGGGGCTGGTAGGTCAGTGTCAGGATGTCATACCTGACCTGACAGGAGGGAGAGTGGACAAAGGGTGCCAAGCACCTGGGGCTACTACCCCCGCTCTCTGATGCCACAGAGGTTTGAGAGCCCTGAGAGGCATAAGGCCTGGGTCTCATCCCTGACCACTGTCAGTGGCCACTGTGGCTTGCTGTCTGTCTGTTGGGACACACCTGTGAGCAAGTTAATGTTAGGTGCTGCACAGATGTTGTCCACAGGTGAGGAGAAGGGTTCCCCATGGGTTAGCTTGGTGGGCCCTGAGAGTATAGACAGAGGAATTCCAATAGGTTCAGATTGGCGTAGAACTGGAGTATGCCCCTGCTGTTGTGGGCCAGGGTCCAGGTTCTATCGCCCAAAGCAGGGAAGCCCATCAAGGTAGTGATTGGTCTCCCCTGCGTTTTTGGCTGGAAGGGGGTTGTGTTGGACTTGGCCCTTTTTGCAGGGTCATCCCTAAACTTTTTGCCTTCCTCCTATCCTCCTATATTTTTTCAGACCTTTTGTTGGCTGTTTTATGACTCTGGGCACTTCACCACTGCTGATCAGTGCTAAAGTGCATATGCTCTCCCTATTGCAAATTGATGTATGGATTAGTGACTCCATGATTGGATGATTGGTTTACTTGTCAGTCCCTAGTACAGTGCACTGAGTGTGCCCAGGGCTTGTAAATCCAATGCTGCTGGTGGGCTTGCAGCACTGGTTGTGCCACCCACAGAAGCAGCTTGTAAAATGTGTCTCAGGCCTGCCATTGCAGAGCCTGTGTGCAGCCTAGGGCTGCCATGTCGACTTGGTGAGTGCATCCACTTACCAGTCCCTAAACCTTCCCTTTACTGCATGTTGGTCACCCCTAAAGTAGGCCCTAGGGCAGGGTGCATTGTAAGTATAAGGTAGGACATGCCCTGGTGTGTGTGGCATGTCCTAATAGTGAATTACAGCCATTTTCATTTTTCACTATTGCAAGGCTACCTGCTCCCCATAGGCCAGAATGGGCAATTTGATTATTACACCATATAATCCTAACTGACCCAGGGAACATGGTAGAAAAACGAATTTAGTATGCCTGAACTCAGGATGATAAAATACATCTTTTAGTGAAGTTGGTTTTAACATTCTGTGTTTGAAAATACCACTTTTAGAAAGTAGGTATTTTCTTGCCTAACCTTCCAAGCCTGCCTCTGCTAGGTTGTGTATTCCTTGTCTGGGTTTGTGAGTGACAGGGGCTGGGGAACTCCAGGAGACAGGGTGAGTCAGCACAGGGCTGAATAGAGAGATCTGCATCCAGAGTGGAGGGAGGAGTTGCACCTGGGTCTGAATAGGGCTGTGCCTGCCTTCCACAATGCTGGCTCCCCCTCCTGCCAGGCGGCTGAGCACTCTGCCCCACATTCTGAAAGGAAAGAAGGAGTCCTGTAAACAAAGTGCTCCAGGACTGACCAGAACTGGTTTTGGACTAGGCAAAGGCCTCTCTGCCTTCAGAGAACAAAGAGAAAAGGTGTATAAAAAGGGGACCCAGGTCCCTAGGAAATTAGATCACTTTTGGGAAACAAGAAGAAACCTTTGCTGAGGAGCGGAACCAAGAAGAAACTGAGGAGAAGACTATCCCTAAGCTAGAGGGATCTGCCTGCAGTGGTTGCCTGACTGCCAAAGAAAGGAGAAGGGAACTTTGTGTGTACTTTCATCAACTTGTGAAGGATCTCCAAGGGCTTGATTTCAGAGCTTGCCTCCTGCTGAAGTCACAGGGACAACAGACTTCATCCACCAGCTCCCCTGTATTCCCTTGCTGGGAATTTGGACCTTCTGACACACTTGCGTGTCGCTGGAAGCGCGACACAAGACGAAGAAGCGTGTCGCCGCAGCCGCTGCTTCTCGCATCGCCGGAGAAGAGTGTCGACGTCGCAGCAGACGCCGGCACATCCCCAAAGAAGCGCGCCGCTGACACCCTCGCATCCTTCGAAGCGCCTCGCAGCACCGGAGAAAAGTGTCGCCGTCGCATCCCCGGGGCAGAGCATCGACCTCGCATCAGACGCCGACGCATCGCAACACGAGGCGCTCCGCATCCCAGGAGAAGATCGTCGACCTTGTATCAGACGCCGTCGCATCGCCAGGGAAGCGTGTCGCAGGGCATGTCGCGGCTCCAAAGATTCATCAAAATTGTCGCACGGCCGTCGGGCGTGCGCGCATCACCCCTTCGTTGTCGCAACACCAAGAAGACGCCACTTTGTTTCTTTGCACCAGTTCTTCAACGCATCACCGTCCTTGCGTGTAAGGGACTACCGCATCACCTTCCCTGCAACACTTTCGTTGCCTTGCGTTACGCATCTCAGGTACATTGAACTCAAAGTGTCGCTTTTCAATTTTAAGAGACTCAAGCTAATTCTACCATCTTTTAAGTAAAGTATTGTGGATTATTTTTGTCGTTTATGGTCTTGTGGTAAATCTATATAAAAGATACTTATTTTTATAATACAACCTATGTGGTGTCCATTTGTAGTGTTGCCACTGGATTACTGTATGTGTTCACAAATGCTTTACACTCTGCCTCTGAACTAAGCCTGTCTGCTCGTGCCAAGCTACCAAGGGGGTGAGCAGGGGTTATTTCAGGAGTGTACCCCCTTACCCTGACTAGAAGCAAGGGTCCCTATTTGGACAAAGGTACCTACCTCTGCCAACTAGAGACCCCCAGTTCTAACAGTAATGATGACCCTTTGTCCTTTTATTTTAAGAGCGACATTACCACGCTCATACAGGACGATTGGTCCTTTATACCGGTGGTGCCTACATTTAATTATAGCATAAACTGGGTCGCACAACTAGTTAAGAGGGACAAGGCCACTTTTTGCATCCCCCCTTTTTTTATATGTTCTTTATTATATTCACCACGAAGAGCACTGTATTTTGTATGTTTATTTGTGAAACTTTCTCATTGCTTGCAGGAAATTCTCTGGGAGTAAGTTACGCAACCTAAATGACCTGAGCATTCACTCAGACTGTGACTTTGCTCTACTCCACAAGGTAGGAGATAGGGAGAGTGGTCTCGGGATCCATTCCTTTAGTCCGGACAACGCAGAAGCCGGCTGAAACATGTCGACAGTTTGCAGAGTGGAGGGGTAATGGGTTCATTATAGCCCAGCATACCATTATCCACTGGGTGTTTAAAACCTTTTTAAACCTGACCAGGGAGTCCACTAATAAAGGGTAGTTTGGAGATCCCTGTGTTAGTTTTAACATTATTTTCTCTGCACTTTTTTCTCTTTCTGATCCCGCATACTTTTTCTTTATGTTTGTCTTGTCTCCCCCTCCCTATTGCTCCACCTCTGTCGTTGGCTTGCTCGGAGGTGTGTTAGCAGCCCAATGATGAAGCATGCCACAGATTTCTGTGGGTGAGGGCAGTTTTAACAACGTGTGTTTTGTCAACTTACCTCTGCATTATAGCGACATACTTTGAATAGCCCCATAATGTGTGTGTAGAGTTGTGTATCAGGAGGTCGGAGTGGGGCTTTTCCCCCTACCCCTCATCTACTGTGTGCGTGAAACAAGTATCATGGCCCTCATACGAAGGGAAAAAGCTCCCTGTGCATTGGCGACATTTGCTTTTTGTTTAGAGATACAAAAAACATGCTTTAAGTGTTTGTTTTCTCTGAAAGAAGGTTGCATAGGTAGGCTCTCATGGCGCATGTTTGACCCCTTTCACAGACCATCAGACTGGTGGAATCTCTCAAAGGGGCGTGCAGTCCTTTACCAGGGTCTAAATGACTCCGCTTCTCTAGTGTACATGTACCTTAATATGCTGACATCTCAGCAATTGTATCACGTGATCTCAAATTACGGCATTCCAAGTAATTGCTGGTTATTTCAAAATCCTATTTCAAAAGCAGAGGTGATTGGCATTAGCCTACACCAGGGCCGAGTTTATAAAACTCCCTAACAATTAAACTGCACCATTTGCTCTTACACCACTCATGTTGTTTCAGCTGTGACTGTCGCTCTGTTTTTACCCGGACATCCGGATGGGATTACAATCATTGTGCCGAGTCGTAATTAACAAAAATAGAAAATAGGATTAGAGTTAAGTCCAGCGCTGTGCTGATGATGGGAGTCCGCTTTTGTGCTGTGCACGCGTGAGGTGTCAGGATGACAATACATGGAATACATGGAATGTCCTTTTCTCGGAGTGCAAGTGCACCCCACTGAAGGTTACTCTGGGCCATGGGACATTCCTGAGGCTTCTCTTACTATCATCATGCCAAAACCATGTTCATGGTTGTGGAAGATGACAATACAAAAGATATTTCTGATGTTGTCATTGCCCTCAGAAATGAGAAGGGAGATTAGTAAGGGTTTCAGAATAAAATATGCTTTTTGTTTGGGCTGGTCGGAAGAACGTGGGAAGAAACTGAGGCTGGAAACAAGCAACATTTGAATTTTTGTGGATGAACGAGTCATTAAAAAGTGTTGTTATGTGGCACCAAAACACCAGAAATATTTTGTGTGTGTATATAATGTGGCGGGTGGCTTTAGTTTCATCTTATGATGCATATCACTTTCATTTAACGTTATACAAAATAAACGTTTTTGTCAGCTTTTGCCATCAGCAATGGTTTCACAAGGCCTGCGCGTGCATTCCACTACTTCACCTACGTGTCTCCACAGATCTTCTCAAAGTAGGGGAAATGCATCTTCTGCTGTCAACTTATCCTTCACCATCCAATAGACCTTTTGGGACTCAGAGGAAGTAAAGAAAAAATGAGTACTGCTGTGGTACATCTTCCACATCCATCATCCTATCTTCCCCTAGTCATGACAGACCTGTGGGTACCATAAGTTGACCAATGCTATGAGTCTGCCTTCCTTTAGCTTCCCTCCTGTACTGCTCAAGCATCAGGGAAGGAGAGGAGAAGCAGGTTCTGTTTCACCCCATTCTGAGACCTTCCCCTGTTTACAACTGGATGCAGGAGAAACATGCCCACAGTCTGCAGCAGCTCTGTCATTGGTAGAGCCACTGTTCAGTGATGTAGCTGCTCCTACTCTATGTAAGAGCTCAAACATCCAGCAGCCACAGAAGAATGGGATGGTGAGCACAGAGTGAAGTAGGGAGAGAAGAACAAGGCCTCGGATGTTATGTTCTGTGTTTTTGTAAAGCACACTATCATGGGCAAGGGTATCCTGGCACTGAGCAAGTGTGTGTGTCTAACCTTTCCTATGGTAGGTTGGTAAATTGAAAAGTTTGGTCTTCAGATTCTTGCAGAATTCAAGAAGAGAGGAGGAGGCTCTGGAGTGGAGTGGGAGGCCATTCTATGCTCTAGGAGTGATGTAAGAGAATGCCCATCCTCCTGATCTGATTCGCTATATGTGTTGGAGGTGTGCGAGTGGGAGCCCTGTGGAACAGCGGTGTCTGGATGGTTGGTGGTAGGAGATGCAAATGTTCACGTAGGTGGGGTCTGAGCTAGGTAGTGTCTTGAATGTGTGTGTTGTAGATCCCTGAGGTGAGGTGTGTTGTGAGTTATGTGTGAAAGGTTGATGATGAGTCTGGATGCTTTGAAGTCTTCTAGTGAGTTGCTTGGTGATCTCAGAATACAGGGTGTTCCCATAGTCCAACTTCCTGACGACTAGCATGAGTGGCAGTTTTTCCAGTCCTGCTAGGGAGCCATTTGAAGATTTTCCACAGCACCTTCAGTGTGTGGAAGGAGGATGCAGTGATGGCATTGACTTGTGCGGTTATGTCCAGTTTGCTGTTGATTATTCTGAGTTTCCTGGTGTGGGCCCAAGTTCAGCCGGCCACTAGTTGGAGTCCGGTGGAGATGTGATCTTGCTGAAGATCACTACTTCTGTCTTGTCGGTGTTGAATTAGAGACAGTTGCCTTTCATTCAGTTAGCGACTTCGGCCATGCAGGCTGTGAACTTTGCTTTTTGAGTGTTGAGGTTCTTGTTTAAGAAGGAGAGTATGAGTTGTGTGTCATCTGAGTAGGAGAGGATGTTCATGTTGTGTGCATGGATGACATTGTCCAGAGGGATCATATATGCGTTGAAGAGGTTGGGGTTGAATGATGAGCCTTCAGGCACTCTGCAGATGAGTTGGCAGGATTCTAAGGAGAAAGGTGCCAGGCTGACAGCTTCTGTTCTATCCGTTAAGAAGGAGCAGATCCAGCAAGGAGCGGGTCCCTGGATGCCAATCTTGTGGGGTGCCTGATTAAAATGGGGTGTGAGACTGTGTCAAATGCTGCAGAGAAGTCCAGGAGAATGAGGTATGCCATGTCTCCTCTATCAAGGATCATGCGGATGTCTGTGGTGGTGATGGTCTAATACTTTTTTGAGTGAACTGGGAAGAAGACCCTGTTGGCAGTGGGGAAAACTTGTACGGAGGACCCGAGGTGGCAAATAGACGAACGCCTAGCCTTGGTGAAAGTTTGACAATGGAGCGGTGTTCCTACGATGGTCCCGGGTTAGGAGAACTACTCGTGAAACTCGGAAAACGAATGTGTTATGGATAAAATTATCACATATTGATCAGGACCACATTGCCAAGGGATCCATACCCTGAAGAAGGCCTATGACCCATGAGGGCTAACTCAAAAGGCTGAAACATGTTGGTAGACGCAGTTGGGGTCTAGGGGCACTTACCCATCCTTCACACACCCCCCCGGTCTTAATCGTTTTTTATCCTGTCAAGGGGGGCCAAGAATAAAGGTTTGCAGTGGTACCTCCTTAGACAGTTTTATTCTTTTTTTCTGCACTAGTGATCCCTTCTGGGGAATACTTTTTCCTTCTCACACCTTTCTTTTTTTCTTCTCCCTCACTAAAAAAACCAGCGCTCCATCCAGTGTGTTGGTCTGCACCTGGACGTTTGCAGCGGCCCTATGATGAAGCATGCCACTACAAAGTGGGTGAGGGCAATATTAAAAAATCTTTTGATTTTCCTCTTGTTTTGTTTTTCCTCAGTTCACTATCTCTACACAGTGGGTAGGGCAGGGATACGAATCCCCATCTTTATTTGGGATAGCTTCCTTGGTTCTCTAATCAGTCCTTCTCTCTTTTTTGTGAGTTCAGATATTGGGAGAGGAGTCAGAGAAGGCTCATTCCCTAGTCTCTCTTTTGTGGTTTTGGATGGAAAACTTGTATAATGTCAGGTAGGTTCAATGCATAATTTGGTATCAGTGTCATGCAAAGGCATGTGGGGAGGGTGGCAGGAGTTCAAGTTTACTTCCCATGGTGAAGTGCATCAGCAGGGTAGATAGGTACCCATAGACACCCTTGGTACCTCTATATTGCTTCCTGCTGAAAACAGCTTTGTCAGAGAGTATGGATGCAAGAGGAATGGGGCCATATTTTGAATATTTAGGTGTTAAATTGACTAGCAAGTTTTCATGGTCCTTGAAGATTAGCAAGAGTGCACTAAAGCTCCAGCAGGAATCGGGGGCCATTCGGAAGCTGGTAAAGAGTACTAAGTTGCGGTCCCTCACCCCTGCAGTAGAAATTTATAATTTTAAAGCTAAAGGGCCTGCTCTCTATGGTTCAGGGCTTTGGGGCTACGCAAGGGACATGGGATTCATAGTGGCAGAAAACAAATTTGTTAGGTCTGTACTAGATCTCCCATGGAGTGCCCCTTGGCTACCCCAATTAATTGATGCAGGTGTGTACCCAATACTCCTCAGTGTACAAACTCAGACCATTACTGTATTGGCACAAATTGTAATCTAGTGAGGAATTAGCCCCTTAGAGTCTGTCCCTTACAGAAATTATGCTCTCTAATTGCTATCAGAAAATTCCCTGGTTAGTGTATGTCAAGGAATTTCTATTTAGGCTGGACCTTGCAGCTCTTTGGGAATCTCCTGCTGATGCTACCCTTGTGCCTAGTTCAGTGATCAAATAGAGAACAGAATACCTGATAGGATGAGGGATTATGCAACTGCAAGCCGGACACGTTGACAACTAGTTTCCTAGATCATAAAGCTATTCCATCATTTGAACCCATTCTTGATAGGATTATATGTCCCTAGGCTAAACAGCTGTATATAAAGTTCAGACATGGAATTTTACCAATTAACAGTGTCATTATTTGCTGGGGAAATAAGGACTGCATGAGCATTTCATGTTGGTCATAACATCAGGCTTCTGAATCTTGGCACCATTTTCTTTCTTTTGCAATGTTACACAAAACCTCGCAAGAAGTGGATTAAACCAATGTGTCTTTCCTTAGGAATTAGACAGTATGAAATTGCATTGAGGGTCCTGAGGACTGATACGAACGAAATAATTATTATTAGTGTTGCTAAATACTTTTTTGCTGCTTGGATCATACATAAGAAAAGTTTTGAATCTAATGCTAGTCAGCTATCTAATGCGTTAGAAACCTAGTTACGGCTCTTAACTTCACCCTGCACTTTACTGCTATTATTTTACAGCATTTAATTATTCATGTGCAGTATTATTCTGTTTCATGTTGCTCCCAAAAGGACTGACACTTCTCTGTTTCATCCCATTTTATGTGAGGTTAAGATCGGCATTTACCATGTTTTAGCAATCTTACTAGTTGTTCTGCTGATGTGTGCTTCTGCTATTTATTGTCATTTTTGTGATCCACCAAGCTTTTTTTTACTGATTGGATTGTGTCACTGAATTGTATATTGTATTCTCTTCTCGAACCTTTTATGTACAGGGTTGATTGTGATGATTTGTAACTATGTATGTTTGTTTTATGGATCTATAGTTCCGAAATAAACTAATTTGAAACCCTATATGGCTGTTGAAACAAACTTAGTTTTTAAGAATGTTTCCAAAATATAATGAAATGCATAACATTTAATTGGGGACTGTGGTAAATACAGTGATAATGGGACGGTAATAGATTCCAAATCATAATTCTATTTCCCAAGGCCTTTACTCAGTGGAATACAAGAAGACATTATGATCAATGCTACTTAGCAATTTGCCAATTAATGTAGGATAAAGTATTCAGTCAGTGTCAGCTAACAAGATGAGGCATGATTTCATTAGTACGCTGTAAAGTAGGATGCAACCTGAGATTACCACAGCAGTGCAAGGGCTGCACATTTTCACAACTCTGGCTAAATTAAATTATTATTTTCCATGCTAAATCTGGATCTAACTGCTACATACCTGCACTTATAATTCACTGAGGAAACTTTATGTGTGACGGAGCAAAGGATCAGAGAAACGCCCCGGAGGAGGCTCTGCAGGCAATCGGGAGGCAATATAAAAGATTGATTGTAGAAGGTAGAAGATTAAAGTTTATTGCAATTCGACAGAGAGAACTTTTCAAAACACTTGAACGCAAGTCTAATTCTTGGACTTGGCCCTTTTTGCAGGGTCATCCCTAAACTTTTTGCCTTTCTCCTAGCCTTTTTTCTGACATGATGTTGGTGGTTTTAGGACTCTGGGCACTTTAGCACTGCTTTCCAGTGTAAAGTGCCTGTGCTCCCTGTGATAAATATGGTAAGATTGGTCTACACCTGTTTGGCCTATTTAATTTACCTGTCAGTCCCTTGTAAAGTGGTATCCCATATACCCAGGGCTGGTAAATTAAATGCTACTGGTGGGCTTGCAGCGCTGATTGCGCCACCCACCAAAGTAGCCTTTCAAACCTATCTCAGGCCTCTGCCATTGCAGGGCCTGTGCGCGCAGTGTTACTGCCGCTGTGACGTGGCACCTAAAGTGTGTGCCATGTCTGTGACCCCCCTTTCACTACATGTCAGTCACCCCTAAGGTAGGCCCTAGATAGCCCTATGGGCAGGGTGCGTTGTGAGTAAAAGATAGGACATGTACCTTAAGTGTGTGACATGTCCTGGTAGTGACAAACAGCCATTTTGGTTTCTCACTACTGTGGGGCTGCCCTCCCATAGGAATGCATTGGGGAGTCCCTGATAAGTGTTTCAGTGGTAATTCCTGTTATGAGAGGAGCAGCGTGGTCAAATTTGGTATATTTGGAATTGTGATAATAAATGCTGCGCAGTGGTGTGCGCAGATTTATTATAACTATTTTAGAAATGCCACTTTTAGAAGTTGGCATTTCTGTGTGCTATGTCTGCCTGCCTGATGTGAATTGCATGTCTGGCTTTTGAGTGACAGGGGCTGGGGAGGTGTGTGTGTCTCCAGGAGGGGCAGGGTGAGTCAGCGCTAGGCTGAATGGGACATCTGCATTTGGAGTGGTGGGAGGAGAAGTCCCTGGTCCCTGAATAGGATTCTGCCTGCCCTGTGGTGTGTCTGATGACGAGCCCCCACCTAACAATGGAGAAGAGGAGCCCTGTCAACAGAGTGCTCCAAATCCCCCCTGAACCAGTTGCATCTGGTTCCCCCAAAAGCCCTGTCCTGCAGACAAAGAGATTCTGTGTATAAATACTGGGGCTGTGACCCCATGAAGTGAAGCTGTTCCTGTATTTGCTGGGGGCTTGCTGCTGCTGGGGCCCAGGAGGAACCGCCATGAGGGCTTGCCTCCCTGCAGGAGGGCCCTGTGTGCTGGCCTCCCTGGGCCCAGCTATGCCCCTAGAACCCTGGAAGACTCTTGCACCCCGTGAGTGCTTTTCTTTTACTTTTCCAGGACCTTCAGGATTCCTAGCGCCTTGGGAGCGCTTTATATTTAAAATTGCCCGGGAGAAGAACAGGGGCTTTGCAGCACTGAGCTGCGTCATACCCGAGGGAATCCCGACGTGGGGATTCCCCCGCATCGTGGGAAGAAGCGGGTGCCCACCCCGCACCTTGCTATTTTATTACGCGGGAGCCTACTCCGCTTTAGGCACATTTTAAATAGCGGGTGCCCACCCCGCTTGCGTGCTTGATTAGCGGGTGCCCACCCCGCACTTGGCCTCAGAGAAAAGGGGCCGCCGCGTTTGCCAGCGGCGACCCGGAAGTCAGGCAGGACGCCTGAACGTGGGCAGGGCCTTGCGGGCAGAAGCGGAAATCGGCGTCTGCCCGAGCAGGGCTCCCGTGTGCCGTGGGAGCCCTGCGTGTTGCCCAGGGAGAGCCGGAAGAGTGAGGGAGAGGGCCCTGCGGGCTCCTCCGATGCTGAGAAGACCCGGAGAGGCCACGGAAGCGAAGGTATGCCTGCGCGGGGCTCCCGTGAGGAGAGGGAGAGCCCCGCGCCTTCGCTGACGACTACGAGGAGAGCCCCAGTGAATGAGGCGAGAGAGGAAGGACCGGAGCCTCGCGACTGACCTCCGACTACTTCCAGTCCCCTCCGCAGCAGCCCCGGTGAGTGAGGGCTTTGCTAGGCACAGTGAGTGCCAGTGCTAATTTCGATAGGGGGCAGAGAGGAGCCCTCGGAAGGAGGGGCTCCCCAGTCACTTCCTGGCGCCAGCTCTTCTCCCCGCAGTCCGTTTGCTGCAACTTGAAGTGCACCGTGGGGGCAAGTTGATATTGAGAAGTCCCGGAGTGGGACTTGGGGCAATTTCGAGGAAGAGTCCCAGTGGGAGACTCAGGGCACAGGAGTGCCAGGGCTCACTTCCACAGCTGCACCGCAAGTAGCGGGCAGCTGCAACGTTTAGGCCAAAGCAGTTGTTAGGAGTCCCAGTGGGGACGCAGGAGGCACAGTGGTGCCAGCGCATTTACACCTTGGTGTTTGCTGCTGAGGCAGCCAGGGGGGCCCTGTGAGAGGTCCCCCCTTAGAGCCCTGACATTTCTGGACAGAGGGCATTTTGAGCCCCCCTAGGAAGGCCAGTTGGCCTGGGGGCATTTGGGTGATGGCGAAAGGGGTTTCATGCCACATGGCTAATATGCCTTATGCCTAATGCTCATGTGATTTTTGCCTAATGTCATGCTATGATGCTTTCATTTTATGCCTGAGCTAATGTGGGTGATACCTATTGCGTAATGTGTTTATGCTTAGGAGGTTTGGGCCTAATGTGATTTATTGCCTAATGTCATGTTATGATATTTTAGGAGGGTGTCTAATGCTAATGTGATAATGCTTAGGTCATTATGGTACCAGTAGTTACTGGTTGTGTTTTGCATTTATTTACCTGTTGTGATGGTTCTGACAGTGGCCCGATTGGCCCTGTCCTGTATATAGTCCCCTGTGAATATTGCCAGTGCCAATTGGCACAGTGTAAATGTGTGATTATGTTTCTAATGCGTTTATGACAATACAAAGGCTATTTTTTATATAACCTTGTGTGGAGTTTCTTTTGTAGTGTGCCTAGGTTGTTGCTGCTGTATGTGTGTGTTGCGCAAATGCTTTACACATTGCCTCTGGGATAAGCCTGACTGCTCGGGCCAAGCTACCAAGGGGGTGAGCAGGGGTTATCATCAGTGTGTAACTCCTTTGCCCTGACTAGAGTGGTGGTTTCTGCCTGGCTTTGGTGCATGCCCTAGCCAACCAGAAATTCCATTTCTAACATTGGTTGTCAGCGGTGAGGATATGACTTGCATTTGCGCAGTACCACAGCAACAACTGGTTGCACTACAAACTCTGCATTTAGAGAATCACATGTTTGGGGATTATTTCTACTGATTATTTTTCCCCTCAAGAGTGTCATTTTTAAATGGTGTTTTCTGCGCTTTTATTTTGGTGGCAGAAGAGAGAAAATGACAGGGCGGGGACGCCAGAAGGTGGGGAGGATCCCATAGATAGGGAGTCCCTTGCTGGGTCCAGTGCAGGGGGCAGTGCCCCATCCCTTTCCCTGTCCCCAGAGGAGTGGGTGGATAGGAGGGAAGAAAGGGTGCATTAGGTGGCGTTGGGAAGGCTCAAAGTGGCGCTGGCGCAGTTGAGTGTGGAGGAGAAAAAGCTAGCTCTGGAGGGTAGGTTATCCCCTGAGTGTAGTTTGAGTTGTCTAGATTCACCAGTAGGGTGGGATCCAGTGGTGGCAGCAATATGGAGTCCAGTGCAGGAAGTCCCATTCCCAGTTCCCAGAGTATGGTACCTGGTTCCCAGTTAGAGGGGTACAGGTTGAAATTTAGGGGCAGTAAGGAACTGTGTAAACAACAAGGAGGACAATGAGGGCTTGATAAAGGTCCACCGTACTTGCCCTGGGTAGAACTAGAAGACAAAAGAGGTACGGTGTTCCTGGGTGGCAAGTTGGCCACCTGGTTAGTACTCAGAGTGGTGGGGAGGTGGGGAATACCTCCTTTCGGAACTAGGACCCTCACACACCCAGCAAGCTAGGTGTCATGCTTCATCATATGGGTCTGCTCCTCGTCGAGCCGGCGCTGCAATGCTCGACGGGCACCCATAAAGGGGCTCTTTATCGGAGATCTTTTGTTCCTTGCCGTATAGGTGCCGTGGGTGTGAGGGGCCTGGTAAGATGTAGATGTGGTGTGTGGGTTAAAACAGGTAAGGGAATCCTCTATAATTATTTTTATTCTGGAGGGGTCACAACCGGATTAAAAAGTAAAAAGAAGAAGGAGGGCGCCTATTTTGTTTTAATCTGACAAAAATGACGCTCTACCCCTTAGTGGTCAACATGTTTCTCGCCTATAAAATGTCTCTAATAGATCAGTTGGCAATTCCTCAGGACCTAGTGATTAAATGAAAACTATCTACAGTGTGTGGTGTGGTTCTACATACCACTTCTTCTCTCGGTAGGACGTTGCCCCGGAGAAAAGCAGCCAACCAGAGTACAAACAAAAAGGATCAAAAAACCAAATGGAAATATTGGTGCATGGTCCTATTGATTCAAGTGGGTGTGTTTCACCGTACACAACCTCTTTGAATCTATATAAGTGATAAAAACAACGTGATTTCATGCATATCACATTCTACGTGTGCCTTCATTTGTATTTAGAATATAAAACCTCTGTGTAACCAGTTAGAGTAATTGAACAACATGGTGAGT
This sequence comes from Calotriton arnoldi, assembly GCA_963921515.1. Lineage (NCBI taxonomy): Eukaryota > Metazoa > Chordata > Amphibia > Caudata > Salamandridae > Calotriton > Calotriton arnoldi. The sequence continues at coordinate 2,074,362 of CAWUFW010001940.1, read as the reverse complement.
GAGTATCAGCTCACCTCTTAAGGATTCAAGTGCTGCTTCATCAGACCGCAGCGGAGTATATGGACACTCAACGTAGTGTCGCTGTTTATTAAAAGGAAAAAACAAACAACAAAATATGTTGGGTGTGGGCTTGTAGGCACAACGTTTAGTTGCTAAGGCCATGACTCTAGAGCATTAAAAGTGAAAGTGGGCATGGTTCAGGTTAAAGTAAGCCCATAGTCGTGAAATTGGTATCATTGACAAGGTTATTCAACAGACTCAAAAGTGCCCCAGACCTGCCTGCGTAGCTGCTGGCGCCTTCACCATGCGCTCCGACATTATGCCAATCGTGCGGTGTGTTAAGAGCGCCTACAGCGCCCAAGCTATGTCTTAGTGCAGAGCTCTACAGAACATCAGAGTCAGCGTACCCTTCCCAAAGACCAGCGGTAACTTGTCAGCAATTCCCAGCACCTCTTATCTCTCTTAAAAGCTTGTGACAAGGCATAGTCTCAACGTGTAATCCATACTCACCTGCTCCCCCTCAGAGCAGTCTGGCTCACCTACCCGCTCTGCTGCATCAGGAAGGAAAAGACAGGTTGTCGGTTCCTGTCTTAAATACCCTCTCCTGGTGCCATTAAGCATGGTAAATCAGCCGCACCTGGTGTGTGGTGTGATGGTGTCGGCATGACATCATCTACAGTGTAACGATAGAGGCCATCTTTGAATGATGAGGAGCAGACCCATATGATGAAGCATGACACCTAGCTTGCTGGGTGTGTGAGGGTCCTAGTTCCGAAAGGAGGTATTCCCCACCTCCCCACCACTCTGAGTACTAACCAGGTGGCCAACTTGCCACCCAGGAACACCGTACCTCTTTTGTCTTCTAGTTCTACCCAGGGCAAGTACGGTGGACCTTTATCAAGCCCTCATTGCCCCCCTTGTTGTTTACTAAGTACTGCACAGGATCTCCCGTGGGACTCTTCAGGTTACCAGAAGGATAATATCCTTCATTGGCCCATTTTCTGGGACTTATTATTTAGTCCCGCTCCTTCTATTTTGCCTTCCCCCAAATCCTCTGACATACCAGTCATCATGGATGACAATCCCGGACTTAGCTTTGATGATGCAATGGCTGCAGAAATTCTCAGGAATACACCATCTATCCTGGGAGGTGAAGGTTCATCAGCCTCTGGATCACCATCTGAGGACTGGACCTCCCTTACCAATATGAAAAGAGACTGGGTGAAAATAACGCTCCACGGTGCAATGATGACGGAGTACTTGAGGGCCAATATTGCACCAAACGGCCTAATAGTCAAGAACTTCCCTAGACTTTTCCTGGATGACGCTGTCTTTAAAAAGGAATGGTCCCTGGTAGCATGGAAATGCACCAGGGACTTACTTATCCTCATTATTAAATCAGCAAAGAGGATAGCTGATGCCCTCCTTATTAGAATATAGGTTGCTGAAGGGGCCATAAAGACTACCATACATGGCACTGTATTTAAAACCAAATTGACAGAACTCAACCATGAGATTGCTGAGCACAAGGAATTTCTGATGAAGCACTGCACTGCATCGCATTTGGCGATGCAGCGCGCCCAACGAAATTCGTTTTATTTAATTATTTGCTAACTTACCTCTGTTCGGCCGGATTCCGGTTTTTACTACCCCCCACCCTGCCCCTCCCCACGTCACCGCCCGGCGGAACTCCCTCCAGGAGCCGCAACTGCTGTGCTGTGTGCTTTGTACCTCTGAAGTGAACGAGTCTCCAAGGGCCTGAGTGAGCTGGCCTCCTGTTAGGGAGTTTCAGCTGGTTGGAGAGTTGTGTTCTGAAGATGCTTCTCCAAGGAGGAGGGTACGGAACCCCAGAAGAAGAGGTAGGGGGAGGAGAGCCTTGCCCGTGACTTCTGGTCAGCCTGAGGGTGCGGACTCTAGGTTGGAGGATCAGTGGCAGTTTGGAACTGCACTGATGAGAGGAAGAGTGGAGAACGGTTACTATGTGCCAGGGGTTACTGCCCCCCCACTCTGTGGATTGGCAAGGACCAGTGACATTTGGATGGCCTAGGGCCTGGTCCTGTCCGTGGACAACGAGGGAGTACCAGTGGGGTAGCCTAGTTGGTCCTGAGAGCTTTGACAGAGGGAACCACGTGGGTTCAGAGTGGCGTAGAACTTGAGGGTGTCCCTGCAGCTGCGGGCCCGCGTCCGTGTTCTATCGCCCAAGGCAGGGAAGCCCATCAAGGTGGTGATTGGTCTATCCTGCGTTTTGGCTGGAAGGGGGTTGTGTTGGACTTGGCTCTTTTTGCAGGGTCATCCCTAAACTTTTTGCCTTTCTCCTAGCCTTTTTTCTGACATGGTGTTGGTGGTTTTAGGACTCTGGGCACTTCAGCACTGCTGTCCAGTGTAAAGTGCGTGTGCTCTCTGTGATAAATATGGTAAGATTGGTCTACACCTGTTTGGCCTATTTAATTTACCTGTCAGTCCCTTGTAAAGTGGTATCCCATATACCCAGGGCTGGTAAATTAAGTGCTACTGGTGGGTTTGCAGCGCTGATTGCTCCACCCACCAAAGTAGCCTTTCAAACCTATCTCAGGCCTCTGCCATTGCAGGGCCTGTGCGCGCAGTGTTACTGCCGATGTGACGTGGCACCTAAAGTGTGTGCCATGTCTGTGACCCCCCTTTCACTACATGTCAGTCACCCCTAAGGTAGGCCCTAGATAGCCCTATGGGCAGGGTGTGTTGTGAGTAAAAGATAGGATATGTACCTTAAGTGTGTGACATGTCCTGGTAGTGACAAACAGCCATTTTGGTTTCTCACTACTGTGGGGCTGCCCTCCCATAGGAATGCATTGGGGATTCCCTGATAAGTGTTTCAGTGGTAATTCCTGTTATGAGAGGAGCAGCGTGGTCAAGTTTGGTATATTTGGAATAGTGATAATAAATGCTGCGCAATGGTGTGCGCAGATTTAATATAACTATTTTAGAAATACCACTTTTAGAAGTTGGCATTTCTGTGTGCTATGTCTGCCTGCCTGATGTGAATTGCAAGTCTGGCTTTTGAGGGACAGGGGCTGGGGAGGTGTGTGTGGCTCCAGGGTGAGTCAGCGCTAGGCTGAATGGGACATCTGCATTTAGAGTGGTGGGAGGAGAAGTCCCTGGTCCCTGAATAGGATTCTGCCTACCCTAGTGAATGCTGGCTCCGCCCCCCTGTGGTGTGTCTGATGACGAGCCCCCACCTAACAATGGAGAAGAGGAACCCTGTCAACAGAGTGCTCCAAATCCCCCCTGAACCAGTTGCATCTGGTTCCCCCAAAAGCCCTGTTCTGCAGACAAAGAGATTCTGTGTATAAATACTGGGGCTCTGACCCCATGACGTGAAGCTATTCCTGTATTTGCTGGGGGCTTGCTGCTGCTGGGGCCCAGGAGGAACCGCCATGAGGGCTTGCCTCCCTGCTGGAGGGCCCTGTGTGCTGGCCTCCCTGGGCCCAGCTATGCCCCTTGAACCGTGGAAGACTCTTGCACCCCGTGAGCGCTTTTCTTTTACTTTTCCAGGACCTTCAGGACTCCTAGCGCCTTGGGAGCGCTTTATATTTATATTGCCCGGGAGAAGAACGGGGGCTTTGCAGCACTGAGCTGCGTCATCCCCGAGGGAATCCCGACGTGGGGATTTCCCCGCATCATGGGAGGAAGCGGGTGCCCACCCCGCACCTTGCTTATTTTATTATGCGGGAGCCTACCCCGCTTTAGGCACATTTTAAATAGCGGGTGCCCACCCCGCTTGCGTGCTTGATTAGCGGGTGCCCACCCCGCACTTGGACTCAGAGAAAAGGGGACGCCGCGTTTGCCAGCGGCGACCCGGAAGTCAGGCAGGACGCCTGAACATGGGCAGGGCCTTGCGGGCAGAAGCGGAAGTCAACGTCTGCCCGAGCAGGGATCCCGTGTGCCGTGGGAGCCCTGCGTGTTGCCCAGGGAGAGCCGGAAGGGGGAGGGAGAGGGCCCGCGGGCTCCTCCGACGCCGAGAAGACCCGGAGAGGCCACGGAAGCAAAGGTATGCCTGCGCGGGGCTCCCGTGAGGAGATGGAGAGCCCCGCGCCTTCGCTGACGACTACGAGGAAAGCCCCAGTGAATGAGGCGAGAGAGGAAGGACCGGAGCCTCGCGACTGACCTCCGACTACTTCCAGTCCCCTCCGCAGCAGCCCCGGTGAGTGAGGGCTTTGCTAGGCACAGTGAGTGCCAGTGCTAATTTCGATTGGGGGCATTTTTCTTAAGAGAGGAGCCCCGGGAAGGAGGGGCTCCCCAGTCACTTCCTGGCGCCAGCTCTTCTCCCCCAGTCCGTTTGCTGCAACTTGAAGTGCACCGTGGGGGCAAGTTGATATTGAGAAGTCCCGGAGTGGGACTTGGGGCAATTTCGAGGAAGAGTCCCAGTGGGAGACTCAGGGCACAGGAGTGCCAGGGCTCACTTCCACAGCTGCACCGCAAGTAGTGGGCAGCTGCAACGTTTAGGCCAAAGCAGTTGTTAGGAGTCCCAGTGGGGACCCAGGAGGCACAGTGGTGCCAGCGCATTTGCGCACTTGGTGTTTGCTGCTGAGGCAGCCAGGGGGTCCCTGTGAGAGGTCCCCCCTTAGAGCCCTGACATTTCTGGACAGAGGGCATTTTGAGCCCCCCTAGGGAGGCCAGTTGGCCTGGGGGCATTTGGGTGATGGCGAAAGTGGTTTCATGGCACATGCCTTATATGCCTTATGCCTAATGCTCATGTGATTTTTGCCTAATGTCATGCTATGATGCTTTCATTTTATGCCTGAGCTAATGTGGGTGATACCTATTGAGTAATGTGTTTATGCTTAGGAGGTTTGGGCCTAATGTGATTTATTGCCTAATGTCATGTTATGATATTTTAGGAGGGTGTCTAATGCTAATGTGATAATGCTTAGGTCATTATGGTGCCAGTAGTTACTGGTTGTGTTTTGCATTTATTTACCTGTTGTGATGGTTCTGACAGTGGCCCGATTGGCCCTGTCCTGTATATATTCCCCTGTGAATATTGCCAATGCCAATTGGCACAGTGTAAATGTGTGATTATGTTTCTAATGTGTTTATGACAATACAAAGGCTATTTTTTATATAACCTTGCATGGAGTTTCTTTTGTAGTGTGCCTAGTTTGTTGCTGCTGTATGTGTGTGTTGCGCAAACGCTTTACACATTGCCTCTGGGATAAGCCTGACTGCTCGGGCCAAGCTACCAAGGGGGTGAGCAGGGGTTATCATCAGTGTATAACTCCCTTGCCCTGACTAGAGTGGTGGTTTCTGTCTGGCTTTGGCGCATGCCCTAGCCAACCAGAAATCCCATTTCTAACACTAATCTAGGGGTGGGCAGAACTTGCGGTGTTTAAAAACTCCACAAGGTTCAACAAAGTTCTGCAAGTGAGGGGAATTTTTGACGTTGTGCTGCTTGTGCAGATTTTTAGCACTGAGAGCTTGTTTTGCACTGTAAAATCAGAGTGAATGCCACCACGTGGTGCATCCAGAGGATGCTGCTTCTTTCTGCCACTCGAGTAGATTTTCTACTCGAGCGGCAGCTTTCTTAACGCAAACGGTCGTGACCTACAGAGACCTCCCGCTTTGAGAAATCTTGCCGGGAGGCACTCTAGTGCCTGAAAATCCCCCTAGGGGATGCAAATTCTTGCTCGCTCGCACTCACCAACTTAACATTGCGGAGCCAAGTGCAAGAAGAAACTCTTGGTGGAGTTTTGCTGGAACTCCGCGTTCCGTGCGAAATACGGAGTGGGCACAACTCCACGAACTCTGCCGGAGGAGCTGAATTGTCGCCCACGCCTAGTCTAATCCAGCATCCAGCAAAAACTCAGTCAGAGGAATACAGCTGAGAGGAATGGCATTAGAAATTGCACAAATACTTTGAGGAGAAATATTGCCCCAATAAGAGATAATCTGATTTGAAGATGATAAAAATAATGAACTATTAAATTATTTAACAATATGAATGTCACCTCATCTACTCTGGACATTTATGTAGGGAGTCCCATGCTCCAGCTTGTAAATGGCTCATTTAGAATCTGTCCAGCTTTCCTCTTGGTTTCAATGTGCTACTATTATCAAAGATCACGAAGGCAGCCTCAATTATCCACATCATAGAAATATAGTAGAAATTGGAGAACTTGCAATCAGGGTTCTGGTCCAATAGAGGTATGGAGAGAGCTCTCACTGATGTTTAGATAACCCTTATTGAATATTATGAATACATCTGACCCTGCTCTCCTGATGTTGCTCGACCTCTCTGCATCTTTCAATACCTTTCACCATAATATCCAACTAGGCGGGCTGAGGGCAGTGGTGAGAGCATCGTAAAAATCATTCCTGTTTGAGATCATTCCTTTTAGAGAGATGTGCTCAAATATGAATATCAAACTAATCAGTTTTACCAAACATGATCAATTCTGAGTGCAGCAGGGTTTGTAGCTCTTCCAGGCACTTTCATTATACATAGAGCCATTGGATGAACTCAATCAAGTAAAACATTTAATCTGCCATACTAATGCAGACAACAAAACACCTGGGCCCTTATTACAAATAGGATGCACTTTCGCAGGTTGTGCCATGGCACACCTTTAAACAAGTGCACCAAGTGCAAACAGGGAAAGAGTGCCTTATTACAGTGAAAGCACTGCACTCAGCGCAGCCGCAAACCTGTGCTGCCATGGGCACAGTGCATTCAAGTGAAATACACAGCAGCTTCTTCAGGCCACTCCATGTTTCACAGTGTAGGCAGCAACCCACCTGCACTTTGAAGAGGAGAGAGAGAGAATCCCCTTTCAGGCAGGTGCAGTGGGTTACTGCATCCACCTGCAGGAGGATGTCCGAGGGGTCCATGGGAACCCCTTTTGCCCTTCCAGAGGGCTGCCCTCAAGGGGTGCACTGACAGTTTGCCACCTTTTTGTGGAGCACTTTCAGTGTGCCTCCTAAGGGCATGTTTACCTGTGCCTGTAACACGGCATGGGCACAGAGACAAAGTGATTTCCTTATTTGCATGGTGGCATGAGGGAAAGACCTCTCGCGATAGCACTGGCACTACATGTGCGCTATCAGTATTACAGAAGGGGCTGCGCAAAGATCTGCGCCCCCTTCTGTAATACCAAAGTGCCCCTGGGGTGCACACACCTGTTGAGCACCCAGGGCATTTTCTGTAATATGGCCCCTAGAGTGAGAATGAACCACCTTCAATTTTATGCAGCGGCAGCTCCTCCGCAACAGCGTTGTCCCCCTCAAAAAGGGCAATAATGGAAAAATAAAACAACGCTCATTTTATTTCTCCTTTCCTGCTGAGTCTTGGGGCCGGGACCTGGGGGGGTGACAGTACTGAGGAAAGTGGTAGTGCACTCCCTTCACTGCGCATGACAGTTTGGCTGTCCGTCTCAGGCTGGCCAAACCGTCATGGGCAGTGAAGCTCTCTCCAACCCCAGCTGCATTGCTGGGGTTGGAGAGAACAGGCACAGACTCCCAGTCTGTCCTGAAGCACTAATCGAGGATGCTCAGGCCAATCCTGAAGCTGCTTTCATGCATGAGAGCAGCTTCAGGATTGGTATCAGGGCATTCTGGGATCCTGTGCCTGAAGAAGAGGAGCAGAGAAGCACAACGCGGCCGGCTGAAGGTACGTTTTTTAAATATTATTATTTTTATTTGGCCCCCTCCCTTCGCAACCCCCATGCCTCCCTCAAACCCCCCGCCTGCCCCGCCACTCATCCCAAACACTGGCCACTACTAATTTTATGCAAAGTTAGATGGATAACAATTGGCTTTGTTCAAATGAGACAAGAAAGACTTTTTACTGGTGGGAACAAACTTAACATCAAAAAAAGAAAAGAGAAATATTTTGGGTCTAGTGCACAGCCACTCCTAAATGAACGTGACCAAGGGCATTTCCAGCTGTGGACTCTGCATTAGTGGAAAAGTTACCAAACTTCCTGATATTTATGGAGCAACATACAACCTTTAGGAAAGTACTAAAAACCTTTCTTTGCTAATACATGATCTTTTTGGTTTCTAACAGAACCGTAGGTCCAAAAATATACAGTGCTATATAAACAAGAATGTTGTTTATTTCTTAACTTAATTGCCACATTTTTGCTCACAAAGATCAAATACCTCTTCTAAAGTCCTCATTGTTGCATGTTTTGAAAATATTCTTTTGTTGAGTTTAAGTGGTCGCCAGATGCAGCAGGCGGAATGCAATACATTAGTAAGTGTTCCACATTACAAGAAATGCTATTCTTGAAATTGTGTTGCAACATTTTGCTACCACCAAGCTAGATCTGTCAACAGTTCACATTCTTCGAGTCAGGAAGAAAGCCTTCTGTTTAGTTCTGTGTCACTTATTAGGTTTCAGCAAGCATCAGAACCAAAATCAACAAAAAGTACTAACAAAGCTAGGAGGTCAGTCTTTAATAAAATGAAAATGCTACTTGTTGAATAATATGCTTTGTGTATAATTTTATAATATTGTGTATGAAAAAGGACCAGTGAGCTTGCTATAAATGTAATATTTGGTGAAAAGCACTAATGGATGTTGTAAAGACAGGCCTCTTTTTGCATGATCCTGTTTTAATGAGTCAGCACATGCACTTTAGCACTGGTTAGCAGTGCTAAAGTGCAGGGAGTCTTAAAGCCAGCAAAAACGAGATCAGTAAAAATAAATAGAGGCGGAAGGCAAACATTTTAGGGGAAGACCACCCTAAGGCTGACAGGTCTAAAAATCCCCAACTGTGACCTGGTAGACTGCTGGCAGGTGTGAGTGGGTCCCAGGAAAGGGAACAAAAGGGCCTTGGTTAAGAGGTAATGTGAAGTTGTCTTGACAGAATGGCCTGGGGGATATGCCCACCAACTGCACACGCTTCAAAGAGCCATCCCCTTTGACAAGCAGATGTAACTCACACCTAGGCGTGTCCCAGCCATTGTCCAAGTAACCAGAGTGGCATCATTCTCAGTGGGGGTAAATCCTGTCCCACAACTGGTTTGCTGGAGGAACTACTTATTTCCCTATACTTGCCTCAAGTGTATGCCCAGAGCTCTGACCAGTGGGAAAAAGATTCTCCCATGTTGGATTTTCACAGAGCACAGCACTGTGGGATTGTTTAGGCCAAATCCTCAAGAAATTATGTCAAAGTGGGTAGGGTTGCCCTGGCCACTTTTTCTTTATTGGAGAGGGAGTTTCCCCCAACCACAAGCTATTGGCATAAAAGTGGCATCCCTCAGTACCTTTTTCAAAATAATCTCTGGACCTATGGAAGACTTAAGAAGGATTTTACCTGCTGTTCAACCTTTGGAGAGAAACCAAAAGGGTTTGATCTGCTCCCACTGCTACCCAGGTCAGAAGTGTTGACTCTAAGGGCTCTGCTGAGCCCAACTGATCAGTTTCTACTAGATTTGTCCTGGACCCTGCTGGTGGTTTCTGGGAGATTGAAATCTAAACCCACAAGTGGTGCCCAAAGTTCAGGACCCTTGACTGGTGTTAGAGTGTACTCCTTTCTCTCCAAAATTACAAGACTGGACACTTAAAAACTTTTCCAGAACTTTTCATAAAAAGAACCAGAGGATACCACTTCACCGTCTGTGATTCGCAGTCACCAACATCGGAATCAACTTGCTAGTTTGCCCCGCTGAAGGGATCCTGACTCCCAGAAAAGTTTCTAAGTCTGAACGTAGAGGACTTTACCGGGACCAATGCCAAGCAGCACCCCGCTGACGGCACCACCTTCATGGGCCTTATCTTCGGACTTCACCCATTCAAAGTTTTCCCACTTTCGACATCAAGAAACTCAAACTTCCTACCAATGCCGAGGCTCCCATTGAGGTTCTGCATAGCAGCTGGCTGCAGTCGACAAGTCCTTCTTTAGATCCAGCTGGACCTGTGACCTACCGACGACCTCGTAGACAAAGATTGAGTCAGAAGATAGACTTTCCACCTGGCCAAACCTCATCCCTGTATCTGACCTGCTGTTCAAAGCTGTCAACCTTAACTTTTGACTTCGACCCGGTCTAGGGTGACTAAGGCATCCATGGTTGGTGCTAGAAACATCTAAAACTGAAAAATCATATCTCCGGTTCCCTACATCCAATTTTTGATATTTTGGTGTCTTTGCTCATTGCAATTTTCTATATTTTTGTAAAGTGAAGTGGGGTTTTTATTTTTGTTGTATTTGTCACTTTTTAACTGTTTTGGTACTGATAAATGCCTTACACAGTTCTCCTAAGTTAAGCCTGTTTGCTTTGTGCTACTGCTACCAGGGGGTTAACTTATTGAGACTAACTGAACCTTGTAAGGAATGGGGCCAGTATTACTTCAAGAGGAGTACCATCCACTTCAATTAATAATCCACTTTCTCACATAGAAGCTGTGAGTATAAGTGCAATACTTTTGAAAGACTTTTACAGTAAGTGTCACTGATTGCACTTTTCTTTGTGGAGTAAACCCATCAATGGCATAGCTATCATTAGTGCAGGAGAGGAAGTCACACCATGTTTCAGGAATGTAAGAAGCAACATTTACCACCAACTGCCTCAATGGTACTACTCACCAAGGAGGCAAGGGAGCATTTTCTTTGCTTGCCAATGGGCCCCTGGAATTCTTGTTGCGCCAATCGTTGGATGAATATTAATGGTCGAAATTAAAAACAATTTAACAAGGATTTTGGGGTATCTTACCCCCAAGGAACTCTTTCAACTTCATCAAATGAGTTTAATGTAGTTAATTTTAAGGACGTTCGATCCACCATTGGTGAAATCATAGTAGGATTGAAACAGTACTCATCTGGGTGGCTTGGGAGTTGACCTGAAAGGAACTATTTTACAGATGGTGAAATGGTATTGAACATTTGGTGTAAATTACAGTCCTATTTCTAGTTCTTCTGACATACCATTTTTCAAGATGAGGAGTGCGCAAAAATATTTTAACTATTTTTGCAAAGGCAGTTACAAACCATAGCCAAATGGCAACATTACAAACACATTAATTCTAAAGAAGGGATGAAAACAAATTTGAGATAAATGAAAAGAGATTCACAATGTAGGAATGCCCTGGGACGTTTGAGTAAATTCGTTAGGGCTTAATCACCGAAATGCCCGCGGGTGCAATGGACGTTTTACATGCCATAGAAGTTTGCAAGGCCCCTTCTGTATAACCCATTGTGCAAGGCCAGATTTTGCATTATAAATTGAAAAGAGGGAGTCCCTTATTAAAAAGATAAAAGCTCATTGACAGCGTGTTAAAGAAAACTGTCAGCAGAAAAGGAATGACCTTTGAGGGGAAAAAACTGACTAATGACGGGGAAACATCCATTTCACTTTGAGAAAAGAAAAACATACACACACATACAGTTATTTCGCTGTGGCTGTCATACGTTCGCACAGAAGCCAGCTTACATCAGTGTCTCACATAGGCATAACCATTGTGGGGACACGCACATCTTTCATCCTCAGTACCGTTGAAAATGGTGGATGCTGATAAGAAGCGTGCAAAAGTGTACACAAAATGCACAATGCTGGTATGACATAAAAAGTTAAAATAGCAAAGCTTTAAAGTTTACAGTGCTATGCCTTTGTTTATTGTTTGTAGAAATTGCAGTAGCTTTTCCCCAACCGGTGCTAACCAAAATCCCGCAATTCAGACATATGACAAATCATCCAAGAGGTGCAAATATGCTGTTTATATTTTCTGAGATATGTCTGTCTGCATTTGTATTTTACCTACTTCATTGTCACTAGAGTTGCATAAAATGTACTGGTAGGAAAATATGTGCGATTTCATTAACGTCTGGGTTGTATAAATATGGCATCAAATGTAATTAACAAATACAATACTCTAAGTATTTTCAATTGAAAATCTCAAGAAATAAAATTTAATTCAGCAATAAATGTTAAAAGAACAAGTTCATTGCTTTGTCTTGTAATGTGCATATATATGCTTTCTCTTTTTTATTTCTCCCACAAATATTGTGTAAAATGTCACTTTTACCTGGATCTTGACAGATTTGAAACAGGCAGTTCTACAAGATGTTTGCATGCAATATCATATTTGCACACACATCTTAATTATCTTTCCTTGGTGAACAAGCATTCTGCCATCGGTGTACAAACAAACTTAAGAAAAGCATTGCCTAGCACTGGAAAGCAACATATGCGTTGATCAACAAATACATATGGCCGATAAGAATAGACATATTTACTGTGATTGTGTCTCGAGCTAATTTGACGTTGATTAATCAATCTATTTTGCATTGTAGGTTCTTTTCTCAAGCATATTTTCATCCCACCTCCAACACTTTGTAAACTACTTTTTTTCTGTTCTCTTTGACTCAACAACATCCCCGACTTGAGTGACGGAGCGAAAACATTTTGTATGCAAAACGTTTAGAACAAGTCAAGGTCTGCAGAATCAGAAAAGGACCTTCATTTAACAATCACATTCTTCACTCTTGATTGTTGACAGCTTGGATCGGCAAAAACAAACAGTTATAGAAATCCATGTCAAAATGGCAATGGGCCAGATCACTTAACTTGCCCCAGTGCAGGGCAATTTTGTACCAGTTTTGAACTGATATTTGCACCCACTAGCGGTACAAAAAGTTGTTTTTGAACTGGTCATTCACTATAAATTTTAGTTTTGCACTGGACGTCAGTGCCAATATTACTCTAGAATTCCGTCAGTGGTGCAAAATCACCCATAACAAAAACAAAAATGGCCATCACCAGTGAGTTGGCCCCAGCTCTGATTCCAAATCACTTTTTGAAACGTATAAGAACATGGTTTGAAGTTGCAAAAATATGTATTGCTTTACAGAGCTTTTTTGCTATTTCTTAGTTTAGTGAAAAATTTCCCTCTTAGCAGTATAAATAAAACATTGAACTTCTCTAGTACTAAAATTATTCAACCAGTTTACTTTGTATTTAACTTCTCAGTCATGAACAATATGATTTTTCGTTTTTGCATTAACTTTTCATAAGCTACCTCAATGCAGTTTGGACCCTGAAGTCCCTGAGGCCGACAATGGATGGAAGTTCACGCCTAAAGGTGTCGAAGTTATTCCCATTGTGACCTGAGATGAAATGCGCTTAGTTCATCATGCAGGTTGTTTTCTGAAGTGGTGCGAGGTGGTGCGAGGTGGAGATAGCTTATGAAAAGTTAATGGAACATGAACAATCATAATTTACATGACTGAGAAGTTAAATAGAAAGTATATGGATTTGATTATTAGTATAATTCTTGTCCAATAAGATATTTGATTTTTATTATGAATTGGAAAAGAAATTGCTCTCTTTTTGGGTGTTAACGTATTGTTAATATGATACAAGGACTTTAAATTTAATGAAACAATTGGAGAACACATGGGCGTCCTTTCAGATTCTGGCAGGGTTACTTTGCACTATTGAGCGAGGGTCCTAAACCCACAGATAACTTACATTTTGATTAACTGAATTAAAAGTGAATCTAACCATAATAGTAAAATTAGAGGATCACTCATGTTTTGCTTTTTTATCAACCTGTGAGCACCTTTATTATTTTTGTAAACTTTTTCAAGTCACATAATAAAACATCTGCACAACCAATCATCTGCTCAGACCATGGTAAAATTGATATTTGCATGTTCTGATGAGCAGCAAAAGCAAAAATGCCACAACCAAAGGAAAGTTTTGGGGAAGTACTTCTCACATATGAATGCGTTTATGCACATAAAATAATAATAATAATGATTGTAAGGCTTTGAAAAGCTGCTCCTGAAGTGGTACTGCAGCAACAGGCACTAAGGTATTACTCAAGCAGTGTTAGCAGAATTATGAGCTTGTAGGGGTCGTTTAAAGCTTATCAGACTATGGCAAAAAGTAAACTTCCGAAGTTCAGAGTTTCAAAATTTGTGTTGACAGACATCAGGATAATTCCTTCTGTGGCACAATTAATCTAAATTAGATACATACAAACTGCATTTTTATAGTGTTTCAAGCCACAGTGACAGGAGGGCAGCAGAGATCAGAACGTTTCCCGAATTAAAGTTTGCATCGTACACTTCCTTCACCTTAACAGCAGAGCCCCTTCCAAGGCAATTATTTAAGCAATATCATACGTCAATCAAACCAAATCTGAGCTGACCCCGAGCACTGGGATAATCAGAGACTCAATCACACTTCAATCTCGGCGAGCTTGGGTGCCTAGCACTGGTAGGAAATTGCTAAAGCAAAACTTCAAAGAGAAATGTTCCAGGGACCGAGTGCAATTTCACATTCCTGGGCTGTCCCATTGTACACTCACTCTTTTCATTTACCATGTCAAGTGTTTTTCATTTCAGGAACTATTTCAGATTTTTAAACCTGACTAATTCACCTGTAAACACATTTGAAGGTGAAGACAATACATCTTATGAGAAGCAGCTACTTGAATCAGCAGTAATAAAGTGAGGTCAAAAGTGTTGGCTGAGACTGAGCTGATGACCAGGTGCAGATTTGTGCCCTTCAAATGTAGTAATCCAAAAGGATATGCTAAATTATGAGGCACGATCACAAATGAAATATAAAAATATGTCCGGGAAGCGGAAATTCTCATTTGCTATTGTCAAAATGCGGATTTACACTCAGAAAAAGATTTACTCGCATATGCTTTTTGGTGTGAGTAAAGCTTCTTACAGGGGTGGGTAGAATGAGTTTTCCAGGGTGGGAATGTCCTATCAGCTTGTGCACATCCACAAGTCAATGGGGCCTCATCCTGGGAGGTTTCTGTGGGTGCAGAAGGCGTCGTACAGAAGAGGCCGTAGACACATGCATGGGCCCTTCTGTTAATTACCTTCCACATGCACGGGTATATCACTGGTGAATTGACAATGGGGTTCTCTTATCAGGTCTGTGTAAGGGAGGGAACATCTTACCTCTTGCACGATAATATGATGGGTACGCAGGAGAAAGTGGTGTGTGGAGGTGCTCTACTGACCACCTACAACTTGGAAAAGTCAGGGACGGTAGAACTAGGAGTGCTGGAGGAACTGCAGCACCCCCTGGAGCTATCTTGCAGGAGTTGAATAGGAGAATGATAAATAAAAGACAGAGGTCGAAGAAAGGCAATGTATTCCAACAAATTGCTACTTACTCTTTTCTTTTCAGCTTGATAACTGGTGTTTACTTTTCCCTTCTCTTAAATTCAATGGAGTAAAGAGAATGAAAGGAGAAGGCTGGAGTATGTCAAATGTTTTCTAACACGCAACACGATTGAAATACTTGTGCATGTAATTTACAACTGTTTAAAAATATATCAGTAGCAGTAGTTGTATTCCTCTTAGGGTGTCCATAAACGGGCTTTCCAGTATCATGTCCTTATATAGGCACAATTCGCCCTGCCCTTATATAGGCATAAAATCCCAGTCCTTATTTAGGCATTAAACCGTGCACTCCAAATACAGGCATGGTCTCCGACATCCGTCCACCCTAACGTCACAACGAGTTCATGAAGAACAGACCCTTAGGCTGCGGGAGTTTCCCTAGTCCAAGACTATTGATTTCTTCAAGGACTCATATATTATGCATGAACCATTATTCCTTAGGGGTTCATTCATGACGTCTTCCGCTGTCCGACTCACGTCAATGCTAACATTCTTAGGTACTTCTCAGGTATAAATATACCTTCCCTAGCCCCTGTAAATCAGAGGAGACCTCGACTTCAGAGGAGCCCGTTTCCCGGCCTGGACGCACTGAGAAGACGCTGTCATCCCTGCACGCAGAGAGTCCAGCTTCCAGTGATCTGACTTCCCTTGCGGGGTGTTGGAGTTCGAGTCTGGCAAGAGATTCCCACCTCTCTCATTCTAAAGGTGTGGAGCTGACTAGAACCTAGAGGGACTCTTGGCATACTAGGCATACTAGACTTAACATACTGTTAGTATACCATAGTAAGGAATACTTCACCTACTTCATACCTCTCCCTACACCTAGGTCAGGTTAGGTACATTGGGGTAGAACTAGATTAGAAACGCATCATATGAGTACTCGCATTTTTAGTCTGTGTCATTTATGTAAATGCATATTTACTAAAAGATAATGCTATCGCAGTATTATTTATTTCTACTGCTCACACTGTACATTATTTATCTCGCATACTGTCTTGTGATCGTAACAGCACATTTTACTTACACCAGAAACAAGACTCTTCAATAAATCTTTTATTGAAACGCCCGTCTGTTCTTTCTGTGTAACTTGGAGAAAACTAAGCATGCACGATTGAGCTGAGTGAAATAGTTATCTATTGTTTCCACGACTCTGGGACGCGTTCTGATTCTAAAGGGAAACAAAGTGGTCATGTTTTGCGACTGCCAGAAACTACTCCCTTCTTGTCGTCAAGAAGTTTCTAGTGGCCTCTGAGCTAGCTGGCACAAGTAATTAAGTTTAATATACTTAATAGGGACATACTGACCTTAGTCCTATGTCAAACCTATAGGATATATTATTCCAATGCGCAGAGCCTATTCGGGAAATAGGAGCTACACTACAAAGGCATATTGGTTTTTTCTACTTATGAATAGTGATGGATACACAGCGTTTAATATTATCAAAACAAAGGAATAAACAGAACTTGTATGACAAATACACACATAAACCAAATTTCCACGAGCTATTGTTGTGCACCATATAGGATTAGTAGTAAAGTTGTATGCTTGATTCAAGTTTAACAGCTATTTCAAGAGGACATTTCAATGGAAAATATGCTCCCTGTACTTGGCAGTATCCTACCACTCCACACTTTACTCTTCTATATGTGGGACAATGTGTTAAAAAATGCAAAATCTAACATATACTAAAATCCTCACATTACCTTCCTCCTCCGTCTTCCTCGTCACAATCACCCAGGAGCACCCCGTGTTCCAGTCACAGCATTCACCCATATAAAAAAAGTCCCCACCCAATATGGTGACCTGACAGGAAGTACCTGTCACCTGACCTATAAGGGTGGGGCAAACACAGGAACCATCCTGTTTTTTTCACTGTGTTCCGGCTGGAACACCCATTCTACGTTTCGAGGCGGCTCGTGTTGCAAGGACGTGTCCTGTCTCGGTGAGTATGTTCCTTGCGGGGTCTGCTCTAGCGTCCCCTTTTATCTACGGCCGCCGCTCGCTGAGCGATGGGGAGCGGCTACCAGTCCACTTTTCTGCCCTGCGTTCTCCTTTTGGATTTTCGCACCGCCGCTCCCGCGCTGAGCGACTGGGGAGCGGCGGTGTTGGGTAGTGGCATTTTCCCGCATCCTGCGCTTAGCGGTCAGGTGCGGTTGGGGTTCCCTGCCTTCTTGGGCATGCAGGGTGCCCGACTTACCTCTTGGGCTCGCAGGGGTTTCCTGCCGATTCCGGTCCACGCAGGGCAGTTCCTGGGGCTTCTTATGGTCTCTCGAGGCCGTCTTCGCCGTGCCGCGTCAGGTGGGGCAGGGCCGGTTGCTTAGCAGCTGTGTATCTCGCCCCCTTTTATGAATTCCTCCTCCTCACGGCAGCTGTGCTTTCCAGCATGGAGGGTAAACACTCAGAGAAGCGTCCTCGCCAGTCTTCTGAGTCGGATTCTGATCCTGCTTCCTCCCAGCGGCCTGTGGGCATGGGTCTTGATGTCCTGCAGGCTATGATTAATAAGGCAGTGGACTCTGCCTTTGCGGCTCAGGATGGGCCGGTGCCTCAGGTCCCTAAGGGTTCTTCTCAGCCTGACCCTGACTCTGATGGTTCAGATGAGGAGCAGCTTGGGCGCTTTGTTAAAGGCGCCAAATTGAGGGAGGTCCTGATGCACTTGAAGGACAATTTGGCTTTTCCAGCTGTTGTTCCTCTGGAGAAGGAGGAGGATTTTTTCTCCCAGTACCGTCGGAAGGAGCCTGATGCTCTTTCCATTCATAAGGCCATCTGGGGTCTTCTGTCCTGGGAATGGGCTGATGTTGAGAAGGCTGGGCTTCCCACGGTTCCTTGCTAAGAAGTACCCTCTTCAGGACTTTCTGACTGAGTTTCCCCCTCAGGTGAAAGTGGACTCTCTCATGGTGGGTCTGGCCTCCAGTGGTTTGATTATATCTGAGGACGCCTCTCCTAGCGATCCTGTGGATAAACGAGTGGACAGTGCTGCTAAAAGAGCTTACTCCGCTGCTAACTTTTCCATCAGGGCAGGGGCTTATGCCTCGTATGTGGTCCAGTCTCTTCTGCATGATTTCCAGGTCTTGTCTGAAGCCCTCCAGCAGGGGGAGGACGTTAGTTCTCGTCTGTCCCTTATGGAACTGCAGGTTCGCTTTTTGTCGGACATTACTTTTGACTCTCTGTCTGCTGCTGCTGCAATTTCTGGTTCCATTGTCTCTGCTTGTCCTAACATCTGGATGAGGTCCTGGAAGGCGGAGGCCTCTCAGAAATCCCTTCTTTCACGCTTGCCCTTTGATGGTGCTAAGTTGTTTGGGTCTCGGCTTGAGGATCTCCTGAAGAAGTCGGTGGTGCATTGTAAGCTCCTGACGCCTCTGCGGCCTGCTTTGAGAGGTCGGGGATTTGGTTATAGGCGTGCCTTTGGGAATCCCACGTCAACTGGGCGGGGTTCCTCCCAGCCCTTTAGGGGGAGGGGTCGTGGCCGTGGCACCCCCTTCTCTGCAAAATCCTGGCAACAGCCTGCAGGTGCTGCCCTTACCGATGCCTCTCCCAAGTACTGACTATCTCAAGGTGGGCGGCCGGCTTGGCCTGTTTTCTTCCGCTTGGGCTCACGACGTCACCGATTCCTGGGTTCTTCGTCAGGTGGTCGAAGGTTAATCTATCGACTTCTCTTCTCGTCCACCAGATCTTTTTGTTCCCACTCCCACTCCTCGGAATCCTCTGAGGCTGCTGGGGTTGCAGTGGGGGATCCTGGATCTTCTCCGGAAGGGTGCCATCGTTCCTGTTCCCGGGGCCAAGTTGGGCCAGGGTTGCTACTCTCTGATGTTACTGGTGCGGAAGCCATTGGGGGATTTCCGCCTTATCCTGGATCTCAAAACCGTGAACTCCTATGTGCCTTACCAGAGGTTCAAGATGGTGAGTTTGCAGAGGATCCTGCCCCTTGTTTCCTCCGGGGCCTTTCTGTCGTACTTGGACCTTTTGGATGCTTATTTCCATATTCCTGTGCATCCTCTCTTCCAAAGGTATTTGTGGTTCTTTGCCCTGGGTCAGCACTTCCAGTTTTGTGTCCTCCCCTCTGGGTTGGCCTCTGCCCCTCAGGTGTTTACTAAGGTTCTGGCTCCCCTGGTGGGTCTTTTGCATGCTCAGGGGGTGCTTTTGTTTCCCTACCTTGACGACTGGTTAATTTCTTCCTCGTCTTTCCTTAAGGCCCTGGAGGATGTGGCGTTGGTAAGGCTTTGCCTGGAGTCCCATGGGTTCCTTGTGAATCTCAGCAAGTCCCACCTCATCCCGTCTCAAGAACTCCAGTTCATTAGCACTCTCTTCAATACCCAGTTGGGGATGGTGTTTCTTCCTCCGGCTCGCCAGCTCCGGCTCCGGTCTTGTATGGAGTCCCTCCTGTCTGCCTCATCGACCTCCGCAAGGGACTGGTTGCGAGTTCAGGGGGACATGTCTGCTTCTCTTTTTCTGGTTCCTTAGGCTCGCAGACACCTCTTCCATCTGGTGTATCACCTTCTGTCTCACTGAGATCCAGGGTCCCAGGACTGCGATGCCTCTGTTCCGGGAAACGGCCACTACAACGAGGCCGTTTCCACGCATAACTTAACCACGCATGCATTACAACGCATGCGTGGTTACAACGGAAGCCTTTACCACGCATACCTTTACTACGAGATACGTAGTAAAGGCATGTGTGCTAAAGGCAAAAAAAATAAAGGGGGGCCTTGGGGGGTCTCCCCCCCCCAAAAAAACGCGTGAACAAAAACTCACCAGAAAAAGAAGCGAAGAAGAGGCAATCGGCGTCGTAAGAGGAAACGGAAAGACACTTCCGTTTCCTCTTTACGACGTTCAACGTCAACACGGAAGATGAAGAAGAAGCCACGACGTGGAGAGGTAAGGGGAATGCAGCGCGCGCAACAAAATTCGTTTTATTTATTTGTTTGTTTACTTACCTCTGTTTAGCCGTATTCCGTAGTTTACTACCCCCCACCCAGCCCCTCTCCCGCCCCGCGTCACCGCCCGGCAGCACTCCCACCACGGGCCGCTACTGGTCTGACGGCTATCTATCTGCCGGGGAGGGAGAATGGGCGTGCGGATCAGCTGAGTCGCCTTCTTCGGTTTCTCTGTCCCTGTCTCCTCTGGTCTTTCGGGAGCTGTCGGGGAGGTTCGGGAGGCCCTGGTTGGATCTCTTTGCGTCCCCTCAGGATGCTCTTCTGCCAAGGTTTTGCACCCTTCTTCCTTGTGGGGAGGCGTGGGGGGTGGATGCCCTGAGTTTCCCTTGGCCTCAGGGTCTTCTCTTTGCCTTTCCTCCCTTTCCCCTTCTCAGCAGGGTTTTGGCCAAGATCAGGGCGGAAAGGGTGGTGGTGCTATTTGTGGTCCCCTTTTGGCCTCGCCAGCCTTGGTATCCCCTCCTTCTTCGTTTGGCAGTTGCTACCCCGTGGAGGTTTCCGCTGTCCCCTTCTCCACTCTGCTTTCCTCTCCTGTCTTGCCAGGCTCTCAGCCAGTTGGCGTTGGGGGTTTGGAAGTTGAAAGGCGTCAGCCAGTGTCTTTGGGTTGTTCCTCTGCGGTGGCCCTGTCTATACAGAATTCTCGGAAGAGCAGTACCCTTAAGGTCTACGAGCGTCACTGGAGGAATTTCTCTGCTCGGTGTTCTTCGCGGGGGTTTCTCCCTGTTAGCTATGAGGAGGGTTCTGTGCTTGAGTTTCTCCGGGATGGGTTTTTGCTTGGGCTGTCGGTCTCTACTCTCCGCAGCCAGTGGTCTGCCATTAAGGCTATCCAGGGGGCCTCTCTCGTCTCCTTTGAGTCCTTGGCTTCACGTCTTCTGCGCAGTTTTTTTCTTTGACGGCCTGTCGTTGCTTCTCCTGTTCCCCCCTGGGATCTTCCTTTGGTCCTTCATGCCTTGCAGCTTTCCCCGTTTGAGCCTTTGCCTTCTGTGTCTCTGGAGTTTCTCACTCTGAAGGTTTGTTTTCTGGTGGCCATTGCCTCTGGACGACGTTTGGGGGAGCTTGGCGCTTTGCTTTGCCATCCTCCCTTCTTGCGTTTCTTTCCTGACAAAGTGGTCCTTTGTCCTGACCCGGCCTGTCTTCCCAAAGTGTCCTCCGCTTTCCATTTGTCCCAGGATATTTTCCTTCCGGCCTTTTTTCCTTCCCCCTCTACGGAGGAGGAGATCCGGCTCATTCCCTGGATTTGACTAGGGCTCTGGTGATCTACCTTGAGCGTACCGCCTCCCTTCGCAAGGTGGATTTTTTGTTTGTCACCTTTGGGGTTGCCCGGCAGGGTCATCGGCCTACTACGGCTACTCTTTTGCGTTGGGTTCGGTCCGCTATCTCCTTGTCCTACCTGCATTTGGGGGTCTCTCTTCCCCCGGTCATTCAGGGTCGTTCCACCCGGGGTGCGGCTTCCTCCTGGGCCTCTTTTAAGGGGGCCTCCTTGAAGGATCTTTGTGCTGCGGCGACTTGGTCCTCCCCCCATACCTTCATCTCCCATTATAAGTTGCGGATGGGGGAGGTTTTCTCTGGGGATTTTGGTTCCGCTGTCCTTGCGGCTGTTCACTGATTGTGTGTGCTTGTCTGCAATAAAGGTTCCTTGGCATCTTTGGTGTCTGTTTCTTTTGTTCGTCTGGCGCTTGGGTATACGCTCCTGGGTGACTGTGATGAGGAAGACGGAGGAGGAAGGTAATGACTCGGTTACTTACCGGTATTCTTCATTACTCCGAGTCATAGTCTTCCTCGTCACAGTCATATTCCCTCCCTCCCGCCTGCCATTGGCTGTGGGGGGACGAACAAAATGTTTTGTTTCCTTTTGGTTTTTTCTCTGCTTGTGTATTTCAGGATGTTTCCTGTGTTTGCCCTACCCTTATAGGTCAGGTGACAGGTACTTCCTGTCAGGTCACCATATTGGGTGGGGACTTTTTTTATATGGGTGAATGCTGCGACTGGAACACAGGGTGCTCCTGGGTGACTGTGATGAGGAAGACTATGACTCGGAGTAATGAAGATTACCGGTAAGTAACCGAGTCAATACTCCTGCTGAATGGACATGGCTCATTTGCCACATCTGCCCTTTATGTATTGCTTTGATTTTTCCCAAATCGTGTGACTTCGGAGATGTAAGACTGATGGTTACACCACATCTTTGAAAAGTATTTCAGTACTGCTGAACATAATGCGTACTTCAAGGGATTCTTGAGTGGGGCATTGATGGTTTAAAAACACTTAAGACAAACATCCACAGAGTGCAGTCACACACTGGACCTATCTGTGGAGAGTCCCTAACCCAAATCTAAAACAGAGCTGCAGTTTGAGAACTGACACTCGTTTTCCCTCCTGTGCTCCCTCCAATGCACATGTAAACATTTATTTTTAATTGGACGCATATTGTTGGTGTTACTTGGTGCTTCCAATGAGGGTGCTCACAGGTGCAAATCATGATTTTGCACCTAGTTTCATAATGCCGTGAACAGACTCCTTTGATAATTTCTAAAAGTCAGACATTTCTCCAAATGTAGGAGGAGACCGAGAAGAGTAAATTTCTTTATTTTTCTGTGTATCACGATCTATATCTTTTGTAGATATTTAGGGTGACTTTTTTTTAAATCTTTCAAAAGTCGATTGACATACATTGTTTTGAAACTCAGTTTAGTCCTACAATGTTAGATTTCACAGTTAATTAGGAATCCCTCGCACCCTCCTAGGTATACCTGCTGCCTTACACTTACTTGTGTATATTGTTAACAAGGCAGCAATCCATGGGGTTAAACGTGCTGGAAATGTAATTTAGCACATCAAATTATTTTTCCTTTTTCTCTAAAAGAGCAATATCTTTAATGATAGGGCTATACCTTCCCTTACATCGCAATAAGAAACAGATTTGTGTCTGTGTTGTCACAATCAGTTTGTCCGCTTTTCCTAGAATCGTTTCAGTATTAAGTATTAATGCCCAAATTTGTATCTGCCCTTCCCATTTCGAAAGGTGTGTGAATACCTTCAAAGTAGCAACATTGACCATGTGTTTATTTCATCGACAGCACCAGTGAAACTAGTGGATGATGATTGGAAGGGTGCAACAGTTGTACACATTATCCACAATGCTGGTATGCCACAAAAACTGCAAATAGCAAAGCTTAAAAATTGTATCAGTTATGGGATACATGTGTAATTTGTTCCACACCATGGGGCTAAAGTGTGGCACAAGGTTGTATTCCATCTCAATCATGCTAACTCATGATGTCTGGAAGGTACATGCTGCTGACCGTAGAGAAGAAAAAGGTCCTTGAATAATGCTATGCGAGGTACTGTAAGTCTGTTCTCCAAGTCCTCATACGTGTCTTTGAAAGTCTAGCAGGCTAACATTTTTTTACTGCAAGACTTTCATTTCTTTGTTGTCATTGATGGACTATGTTTTTTTATCTTTATTGATTCTATGGGCAGCATGATTTTGGATCACATGCAGGCAGTTACTATATTTGTAGGAAAGGCAATGTCTAGGATGATGTTGTAGTCATGTTTATAGTTAACTTTACTTTGCTTCCAATGCAGTACTTTTGGTATGTTTTGTAGTCAAAGAAATGACAATATAAATTATTTTATCCAGGCTTTTTGATGGCTTAGTTAACCTAATACATGATAAGCCTACAGGAGTACAAGGAGAGCCACAAACAATATAGCATAAGTGAAATAGACCAACGACTTAGCATAATTGGCAGAAAAATACATTCTAAACATGAAGGGTTTCATTCTAAAAGCTGTTTGTGCCAGTTAGTGCGTAAGTACCACATTTATAAGCGGAATTTAAACTTTATAAGTCATAGAATAGAAATTTACACTCATAAATGGGTTTATTTACATAGAAAGATATGCCAGTATGGTGTAACTTTACACGTGAGAACTTTTGGTCATGCACATATAGGGGCATCTTAATGATTTTTTGGGGCCCTAGGCAAGATATCTTTTGGGGCCACTGGTTTGAAACAACTTTACATTTATTACCCATTTTCAGCAAATTCGAACTTTTGTGATACCAAATAGTCTTGAATTATTCCTTAAACATTCAGAAACATAGTCTAACACAAACAAATGAAAGTCGAAGTGGCCCGGCAGTGGTGCTGGAACAATTTTCAGAGTAGGGGTGCTGCTGTCAATGTTAGGTCAGTGAAGCCATACGGGTGGTGAAAAATCCAAGCATTACACACTGTGTAGCACATGAGCCACACCCTTGGGCAGAAGAGTAGTGGACAAGTATTGTGTGTCCATTGGTGCATTTTGGAGCACATTGTCCTACATATATAACTAAAATGTGGTGTGGTAGGGTGCTGTCACTACAGAGAGAGTATTTTCCATTGAAATGTCACTAAATGTGTATCAGTCATGCAGTTTTACTGCTAAATGTAAGTAGAGCACAAATGATAACTGTGGAAATGTGAATATTAAAAAATGTTTGAAATTTTTATTTACAAGTATTTACATTTTATTGTGTGTTAAAAAACATGTATTTTCTTTGCATACTTTCTGTTCCCCAGCAAGCTTATCACTTGTTTTATTTTTACAAAATTGCCTTCCTTTTGAAAGAAAAAAAAAAGTCAACATCAATCTCTAAGTTAAATAAGCAGCGGTTTGTCAGAAGACATTGAATGACACTTTACCTCTCTCTTTGAGCTCACTGCAAATGTTGACAAGATCAATACAACATTGTGGAGGCCTCATTATGCTCATTCCACTTCCGGATGGCTCATTCCCCATTTGATCTCCTGCAGGATCATCTTGATGGGGCTGCAGCACCTTCTGCACCCCTAATTCAAGCGCCTCTGTGGCCTGGTGTCTGTTGGTCAAATATAACTAAAAGAAAGCTGGAACAAGCCTTTATATTTACCCTTGCTTTTGTAATGCTAACTCTTCTCACAGGACAGGCTGTGGGCATTGCAAATTTGTGGGTGTCCAAAAAACGTTTGTAGATAGTTTGCCATACTAAAAATAGTTCCAGACATACCTTTATGAGAGACAGGAGTATATCTATATTCTGGGTGCATAAGAGGATGCAACTCATTTAACATTCATGGCGATTTGAGAAAGCGACTTTTCAGCAAGAAAACCCCTTTAAATACTTAGTCCAAAATGTTATCCAAAATTAAAGTCACACCAGGGAAGCAAATTTCTAATTTTGTGAATCAGGCCCAACGACAATTCAGTCCTAGATTGAAGCAAAAAATCCATAATAGACCAACGTAGACACAATTTAGCCAATGGCAAGTAGGAATTCAGGGCTACACCCTTGGAATAAAAAGGTGAAAACATGGAAAATCATTATGGGAATGAAGTACTAATAGATTTTGTGGTTGCAAGCCCTGCAATCTTTAAAAACACAGGCTCGGGGCACCTGCAAAATCGAAAGTTGTACTGCATCAAACACATATTATGATTTACAAATGTCACTGTGAGTCGCAATGTTCACTTTTCGACCCATCATGAATCTTTAGGGAAAGTAGGGGGCGAAATGGATATCTCCATTTCCTCATGATTCACAATGGAATGTAACAATGGTGCCTGATGGTAATTGTGGTCTCAAACCATTTGTTGGATACTGACCTCTGAAAGGGAGTGGTATCAGTTCACAAAGAGGAAGCTGTGCATGAGGAGCAGTTTCCCCTTCAAAACGTGGCCTTTGACAAAACAAAACATGTCACGTTTTTATTTTGAACGAGGGGTGGAAGTTTGCTCCCATACTGCTTTCATACCCATTTTGGTGGGATTCGCAGACAGAATTCTAGCTCATTAACATAAATGAGGCTGGATTCTGTGACTCCTGCTTAAGTTCATTTTGCACTGCGAAGCATCAGTACATCAATTTCAGCACAAAATTGGCATTGACTCTCAAAACAGTGACTCCTTTGTACCTAGGAGCTTTGTACATCATTCCAGAACATCCGATATTCTGAGGATGGCCTGCCCTTTACCTGAAAGTTTTAGAAGAAAAATAATACATTTTTCCCTATCCTCAGGGTGACTTCCCATACAACAAAGGGCTTCAAAACCTAAAAATGAAATCACTGCACTGATGTGTGAAAAGCATAGAACCAATGTTACCCTATGGGAACCTTACCATTTCCCACAGAAATTACGAACAAAACCCATGCATTTTCCTGTAAGGCCTCATCCCCTGAATTTAGAATTAACTTAAAATTACCCCCAAATTTGTGCTGCGTTGATGCATTAACAAAGCAGTGTTCTAAGTTCATGTTTCCTACCTGATTGCCAGACCTGTACAATCAATGTCACTTGTAGCTTCAGCATTACCTACATTAATTTAAGCACCATTTTTTATTGGCTTTGTTATTCTATTACATCTTTGTAATAGAGTATAGTGTTATTGCAAATGCATCTCCAATTCAACATGCAATTTATTTTCATTTTAGTTACATATATGTTATATATGGCAAAAATATAACTGATTTGCAAAAACATTAATTTGGCCTTGACATGCACCCAATATCTCATCTGTATGCTTTAGAGTTGTTGGTAGTTACACAACTTGGAAAGCACGCTGGAATTCTATATTTAACACAATCTAGTTATGGAAGAATGACAAGGGGTCCGGTTTTCCTGCACATGGATTTACTGGATGCGAGAACACCATACCCGATTTAGTGGGCACAAAATCAATTTTGCCAAATCGATCACTGTGTGGGAAAAGGCTGAGGGCCCAATCCTCAGACGACATGGGTGGTTCAAGGGTCCATCTGCCTGTCCACAGCATGCACTGCCATCTTTGAAACTACTCAATCAACCACCACCTGCCCTCCATAAGATCCCTAGAGCAGGTGGTAAGTGGTCATGGAATTTTCCCTGAAATGGGAATTCAAATCCATACAAGGACAAATTCGTGGTCCATATGTTACTCTTTCCGGGGATAAAATCTCATAATTACAATGTGCAATGATGCCTAGCCCACATGAGCAATTCGGAACCCAGTAATTTAAAGCTCTACCTTCACCATGCAACCCCTAATGGGATTGTTTGTTTGTTCCAATAAATGTAAGGAATGTTAAGAATAATTGACGAACGACTAACAGTTGCAGAATTCAGAATCAGAAATATTTCTTGACTTGTCAGTGCCGGTTTCAGAAAAAAATATACAGGCCTAGGCTAAGACTCAATGGAGCATTTTTTTAAAAATTGTTTAAGTACTGTGTGAATGTGTATTACTGGTATTATGCTTGAATGTTTATACCCCAGTTCTAAGGACTGTCTATTTGCAACAGGATGGTCAACCTGTTTTCTGCTTCGTATCTGCCTCTTGCCTAAATATATGCATATTATCTAAAGAGGGAATTAAATTAAGTTCATTCAACAACAGACGTTTCAGGAACCAATAATGTACATGTTCCTTTAAATAAAGTACCACAAAATGAAAATAATAAAGCAGAAATAGTCAATTACTTGGGTGACCTAATTTCGTCAATAATAGTGGTAGTAGCTAAACTAGCCTAAGTATTCGAAACGTACAGGTGCGGTCACTTTTGAGCAAATTGTTAACACAAAAATCATACATCGAATTGAAAACACAATCGTACAAATATAATTTACAATAGCGAATCTCCAAATTACATGCCAAGAGAATCTGGATTTCATTAAAGACACAGAGGCTAACATTATGCATTATTCTTTTAATACTAACCCCACGCAGCACTTGGAAGTAATACATCCTAAAATAAACAGTTCTAGAACAGAATCCTCTTGACATATAATAGGCATGCACATAGAATAGACAGCCTCTTTTAAATGCGGCTCCACGTAGATAAGTATATCTTCTGTTACCTTATCATAACCTTCTTACAGTTTCTTTCTGCTCAGGTTTCCAATTTATGGAAACCCTCTCTCTCTTTACTTCTTACCTTTGTTTATTTGTAAGAGCTGCCTTACTTCTTTTCTTTAACCAACAACAATATTATTGTCTTGTTTAAATCGACCCGCTTACCTCAACGCAGGGCCATACACTACGCCCTTTGGCCAGCTAATCAGTGGGCGAGGAATGCCCCCCCTCTGGGGACCGTATTCCCTATTGTGTTGGAAATCAGCGGGACTCACTGTCCACTTATTCACTCGGGCACGTAGAGGAAATCTCCTCCGTTCCCCTACACCAATTATTCACTTCCCGACGCGTCCTTTAATTCGTGGGCGTGCCGAGGGAATTACCTAGAGTGACAGCAGCCCAGTGGGTACTGATTCAACTTCTTTCAGGATCCTTCCGGCAGCGTATTTCAAGGGCACGTCGGGATGAATCTTAAAGAAATGAACAGGACAACGGCCATCGGTATCCTTACGCCCTACGTCACCCAGTGCGACAGCTGATCGCTCGAGACTAACCGTGATGTCAGGAAATTCCTGACAGTTATGCCATTTCCCCCGATCAGATGTTACTGACGAGGAAGAGCATGGAGCACAAAGCACAATTAAAATACAGTATTAGACCATTTTTAAAAACAATTTAAAGCAATTTTACATAAAAAAAGAAGAGGAGGTAAAGGATTTTTAAGCCTCCTGTAAGCCCTATGTCCAAAATTTTTATAACATGTCTGGTATTGAGTCTGATGACCCCCTGATGCCTCTACCACTAACCTAAATGGGAACTGATTAAGAAAACTATACAACAAGAAATGTGCACTTGTATGCGCAAAACTTTAAACCAGTTAATGACCGGGGGCGCTAGTGAGCCTGAAGCAAGATGGCTGCACTTTAGTGCAGCTCCGCCGGTTCAGGCAACCACTATCCGCTAAATATCCGCCCATCTGACTGTCCTCTTGCTAAAAAACAGAACCCCTGTGTGCTGCAACATCCTGGACGCAGACGGTGGCCCGAAAATTGGACAATTGAGGCAGTAAAGTGGGGGCAGGGCGTGAAGAACGAGCGGCCTGGCTGGGCCTGTGCCGCTGGTACACGCGTCGGAGGTAGGCCGTGTGTCGGCTGGCTGCCTCTGGGACGCGGCCCAGGCGACAAGGACCAGTGACTCCTGCAACCAAATCGCCAGTGGATTGTGCGCTCCTGTCCTGGCTGGGGAGCACCCGGCGCTTCCGTATACGCCGCGACCGAGGCAGAGGTGCGGCCTGCGGGGACCCAGTGTGGCCTGGCCTGGGTGGCGGACGTGTGCAGCGGGGGCAACGGCGAAGCTCACCTATGCGGGCTGGGTACGGCGCACTGCAGGGCCGAGACTGCTAAGGCAACGTGCTCCGGAGCTGTGAAGGCGCTGTCACGGAGGAGAACAGATCGGCGGAGGGTTGACCGGAGGTATGTGGTGCCGGGAGGCCTACTCGGATGCTGGAGAGGGACTTCTGTGGCGGCTGCCGCCGGTCTGGGGCCTAGAGCTGCGGCGGAGGGTCCTGATCCCCCGGGAGGCCACCAACCACGACCCGATTGGCGTAAGGAGGCCTGGGCTGCAGCTGGGGTCGGCCGGCGAGCTGAATCTGCCAGCAAAGTTTGGATGCAGTCCTGCGCAGGCTGATTGTGCACTGCAAAATAGGCCTCACGGAGGGGTATGTGGAGGTGAAAAAATTGCGATCTTCAGTGTGGGCTGCCCGGGCTCTGCGGGGAAAGGGGACGCCCCCTGCTAAAATTGCTGTCCCGGGGGTGCCGGGTCTTGGTGGCCCGTGGCTGCGGAGATTGTCTGCTGCGGGTCGCGGAGAGACCCAGGTACGGTCATAACAGTGGGGGTGCTAAAGACACGGCTGCAGTCCGGGGTGACGAACGACTGCTACTTCATTAAGTGAGCTGCACAGTATACTCTCACCTGCCCTGTAGCATTGAAACCTTACCTGCACAAAATCGGAGCGGATGCTCTACCTATATAGCCAAAGGCGACATTTCAGTGCCTCTAGCAACGTGGAGTTCCTAAGCACAATGGGCAAACCGGAGAAGGGGCAATCGAAGCTCACGTTTGAAGCCAAGAAGGTGATGTGATCCACACAAGGCTACCAGAGTGATTCGGAACCCGATCCTACAGCCCGGGGCTCCCCACAGCTGACTGCGACTCTACAGGCCATACAGCAGAGTCTGCTCTCGCTAGACAGCAAAATGGACTCCTTGAATCAACGTATGGACTCCATGTCGGCCAAGCTGTACAAGCAAGCCTCCAGGATTACGGAAGCAGAGCAGAGCATCTCCACGGTTGAAGATGATATGCAAGCGACAGCTACAAAATGTTCCGAAATGGACAAGCTTCTACGCATTATCCAAGCCAAAAACGAAGATTTAGAGGCGCGATCACGGCGCAGAAACGTGCGCATCATTGGCATACCAGAAACCACCAACACCAGACGAATGGAGGTATATGTGGAGCAGATGCTGACAGAGATGTTTGGCTGGGAAAGCTTCTCCTCAGTCCTGATTGTGGAGAGGGCACACAGATCGCTGGTGGCGAGCCCCCCCCCGGGTACGCCACCCCACCCGGTTATAGCCAAACGGTGCAGGCGGCGAGGAGGGAATACCAAGCGGTCAAAAAGCAGCTCCAAAAAGCGAATATCACCTATGCCATGCTCTACCCAGCTCGACTGAGGATCGAATATGAAGGACAACAACAAATATACAGTTCCCCTACAGCTGTGCAGGACTTTCTGAAAAAACTTAAAAAATCGCAACGTGCTCACCGCTCAACGGAAGCTGAACACTCGGACTGATTGCTGGTTACAAGCACCTACTAAGGGAGGAATCCCATCATCAAGAGATGCATTGGGGGCAGAAATGGGTATTTGGCCATTATGGATCTGCTCAATGTTTGTTTCGCCTGGTCACTTCCGTTGCGGAGGCTGACCGGGCTCCTGATGACCCCCCAGAGGGAGATACCCATCACTGATAAGTAATTGTTCGTTTTTTTTTTTTTTTTTGGTACTGGGAATTTTGTCTCCAGCATGATTGGGATGCTGCTGTGGGTGGGCTGGGATCGGGGGGGGCGGGGCGGGCGTATGGGATTGTTTTATATGGCTCACTGGCATACTGTGCATTTGTTTTACACGAGACCTCTCCTGCATTTGTAATTGTGATAAGCTTCATACAGGATGACGGGTAGGATGGGAGGAGACACAGTGACAATTCCCTGTGTGACATGGAATGTGCGCGGACTCAATTCCCCGAAAAAGATACGACAGGTCCTGGCTCAACTAGACAGACACGATATTAAAGTGGCCCTCCTCCTGGAGGCTCACCTGACTAAGCACATTGAGGCGCGGGTGTGTGCACAGTGGGCTGGCTACCGCCTGGCCTCTTTGTATTTGTCCTATGCAAGGGGAGTTCTCACACTTATAAAGAAAGGCACTCCGTTCTCAGTGATTAAAACTGTTGTGGACGATGGCGGACGCTATGCTATCACTCACGGTAAGCAAGTAGAGAGGTTGGTTACGCTGGGGAATGTCTACGGGCCCAACACGGATGAGCCGAGTTTCTTTGAAGGCATTCTACAGTACTACGTGAATGGCCTGAGGCTGCAGTTATATGGGGCGGGGATCTCAACACTCACTTAGATCCTAGTAAAGACAAGTCGAGCCAACAGGGGGGCCATTCACCTCAGACAGCCCGGGTTATCAGGAATGGTATGACTGAGCTAGGGCTTGTTGATGCGTGGAGGATCCGCAATACAGACACGCTAGAAGGCACGCACGTATCTTCTGCTTACGGAAGCTGGTACTGGCTGGACTACTGGCTGCTAATCGAAGATGCGAATACATGGGTATCAGGCATAGATAGACTCCTCAGAACCCTGTCGGACCACAACCCGGTCAAGTTGACTGTACGCATTCCGGTGACTGTGCCCCGCCAGTTCACGTGGAGATTTCGGGCAGAGGCATTGCTAGATCCCATATATAACACTACGATCCGGGAGGCCATTCTGCAGTATTTTAGCATAAATAAAGGATCGGTTAGCACGGCCTCCACGCTATGGGAGGCTTTTAAGGCCACCATACGGGGGACATGTATCAGCACTAGCGCAGGTATACTGGAGGACATTAGAGGGCAGCTATCAAGGGTCGAAGCGCTGTTGACACAAGCCGAGAGGGATCAGGAAGCTTCCCCGTGTGACGCCACTTTAGCCAAAATCAAAGACCTAGTGCTCGAATACAACGAATTGGCAGAGGGGGAGGTGCGATACCTGTCAAAACAACATGTGGCGGGTGCTTATGGAGAGGGTGGAAGACCTGGCCATAATCTTGCGGTCAAAATTAAGTGCAGAGCTGCGCAGCACACTATCACAAAAATAACTGATGAGTCTGGGACAGACCACTATGACTCCAGGGCAATTTTAGCGCAATTCCAGGGGTTCTATACAGACCTATACACCTCTCGGGCGGTGTGGATCCTACTGAACTGGATGATTATCTGACAGATATCTCACTAGCCTGGCTGTCTGATGGACAGCGGGACTACCTGTGCCAACCGTTTGAAGCAGCCGACGTGCGAGATGCAATTAAGGCTCTCCCGAATAAGAAGGCACCGGGCCCTGACGGACTCACTAGTGAGTTTTACAAGGAAAATGCGGATGAGCTAATACCGCATATGCTGGATATGTATGAGGAGGCTTGCGAGTCGGGAACATTGCCGCCGTCCCTCAGGGAAGCGCTACTAATCACACTCCTGAAGAAAGACAAAACACCATTTAAATGCGAGTCATAACGCCCGCTTTCGCTCATAAATACTGATGCTAAGATTCTGGCAAAGATGCTGGCCACCAGACTCCAGCCGCTGATGACGAATTTGGTTTTACCGGACCAATCCGGGTTCATACCAGAGAGATCTACGTCGCACAATATCCGCACAATTTTTGCTATGTACCATCTGCTGAACCCGGACCTGCAGGCCATTGCGGTGTTGTTGGATGCGGCTAAAGCATTCGATTCCATCGAATGGAGCTACATGTTCCGTATCTTACAAACGATGGGGTTGCCTGAATACTTCTGTAAGCTAGTGCGGCTATTATACACTGCGCCCACGGCGAGGATCAGAATAGAGGGGCACACATCTGAACCAGTTTGGATTTGTAGGGGAACGAGGCAGGGATGTCGGCTTTCGCCGCTCCTTTTTTCGCTGATGCTCGAACCGCTCG
Organism: Calotriton arnoldi; assembly: GCA_963921515.1. Taxonomy (NCBI): domain Eukaryota; kingdom Metazoa; phylum Chordata; class Amphibia; order Caudata; family Salamandridae; genus Calotriton; species Calotriton arnoldi. The sequence continues at coordinate 2,041,177 of CAWUFW010001940.1, read as the reverse complement.
TCTGTGTGGTACGGCAGCGCCACCGTGACTCAGCACTGAGGTTTACGCATAGGCCTGTTGGCATATCGTTATATGCCGACGATATGGTGCTTTACGTACGAGAACCGCTAAGATACCTATCTCCACTACTGCGTGAATATATCAGGTTTGGGCGAATATCCGGACTTAGTATAAAGTGGAGTAAATCGATAATAGTACCCCTAACGACATGCACTAAGCCCCATGAGCTGGAGTTTCCCCTTGAATGGTGAGTTAATCCGGTTAAATACCTAGGAGTATGGATTCACCGAGACCCCAACACTGTGATAAGAGAAAACTACGGTACAGTGTATGCCGTGTTGGAAAACCAGGTTGCAGGGTGGATAGGATTACCACTGTCTCTTGCTGACCGCAAGGCATTGATCAAGATGATGGTCTTACCGAAGTTTTTGTACCTGTTCAGTAATATCCCCATAAAGCTGACCAAACAGTTCTTTAAAAATGTGCGCTCTCAGTTGGTGAGGCTGGTGTGGGGTGGGAAGCAGCCCCGTGTTGCCTGGAACATGCTCACTCTAGACTACAGAAAGGGAGGTTTTAATGTGCCAGATTTATATCTATATTACTTATGTGCCGAGGCGCAATATGCACACTCCTGGTATAACTCTCATGCATTTATAGCACACGTGGCGGTGGAGGATGGGGACGCCCATCCGACCTTGGTGCGCAGCATTATCTCACATACTAATAGGGGGACGCCTAAATTTGAAATCAACACTATAGACTGCACGGTTGCAGCCTGGCAAGCTATAGGACAGTCAGCAGCGAAGCTTCCGTTATACTCACCCATGCTCCCAATAGCGCATCATGCTGCACTCTCAGTTACACAGGAGGCTGGAGCTATGCGCTCTTTAACACTTGCGGGCATAGAAAAAATGCAGGACTTATATCCCAATGGTAAGTTTCTTACGACTGCGGAACTCCAGTATATACAGAATAAAACACCCCTGTTTATGTTTACATATAATAGGCTTCAGGCGGCAATACGAGCACTTTATCCTTCCTTCCCCGATGAGCCGCCGGCCCTACAGTCACTACAGACACTGCTGGTTAGCCCCACAAGACACAAGCTAGTCACCAAACTTTACAGAGCGGTAAGGGATGAGCGGGTGGTTGACACGCCTGATAACTTGGCGCGCTGGAATGTGAAGCTGCAACAACAGCTTACGCAAAAAGACTGGAAGATCAGCTGCCGTATCACAGAGACACTGACACCGAATGGCAACCTGCGCATCATACACTTTAAATACATCCACCAGGTATACTATACACCAGTCAGGCTACATAAATATGGTCTCAGAGACAATGACACCTGTAAAATTTGTTGTGGAGCACAGGGAGCAGACTTTCTGCACTTGGCGTGGGAGTGCCCGAGAGTGTCTGAATTTTGGGTGTAGGTGGTGAACAAGCTACAGACTGATTAATGCCGAGCTGGAATGTACTCCGCATCGGAGTCTTCTGGGTATCACTCCTGGACTAAAGGGTGTAACTGGCAAGTTCACGAATATTGCGCTACTGTTGGCAAAAAGAAGGGTAGCCATGAACTGGGAAAGCAAGAAAGCTCCTACGCCGGAACATTGGGTAAAGGACTTACTGTACTGCAAAGAAACGCTCAATTTGTATGCAGAGGAACTGCCAACGAGGTCGAAGCCCAAGGATATATGGGAACCGCTAGTAAGCTATTTGAGATCAAGGGAACTATCTCCGCCAGTGGAGGAAGAGACATGAATAATTGTAAGACACTCTTACTGTCCTGATGTGTTTCTGTTATCTGCGCACAACCGTGGGGGGAGGTACAGTGGAAAATGTCATCAGTGAGCCCTGCACTGTTGTTTTTTCTGTGTTTACTTCTGTACTGAAAATGATAAATAAAAAAAATTATAAACCAGTTCATGACCACTAAAAGGGTTTTAATTGATGAGGAAGACAGCAATTTGGAAACCACCTCAGAGAGAGAACCTGACTATGGTAAGAAAGGGGGCAAAAGATTTTAAAAAGTTAACAACACTGAAGGGGCAACTTCCATGAGCATACTGGGAGGTCCAAGCGCCTCACTTGCATTGGAGGTCTAAGCACTTCAACACATGCACATTTACAATCATTATGACACAATATAACGCAATATAATTAAGTGTGATTTTTTTAATTAAGTTCTCATATTACACATATTCAGCTTTCAGTTCTAGCATACTAGAAGCTCAGCTAACTCAAAACCTACTAAGACTGGGTCAGTTATTGGTAAAAGTTCCATATGTAAACAAGTTCACTTGCAAAAAGGAAATGACCACTTTAAAACAACATCCTACAATCATCATGCAAAAAGTATAATTTTTAATTTATGGTTGGTGCTATAAAGAAGGCAGTGCTTGCTTGGTGTTATTTGTTCCTGAAGATTTCTGATATTTTTCTTGTCCTTGTATTTCAGCAAGTAACGTGAAAAAAGTTATATGAAGAGCAGCAGAACCAGGGGGATAAATACCCTAATTTTTAATAACCTTACTTAGCAGGGCCCTCCAATTGCTTTGCTGATATCCCATCAATGTTAAACAAGAGTTCTAGCTTGGTTAGCAGATTATCTCCATACCTATCACATTAAACAAAAATGTAACATTCTCTCTAATTTTCAGTACCCTTGTTTTAATAGGCCAACTTAAACAGTGAATCATTACCTTGTGCAGCCAAGAGTACTACTCTAGGAAATCAGATTCACTGGTCAAGGGATGTCTCAACTGAAACTCTTATTTCTGATGGTAGTGAAATTTCAGAATGGAAGAAATTAGACAGTTTTCCAAAGAAACACTACCAGTTGAGTAAGTAGTATGTGTAAGATTAGCACTTTCATTTGAGTATCTAATTTAGGAACAGGTCAGCTTTTTGGCCACCTGACTATTTAGAGAAGAGTGCGGTACAGATGGTATGTGAATGCTATTTGTTCCTAATTGAATTTCTACGTTTTGTATCTGTATTTTCCATGTTTCTCAATGCCATTTGAAAGATCTATAACATTGCTGTAGCAGCCGCTTACTGTTCATAAACTAATAATTAACATGCTACCGAATGGATCCCAAAATTAAACATATTGATTAGTTAAGTCTAACACAATTTTTTATCATGTTTTTGATGAAGAACTTTTTAAAACCCTGGTTCCTTAAAAATGATGATATTATTAAATTTAGCCAGGTCTCCAATCTTGCAGATCCCCTTTACCGCTAAAATCCATGTCATATGTACTTAGGCATTAGTGACATTGAATAATCCAAATGTGCTATGATAAAGTCCCACAATGGCTTGGTATGTCCTAAACTGGCTGCTGAATTTAGTAAATGATTGTGCCATTTTTTGCAGTGCCTTGGAATTAGTGAGATAGTTGTGTTTGGTACTAATGAGCAGTGCATTGCTGCTCCAGGTGATCACTTATAAAGGTTCATAAGATGTCTTGTTTCAGAGTGAAAACTGCTAAAACGTTTGCGTCAATTATGGCTGCTTTCATATAGTATAACATTTACTTATTGTACAACCATGCTGCAAATTGTTTACTATAAAAAATAGAACTAAATCTAATTTGTACTTTAATACTGATCAAACTGAATATATTGAAAAATGACATATTGAAGGTTTGAATGATTAACTGAAAAACACAGCTGTAGTTTCTTTTTTGCGAAGGATTTGCCTTAGGCGAGTTCTTCAAGCACTTGCTAATTTATTATATTCTTATTCATATCCTGCATTTAGAATGCACTTTAATCAAAGTAGAGAGCAATTGCAATCTTCATTAATAAATTAAAAGGTGGCAGCAAATCATGGTCAGGTTTTGACTGGAGAGAAGAGAAACTGTTCTGGACAGATTGTTTTAAATTCATAGAGAAGGTGAAGAATGTATGTGAGAATGTGTAAGAGCAAAAAAAGCTGATGAATGTATGTGAGAAATATGGAGAAATAAATGAACACCGATGTTGGGGGGAGACGGGCCATGAATTGAAGAAAATACCAAAGGAGCAACATTTAATGTGAAAATTGATAGGTAGGCACCTGTCACAAGCAGTTGCAGAGGATGTGTGCTAGGCATAGAAGAGGAGAACACACCAACATTTTTCAATATCCCATATGGGAAATAGAACAAAGAAAAGGAATCCAATGGACATAAATGGGCAATAGTCAAGATGAGATACTAGGAGAGTTTTAATAAGGGGTTTATTGGTCAATAAGGAGTTTAACAGATGCTGGTGAAAAGAGTAGGAACTAGAGATCACATGCAAAGAGAAAGAAAGAAAAAAGTAAAAAGGGGAAGAGAGACCCTAAGAGATGAGAGATGAGGAAAAGAACATATAAGCTACTGGTCCTCAACTTACTCCCAAAACTGCTAGATCATTAAAAAATAAAAGTAGACAGTATAGGCCCACAATCATATACAGCATAGAGTTACTGTATGTACATGTGTGCATGTACAAAATATAAATAGTGTAGTCCTGGAGACAAGTCTGATTTAGCATGATGAAAGTTAAATGAAGCACACTTTAGCTACTAGTAAAGTTTTACATGCAAGCAGTACTTCATTTACACAAGGTAGAGGCTGTGCGCAACTAGAGCGAGTTGCAGACATAGGTTTTAAATAGGCTGTCTCTTCAATCAGAGGCCTGTTTCCAAAATTTGAGAGAAAAGCTAAAGTTCTGCTTACAATACATTATTGACCTATGGATTTCTGTGTACATGCTAACGTGTAAGATTTGCCATGTAGTGCTATAGATAATTTCTATATGAACTGGAGATGTGAAAGGTGCAGATACTTATTTCTAGAAGTTCAGTGAAAGTTTTGAGGCATATGTGTTGAAGAATGTATAATGTATGGGTGACTCACTTACAGGTTTAAATTGCAGTATGATTGTAAGCGTTGTTGTAATGGTGTACATCAGTCTGCAAATTTCAGGAACATTGTTGGACCTGGCCCTTTTGCAGGGTCACCCCCAACCTTTTTGCTTTCCTCGTCCCCTTTTTGCTGAATTCACTTTTGCTGGCTTTAGGGTTCTGGGCACTTTACCACTGCTAACCAGTGCTACAGTGCATATGCTCTGTACTCAAAAATGGTAATATTGACTTGTCCACAATTGGCATATTTAATTTACTTACAGGTCCCTAGTAAAATGCACTACATGTGCCCAGGGCCTGTAAATGAAATGCTACTAGTGGGCTTGCAGCACTGATTGTGCCACCCTCTTTAGTAGCCTTTAAAGATGTCTCAGCCTGCCACTGCAGAGGCTGTGTGTAGTTTAAACTGCCATTTCGACCTGGCAAGTTAATGTACTTGCCAGGCCCAAACCTTCCCTTTTATAACATATACGTCACCCATAAGGTAGTCTCTGGGCAGCCCTATGGGCAGGGTGCAGTGTATTTAAAAGGTATGACGTAGGTTTAAGTTTTACATGTCCTGGTAAATTCATTTTTCACTACTGCAAAGCCTATCTCTCCCATAGGTTAATATTGGGATTGCATTAAAACATCTTTTAAGTGTCATTTTCAATTGGGAAAGATAGAGATTTGGAGTTTGTTGTCTCGGGACTCACAGTTTAAAATCACAACTTATGCTGAAGTTGAATTTTAAATTGTAAGCCTGAAAATGACATTTTTAGAAAGTTGGCATTTTCCTACTTTAACCATTCTGTGCCTATGCCTGTCTCTTAATACACATCTGGGTTAGGTGACAGCTGGGCTTTGTGCATTCCCTCTAGACAGTCACACACAAAGGGATCTAGGGTGTGATATTTGCATCCTGATGGCACTTCACCAGACTGATGGGCCTCCCTAAATTAGATTGGGAGGCAGGCGCTGACACTTGCACTTAAATAGGGCTGTGCCAGTACCCATACAAAGAGCTGCATACCCCCCTGTAGTGAGACTGGAGCCAGGGCAGGAAAGGCAGGAATGGTGTGATCTTAAAGGGTCTCTTTGAAGTCTCCCCCACTTCAAAGGCACATTTGGGTATAAGTACTGGACCCCTGACACCACCAAATTAGAACTTTGTTGGAACCAAGGACATTCTGCCTTGAAGAAGAGCTTCTGTACCGCAAGTGGGACTGCCACTTTGCTAACTGCTTTGGTGTGTTGGCCTGCTGCCTGCTGATTACTGTGCTGTAGGAGGGACTGCCACTTTGCTACCTGCTCTGCTGTGTTGGCCTGCTGCCTGTTGCTTCTTGCCTGGGAGCGAGAAGGACTGGACCTGTTCTCTACATCCTTGAACCCAAGTTTCTCCAAGGGCTTTCTGGCTTGCCCCCTGTTCTTAAAGTCTCAGGGCCATCAAGGACTTCCAACGAACCTGCTCCTGCACCTGAACTCTGCCATCTGTGAGTCTGTTCTGCCAAGTGGTGCCACCCCAGTCTTGGACTTTTGGAAGTGGGCCTAAGATGCTCTGCCTTCTGTGGACCTCATAGGAACCAACACAAAGCATTGCTAAGCCCGCAAAGCTTCGTCGCACAGCTGCCAGCCTCACCAGAATCGACGATGGGCGGTGCAAAGCCTCGCTGCGTAGCTGCCAGTCCATCGAAACCGATGCACAGCGACGCCAAGCAAAGCCTTACCGCACATCTCCTAAGGATCGACACAAAGCGGCTCCAAGCTCTGCAAAGCCTCCCCGCACAGCTCCCCAGAACCAAAGCAATGTGATGCCAAGCCTCGCAAAGCCTCGTCACCCAGCTTCATGGAACTGACGCTGTGTGATGCGAAGCCTCGCAAAGCAATGCTGTGCAGATCGCACATCAGGATTTACGGTACTATGTTCAGTTGGCTAGGTAGGTCCATGTAGCCAGCCTGCGCGCCATCACGGTCGGGCTGAACTCGTGACTTTGTCCCAGTCAGGGGCGAACAGGTAACCAAAATTGGTGCTTTGAACTTTTATGTGCTATTTTCACCTAAATCTTTTAAATTGCATATCTTGACCTCTATTTTTGGGATTTTTGTCGTTTTGGACTTGTTTTGTTCAGAATATAATAATCTATTGTTCTAAACTGGTGTGGAGTCTTTTTGTGGTGTTTTCATTGTGTTACTCTGTGTTGTGGTGCGCAAATACTTTACACATTGCCTCTTAAACTAAGCTGACTGCTCTGTGCCAAGCTACCAGAGGGTGAGCACGGGTTAATTTAGGTTGTTTATCTGACTTACCCTGACTAGGATTGTGGTACCTACTTGGACAGGGTGCAAACCTCTGCCAACCAGAGACCCAATTTCTAACATTGGTGATTAGCGGTGAGGAAAGGACTTGTACTTGCGCAGTACCTGACAAGTAATTTGGTGAACACTTCTATCCACATCTAGACCAATTTGAATCAATTGTCTCTGATCCCCATTGACATTGTTTTTCCTACTCTCTCTGCTTGGCATTTTTAATTTTTTTATTCTCCCTGATTGGCATTTTAGATTTTTCTCTGATTGGAGGTTCTGCATCTGCAAGAATGGAATTCGAGCTGGTCAAACTTGAAGGTTACACTGTGGCCTAGCTCAAGGATTTCTGAACGGAATTTGGGCTTCTTGTAAAGAGCACCACCAGGAAGGTGGGGCTGCAAAAGACACTGAGAGCCTGGTCAGCAGTCCATGCTGCATTGAATATGGCCCCAGAGGAGGAGGATGTGATGATAGATGAGGGTGTGGAGCTGGATTCACTTGAGAATCTGGGACGGTCTGTGGGCCAGGGAACCAATGCAGTAGAAGTTCCCTTCATGGCAGTGAGCAGCATCTCATCTGGAGGCCTGTCCCCAAAGGAGTTGGAGGACAGGAGGGAGGAGAGAAAGAAAATGCTAGATGAGCTCAAACAGGAGGAGAGTCTGGACATGGAGGCAGAGATGAGAAGGGCTGAGATAGCCCTAACCAAGGAGAGACTGGCCCAGGAGCCCTGTCTCAAGGAGCTGGACTTGAAGGCTAAGCAGCTGGGGGAGTCTAGCAGGAATGTTGGCAGTGATAATACCACGTCCAGTGCTGAAGGAAAGCTCCACACACCCAGAGATTTGGTGCCTGACTTCAGGGAGGAGGATGACAGAGACAGGTAGTTTGAGTTGTACGAGGTCACTCTAGTAGCACACAGGATCCCTGAGGAGGATTGGGAGGCTGTCCTATGGAGGCATACACCTGGTCATGGGAGGGGTGCCCTACTGGGCCTAGCTGGGGGAGACAGGCTGAGGTATCCCACCATAAACGGGACCCTTATCAGGAGATATGGCTTCACACCAGAAGGTTGCAGATTGAGATTCAGGAGCAGTAGGAAACTGTCTCACCAGTCCTGGGGGGATTTTGTGGGTCACCTTTGCAGGACAGTAAATGGTTGGGTGAAGGGTAGTATGGTTAGAACATTTGAGGGACTGTACAATTTGATTGCCAGAGAGCATATGTTCAGTTACTGTTTGCCAGAGCTACACCTGGTGGATTGTAAGTTCTTGTCACACATTCTTTTTTTATTTCAATTGGTACTTCCTACATAGTTTTGAGGAAGTACTGCAGTACTCTGTAAACTTTAAGAAAAATATATACAACAACAAAAATACTTTTCCCTAGCTATTCAGACTTTGTTAAAGTGCCTCTTTTCTTCCTATAGCTGGTAAAAATTGTAATAAGCTGCTATATCTCACCTAGAAACCCACAACACAGCCAAAGTGCAGTCTAAACAATATGACTGCCTTTATATTTTGAAAGTGCTTTAACCAATAATATTCTATTTTGTCATCACTATGTACCACGGTTTACCTTGAAAGTACTGAGGTATACCATGGCTGAATGTATCATCAAGTTTTTGTCCCTTATTACAGAAAATCTACTGAACCAATTTCGATCAAGTAAGAAAAAGGACCCGTTTCACACCATAATCTATATTCCTGCCAAATTTCATAAACACCTGTTGAGCTATTTTGGCGTTATTTCCGTCTATAAGTCTATGTAAAATGCATTAGTGGAAAAATGTATTTTAGGACCCTTTTTCTTTGTATCTCCTTATCTAATCACCATGAAACTTTGTGGAGATTTGTTAAGTCTTATGTTTCGGAATACTGACTATAACTATAGAGTGGATATATATAAATATATCCAAACGAAATCCCAAGGTTCAATCACGCTGGAGGAACACACGGGCACAGACTCCAAGTAGATGAAAAACGTTGTTTAATGTAACATCACATAGTCCAAATGATGCGTTTCGGCCGCCATCCTGCGGCCTTGATCACATGGCGCGCTGCAGGTAGGTTACAGTTTAAATAGGCAAGTGAGTATTTCTACTATGTTTACATATTTTTGCATTTTTTCCATACAATAGCATTTTTTTCAAAACCTCAACGTGACTTCTGACCGGATCCCTTAAAGACACATGCCAGTGACTCGTGACTGAGACAGCATGTGTTTGGAAGACATAGTGAATAGACTATGCGTGTGAATAGTGCTCATAAGTTACCAGTGCAAGTTCCTATATTTGGGGGCGAATAACTTTGTAACTTTCAATGTCACATGTGGCCTCAATAACACTGTGCAGTAGTGCCAGCATTGAAGAAACCATGCTGAAGTAAATAGATCCACAGCTTATGTAGTTACGGTGTTTGCCCAGGACTATAGTTAATTACATCGCCCTGAAATGGAGACAAACAGCAGGAGGAGCTACTCCCCGTAAACTCCCCGTGGTGTAAGTAGGAACAAAAAACAAAGGTGAGGCCTAGCATATTGGGTCATATGGGCTAGAATTTTAAACGCACAAATGCGTGGCATGTCTGTGGTGTCAGGCTAAGGTCAGATATGATGTGCAAAGAAAACAATGATGATAAAGAGAAATGAAAGCGATGAGCCCATAAGTTTCAAGAAGCAAGAGAGTGCAGAAGTGCTGACATAATCAAAATCGTAATAGACGTTAGAAACAGAAAACTCCGAATGGCGGTAGTGAAGATGAGATTAATTAAAAAAAAAATGTAGGTAGAAAAACTCGGTCATAGCAGTGAGGCCAGCAAGTGGGCGTCACAGAGATACAGAACTAGGTCACAAACTGGTTCCAGCCGGAACTAGTTATATACATTTGTTCTCAACAAATGTAACTGAAGTACGAAGTGGCAGCAATGGGAAACATGTAGGCAGATATCTAGATTACGTGGGCTGTACAAGGGAAAACACTGGGCTAAACCAAGAGGTCAGCGAGATAACTGGACATAGGAGAGAGATCCACTGAATGTACATGTGAATAGCAGAGTGTACAGTCCTGATGTACCAGAAAGGAACGTTATGCATCTGTAACAAAAATGCAAATGAATAATGTAAATAGTGAGTTACAGGAACAACAGCAGTAAGTACCGGAATGGAGTACCGTCAAGTAAAAATGCAGACATGACCAACAAACAGTAGTTTTATAAGTAGTTGTGTAAGTCCTCACTCATGTTCAGACCTGCCGGTGATTTAGTATTAGGTTCCAAGATGTAACGTGTTTCCAGTCACCTAAGCTGTTTCTTGCGGTTCCCACCACGTCTAAGCGGGGGTACATTGTCAATGACAAAGTATTTCAGATGGTCCAAGTTATTGTTGTGTACATCTTTAAAGTGTCTGGCTACTGGGTATGTGGGATCGCTGTTAACAATGGCTCGCAAATGCTGTAGGATGCGTAGGTGGACGTGGAGTTTGGTACTCCCAGCATATCTCAGGCCGCAGTCTCACTGGAGTACGTAGACTGCGAATTCTGTTCTGCAAGTGAGTCGGCTTTTAATGGTGAGGGGTTCGTTGCGAAAGGTAGCATCAACTTGGGTGGTGTTGATCCCAAATTTGCATGCTCTGCAGCCGCTGCATTAGAAAAACCCTTTGATGTCCGTTAGGCAATTGGATTTGGAAATGTATTCAGGGCTGCTCTTGACTAAAGCATCATGCATGGAGAAGGCGCGTCTGTGTGTGATGGTAGGGCGTTGTGCTACAAGTGCTCCTAGGGTGGGGTCAGATAGAATGTTCTTCCAATGTTTGTTGATAATAGATCTTATAGCTCACTCCTCATTGTTGTAGGTAATGATGAGACGAGTACTGACTACCCCCCGTTGGTGGTCTCTACCTGAGCATCAGTGTTACTGGGGTTCGTATCAGTTCTGCCTGTTAGGAGCTTGCCTCTGGGTATTAGGTTGGCTCTGTTTGTAGCCGTGACTATGATGTGTTCAGAGTACCCCTGTGCTCTGAATCTATGGTGCGCCTCCCTCTGACATAGTACAAGGTCACTAGCAGAGCTGCAGATTCTGCGTAGCCGGAGCATTTCTCCATGAGGGATGCTCACAATGAGATGTCTAGGATGGAAACTAGAGGCATGTAAAGTGGAGTTGCCAGCCGTGGGTTTCCTGTGGAGTTTAGAGTGTAATGTGCCATTGGATATATAGACATTGACATCAAGAAATTCAACAGAAGTGGCATTGATGTTGGCATTAAACTCAAGATTAAGATCATTGCAATTGAGAGCAGAAATTACATTGCACTGTTGATGGTACCTTTCCAAATAACAAACACGTCATCAATGTAACGTAGCCAAGTCACAATGTGATTGTTCCAGACATCAGCATGGGTAACCCTGAGAACCTGCTATATATATATATATATATATATATATATATATATATATTCACTGAAAAAACCATAGGTTTTAGGGACAGTTATAGTTAGTTGGACATTGCACTCGTACAAAACCCGTGAAATTCCCCGTTGTAGTTAGTTCAGCTAACTATAACTCGCGCCCCGCAATGCACTGCTGATGACGTCACATATTACATCACTCATGACATGGTCAGTGACATCACTGATGACATCACTAATGACATCACTGATGACATCATGCAGTGACTGTGTGTTTCTGTAAAGTTTAAATATTTGTAATATATATAGGGAAAGGCGTATTGAAGAATGAGTGGGTGTATAAGTGTCTGTATGGATGATTTAGTAGGTGCGTGACTAACTCTATAAGTGAGTGATTAAACGTATCTTACTGAATGCATGGGTTAGTGACTAAACTGGGTGAATGTCTGTATCCGTCTGTCTGTTGCTGTGTAAGTGGCTGCATGGGTTTGTGAATAGCTACATGAGTATCTATATGAGTTATTGATTGGTTGTCTGAGTATCTGTATGGGTGCCTGAGTGTTTGTGTGGGAGGGGTGTGTGCAACTCTGTGCATAGATGTGTGAGTGGGTGATTCACTGGGTGGATGGTTTCAAGAGTGCATCTGTGATAGACTGTATGGGTGGGTAAGTGTGTGTAAGAGTGTGTTAGTGAGTGAATGTATGTCCCAGTGGTACATGTGTGAGTAACTACATATTTGAAAGGCAGTATATATGTGAGTTGGAGTATATAAATAGCTATAAGCGAGAGTGTGTGATTGTGAGAGTGACTGTATGGATGAGTGTGTGCTTGTATCAGTGATTGTATAAGAGCGTAAGAATGTGCTAGTATTTGTATGAGTAAGTGAGCTGGTGTGTGTATAACTGTATAGGTGAGTAAATGGCAGTGTGTTTAATTATTTGCATGGCTGACTAGGTGTGTGAGTACCTCTATGGATGAGTGGCGGTGTTTGAGTGTCTATATAGGAGTATGAGTGCATATGATAGTCCTGTACTGAGTGACCGTAAGTATGATTGACTGTACGGGTGAGTGAGTGGATGTGTGTGTAGACCTAAGAATCAGTGAGTGGGTATGTAGTTATTGGTGTTGGAGTGTCTATGGTTTTGCGAATGGCAGTCTGTAATTTAGAGTGGGTGTATCAAAGGTTATATTAGGGTGTGAGGTGGTGCATCAGATTATCACGTGGATGATGTCATCAGTGATGTCATCAGTGATGTCATTTGAGACGTCTTCAGTGATGTCATCAGTGATGTCACTGACCATGTCATGAGTGATGTAATATGTGACGTCATCATCAGTGCATTGCGGGAGCGCGAGTTATAGTTAGCTGAACTAACTATAATGGGGGAATTTCACGGGTTTTGTACGAGTGCAATGTCCAACTAACTATAACTGTCCCTAAAACCTATGGTTTTTTCAGTGAATTTGTAAGGTTTTTTAAATGCTAATTTCTAACTATAACGTGCCTGAAACCTATGGTTTTTCAGTGAATTTCAAAGGTTTTTTAAATGCTAATTCCTAACTATAACATGTCTGAAACCTATGGTTTTTTTCAGTGAATTTCAAAGGTTTTGTAAATGACAATTTTTAAATGTATTAATTGTTATATTTATTTTTTTTATACTGATTTGCTACATTTTTTGAAACTATTTATTTTTAGATATTTTATTTTTTAAATTACATTGTAATTACATTATACATTACATTACAAAATATACTTTCTCAGAATGAATTACTTTAGTTTAAATACTTTGCAAATAGGCAATAGACTTTTAAGTACAGTAGTTACAGTTGCAATGGGCAACACAATTTCAAACACAATGCAACATTGAGCTCAATGTGAATTTCTAGTTAAATGCAATTAGTTACTTTATGGATTACTTTTCTAACCACAGGACTGGATCCTAGATTCAGTCCTGGGACATCTCCTGTAAACAGTTGAGTAAAAGCGTTTTGGTTACAGTAGTGATTTTTAAGGAATATTATTGTATTTTAAAAGTTGACACTTAGAAACTTATTTCATATAGAATCACCAATGTTATCCTAAGGGAGGAAATTCACTTAGCAGGTAAGTAGTGTTATCGTTACTTTTTCTTACTCAGTGGTGGATCCTGGATCCAGCACTGGTGCATCTCCTGTAAACAGTTGAAAGAATGCGTTTAAGTCACACAAGCGATTTTTAAGGAATATTTGTAGTTTGTGAAAATCGACACTTTGAAACTTTTCTGCTGAAAACCAGACAATGGATTCCTATGGAAGGAAATTCAAGTTACTGGTAAGTACGGTTAGAATTACTTTTCAGGGTCAGTGCTGGGCTAAAAGATGCAGCACTGGGTTCTCTCCTGATAACAGGTGAGTAAATCGGAATTCGTAGTTCGGCTGATTTTAGAGGAATATTATAAAGTTCAAAAACTCCACACTTAGAAGAATTTCCAAGTGAAACCAGTCAATGTTAGCCTATGGAAGGAAATTCAAGTTACTGGTAAGTACGGGTAGAATTACATTTCAAGGTCAGTGCTGGGCTAAAAGATGCAGCACTGGGTTCTCTCCTGATAACAGGTGAGTAAATCGGAATTCGTAGTTCGGCTGATTTTAGAGGAATATTTGCACAATGGTGAAGGAAGGGGGTGGGGCCTGAGGTGACATGTCTGCAAACACGACCTGTGGCGCGTTTTAAGTTGGAGAATTAATTCCTCCTCAATCCCGAGGGTCCATAGGGGCCAACTAGCCCACCAGGAACCTCCAGTATGCGCCAGGGGGCTGCGTTGCAGAAAGGTGTACAGAGGCCACGCCCCTTTTTACAACACTCTGCAACGCAGCTCCTTGGCACTTACTGGAGGTACCTGGTGGGCTAGTTGGCCCCCAGGGACCCTCAGGATTGAAGAGGATTTAATTCCCCATCTTAAAACCCGCCACGGGGCCTGTTTGCACACATGTCACCTGAAGCCCCGCCCCCTCCCTTCACCACTGTGCAAACGCACCCCGTGGCGCGTTTTAAGTTGGGGGATTAAGCCCCATGAATCCTGAGGGTCCCTGGAGTCCAACTAGCCCACCATGTACCTCCAAAAAGCGCCACAGAGCTGCGTTGCAGAGAGGTGTAAAAAGGGGCGTGGCCTCTGTACACCTCTCTGCAACGCAGCCCCCTGGCGCATACTGGAGGTTCCTGGTGGGCTAGTTGGCCCCCAGGGACCCCCAGTATTCAAGGGGAATTCGTTCCCCATCTGCAAACGTGCTAGGGGGCGCGTTTGCAGGCTGCTGCAGAGAGGGGGCGGGGCTTCCGGCACGATGCTGGTCTTTTTTTTTTGTATGGGAGGGGGGCTGCGTAGCCCCCCTTCCCGTGGCCACTTTTGGCCCCGGGGACCCCATCCCCCGGGGCCTGATGATTTTCTTTTCTTTTTTTTTTTTAAAACAAAACGGGAAGGGGGCCGCGTGGCCCCCCTTCCCTGGGCCTCTATTGGCCCCGGGGACCCCATCCCCCGGGGCATGCCCACTGTTTTTTTTTTAATATACATTTTTGGAGGGGGGCTGCGTGGCCCCCCTCCTCAGGCCATTTAAGGCCCCGGGGACCCCATCCCCCGGGGCCGGCCTTAACGTTTTTTTAAAATTTTTTTACTTTCTTTATGGGGAGGGAGGCTGCGTGGCCCCCCTCCCAGGCCACTAATGGCCCCGGGGACCCCATCCCCCGGGGCCTGGCCTCTGGTTGGGGACTGTGGGGGGGTCCCCAATCCCCCCACAGTCCCGCCAGCTCCCCGCGATCTACGGGAGCCTGCATTGCTTTTCCATAAGGGGAGCTGCTGACATGCAGCTCCCTTATGGAAAGCTAGTCTGCTGCTTCATTGAAGCGAGAGCAGGCTTCCCTGCTCTCGCTTCAATGAAGCAAAGCAGTTTGCAATGGCAGGACGGGAGCCGCGAGGCTCCCGCCCTGCCATTGCAGACAGCAGTGTCCCGGGGTGGGCACCCGGGACACTGCAGGAGCCGGCCCTGGGGGTGGCGGTCCCCAGGGCCACCACAGGCTCCAGGAGGGGGCCGCACGGCCCCCTCCCATGTCGTTAAAGCCGCGGGGAGGTGGTGGTCCCCGGGGCTTCGGGGGTCCGAAATGGACCCCCACATTTATTTTGTTAGTGCCCCGGGGAGGTGGCGGTCCCCGGGGCGTGTGGGGGGGCTTGAGCCCCCCCACACAAGTACTATTCAGTTTTAAAAAAAGAAGCCCCGGGGGGTGGCGGTCCCCGGGGCTGCGGGAGGGCCAAGAGCCCTCCCCCACCATTTATTGTTAAAGCCCCGGGGGGTGGCGGTCCCTGGGGCTTGGGGGGGCCTTAGAGGCCCCCCCACATATTATAAATAACACCCCCCGCATGCCCCCGGGACTTGGCCCACCCGGGGGCCAATTAACAACAAAGCGCGGGAGACCACGCTTCGTTTTTTTCTTTTTCGGCGGGATCCGCGCACCCTAAGCGCATCCCGCCGATTTTTTTTTTTTAAATGCTTTTTTCTGCCTAGGGGGTCCTTGTGGGACCCCTTGAGGCAGACCTAGAGGTCAGGGTGTTTCTACCCTGCCCCCTTTGTGCGTTTTGCGCACTTGTTTCTGTCCCTCGGTTCTACCGAGGGACAAAATGGCTGCCAACACTTCCTGATTTGGAGTGTTGACAGCCAATTAGCATGCAGCTCGTGATCAGGAGGGTACGCGGACCCTATTCGGCCATAGATATATGTTAGAAATGGGATCTCTGGTTGGCTAAGGCTTGCGCCAAAGCCAGGCAGAGACCACCACTCTAGTCAGGGCAAGGGTGTTACACGCCAAAGATAACCCCTGCTCACCCTTTTGGTAGCTTGGCACGAGCAGTCAGGCTTATCCCGGAGGCAATGTGTAAAGCGTTTGCGCACGCACACAGCAACAACATACCAGGCACACCACAAGAAGGAACTCCACACAAGGTTATATCAAAAATAGCCTTTGTATTCTCATAACACATTAGAATAGTACTCACATAATATACATGGTGCCACCTGGCACTAGGTCATATTTACAAGGGATTATTTACACCTGACAGGGCCAACTGGACCACTGTCAGAACCAGCACAAAGCGAACTTAATAAATGTAGTACATATCATAAACGTACAACCAGTACTCACTGGTAACCACTGTACTCAGCATCATCCTGTAACATAAACCACATTATGCACAGTATCACATTAGGCGCGAAATACATTCTGCGCCAACCTCATAAGCCTAAACGCATTAGACCATAACCTCACCAGCATAAACATATTACGCATTAGTCCTCACCAGCATACACGCAGTATGCAATAACATCATTAGACATAAATCATATTAGGGCCTGGCGCCCTATTGACCTCATAGTCCCCCCTGGCCAACTGGCCTTCTTGGAGGGCTCAAATGCCCTATGTCCACAATGTCAGGGCTGCTGCCTAGGCAGCGAAATCCACGGGCGCAACTGCGCAAACCTAAACGTAGCAGCTGCCCACTACTTGCTGGGCAGCTGGGAAACTCACTGGCACCTCTGTGCCTCTGGCCCCACTCAGGGACATCTCATGCCCCTCTCGTTGCAGCTGCCCACTGTCCAGTGGGGGCAGCTGTGTACTAATTAGACCTGGTACCAACGTGCCACCTGAGCCCCTCTCTGGGACTCTCTAAACAAATACTGCCCCACCGTTGCAGTTGCCCACTGTCCAGCGGGGCAACTGTGAACACATCTGCACAGGGGCCCGGCACCACTGTGCCCTCCGGACCCCCACGGGGCTTTTAAAGAACTTGCCCCCAGGATGGAGCGGCCCGCAACGGCGGGACCGCTCAGGCACCGACAATGTGCCTCGACATGTAGGGGGGACACGGGTCCCTCTGGGCCCTCACCAACCATGTGCCCCCTCGTTAGAGCGGTCCGCTCTCCGGCGGGTCCGCTCAGGATACTCAGCCACTGCCCTGGTGCCCCATGAGCACCTACAACAACAAGAAAAGAACGGCCTCAGCCCCACTCACCGGGGTTTGGATCGGGCACTCCTCTCCCTCGCCGGCTCTTCTCCAGTGCGGCGGGGGCAGACTCTCACCTCGGATTTCACCCAGGACTTCTACAGCAGGCTCGCGGGGCAGGACCACGAAGGCGGGGTGGGCTCCCGCTGGACCCACACTCTCCTGCTTGCGGCCACACGCGGGGCTCTCCTCGTTCTTCTGGGAGCCCTGCCAACAACAGCCGCACCTCTCTTCACTTCACCCGGGCCCCCTCCTGGGACCCGGGACTTGGATGTGGAGCCCGCAAGGCTCCAGACTTCCTCCGGTGCACGTCCCAGCGCGGGGTGGGCTCCCGCCTGGGTCTTGGAATGCGGCGCTTCTCTTCCGCCCCACTCCTCTTCACTGGGTCACAGGAGCGTGGGGTAGGCTCCCGTCCGCTTCCTCGTTGCACACCGGGGCTCCCACCAGCTCACGGGAGCCCCGCTCGGGGGCAGCAACCCCATGCCTCACTTCCGGCTCCTTTGGACAAGGCCCCGCCCACATCAGGCAAGGCCGCCTGACTTCCTGGTCGCCGCGCGATCGCGGCGGCCGTTTCTCCTTTTCTTCGTGGCGGCAAATGAGGAGTAGGCTCCCTCTTAATTTAAAATATAAAGCGGGGTGGGCACCCGCTCAACATGGCAAAACGCGGGGTAGGCACCCGCGAAAAAGGCAGCATACGCGGGGTGGGCACCCGTTTCTCTCCCCTCCAGCAGGGGGAATCCCCACATCGGGATTCCCTCGGGAAAGATTGCAGCTCAGCGCTGCGGAGCCCTCGTGCTCCTCTTCCTTGAGAAAATGTAGCGCTCACCAGGCGCTAGGTGCAACAAGGGTCCTGGAGGTCCTTAGGGATCAAGGGGCAATGCAGGGCCCAGGGAGGCAGCCCTCGCAGCAAGCCCCCTCCGTCAGGAACAGCACCAGAACTGAACACTCAACCTTTTCATGGGGTCACAGCCCCTTCTTTTATACACCCTGTTCCCTTTGTGTCCCAGCACAGGGCTGGGGAAAAACCAGACGCAACTGGTTTGGGGGGAGCTTTGGAGCACTTTGTTTTGCTCAGCTCCTCTCTCCTTTCTCAGGGCAGGCCAGGGACATCAGACCCACCACAGGGGGTGGAGCCAGCATTGTGGAGGGAAGGCACAGCCCTATTCAGGCCCCAGGTGCAACTCCTCCCTCCCATCTCGATGTAGATCTCTCTATTCACCACTGCGCTGACTCACCCTGCCCCTCCAGGAGCCACACACACCTCCCAGCCCCTGTCACTCACAAAGCCAGACATGCAATTCACATCAGGCAGACACAGAGCACACATAAATGCCAACTTCTAAAAGTGGCACTTCTCCACTAGTCACAATAAATCTGCGCACACCATTGCGCAGCATTTATTCTCACGAGTTTGCACATACTAAACTCGCCCCTGCACTCCTCTCACACCAGGAATTACCATGGACACACATATCCCCCATGCATTCCTATGGGAGGGCAGGACAATCTCACCACACGCACTCAGCGCGCACGCACTTTACACTGGCCCACAGTGCTAAAGTGCCCAGAGACTTAAAACTACTGACACACAAGGTCACAGACCAGGCAAAAAGTTTAGGGGTGAACCTGCTAAAAAGGGCCAAGTCCAACAATATATATGTGATTTTATTTGTGATTTTCTCAGAAACTACTGAACGGATTTACACCATTTAAGCAAAAGGCACGACACTGAACCAAGGGCTACCTCTTTGCCAAATTTGGTGTAATTCCGTTCAGCAGTTCGGGCTGTAGCCGCGATGAAAGGATCCTATGGAAAAATGAATGGGGAAAATGCGTTTTGGGACCCCCCTTTTTTCTCAGCCCCCGCTTGACGAATCAACCCGAGACTTTCAGGGTAGGAGCGGAGCGCCCCAACAAGTTGGAAGCTTTCGCGAAGATTCGTCAACCGGCGCAAGAGTTATTTCAAATAGAATGTTGCGGATTTCCTATGGAAAATAGGTCCTAACTATAACTATCTACTGGCGACCGCCAGTAGATAATATATATATATAAATATATATATATATATTCACTGAAAAACCAAAGGTTACAGGGACGTTATAGTTAGGCTGACATTTCACTCATACAAAACCAAAGAAATTCAGCAGTTATAGTTATCTGAGCTAACTATAACTCATGCCCCCACAATACACTGCTTATGATCTCACATATTACATCACTCATGACATGGTCAGTGACATCACTGATGACATCACCGATTACATCATCCAGTGATTGTGAGTGTTAAACATATATACTAAGGTAACTCGCTGTGGAAGTGCCTGTATGGATAAGTGAGTGGGTGTGTAAGTGGTGTATAGAAGAGTGATTGGGTATAGAAGAGACTGTATACATGAGATAGTGGGTGTGTGAGTTTTTGCATAAGTGAGCGAGTGGGTGTGGCACTGCGTGTATGAGTAAGTGAGTGGCTTTCTGAGTATCTGTATAGTTGACTGAGTTGGTGTATCAGTGGTTGTAAATAGTGAATCAGATGGTGCATGAGTGGCTGAATGGGTGTTTGAGCAGATACAGAAGTATCTGTATGGGCGAGTGACAGGGTACATGAGTGGCTGTCTTGGTGCATTAATGGGTGTGTAAGTGGGTGTATGGGTGAGTGAGTGGGTTATGAGTGACTGTATGTGTGAGCAAATGGGTGTTTGAGTGGTTGTATGGGTATGTGAGTGTGAGAGAAGTTGTATGGGAGAGTATGTGGTACTCTCAGTCACTGTATAGGTGAGTGAATATATGTATTAGTATATGTATAAGTAACTGAGTAGCTGTGTGAGTAATTGTATGGGTGAGTTGGTGGCTGTGTGAGTGACTTTATGGTTGAGTGAGTAGGTGTATGGTTAACTCATTTACTTTGTCAGTAGCTGTATGGGTGGGCGTGTACGTGTGTCTATGTCTCTATGACTGAATCTGTGACAGGCTGTATTGGTAAGTGAGTAGGTGCATGAGTGGCTGTATATGTGAGTTAGCGGTTCTGTTAGTAGCTCTATGGGTGAGTTGATGTGTTACTGGCTGTATGGATGAGTGGCGAGATGTCTGAGTGTTTGTATGTGTTCTGTGAATACGTTTGTTAGTAATTTGTGTGGGAGTGGGTGAATGACATGTTTTATGGGGGTGTAATTGGGTGTATCAGTGTTTCTCTGGATGATGTCATCAGTGATATCATTTCAGATGTCATCAGTGATGTGACTGACCATGCCATGAGTGATGCAATATGTGAGGTCATAAGCAGTGCATTGCGGGGAGGTGAGTTATAGTTAGCTCAGGTAACTATAACTGCTGAAATTCTATGGTTTTGTATGAGTGAAATGTCAGCCTAACTATAACATCACTGTAACCTTTGTTTTTTTCAGTGAATTTCTAAGGCTTTTTTAATTCTATTTCCTACCTATAACATCCGTGTAACCTTTGTTTTTTTTCAGTGAATTTCTAAGGTTTTTTAAATGCTAATTCCTTACTATAACGTCCCTGTAACCTTTGGTTTTTTAAGTGAATTTCACCCACCACCACATTCAAAACTTATAACTGCAAAATGGATTATAACCAACACACTAAACACATTACTATCTAAATGACTCTGTAATAGCATGTATAACTCCCTAAATATCTCTATAACACAGTGTATAACTATTTTGGACACATAACTTGTGTCACTAACACCCCCATTTCTCAAACTTGGGGTCAGAGTACCTCCACTCTGACCCCTTATGTTATCTTTCACAGAAATTTTCAGCCCCAGGAATCAATCCTGATTGATAAAATGGTTGCCGCAACATTCTGTTCAGTTTGAGCCCAGCCAATCGCAGCATTCCTGTTGGCACGTGCATCTGTGATTTACTGCAATGTCGCAGCGAAATAACCGTGACCACCGTGGAATAGCCGCAAAATATCTGCGACCGGAGATATCACTGTATTGTTTGGTTTTAATTTCTCCAAAAATCCTGAATGGATTTGTGCCAAATAACAAAAAGCACAATCTGCGTAACAACGTCAACCTTTCTGCCAAATGTGGCATAATTACATCCAGCGGTTCGGGCTGTAGGTTTGACAATGCGTTCTATGGGAATTAACATTACAAACACACCCTTATTTCGCTACCCTATTTCTCGGTCCCCACTAGATGGATCACCCCCAAACTTTCCATGACATACATAACCTACTTTGACACTTTTTGTTGGGAAATTTCATGAAGATTGGTCAAACTACGCCAAAGTTATGGGCAAGAAAAAAAAAATGTTTCCTATGGAAACTAGGTCCTAACTATAACTACCCACTGGCGACTGCCAGTAGGTGTTATTATATATATATATATATATATATATATATATATATATATATATACATAGTAACTATAATGCCCACTGGGGCGGTACGTACTGTTATCCATACTTAATGAGTCATTTTTACACGCCCAAATAGGACATTCAGAAGTGGTGGAAGCCCATTTGGGCAAGCAGAAGTAGAAGGCTGCACTAGCGCCGTGATTAAATTGGAGCGTGTATTTGGACACAATGCGCAAATAATTTACAAATTGGTCTCACGAGCGCACTGTCGCTTTATATATAATATTTTTTTTTGTTTGGAACTCTCGAAAAAGGGATATGTACATTGATTTAAGTTTCTCGAGATGTTAGTAATTCGCACTTGCATTTAATTTGCCTTATTTCCGATTTAATAGAATCTAAACAACCAAGAGATGAAAGAATGCATTTTTTGACATTGTAACAAAAACTTATATCGTGTTACGTTGTATCCACTTTGATTGTTAAACACCATGAAGTCTGTTTTCACTGTCATTTGTGTTGAGGTGGTCACATGATAATTTATAAAAACACTACGATGCGCATTTCACTTTTACTAGAGAGCAAGGAGCAGGACGCTCCGAAACGCGTAGAGTGACTTGGCTGAATAAATAAAAATCACGCTATAAGGATTACTGTGTGGCCGTGACGTATTGTTTCCTGGACTTGCGAACACAATACGGTTTGGATTGATTGGGGCCCGCGACCCCGTCATGGACCGCCATTGTTAGTGGCTTGGGTTACGACGCAAACTGTTTGTTGGATGGATTTCAAAAGTTACCCTTGCCCGCCCCTATATACCGGAGATGGAATAGCTGCTGCACAAACCTGGGTTTACAGGCAAGAGCAACGAGAAAAAGTGAGAAGTGAAGAGTGCCAGAACCAATATCACAGGTGAGTGGTTTGAACTTTTCTAGCCCATTCACGGTGCCGGTCTCATTGCTACAAGCAGAAAGGGGCAAATGGATCCGAAGGACTAACATATCTAGTTGGACCTTCTGATTTCCTTTAGCGTGAGCGCATTTTCACAGCGCAACATTACAGTATATATACAATGGCCTTCTCAAGGAATGCTAAGAGATGTGAGGCGGCCAGCAGAATGTTTGACAAACAAACGTTATTACAGAATGAGGAACAGGCTGAAACATCCAATCCAGCAGACAGTGGTACCTCGAAGAAGGCACTATGGAATAAATTATGGAAACTGCTCAAATTAGAGCAGAACAAATGGTGGGAGATGACCACGCTGCAAAAGTACGTGGAGGCAGGCAGTATCCCAAGGGGCCTTAGAATTTTCATTACTCCCACATTTAATGACCCCGACCCCAACTTAGTCTAAGAATGGGCAACGAATAATCATCGATGTTCTACCATCATGTTAGAGCTTCTTGTGAAATATGCCAAAAAGGATTGTGATAGAATCACAAGTGAAATTGAAGAAATAACAGCGAAATTGAAGGCGGCTTGTGGCAATGAGGAGTTCCAGAATGATTTGACAAAAATGGAACAAAGACTGGATAAAATTGAAAGTGAAATTAAGGAAAAGAAACAGAGAAAGTTTATGCGCGATTTAGTAGATTATGAAAAAGGGCAAATTTTGACATTTGCCAAACGATACGACCATTTACGCACCACTAGCTCTTCAAAAGAAAAACAACCCGAGTCAAGCAATGTTACCGGAAGCACGAACCAACAAGAAGTTGGCAACATTGACGATGGACCCACTACGAACGGAAGAAGTGGAGAAACTGCCACGAGTCCAGCAAGCTCAGGAGTAAAAGACCGAATTTTAAAAGAATTTACAATGATGGCCCAAGGAAGGATGGCAGCTCAACACAAACTGAATGCCGTCGGGCCAAGGGGTAGTGGTCGAGGCGGAAGAGGAGAAGGAAAATCAAACGCCTCACAGAGAGAAGACATGGAGAGCCCAGTGGGACCGAGAACAAAGGGGCAGAAAAAGCAACAAAAATAATGGATGCAAAGACTGTGGTTAATTTATCTGGACGAAAACTCAGTGACATTGAGATGGAGGTACTGTCCGTTGGTCTTTCTTTCTGTCCTTCAGCAGAATTTGATTATACCCAGGGACGTATCGATCTTTTCCAGTTTACTAGGAAATTGAGACTTAAAAAATGGTTCGCCTCTAAGGTTAAAGAACCAGTGAGTAACACAAATGAAATACCAAGTGATATCCAGATAGGTGACATACAACTGCTTCACACTCTCCATGAGCTTGAGGGAGATCCAGGAGTGATACAAGATCCCTATATTAATTTGATCAACGACAATATAAGATTGGACCTGAACCACAACAGTGGTTTTAGGCCCAAATCTTTTTTTCTGCCACATATAGCGAACGACGCAATAGATGTCTTTGAGAGGGGTGTAATAAAGGAACTAAAAAACCTTTTCAAATTTAAAAAATACAGTAAGAATAATCTCTCAAATGCACAAATGCTAGCTATACAAGCCCTTAAAAAAGATGAAAGTATAGTGGTAAAGAAATCCGATAAGGGCGGAAACATTGTTGTAATGTCAAAAGAAATGTATGTGACAGAAGGTATGAACCAGGTCAACGATGACACAAAATACGAGAAGAGTTCGAAAAGCAGATATGACCAGGCTAATTAAAACTACCAAGAGCAGTTGGAGGAATGGAAGGATAGAGGTTTATTAGAGCCTTAGGAATATGATTTTTAAGGTGTAAGTGCCCAGAATTGCCAGCACTCTATCTCCTCTCGAAATTGCATAAAGATCAGACAAACCCCCCAGGGAGACCAATTGTATCTTCCAGGGGCAGTTGTCTCGAAAATACCTCTAGGTATGTTGATTTTTATCTCCAGCCGTTGGTGCAAACTCTTCCGTCGTATTTGAAGGACTCAGGGGATTTTTTAAGATTGATTGACAATGTGGAATGGAATTCTGGTTGTTTGCTTATGTGTTTAGACGTCAACAGCCTCTACACAAGCATCCCTCATGAGTTGGGCATAAAAGCTTGCAGGCATTTCTTACAAAATAGGTCTTTATCATTTTTGCTTCACACTGAAATGCTTGTTCATATGATGTACACTTGTTTGATGCAAAATTTCTTTACTTTCAATGGCCAAATTTACCGACAGACACTTGGGACGGGGATGGGCACCTGCTTCGCCCCCCGTTTTGCAGGTCTTTACCTGGGCTGGTGGGAGGAGCAGGTGGTCAGTAACCTTGACCAGTTTAAGATCATGTGAGAGCCTGGGCTCGGTATATAGATGATATATTCTGCGTCTGGGAAGGCAGTGCCAAAGAAGCTTTAGACTTTGTGAACATTCTTAACGAGAACACACTGAATCTAACTTTTACGAGCCATCTCAACAGCGAGACTATAGAATTTTTAGACCTTAAGATAGAAGTAAACGATGGCAAGCTAAATACCGCTCTCTTTAGAAAAGTGAAAGTGGGAAATAGCCTGCTTCATGCCCAGAGTTGCCACCCTGAGAATCTCATAAGGAGTATTCCTCTGGGTGAGCTTCTCAGAGCCAAGCGAAACTGCAGTACAAAGGAAGATTATGAGAAGGAAAGACTGACCGTGATTGAACGTTTCAAAACAGAGGATACACTCCAAAATGCATTAAGAATGCTTGTTTGGAAGTAGATAAAAGAGAAAGAACTGATCTATTGAAGACGAGAAATATGTCTGAACCTGAGACAAATGTCAGGTTTATTACCATGTTTAATAAACAAGCTAGAGAGGTTAGAAGGGCCTTTGATAAACACTGGAACGTCTTAAAAACTGATAATGATTTGGCAAAACATTTGGAGGATTATCCACAGATAACTTATAGAAAGGCAAAGTCTTTGAAGGATATCATTTGCACAGCATTGACCACACCAGATATAGGACACAGTACTATACAGGGGTTTTTTACATATGGCAGGTGTCAGGCCTGTAAGTATAGTACCAACTGTAAGGAAGTACAGCTGTCCTCGGAGTGTAGACCCTTTAAAATCATGAGACACTTTCTTGCAATACAGAGTTTGTTGTGTATGCCCTCAGATGCCCTTGCAACAAGTACTACATAGGGAGTACGATACATAAGGCCAAGAAACGTATTTTAGAACATCTGAGAGCCATTAAACACAACGATAAACAATATCCGATAGCAAGGCATTTCACAACCCACCACAATCAGAACAGTTCATTGTTATCCTTTTGTCTTTTGGATAATGTCCCCATAAGAGAAAGAGGGGGTGATAGAGTGCAGGAACTGAGAAGACTCGAATCTAAAATGATAATTAAGTATCACACGATGTACCCAGGTGGTCATAATAGTGATGAGGCACTCTCAGTGCACTTAGGGTGATTCTTTTTCTGTCCTGTTAGCCTCTCAATTTTTATGAATAACTGCTGTGCCGTATGAAAGTAATTGATTTTAACAAATGTTTTATTTGTCACTGATCCTTAGCAGAGTTTTTTTGCTAAATGTTAACGTCAATTTATACTGTTCATGGTATCTCACCTATTGTTATTTTTCATTTTTTTCAGGTCTCTGGTGTGCAAAAAACAGCTAGTGGAAGGCAAAGCGAGCCATAATATCTTTTTTATGTGCAATATCGTGATGCAAATTGAGGTTATGGTTAGAGAAATGTTGGGTTCATTTGTTGAATCTCCCACTAGGGTAAGACTGGATTTAAGAGCCATGGCCCACTGTGGCGGGACGAGGTGACTGAGGTACTCTAGAGTTAGATAATTTTTCCCTTTTGCTTTACATTTTTGTATTTTTGTGAGACCGCTAGTAACTATAATGCTCACTGGGGCGGTACGCACTATTATCCGTACTTAATGAGTCATTTTTACACACCCAAATAGAACATGTGAGGCCATTCAGATGTGGAGGAAGCCCACTTGGGCAAGCAGAAGTATAAGGCTGCACTAGCGCCGTGATTAAATTGGAGCGTGTATTTGGACACAATGCGCAAATAATTTACAAATTGGTCTCACAAGTGCACTGTCGCTTTATATATAATATATATATATTTTTTTGGAACTCTCGAAAAAGGGATATGTACGTTGATTTAAGTTTCTCGAGATGTTAGTAATTCGCACTTCAATTTAATTTGCCTTATTTCCGATTTAATAGAATCTAAACAACCAAGAGATGAAAGAATGCATTTTTTGACATTGTAACAAAAACTTATATTGTGTTACGTTGTATCCACTTTGATTGTTAAACACCATGAAGTCTGTTTTCACTGTCATTTGTGTTGAGGTGGTCACATAATTTATAAAAAACACTACAATGTGCATTTCACTTTTACTCGTGAGCAAGGAGCAAGACGCTCCGAAATGCGTAGAGTGACTTGGCTGAATAAATAAAACTCACGCTATAAGGATTACTGTGTGGCCGTGACGTATTGTTTCCTGGATTTGCGAACACGATACAGTTTGGATTGATTGGGGCCCGCGACCCAGTCACGGCCCGCCATTGTTAGTGGCTTGGGTTACGACGCGAACTGTTTGTTGGATGGATTTCAAAAGTTACCCTTGCCCGCCCCTATATAATGGAGAAGGAGTCACTGCTGCACAAACCTGGGTTTACAGGCAAGAGCAACGAGAAAAAGTGAGAAGTGAAGAGTGCCAGAACCAATATCACGGGTGAGTGCGTTTGAACTTTTCTAGCCGATTCACGGCGCCGGTCTCATTGCTACAAGCAGAAAGGGGCAAATGTATCCGAAGGACTAACATATCTAGTTGGACCTTCTGATTTCCTTTAGCGTGAGCGCATTTTCACAGCGCAACATTACAGTATATATACAATGGCCTTGTCAAGGAATGCTAAGAGATGTGAGGCGGCCAGCAGAATGTTTGACAAACAAACGTTATTACAGAATGAGGAACAGGCTGAAACATCCGATCCAGCTGACAGTGGTACCTCAAAGAAGGCACTATGGAATAAACTATGGAAACTGCTCAAATTAGAGCAGAACAAATGGTGGGAGGCGACCACGCTGCAAAAGTACGTGGAGGCAGGCCGTGTCCCAAGGGGCCTTAGAATTTTCATTACTCCCACATTTAATGACCTCGACCCCGACTTAGTCGAAGAATGGGCAACGAATAATCATCGATGTTCTACCATCATGTTAGAGCTTCTTGTGAAATATGCCAAAAAGGATTGTGATAGAATCACAAGTGAAATTGAAGAAATAACAGCGAAATTGAAGGCGGCTTGTGGCAATGAGGAGTTCCAGAATGATTTGACAAAAATGGAACAAAGACTGGATAAAATTGAAAGTGAAATTAAGGAAAAGAAACAGAGAAAGTTTATGCGCGATTTAGTAGATTATGAAAAAGGGCAAATTTTGACATTTGCCAAACGATACGACCATTTACGCACCACTATCTCTTCGAAAGAAAAACAACCCGAGTCAAGCAATGTTACCGGACGCACGAACCAACAAGAAGTTGGCAACATTGACGATGGACCCACTACGAGCGGAAGAAGTGGAGAAACTGCCACGAGTCCAGCAAGCTCAGGAGTAAAAGACCGAATTTTAAAAGAATTTACAATGATGGCCCAAGGAAGGATGGCAGCTCAACACAAACCGAATGCCGGCGGGCCAAGGGGTCGTGGTCGAGGCGGAAGAGGAGAAGGAAAATCAAACACCTCACAGAGAGAAGACATGGAGAGCCCTGTGGGAACGAGAACAAGGGGGCAGAAAAAGCAACAAAAATAATGGATGCAAAGACTGTGGTTAATTTATCTGGACGAAAACTCAGTGACATTGAGATGGAGGTACTGTCCTTTGGTCTTTCTTTCTGTCCTTCAGCAGAATTTGATTATACCCAAGGACGTATCGATCTTTTCCAGTTTACTAGGAAATTGAGACTTAAAAATGGTTTGCCTCTAAGGTTAAAGAACCAGTGAGTAACACAAATGAAATACCAAGTGATATCCAGATAGGTGACATACAACTGCTTCACATTCTCCATGAGCTTGAGGGAGATCCAGGAGTGATACAAGATCCCTATATTAATTTGATCAACGACAATATAAAATTGGACCTGAACCTCAACAGTGGTTTTAGGCCCAAATCTATTTTTCTGCCACATATAGCGAACGAGGCAATAGATGTCTTTGAGAGGGGTGTAATAAAGGAACTAAAAAACCTTTCCAAATTTAAAAAATACAGTAAGAATAATCTCTCAAATGCACACATGCTAGCTATACAAGCCCTTAAAAAAGATGAAAGTATAGTGGTAAAGAAATCCGATAAGGGCGGAAACATTGTTGTAATGTCAAAAGAAATGCATGTGACAGAAGGTATGAACCAGGTCAACGATGTCACAAAATACGAGAAGAGTTCGAAAAGCAAATATGACCAGGCTAATAAAAACTACCAAGAGCAGTTGGAGGAATGGAAGGATAGAGGTTTATTAGAGCCTGAGGAATATGATTTTTTAAGGTGTAAGTGCCCAAAATTGCCAGCACTCTATCTCCTCCCGAATTTGCATAAAGATCAGACAAACCCCCCAGGGAGACCAATTGTATCTTCCAGGGGCAGTTGTCTCAAAAATACCTCTAAGTATGTTGATTTTTATCTCCAGCCATTGGTGCAAACTCTTCCGTCGTATATGAAGGACTCAGGGGATTTTTTAAGATTGATTGACAATGTGGAATGGAATTCTGGTTGTTTGCTTATGTGTTTAGACGTCAACAGCCTCTACACAAGCATCCCTCATGAGTTGGGTATAAAAGCTTGCAGGCATTTTTTACAAAATAGGTCTTTATCATTTTTGTTTCACACTGAAATGCTTGTCGATATGATGTACACTTGTTTGGTGCAAAATGTCTTTACTTTCAATGGCCAAATTTACCGACAGACACTTGGGACGCCGATGGGCACCTGCTTCGCCTCCAGTTTCGCAGGTCTTTACCTGGGCTGGTGGGAGGAGCAGGTGGTCAGTAACCTTGAACAGTATAAAAATCATGTGAGAGCCTGGGCTCGGTATTTAGATGATATATTCTGTGTCTGGGAAGGCAGTGCCAAAGAAGCTTTCGACTTTGTGAACATTCTTAACGAGAACACACTGAATCTAACTTTTACGAGCCATCTCAACAGTGAGACTATAGAATTTTTAGACCTTAAGATAGAAGTAAACAATGGCAAGCTAAATACCGCTCTCTATAGAAAAGAGAAAGCGGGAAATAGCCTGCTTCATGCCCAGAGTTGCCACCCTGAGAATCTCATAAGGAGAATTCCTCTGGGTGTGCTTCTCGGAGCCAAGCGAAACTCTAGTACAAAGGAAGATTATGAGAAGGAAAGACTGACCATGATTGAACGGTTTCAAAACAGAGGATACACTCCAAAATGCATTAAGAATGCTTGTTTGGAAGTAGATAAAAGAGAAAGAACTGATCTATTGAAGGCGAGAATTATGTCTGAACCTGAGACAAATGTCAGGTTCATTACCACGTTTAATAAACAAGCTAGAGAGGTTAGAAGGGCCTTGGATAAACACTGGAACGTCGTAAAAACTGATAATAATTTGGCAAAACATTTGGAGGATTATCCACAGATAACTTATAGAAAAGCTAAGTCTTTGAAGGATATCATTTGCACAGCATTGACCACACCAGATATAGGACACAGTACTATACAGGGTTTTTTTACATGTGGCAGGTGTAAGGCCTGTAAGTATAGTACCAACGGTAAGGAAGTACAGCTGTCCTCGGAGTGTAGACCTTTTAAAATCATGAGACACTTTTCTTGCAATACAGAGTTTGTTGTGTATGCCCTCAGATGCCTTTGTAACAAGTACTAAATAGGGAGTACGATACATAAGGCCAAGAAACGTATATTAGAACATCTGAGAGCCATTAAACACAACGATAAACAATATCCGATAGCAAGGCATTTCGCAACCCACCACAATCAGAACAGTTCATTGTTGTCCTTTTGTGTTTTTGATAATGTCCCCATAAGAGAAAGAGGGGGTGATCGAGTGCAGGAACTGAGACGACTCGAATCTAAAATGATAATTAAGTATCACACGATGTACCCAGGTGGTCATAATAGTGATGAGGCACTCTCAGTGCACTTAGGGTGATTCTTTTTCTGTCCTGTTAGCCTCTCAATTTTTATGAATAACTGCTGTGCTGTATGAAAGTAATTGTTTTTAACAAATGTTTTTATTTCTCACTGATCCTTAGCAGAGTTTTTTTGGTAAATGTTAACGTCAATTTATACTGTTCATGGTATCTCACCTATTGTTATTTTTCATTTTTTTCAGGTCTCTGGTGTGTAAAAAACAGCTAGTGGAAGGCAAAACGAGCGATAATATCTTTTTTATTTGCAATATCGTGATGCAAATTGAGGTTATGGTTAGAGAAATGTTGGGTTCATTTGTTGAATCACCCACTAGGGTAAGACTGGATTTAAGAGCCATGGCCCACTGTGGCGGGACGAGGTGACTGAGGAACTTTAGAGGTAGCAAATTTTTCCCTTTTGCTTTAAATTTTGGTATTTTTGTGAGACCGCTAGTAACTATAATGCTCACTGGGGCGGTATGCACTGTTATCCGTACTTAATGAGTCATTTTTACACGCCCAAATAGGACATGTGGGGCCATTCAGATGTGGTGGAAGCCCACTTGGGCAAGCAGAAGTATAAGGCTGCACTAGCGCCGTGATTAAATTGGAGCGTGTATTTGGATACAATGCGCAACTAATTTACAAATTGGTCTCACGAGCGCACTATCGCTTTATATATAATTTTTTTATTTTGGAACTCTCGAAGAAGGGATATGTACGTTGATTTAAGTTTCTCGAGATGTTAGTAATTCGTACTTGCATTGAATTTGCCTTATTTCCTATTTAATAGAATCTAAACAACCAAGAGATGAAAGAATGCATTTTTTGACATTGTAACAAAAACTTATATCGTGTTACGTTGTATCCACTTTGATTGTTAAACACCATGAAGTCTGTTTTCACTGTCATTTGTGTTGAGGTGGTCACATGATAATTTATAAAAACACTACGATGTGCATTTCACTTTTACTCGTGAGCAAGGAGCAGGACGCTCCGAAACGTGTAGAGTGACTTGGCTGAATAAATAAAAATCATGCTATAAGGATTACTGTGTGGGTGTGACGTATTGTTTCCTGGACTTGCGAACACGATACGGTTTGGATTGATTGGGGCCCGAGACCCCGTCACGAACCGCCATTGTTAGTGGCTTGGGTTACGACGCCAACTGTTTGTTGGATGGATTTTAAAAGTTGCCCTTGCCCGCCCCTATATACCGGAGAAGGAGTCGCTGCTGCACGAACCTGGGTTTACAGGCAAGAGCAACGAGAAAAAGTGAGAAGTGAAGAGTGCCAGAACCAATATCACGGGTGAGTGCGTTTGAACTTTTCTAGCCGATTCACGGCGCCGGTCTCATTGCTACAAGCAGAAAGGGGTCAATGGATCCGAAGGACTAACATATCTAGTTGGACCTTCTGATTTCCTTTAGCGTGAGCGCATTTTCACAGCGCAACATTACAGTATATGTATACAATGGCCTTGTCAAGGAATGCTAAGAGATGTGAGGCTGCCAGCAGAATGTTTGACAAACAAACGTTATTACAGAATGAGGAACAGGCTAAAACATCCGATCCAGCTGACAGTGGTACCTCGAAGAAGGCACTATGGAATAAACTATGGAAACTGCTCAAATTAGAGCAGAACAAATGGTGGGAGGCGACCACGCTGCAAAAGTACGTGGAGGCAGGCCGTATCCCAAGGGGCCTTAGAATTTTCATTACTCCCACATTTAATGACCCCGACCCCGACTTAGTCGAAGAATGGGCAACGAATAATCATCGATGTTCTACCATCATGTTAGAGCTTCTTGTGAAATATGCCAAAAAGGATTGTGATAGAATCACAAGTGAAATTGAAGAAATAACAGCGAAATTGAAGGCGGCTTGTGGCAATGAGGAGTTCCAGAATGATTTGACAAAAATGGAACAAAGACTGGATAAAATTGAAAGTGAAATTAAGGAAAAGAAACAGAGAAAGTTTATGCACGACTTAGTAGATTATGAAAAAGGGCAAATTTTGACATTTGCCAAACGATACGACCATTTACATACCACTAGCTCTTCGAAAGAAAAACAACCCGAGTCAAGCAATGTTACCGGAAGCACGAACCAACAAGAAGTTGGCAACATTGACGATGGACCCACTACGAGCGGAAGAAGTGGAGTCCAGCAAGCCGGGGAGCAGAGTTGGAGCTGAGCCGCCGAACGGCCGAAACCGAAACCGCTGACACTGCCTAAAAACACCCAAAACGCCAAAAACACTTAAAACTGACCGTGGCCAAAGTACTGTAGCAGGCGGTCGGCGGCGGCAGCGGTTGTATGCTAAGAACTTTCGAGCCCACGCCGTGGGACCCTGTAGGAACTCGTGCTTGTGGCTGTGCCGTGTTGATGCAGCGGTAAACAGAAAATCAGCAGCTGTGCTGAGAGCTGAGGGCTTTTCTCTCAGTGTGATGTATTTAAGTCGCACAAGTCGCTAACCGTGGCTAATGGATGCAGCGGATGCCCCTGGTCTCCAGCCAGTCGACTGCACAGAGGACATCAGAAAAAGGAAGGTAGAACTGAGGGGGCTGGCCCTGCTTTCACTTTCACTTCATACCCCACTTTGTGCCTTAAGTCCTCTTCCTACCGGTCCAGGGGTTTCTTCTGCCTTCATTTGGACTTGGGAAGAGCAGCACCAGCAACCGCGGCTAGAGGGCCCGTGGAACTACATCACCCAGCACCCTTTGCGGCAGGAGAGGCCGCCGACGATCTTCCGTTGCGCCTGGACACGCACAAAAGGGCCAGAACACTCCCGCAGCGCGGGAAGAGTAAGCACCAGCAACCGGGGCTAGAGGGCTCGTGGGACTACATCGCCCAGCACCCTGTGCGGCAGGAGAGGCCACCGACGATCTTCCGTTGCGCCTGGAGGCGCACAAAAGGGCCAGAACACTCCCGCAGCGCTGGGCCAAGGGCGGGCCCTTCTGCGCCCGTCCGCGGCCGGACAAGGCAGGGCAGGGCCACCCCCCTAAGGACTTGGTTACGGGGACATCTGCAATGTTATGGTAAAGTTTGTTTAACATTTTACTGTAGTATATTTCCTATTGTATGGTTGTTTCACTATTATTAATATCAATATGAGTAAACGAAAACTAGGAGCAGGCCAGGGTGTTGTAGGGACCCTTGACGCTTTCCTGCTGAGGCCAGAATCGGCTCTTATCAATGAGATCAAACTCACAGAGCGAAGATTATCCCTTGAACCCCCCCAGACTTTCCCTGACCCCTGTACTCACTGATACGAGTTCTAAGTCCATCCAAGAGGCACCCCCTATACGGAATAGATCTCCATTATGTACCGACCCTGAAGCGGTGACGGAACTTGCTTCCTCCTCCTTGTCTACCGACTTAGAATGTAGTCCTGTCAGACCCAAAGTAACAACTAGAGCCCAGAAAGCCAATTTAAGTTCATACCACTCTGCTGACCCTCCTCCCAGATAAAAGAAGGGCCGAGGACCGCAGAAACAGAGTAGGCCTACCCAAAAAAAACCCGGGAAGAGATCGAGATTTGCTACAAGCGAAAAGGAGCCCAATGAGGGTCCCCTTAATACTATCTCCCACACTGAGACAGAAAAGCTTGCCAACGCCACACAAGAGGGGCATTTTTGGGGTAGATTGGAAACAATGTTTACTGTATTATTGGAACCAATTCTAGTAAAATTAACAACGGTAGAAGCCAGGTTGATTAAGGTAGAAGAGATGGTAAGCTGTAAACCGTCGGTCCTACCAGATGTAAGCTCTCCGACAATTCATAGTACATTAAACAACAGGGGGAATGGTAAGGGGGCTGGTCAACCTGAAAGTTCCTCCGCGAATAGACAGACGCACACTAGGAGCTCTTCTAATAACATCGCTCAGAGCACAGCCAACGCCCCATGTCATTCGGGGCCTCCTCCCCTGAAAACAGGACCCCCCCACGGTAGAATCCAGTACTTCCGCTATTACAGAAAGAGGAGCACTAGGCCCTAAGACGCTTGGCGAAAATAAGGAAGTGGAGAGAGATATTTACTCAAATGACTACTGTGATAAGCCTCCCAATTTCTCAGGAAATCTAAATTTGCCACCAGAAGCGACTCCGTACACGGTCATCCTGGCCAACGTACCTCCCCTGTCACATAATGCCTTCGAACACTGGTCGACCTTAAAAAATAAATCATTACACTTCTTAAGGTCAAGGACTGGCATTAGCAACACCCTCTTCTCGGAATTCAAAATGGCACGGAGAATAGGGTGGGTACCTCAGCAAAAACTCTGCAGGGAGACTGTGTTGTTTTAACTTTTAGTTCGCCAGCTCTGGTATATAGAATCTTGGAGAGGGGAGGTAACGGGTCTGTGAATCCTAACGACATCAACATCCTACCACTCAGATTTTTCTACCAACCGCCCAAACATTTTATACCACGATGGCGTGCGCCTGTAGGTGAAAACTTCATGGGTAACAGGGAACCCAGATATTTGGTACCAGTGAGCAACCGTTTTAATGTCTTGAGCTCACTGGAAGAGATCGATTGACTGGTCTCAGGGGAGTATGCTCAACTCAAAACCCTACCCGTTCGGTCCGAAGCCAGGGGTAAGTAATCGAGGTTTGGCTGAGGCAGAAAAGGTTGTTGCCCTCCCCACTTTCACTGGTAAAAGCCTCAAAGATGAGGATCTAGGGAAAACAGTTTTGAAATCAGTAGCCTTAACGGATCCTGCGGGTTGTAAAGACAATTCCCATCTGCATAGTAACACATTTAAGGAACCATTGAGGATAATAACCCCTACTAACATCCCTGCCGCTGGTAAATTACTTCTTTGTAAAATCGCTTCATGGAATATTGCGGGTATTTCTTCCAAGCTAAATAATACTCTGTGGTGGGACTTTGTCTTGCAATTCGAGGTTTTATGCTTTCAAGAAACCTGGTCATGGGAGGAGATCCATATGAATGGTTACAGGACGTACCACACCCCAGCGATAGATAGTTTAAGTGGTAGGGCGAAGGGGGGGCTATGCACTTATATATCTTGCAGCTTAAAAGTGGAGGTAATAACGATGTTTAGTGATCCTTACTACCAAGTAGTCATTCTGGATTTAGACACAAAACATTGTATAGTCGTGACCAACTTTTACAATAATATCCCATCTGATAAAGTGGGAAATGTAGTAAAAAATATGATCAAATCGTTGAAATCTGCCAGTAAAAATAAGGCAAAAGACTTGATGTTAATTCTGGCAGGGGATTTTAACTGTGCACTATGCACCAATGATGATAACTTATGTGGTGTTCTGAATGAAGATGGGGCATGCTCATCCCACTTTCGGCACTTCGTGTTGGGAGAGCAACTCAATGAATTAATTTTCAGCCTTAATTTGGGCTTCGTAAATGGATTATGTCAACCA
Organism: Calotriton arnoldi; assembly: GCA_963921515.1. Taxonomy (NCBI): domain Eukaryota; kingdom Metazoa; phylum Chordata; class Amphibia; order Caudata; family Salamandridae; genus Calotriton; species Calotriton arnoldi. The sequence goes on along the minus strand of CAWUFW010001940.1, from coordinate 2,004,742 downwards.
CCCACCCCCATGCCTTGGGCATTTAATGGTAGGGGTTTTCACACGACCATAGATTACATTTTAACATCATGTAATTATGCGTATAGGTTGCACTCGTTTACTGTCTCAGATAATTCTCTCAGCGATCACTTTCCACTGTGTTTGTCAGTGATATTACCCTTGAGTAGAGCAGTTAGATTTGATAAAAATGACCAGCTGTTAGAAAACATAGTGATCGGGAGATTGAATGGGTATTCCCTGCGCTGGGCCATGGTGGACCAGGTAGCAACAATAAAGACAGTGGTGGACAAATGTAGATCTGCCATCGAGACTTGTTTGAATGAATCAGCTGCCCCAGATAATATCATGGCCTCATTCATGGTGATATCCAACACAATAAAAGAATCCTTCCTAAAACGCTCTAGCAGCAGCGGACACTCGAACGGATGGTTTGATTCCAGGTGTACCCTGGCATACTCCCTTTTAAAAAAGGAGCTACATAACACTCCTAGAAACGTAGTTAACATGAGGAGTGCTAGAGTGGAATATAAAAAAGCTATAAAGGCCAGAAAAACTACCCTGAAAAATTAGGCCTGGGAGGCTTTACATAAGGCCTCAATAAAGAATGATAGTTCAGCTTTTTGGAAGGTAGTTAAAGCTCCTTTCTTGTCAAGCGAGGCTGGTCCTTCGATCGAAATTGTAATCGCTGAGGAAGAATGGATCAAACATTTCTCCAGAGTATATAGCGGTGAGGGAAACCCCGATGTGACGTGTATTTTTGCTCAGGAGGATTGTAACTTGGAGTCCCCTCCGCACTACTCTGACTTGTTATTTACTCTGGACGAGGTGGAGCGGGCCCTATCCCTAAGCAAGGGTGGTAAGGCTCCTGGACCGGACGGGATCCCCATAGATCTGTTCAAATCAAACATTTCCTTGTGGGGGCCCATTCTGGTCCAGGTAATTACCGCGAACTGCAGCACCACTTTCCCATCGACATAGGTAGAATCTACTATTGTCCCTATCTATAAAAAGGGGGACAGACAGGACCCTGGTTGTTACCGGCCAATCTCCTTGCTGGACGCAGTAACCAAAGTTATAGGTAGGATTATCCTAGAACGCCTCCAGGATTGGGCAGAGGAGAACTCTGTCCTATCCGACCTGCAATATGGATTCCGATCAGGATTGGGGACGGTGGAACAGGGTTTAAATCTGTCTATCTTGGTGGGGAAGTACACGAGGGCAAAGAAGGGGAACTTATTTTTAGCGTTTGTGGATCTCACAGCCGCTTTTGACTGTGTCATCCACAACAAACTCTGGTCTATTTTAAAGGTCATGGGGGTTGACGTTCAGATTATCGATTTTCTTAAACGTTTTTATTGTGACGCCAAGGCGCGTGTCCGCTATGGTCTGAGGGGCGAGCGTTTGGCTGCATTCCCGATTAGGAGCGGAGTCAGGCAAGGTTGCGTCCTGGCTCCGTTCCTTTTTAATCTCTATAAAAACGGCCTGGAGGAGGCCCTCCTGAAGGATAATAATGACTTTCCTCAGGTGGCAGGACGTCCAATTCCAGCCCTTCTTTACGCAGATGATGCGGTGCTGATGTCCCGCACACAAGTAGGTCTTCAGAGGGTGCTGGACAGCTTCTCCCATTTTATGAAAGATCTTGGCCTAAGAGTAAACTCCTCTAAGACCTTTATTATGCGATGTGGCTCTGGTGTCAAGAAATCTAAAGATATGTTTGTGGCAGGACATAAGATTGGGGTAACCAAGAGGTTCTCATATTTGGGAATCCTTTTTGCTCATAATGATACGTGGGCACAAACTGTAGCAGCGAAAAAATTGGTACTCCTAAGAACAACATCTGCCCTTACTAACTTTGCCAGGAAACTGGGAAAAAGGCCACCTGAGGAGCTTATTAAAATCTATAAGGCAAAGTGTGTCTCTTCAGCAGTGTATGGTGCAGGGGTTTGGGGGTTCACTTATTTGCTGCCCATTCAACGTATTGAAAATCATTTTCTCAGGTACATTTTATCTGTTCCCAACAGTACATCATCATGTATATGTCACGAGGAGCTGGGACTTCCCTTCATCTCTGATATAATAAAGCTTGAGCCTGTGCTTTTATGGCACAGGCTCTGGACTAAAGATGAGGCAAAATTAAACAGAGATATTTTACTAGATATTTTGAAATTAGAAGGAGTCTTAAAGATCCCGTGGATAAGGTACGTCCGCAACTTCTTACAAGATCTTGGCCGTATAGACTGTTTCAATAACCCTAGTACTATTGGGACAATAACAAGAAAAGAACTACGAAAGGAGGGCCTCTTGTTGCTGGACTCTATTAGAATGTCCTCCGAGATTCTGAAACCAACAGTCCTGCACCATCAGTTGATTTTATCCACTTTTAGCCTTCAACCTTACTTGTCTTTTGTACCTGGAGTATATGATAGGTTTTTATTAACCAGATTTAGGTTGGGGGTATTTCATAGACTAGTCACTTTACCCACAATGAATGACTGGACTCGTAACCTTCGACCTTGCCCCTGTGACAATAATTCCAGCCAATCTACGATACATGTGGTTTTCTTTTGTAGATTCTATACCCATGTAAGGAAAATGTATTTAGTACCAGTTTTAAAATTGTTTGGGCTTCGCCAATGTCGACCTGCTCTTCTTGCACTGCAACACTTAGATAATGAGCATAGTGTTTTTAGAATTGTAATCTTTCTGAAGGAAGTTCTGAGTCAAAGGAAAAGTATGCTTATTTAATCGATTCTAATCGGACGAAGGCTTCAATTTAATACTGTTTCTTAAACTTTGTAATATACTATAGATCATGTGTACATCTGTAGGATACTTTTTAACTCATGTACTGTCTGATATGTTTCTTAATGTTTTTTTAATTCAATACTGTTTCTTTTAACCTTGTAACATACCAGAGATTATGTGTACATATGTGGGATATTATTTAACTTATGTACTCGTTGATATGTTTTTAATGTTTTCTTATGTGCTTTTATGATTGTCTGATATAGCAATCGAATAAAGCTTTCTTTGACTTGTCTTGAGTCCAGCAAGCTCAGGAGTAAAAGATCGAATTTTAAAAGAATTTACAATGATGGCCCAAGGAAGGATGGCAGCTCAACACAAACCAAATGCCGGCGGCCCAAGGGGTCGTGGTCGAGGCGAAAAGAGGAGAAGAAAAATCAAACGCCTCACAGAGAGAAGACATGGAGAGCCCTGTGGGAATGAGAACAAGAGGGCAGAAAAAGCAACAAAAATAATGGATGCAAAGACTGTGGTTAATTTATCTGGACGAAAACTCAGTGACATTGAGATGGAGGTACTGTCCTTTGGTCTTTCTTTCTGTCCTTCAGCAGAATTTGATTATACCCAGGGACGTATCGATCTTTTCCAGTTTACTAGGAAATTGAGACTTAAAAAATGGTTCGCCTCTAAGGTTAAAGAACCAGTGAGTAACACAAATGAAATACCAAGTGATATCCAGATAGGTGACATACAACTGCGTCACACTCTCCATGAGATTGAGGGAGATCCAGGAGTGATACAAGATCCCTATATTAATTTGATCAACGACAATATAAGATTGGACCTGAACCACAACAGTGGTTTTAGGCCCAAATCTATTTTTCTGCCACATATAGCGAACGAGGCAATAGATGTCTTTGAGAGGGGTGTAATAAAGGAACTAAAAAACCTATCCAAATTTAAAAAATACAGTAAGAATAATCTCTCAAATGCACACATGCTAGCTATACAAGCCCTTAAGAAAGATGAAAGTATAGTGGTAAAGAAATCCGATAAGGCGGAAACATTGTTGTAATGTCAAAAGAAATGTATGTGACAGAAGGTATGAACCAGGTCATTGATGTCACAAAATACGAGAAGAGTTTGAAAAGCAAATATGACCAGGCTAATAAAAACTACCAAGAGCAGTTGGAGGAATGGAAGGATAGAGGTTTATTAGAGCCTGAGGAATATGATTTTTTAAGGTGTAAGTGCCTAAAATTGCCAGCACTCTATCTCCTCCCGAAATTGCATAAAGATCAGACAAACCACCCAGGGAGACCAATTGTATCTTCCAGGGGCAGTTGTCTCAAAAATACCTCTAGGTATGTTGATTTTTATCTCCAGCCGTTGGTGCAAACACTTCGGTCGTATTTGAAGGACTCAGGGGATTTTTTAAGATTGATTGACAATGTGGAATGGAATTCTGGTTGTTTGCTTATGTGTTTAGACGTCAACAGCCTCTACACAAGCATCCCGCATGAGTTGGGTATAAAAGCTTGCAGGCATTTTTTACAAAATAGGTCTTTATCATTTTTGTTTCACACTGAAATGCTTGTCGATATGATGTACACATGTTTGATGCAAAATTTCTTTACTTTCAATGGCCAAATTTACCGACAGACACTTGGGACGGCGATGGGCACCTGCTTCGCCCCCCGTTTCGCAGGTCTTTACCTGGGCTGGTGGGAGGAGCAGGTGGTCAGTAACCTTGACCAGTATAAAAATCATGTGAGAGCCTGGGCTCGGTATATAGATGATATATTCTGTGTCTGGGAAGGCAGTGCTAAAGAAGCTTTAGACTTTGTGAACATTCTTAACGAGAACACACTGAATCTAACTTTTACGAGCCATCTCAACAGTGAGACTATAGAATTTTTAGACCTTAAGATAGAAGTAAACGATGGCAAGCTAAATATCGCTCTCTTTAGAAAAGAGAAAGTGGGAAATAGCCTGCTTCATGCCCAGAGTTGCCACCCTGAGAATCTCATAAGGAGTATTCCTCTGGGTGAGCTTCTCAGAGCCAAGCGAAACTGCAGTACAAAGGAAGATTATAAGAAGGAAAGACTGACCATGATTGAACGGTTTCAAAACAGAGGATACACTCCAAAATGCATTAAGAATGCTTGTTTCGAAGTAGATAAAAGAGAAAGAACTGATCTATTGAAGGCGAGAATTATGTCTGAACCTGAGACAAATGTCAGGTTCATTACCACGTTTAATAAACAAGCTAGCGAGGTTAGAAGGGCCTTGGATAAACACTGGAACGTCTTAAAAACTGATAATGATTTGGCAAAACATTTGGAGGATTATCCACAGATAATTTATAGAAAAGCAAAGTCTTTGAAGGATATCATTTGCACAGCATTGACCACACCAGATATAGGACACAGTACTATACAGGGTTTTTTTTACATGTGGCAGGTGTAAGGCCTGTAAGTATAGTACCAACTGTAAGGAAGTATAGCTGTCCTTGGAGTGTAGACCTTTTAAAATCATGAGACACTTTTCTTGCAATACAGAGTTTGTTGTGTATGCCCTCAGATGCCCTTGTAACAAGTACTACATAGGGAGTACGATACATAAGGCCAAGAAACGTATTTTAGAACATCTGAGAGCCATTAAACACAACGATAAACAATATCCGATAGCAAGGCATTTCGCAACCCACCACAATCAGAACAGTTCATTGTTGTCCTTTTACGTTTTGGATAATGTCCCCATAAGAGAAAGAGGGGGTGATCGAGTGCAGGAACTGAGACGACTCGAATCTAAAATGATAATTAAGTATCACACGATGTACCCAGGTGGTCATAATAGTGATGAGGCACTCTCAGTGCACTTAGGGTGATTCTTTTTCTGTCCTGTTATCCTCCCAATTTTTATGAATAACTGCTGTGCCGTATGAAAGTAATTGTTTTTAACATATGTTTTTAATTCTCACTCATCCTTAGGAGAGTTATTTTGGTAAATGTTAACGTCAATTTATACTGTTCATGGTATCTCACCTATTGTTATTTTTCATTTTTTCCAGCTAGTGGAAGGCAAAACGAGCGATAATATCTTTTTAATTTGCAATATCGTGATGCAAATTGAGGTTATGGTTAGAGAAATGTTGGGTTCATTTGTTGAATCACCCACTAGGGTAAGACTGGATTTAAGAGCCATGGCCCACTGTGGCGGCACGAGGTGACTGAGGAACTCTAGAGTTAGCAAATTTTTCCCTTTTGCTTTAAATTTTGGTATTTTTGTGAGACCGCTAGTAACTATAATGCCCACTGGGGCGGTTCGCACTGTTATCCATACTTAATGAGTCATTTCTACACGCCCAAATAGGACATGTGGGGCCATTCAGATGTGGTGGAAGCCCACTTGGGCAAGCGGAAGTATAAGGCTGCACTAGAGCCGTGATTAAATTGGAGAGTGTATTTGGACACAATGCGCAAATAATTTACAAATTGGTTTCACGAGCGCACTGTCGCTTTATATATAATAATATTTTTTTTGGAACTCTTGAAAAAGGGATATGTACGTTGATTTAAGTTTCTCGAGATGTTAGTAATTCGCACTTGCATTTAATTTGCCTTATTTCCGATTTAATAGAATCTAAACAACCAAGAGAAGAAAGAATGCATTTTTTTACATTGTAAAAAAAACTTATATCGTGTTACGTTGTATCCACTTTGATTGTTAAACACCATGAAGTCTGTTTTCACTGTCATTTGTGTTGAGGTGGTCACATGATAATTTATAAAAACACTACGATGTGCATTTCACTTTCACTCATGAGCAAGGATCAGGACGCTCCGAAACGCGTAGAGTGACTTGGCTGAATAAATAAAATTCACGCTATAAGGATTACTGTGTGGCCGTGACGTATTGTTTCCTGGACTTGCGAACACGATACCGTTTGAATTGATTGGGGCCTGCGACCCCGTCACGGCCCGCCATTGTTAGTGGCTTGGGTTACGACGCGAACTGTTTGCTGGATATATATATATATATATATAAACCAGTGTTCCTCATTATGCAGGGAGGTGTGACACCATGAAGAAGGGCTCTGAATTTCATCAAGTGCAGAATGAAGGGGAAGCTTCAACTGTCTGATTAAACTTTTTCCACACTGTGTGCACTTTAGGACTCTCCGCTGTGTTGACACTCACCACCTTGAGGAGACTGCCTGGGCGCATTTTTGAAGTACTGAAGTTCAGACACAGTGTGCAAACAAGCAAATCTGTAAACATAACCCTCATGCCCTTAAAATGTTAGTAGAAGATCGGTGTGGGAGTAAAAATTGCACCCTAAGTTGGCATTTCGGGGATGCTGATTTCATTAACTTTTACATTGTATTTATGGGAATATTCTGTACATCAAATAATACGGCTTCAGCCGAGAGCCGCTTGTACTAAGACTGGAATTGGGTACATACCTCACCAGTGCTCTGGGAGTTTCTAAGAATACAGTGAGGAGAGGGCTTTTGCATATACCTGCCTTCTGTGCAAGAGAGCCCCGGGACAAAATTAGGTATGTTAATCTTCATAATCTAGTAGAAACATGAGCTTGATAGTATAGGTTGAGTAATTCTCTTTAGATTTTTAGCAAACCTTCCGTTCATTCAAACATTTGAGAACCATAATTTTGTGCTTCAAGCCAACGCCACTCTAAATGTTGGCGTCATTAGCACTTAAGTGCCACTAGCACGAAATGTATTGCTAACCCTATTAGACTAAACAGATTGGGCACGCAGCCAAGATACCGCCTTTTGTCCATGCCAAGAGAAAAAATAAATATTGCCCACAGCCAATCCTCTGTTCTCATTTTGTGCCTTGCACCTTGGTGAAACCATGCCATAAGAATTACTCATATGACCTCATCGCCATGCCGGAATGGGGGGCACTGCCACTTCATAGAGACCCACAATACATCAGATAAAAAAAAAAAGACAAACTTTATCTTCCTTATACATTGCTGTAAAAATTCTTATATCAAACATACAATACATAATACAGTCAAATAACCGATCCATAAAATTATTTTATCGACATATTGAGAGATGTGCAAATAGTGCTATAAATACATGAAGCAATCAAATGACCAGCCAATCAAGTTATGTCATGACAAGACCTGCTGCCCAACCATCACATAAAGACCGAGGGTGGGTGGGGGGAAACCTGGTATTTCTAGGAACCAGAGTAACTGAATTGTATTGTAGCACAAAATGTTCCCTATGATTTGTTCAAATACAAAGTATTCTGCATACCATCTAAATACAAACAAGATCCTTATAACAATAAATGAACAACAGAGAGTACATTTCAAAACATATATTTGGGGTAAAGGACTATAAACCAGACATCCTTTTTATTTATTTTTATTTTTTTTATCCTCATTCGCCACCAACCTCACTTCAATTCACACTCATGATGTCTGTACCAACACTCAGCTAGCTGAGGAACGTAGGCAATTGGAAGTGGAGACCTGCCTACAGGTACCAGACCTTCCTGGGCATCAATGAAGAACCAACTGAGATAACTCTTCCGCCAAGCTCCAAGAGCTAGATGACACTCGTCGTGAAACTGCCAGGGGAGAACTGGAAGTAGCCGACTTAGCCCGAAGAGTATTAAGGCGGCATAATCATAGGACTCAGAGGAAAAAAACCACAAAAAAAAACAACTCAGTCAATCAACTCTGAGCCCCATCTGAGTTGCAAGACGTTCCAAAATGCTTTCTTCTTCTTGCTGCCTGCTCTAGCAAGATCTAACTTAGAGACCGCCAGAACTGAAGCCTGCCAATCTAGAAAGGAGGGGGGAGTTGATTCAGTCCATCTTATGCAAATTTGCCTCCTGGCTAGGAGGATAGCGTAGAAAAGCAGTGATCCCGCAGGGCCAGTAACTTTATCTGCAGAACGAAATATGATTAAAGATAAGTCGATGTTGATAGGACATCCCAAGGTGCTTGCCAAAAAGTTTCCGACGCTATCCCAAAAAGAGTCAAGGGCAGGGCATTCTTTGAACATATGGATGTCCGAGGCAGATACCTGCCCACATTTCTTGCAACTCACCGGTGGGCCTTTAATAATTTTTGACAGTTTATGTGGGGAAAAATAGGCCCTGTGAATAGTGAACAGGTAGTTCCTTTTTAACCAGGCCGGTTTTACTACTTCATTTAAGATCTTACAAGAGTTCTGCCATAAATGAGCGAAATCGCGAGTAGGTAAGGAGCCACCCCACAGTTCCTCTGCAAGATTAAATTCACCATCCACAACTTCGAGTATGGCCTGGTACAAAAAAGAAACTTCCTTCTTCCCAGGGGGCTTAGTCACAAGCTGGCGTTCTAGGAAGCTGCCACAACCAACTGAGTTCTTACGATTTGGTTGTGGGTGTGATTGGGCCCAGCTTTCCAACTGAAGATATTTAAATCTAGAGAGGCCTGCTCCAACCTTGTCCTCAAGTTGTTCCCATGAAACAAAGGTACCATCAGGAAGCAGGTCCCCCCAGACCACTAACCCGGCTTCTCTCAAAGGGATTGCTAGCCTGTCCCTCAAACACTCTGGAGCACCCGGGGAATCCCAGAGGGGAGCCAAGTTGAAAAAATAGCCGAGTGCCACTGCACCCCTCAATTTGGTCCAAGTTTTGGCTAGGCCCTGAAGAACCTTCAACTTGACCTTTTTAAAAAACTTTGGGTCCCCGAATTTGAATAAAAAGCCCTCCTCTGGTAGTTTGGCGCCTCTAAGCATAGCCAGGAACACCCCCCCGCACCAGTATTAACAGGCATTCTCAAAAGCATGCGTGAATGTGAAAGTTGGAAAGCCCAGGCATAAAGCTGGAGATCTGGTAAAGCAAGGCCTCCCTTTTCTCTCCTCCACCTCAGCTTTTTCCAGGCGATCCTAGATGATTTATACGCCCAAACAAATGAGTTGATATCCTTCTGCAACTTATCAATGGTAGATTTTTCAAAGTGAAGGGGGATACAATTAAAAAGGAAAGTAATTTTTGGGAGTATTGACATCTTAATCAGGTTACCCTGCCTATAATGGATAAAGGAAGTAGGGCCCAAGATTTCATTAGCCTCTGGCACTCCCTTGCCACCATTGCTATATTGGTTTCGGCAATCTTAGTGATGTCTTGAAGAACATTAATTCCCAAGTATCTCATTTTGGAACTGATCTGGTGCTGGTGCTGAGTCCCTCCAAGATTCCAAGTCATGATTTCAGTCTTCGAGGCATTGATTTCATAGCCTGAAACCAAACCGAACTCCTGAGCGAGACTGATAACAGCTGGAAAAGCTGATTGTAAGTTAGCCGAAAGAACTAAGATATCATCAGCATACAGGGCAACCTTCCTCTCCCACTCCCCATACTTAAAAGGCTGGATATTAGGGTCGTCTCTAAGCCATTGAGCAAATGGCTCAATATATAAATCAAAAAAGAGAGGGGAGAGTGGGCAGCCCTGTCTGGTCCCCCTTGAGATCATAAAGGAGTCAGTAATGTTGCCATTATCAAGGAGTCTGGCAGATGGGTACTGATAGATCAACTGAACCATCCGACAGAAATTTTCCCCTAGGTTAAATTTCCTCAAGACCTCCGACAGGTAGATCCAATTCACTCTATCGAAGGCCTTGGTGGCGTCTAAAGTCATGGCTGCTAATGGAAGGGAATATGTGGAAGCCAGATCAATCACGCCGATAAAGTCATAAGTGAGGTCAGAGAGCTGCCGACCCCTGACGAAGCCCTTTTGATCTAAATGAAGGATGTCTCCCGCCACGAGACCCAATCTTGCTGCCAATATTGAAGTGAAGATTTTGTAATCGGCATTCAAGAGTGATATGGGCCTATATGACCCACAGCTTGATGGAGCTTTCCCTGGTTTCAGAATCAAGATTATGGTAGCGTCATTCCACGAAGCTGGGAGCCTTAGGCCCTCCTCTAACACCTGATTAAAGAGAGACGTCAGGGTGGGAACGATCTTATCGCCCAACATCTTATAGATCTCGGCTGGGAGCCCATCAGGGCACGCCGCTTTCCCGTTCTTACAGCGTTGAATGGCTTCCCTGACCTCAGTATGAGTGAAAGCCTGTTCCAAATGTTGTTGCTGATCAGGCTTCAGGGAGGGAAGAGGATTGCCTTCCAGCCAGCTCTGGGCACTAAAGCTATCTACCTTTTTATCTTCACAATAGATGTCCCGAAAATAGGTCTGGAAGACATGACTAATTTCCCTATCTGACAAGAAGATATCATTACCACGAATAATTTCTTTAATGTGATTCCTCGCCCGATCTGATTTGGACTTCCATGCAAGGAGCTTACCTGCCCCTTCACCATACTCGAAGTGGGCAATTTTGCTTGCCTCCCATCTGCGAGTAAGCCTAGAGTTCAGGATGCTCTCTAACTGACCCTTTAGACCATCTAACTTAGCCTGACGTTCTTGCTGGACTTCAGGGGAAGCTTGACAAGTTAAGACGGCCTCAGCAACCATCAGCTTCTCTTCAATGGACGAGATCTCTTCTTTGTATCTTTTATTTCTATAGCAAGACCTGCTGGTAATTTGGCCTCGCAAAAAAGCTTTTAGAGAGTCCCATACGTTTGTTATTGAAGTCGACCCTGAGTTCGTTTTCAGGAACCATTTGGTTTCTTGTTATAGGAAAGAGATCTCCTCTTCCTCCAGAAGTAAGGAGCGGTCGAACGACCATGTCCTAGTGGGGCTAGGTAATGGACATTCTAGACCCAAAAGAATACCTGAGTGGTCAGAAAGATGGTTAGCCAAGTAAGAATTTTTTTAACTCTGCCTCTTAATGAGTTACTTATCAGCACATAATCTATTCTAGATTGGTGTCTTATTTATAATTTCGAAACGAGACACCTGGCTGCTGACCTGATCTTTCCCTCCAAATATCTGAGAAAGAAAATTGCTTCATTGCCCCTAATAGGAATTTCCGAGATTTGGAAGGGACCATAGCTCTGCTGTTTGGAGTCTTGTCTAATAAGGGGTTCAAGATGATATTAAAGTCTCCAGCTAGGATTATTGGTTCTGGAAAGTCCAACAAGTGGGAGAAAATAGTCTTGAGACAGGAGGGGTCATCTTGGTTGGGTCCATAGTAGCCGACCAAGGTAAACAAAGTTCCCATTATCGTAACTTTAACGATGGCGCATCTGCCACCTGGGTCCACTAGCTGCTGTAAAATGTGCGCCTTAGCTGATTCCTTAAATAAAATTAGAACCCCTCTGATATTTGCTGACTGACTAGTACAAACGTGTGAACCCACCCAACTTTTATTTTTAAAAAGAGAGACCGTCTCTTCTTTAAGAAGGTGCGTCTCCTGAAGAACGATGACCTGCGCCGATGAATCCTGGAGATACTGTATGATATTGTCTCTTCTCGGTCTAGTGCGCAGGCTATTAACGTTCCAGGACAAGATCTGTATGGAACTCATGGTGGGTCTAACCCGAGACCAATCACTAAAAAGGGAGTTTGAAACGACCCGCACCAGCACTTAAACCAACACAGTTCCAAAGCCATTACTCTTAAAAATGAGATAGGTACAATCAGAAAAAGGGAGAATGAGGAATTTTTTATTTTTTTACTCTGCTGCACCCGCCCCCTACCCCTGTGCCCCCCCGAACCTCCCTCCAACCCTGGAGAACCCTTACCCCAATTATCTGGACAGATGGAGTCCAGGCAGTTGCATCCCGGAGGCGCCCACCCCAACCACTTAAGTTAAAGTGAAGAAAAGAAAGAAAAACCGAAAAAAGGAAAGATTTTACGAAGAGGACCTTTTTGACCCTGAAAAACAATCTAGACCAATTTAAAAGAGAAGGAAAACAGATAAGTATGCACTTTTATCCCCCATTTCTCTTCCTCAATTTTAATCTTATTGTTTCCTCTTAATATTGGCCCCCACCTACTTATAGTCACCTATTATGCTAACTCTTCAGCACAGAGGGAGAAAGAGAAGGCAGAACCCTCACTTAACAATAACAACACTACCCCGGCCAAACGATATCCCAGGCTAAAACGATCCCTTATGATACCCCCATTGCTGATGCTGTCAAGCAGCTAATCCGCTTCCTGAACTGTTCTTAAATTGTGCATTTTATTATTGTGCATCACTTTCAGGAAGGCCGGAAATTTTAGTTGGGCTACTGCGCCATGTTTTTTTAAATCCTCCAACCTCCCACTGCCTATCCAAAGTGGACCTCGAGAGGTCGGACCGGATCTCAAACGAGAACTCTTTTGCCCTAACTGTTTTCAATTTCAATGCTGCATTAAGGATTTTCTCTTTTAGAGCAAAGGTAAGAAAATTGATAAGTATTTTCCTGGGTTTGGATCTATTGGGGTTTCTTCGGAAGGTAACCCTATGCACCCTCTGTATATCATGGCTTAGTGCTTCTTCTGAGTCCTCGAGCTGTAGGGAGGCCTTGAGTAAAGAAACTATGTATGGTCTAATGTCCGATCCTTCACTGCCTTCCGGAACATTCAGTAGGCGTAAGTTATTTCTACGCGCGTTATTCTCCAAATTTTCCAGTCTATCAATAAGATCTGCACGCTCTTTCTTTAGCAATAGAATGTCCGACTTCGCCAACCCGAGGTCTTCTTTTAGTTCACCGACACTATTCTCAAGAGTTACAGTCCTGGAGTTTAAGAGGTCCACTTTTTTTTCCAAAGATTCACAGAAGTTTCTGATTTCTCCTTGATTAACTGCAGATACCGCGAAGCCCTTCTTTATATCTTCAGATAATGTGGTGAAGAGAGCTTCCAAGCCTGAGGATGAAGATAAGAGTAAAGATGAAGAGCCTGCCTCTTGTTCCCCTTTGGATTCGCCGTTAGAGACTGCCAGTGGCAATGGCTGTGGCTGTGGCTGATTCTGGGTCTGTGAGCAAGCTAGGGAGCCTATATTCGAGCCACTCAGGGGCTCATGAAGGACCAGGGGCACCCCTGAATCGCCCTGGTAAGAAACCAAATCTGAGGCTGACTCCATATTGCTGTCAGCTAACATTGTGAATGGTGGTAACGATGTTATGGAGGTATTTAAGCCTGCTGAGCTCTGCCTGAGGGTTTCGGCTTGTGTAGTAATATCCAGAACCTCCGGTTGAACCCTAAAGTAGGAACGCAGCGACGGAGTAACCCTAACTAAGATGTTTGCAGGGTTACTTTTTGGCCTCTTAGGTTTTATAGATCTGCCTTTAACCTGGTAGATCTGAAAGGCAGAGTTACTAATTGAAGCTGATGTAGCAACTACAGGAGGGGACTCTGGTCCCCCAAGGGCAACCTTGTAGGTGCTCAGATCTTGGACCAGCTCTGAGTCCTTACCGGAGTTATCAGTGCCAGTTGAGTTATTTTTTATCGTCGCCTTAGCCCAACCAAAACTCACCCCAGCGCCTTTCTTATGCTTCTTATAGCCCCTTCTGGCAGTAGTGGCCTGTTGCTGCGGTTTCTTAGGGAGAGAGACCTCCTGTGGGGGTTTAGGGGACTGGAGGGTTTGGACCACTTGAAAATGCCCTGATTCTTGATGAGCTGTGTCCCCAGTCTCTGCCCCGATACCTGGCTCCGATGTAACGGCCGAAATCTCACCACTAGCTTCTCGCTGGGTCCTTTGTTCAGCAGCTCGAAAAAAGCAGCTGATGCTGACTCTGCCGTCGCTCCCCCGGAGATGGCCTCGCGCTCCAGGGCGGCTTCAGACCAGCGGGGTGGCGCGGATAGGCGTCGACCCGCCTCTCCTCTGCACATCCCCAACTACACGAAAGTCGGCACCGCTGACACCGCCGACCTCTCAGGTGCCGTTAAAAAGAGGTAAAACAACCCGAGGAAAAAACTGGGAAAAGACTGCAAAAGGAGAGCAAGGAAAGCAGAAACCTCCCGACAAAAAGGTATGCCGGCTGCCGGTTGAGTCAATTCATTAGCTCGTTAGGTATGTTCCATGGCTGGAGCGGGAGCTCCGAGAGCAAGCGACTGCTAGCCTGCAGGCGCCATGTTCCCCCAAAAACCAGACATCCTTATAGGAATATAAGAATATATAGGTTCTCCAAGTGAAGGCACAGTGTAAGTGCTGAGTGAGATAGTGCCCAGAAAATCCTAATAAATTGCCTGGCTTCCCATTTGTGGAAACAGAACTATCCCAGGATTGCATACAGTGAAAGGACAAGATGATGCCCTCTTGTCACAGATGTGTGCAACTTTGTCCTACCTCCATTCTTTCCATTCCAGCCCACAGAATTTTAAATGAAACCCCTCCTCGGGGACAGCAGGCAGCAGGTACACGCCTCAGGAGTGTCTGTCGCCAGTGAGGCTGGGACCCCTGTTTTGATTAAGCAATGTGATACATTTTCAGGCAGACACAAATGCCCACTTGGGAATTCAATTAAATTCAATGTTTATTCATTTACATTTTAGTTTTAAATAAAAGCAATCATAACATATAATACGTTTACAATAATGATGGTCTTAACTACATTTTCTGATGAAAATTTAGATTCTAAAACCGTATTAAAACCTATAAATATTAAAACACCGTCTTAAATGAGGAGAAGATTTATTAGTCTCAATTCCTCAGCAGCTGTTTTACATCCAGAGTTCAAATACATTTTCAGTAGGTAACGAACACTAGTGTTTTTATTGCAGCGCAAATTAGAATCACGTGCTTAGTATCCTGAATCCCTGTGCCTCATATTCTAAATTTGTGATTTGTTATGAGATTTTCTTCCAATAGTCCATGTTTGCTTTAAGGGGGATCTCCCTTGCACGAATGTTCAGGAACATCTTATTTCTAAATTATGTAGATTCTATAAATAGCACTGCATTTTTAATTTGGGTATTTGATTAAATACTACATATAAACTTGATTTTAAATTACAAAAAGAAGTGTCAATTCTGAAACAGGACATATTTTACTAAACCTTTAAAACTTCTGTTTGGGTGCTCCAACTCTGGATCTTCAATACTTCTCCTTTGTTCAGCGATAGAGCTTTCAAAGCTTTTTGCATTCATGGTAAAAAATTTACAGTTACGAAAATGTTGTTCTTGGAGTCCTTTGTAGAGATTAGATGCAATGACTCCTTGAGGTACCTTAAGCAGCCCACAGATCTGTCTTATTAGAATTTGTGTAGCTTTCACTTTAACCCCTACAATGTCAACGTCTATGCTGATCAACAAGATTGGAGCACTTTTTAATAGTGAGAGAATTTTTTTCCCAGATCATTTTTTTCACTGATCTCATTTTTTTTTATGGGCGGCCAATCCATTACTTGAGTGTCAAACAGAAGAACAGCAGGGTTTTAAGCTAAATAGGCTATTTTTAGTGGTTTTACCAGTCTCGTCTGTTCTCATAAAGAACCAGTTTATTCAATTTCCCCATGCCATTGCTCAAGATCCTTGTTAATTTAACACTTTGTTGCAGCTCGGTGACTGCATTACCACCAATCAAAGGTAGTTTATTTAACCACTCTTGTGATCGTTTTCCCTCCAGACACCACGTACAGGGCAGAGGTTTGCAGCAGCAAGCCAGGACCATTGCATTGGTTTCATTAGCTTGTCACAAAATTCATATCTGAATAATTTTGGAGAATATGTGAACTTCTTTGGAGGCCAATCTGGATCAAATCGAGGAGAACGATATCATCTGCAAACATTAAAAGAGGCTAGTTAGCTGGACCAATTCTCAGCAATAAATGGCATAATCCTATGCCATTTATTGCTCCCAGTAGTTCTGATACATAGAAGGAGAACAATGTTGGTGCTAAGATGTAATCGTGATGTAAACCTTTTTTGTTGGCATTCTTTGAGTTGAGTTATGGTCTGGACTCATGGGGAGTTTTGAACAGGTATCAGTATTAATTGTAATATTTAGTGCCAGTAAGCCTTTTGGAATTCCCAAGTTTGGCATTTTTCTCTATAAGGTATGTCAGTCTACACAACCAAATGCTGCCTCATAAACTTTGAATGCCAGAATTGAAACTGGCCTTTTGTCCTTACATTTATGAAACATTATCTATGTCATTGTGTCTTTTTGTAAATCCTGTAAATGCTTCCGTAAGAAGTACCCACTAGTCTCAGAGCATTTGTCACACTCGTTTATTGCACTGTTCATTTGTGGTATTAAATTTCCTTCTATTGCTGCTATGTCAATTAGGGGTAATTTTTACCATTATTTTTAGGTGTGATTTTATAGGAAAACAGACGTTAATGAACTGTGTTTGAATTGCTGCAATTCTCATTACAAAAAAGCGTAGTTGGCACATTTTTGGGGCACTTACGTGGAGCCTGTTAGAGCTTGCATTTTCCCTTTAATTTCACTTATAACTCGTTCAGCTCATGTTTTTTATCTCTCCCAACATTTTGGTTAGGCCGCGGAGAGGAGCAGATCAGCGCTCTAGTTCTGTGTTCCCAACTGATTATAAAAATTGCGCAGAT
This sequence comes from Calotriton arnoldi, assembly GCA_963921515.1. Classification (NCBI taxonomy): domain Eukaryota; kingdom Metazoa; phylum Chordata; class Amphibia; order Caudata; family Salamandridae; genus Calotriton; species Calotriton arnoldi. The sequence goes on along the minus strand of CAWUFW010001940.1, from coordinate 1,987,556 downwards.
GCGCGGATGAGCCAAAGGCAAGCCCATCCGCGCCTATCCTGGATGGTGCCAGGGGGCAGGAATGCTGCCCGTTTGGACACCTCTTTTAAGAAGGGTAAGCACATGCAATACTCTCGCTCTGATCTACTGAATTTGTGTCTAAAAAATGGGAGGGAGGGTTGTAATATCCTTAACCTTACTAACACATTGATGCACTGCTGTGCTCAATGTAACTGCCACACCCTGTTAAACATGGATCAGGGAGTTCCCGTACCTAATAACAAGGAATGGTGGGAGGTCGGAAAAAGCGAAGCTCATGCCAAGGAGGAGATTTCATGTGCTTTGATTAATGAATGCTCCGTGGTTAAACATAGTGTGGAAGTATGTGAGTTGATCAAAACTATGGACCTAGAATCTTTGTTTATTACTGAAACCTGGGCAAAGGAGGATTTGGACCTGTTCTGGTGGCATCGGTCCCCTGAGGCTATTCTGTTGCCAGGCGTGACCAGCCCCTCCATGGAGGTAAGGGGATTGGCCATTACATCCAGAAATTCCATCAACTGTACCTCAGCATCCATCAGCTCGGACTCGCAAAACACCTGTGAGGTGGCATGGGTCAGACTCAAAGCGAATAGTAAAACCTCTCTCTCTGGACATTTTGTCTACTGCCCCCTGGCCCTTGACTCAGTTTATCGAGGCCTGGGGTCAAGTCTTGGAACCCTACATTGCAAACCCCAACTATACAATATTGGGTGATTTAAAATTTCATTTGGAAAATAAGGGGTGTAATGACTCGGTCACCTTGCTTGAACTTATGATTAACTCTGGATTCACCCAGCTGGTCAAATCCCCAAACCATATAGCAGGACATACTTTGGATGGGGTGGTCACCAAACATTCAGCTTTAGTGGTGGGAGACATTCTCCCTTTAAGTTGGGCTGATCATCTAGTGGTGTCTTTTCAAATTATAGTGCAGAAGGGATTAGAACAGGTGCAGGGTAACCCTATATCCTATAGGAGTTGGAGCAAAATCTCCTCCAAAGATATGGAATCTGTGCTTAGAGAAGCCTTAGGTAAGAATAATTACTCACAGAAACCTACCGCAAACGATTTTAATTATTGGGTGATGGCCCCTATCGACCAGGTTGCTTCGGTTAAATCTAAGATCTGCACTAGAGCTAAAGCACCCGTACCCCAGTTCCAAGAAGAGCTGAAAGAACTCAGATGGCAGTGTTGGAGGCAAGAGCAGAAATGTAGGGCAAATTACACTCTACAGGAGAAAGGCAAACATAAAGAATTGCTAGTCATATAGAAGCATGCTATTGTGGCTGCCAAATCTTCTCATTACATTAACAAAATCAGGTCTGCCACTAACACCCCCAATGAACTCTTCACGGTGGGTAAGGAGCTCTCTACACCTCTGGCCCAGCAGTTCTTGGAAAGCTCACAAAGTTTCTGAAACAATGTTGCAGTTTACTTTAGAGATAAGATCTTGAAGATTTATTCCTACTTTATTATCAATGAGGCTAGGCCTCCCCTCACGTTGGCTGATCAGGATTATACAGATCGACATTCCTCTGCAGTTGCGTCTGCTTTCCCTCCCATCTCCTCTTTGAAAGTAAAAAATCTCCTTATAAACATGAAATTAGGTTCACCTGATGATCCTTGCCCTCGTAGAGTTTTACAACTTTCCCTGGATCAGATTCCGACCTTCTTGGTTAAGGTCTTCAACCAGATACTGACAATGGGAGTGTTCCCCCAGCCTTGGAAGGAGGCAGTAGTTATTCCCCTTCAAAATTAAACAACAGGCTTCCAGAGAACCTCAAAAACCTGCACCCAATTTCTCTTCTGCCCGCACAGGCAACATGTTTTAAAAAATATATCAACCAGGAACTGACTGAGTTTATTAATGCCCAGGACCTATTGGATCCTTCATAGAATGGGTTCCGAAGTGGTCAAAGCACTGAGTTGGCGCTGGTTGCAGCTGTGTGAAATAGCCTTTACAATAAAGCCGGAACCCTGCATGCCTTTACCACGCAGGCATTACTACACATGTGCCAGTAACACGCATGCCTTTACCACACGTCTTTACAACGAATATGCCTTTACCACACTTGCATATTCATTATTAAAGTTTTAAAGGTAAGTGCATGTAAATATTATGGGGCTTTTTTCAATGTCGGGCGGACGCCGTCGCGGAAACAGGACCGAACGACCTCCGGCCGGCAGTCCCGACCGCCTAATCACGATGCGACCGCACCATACTCCCATTCCTCTACGGGAGCTCGTGTTAGAGGAATGGGAGCCTGTGTTAATCCCTGCACCCCGTGGCAGGCACCTCAAGGCCGAAAACAGAAGGGGGCCCTGCTAGGGGCCCCAAAGCACGCTTTCCAACAGGGGTTCCATGTCAGAAAGGCCGGCATGGAAACCCTGCTGGAAACCGTGCATCGTAATCCAGAAGGCGGAAACGCCTTCCATTTGGATTACGGGCTGGTCTTCGACTGGCAGACGGGCTCCTGGAGCCTGTCAGAAGCCAGCCGGAATGACCGGTTGGTTTCAATTACGACCGGCTGTAACATAATCAGGCGGTAGAAATTGATCACCAATAGAAGAGGTTTATCGATAAAAGATCATCTGGTACGTAGTCATTATATAGACAAGGTCAACAAAAAGGATCCCATAAAAGGTTTCTTTCCATGTACACGCTGCAAAGCATGTAAGAACAGTCAGAAAGTGTGTGAATACACAATTCCAGGCAAAAAAACGAAGGTACAGATTGATAGACTACTTACCTGTAAGTCGGATTTCACAGTGTATTGCCTAACATGTCCGTGTGGTAAGCAATATATAGGAAGCACCACACATCCTGCTAAAAAAGAATATTAGAACACATAAGGGCAATTACAAAAAAGGATCAGACATAGCAAGTGGCTCATCATTTTGAGAAGGAGCACTATAGCAATTGGAGTCTCCTAAAATGTTACTGTCTGGATCAGGTGAGAAAAGAAGAAAGAGGAGCGGATCAAGTGAGGAAACTTAGAACCCTGGAATCTACATATATAATTCAGTTTCAGAGCAAGGTCCCCAGAAGACTGAATAATGAAGAAGAAATGTGGGTACATATAGGGTGAGGGAGACAAAAGAGGAAGATTTGAAAATGAGGATTGATCACCCCCTCCGGTAGAATAACATATTTGGATGTATATATGTGGATACCTAATTTGAAAATATGGAATAATTCTGAGTATATTATGATAGAAGGCATACATATGGAACATAAGAACTAGGCCCATTCAGGGTGCAATTAGTTAATTTGAGTAAGAATTGGAAATTGTATTGCTTTATATGTTTTGCTTTTTGAATCTGGTTATTATTTTATCGCGATTGCCAGGTGTCTCAATGAAATCAATAGATGAATTTGCATGTTTAAAGATGGCTGCCAAACAAGACAGGATTGAAAGGAATTGTGAATCCTTTTCAGTTTTGCAGACATTTTTGAATGAATTATTGCTAACTTTATTTAAATGAATTGTTCAAATGCACACACGATTGACATTGAGGAAGGCGACCGTGCCAAAACGCATCTGTAAAGTTCAATGCGTTGTGGAATAAATATTTAAAGTACAAAAAGCTCCAGAGTGCGCTCTATGTGTTTTGCGGTTACGAATTACAACCGTATTTCTCTCTCTCTCCTCTCTCTCTCTCTCTCCAGATATATATATATATATATATATATATATATATATATATAATATAAAAAGAGTTGCCTCTAGGTGGGATGCACTCCCAGGTGGAAATTACGCCAAAGCAAGGGCACATGCCATGAACAAAGTCCTTTTCTGCTTTCCTGCCAGACGCGTTTCGGGCCAACGCCCTCTTCAGTGGCAGACCATGTGACGTGACGGCGTGCGGCAACCACCAGTAAATCCCCGTAATAATTATGCTCAGGTGAACCACCTGAAGCAATGCTTCCTGGGACTGGTGGTTCAGTAAAACCCAAGTGGGTCGCCGCCGTCACTCACATTCAAAAATGTCTTTAAAAGGATTGCCGATGTTCGCGCCGGCACCCCTGCATATAACAGGCACCTCCTGTTCCACAGTTAGCTGCCCCAATAAAGCAGCCGCGGACCCGCAAGGGTTTCGCGGTGGTGCATCCCGCAACCAGGCAGGCCGCTATACAAAATACAAAAAGAGTTGCCTCTAGGTGGGATGCACTCCCAGGTGGAAATTACGCCAAAGCAAGGGCACATGCCATGAACAAAGTCCTTTTCTGGTTTCCTGCCAGACGCGTTTCGGGCCAACGCCCTCTTCAGTGGCAGACCATGTGACGTGACGGCGTGCGGCAACCACCAGTAAATCCCCATAATAATTATGCTCAGGTGAACCACCTGAAGCATTGCTTCCTGGGACTGGTGGTTCAGTAAAACCCAAGTGGGTCGCCGCCGTCACTCACATTCAAAAATGTCTTTAAAAGGATTGCCGATGTTCGCGCCGGCACCCCTGCATATAACAGGCACCTCCTGTTCCACAGTTAGCTGCCCCAATAAAGCAGCCGCGGAAAAGCACTTTGTTCATGGCGTGTGCCCTTGCTTTGGCGTAATCTCCACCTGGGAGTGCATCCCACCTAGAGGCAACTCTTTTTGTATTTTGTATAGCGGCCTGCCTGGTCGCGGGATTGCACCACTGCGAAACACTTGCGGGTCCGCGGCTGCTTTATTGGGGCAGCTAACTGTAGAACAGGAGGTGCCTGTTATATGCAGGGGTGCCGGCGCGAACATCGGCAATCCTTTTAAAGACATTTTTGAATGTGAGTGTCGGCGGCGACCCACTTGGGTTTTACTGAACCACCAGTCCCAAGAAGCATTGCTTCAGGTGGTTCACCTGAGCATAATTATTACGGGGATTTACTGGTGGTTGCTGCACGCCGTCACGTCACATGGTCTGCCACTGAAGAGGGCGTTGGCCCGAAACGCGTCTGGCAGGAAACCAGAAAAGGACTTTGTTCATGGCGTGTGCCCTTGCTTTGGCGTAATCTCCACCTGGGATTGCATCCCACCTAGAGGCAACTCTTTTTGTATTTTGTATAGCGGTCTGCCTGGTCACGGGATTGCACCACGGTGAAACACTTGCGGGTCCGCGGCTGCTTTATTGGGGCAGCTAACTGTGGAACAGGAGGTGCCTGTTATATGCAGGGGTGCCGGCGCAAACATCGGCAATCCTTTTAAAGACATTTTTTAATGTGAGTGTCGGCGGTGACCCACTTGGGTTTTACTGAACCACCAGTCCCAAGAAGCATTGCTTCAGGTGGTTCACCTGAGCATAATTATTACGGGGATTTACTGGTGGTTGCCGCACGCAGTCACGTCACATGGTCTGCCACTGAAGAGGGCTTTGGCCCAAAACACGCCTGGCAGAAAACCAGAAAAGGACTTTGTTCATGGCGTGTGCCCTTGCTTTGGCGTAATCTCCACCTGAGAGTGCATCCCACCTAGAGGCAACTCTTTTTGTATTTTGTATAGCGGCCTGCCTGGTCGCGGGATTGCACCACCGTGAAACACTTGCGGGTCCGCGGCTGCTTTATTGGGGCAGCTAACTGTGGAACAGGAGGTGCCTGTTATATGCAGGGGTGCCGGCGCGAACATCGGCAATCCTTTTAAAGACATTTTTGAATGTGAGTGTCGGCGGCGACCCACTTGGGTTTTACTGAACCACCAGTCCCAAGAAGCATTGCTTCAGGTGGTTCACCTGAGCATAATTATTACGGGGATTTACTGGTGGTTGCCGCACCCCATCACGTCACATGGTCTGCCACTGAAGAGGGCGTTGGCCCGAAACGCGTCTGGCAGGAAACCAGAAAAGGACTTTGTTCATGGCGTGTGCCCTTGCTTTGGCGTAATCTCCACCTGGGAGTGCATCCCACCTAGAGGCAACTCTTTTTGTATTATATATATATGTAATACTTATCTGTTAAATTTTTATCATGCATATGATGCCGTTACCATACAAGCGTTTGCAACAAAATTTCATTGTAAAGGCATGTGTGGTAAAGTGAATGTTTGGTAAAGGCTTGCATGGTAGTGTTGTGGTTGGTGTAATGACCGTGTTGTAAAGCCATGCGTGGTAATGTTTTAGGTGGTTCCGTCATACAAGCTGCAGATTCCATTCGTTGCCAGGTAGATCAAGGAGGCGCAGCTGTCTTGATAATGTTGGATCTGTCAGCAGCATTCGACACAATAGCCCTATCCTGTTTGGTGGAAAGATTGCATCAAGCGGGGCTAATTCACAATGCTCTGGACCTCCTGGGTTCCTTTCTGACAAACAGGACTCAAACAGTCAGCTGCGGGAATTACAGGGCAGAGCCATTCCAGCTCTCTTGTGGGGTCTCACAGGGGTCCCCCCTCAGCCCTACTCTATTTAACATATATGTTGCTCTCCTGGCTAAACTGGTGCAGTTGTTGGCTTTCAGGTGTTGTACTATGTGGACGACACCCAGATCATTGTTTCTATATCAGATAATCTGCCCCTGGTAGAAGGTAAGTTCAAACTCTGTATGATTGGTGTCAGCGCATGGATGAAGGAGAATTGCTTAAAATTAAATGCTGAAAAGATGAAGATTCTGGTCTTTGGGGCACAGCATTCAGTGTGGTCAAAACTCTGGTGGCCTGAGACATGTGGTCCTTTACCTACTCCAGTGGCCTCTGCAAAAAACTTAGGGGTTATTTTTGACAACACTCTTAACTTTGACACCCAGATCAATAGGACTGTGAGTTCCTGCTTTTTTTATCATCAAAATTCTGAGAAAGATCTTCCTATTTTATCCTGCTGAAGAGTAGCAGTGGTCATCTCTTTATTTACATTGTGCCTATGCACAATGCTTTATACTTAAACAACAATAGGTCCTCGCTTAACAGACTGCAAGCCATTCAGAATGTGGTAGCCTACCTGGTCCTGAATGTTCCTAAACACCTCTCAATTAGGAAAGGTATGCGCTCCCTTCACTGGCTGCCTGTTAAGAAGCATGTGACATATAAAGCTCTTTCCATGGTCTCTTTACCATCAAGGTCTGGTGCTTCTGAGAACAGCATTCCACTGGTATTCCCCAAAAGGACAGCTCAGATCATCTTCTCTTAGGAAGTTGACCATTCAGTAGCAGCTGATAAACTGTGGAGCACTCTGCCAACACACCTTGCGAGCTTGGACTCCTTTGTAGTTTTCCACAAACAATTGAAAACGTGGCTCTTTTCCCTCCCGTGATTGCAGCTCTCTGCTTGTAGCAGAGGTTTTCCAGTTCCAGCTTTAGCGATTTGATGCCCTTGGGCATAGTGCGCTATATAAATATAATTCCATTCTATTCCTATAGGTATCAGATTACTTTCTTTAACACACTCTTGGGGATGTATCAAAAGAGGTTTACAGAATAATTTGCTACTCAAGTATAGAAAGGCAATACACAATAGTTTTAAAATTTAGAACAGTCACACTTTTACACAAGCAGCCAATAACAATGTTAGCGTCACCATCCTCATTGAAGTTATTCAGAACCAACACCCAGGTCATTATGTCATCTTCGGCTTTCTCATCAGTATGGGTAAGGCGCATATGGGCCTCTTCTGCCGCTCCCCATTCACAGAGGTCGCTAAGCCATGAATTTAACTGGAGCAACCTGTCTCCCATCCACCCAATGGTCTTGGCTGGAGCTTTGCATTGGCGGGTACTGTGGCGGTTGATGCTGTAACATGAAGAGTTGGTTTGGCAGAGCTTTGCATTGGCATTTGGGTGCGGGCGGTGCCATCTTGGCGCAATGAGGCCCATTCCCGAAGAGCCCAAAATCCTCAAGAGAGCTCATCTGAGGCCACACCAAGGGTCCAGGACCTGAGGGGCAACACTTGGGGGTCAGTAACTCCAGCAGAGGACAACAGGGCTCAGGCAGGTCCAGTTGCAAGTCCAGTTGGGGGGCCAGGTAGCAGGTCAGCTGGGCAGTTGCAGGAAGCCTGTGGGCTTATGTCCTTGTAGTTCAGAACAGGAGGTCAGCTGGCTGACCCTTGTAGTCATTTCAGCCTGGGATGAACGGTGCATGCCCAATCTTCCTTCACAACAAGCAAGGTAGCAAAGCAGCACAACAGTCCTTCTTCTGTAATATCCAGGAGTTTACTGAAGAGATGGGATCTGCGGTCCAATATTTATTATTGGTGGTCACTTTGATTTGAGGTTTCCGTCCCCCTTAGGTGTCAGGCATCCCTTCTTCCCTGTCCTGTCCCCAGCTTATCTGGAATCACAAAATAACAGTGACAACCACTTTGTGAGAGTATTCAGGCAGAGCCTTTGTGACATGCAAGTGTGGTAGGTAACAGTTCCTCCACCTCATCAATTCAGAGAGGCCCATCCTGCCAACACCTATCTTCCCTTTGTCTCACTGTCTGGGAGCAATACATAAAAACCAACTGCCAGCTACACCTAGTCATGTGACCCAAGATCAGGCTACTGGCACCAAATGGTTAGAACGAGAAAAAGTCAGCTTTCTAAAAGTGGCATTTTCAGAAATATAACTAAAAACCTGACTTTACCATAAGGGAGGGCTTTTAATTATAATTCTTTAGACACCACACTTGACCTGTCCACCTGTCCCCAATTGGAAGTTACAGCTTATTAAATATAATAAGGCAAATCCAATGTTATCCTATGGGTGAGGTAGGCCTTGCAGTAGTAAAAAATGAATTTAAGAGTTTTTTACTACCAGGACATTTAAAACTTTTAAGTAAATTTCTGAATTTTTAAATACACTGCACCATGCCCTCTGAGTTGTTCAGGGCCTACCCTAAAAAGGAAAGTTTGGGCCTGGCAAAAGGTTTATCTTGCCCGGTTGAAATGCCAATTTACAAACTGCACACACAGGCTTCAATAGCAGGCCTGAGTCACGTGTAAAGGGCTATGTAGGTGGGTGGCACAATCAGTGCTGCAGTTGCTCTAGTAGCATTTAATTTACAGGCCCTGGATATGTGTAGTACCATTTTACTAAGGGCTTGGTAGTAAAGTAAATGTGCCAATTGGTTATAAGCCAGTTTTACCATGCTTAAAGGAGAGAGCACAAGCACTTAGGCAGTAGTGGCAAAGTGCACAGAGTCCTAAAGGACAACAAAACTGGGATCAGAAAACAGAGGATGAATGCAAAATGTTTGAGGATGACCCTGCAGATAGGGCCAGGTCCATAACACTCTATGCCATGACCAACAAAAATCACCAGTAGGCTGCAGAACTCAGTGGCCAGAATCACTCTCAACCTCCCATGGCACATTCACATAACATCACACTTGAAGGAGCACCACTGGCTTCCCATACACAAACGAGCACAATTCAAACTCCTCACCAACACTTTCAAGGCGCTACATAACACTGCCAAGCATTCCTCAAAAATCACATGTGCTTTCACAAATGTTCCAGACACCTTCACTCGTCTGGACTTCTACTTGCAAGCATTCCACGCATATGTAAACCCATGTACAGCGACGGAGCCTTCTGCATTGGTCCTAAAGCATAAAATGACTTGTTGCTACATACAAGAGCCTCCTCTTCAATTCTTGAATTCCGCAACAAGCTGAAGACCTGGCTTTTCGAGTAGTCCCAGTAAGTCATAAGTTTAGCTAGAGTCACACTTGCTCAGCGCTAGGATAGCCTCCAGGGTGTTAGTGCAATCTACAAATATGTGTACCATAGCATAAACTATCCAGTGGCGTAGCTAGGCACTCTGCCGCCCGTGGCGGTCCCTGCCTTTTGCCGCCGCCGAGCGCCTAAGAGCAGGGGGGGGGGGGGTGCTGGCGATAAATTTACCTGCCGCCCCCAAATCTCGTGCCGCCCGGGGCGTACCGCCCCCTCCGCCCCCCCCTTGCTACGCCAGTGAAACTATCTACAATTCCTGCCCCATTATTTCACTCTTGCGTGTTCTTTTTCATCTCTGCTTCTTCTCCCTTTGTCATTGTTTTCCCTTAATCTCTTCCTCCTGTTCCCCGTTCTCTTTCTCTCTCGTGCTCTGGGTCAAAGGTGAAAATTATAAATAAGTGCCGGTCCCCAAAAATGAGTGCTGGTGGGCCCACCTGCAACTTCCTGCTTCAATTAAGCACACAGACAAAATATATTTCACATTGCCAAACTGGTAGAAGGGTAATAGGTAATAAGAATTTAACATTACTAAGTGTTTTTTAGGTCAGATTTCCAATGTGCTGCAAATTTGGTTTTAATATCACTTACTTATCCACATACATATTTCCAAGATACTGAGTTGATATTTTAATATATTTTGCACAGTATGAATATAACTTACAGAAAGCTGCTAGGAATAAATTGTAATATAAAATGACATGCAATGTTTAGAAGGTGGATGAAAAGGTGTATCCTTTTTAGGTCTCGCGTAGGCAGCGCGGATGCGCTGTCTCTCCGAGACATCTAGTAATCCGTATAGCGAGGGTAATCCTGCCTGCTGCTTGCAATTGGCTTATTTACGCGTCACTGTGATTTCTGGCCTCCCTATTGGTTGCTGGTCGGATGCATCACTTCCGTTTTTATCGGAAGCAGCACCGACCAACTACAGTTTTTTTGCGCTGTAGGGCTTTGTCAGTTTCGTTTAGGGACTACTTGGGCTTTTTTTTTTTTAATCGCCACGGCGTCCGCTTCATGGGCTGTGGCGATTTCAAAAAACAGATGCTTCCCATATTTTGCGGCATACCAAACACATCGCCACGGCGCCCGCTTCATGGGCTGTGGCGATTTAAAAAAACAGATGCTTCGTGTTTTGTTGTTTCTGTCAGCGCAGCGCCCGTTTCATTTTAATTAGGGTGTGAAATGGTTTTTTTAAACCTGCGCTTTCACTTTCATGGCGAGCGCGCAGCTTTCTTTATATGCGGCTCCCCGTATTTATCTTTTTTGCTCCCAATCTCAGTTGCACGCCTGAACAGGTCTGCAACACCTATTGCACTCCTCGAATATCACTGTGATACAGTGACCGCAGCCCACTGCTCCCCTGTCTATAGTGCCATTATTGGCAACATCCCCACCCACAGTCTGAGCATGCATTAATAAATAAATACACAAGACAACTTTTGTTATGGGAAAATATTGCTGCAGGTTTATTCCATACAAAAGTATGCAATATGGTGGGTTATCTTACGGGCGATCCAAGGGCAGGCAGCTGTACCAACCTATGCTGCCCCGCCCGCCTGATGAGCCAGCACTGTGGGAAACCCAATCAGTGCTACACCTTGTGTGATCCTCCTCCGGATCACGTGACACATTGGTCCCTTATTACTCACGCCCCTTTCAGGGCGGAGCGTAGCAGGGCAAACCCCCGGTTGGTCAGGCCCCCAACCGCCCGAAGGACTAACGGGGCGCCGTCGCGGTTTTCCAGGAGCCTGCCCTGAGGCTCCTGGTCTTTGGCTCTGGCACCCCTATTGTGCCACGCAGAGGTACCCTTACTGTACCCGTCTGCCGCAGAGGTACCCTTACTGTACCCGTCTGCTTCCAGATCGCCCTGTAACTCCGCCACAGCTCTGGAGGCGGCCACAGTCGCAGCCAGGGCCCCCCACCAAAACAGCTAATTTCTCACCTGTAACCTGCTTTCTAGGGCCTCCTGTATGTCCAGTGAAACGTGTCCATGCTGTGACAAATGCACCCCATGGTACGCCTGGATGGCCAGTGCCCTCAAGACAGCTGTCTTCTCACTTGCCACCTCTCCTTTCCAGGGCCCCCTGCAAGGCCAAGGGAACAAATCCATACCCAATGGTGACAATAAACACCATGTTTCAAAGTAGCCCTTAACCGTAGCCTCAATCAGCTCGTGTCTGATGAAGCCCAGACCCCTCTGGTCTGCGAACTTATGACCTGAACAGTTCACTCTTACAGGGCTGTTCAATGGCCTCCTTGGACTTAGCCCGTGCCACACTCTGCGGTGAATAATCTCAGGCCACCAGAGCTCACATTGAACCATGTCTATGCTGATCTCACCTAAGTCAGCCTTCATTGCTTGCAAGAATGCCCCCTTACCCACGGCAGTGAGGTCATTGCCTCCTAAATGGATCACCAAGATGTTAAGGAGACCTCCCCCACCCAACCAGTCTGCTCCAATTTGTTCAGAGCTGCTCCATCTCATTCCGGAGGACCCCATCCAGACAAACTGCGTCTGGGCAAACCGCTTGGAGCAATTTATCCTACTCCGGGAAGAGCAACTGCCTCATACTACCTGTAGGAATGTGATGGCCTCCCAAAAGGGGACTCTACTCTTACCATGGCTATTACCCTTGAGGCTAATGTAGGCTCCCACCTCCTGCAACCTGTAGTTGCAATCCTCCAGTACTTTTTGTGCTTTAACACCCTCTTCCCCAATTTGTGGGACAGCATCGCCCTTGTTAGATGACCGCTTCAACAACCAGCCTATCTACTAGGGCTACCAGGGCAGAGCAAATAGTGCTTAACTGAATCAACGCGAAAACTGCCCTAGGGCAGGGAACCCCTAATCTGTTGCAGTTGCCCAGACATATGCACCGGGCCCTTTGGCTTGCTTTAACTAAAGCTCGATCCCGTGACCCTTGGAGCTCAATCCAGCTATAGACCTAGTTCACCTTGGTATCCCTGGAATGATTGCCCTCCACAAATTCAAGTCCACATTCAGCTTCCCTTCTAGTCACCTTAAATTACAGGATGGGACATACAAACCCCACAAGACCAGGGGGGTTCATGTGTATGTTACCAATGATACTGTCAGAATCTAAGGTTCCCAGTTTCAAATATTGCTGCAGCCCCCTATTGTGGGTCTGCCGAGACCACACTGCCTCACAGCACGTTACCTTGCTACCCCATGCAGCTCACTTAATGCCCTAGTGGGTCCCTGAAAACACCTGACAGGTGAACTATCTGATGAACCAGGAATAAGTGATAATAGCAAGTGAGTCCTCCTGTACTTGCCATGAATCCCTCCTGTCTTATAGAAATCCCGCCTGTTCAGCTCCTTCTGGGGGACTTCCCTTTGCTTAACTGCTAGCACCGTGTGCAGTCGCGACATTGATGGGTAACATCCCGGTTTGCGTTTTTTTCTGACCCTGGATGCTCAACCCACAAAAGTGTCGGAATCCCAGATTCCCAGTTTCATGTTACCTGCAGTACACCTTCAGTGAACCGCTGGGAAATGCCACAAACCACATTGGTCATGAGAACCTTAAGAAGTACCCCATTTTCACCTGGCCGTACTTCTAAATGAGACTAGCTCCACACAGCTGTAAGGCCAGAGACACACATATTAAACCTATTTACTGTTTTTTGCCACTTGGCACTGTTCTGGTTGAAACTGTTTTTATGAAGCACGCATGCCCCCAGGGCATGATGTCGCTGAATAACCGATGCATGTTATCCACTTGCTGATATTATGTATCGCTAACTGCCCTACTTGGATTGACGGAATGCTGGATGCTTCCTAAGGACTGTAGACTTGCTGCCCCCAACCCAGTTTGACCCCAAAACTTTGGGACAACCTTGGTAACCATGCCCTTCATGGTACAACTACCCAAGCGTTGACTATTGACGTATTTGGGACAGAGGTCGCAGAAGATGCCCCTTCAAGTTCTAGCACATGGAAGGATAACCCAGGGGGGCAGACAAGTCTGTGGGAACCGGAGGGGAACAATATGTGCAAGTGACTGTCCTTGTCTGAATATTGGGAATGCAACTGCTCTAAAATACTTTGTCGTCATTTGAGCTCTAACACCGTGTTTACCAAACATTTTTGTACCACAATCCCTTGTTGGATGACAAATACCACACCTGCCTGCTGCCCTGGCTAAGGCACGGATGAATATGTCTTAACTGAGGCGACCTGTTACCTGCCCTTATTTGAAGTGGGCACATTTTAGCTGGATCAACCAGACATAGCAGACGCAACGAGATTGCGAGCCCCACTCAACTAAAATTAAACCTAGTCCATCAGGGGCCTAGGCCGTGCCTTTGCCCTCTGGGTGTGACCTGGACTGCCAAGACAGGACGTACACCTACAACACGCCAGCACCATTGGCTTAACAATGCTTGTTGGATGTATACGATAACTGAAGCCACAATTCTGGCTGGCTGCGTAGCATATGGTAAATGCTTCTATTCTGAACTGGTGGGACTGTCACCCTTACGTGGTGAACATTGCAATAAATGTCTCCCTTCAACGCATAGCAAGCTCAACCGCAAATGGGACCATTCCCCTAATCAACACCACCAATCAGCTGACATCAACCCTACCCCCTGTAAAACAGGTAAAATGTGTGTAAAACCCAGCCATAGCCAGACAAAACCATTCAAAGCTGTTTATCTGGGGCATTGTAGAGACGTATCAGATACTAGACAACCCGTCCCTTCTCTCTGAAACTCGAGAATGATTAACAGAATGCCAAGTGACTTAAGAGGCATATCAACTGTAACAGCTCCACGCAGTGCAAAGGCTCTTGCAATAAGAGGGAACCTCAAGTCCGGTGCTTTCTTTAACTGCCTTCGCATAATCTGCAGTCATGTGACCTTGGCTTGACTCGCTATCATTAACAGAATGCCTAAGTGACTTTTGGTCAGCAGACAAAAACACCCCCTGAACAAAACAGAAGCACTGCTTCCTCCAGATTGACTGTGTCCACCTCTGTAGGTGGTATGAAAACTGGGGGTCTCTCAAAAAGGGGGGGTGGTTGATGTGATGAAGGGCGTGGATTAAACATCCAAGCTGGACATCTTTGCTCAGCATGGAGTGCTGCATAGTTCTGTCTCTTCTACCCTTGTGTCCAGATATATAATCAACCGTAACATGACCCCTACAGCAAGCCAGGACCCTTGACTTTCAATGGGTAATAGTTGCATAAGGTAAATAAGCAACCACTTATGGCTTTGTTGTAAGAATATGGACCATGACCTGTGCGAGGGTCAGTAGACAACACTGGCCCTGCTAAACTACCAGAGTGAACGCGCCATGCGCACAAGAGAGGCCCTATGTTAAACACAGATGCAGCAGAACCCGATCAGTTATAAAAGACACCAGCAGCGCAAAAGAAGCCATGGTTAAGCTTCTGGAGTGCTACTCCAACCAGATGCATCCCAAGTGTTGGGTGCAAAACCGAACATGAGACCATAATGAACAGTACAGATTAAGTGAATGAATCGTGCCTGACCATTGCCCGCGAGCACGGTGCCAGTCATCAGTGCCTCACAGGCAGAGCTGCCGACCCGCAGTGCACCCAGTTCTGGGGCCGGGATAATGAAGCAGCCCGGAGCCCCCGCCAAACACCGGGAGCAACGGACCCCACCGCGCTCTGCACTCACAACCACAGACGCTCGACGCCAGTGGTTTCGTAAACATCTTGCCCCACTCTTGGTCTCATACCATAAACATCCCTGCACGTTGTCATGTGTCCTAAAATTGCAAGTATCTTTGTATATTGTCAAAGCATTGTCAAATCTTAGTGATCCCTGCCATTGATAATTCTGTGTAAAGACAAGGCCTATGGGCGCCCGTCTCAAACACCATAACGCAGTGCACACCGCCGAGGCGGCCCCACTCACAGATTAACAAGTCAGTCAATGCCCCCGCAATGGGGGATTCTCAAAGGGGGGAGGGATAAGATCGTGCCCTGCTCTGGAACACGAGCAATGGCTGGCCTCTCTCGGTGTCTGGCCACTGTAATTAAGGTTGTGGCTTACACCCGTAGGCTAAGAGTCTGTGCTTAGACTAGTGTCCTGCCCCACTTGTATAAGGCCAATTCTTTCATTGCATCTGGGGTGTGCAATAGCAAGTAACATCAGTCCTCCCCAAGACAGTCCTGTTGGCTTTGTCGTTTGTTGCATAAGATAATAAGCAGCGCTCTAGATGGGCCGAAATCCTGACTCCCGCTAGAGCAGGCCAGGTCTGGGACAGGAGCACTATGGGGGAAAACATGAAAACAGCTGGCTACAGGGTGAACTCTAATGAAAGGCCAGGATAATTGTGACCCGAATTGGGGGAAGTTAAAAAAAAAAAAAGAACCAGCACGCTATGAGAATATCTGGAGAAAAGGAGGCCAAAACAGGGGTATGGGCCCCTAAGCTGTACGATCTATCTTGGGGGCCCAGGCACCCGACACCGGCCGCGCCTGAGCTAGCCGCCCCCGTCCCTAGCTGCCAGGTTTCTGATAGCTATGTGTAGCATTCTCATAATTGCAGCAACTATGAATGGCCTTTCAAAGACTATGAGAGACACTGTCTAGCGAGCGAATCAAACAAAGGCGAAGGGGGAACATATCAGTACTTACACCCATAGCAACGAAATTCTAATAAGACCAGGTTTTGAGGCTGCTTTTTGTGAAACATTTCCAAGTTTGGAGTGTGCTTATGTGTTATTATACCTATATAGAGAAATGAAATTAAAATCGGCGGCAAATTGCTCCTATAGTGGCAATCCTATAAGAATAGTGCTCAGATTAAAGTTGTGCCGTTGTTTCCTACATAAACTACTTCCGCATTCCTGCCACTTGGAAGAGACCACAACTTCTCAAATTCAGTGAGTAGTCAGTGGGCCACCCTCTAACTATCAAATTGCACCTCGGAAACACTTACTGTGAACAGCAGTGATTGGCAATGGACATTTACAACCGATAAATTGCCTCTGTTTCATGTGCGCCTCATGCCATGATTTATTTTAAAGAAGGTAAACCGACATTAAATTACCACGTCGTGCCCCTGTGAGGAACTGTGGGGGCTTCGGTCAAATCCATGTACTTGTAGAAGGACCCATGCCGCCCATGTGCCTCCGAGTACAGGGCTTGGAGACACCCCCGGCCTTAAAACCATGTGTAAGGAACAGGGAGATTTAAAGTCAGGCTAACCCCAATATTACGAGGAAAGATCCAACACAACTGTGCCCAAAAAACAACCATCCCGCATCAAACAGACACGACGGAAAGACAGCAGGAACCTCGCACTCCATGCCTACGCCTGCAGATTAACAACACAAGTAAAAATCAATGGCCTGAACGGGGGCATAGAGATAGTTACTTTGACAGCCTTTATTTTTGCGGTTTTATACAGCGCTTTGCATGACCGCCTTACAGACGGAAACAATCAGTTTTAGGTACGGAGAGATTACGAGAAGTCCAAGCCTCCCACCAGACTCGAACCCGGTTCTCCAGCTCCCCAGCATGCCGCCCTAGTTGTTAGGCCAAACAAACTAGCAGTGGCAGAGCAGCAGTTTACATTCCTCAAATCAGCTGTATATATATTCCAGTTAGAAAGTGAACTAACTCTAATCCCAACGAACTAGGCTCTGGGTGAAGTTCACGCTCCACTGACCCAGCTCGCAAAACCCCAACTCAATCTCACGGAAATGGGCCCTGGGTGACCTGCACGAGCTAAGCATGGCGCAGACCGGGCCAAATAGAAATTCGCTCCACCCGCCAGCAGTCCTGCCATACCCCTGGGACCATCCATTGGAACAGCGAAGTTTTCCCGACGCAGAAGACCATCAATCCCTCTGCCCCAAATGACAAGAAAACAGGAACCATTAACCATCACGGGGCGCAGGGCAGGAGCTTAGCGTATCCGAGCCCACGCAACCCTACGCTGATTTTACCTTCCGAAAATTGGAGCACCAATAATTTAAAAGCGTAGAGCACACAAAGCCTCCCCGGGGGCAAAGCACGCATCCAACCACTCCCAGAACCGAGAAGCATGTAACATTCAACGGCAAGGAGTACTGCCCTAGAGAGACCTGCTCTTAAGTGTCCGCCTCCCGTTCTCAGCTCACACCAAGCTTCGCTACCATCAACTGCTGTATCCCGCCTGATGCGCGTGAGCTCACCAAGGGGTAGATCACCCTAACATAGTTGTGCAAGCTGAGCAATCGGCGCGAGGCGGGCAGGGTCCGAGCTGCCTGGAGTTTTGCCTCATGCACCCATCGAGCCTTTAGGACTCCCTCAACACCACTGTAGAAAAACCTCGGCAGCAGCGCCGCGTAGTGCGCCAAGCTCTTTTAAGCGGCACGGTCAAGGGGGGGGGAGTGAACCACGAGGATGGATACTGCCCCTATTAACTGCTCAGTTTAAAGTGGTAACCAGGGCAGTACCGGGATGTCTACAGCCGATTCTACTACCCGGACGCCGCTCTGTGATCCCCCATACAACGCCGGGCCAGGCGTGCCCCAGAGCCGGACCAGTAGGCTTCCCAATTCACCCCGCGATGTAAAACAATGTACCAGGCCCCAGTGCACTTAATGCAGCAAGGCTTTAAGGCAGTGGCATACCAGAAGCATCCTAGATAATTAAAGGTGGGTTACACTCAGGGGTCTAAACATTCCCCAAAACACACCGAAGCGACCAGGGCAGATAAGAACCCCTGTGCCTGTAATGGCGCAAGCGAATACCCCAGGGCTCGCCGCATGACCCGCGAAAATGTGACCCACCAGTCCCTCGCAGTCTCGAGGCCCAGAACTGCTCTACGGAAGTTATAGGAGTCCTCCTCTCTCATGCACCACTCGGCAATGGCCCCTCCTGGCCCGCACTCACCGCAAACAAAACTGGACCCGAACCCGACGATGACAATACCGGCGGTACTGGACAGCGTGTCCAGCGGGGTACAAAGACGGCGTGTCTGGCGCAAAGAGGACGCCGGAGAGGCGGGGGGAGGTATAAGTACCCTCCCCCGACCTCTGTGCGCCGGAAGTGACGCGCCTAGTGCACCGAGGCGAAGGACTCCTAACCTGAGTCCAACCACTAGACTAGGAGGGGTGGCGTTTGTGCCCAAATGGTGCTAAAGGGCCGCCCTTTTAGGTGGCCCCCTGCGGGGGCCGCGGGCAGCCGCAATGCCTATAGAACTACTAATGGCCAGTGTTCCCATTTAGCAAACGTGAGACCGATCGCATTGCAAGCTCACCGGTGCGGCATTGACCCCGGCGCCAACCAAAGGCAAGTGTCAATGAGGCCAGTCCGGGCCGAGTCGCCGTGAGCCCTCAGTGCAGCAATAGAGCAGCTGCTCGCCACTTGCATTTTACCGCAGCAATATTCATCCCGCAACTGCCGGGACCGTGTAGTAAGTATACCGGTGTGGCCTGCGCTTCTATGCTTCTCGCGTACTTGTTGGTTCTACCAGTGAAACTCGATCACCCCTGCGGCGAACCGACGTATTTAATGTCTGTAATGCAACTCGTGCTCATGTAAAGCGCTCTGATACCTTTGGGTCCAGTTCGCGCTATATAAAATGTGTAAGATGATGTTCCATATGCATTCAATAGGTGTAACGTAACTCACTATGTAAATAGATTTATTTGAGGTATTCCTTGGAAAAATTACGTCTCCATCTGTTAGGGCGCTATGCTATGGTATACATTCTTGCTACATTGATGGACGTGGTACCAAGTCATGACTGACACATCCAGACAGTTTTGCCATTTTAGCCAGGAGGACTGCACCGGTAGTTTCAATCGCTTACTTCTAATGAGAAGAGTGAAACTACAAGTCCCACCATGCACAGAGTTAGATGTTCCTTGAAATCTATGACTGCTTGAAGATGGCTACGCACGACATATGCAGAACGGCAACACTTAGGGCACTTCGAACTTCTATGACGTAAGCATTTCGATTCAACGCGCAGCAGAGCTCAGGCAGGGTGTTCGTCCAGTTGCGAGTTTCTAAGGTCAGGCTAAAGTAGGTCGAGGATAACCCAGTTCATCTGTTTTTAAACGACGACAAGCAAAGAAAAAGTTCACCCAGTGGCCCAGGGACGTGTTCTGCAATGCTGATGAGAGGCGAGGCAACCTCAGGCATTCTGGCCGAACTCCTTTGACCCTTGGCACTAACTGACTGGAAGCACTCTTACCTGCTTCGAAACCCGATCCCTTTGATGCTTCAGTTATGTAAGAAAGAAAAGGGTATGGTCCATCACAGCGCATCTCCGAGGAGTTAAAAGGAGTGACCAGGCTTTCACCAGGGAGTGCACAAGTGTGTTCTGGGAGTGCTGCGCTGGTGAGTACACAGGTGGACCAGGTAGGTGGGGTCGACTGACGCTTTTCAGGTATATATTTACGTTTTGTCTATCAGGGGACGCATGCGCAATATATAAAGTGAATGTATGTATGCGTTGTCCTGTCACTAGCGCTCTGAAGCGGCTGTGAGCTACTAATAGTACTGTAAGGAGTTCAAACAATGAAAACTGAATTCTTATATGATGCGCTATGCTCAGAACGGACGCTGTATGTACCTAAGAGTCAGGAACCGTTGTTCTTTTGTCAGAAAGTATGTGAACAGTTTAGATAAAACTTTAAAAAACTTGGAAACATCGTTCCCAATAGATTTCACCCACTCCAACCTGTGCTTAATAACATCAGGCATCATTATCAACAGTCTATTCAGACTTTAAAGTCCCACCATTTTCCTCTATACACCTATCATCCTCGGCACACTAAAGTAATATAATAGCCACTTAAAGCGCTTACAAAACTCCTCAACAAATAAGTAACATTCCATTGCCCAAGGACATTGCCTACAGCAAGGAGACAATCTGCTACATTTCTTCAATCTAAGGTGTATCCAAATAAGTTTCACCAGGTATCATTTGCGTGATGGAGGCAAATCCCGTTTTCCTTCTTGGGCCTATTTAAGGTTTAAATTCTGTCTCCCTATATTAATTTTTGTGAGGGCGATTTAACTGTGGAATCACGTGTAGGCATTAGTCCCTGCTTGAGCTGCACAGAAAAGGACATGGTACAATTCCTAGGAAAGCTTCTGTTCTATGTGCGCAGACAGTGCCGAGAATAGGGAGGTGTTTTTCATAAGGGTGCACTGACGTCACTGCCTCTGTGAGCCCTGTCCTCAGAGGTGGCAATGGCAATGCCAAGGACAAAAGGTGAACAGTGCCCTCAGCCATGATCACTATTTACTCCCTGCAGTTCCCACCTCGACAGGGGGCATTAAACGTTTAGTTTTATAAAACAAATAGTTTCAGCAGTGAAAGACTCTCGTCCAAATACATAAATGAACAAGCATTTGCATTGCAATAGGTCTCGCATTTACGCAAGTTTGAGCTATTGACATTGTAAATGACAATGCCTTTTATTTTTGTCTTCGTTTTTAAAACATAAATAAAAGGCATAGTCATTTACAATGCCAATAACTTGTGTAAATGCGAGACCTATTGCATTGCAAATGCTTGTTCTCTATATCGTCTACTGGTCTCGGGCTCTGCTGCCCCTCAGGTAAATTAGAAGTCTTACCAGACTGACAGTTAAACAAAAACGAATATCCATTTAAACAAAGCACCTATGGCATAACCTTTTAAGTAGCAAAGTAGCAATAGACACTGCAGATACCAAACAACAGATGCCCAGTGTGAGAAAACAGTGGAAAATATGGCAAAAAGGTTTTTTTACATTATTCTTACAGCCTGTGCCCAAGATGATCAAAACCACTTTTCTAAATTATTGAAAGCCCAACTACTCAGATATCACTTTAATCAAATGCTTTGAGACTTTGAAGAGCATAATGCAATATTTTGTATTTTGGTTATAATTTTGGACCAAATTAAATAAGGTTAACCAATAGTATGATGTGCAGCAGCGGAAAGTGCTCCATCAATAAATACTGCTGGCCTGATTCACAATGGTCAACTTACACATTTATGTCAGTTTACTCTTTTTTGGCTTCCACAAAACTGCGATTTAACAGTAACTTTATGACTGCGGAGACTCCGCAGTCGGGGTTCAGAACTCCGCACATAAAAGGATAGATCTGTTTATCAGGCTGATCAAATTCTTCCACCTATTTTAATGGCTGGTGTTGGATGGGTTCACTGAACACACAAAACAAACTTTTAATTATGGACAAAGTAAATCCCCCCCGACGATATGCACTGGGGACATATCGAATTGTAAAGTCCAAGAATGGATTGCCGTGAAATAACTTGCCTTTGTGGAGATTGAATTGCAGATCTGTACAAGTATCTGCGATTTACATGAAAGCATTATACTTGTATTTTTTTTAAAAACGGATTGAAAGACAAAAACAATTTTGAAAAAAGAACAATAAAAAACAAAGAACTTATGAATCATTCCATTTGTTGTTAGAGTGTGATGGAGCAGGGTTTTCGCGAAATAAAACCTGCTTGAATTGAACCCTCAGTAACATTTACTAACCGTGTGCGGTAAAAAACTAATGTGGAAAAGAGCCTAACATGAGGGAAAATGCTACTGCTCAAGCATGTACTAAATCACTGAAGTAGGCCCCAAATGCTTTTGACAAACAAAAAATAAAAGACTAATACTGCTTTTGTGCACATTAATAACGTTTGCTAGAAAAATAATATTAACATGGGTTGCGCATGGATAGATGCAACATGGGGTGGATGCGTAATGAAAAGCATTATAAGAAGATTAATAATGCCTGTTTTTGTTTTTCATAGAAGCATGTTTTTCTGTTCTGCGGGATAACACGGGGGTAATGAAAATAAATAAATTCTACAAAATAAAACTGAGCAAGACGATGGAAGTAAAAGACGTGTCCTTCGCCAGTCCTGTGTGTCTGCCAAGAGACAGCTGATAGAAACAAAATTTTCCTTGAGTGAAAGAACATTTAATCTTCGTGCGGCATGAACGGATAAATGTGACACATAATTTGCTACATGACTAGGATGGAGGAAACGAATGCTATGACAGAGGCTCGAATTTCTATTTCCTGGGGTGGAAGTAGATATGCAGAATAAATAAACAATAAGACATAGAGTGAGATGGACATGACGAGAGTGGTGTGACAGTACACCCGTTTCCTTAACCAATCATGTGTAAAGAAATCCTCTGTATTGACACAAATGTGGGTTGGACATTTGGGTTTTATGGTATAATTGAGGTTCCTGGTGGGAGGGATTAGGAGTTTTGCTGGAGTTGGTTAGTTGGTGTCTTGCTTTCCTACTTCCTACTTAAACTTTGCCTCTTCAATTCTTCTTGAGGGGCCTTACTGCTCTCATGACCAGGGAGTAGATTTCCTATTCAATTGGGTTAGTATAGACAGAAAACTGAATTTGCATAATCAATTGCAAATGTATTTTGTCTCTGAACCTTTTGTCTCTTTGCCTTTCCACTCCTTTATGCATTGATAATTTGAGATGTGTTTTATTCACTATTTCTCTGATATTGTTGCTCTGTGATGATCTATGATTTGTACTGTATTTTGGTATTGATGTGCATTTATTTCAAATTATTTTAGATAAACATTATAAATGTACAAATGTGTCTGTCTTTATTAGAGGTATTTTTCTAGTTTATGATTATTCTAGAAACAAGTATTGGTTTGCCAAACCCTGTCAACTTATAAAGATTGCATCGCCACAATTGGTATAATAGAATGAAGACACAAATTGGATTTTGGTAATTTTTGGGGAAATTCACTAATCTCAGCGTGAAGGGGCTCATGGGTAATGAAATTGGGCCTAGTTTGTGGAAAATTATTAGTCTCAGATCGCTGGATCAGTTTTGGTAGCAGAGGATGGTTTATATTGATTATTTTGGCAAATTAATGGTTGAATTATTGATTTTGGTTACTAATATGAAAAGTTAGCGTCTTTGTTTTATGTAGTCTGGAAGTACGGGTACGGAGTTACCTAAGATCTCGGGATGTTGATTTAGCCTCAGGGGCAGAAGAAGAGTGTGGAAAAAGTATCACACTGCAGAAGTACTTTGTCTGTTGTTGTAATATCGAACAGTGAAAGGCTGTTGATATTATCTTAAGGGACCTATTCTAAACTATGTTAGTAAGCTGGATGTTATAGTGAAGTCCTCTTCCGAAACTTTAGAAAGTACACCTAAAGGAGTACCAAGACCTAACTTCGCTTGACTGCTATTGTGGAAAGTCCTCTTCCTAAACTTTAGGAAACCCACCTAAAGGAGTACCAAGACCTCCTTTCACTTGATTGTGAGTAGAGTGACGCTGGTCGTTATTCTGCTGGTTGTAAAAGGTTCTCTTGAACGACTGAACTATCTTTCATTTAGTGGAGCAGACAAAGTAGCAGCATTCTGTGTCATTTCTAATAAGAATTTATTTAGAAAGACTCTGTAGTACATTGCCGTATTATTTTGTAAAGGGAGGGACAGTCGCAGGAGTTATACTGACGTCACAAAAAGCTGCGCTGGCATTGGTCAGATAGCGGGCGTGTATTGTGTTGTGATTGGTTGGTTGATGTGAGTCGCGCTGGTATTCATACTTCGATTCCCCTGCAAGAAGGGCTTGATGCCATTGAATGGGCTCTCTTGAATCAGCCTCAAATTCGTGCCCACAAAGTTTTCTTAATCGAACTATTGCAATTCTGCTTGCAACACAGCTACTTCCGCTGGAAGGAGGAATTCTTTCTACAAATAAGTGGGACCTCCATGGGTTTTGGGGGGGCTCCCACTTACGCAAACATCTTTATGGCTGCGTTTGAGCAGGAGCACATTTTTGGAAATTCTACATGGTGTGAACATCTTATTATGTATTGTCGATACATCGACAATATATTTTTAATTTGGTCACACTCAGAAGCATCCTTGAAGAATCAAATTGAACTGTTAAATACCAAAAACAATAGGATCCAATTCACTTATAACATCAGCAACAGGCAGTAACCTTTCTTGGACGTTCTAGTGGGGAAAAACGATCGAGCCATAAACACCAGTGTATTCGTCAAGCCTACTGACCGCAATAACACCCTGTTATTTCAAAGTTTTCATTCACCACATCTAGTGCAGAATCTACCATATTCTCAAATGTTACGCTCCAAAAGAATTTCATCCACCACAGCAAAATATGAACAGGATATTGTTCGCATCAAACAACTATTTGCACAATGAGGGTATCCTCCTAAAACCGTACAGAGAGCAGAGGACCGTATTCAAAACATTAATCGAAGCGAGCTCCTAATCATCAAACAAAAAGCGGCCACCAATCGCATGGTTTTCATATCGAAATATTCGACAAGATCAAGAAGTATAAAAAAGGTCATCACAAAGAGGTGGGAACTTTTAAAACAGGAATCAGATTTTGGCAATTCTTTTATTGAACCTCCACTTTTTGCATACACCAGAAGTAAAAATCTCAAGAAGCTGCTAGCTATGAAGATAACTAAAAGTGACATGAAACATACAGGGATGAAAAAAAGCAGTAATTGTATTCACTGCAACAATGTAATTCAGCAGAATTTCATCACACACCCCAGAACACAAGAAAAAATCAATCTAAAACATTCATCTGACTGTAACACCACAAACGTCATTTATTGCATCAAATGTCCTTGTGGACTCCTTTATATAGGGAAAACCGAAAGGAAAATTAAAATTTGCATTGGAGACCACAAAAGCATGATTCGGACGAAAAACACAAACTCCAATTTGGTAGTTCACTGGTTAGAACATGGTCATAACATCACTCAAGTCCGATTCTTAATCATGGAAAAAATGCAACCTAAAGAGGGCGTTGATCCGAGCAAAGTTCTGTCCCAAAAGGAAGTCTTCTGGATAAAGAAATGTAATACCATGATGCCTCTGGGTCTTAATGACAAATTGGACTTAAGCTGCTCCCTATAAGGACCCTCTACAGTATCCATTTTCTTCCACAACCCCATATCATTACATGTTGAACTTAAGCTGCTTCCCATAAGGACCCTCAACAGATTCTATTTGCTTCCACTACCCCATATCCCCTACATCCTATATTCCCTCACTTCAGTTGTTCTGATACACTCTTGTTAACTTTCAGTTAAGTATCATATCACACACAGTTTCTTTATTGAGTTATTAGGGCTGTTTGAATGTCTGGCATTATATTTTATGTTATCATGCTCTCCTCATGTGTTCCATGTATAGATTCCAATGTCAGATTGTGCAGAATACCGCCATGATGTTACATCGACTATAATAGTGGTACAACCGGTCATGTTAAATGCATTAATATTGTTCGTTATGTGCTTTTATCATGATGATGTAAGACATTTCAGCATTGAACTTCCAGTGTATTACAGTTGTTGTACATTTAAGGCAGACCCTTCTGTCTAGTTCATCTCAGCAATGATTATGTGGAATCACGGTATTCGCTCTTTCGGGCGGGTTCCAGACGTATGGTTAATTTCACACAGTATTGCAGTCCAACCGTCTGTCCTTACTTTTGACAATCGTGTTGTTTTCACCTCAATAGGGTTGTACCATGAGGGAACCTTGCTCCTGATGTTTCCTATCAGGTCTTTGTAGCTGCCACTCGTATTGTGTACATTCGCGTTTACTAGGTTAAAATGGCCGCTATTTTCGCACGTACGAATCTAAGCTTCCCTTATATGGGTGGAGCCAAGACCAGGTGATCGGACCTGCGAAGGCGCGGGAACTGTTTTGTGCATAAAACGCGAGGCGGCTTTCGGCGTTCTCCAAGACATCAATTAACTATTTGGATGTAAACGGATTGCAGCACACTGCCTCTCCGGTAAGCATGTTGCTATTACCGTTTCATGGTTGTTCAGACACGATGCCTGTTGATTTGATTTACGACTTCGGTTTATATGTTTGTTATTATTAGGCTCCGTCCCCCAAAGCGGACTTGGCCAGGTATTTTCGTGTTTCAGCACTCTTGGGCACTTTTTGGCACTTCCACTATCACGCTGTTTCAGTTATCCATTATTGCAAGCATTTACAACCGGTACTCTCGTTTTTTCAGGGTCATCAAATTTTTGTATTTCTGGTTACCTGTTTGATTATGTTTACGTGCGGCAGTAAGTATATGCAGCAGCGTGTGCACTGCATTTTATGACTCTATATTTCTGAAGGCTACACCGAGCACGTGCACTTTCCACTTATTTTGAATACAGTACACTTCAGTGATTTTTTCACATACCATTCGGGTAGCACTTATAACTCTGGTTCACTATGACTAGTGGCAGCAATCTCTCTCTCCTAGTGCTGCGTAAACTTTTAGGCGATTTCTAGAGGCTCAGCTCTCAGTGAATCTGTTGTGCATCAACTATGATCTCGTTTTTGCCTTATTCGCCCTGCTGGGGGTGTCCAATCAAATGGTAGCAATTTATTTATTGTGTTTTATTTCGTGGCGGTAACCTGTGGTTATTTTTTTGTTTACTTCGCAGTGGCCCCTGAAGAAGGGACGATTTGTCCCGAAATGCATAGGGCAGCACACATCTGAGTGATTTTTTGATTCAAGATTATTGTACTTCAGCAAACGAATATGTATTATGTACAAAACCAAGTTGAATGTTTTATGTAATGCAACTGTAATTGTTGTTGTTTTTGATTTCAATTGATTTGTACCACAAAACAATGAAAATATTGTGGTAAACATTTCTTGTCCAAATGGTTCCTTTGAGTGTACATGATTGAAAAAAATTTGT
Source organism: Calotriton arnoldi (assembly GCA_963921515.1). Classification (NCBI taxonomy): domain Eukaryota; kingdom Metazoa; phylum Chordata; class Amphibia; order Caudata; family Salamandridae; genus Calotriton; species Calotriton arnoldi. The sequence goes on along the minus strand of CAWUFW010001940.1, from coordinate 1,960,202 downwards.
TGTGAACTTTTGGTAAAATTGTTTAAACAGTTAAGAATTCTTTTTTGTAGTGCACACAGTTTTTTCAAGCAATTTCCCCGCTTGATTTACGCACATATCAATAATTCATGTGGAACAGGCAGCCCACAAATACTGTGTAGCACACATCATCTCTTAAGCTTGAAGAACTCACTAGAACTTAGCATTACTTTACCATTTACTTTTCACGGTGTGCATCGTTCATATTATTTCTTCACATAAGTTCAGAATTGTGCAAGATTTGAGGAAAATTAATAAGATTGTAGTACCGTGTTGTCCGATAGTGCCAAACCCAGCAGTAATTCTTTACCAAAATCCCTGTGACGCGGAATGGTTCACAGTGATTGATTTGTGCCAAGCCTTTTTCTCGATACCCTTGCATCAAGATAGCCAGTATCTTTTTGCTTTTCGGTTCGGATACCGTGTCTTGGCATGGTGCCGAGTTTCTCAAGAGTATACAGAGAGTCCTTCAATTTTTAATCAGATTTTGAAAAAGTGTCTGGAGTCATTGGTTATGCCAGAAGACTCAGTATTGGTGCAATACATCGATGATCTATTGGTGGCATCAAAGACACGAGAAGCATGTGTGACAGATACAATTGCTCTACTGAACCATTTGGCAGTAGGTGGGCATAAAGTGTCACCAGCAAAATTGCAGTTTTGTCTGTCAAAAAGAGGTTCAATATTTGGGACACAAAATTGAGAAAGGAGTCAGGAAAGTATCACAAGATCGAATTGCTGTGATCTTGCAAACGGGTCCTCCCAGAACACAGAAAGAAGTTTGAATGTTTCTGGGCATGGTTGGATACTGCAGAAAGTGGATCAGTGGTTTCTCACTGATAGCCAACCCATTACAGAGATTGACTCACAAAGATGTAGTCGATCCAATTGAACTGGATGAAGAAAGCATGAAGGCTTTTGTTGAGTTGCGAGATAGTCATTGTCGAGCACCTGCAATGGGAATGCCAGATTATTCTAAAGAATTTGCATTGTTCTGTAGTGATAAAGATGGATGTGCAGTTTCAGTTTTGACGCAGACACATGGAATGGCGCGTCGTCCAGTGGCATATTTCTCTGCTACTTTGGACTCAGTGGCTGCAGCATTGCCAGGTTGTTTGAAAGCAGTGGTTGCAACTTGTGTGAGTCTGGAGCAGAGTGAATCAATTGTGATGGGACATCCGTTGAGAGTGTATGTGCGACATTCTGTTGAGATTTTGCCAACAAGGACGAGGACACAGCACATGACAAGTAGTCGTTTGACTAGATATGAGAGAGTGTTTTTGGGTGCTGAGAATGTGACAGTAACAAGATGCACGACACTGAACCCAGCGACTTTGTTGCCGAGTTCGAGTTGTGAAGAAGTAAAAGATGAAGCAGATCATGATGGTCTGGATGTGACAGAGTTGTGTACGAAACCAAGGCCTGACATAAAAGATACGCCATTGCCAGAATCAGATTGTGTGATGTTTGTAGATGGTTTGTGTCTGAGAGATGAGAAGGGTGCATTGTGTGCTTCATATGCAGTATGTACAGTGGTGATGGTTCTTGAATCATCTTGTCTAAGAGGGATAAATTCAGCTCAAATTTCTGAATTGGTCGCTTTGACCAGGGCTTGTATAATTGGCAAAAATTTGAGGATAACCATATTTACGGATAGTCAATATGGTTTCGGGGTGGTGCACAATTTTGGTCAATTATGGATGCAACGTGGATTTCTGACATCTTCAGGATCCCTGATTAGAAACAGCAAGGATGTAAAAGATTTGCTGAATGCACTACAATTGCCTAAAGAAATTGCAGTGGTCAAATGCCAAGCACATAAATCAGGAAATGATTATGTGACTAGTGGCAACAGATACGCAGACCAAGTGGCTCGTTTCTGTGCACAAAATTCGGTTTCGATTAATAAAGGAGCAGAAAAGAAGAATACAAATTGTCACTTGATGTTCTCTTCTGTACAAACATGGGATGAAGTTATACAATTGCAAGAAGAAGCTAGTGAAGAAGTGAAAGATATTTGAATTAAAGCTAGATGTACAAAGAGACCTGAAGATGAAATATGGGTGTACATGGACGACAGACCAGTAATGCCACACTGTTTACTTTCACAATTTGCAAGGATGTACCATGGAGTGACTCATGTGGGAAGAGATGCTATGATTAGGCTCTTCAAACAGTCATGGTACAATCCAAAGTTCAGGGTTATTGCAGTGAGTCTTTGCCAGAGATGTATAGTGTGCCAGCAGCAGAATCCAGGTAGAAAGACTGTTGTCAGTTGGGGGCGGATTGGAAAAGCAGCAGGTCCTTTTACTAGATTACAGGCAGATTGTATAGAGCTGCCTCCTTGTAGTGGACTGAAATATGTGCTGGTTGTTGTTTGTCTGTTTTCTTGTTGGGTAAAAGCATATCCAACAAGAAGAAATGATAGTTTAACAGTTGCTAAATTACTTTTGAGAGAGATCATTCCTAGATTTGGATTTCCAGTATCTTTAGAAACGGATAGAGGTACTCATTTTAATAATGAAATAATCCGGATGATTTGCGCAGCATTACAAATTGAGCAAAAGTTGCATTGTGCCTATCGACCAGAAGCCTCAGGTGTGGTCGAGCAAATTAATGGCACTATTAAATCAAGACTGTCAAAAGTGTGTGCATCCACAGCACTGAAATGGCCAGATGCTTTACCCTTGGTATTAATGAGTCTGAGAAGCATTCCTGATAAAAAGACTGGATTATCCCCTCATGAAGTTATGATGGGGAGAGCAATGAGACAGCTGATTGTACCAGCAAATCAACTGATGAATATAACTGATGATTTGGTGCTTGATTATTGCAAAGGATTGGCTGATGTGGTGCGTTCTGTGTCTTATCAGGTTGGAGAAAGTGCAACCACAACACAGCAAGATCAAGCACATGATTTAAGTCCAGGGGAGTGGATCCTGGTGAAGAAACATGTGAGAAAGTCGAGTCTGGAGCCTAGGTGGCATGGCCCATACCAGGTAATACTGGTGACAACGACAGCAGTGAAGTGTGGAGGCTTGCCGAATTGGATACACGCAAGTTACAATAGACGAGGCCCAAGTCCACTTGAAAGACAAGAGGAAGAAGAGCAGAGACTGGCAGAGAGTCAAGAAGAGCCAGAAGCTGCAGAACGTGAAAACAGAGTCTGAAGCTACAGATTCTGAGAGTGTTGAACACGTGGATGATCGAGAACAAAGTTGAATAAAGTGGGCACCAGCTACTGGGTCTTGTGAGACTGCTGTTGAAAGTAATGATAGAGGAGTGTTAAATGAGAATCAAGAGCAAGTGCAACAGAGAAAAGAACTGAATAAAAGAACTTGAGAACTTGACACTGAAGTAGAGGGAACTGTGCAAGTTAAGAGAGCAAGAAAAGGTGATGTGTGGCCAAAAGGAGTGAAAAGACTGAAATACACCTTGAAAAAGAATATACCAGACACGATAGTTGAAGTACCAAACAAAACAGAACAAAGTGAGTCAGAAGAAGAATTAGTTTGAAAACAAAGAGAGAAGAGTTCCAAACAAGAAATACTCAGCTCCAGAATGGACATATGTAGTGTTGGAAGAAATTGAGCATACAGATCACAGCAAAGAAGACACTGGTACAAAACAGAGTGAAGCAAACGGTTTTGAACCACCCTAAGAGAACTGTGTAAACTAAAGGGAGCAGAAAATTAAAGAATTCACTCAGAGAAGAAAAGAGAACTAAAAGAAGAAATTGAATCAAAGGCTATGAAGAAGTTATAAAAAATTAAAGAAAAAGAGGGGGTGCAGAAAGAAGAAGGCTTGAAGTGTTTGGATACACTACTTAGATAGTTTCTATAGTTTTCTAGTTTTTCTAGTTTTCTTCTTTTCTTTTTGAATGAATATACATTTTTTCCTTAAAATGGCAAAAATAACAGAGACTGGATATCAAAATCGTAGGTTTAAACGTAGATGTATTAATGCTTGCTTATTTAGTATTTTATTACTAATGTTGGTGTGGTTAACACTAATGGTTATTGTGCCTGTGTTAATGGTAACTAACCATAAAAATAATACTAATGGTGGGACGAGTGAGAAAGTAGATTCTAAAAGTCTTAAAGAAATCTCACATACTAATATAGAAAAGATGGAAGGTGATTGCATTTACCATCAAGATAAATCAATTAATGACTTTGCATTAAATGTTTTTACTAAGTTGTTGTATGAGTATGTTGATACGATGGATGCGAGAGATTGTTATGTGTGCATGCAATTACCATTGTCTGTCTCAGAGGGGGTGACTTATCATCACCTACCTTTAACATATGGTGTGTCTTGTAGTGTACTCACGAGTCTATTTTATGAGAGAAGTAGCTTACAATATTACTATTAATATGGATTTAGTGTTTTCAGAAATTCCTATTAGAAAGAACATGAATAGAGTAAGTAGTGCTGAAAATGCAGAATATATGGGGGAATTTTTCCATCCAACAAAAACAATTGATACAGTATACGCTCATAGACATAACTTAACATGTAGACTGCGGTTTGAAGAAATAGAGGGCCATATTAGCAAGAAACTGCGATAAACATCGCAGAGCGCGCTTAGCGCGAAAATAATTATCGCCTGCTATCGCTGGTATATATCGCCACGCTAACGCTGTATTAGCAACAGTTAGCACCATGGCGATATATAATCCAGCGATAGCGGGAGAAATGGGCCAACATCGCTACAAAACCAGCGATGTTGCATGGGGGACGGGGGAAACCTTGCTGATACGACCCTGTGGTCGTATCAGCAGAATCCACCCCCCCATGTTAAGTATGCACAAGTCAGGTTTTGGGCAGGTGTTAAAAATCCAGCGATGACCCCGGTTAGCGCAACTTTCAACGTCGCTAACTGGGGCCAGGGCCTCATTGCTAATAGGCGATAGGCCTGTTTGCGGCTGTTTTCCTGGTCTTCTGGTCGGGAACGCCTACTTTGCATGTCATTAGCGATAAATATCGCTGACATGCAAAGTGGCACCCAACACGCTTCGCTTTAGCGGAAAGCTGTCGCTAACAACTGTTAGCGACAGCTTGCTGATAGGGCGATAATAATATCGCCGCTTTAGCGGCAAAAAGTGCTGCTAAAGCGGCGATATTGCCCTTGCTAATATGCCCCAGAATTCATTAACATGGTAGAGGATAGAAGGCAGGATTTCAAGAAAAAGGCTGCTGAGCAAAAGTCTCAAGTACCTCCATGGGCTTTCAGAGAAGGAGATTACAAAAAGGGTGAGACATACGCTGACATGACCCTGGACTGCCATCATAGAGGGAAGCTTTGCTTGCTTAGACTAAAACTGATTACAATAATTATTTCATTGGTTCTAGTGAGTGTGATCATACTTTCCTAATTACGGGAGGATGGGGAATAAAAGGAGGAACTGATCCTGTCTTTCCAGGAATCTATTATGTGTGTGGTAAGAATGCATACTATAGGTTGCCTGCACATTGGTATGGATGTTGCTATATTGGCATTGTATTTCCAAAGGTGTACCACTTGGATATAAATGACAGAATCAATGAAGTAAAGAATAGATTAACACGTAATAAGAGAGGAGCGAGTTTTTCAGAAATAGTGGGAGATATTTTTGGAGCATTGATACCTTCAGTTGGAGTCATATTAAACTCGCACAAAATTAGAGAATGGTCCACAGTGGTTGATCGTTTATCAACAGGTACTGCTGGTGGTTTCTTGATCATTGATACTGAAATGGTTGCGATTAGATCAATGGTTTTACAAAATCGACTTGCCCTTGATGTATTATTGGCCAAAGAGGGTGGAGTCTGTAATATGTTAAAGATTCAACAATGTTGTACTTATATACCTGACAAGAGTAGGAGTTTGGTGGGGTATATTAAGAACATTACGAATCTTCGAGAAGATTTGGCTGAACTAAAGGTTGATGGTGCTTGGGAGAAACTTAGTAAGAGTTTTTCCTCCATGGGTAATTGGTTTGCTACTTTTGGGAATAGTGTATTAGGAAGAATACTAACGTCTATCATTGCAGTGGCTACAGCAATACTAACGATTTTTCTGATTTATAAATGTAAATGCAGAAAGGAGACATCTGATGTAAAACGAAGAGCAAGAAAGAGAAAGAGAGAAGAGATAGAATTAGAGGACAAGAAAGAGAATTATTATGAAATAATGAAGGATTTAGATGGGATAATGATAAAGCGAGAGAGAACAACTGCTTTCTAAAAAGTGATAATTTGTATTGGTGGGTATTTTGGTGATGGCTCAAAACGCCAGCAAAGGGGGGATTGCTGGAGCAGGGTTTTCGCGAAATAAAACCTGTTCGAATTGAACCCTCAGTAACATTTACTAACTGTGTGTGGTGAAAAACTAATGTGGAAAAGAGCCTTACATGAGGGAAAATGCTACTGCGCAAGCGCGTACTAAAGCACTGAAGTAGGCTGCAAATGCTTTTGACAAACAAAAAATAAAAGACTAATGCTGCTTTTGGGCACATTAATAACGTTTGCTAGAAAAATAATATTAACATGGGTTGCACATGGATAGATGCAACATGGGGTGGATGCATAATGAAAAGCATTATAAGTGATTAATAATGCTTGTGTTTGTTTTTCATAGAAGCATGATTTTCTGTTCTGCAGGATAACACGGGGTTAATGAAAATAAATAAATTCTACAAAATAAAACTGAGCAAGACGATGGCAGTAGAAGACAAGTGTCCTTCGCCAGTCTTGTGTGCCTGCCAAGAGACAGCTGATAGAAATAAAATTTTCCTTGAGTGAAAGAACATTTACTCTTCGTGCGGCATGAACGGATAAATGTGGCACATAGTTTGCTACATGACTAGTATGGAGGAAACGAATGCTATGACAGAGGCTCAAATTTGTATTTCCTGGGGTGGAAGTAGATATGCAGAATAAATAAACAATAAGACATAGAGTGAGATGGACATGACGAGAGTGGTGTGACAGTACACCCCCTTCCTTAACCAATCATGTGTAAAGAAATCCTCTGTTCTGACACAAATGTGGGTTGGACCTTTGGGTTTTAGGGTATAATTGAGGTTCCTGGTGGGAGGGGTTTAGGAGTTTTGCGGGAGTTGGTTAGTTGGTGTCTTGCTTTCCTACCTGCGTGAGGAGAGGCTTTCTATGCTGTCTCCTATTCTTGAGCTGGCTGTTCCTGTCTGCTGATTCCTGACTTAAACTTTGCCTCTTCAATTCTTCTTGAGGGGCCTTACTGGTCTCATGGCCAGGGAGTAGATTTCCTATTCAATTGGGTTAGTATAGACAGAAAACTGAATTTGCATAATTAATTGCAAATGTATTTTGTCTCTGAACCTTTTGTCTCTTCGCCTTTCCACTCCTTTATGCATTGATAATTTGAGATGTATTTTATTCACTATTTCTCTGATATTGTTGCTCTGTGATGATCTATGATTTGTACTGTATTTTGGTATTGATGAGCATTTATTTCACATTATTTTAAATAAACATTATAAATATACAAATGTGTCTGTCTTTATTAGAGGTGTTTTTCTAGTTTATGATTATTCTAGAAACAAGTATTGGTTTGCCAAACCCTGTCAACTATATAAAGATCGCATCGCCACAATTGGTATAATAGAAATGAAGACACAAATTGGATTTTGGTAATTTTGGTAATTTGTTTGGAAATTCACTAATCTCAGCATAAAGGGGCTTGTGGGTAATGAAATTGGGCCTAGTTTGTGGGAAATTATTAGTCCCAGATCGCTGGATCAAGTGTAATTAGGTTGATGCTCAGAGGAGCTGTACGATTGTGCGCCGAGGGACTTCTCCCAATCTTGGAAGCAACGGTGTGAGCAAGGCCAGATAGGGCAGGCTGGGTTAGGTACCCCTTTTGGCCTATCCATTGCAAAGATAGTGCCCATAATGATGCATGTCGTGTCATCCTATTGAGCATATCCTGGCAACCTTTGGTGCTAATGAGTGTATTGGCATGTTGGAACCATGCATCATCCGATATACATTGACAATCTACTATCCACGGATCCAACATTCACCATCCATCCTTTCAAAACCCAGGCATTCGACAGTCCTCTGGACCCATACAATAACTCTTTCAGAACTGGACCCAAAACAGATGTGGTCCACACAACTGGAGATAATATGGTAGAGATGCCGTCAAGAACTGGAAACAACAGTCCAATGTAGGTGTCCCATACAAGACACAATACATCCAGATTTTGTTACCACTTGGCAGTGATGGCTACTAACGCTGGGAGCAATACTCAAGGTGAGACATTTAGAAATGAACACATTACTAGTGGCATGTACTCTGTGCACTTGTAATTTATTCTCACTTTTCTGCTGGATTTCTTACCTCTGCACCCCAAAAATCAATGTTCTCTTCTGGAGGTTTGTATTGTCGTTCACCTACTTTTAGATGATCCAATGTACACCTAAAGATGTTCGAGCCCAATGGAAGTTTGCACTGTTGCTGCCCTGTGCTGTACCTGTTCTCTACATATGTGGGGAGACAGATTGCACTGGTTTGCTTTGCTGTATGTGTCATAAAAATATGGATACATCTTTTCATTAAGGAAAACCCAAAACGACAATCTTTGTCTTTGTGTTTTGATACCCTAGCGATTGTTTTCTCTTCCTGTCTTAACTCATACCTAGGGTCACTGGAATTATGCAACAAGACAGGGCCAATTATGCGGCAGGGTTGAGTAAATTATTGAGCAAGAAAAGCCAAATTATGTGGCATAATGCGGCACATTTTAAAATAATATTACTTTATTATTTTGCCACTTTCAAATCTAAGAACACTGTATGGGCATTAGATGAACCTTATTAGTACCAGTTTAACACCCAAATTTAGCTTTAAGCAACAGAAAGGGGACCAGTCCAGTTCTGCAAAGGGACTTCCACTGCGTGGCAACACAAGTTGTATTTTTTTATTATCTTTTGTACCGTTTTAGCTAGAAACAAATAATTTTTGGGGGGTAAAATCTGCAGATTGTATGTGGCAGATGGTGCATTATGTGGCAAATGCAGCAAATCTTTTATATAAGAAAATCGCTGCAGCTGCACAATCGCATAATTCAAGTGGCCCTGCTCATACCCATATTTCCCTGGTGCAAAAATTCCAGTCTTCTGGTTGGCACAACAGCAGGGTTTCTAGCTGTCCCTTTAGTGACAGTGTTTTAAAAAAAAAATACTACTGTGGCATGGTCGAGAAAGATGGCTGGCAGGACGCATCCCCACAGAGTTCCTCGACGCCTGGCATAATCCTTCATCATCCTGCCATATCTACACCCTGACAGCACCAAATTAAAGCTGTAGTCGGTGCTACTCACCGCCTGTAACCTGTGCTGGTGTGAGTTGGCGATACCATCGCCAGTTCGGCGAGTTGTGGCAATGAAACAACTGTAACATCCGGCGGATGCAGAGGCTGTGTAGGAGGCTGGCATTGGTTCTGCAGCCAGATCAGACCCATGGGACAGCTCTCCTACTACTTCGATCCCCCTTGGAGGGCAGCACGTGGCTCAGAGATGCGCTCAGCAGGCGAAAGAGCTACATGGACAGGGGAGGCATGGAGCGGCTGCCGAGGCTGCGGTGACACGGTCTGAGGCCGGCCTGGTGAGCATGCCGCAGCTCGTGTGCTGCGGCTCCAGTGAGATCCCTGGAGCGGAGTGGGAGAGACTGCCCCCTTGGGGGTTCATTGTCGTGTGGAGGGCTGACAGTAAGGTTGGACTGGCCAGTGGGAGCACTCGACCTCCCCTCCCTCGCTCTCTGTGGGTGTGGGGCCCTCCGTGCTGGGTGCCTGGGGTGCACTGGAGTGCCTGCTACTCCCTGGTCTTCGTGCAGTGCAGAGGGGCCTGAGAGCTCCTGACTGGGTTTGGAGGTGCGGCTCATCGACGAAGAGAGCCCCTAGGGGAAGCTTGGAGCTCTGTGGTGCTTGCCCAGTGCCACCATGGTGTGCCCCCTCCCCCCTACTGGGGTTTTTTCATGAACTACTTCTCTTTGTCTGGCAGGTGCCCCGGAGTGCCCCGAAGACCCCAAATCTGTTGCCTTGAGGGAGATGTATTTGTGGCCCTGAGGGCACCTGATCCCTCCCGCTTGCTTTGGTTGCGGCCCATGAGACAGTGACTAAGTGCAGAGGCTGCCGACATGCCTACATAGCTCCTGTTGTCTCTGAGATGTGCAGGGACGGTGTTGGGTGCCCGGGAGACTGTTGGCCCATTTGTTGGTGAAAGGTTCCTGTGGGAGTACCCCAGAGAAGCACGTAAGGGGAGGAATAAACAGGCGGCCCCCCTCAGGGAAAAACTATGGAGCGGTATACAGTCGTGAGCCCCCTCCCACAGTGACAGGCGCGGCAGGCTGGTCAGGGCGTGTCTGCTGAGGAGCGCTCCTGTGCGGAGTTACTTGCAGCTATACAGGGGTCCTGAGTCGCTCTAGAGGGGAAAATAGAGTCAGTGGCACTAGAAGGTAATCTCCTACGTGCTGACCTCAGGAAAGTGTCAGACAAGGTTTGAGAAGTGGAGGGCTTTGAAGCTGAGCTGCTTTCCGACGTGGCCACACTGAAGAAGCAAATGGTCACCTCCAAATCCGAGATCCTCAAGGCACGGGTTGAAGACGCTGAGGGAAGGTCCCACCGCAATAATGCTTGCCTTGTTGAGTTTGCGGAACGGGCAGAGGGTAACTCCATGGAGTCATTTGTGGAGCGCTGGATACGGGATGTGATCAAATCTGCTGGACTGACTACATGTTTGCAATTGAAAGATCACATCGGGCGCTGGTGGTTCCTTGTAGACCGGTGGCTCTGCCACAAGCCATTATTGTACGTATCCTAAACTACAGGGACCTGGACTGTATACTTCAGGCTACCAGGGAAACAGATACTGCCCAGTTCGAGAATCATTGGATAGCTATCTATTCAGACAACGCCAAAAAGTTCCAGGGCTCTAGGAAGGGCTTCTTGGAGGTTAAGGCAAAGTTGCGGGCAATGGGTATCCGTTACATGCTCCTGTATTCCGTGTGGGTCCTCTCAGGGGCAAGTCCCATTTTTTTGATACCCTGGAGGATGTGTGGCACTGGCTTATGGGACAAAGTACCCAGGGATGGGATAGGATGTGGGCGGATGGGCACTGGGAGTGTTTTGGGGGCTCGTAGCCTCAACTGGAAGTCAAAGGCGTCTCTAGAGATGGACAACCCCTTACGGACTGATGAAGAGGACCCCTCTAGGATTGAAATCCAGGGAGATGGGACTATGGCTTTGGTGCCCCTGGATCGTGAATCAGCAGCTGGGGGTTCGGCGGAGGCCTCTGAGTCAGCGATGGAGTTGGGAGATGCTAAGGGCTCAACTTTCCCCCTCTCGATGAGCCTCTTAATATTACAGGGCGCCTTTGGCTTTCTTTTTTCTTTTGTCTCTCTGCACTTCTTTTGTGAGGGGGCGGTGGTGTGGAGTGTCTCCTGTTTTCAGATGTTGTGTATATTGCCTGAGTTTACCGTGTGATATTTGGATTTCCACTGTTGCTCACCATAGATTGACTGGATGGGTGTTTTATGGTTGATATGGCATTGTGTTATTTGTGGGGTGGGGGTGACTGCCCCCTCATTCGTGGTAGGATACAGTTTTGGGTTCAGGGTTTAGGCTGTGGGTCCTGGCAGCGAGGATAAACATGGATATACAGTACGTGTTGTCATTCTGTATGTTCATGGGGCGTTCTAAAGGTGTTATTGTTTGGAAATTCCGCAGCTAGTGGGATGTTAAGTTTTTACTGCAGTGCAATACAGTTATTTTCTGTCCAGGTTGCTACATGATGGTGGTGGATCGGGGTGGGAGGCGGGTTGAATCCCCAGAGGGTGAACACATACAACACTTTGGCTGAATGTACAAATATCGTGACATGGAAAGTGCGTGGCCTGAAGGACTACACTAAGGGATACGTGGCCCACTCTTTCCTGCGGATAGCCTGTCTTCAGGAGACCCACCTCATGGGGTAAGAAGTTCAAAAGCTGGGTAGCAAGTGGAGGGGAGAGTTGTTTTCAGCCACTTGCTCCACTTATTCATGAGAGTTTGCCCTCTAGATCGCACTTGGGGTCCCATTTAGGCAGACGTGTAATGAGGCAGATATAGAGCATCAGTACCTTCTGCTGCAGGGTACACTAGATGGGTGGCCAATCACACTCCTCAACACTTACGTACCCAACATCGATGATAAGCACTACTTCGATTGTATTCAGGATTTGCTGAAAGAAATCAGTGATATGGGTGGGTGATTATACCTTTATTTTGGATAGGAATGAGGACAGGTATCCCCCCAAACATGGAACTAAACCTCTGATGACCATGTCACTTGCAAGGGTTATGTGTAACCTAGGGCTCTCTGATAGCTGGCGAATACTACACCCAGGGAGGCATGAATACACCTGTTACTCATCTAGACACAACACTTATAGTCGATTGGACCACCTCTTTGTGGCTGGGGTAGACCCCTGGAGATTGCATGAGGTATCTCATCTTGGGAAGTATCGATCTGTTCATGCTCCTGTCCTGTTGCGCCTGTGATGGGGGGAACGCCCTGCATTGAGAGCGTAGAGGGCGCATGCCCACGACTTCCTGATGGATATTGTGTGCCAGCAGGCGCTGGCAACCTCGCTCACTGACTTTCTGTCGGTTAATTGGGGGAAGGCCTCCTCCAGGGCACTAGACTGGGTAGCTCTTAAAGAGGTTATGTGGGGGGCCTACATAGGCACCACGTGTAGGGTCTGGAAGCAATTGGAGTCTGACCTAGTGAACTAGGAGTGCCGCTTGACAGAGCTACACTAGAGGCTGGGGCAGAGGAACTCCGGCGGGAGGTTTACGTTTGTGGGACACCCTGGATACATTTATATTGCGCACATATCGTCAGCGCCTTCACAGGGAGGGGGACAAATCTGTAAGGATGCCAGCTTGGATATTCAGAAGGGCACAAGAGATCCCCCCTGTGCTCCATGTCTGCTCATCTGGCGGTGCCCTGTGACCAATCGTCAAGCCATTTTGGATGTTTTCGTAGGCCATTTCAAGCTGGTGTATCAGGCTGGTGGCATGGGCCCTGAGGGCACAATGGAGGATTTCCTGCACTTGATGGGATTGCCCACCCTCGCGCCGGACCTAGTACAGGAGCTGAAGAGGGAGATCACAGTGGAGGAATTGGGCCAGGTCATCAAGGCCCTCAACAGATCTAAGGTGCCTGGAGGGGATTGGCTCCCTATGGAATTCTATCAGGCCTATTTCATGGTACTTAAAGACAAACTACTAGAGGTATTGCAGGAGGCGCAGAGGAATGGAGTTCTTCTGGCCACCATGAGGGAGGGAATTGTCTGACTTATGCCAAAACCAGGTGGGGACGCTGCAGACCCTTCATCATATAGACCCCTTACTATACTTAATTTCGGATGTTAAGATTCTGTGTAAGCTGCTCGCGACCAGATTGGTGGGGGTGATCCGAGAGTTAGTACATGAGGATCAATGTGGCTTTATGCCGGCACGCAGCACAGCGTTTAATCTCTGCAGGCTTCCACACGTGCTCCACGAGACACTCAATGATAATTGGGAGGTGGCCCTGGTCTCCCTCGATCGAGAAAAAGCTTTAGATACAGTTGAGTGGGCTTACTTACAGGCAGTGGTGGCTGGTATGGGCTCTGGGCCTGTGTTATGTAGCTGAGTGTGACTCCTGTACACTGGCTGTATGGTCCGTGTTCGAGTCAGGAGTGATCTCTCGGAGCCATGGGAGATGGGGCAGGGGACTAGACAGGGTTGCCGCCTGTCACCCCTACTCTTCACACTCGTGGTTGAACCCCTGGCCTTGTTGCTAATTCAGGAGTTGTTGCAGTGAGGGACTCCAGTAGGGGGCTCCCTGCATGTCGTCTCATTATATGCGGATGACGCATTGATCTATGTCCACAACCCAGACCGCTCCCTGCCGATTTTAATGGGCTTACTCACTACCTTCAGACATGTGTTTGGGCTCCAGGTGAATGTCCATAAGTCACTGGTGTTTCCACTAGGGAACTTGATCGAGGTGCCAGCGGCTCGATTACCGGTGTTGGGCCTCTGATGGGAAACTGAAGGTTTCCGATACCTAGGCATAAGAGTTGCCCATTCTGAAGCTGTTTTTCTGCGCCTAAATGTTTTTACTTTAGGGAAGAGGTGTGGCGCCGAGGCCAGGGTGACTGACGCTGGAATCTGGGGCTCACGGTTCGATCCCCGGCACCTGCGGCAAGTCAGCCCAGCACCATGTGACTCTGGGCAATAGCTTGCTTAATCTTCCCGACGGCCCCCAGTGCCGGGATGCCTTCGGGTAGCTGTTCGCACTTTACAAATACTGGATTTACAATGCCTGAAGGTCTCGATAGCTTTCTGACCCAGACTTCCCCTGTCAGTAATTGGCAGAGCTGTAAAGGCAAAAATGGTCTTCCTGCCTCAGTGTCTCTACTTGATTAAAAATGTGTTGTTCCTGCTTCAGCCAGAATTCTTCCGGCAATTAGACAGCTTACTCATCTTGCTTGTGTGGGCGGATAGAAGGAGCAGAGTTGCGCTGTCAGTCCTTAAACTGACTAATAGGATGGGGGACTGGCCCTCCCGGATTTACAGACCTATTATTATGCCCCCACACTGCAACATGCGGTGAAGGGGTTGACCGACTTCGACAACTGGGAGAAGAGATTGTAAGCAGACATGTTAGGGGGGATACTCCGGTGCGGCTATTGATGAGGGGGACATTCTGACCACCCAGTTCCTACTTGGTATGACAGACAGCGATGGTGTGCAAAGCTGTGGTCACGAAGGTGCTACGCAGAACCCCCTTAAACAGAGAACTCAGTCTGTGGGACCTGGACCCATTTCGTGCAATCGACAGGGATATGTCCATGCATCAATGGAGGTTGGGGTGATGCGTGGTGGCATGTGACCTGTACCCGGGGGAGGTTTTCCTCACTTTTCAGAAGGCGCAGGAGGCATTTGCAGTGGGCCTGGGGCACTTCCTTTACTATGACAAAATTGAGAATACAGCGAGAGAAGTGTGGGCTGGGTTTCCCGCGGTGCCACAACCATCACAGGTGCTTGGTGGGATGCTCCATTGAGGGGACGGGCGGTATCTCATGACCAGGTTTTATGGTGCGCAATATAGATGGACATGGAGAGCACAGAGCACGAGAGGTTTGAGTGGGGAATTGGGGGAGCCTATTACAGATGCAGACTGGTCCAGTGCATGCGAGCACGATGAGGCAGGTGTCTTGTAAACACAGGTTTAAATTACTGCATTTTAATTTCCTGCACCACACTTATGTGACCCCAAAGCAGTTGAACAGGATAGACCCCCCTGATAGGAGGTAGCTGTGCATGATGTGAGAGCTAGGGTCCTCTTTTCTAAACTTAGCCTGGAAGTGCACTGGGATTCAGAATTTCTGGAGCGCCATGGTACCAGCCATAGTGAGAGCAACTGGCTTGGAGGTCCCCCTCACCCTGCTGGCTTGCCTCTTGGGAGTGGTGGCGAAACCGAAGGACCGCAAGATCCCTTCGAAGCTTTCCCTGCTAGCATTGCTTTTAGTGAAACGAAGAATAGCCGATGGATGGGACACAGGTAGCCGCAGTTAAATTAATGTCTTAGGGACCTCTGTGGATGGGGATGCGGCAGAGGAGGCCCATATATGCCTTACCTGTACCGATGAGAAAGCCAAAGATGAAACCATGACCTGGGCGTTGGTGCTGAATAACTTCAATGAGGATGGTGACACTTGTACGGGGAAGGGTTCAGACACTGAGGAGTGATATGCCACTTTAGATTTTCATGCCATGTACAGAACATATCGGCCAAGTGTGATAATTTATACCCTTCTGTTTTCACCGAGTACTTGGGTAATGTCTTGGACTCATCATTCTGTTATGCTAAATGTACGTTTTTATGACTCCTAAAGCCTGCACTTCATTGTATTGCCCTGATGATTATGGTGTGGGCTGAATGCAAGGGAGCAATAACCCTGTTGAACTGTACTCTGTATTTTTGCACTGCTTTTTTCTTTGTTATGTTATGTTTTATGAGAAACTCAATAAAGCAACATTTACAAAAAAAATACTGCACTACCAAAGACGAGCTGAATAAACAGGAATCCAGTAGATCAAACGCAAATAACAAGTGACACCATAATATCCAATCACACACAGATACAAATCAAAGAAACAAAGTAATTTCAAGATGAAAATGGATTGTAATGGAATTTTCTCCATAATGGTAATTAGGTTGACTAATAACACCTTTCATGCCTAGAATAATTTAATTTATGTCATGGTTTCTGTGATTATTTACAAGATAATGATGACACTTCAAGGTATGCGCAATACAAAAAGCATGTGGATCTTGAAATGAATTATCTAATTCTGAAATAGAAATAAATATCACATGCATGCCATCAAGAATGGACTTGATGCTATTAATACATGATTTGCTTACTGCTCACCCGAGTGGCTCATTTGCCAAAAAAAACACGCGCGTTCAGTTTTTGTTTATGCGTTTTTTCTTGTAATTGAAAATGCTATCCTCTACATAACTTTGGATTAATTACACAACCAACACTTTGCTCGTTGTTAAATACACTGGTCCCTCTCATTTCAGCAGTTGTAGATTTAGAGCCTTATTACAAGTATGGTGGTCCATAGGACCGCCGTAATCACGGTGACTGACTGACCACCGCCACAGTATTACGAGTGTGGCGTTAGGACCGCCACAGGACCGCTGCGTCCACCGGGGATCCAGGATCCCACAGCAGTCACAGAGCTGCAATATGCTGGTGGTGCCGCTGCAGCACCGCCGAGCATATCATGAGTTGGCTTTCCACCGCCCCTTTCATGGTGGTGAGCCCGTCATGAAAAGGGTGGCAGAGAGGCAACTAAGGGGGCCCAAACCGGGCCTACTGCTGCTCCTGGGGGTGCATGCAGGGGGACACTTGTTGGGCACCCCTGGATTTTCACCCACAGTTCCTGCACGGTGTGGCATGCATGCCACACCATGCAGGAAAGTGCAGGCGGCGCTCTCACAGCGGCGGCCTGCATGTTAGGCTCTCCCATAAGTCTAACAGCCCACCACCGTCAGACCGCCGCTGCACCGCCCACCCGCCCGCCATGGTGGGCGGGTGCACCAAGGCCTTGGCGGTCCTCCAGCGGACAGCGCAGTGGCAGCGCCACTGGAGGAACACCAAAGTTGTAATTAGGTCCTAAGTTGTCTATTCAGTGTATATTCATCTAACAGATAAACAGGACAGTTGGTCTGGATTGGAATATTAGCCCTAGTGACAAGAAAGAGAGCAAAACGACCCAGCAAGAAATACATTTTACTCAAGGGTGCATGTATCGAAACTAAGGTAATCAAAACAACGAGTCAGTACATCAGACAAACAGACCTATAGGGCAAGTCATGGAACTGTTCATAGACCCGTAGGTAGTGACTAGTCACACAGAGACCAAAACCTGAGGCAACCACACCCTGCTCTCTACCATGCACAATGTCTTAGGAGGAAATTCTCCCACATATATGTACTGGATATAGAGTGAAGCTCTGATGACTCCTTCAATATGACAGAACTCACAAAATGTCTGGTACAGTGCCTGGAACCAAATTGAAAACTATTGCAAGAAATGGAAAAAGTGTGGAAGAGCAGAGAGACATTTTAAGGTATGGGCAAAATGGGCAATTGCCCAAGCTCCAACCTTCCAAGGGACCCCCTGGGAAAGTGAACTTTTTTTATAACTCACCTCTAGATATCTCTGACTTGCTCTCTATTTGTGTAGTGTTATGTTAAGGATTTTTGGAGCCAATAGAAAGACACATTTCAACTGTTTTTGTTTGACCGCATTTCTGAAAGTTTGATTTTATCATACCAGCTTGAACTAGTAGGAAAATGGGTAAAAAAAAGTCAAAGTTGCTCCGAACAGGGGCCCCAATTTATGTGTCACTCAGGGCTCCAAATATTCTTTAGATGATAAAGGAATGATAAGTCCAGTGGATTCTGATGTCAAAAAGTGAAATAATTTCAGTGGTAACATAAAATAGGTAACAACACTCGCGGGCACAGGGATACAAAACACATTAAACAGTAACTGATGTGTATGGGTCACACACTCACACACAGATGTCCATGTTGTGACCCAGTTACAATGGGAAATATGTGTCTTAGGTATGTACTGCAATCAGCAAAGGTAATCTGTTTATGCACAGAATCAGAAAATGGATATTGCATTAACAAATCACTATAGACAACAACTAGATGCTCTGAAAGGGAATGTCAACGATTATCACATCATGACTCCTCATTGGAGATTTATCTACAATCTTCTTCTCCCACTATCACACAATAAGGACTCACGTTCAGTTATTATAATTCCCACTTTTCCCCCCTTACACTCACTTCTCCCCCCTTACACTCACTTCTCTGCTCTGTGTCCTCCTCGCTGCAGGATGTGCCATCAAACATGTTAACATTCAGGATCCTGTCATCAACTAATTCCCTTCAATTGTTATCTCTCTGTAAAGAATACTTTTCTGAATTAATGCATCTCTGCTATTGTCCTTAAAGGGTACGATAGCAACTTTAAGAACAGAGTCTACTAATGGTGGATCGCAAGCCCCAATTAATCAATCCAACATCACTTCCAAAAAAACAGAAGACCTGCCTTGCAAGACCTAATTAACCATGAAGTGCATCACTTGTACAATCATTTACCACTCTCCAAAACACTGGTCAAATCGTTTTCCACTGATTTCCTAGATTTGGCACCATTTTTGAGTGTCATATCTGACGGTCTTTATTCTCGTTGATCTTTTAAAAGTGGATGAAACCTCTTAATTGAAGATGTTCAACGAATAACACAGGATATAGAAAACCTGACCAAACCACAACTGGTTAAATTCCTGACATAAAAAGATGGCCAAAACCAGGATTTAATATTCTAGTAAGCACCAGATCTCTTCATTATCAGGTATCAGCCACTGTGTTGGTCCATTCATTATTGTAGGAAGAATGCAATGTTAATTGGAAGTGAAATCCCACCTAAAACAGAACCAACTACTAACCATGAAAGTGGAGAGAGGGTGTGGCCTAATGGCCAGAGCTACTGACTTCGGAGCTGGGGAACAAGGTTTGAGTCTCGGTGTCGGCTGTGATTCTGGGCAAATCACTTAATCTCCCTGTGCCTACCATAAATTAATGTGTTCTTAACTGGTGCTCATGAAAAGCGCCTGTGTTGATGCTTAAGTGCCCCGGTGCTGAGCACCAGCTCAAATTAAGCACTGGATATAATATATATATAGCTCAAATATATCATGCCACAAATGTAGCATACCAATCAAATGTTTCCCCGAACAAGCATACATAAAAAACAGGAGGGCTTTTAAAAAAGATGGGATAAGGCACACCTTGTTATGTTGTACCCATGGTCATGGCTACAAAATGGCAGTATTCAGAGCAGACCAGGCTGTTTTTTTTTAAACATTGCACCTCCAAAGTCATCATCAAAAGATTATCTCAAAGTTTATGAGGAAATGAACACAGAAACCTCTGAGACATCATAGCTAACACCATCACAATGAGAATACAATGACCGGACTTCTTGACTGACAACATTGTTTTGTCTGGTGGCAATGCATCATAAGGGGCTGAACATTTCAAAGAAACACTCACAGAAAATAGATAACTTATCATGAGTATCAGAGTTCACCATCGCCAAGATCATTTACCACTTAACCCATAATAAACATTAAGAAAAAACTGATTATTTCCATCCACCAGAAACTGAACTGTGCCTTGATCCTCCTAAACCATGACTTCCTGTAGAGTTGACTAGAGAATTCTTGAAGAATCTAATGCACAACTGACCAGTAGATCATTCCATTTCTAAAAGACCAATTCTCACAGATGAAGCTAGTTCTCTTAAGATCCACCAAAGTAGCTTCAGGTATGATTGAACAATCTTCCTCATCTCTGCTCATTTTCAACATTTGCCTGGTACCTCTTAAAACATACCTCGGCAGCAACAATATTCATTTATTTATTTTCAGAATTTCGAAAACGAGCAAATAGCCAAACAAGACTATCCTAGATCCTAGAGCTGGGAACTTGCTTGCTAAAATAGCACATTTTGGAGGATTTCCTGAATATCAAAGGGTTAGCCTCGCAGCTAGTGAGAGTTATTTCCAGGTAGTGACAGTCTGTTAAGAGAATTGATAGCCTCATTACTGTACTATCTTAGATTTGAGGAATATTCAAGAGAAAAGCGGAAGCAGAGCACAAGTTGCATCTAGGGTGGTAGAAAGAAAGGAGAATGCTGATTTATTTTGGTCCTTGTTGGTAAAGATCTTTGTGACAAATGCACAATGTCTTCAATATCACCCATTTGGATATAGGTAGCTAGTGTGGCTGAGACAGTTGGTGTGCAGCTGAAGTTCTGCAAGGGAGGTCCAGAAGCAAGTGGGCAGCTTTATTCTGCACTACTTGCAAACAAAGGATCAAATAGTGAAAGATAAAGTAGAGAGCATTGCTATTGTCAAGACAGGATCCAACTAAGGCTTGAAATAGTGCAAAATGATATTTAGGAAGCATAAATCAAACAATTTGTTATTAAACATTTAAGACAATTTACACAATGGGTAGCCTCTTTAGGATTTTGGTGAGCATATTAATGATCTTTGTGAAATATAGTACGCAGGTTCCAAACACTGGTCTCAAGCATTGGACAACATCCTACGCCAGTCAGCCATCAATCAGATAAGAGGAGGTTCACTTAGTGCTTGTCATTTGCCCTTCTAGCCAAATTAATAAGGCAGTTACAGAAGTTACCTCTTGCAGCCACCGTTTCCTCATCTAGGTGAAGGATTCAATGAGTTTCGTCAACATAGCACATGAAAAAGAGCATGAGGATCTGATGAGTCTAGCAAGAAGGGAAACATACAGGCTGAATATGTTGGGTCTCAGAAATGAATCCTGCAGACCCCACAAGATAGAGCATTAAGGGAAGAGGAAAAATTGTCTCAGGTCATTATTTGAGGTCTGTCTTGTAGAAAAGAACAGAGAAACCCAGGGGTCTTAACTCTTATAGTGGCCTTGTGCAGATGCAAAATAAGAATGGCATGAGATATGGTGTCAAGTGCAGCAGAGAAGTATAAGAGGATTAGGGCTACCATCCCAACTTGGTCCAGGATCATATGAAACTCATTCTCTAGGGCCACGTCTGTATCTTAAATAGTCATAATTCCTGCTTGAGCTAAAACCAGATGAGTGTTGCCTCTGACGAAATTGGCTAGAAGGAGCAGACAGATGAAACTGTGATCCACATCAGGATTCATAAGGATTATGGTCTTGTCACATTGTTACTGACTGCCTCTTCAAAGTTCAAATTTGAATGGCTTCCAATTGGGTTTGCCTCAATCATACACCAACCTTGACTCATTTCTGTTGGAAAAACTATTTCATGTGCTATTCATAATTCTCTAAATTCCAGAGTTTGTGATACATCAACTCGGCCACAAAGTATATCCTCAAAAATATAAAAGCAGGTGGGTGAAGGTACTTGCCCTTAAATGTTTTATTTACTGTCAACTGCATCTTTTCTCACAATCAAAATGCAATCTCAATATCACTTTTGATTAACTGTGCTATCTTTCATCGATAGAGTGATAAAGGTTATGTCTTCATCCCAATATTCCATCCAGGGTATTTCTAGTTTAGCTATAATTACCCCCATAGATGCATTATTGTAAGACATGACTATTTTGACTGTATTTCATTCTCTGAATTGTATATGCGTTGTGTGTTTTAGTGGGGTGCGTGGAAGATCTCAGTGGGATTGACTAGGATAGAACATTTTTAAATTCATCTTCTTCTGGTGCGGCTTAACCACACAACTGCCAGGGCTCATGAGAGATGCTAGGACCTCATTGCAATGAAACTTGTCTTTGACTACAAAATAATATTTCTCTACTACCATTAGACCAATAATTTTGCAATACAAGCCATGAAGGGTCTGATCACAGCTGGATTTTCATCATGTCCATGTAAGATAGATTACATACAAGAACCAAATTCACAAAGCCATTTATACTTGCAAATCAGGTTTAAGTGCAATTGTCAGCATTTACAGCTGCCAGGCATTAAAAAATGGTGACATGGCAGCTACAAATCCATTAACCACTGTGTAATTATCTGCCCATGAATGCATTGAACTCCGTAGTTGGAAACTACACAAATGGGGGAAGAGTATGAGGTGAAAGCAATGTTTTCCTCACAAGAATGTGAATGTCTGACAAGTTTGTTGGACGTCACGAACTCCAATGTGAATGCCTGACAAGTTTGTTGGATGTCACGAACTCCAGTCTGTCATTTCCCCATCCTGAAAGTGGTTGAAGATTTATTACAGCAAAGGGCTGGAACAACTCCCCCATTTATGATTTGAGAAGCAGCTGAATCGCTCCCAGATTTGTACGGGAAGGTTTTTACAACTTGAAATATGCGTCACTGTGGAGGAAAAAATAAAGAAAAACATGTATTTTCACATTGGACTGCCTTTCAGGACGGTAACATAGTAGTCAATGTACAATTTAACACTGGCCAAACAGAAGCCTTTTGAAAATCAATCACATGACTCACTTAGTAGTATCAGTGGCGGCTCATCCGCTAAGGCGGATGAGCGTCACCCACTGCTGGTTGGGCAGTGGAAAATAAAAATAAAATGATAATAACAAGAAGATATTATTTTATTTTTCTTTGCAACTCCAGCCAGGTCGGGTGGGGCGGGGCTGGGATCCCCACTGTCAGAGGGAGCAGGAGTGGTTTGCACTCCCTCCCTAAGTGCGCATGAAGGCTTGGCCAGACGTCTGGGGCCGGCCAAACAGTCATGCGCACTTGGCATGCTCTCTATTGGGCTGTGTGCACAGCCCAGTGGAGAACATGCTAAGCCTCCCAGGTACTGCCTGAGCGCCCAAACAGTCGGCTCAGACCAATCACGACGCTGGGTGAGTCTGGGAGCCTGGGTACTTCCGGTGCAGCAGAGAAGAAAACAGAGGAGAGACGTGCAGAGGCGGCGATGAAGAAGGTAAGTTTATTTTTTATTTTTCCATCCCCCCCGCAACCCCTGTTCCAAGGCAGCCGCAACTGAGTAGTATGCTTGAAATGTTGAGACTAGCACAGCTTTCCATGTACTACATCTAAGGTTTTAGAATAAGGGAAGACAATCACATTATGGTGGGCTTCTGCACTGAAACAATGAAAGTAAAAGCGGAAGTCCATCAGGAAAATAATAATTTGATAATGACCTGACTGCTGTAATATGTTGCAAGCATCATGTTGTATGCTAATTTTGTATTGAACTAGTCAATTCCAAGACTGAAAACCACTGCATCTCTAGTGTTTTTTATTTCGTTAGTGGTATTTATGTAACCTGAACTTAGGACCAGAAGCACTATAAGACTGGTGGCAAAAAGTAGTGGCATATCACATACTGACTTTTTATGACCAGCCTTCAATTTTGAGATACAGCCTATGTACTAATAGGTTGCATTGCAAAATCTCTAGTGGCAGGCGATTTCAGCATAGCCTGCTTAATGAATATTATTTATTTATTTATTTATTTTATTTGCAGAGTTTTATATAGCGCTGGCTAGACCCGGAGGTATCAGAGCACTTTACATGAGAACAGTTGTACAGAATTACATCAGTTACCAGAAGTTAAATAACACAACTACGTGTCACTTGGAGCATAGAAGGTGAGTGGGGGAGGGGGAAAGAGACAGGAAGCTGGAAAGACGGACAAAGACAGGCATACCGACGATGGAAGAAAGGACATCAAGGGACTCTCAAAGTCAAAAGTCCAAGCGCCCATAGTCCGTTGTGGGTCACGGAATCTCATCAACCGGGGCCAGACTCGCTCTCTGTGCCCGAGCACCATAGGTAGTGGAAGGGGCCCAAAGGAAGTGGGGAAGAGGGAGTCTCGCTGTGGTCATCCTTATCGGAAGGGGGGTAGGTGTCCCGGAGGTGTAGAGCTAGAAGCTGGCAGACGGTCCGAGTCAGGCCAACCGGCAATGAAGAAGGTAAATACATCTGTGGAACCTCCAGAAGTCCAAGTCAACGAGCCCACCTGCCAGTTGGGGTCACGGATTCCACAGCATCCGGGGCCAGGCTCACTCTCCGCGCCGGAGCACCTTGGCTGTAGAGAGGGTCAGAAGGAAGGGGAGAGAAGGATATATCTCAGTCACCCACCTTGCCGAAAGGGGGTAGGCGTCCCGGAGGGCTCGACCTGATGAAAGAGACAGGCTGGCGACACAAGAAGTAGTCTGGCTGTAAGCGGCGACCTTAGCAACCAGTTGAAGCCATCAAGAGGGAGGTCCCATAATACCTCCGGCACAAAATGGAGGAAATGCTGATCAAACAAAATCCCAAGCAAAAAATCGGGGCAACCTCTGGGAGCTGGACTGGAGTGGGGGAGGCAGCCACAGGGTAGTGAGGGAGTGAGGCAGGAAATTGCCGCTCTCACTCGTTTCGTCAGGGCATTCACTCGGGGACAACAGGGGCAGCAGCGTCTCGGTCTTCCCCCGCTGCTTTGACCGGGGAAAGTGACTCGGGCGCTAGGCAGCAGCCCCAGAAGGGGGAGGCAGCCAGAGGGCGGAAAAGCAGGGAAGCGCCGCACTCACGCGGATCGAGGAAAGAACGTTCGGGGACACAGGGTTAGCAGCGTCGCAGTATTCACTTACTGATAAGTCAGAGGAAAAGCGATTAGGGCATCCAAGCAGCGGCCTTGGAAGGCGTGGGAAAGGGGAAGACGAAGAAGGAATTGCCGAGCAACTGTGGCCATGCCCGGAAGGTAGGTGACGGCCGGAGGGGTGATCCCCAGCCCATCTCCTCACAGCTGCATAGGCAGCTCAACCGTGCATCGGCCATGATTGCTTGAGCTCCATCGGCGGCAGGTCGATATTTGTGCCACCCTTTGACTGGCTACAAAAACAGGGATGCTGGCCTGCTAGAGACAGCTGACCACCAGCCCTGTGTTTTTGCATTCCCAAATAGTAAAGGTTTTTTTAATTTAGGAATGTATCAATTTTTATTGAAACAGTAAAATGAAAAAATATACAAATCTTCTGCCTACAACCAACCGTCAATGGCCAGCGGAGAAAACACACAAAACGGAGGAGGGGGGGGGGTACAATAAAGAGGGACAATAACCAACAATATACAATAAGAATTTAAAGAAACAAAATACCCATCCCTACCAAGCCCGCCTGTACTGTATTGAGGTCAATGTAGTCCCAATTCCACCCTGGCATTATTTAAGCGCCAGGCTTCGTGCCCGCTGTCAAGCGCAAGATGCGTAAATATCTCGGGCAAGTGAGTTCTCGAAATGTATTAGACAGGTATTTGAGGCAAGGACCCCAAGTCTTCTCAAATTTGGGGAGTGTATAATCCACAACCGCAGTTAATTTCTCCATACCTAATAGGTCCCAGAGCTTGTGCAACCAGTGCGTGGGTATGGTATCAGTTCCCCCGGGGGAAAGCAAAACTTGCTCCGCTGCACACAACGCTAAGGTGATAGCCCTCCCCCTAAGTGAGCGGAGGGGGTATGTCAAAGCATTGGGAAGGCCCGAAAGGACGTAGCTAGGGAAACAAGTAAACTCAGTCTCAAATATCTGGTCTATAGCTGCCAATATCTCCTCCCAATAGCGATGCAGCTTGGGGCAGTGCCATAAGAGGTGTGTTAGTGTACCCGTGCTGTCACAGTGACGCCAGCATTTGTCACTGCAGCCTTGTTTCCACCTGGACAGGCGAGCGGGTGTATAATACCAGTAATGTGCCAATTTAAGGAGAGTCTCCTTCCCCGCGGCACTACGCGCAGAGGTGCGAGCACGCTGTAGGATGTTTGTCCATTCCTTATCTGTAAAGGTGCGCTCACATTCCATTTCCCATCTAGATCTCGCTGGGGATAGTAGGGGGGCGACTGAGGTGTTCAAAAAGGAGTAAATGTCAGAGAGTAGACGCCGATCCTCACTTCGCGTGAGGAGCCAGCGCTCAAATTGCGTTAGGGGTCTGCTAGTGTGGGGTTGCATATCTGGTTGAGTCACCCAGTGGTGAACAGCTGCATATCACCATCTCTCCCATTCCGGGAGGCCATAATCTTTCTAAACCCCCGAGAAGTCTTGCAGTCCCCGTTCGTCGAAGAGGTCACCTATTCGTGTAGAGTTGGCATCTTGCCACCGGGAGAAGGCTGTACCGCTCATGGTGGGGGGAGAATCCGCATTTCCTATAATCGGAGTGAGTGGAGATATCGGGGAGGAAAGGCCCTTAGAAACGCTCAGTTTATCCCATGCTCCCATTGTAGCCCGGACCACTGGGGAAATATACACTCCCCCTGGGCGATTCTTAAGCGGCAACCAAGGCACTTTCCAGATCTGGATGCCAGCCACTGCCTGATCTAGGAAAACCAATGTTTTTCTGTAAGTGGGCGTAACCACTCCACTAGAAACCTCAACTGAGCTGCCTGGTAATAGCGTACCGAGTGAGGGATCCCCAAGCCTCCCTTAGCTACCGGAAGATAGGCCCTCTCTCTGGTCATCCTGGCTCTTGTACCGTCCCATATAAAGGACTCCAACGCCAGCTGCAATTTCCTAATCACTACAGGGGGGCTGCAGCATTATTGCTTGCATTAAAAACTGAATTTTGGGCAAAAAAGTCATTTTGGATGCCGCAATTCGTCCCAACCATGAGATGGGACCTCCATGCCATGATTGTATGAGAGAGCATACCGTAGCCAGCAGGGCGGTGTAGTTGTGCGACACCACCCTGTCAGTAGTGGAGAATAGCTGAATACCCAGGTAAGAGATGCCCTGTGTATCCCAGGAGAAGGGAAAGGTGTCTGTCAAATAAGTCTGTTCTTCTATCGGGATAGTGATGCCAAGGGCCATCTTAAATCCAGAAGCTTCCCCGAACTCTGCCAGTTCCTGAAGAAGCGGGGGCAATGATTGATGAGGCTTAGTGATTGTAAGCAAAACGTCAGCTGCATATAATGCTATTTTATGCACCTGACCACCCATTCGCACCCCCTCCACTAGAGGGTGCCCTCGTATTCGCTCTGCCAATGGCTCCATATAGAGCGCGAATAGGAGAGGGGAGAGGGGGCACCCCTCGAAATCAGAAACACTGGGGAAATAGCATTGCTAACTCGCATAAGAGCCTTAGGGTCAGCATAGCTGGCCCATGTCCACTTGCAGAACCGGGGACCCAAGTCCACCGCCGCTAGCACCTCACGCAAAAAGGGCCAATGCACCCAGTCAAATGCTTTCTCGGCGTCGATAGATAGGAGTAGAGTGGGCGTCTGTGACCGGTTGGTTTTATCGACGAGGTGAAGTATTCGCTTGGTATTGTCCCCACATGTGCGTCCCGAAATGAAACCCGACTGGTCTGGATCAATCAGGCCGGGCATACACTTCCCCAGACTAGTGGCCAAGATACCTGTAAACAGTTTAGCGACTACAGTAAGGAGGGATATGGGGCGGTATGAGGCGCATTGTTTCAGATCTTTACCGGGTTTCGTTTTCATGCTCTCTGTCAGAGTGCCTGTAGAGCTGAAAGAGTTGTAAAGCCGCACCAACACCGGGGACAGTTGCTCTGCAAATACTTTGTAAAAGGCAGCAGTATTCCCATCCTGACCCGGGGCCTTGTCCATCTGAAGTCTCCCGATCGCGTCAAGGACCTCATGCACTGTGATGTCTGATTCTAGGGGTGCAGCTACTTGTTCCGTCAGTTTAGTCAGGGGGGCCCGTTCTATATAGGTGGTGTGGTTCATGTGCTGCTGTGGGTAGGCTTCATAGAGATGTGCATAAAAGTGACCGAACGCTGCTGCAATGTCAGCATCCTTCGTCAGAATATTCAGGGAGTGGTCCGTCAGGGCCTGTACGCGGTGAGCCTGCTTCTGTGTGCGTAATCTATGTGCTAGCAATTTACCTGCTTTGTTCCCCCTGCGTAATATCTCTGCCGTGTGTGGAGTAAAGCATACTCTGCTGCATTCGTATCTAAGGCTGGGAGTTGTTTCCTAGTGATGGTCAATTGTCGCCTTATCTTATGCTTCCCTTTTTGCCTGTGGGTTTCCTCCAGTGCTGCCACCGCCCCCTCCAACATCGCGTGCTTGGTCCTGCGCTCTTTGTTACGCCTTGTGGCTATTGCTATATAGGTTCCCCGCACCACTGCCTTGAGCGCATCCCATAGCGTCGAACTCAATACCTGGGATGAGTCATTGATAGTGAGATAATCCTGTATTACTCCCCGGACCTCCTCGACGTCTGGGCTGCTTGAAAGCAGCTTAGGATAGAGTCTCCAAGTTTTAGAATGTTGATCGGTGTGCGATAGGCACAACACCAAAGAGATAGGGGAATTATTAGAAAGTGAGACAACCTCAATGTCTGGTTTTGTTACTGACCGCAACAAGGAGGTGGAGACCAAAAAAAAAAAAATTCTGGCATAAGACTGGTGCGCTGCGGAGAAATGTGTATATGATTTCGAAGTGGGGTGTTGAGCTCTCCAAACATCAACCAGCCCCGCATCCGAGAGCCATTGAAGGCCTTGTGGTGTGAGTGCTTCTGTTTGATTTACCCGGCAGGGGTGTCTAGCCAGTGAAGTGTCCCGAACCATATTAAATATTCAAGTCCCCCCCAATCAAAACATGGGCATCAGGCGTAGTGATAATGGACCCAATTGCTTTGCGAATGAAGCCTGGGAGCCAGCTCGGTGTGAGGAGGACTCTTGTTCTATGTCTAGACCCAATATGTCTGCCGCTTCAGGAGGGGTGCGGACCGTGTGCGTCTGCCCATTCCAATTAAAAATCAGCCGGAAGGGATGTCCCCATTTGTATCATACACCCCTGTCTCACTGGAAATCCGTGACGGGTTTCATAGATTCATAGAGCGCCTCCCGCTGCAGGGTGAAGATGGATAAGTCCTGTAATAGCCGGACTTTGTTCCCCTCAAAGGAGATGTATGATTGGTCACGCGTCATGGACATTATGAGTTCTTTTTGTCTATAGTCATGGAAGCATGTGAGAATGTCCTGTGGAGTACCAGGTGCCGAAGATGGGCGGCCAGCCCTATGCGTGCGAACCAATGGGAGGTCTTTCCCTTCCAGCTCCGGGACAATGTGGCGGAACAATCACAGGACATAATCCTCCAGGCGGCCGGCATCTGCCTGGAATGGAATGCCGTTTATGTGGATGTTAGATCTACGAGATCTTCCAAGTGGTAATTGAGATCCGCATTGCGGTCCTTGAGCTCTAAATGGTCCCTTCGGTATTCCTCCAGCTCCTCTTCTTAAGCATCCCCGACCACTCCACTGAATCCACTCTTTGTTCTAGCTCACTCATGTCATGGTGCAGTTCCTTCACTTCTTTTGACACCTCCGTTTTCAAGGCCGCTATATCATCCCTCAGGGAGCTGAAAAGGGCCTCTGTGATTCCACGTGTAACCAGTGCTTCATCTAGCTTGTACTGTTTCTCTGTGGGACCAGTGGGGCTCGGGGGCGTCATGCCTGAGGTAGCCCCGGACCGCTTGGCAGAGCCCTTAGCAAGAAGGTCTTTAATAGTGGCGTCTTACTTGGGTCTGGTAGACGTCATTATATACGTGTCTAACTTCCAAAGCTGGTCGGAGACAGCTCGCCCTGTATAATGTCCAGTTTCTCAGCTACAGCTCGATTGTTGCCAGACCAGCCAGGGTTCCGATATCTGCAACAGCAAGGGGGGGGAAAGCCTCCAGTATCTCACAGCATCATAAACCTTGTGTGCGCACAAAGGCGCTATATGTCCGAGCGATTTCGGTTAGAGGTGAGCCACGACAACTGAGTTCAGGGCCCATTCACTCGGCCGCGCGGTGAATGAGCAATTTGTACTCCTCCACCGCCCGGTGGCTGGCCAGGTATAATGATTGGCCACCTAAGACTGCAGAGTGTCGGTGAAGACTCCCCCTACAGCAGAGGAAGGGCTGGAGTCCCGGAAGCTTGTCAATATTGGGCCCTCTCAATTGCGCAAACAACAGGACCTGCCCAGTCTAAGTAGCCCAGCCGGCATGCCACGAGCCCCAACTCATCCACTGGCACCACAAGGGGGTTCCAGGCGGCAGTCCTCCCATGCACAATACTTGAAGGAGAGGGGGGCCGCAACCCAATCAGCAAGTTCTCCGCAGGTCCCGTACCCCACCCCCACCGGCCAGAGCGCTTTTCACTCTTCAGTGACCTCCGCTTCCCCGCTGATGCTCCGGCGTCTTCTGCTTCTGGTAAGGCCACTCCAGGATCGGCAACTCCTAGCCGAAGTACAGATAAGCAGCAGTCAGCCCCTCAAGCCACTCCTGGTCGTGCGCACGTCCCCAAGTAGGTCGCTGTGTCTTCACCAGCGCTACCTGGCGTCTCTCACCGCACCACCGCTCACCCTCTCGACTCCAGATCTCGCATGCACCACTCGGCTGCAGCGTGGGTCACACCAGGCCGCTCTGCTCCACTAGGTCCGGGCTCGGGCAGGCACTGGAGAAATCTCCACTGCCCCCGTGGCATTACCTCCGGCCCGCACCAGTCCTCCGGCTTTCCACGTCTGGGCGGTCTCGGTCCCCAGATCCGTGACTCCCGATCAGGCACCTCACTCGCTCAGCCTCAGCAAAGGCCTCTCCCCGCCATCTTGTCTCGATTCAGTCTGGCCTTTGGACAATCATCTGGCCTTCCTCCACTTAATCGCCGTCACCCAGGACAGCAGGATATTTCACGTGTCCAAGGGAGGGGCACCGGGACGGCCAAAACCCCGGGATCCGTCTTCTCAAGATACGGCGCGGCGGAGCTCTGTAGAAGAGCTACTGCACAGGTGCCACCTTGGACACGCCCCATCAGGTTTTTTAATTTAGAAAAAAAAATAGAGGACATGTTAGACTTGGCCCTTTTTGCAGGGTCATCCCTGAACTTTTTGCCTTCTTCCTAGTATTTTTTTTCTGACCTGTTGTTGGTGGTTTTAGGACTCTGGGCACTTTATCACTGCTGTCCAGTGTAAAGTGCATGTACTCTCTATGGTAAACTTGGTAAGATTGGATTTATTGCTGGGGGCGTGGCCTAGCGATCCAGCATGGTGGATGCGAGTTAGGCGCGCTCCGCTCAGCCCATCGTTAAAATCCTGCAATTATCCTGTTTCGTCGGACGCATTTCTCGTCAAAGCCCCCTGCAGTGGTGGGGACCCGAGAGGTGGTATCCCAGCCCGGAGACAAGCTGGAACCGAGGAGATTGCCGCAGCAATAATGAGGTGCGGCCCGAAGAGGCCTTGTGGGCGGACCTGTGGCGGAATCTTCTGGACGGCAGCGAGGGACTACGTGTGTGGCGGTGCTGGATTGCACGGAAGACTGCAAGGACTGGCAGAGGGCGAGATCGATCACTGGTGGCTGGCCCAGAGTGTGGACTGTGGCGGCCACAGTATCTGTGCGGCGGGAAGGTCCCCGGTGGAGACCCGGTGAGTGCCCTCGCTCGTCCCCCTCCCCCCGCCCCCCATAGACTTCGGCGGTCGGTTCGGGCCACGTGGAGGGGGCGTCCTGCGGGCTCACTGAGGACCGGAGTCACTTGTGGGGACAGCGGGGGCCCAGACAGCAGATAACGGGGCTATTGAAGTGGTGCTGAGGCCTGATTGGAGGTCTGGGGGTTGGCGCATGAGGCCCTGTCTCCCGAGCGGCTGCAGAATTGGAGCCTGCGGAGTTCGGGCGGGACAAATACTGTTGGGCCACATGAGCCCTGTGTAGCCATTCCGGGGCAGAGAAGCAGCGATTCTTCTGTCACTCAATAGCGCTACGGCTTGAGCCCGATGCTGAATCGCCCCCGACAGCAGTAGTGAGCCATTGGAGAGGCTGAGAGGCAGTGCCGAGCGTGGGCCCCAGGCAGATGCGCGCTTTATGGGCAGTGGAGAGCCCTGTGCAGCAGTAGGCGGCCCTGCACGGCCATTTGCAGTTCTTTTGTTGGTGGATACTAGTGGATCTGCGGTGAGGGGGCTGGCCTGAGATAGTTGGACCATACCAAGGCTGCTGCTCTTTTTCTGTGAGGAGCTGGGCCCAGACATCACACTCACAGTGGAGCCCGGTGCTGGGGTCGGAGTTGCTTCCCTGGTCGCCTGGAGGTGGCACATGAGAAGACGAGGGGACACCCAATAGGGGGGGGAGACACGACTGTCCGCGGAAGTGGCCGGGTTAGTTCCCGGTGCGGCTTGTGGGCAGGAGGTTTCCACCCGTGTCCTGCACTTCAAGAGGCCTGGAGCGGTAAAAGATATTGCCAGTTGAGACCGCGAGAGTGGAGATCGGCGCGCCACGTGCAGTGCCACGGTGATTTGTGCTGGAGGCCTGACTAGGGGGCTACTGAACCGCCACCTCGGGGGACAGGCATCCGAACGTCATCATGACAAAAGACAAAACAGCGGGAGGATCAGCCAAGCAGAGCACGTTGGACCGCTTTGCTGGACCGGGGGCATCTACTACGGACCAGGGAGGTGCACAGGGGGGCATTCCAGACAATGCCGCACTTATGGCAGCCATCACACAGTCTAGGGCTGCCTTGGAAGCAAAGATTGGAGAGTTGGGCTCCGACGTTACGCTCCTAAGACAAGATCTTCGAAATGCGGTGGAGCGCATTACGAAGGCTGAAACCAGAGTCTTGGGAGTTGAGGACTCGGTCGCCACCTTGCAGAAAAAGGTCCAGTCGCTGGAGTCGATCACCAGAGGCTTGGCCTCGCGGGTGGAGGAGGTGGAGGGCAAGGCCAGGAGAAACAACCTACGCTTCGTTGGTTTCCCCGAAGGATGTGACGGGGGGGACATGGAACAGTTCCTAATTGGGTGGCTGGTGAGCTGGCTCCCTCCGGAGTCGCTGTCCTGTTGCTTTGTAGTTGAAGGGGCACACAGGGCCCTGATGCAGAAACCGCCCCCGGGTGCCAGACCGAGACCTGTCATTGCTAAGATTCTAAATTACCATGACAGGGATGTGATCTTAAAACAGGCTAGACTCAAGGAACCTCTGCTATACAAAAACACTCGCATCCTCATATTCCCGGACTATACAAGACTAGTCCAGCAGAAATGACAATCGTTTATGGCAGCCAAGGCCCGCCTCCGTGAGCTGAAACTTCCTTACGCATTGCTGTATCCCGCCAAGCTGCGGGTGGTGTACCAATCCCGTATTCTCTTCTTCGAATCGCCAGAGGACATTTTCAACTGGACAGAAGAAACTGTGAAGATTCGGCTCCGCACGCCGCCCAGGTTGGAGTCTGACTCCTCCTCCAGTGAGGTTGTCCTCAGAACAACCAAACTCAAGATCAAAGGTTCCAGGAGGTCGAGATCGAGACGCCGCTCCAATTCCTGCAGTGATACTAACAGATCTACATCGCTGGCCCAGCAGGGGTCTGCGGCATCATAGCCGCGTCAGGACGTTCTCGGATGGGGGACTGATGGTGTCCTATGCTGAGACCGACAAAACGTGAGCAGGGGCTAGTACCTCTGTTCGAATCTCAATAGTTAAAGGGAACGTCCGTTGATTATGGGCAGGTTATTGGGGATTCATTGGGAGGGAGGGCGGGGGGGCCCCGTTGGGGTCCGCAAGCCACCTCCGCCGCGACAGATACTTCAGCTGTTTTGAGGTATAGGGGGGGGGGTTGGGGGAAGTTGTGGTACACATGTTATATGTTTGTACTGCGCTTTTGCCACACATGGTCACCGTTCGCACACTGGCTTATAGTTGTCCCACACACCGAGGCCCAGAGACCCTTTGATGGCAAGCCACACAGATAGGGCGCGACTCCACGCGGGAGATCTTCGAATAGTGAGCTGGAATGTCAGAGGGGCTTTGGATAAAGTCAAAAGAGGGGCTATACTACAACAGGCCAAACAGTACCGAGCAGATGTCCTGATGCTTCAGGAGACGCATTTAATGGGTACTAAAGCATTGTGTCTCCTCCGCTATGGTTATATTCAAGTGTTTCATTCTGGCTTCACCAGGGAGTCTCGAGGAGTTGCGATTCTGCTTCATCGTAGGGTCCCATACAAACATATCAAGACATGGACAGACACTCAGGGGAGATAAGTATTTATTGAGGGTACCACATATGAGGAACAGGTGGTACTGGGTTGTTTTTATGAATGAATGAATGAATGTGTGGTTTTTATATAGCGCAGCGTTCACTCCAGGGAGTATCTTGGCGTTTTAGCGGAGGAAGGACACCTGAGAGGAGAAGAACTTTATGGCAGAGCTTAGATAAAAGACAACACTGTATTATCTGGGATAGTGAAGATCCAGGTTTTTAGGAACTTCCTAAAAATAAGTTCCGTTTGTGTGTGTCTAAGTTGTGTTGGCAGGGAATTCCAGGCTTTGGTCCCTAGGACCGCCATTGTCTTTCCACCTCTAAATTTTAGTTTGAAATTGGGAACTGTTAAAAGATTATCTGAAGATGACCGTAAAGTAAGTTGCGTGGTGTATGGCTTGGTTCTGGAATTTAGGTAGTCTGGTCCGGTTGTTTTTGTAGTTTTATAGATAATGGTCAGAACTTTGAAAAGAATCCTCTTATGTACAGGCAGCCAGTGGAGGGTTTTTAGTGCTGTTGCTGAGGAGGAGTCTCTGGGAAGTTTGAGTACCAACCTCGCTGCAGCATTCTGGACCACCTGCAATGTTTTCAGGACCGTTTTTTTAGTTCCTGCATATAGACTATTGCAGTAGTCCAAGCGAGATAAAATTAGGGCTGCCGCAACCGTCTTCCTAGCAGGCACCGGGAGTAGATCGAAGAATTTTCTGAGAATTTTTATTGTTTGAAAACAGTTGCCTGCCACAGCGAGAGCTTGCTTGTGGAAGGATAAAGTGGGATCAAACTATATCCCCAGATTTCTCACTGTGTCTACTGTGTTAGGAGGTGGAGCCGAATTTGACGGCCACCACTGGTTGGGCATAAATACGTTGGACTTACCAAACAGCATAATCTCTGTTTTAGAGCTGTTACATTTAAGATGATTCAGTTTCATCCATTCCATCACTGCTGTTAAACAGTGGTGAAACTTTTATTCAGCCACTGTAGAGTTTTTATCGAGGGTGAGGATCAGTTGAGTGTCATCTGCATAAGCAATGGATTCAACATCGTAAGTATCGATCAGAAAAAGAAGTGGTGCCGTATAAAGATTGAAAAGGGTTGGGCTCAGGGACGAGCCCTGAGGAACCCCTGATGACAACCATTTTTCTCCCGATTTGTAACTTCCCAATGTTACAATCTGATGCCTGTTTTCTAAAAAGGATGTGATCCAGGCCAGTGCTTTATTTGTGATTCCACTGTGTGCAAGTCTGTCTCTCAGGATGTCATGAGAGACCGTGTCAAACGCCGCTGATAAGTCCAACAGAACCAGTATCGCATCCTTACCCTGATCCAGGGCAAACTTTAAGGTCTCGGTGGTATGGAGTAGTACTGATTCTGTTGAATGGCCAGGTCTGAAACCTGATTGCTTAGGATGTAAGATGTTAGTTTCTTGCATGAAATCATTGAGTTGGGTGTTAACTAATTTCTCTGCAATTTTACTCAGACATGGCAACAATGAAATGGGCCTGAGGTTGGAAAGTGTGGTAGGATCCGAGAGTTTCTTTTTTTGAAGTGGCTTCACGGCAGCAGTTTTCCAAATATCAGGGATTTTTGCTAGCCTAAAGGTGGCATTAATAATCTGATTGATGGTGGGATTTATAGTATCCACCAGCGCATGTAGAATTTTTGGGGGACATGGGTCAAAAGGCGAGCTTGATTTACAGGAGAGGATGGCTTGCCTAGATTGTTCTAAGTTAATCTCCTTAAAACATGTGAGTTCCTTTTTTGTTCCTAAGGTTTGGACTTTATTAGGTTGAGGGAGTGTATTCGTAAACTCTTATGCTCCCCCGCCTCTACAATGGGTGTTAGTTGAGCGTCTCACGACCCTGTGGGCCGATATACCGGAGGGGTTGGCAATAATAGGGGGAGATTGGAACGATGTAATGGACTCGGCCGTAGACAGATGGAGGGCAGGGGGATATTCCACTGTCCAACATAGTACCAAACTGAGCTCCTTAGCGACGGGACTGGGATGGGTAGATTCATGGCGGCGGCTGCATGGAGCGGAACTAGGTTACACGTATTTCTCGACATCTCATGATTCGTACTCCCGTCTTGATCATATTTTTGTACCCCTAATAGCTGTCGGGAAGGTGAGGGCCGTGGAGATTCTCCCAAGGGTTCTATCCGACCACTCTCCAGTGGTTCTGACGGCGCATTTAGGTCCTGAGAAACCTCCCTTTCGTTGGCGTCTTTCCCCATGGCATCTACAGGACGAGAAGTATCGGGAGCATATGGGGCAGGCAATTGAACACTATCTGGATACGAATGCGGGAATGGTGGCCGAGGCCGCGACTTTGTGGGAGGCCATGAAGCCCACCCTGTGGGGGGTGGACATTTCATTCTGCGCTGCAGCATGTCCCACCAGGCGGGAATCTCTTCTGCGGTCGGAGGCCCATTTAATGGAGTTAGAGCAGAGTGGTAGGGGGGAGGGAGGGAATCTGGTGCTCCGACAGTTGGTGTTGGCACGACAATCCTGTGTAGATACCCTGATGGATGAGGCCCGCCTCGCGTGGCTAGCGTCCCGTAGCAGAATTTACCAATGGGGCGACAAGTCCAGTAAACTACTGCATAGACTATGCCAAGGGGCCTTGCAGCCCCAGGTTCTCCCAAGCATGCCAGGTCCAGATGGACGGGTTCTGAGTGACCCCTCCCTCATAGCTGAGAGTTTTGCACATTATTTTGCAGAACTCTATACCCCTAGGGAACTCCTGCAGGAAGACATGATCCATCGCTTTGTAGCCGACTTACCGCCTTGCGCCCTTTCAGATGACGTACGAGCAGACCTTGAACGTCCGTTCACTGAGAAGGAGATTTGCACTGCGCTGGGAGAATTGAATTCGGGAAAGGCGCCAGGTCCGAATGGGCTCCCATGCAAATTCTTTAAGAAATATTTCTCCAAATTAGGGCCGCACTATCTTCAAGTTATCGATGAAGCTAGAGATCGGGGCTGCCTGCCGCGGGATTGGAGACACAGGGAAGTAGTTGTATTTCATAAGCCAGGCCGGCCTCCGGACCAACCCGCCTCATATCGCCCCATCTCACTACCAAATGTCGAGGCAAAAATTCTGGCCAAAATGTTGGCCAATCGCCTTCAATCTCACATAACTACCTTGATTCATCCAGATCAGGCTGGCTTTATGCCTCAGCGGGCTACGCGTCACAATATCAAACGTGCGCACAACGCTATAGCTACAATCCAGGGAAGAGGAGTGCTGGCTGCCCTTTTGCTGGCTGACATGGATAGGGCGTTTGACTCCCTCAGTTGGGTATACTTGTTCGCACTTCTAGCCCGTCTTAATATAGGCCCGCGATTCTTGTCATATCTAAAACTGTTATATACGGATCTCACGGCGTCAGTGCGGGTTGCGGGATCCATATCCTTTATGTTTTCAACTGGCAGAGGCACCCGCCAGGGGTGTCCTCTGTTGCCATATCTCTTTGCTCTAGCAATGGAGCCCTTGGCGGCGTGGGTGCGAATGGATGCGCAAGTGGTGGGATTTGAGTGGGATCATCGGCTCTCGGACTGCATTGCCTTGTATGCGGATGATGTCCTCCTCTTCTTAACAGACATGAATGGGACGGGGCCAAGGCTGCTCCGCATTATGCAAACTTTTGGTGAATCATCAGGACTATTTATGAACCCGAGTAAATCCACTCTGTGGGTGCCTGGGGGGAACTGCGGAACTGGGGTCTTGGGCCACGGCAGTACGGGTGACGACAGAGGGAGTGAAATATCTGGGAGTTTTTCTATCAGATCTGCCGAGAGTAGCGTGGGACAGAAATATTGTACCAATATGGACACGGGTAAGGGAGGAAATGAAAACTTGGTCGCACATGCCCCTTTCTATCTATGGCAGATCGGCAATTTTTAAAATGGTGTCATTGCCGCGCCTGCTATATCAACTGCAGAACCATCCATACCCGGTACCCCCTTCGTGGTTTCGCCAGGTAAATGCGGCGCTGGGACAATTCCTGTGGGCAGGGGGGCTTCCAGAGTGGTGTTGCGGACTTGCTTTCAGTCAACATATTGCGGGGGGCTGGCCACGTCAGATGTCCAATCGTACTACATGGCTTCGCATCTCCTGGTGCTGAATGAATGGTGGTATGGAGACCGGGAAGACCCCGCTTACGCAGTGGAGCGGAGGTGTATGGGGGAGTCCACCCTGCATATCATTTTGTACTCGGCGGCGCTACGTAATTCTCTACCACCGGCCACTCAGGTGGTATTTCGGGTGTGGAAACAGTCCCTCCGCAGGATGGGATGGTGGAATAAGCTAACTAGGGAAACCCCACTGTGGCATAAGGGTCGTCTGCCGCAGCTGGCGGCGTTATCTGGATTTCGAGGATGGGATAATATAGGAATTTCCACATTAGGGGATGTAATGCGGGCCCGGTGCTCAAATCATTTCAAGATCTTCAGCAAGAGTACCAGATGCCAAGAACCCAGTTTTATAAATACCTCCAATTTCGGCATGCTATTTATTCGAGTATCTCGGGGTTAGAGGCTCTCCCTGAATTCAGTCCGATTGAGGCCAAGGTCTTCATGGGTGATTTGCAGGATCATAAAATATCAAAGATCTATCAATGATTGGTGACCCATAGCTCAACTACACTAGATAAACTCAGAGAGGCTTGGGCTGGGGATGTTGGCCAATTAGATGGAGATGATTGGATGGACGCACTGGCCTCTCCTAGGGGAGCAGCGATAGCAACGCGGTTGCGTCTCATTCAATTTAAATACCTTCACCGGGTTTATTATACCAGGCTCAGGCTGTGGAGGGCGGGTCTGGTGAGATCCCCGATGTGTCTGCGTTGTGGTCGGGAAAAGGGGTCCCTAATTCATACCATTTGGCACTGTACAGCACTCACGAAAGTTTGGAGAGGGGTGTTGGCCTGATTGGCAGAGGTGTTGGGATGGGAGCTCCCCTCCTCGCCAAGATTGGCAATTCTGCATATCATGGAGGGTATAGGAGGTAACATATACAAGAGGCATCTACTAATGCTGGGGCTGACCTTGGCTAAAAGAGATATAGCAAGGCTGTGGAAGGCGATGGCCCCCCCTTCTCTCTCGGCATGGAAAAATGGGCTGGATTTTAGCATGGGGTAGAGATCCCGATATTCAAGGCTAGGGGCTGCCCGCAAAAGCACCCCAAAATCTGGAAACGATGGGCAGATTATCGAGGCCTGGACTTAGACCCGGTGCCCCCGGTGGATGCATCTGTTTCTACCTTGATATGCGGGCCCCTAGGGTAAGGGACTGGACATGTGGTGAGGGAATTGATTTGCTGGAATGGGGGATATGGTGGCAACCGAAACGCAGCAATGTGTTAGTGCAATGGCGGGGGTTCAATGTAATGTATAAACTAATTGTCAAAGACAATAATCTTCAATGCCTGATGTGGCAGGTGTTTCCTGGGTTAAGGAGCACTGCACTGTATACGACTTTTGACATGATAAAATTTGTTTTAAAAAAAAAAAAACTTGGTAAGATTGGTCTACACCTGTTTGGCGTATTTAATATACCTATCAGTCCCTTGTAAAGTGGTATCTCATATACCCAGGGCCAGTAAATTAAATGCTACTGGTGGGCTTGCAGCGCTGCTTGCGCCACCCACCAAAGTAGGCTTTCAAACCTGTCTCAGGCCTCTGCCATTGCAGGGCCTGCGTGTGCAGTTTATTGCCACTGTGACGTGGCACATAAAGTGGGTGCCACGTCTGTGACTTCCCTTTTACTACATATCAGGCACCCCTAAGGTAGGCCCTAGCTAGCCCTATGGGCAGGGTGCGCTGTAGGTAAAAGGTAGGAC
Organism: Calotriton arnoldi; assembly: GCA_963921515.1. Lineage (NCBI taxonomy): Eukaryota > Metazoa > Chordata > Amphibia > Caudata > Salamandridae > Calotriton > Calotriton arnoldi. The sequence goes on along the minus strand of CAWUFW010001940.1, from coordinate 1,920,209 downwards.
ATGTGTCTTAACTGTGTGGCATGTCCTGGTAGTGACAAACAGCCATTTTGGTTTCTCACTACTGTGAGGCTGCCCTCTCATAGGAATGCATTGGGGATTCCCTGATATGTGTTTCAGTGGTAATTCCTGACATGAGAGGAGTGGCGTGATCAAGTTTGGTATGTTTGGAATAGTGGTAATAAATGCTGCGTAATAGTGTTCGCAGATTTATTATCACTATTTTAGAAATGCCACTTTTAGAAGTGGGCATTACTGTGTGCTATGTGTCTTTGTGCCTGCCTGTTGTGTATTGCATGTCTGGCTCTGGATGACAGGGGCTGGGGAGGTGCAGTGGCTCCAGAGGGGCTGGGTGAGTCAGGGCTAGGCTGAATAGGCCGACCTGCATTTGGAGTAGTGGGAGGAGTAGCACCTGGACCTGAATAGGACTTTGCCTGCCTTACACAATGCTGGCTCCGCCCCCCTGTGGTGTGTCTGGGGCCAGAGCCTACACTGACCATGGGGACTGTTGTGCACTTGTTAAGTGCCCCCCAGAACTGGTTTGGACTAGGTCCAGTGCCCTGTGCCAGGGCAGAACAAAGACATTATGGGTATAAATATTGGGGCTGAGCCCCAATGTTTTTGTAACCTGCTTGGAGCTGTGAAGAAAGGACTGCTGGGCGCCAGGAGGAACTGCCACGAAGGACTCCCCCTCTGCTGGAGGGCCCTGTGAGCTGGCCTGCCTGGGCCCAGCCTCTGCCCTGTGTGCTTTGGGGATTTGGGGCACTACAGGAGTCCCAGGTGTTGAGCCCCTAGAGTGGGCTCGTGCTGCAGCAGCGCGTGGTGAGTGCTGTGCTGATGCACCACCCTGGAGCATGAGGAGTACCTTGAACTTACTGTGCCCCGCAGCACCGTGCCCGCACACCAGGAGCGCATGGTGGGCACTTTGCAAATATATTTCTAGAGCCCGAGAAAGGGGCTCCAATTTTGCTCGTAAAACGAGCGCTGTTGCCGAAACCGGTAGTCAGGCGGCTGCTGCCTGACTGTGGGCGGAGCCGGCAGGAGCAACTGAGCAGACGAGTGGAGAATGCTGCATTCCAGTACCCCTGAGGAGAGGGGGTCCTGCTCACTGGAAGCGCGTTGTGAGCGCTTCACCTTTGCCTCTTCTGAGCTCGAGGAGGGGGCCCCTGCTTGCAAGCGCATCGTGAGCGCTTCACAGAAACCTCCGGAAGTCAGGCAAAGCCGGCCTGACTGTGGACGGGGCCTCCCCCCGTGAGAGGAAGCCAGGCAGGAGCTGCACCTGGTTGTGGGCTGGCTACTGCCTTGACGACGGAGGCACGCGTGGGGAAAAGAAGGATCCCTTTTGGGATCGGAAGAGAAGTTGCACCGAGGGGGAGCTGCTGTAGGCAAGAGGAGAGCCCCCGAGCCCCGAGGAGACCAGAGAGGCTGTTAGCGGAGGAGCAAGAGAGGTCACCGCGACCTCCCCCTCTCGGCCGTAGTGTCCAGGCATTTCTTGCAAACCCGGGCAGCGGTGGTGAAGGGCTCCCGGTAGAGTTCAGAGGAGGGTCCGCACGCCAGGAAAAAGCCGGTGAGTGGGGCTTGCGAGGCACACTGCTTGTGCCTAACTGCTCTCACAGTTGCGCCGCCGGAGTGCGGACAGCTGCAACATCGGGCATTTGTTTTCGAAAGAGAGACCAGGGTGCGTCGCACCCCCACCCCCTTTGTATTACGGGTCTGTCGGGGCCATTGCTCTGCTGCACCTGCAGCTAGGGGGGGCTAGTTTGAAGCCCCGTGTCTGCAGAAGGGACCAGCAGTGGGGAGAGCCCTCACTTTGGGACAAGATCATTGCGGGGAGTCCCAGGACGGGCCCCTAACGTTAAGGCCAGACGGCCTGATGGTCGCCCCATATGTTTAGGTGGGGCCTAATGTGATTAGATGAAGTGGTGTAGGGATCACCTATTGTGCAGTTTGTGCCTAAGAGGGGCCAGGATGTGTGCACCCCTTACAAGTGTTTTCTAGGGGGGCACTGATGACGGTGGGCATGATGTGCTGTGATGATGTACTGCCGTACTGCTGATTATGTTTTGCATAACATGCTATACTAAGAAGTACTATGATGTTCATGCCTCATGATTTATGCATAATGTGTTTATGCTAAGTGCCCTATTGCCAGTAGCTACTGGTTGTTTTCACTAACTGTGATATGATGGTTCTGACAGTGGTCCGATTGGCCCTGTCGTGTATATATTCCCTGTAAAGTCATACTTAGTGCCAGGTGGCACAGTGTATATATGTGATTACGTTCTAATGTGTTTTATGAGTAATACAAAGGCTATTTTTTATATAACCTTGTGTGGAGTTTCTTTTGTGGTGTGCCTAGTGTGTCGCTGCTGTGTGTGTGTGTTGCGCAAATGCTTTACACATTGCCTCTGGGATAAGCCTGACTGCTCGTGCCAAGCTACCAAGGGGGTGAGCATGGGTTATCTTCAGCGTGTAACTCCCTTGCCCTGACTAGAGAAAAGTTCCCATTTGGAATACATTGGCGGTGTACACTGGACCTCTGTGTGCTCCCCCTGAGGCTGCCAACACCAGCCAAAAAGGGTAAGTTGTCCAAAAGGGACATCTTCCCCTTTGCAAATCAGTTACCACCTATTTTGAAGTGTCATTAACTGATCAATAGTTTGTGCCCACAGTTGTGATCGAAAACTATTGATGCATGCCACACAATCACAATTAGGAGGGGACAACCCTTTCACATCCCTTTCTAAATGTGATTCAATATGGGTTGCTAAACTAATACTTCCAGCGAGAAAGGCTATTCCGGATTTTCAAAATGGGTTTAATACATATCAAAAAGAGATTTTGCGGTTACAAACCCTGAGCTGCAAACCCTGTGATTTTACCAAACCACAGGGTTTGAGATCACAAAATGGCTTTGTACACCTGTCCCGTAGCTGCACAGGGCAGTGGAGTGCAGTGTGTATCACAATGGTATGTACCACTAAGCGTGGTATCAGAGGCATGAATGAACGTTTATAAAATGCCCTGGGGGATCACTATTCCTTGATATTTTATAAAGTTTTCTAGTATCCTGCACCTATAATGCTGCTTCTAAGAGTTACTTCCTAAACTAACATATTTCGCCATCATATTGATTTTTGCAATTTTTGGTAGTCAAGCTGAAAAATGTGAGATACGTTATGATGAGAATAATAAAACAATATCCAGCTTAGTACTTGGTTATTTGAGAGCACAGGGCGTTAGAATGTAATTTTTCCTGCATGTATAATTTCAACATTCATTAAGGAGATGAAAGTGAAATGTGTTATTGTAAATAATTCTCTCATCAAATTAGTTCATTTTTCTTTAGTGTCATGAATTAAGGTCATTAAAGCTGAATCATAAAAACGCAACTCTCCCTCTTTGCATTTGTCACGCAAATAGCATTTTTCATAATCCCACTTGTTCATTTGGTTACTGTAGCATTATTTTTAAAGACTCTGGTCATAACATTCATTATTTTAGCACATTCCCCAAGAACAGTCTCAGAACTGATACATTTGCATAATTTTCTCTTCAACTCCGGTGATGTTATTTTATTATATGAAGTGTTTTAACAATATTTAGCTTTCAGTAAAAAGCAGTAAAAGTATTGGTTTCAGCTTTCGCATTTCAAAGGTTTCATGAGAAAATATATATATCCACAGCGTGCAAAATAAAGTTTCCATTGAGTAACTGGGTGAAATCCATTAATTTCATTGTAAATACATAAATATTTCTTTCATTTAGACCTGATGAAATTATCCTATTTTTGCATGATCCTTTACCCATAAAGTCACTTTGCAGGAGTAGAGTTTTCTTTAATCAAACTATGAAAATCTTTCCAAAAAGTGTTTGGTTTATTTTACTGGAGTAAAAACAACAAATAAAGTGCACTATTTGTGAGTTTTCGCCCATAAAACCTATTGTTGCTTACTGTTTCCATGAAAGTATTTAACCTTCTCAAATTTCATGAAATATTTAAGGTGATCGTGACAACAGAAAAAGCTCATACATAGGACTGGAATTTCAATATAAATTAACTTTTACTACAGTTGCTAAAATTAATGTAATATGATGTTTTTTCATCTGTGGCATTCAAGACCTACATTCTAATGTACAGAATTCATATCTACCTGTAGATGGTGCCTGAAGATGTAGATCTTGAGGCATTTATAAACAAGAAACCTAATGGTTAAAAATAGACCTATCGTATGACATCCACGCATTTTTTTTTCTCTGGAAGGTTGAGGCAAGTAAATTACTCAAGCAAGAGGCGCTGGCATTTAAAAGCATCGGACAACTTAGTTTGTGCAAATTTATAAAAACACGGAAACGTGTTTAGAGCAAACAGGAAAATGTTGCGTTAATTTCAATTTCGGTAACAGGGTCATTCCATTCTAGTCACAGAATCAACTCCTGAGATGGAGAGTAACAGTTATGTAATGCATTTTTAATTACTTCTTATGTTGGGAAATGCTAACAGTTATAAGTAATGAAATATTTAAATATGAACCTTTGCATTTTACTGTACAGTAAGTGGAACACTTATGGTGGCAGACATGTCTTCAAATGACTGGAGCACAACAATAAACTTGTGCCTGTGCAAGATTGCAAGCCAGTTAGAGGTAAGAAGAACGCTATTAGGTCTGGCTTTTAAAATGTCATACGGAAGTTGATGGGGAGAGGATGTGGTCCGTCGGCTAGACTGCCGACTTTGGTGCTGGAAACCAGGGTTCGGGCCTCGGGGTCGCGTCCACATCCTATGATTGTGGGCAAATCACTTAATCTCCCCGTGCCTGAATGTGTAATGTAAATACGGTGCTCATGTAAAGCGCTCCAATACCTTCGGGTCGAGTTCGCGCTATATAAATATGCAAAAAAAAAAAAGTATTCTGCAGTGTTTATGCTCCCTGGCTGTAAAACATGTCATGCTCGCTTTGATACTAATACATTTCTCTCTGGTTTACTGACAGTGGAGCATTGCTCAGCCTAAACTAGTTGCCTGGTCATCTAAACAGATTCCTCATGTTCACTAGTACATTTGAAGCTTGTCCCGAATTATCTGTCACAGAAATTCTAAATGTAATTCAGAACTACATTGTCAAGTAATTTTTGTCAACAAAGTTTACATTGCCACCATTTACCTTGCTATTTAACAGTAGTGGTTAGATGTTTGGAATAGGTGCCGGGTTAGGGTATTGGGGTTGACATGTTGGTGCTTTGGGCTTGAGTAATTGGGATAGCAGGGTTTGTTCGGGATTTGGGGTTGATGCCATTGGCATTGGGTTTCTTGGTGCTAATGATGGGGGCTTCTGTGTTCAGGTTAGTGTTATGGTGTGGTTGTGGTAAGGGGTGTTAATGGTGTAATGCTGATAATGGTGGGGATGTATTGGTAAAATAAAGATAAAATATGTACAGTCCGGAGCTATTTGGCTGAAGAATCATGGGATACATCTGTATGCTTTGGACTAGTATATTACCCCCGAGACTGTAGGAAGCATTTCAAGCATCCCCAAACCTACTGGTCTAGTTCTGCTGCTGAATCGCAATGACCAAGACGCAATGTGTCCAGAGATGCGCTAATAGTGATGGCAAAGACTTTCGACTTGGAGGCACATGAAACTACTATGAACTGCGACTACCAGAATGCATTATTTATTTATTTTTGTGTTTTATAGAGCGCAAACTTGACCCGTTAGGGTATCAGAGCGCTTTACAGGAATCACAGAAGTATACAAGAGACTCAGAGGGGGGGTGGGGGGGGGGAGGTGGATACATAAGGGATAAAAACAAAAGAACAAGTAAGTACATTTTACGAGAAACAAGGGTCCCAGGTTCCATGGTGGGATGCCCGGAGGTGCCGGGTGGTTAGTGTCTGGGGAGGCAGTAGTCGGAAGTAGAGCAAGGTCGCTGTGGTGATTTCAAGGCAAAATTTAGGCGAGGAATTTGCCCATTAGGAAGGTTTTGGCATCCTTTTTGAAGCGTGCCAGAGAAGGGATTCTTCTAATGGCGGGCGGGAGTGAGTTCCATATTCTTGGTGTGGCCCCAGAGAAGGCCCGATTGTAAGTTTTTCTTTTTTCGCAAACGTGCTGGTTGGAGCAAGAGGTCTCTGGCGGACCGGGAGTTTCTGGCTCCCCCGGATACCACGAGTTTCTGGGCAAGATATGCAGGGGAATTTGAGTATAGTGCCTTGTGCGTGATACATGACAATTTAAGTTGGATTCTGGCCTCAAGAGGAAGCCAGTTCAGAGCTTTCAGATGTGGTAAAATGTGGTCGAATTTCCTTGTGCCTGTTAGTAGTCTGGCGGCCGCGCTGGGAAATGAGTCATAAACTGTTGAAGTATTTATGCAGTTTGTCCATGCCTCCACTGTCTAAATCTGCACCAAGAAAGCTGCAGTCTGCTTTGGTATGTGACACCGTCCTCATCCCAGAGGATCCACGGAAACCTCCTGCCCATCTCCTAATGTCACAGACACCACCCAGGCCTGGATACCTTAGACTGCGCACTACTAGCATCTGTTATGTGCAGAAGTTCACCCCTCCGCTGAGGTGCGCTAATATGGTATTTTTGTATTAGTAGACTAACAGCAGTGCAATATTAACTTATTTGCATGGACAATGCAATGACCTGTCTCAGACGATAGAATAGGGAGAGAGTCTAGAAGTATAATGCATTTTAGTGGCACCTCCACAGCTCTCTAACCCAGCTTTGCTCCGTGCTTCGAGCAGCAAGTATCAACAGTCAAAACACATTAAAACTAAGACCTAAACCAAGATAAAATGGTATAAATGTTTTACTTCAATATCAACAAAATATTAGGCAAGATTGAGAAGAAATTGAATTTATGCATTTTATGCAAAAATGTAAATATGCCACCAGAATTGCTCCTGGAATATTCATCAGCATAATAGGACAGACAGAAGGGTTACTTTTGACCTGGCTAAGTTTTTCAGAGGTCAGTTCAGCCTAGCAGGTGCTGGTCAGAAGATATATGAAATGGATTCTACAGATTCAATCCACAGTGAAGGAGGGGTGAGATATATAAAACGATATAGTCAGAAGAAGGCATCTCCTGAGTGTAAAAAAGGTGAAGGAGCTGCGTGATCAAAAAAATGGCTTTCCCCTTGTCATTTCTCTAGTTAAAAATCGGCCAGGCTCCACAATTCTATGGTCGGTCCAAAGAACAGGACATGTCTGAAGATGGCTCTACAAACTCTGATGAGCTTGCAAAAAAAAGAGTCTTCAAGCAGATGAAAATGGGGACAGGTGCTGCTGATGAATTAGGAGAGAGCTTCTACCTCAGACTACAGTGGTCTGTTGTGGTGGGTATCAGAATAAGTGTTCCAGAGATAGTGCTCTTAAAGCTAATCTCCAATGTCTAGACCCTCATTATGAATGGTCCCAGTGACTGCCACCTGCCCAGGACTTTAAATATAACAATTGTAGGGGGAGGGGTGGGTGCGGCCCACCCGGGCTCTGGGGACCACCACCTCTCCGGGGCTAAATTAAAGATAATGGGGGGCCTCACGGGCCCCCCCCAGAGCCCCAGGAACAACTGCCTCCCTGGGCCAAAATAACATCTGAAAGTGGGAGGGGACCGCTCGCGGGCCATATAGGGCCCTGGGGACTGCCACCCCCTAGGGCTGGCTCCTGCTATGTTCTGGGGTGCCCACCCCTGGGACATAGCTGTTTGCTCTGACTTGGCGGGAGCTTTGAGAGGTCCAGTTAAGTCAGAGCAATGACAAGCTCTGCTCCCAACAAGCGAGAGCTGTGAAACTACTCCCCCTTGCTGAGAGCTGAGTTTGCATCTGTTTCCCAGCCCGCTATCATGCAGGCAGGTAAACAGATAAACGGATCACCCTTACACAGAGGGAGCTGCATGTTTAGCAGTTCCTTGTGTGTAAGAGCAATGACAGCTCCCTCAGGAGGCGGGGAGCTGGCAGGGACCGTGGGGGCATTCAGGCACCCTCCGTGGTCCCCAACGGTGGTGACTGGGTGCCCTGGGTGGGCTCCAGGGCACCCAGCATTTGAAGACCAGTCCCCAGGGCCGAAATTGTCACATGTTACATCATGAGTGATATAATAGGTGAGGTCATAAGCAGTGCATTGCGGGGGCGTAAGTTATAGTTAGCTCAGCTAACTATAACTGCTGAATTTCAATGGTTGTGTACGAGTGAAATCTGAGCCCAAATTTAATGTCCCTGTAACCTTTGGATTTTTCTGTGAACTTCTAAGGTTTTTTTAAATTCTATTTCCTAACTATAAAGTCCTGGTAGCTTTTGTTTTTGTCTGTGAATATAGATAGATAGGTAGATAGTACCTACTGGCTACTGCCAGTAGGTAGTTATAGTTACGACCTCATTTCTATTAAAAATCAGTTTTTGACTTGCTTATATCTTTGGCGCTGGTTAATGAATCCTTACGAAATTTTCCAAACTAATACACTGCTCACATGAGCTGCTGTCTGGAAAGTTTTGGGGTAGTCTGTGATGCGGGGGCTGAGAAAGAGGGGGGTCCCAAAACGTGTTTTCCCTGAGTTAACTCCCATAGGCTCTTTCGCCGCGCCTGCAGCCCAAAACTGCTGGACTGAATTACACTAAATTTTGCAGAAAGCTAGCTTTTGGTCTGTAGATCATGTTTTTGGGGATTTGGTGTAAATCCGTTTTGTAGTTTTTGAGATATTAAGCGAGAAACAGATTTGTAAAATTAGGGATGTGGATCCTCCGCGGATCCACCCACGTAGGATCCGCGAACCCCTGCGTGAAACAAGGTTCTGATTGGCTGGCAGCACCGTCACAGAAATGTTTTGGCCAACATTTTGTTTGTTGCATTGGCTGGGGGATGGGAAAAGAAGAGTGCAAAAACAGATAAAGGGTCAGGATATACGTATCCTGATCCTATAGGACACATAGAGGGAACCCTTAGGGACCCCTTGTGGGCGAAACATTGTCCACTTTTTTTTAATGTCCAATCCGTGGATTTGCGTATTCCCCGCAGGGCTCACTGCGGCCCCCTGTGTAAAATCACAGAGCATCTGCAAATCCAGATAAAAAATGGAAAAAGAAAACCCCACTGCATTAAACCCCAAAGGCCATGCGCAGTTTGGGTGTATCCGGTAGGGTGCATCCGGTAGTGTTTGCCGCAGGCCAGGCACTGCGGCCAAACGCCAGCCGCGCACGGTCTTCAGCGCTGGCTATATTAATGTGTGTGCTAAAAAAAACATTAAATTTACTGAAAAAAGGAAGGTTATAGGGAAGTTATAGTCAGGTTATGATACATAGCAAGTGATGGTGCAAAATATTGGAATGCTTTATTGAAAGCCTCCAACAATTCATTGAAAGAGTGCAAAATACCAAAAAGAAAATTAACGCGGCTGACGCGTTTCAGCTGGATGCATTCCACTGAGCCTATGTTACTATCATGGTGGAAATCATTTATCTACGTAGTTGTTTATCTTTTTCGTTAGCCCATAAAAACACTAGAGTGTTTGGCAACCAGCATAATGACCCATTTTATCTCATATCGCCAGCTTATAGTTCATAAAAATAATTCAATTGATCACATCAAGAATACAGTGTTAAGCGCCTTATAACATTTCACGAGACAAACAGTTTTTTCCTTTTCATTTTTGGATTTGAGATACACATTTTGTCCTTCTTCTATATTTGTGTCCCTTTTTCAATCCTGACGATCCCATTGTGCTTTGCCAGCCCCACAACATTTATGGTTATATTTTACCGTGGCGAGAACGATTCACAGCGAAGGATTACAACATAGCGACAGTGCTCTCAGGCACTATTGAGCTTATTATGACAACCCAACATCCATCATTAATGGGTCACTTAAACCATCAAGGGGGAAAATACTTTTAAGACATCAAAAATTCACATTCTTAAATTCGTCATAAGATAGGTCAATTTGAAGCTGAGTCTGTATTACATTTACCCAAATGGCCGCTTCACACCCCCTCCATAAAACCAAAATACATTGCTAGATAAAATCATAGTACTTAGGTTATGTTTATAAAGTGATGTGTGCCCATTAGAAAGTGACATCTGCATGGTTTATATATTGCACATTCTCCTTGCTGTAAACACAATCCCAATTCGTGCTATCTATGCAATTCGCATAACTCTCTCCATAAACAGAGGTACAGCATTTGATGTAGTTACAGTACTAAAAACAATTAAAGTGACGTGTGCTCAGGAAGAAATTAACATCAACGTGCAAATTAATTTGGATGGTTTGGGGCAGATATTATGGGAAATTAATCCTAAGGCAAGCACTTATTTGCTCGGGTCTTGTGTCGAATGCTTGATTACAATATAGGTGAGTCAAAGTTAGTGATGGAAGATAAGTTGTTAGGCACTTATTTGCCTCGAGCATTCACTGTTCAGGTTAAGTGTCAAGTGTTTAATCGTAAGACAGGTGAATCCAAGTTAGCAAAAGTGATAAAATGAAGGCAAAGGAAGCAAGGTAGACCGTAAAAGCAAGATACGTGGAACAATTAATCTGAGTTTTGGACAACATTCTCAGTAAAATGTTATGTGTGCAGTATGTAAGAACCAATGCCATAATGAAACCAACAATTGAGCAAGATTGTATATATAGTCGCCCCTTATTGCAAATGGTTATGCCTAAAAGTACTACAAAGATTATGGAAAATTGGGTCTGTGTGTACCTTGCTGATACTTGCCAGTTTGAAAAGCTCATGGCAAACTATCATATCTGGTGGATGATGAAATTAGTGATGCTGATTTAGATGTCTTAAGTGATGTCATTTAACATGTCATGAGTTATGTAATATGTGAGGTCATAAGCAGTGCATGGTGGGGTGCAAGTTATAGTTAGCTCAGTAAATTATAATTGGTGAATTTTTGTGCTTTTTTGTTTTTGTTTTTAAACGTTAATTTTTGTTTTATTTTACCATCTAACTATAACGTCACTTTAACCTTTCAATTTTTTCAGTTAACTCCTAGGGTTTTTTTTAACATAAGCTAAAATATTATTACGTTACCTAACTATAATGTCACTTTAACCTTTGTTTTTTTCAGTGAATATACATATAGGGATTTGTCTACCAAGATGTTACTATTTTAAATGGAGTAAAGGTGTTAAGCAACTGAGAAGATTGGTAGGCAGAGTTAACAGATATGGAAAGGAGAGGCAGTACTTTTGCAGATGTCTCTCTCTTTAACTATTTTTAGCCCCTTTAAAATACATGATGCCTCAAATTACAAAAAAAACACACATTGCCTCCCTCACATTTTCTAGTTTCATATCTGCATTAACAGCTCATATTCCAACAAAATTGCTTTCAGGAGTGTCTCACTTTAGTCTTGAATACAAAATGTTAGTGCTCTAGTTGTTTATTAGAACTTTGTCGCGAAGCTGCAGTTGATCACTAGAGAGTTAAATGACAGGCTGCTGCTAATGTTGAAAATAGAAATTCCAATGTCAAAAAGTTTTGCTGAATTGAATAAGAAAGATATTTGAGAACTCATAGAAAATGTGACCGCATTTTAGCTTTCTAGAGCACTAACCATAAATTCCATCATAATAAGTACACCCTCATTTTGTTAATTTCTAAAGGAAATGTTTTAAGTTGTACAGCTTTGATCTCATCAGATGGCTTCAGGTGTACCTCACGTTTGTCATAAATACAGAATTTAAGTACTCTAGGTGTGCATTAGAACATTGTGCGGAAACTGCAGTTGATTACTGTGGTGGCTCGGGTCATGGACCGAGGCGGCATGCATACAAAAAAACACACGGACGCAGTGTTACTGGATCTGAGCCTCATGGGCGACTTGCGCACGGGAGGGGTTTGACCATTATTTATTATTTCACCCATGACCTCCAATGTGAGATTGAAATAATCAAAAGTATGTACATGGTCCAATGGAGACCCCTCAGGGCTGGGTTAGATCTAGGAGTGTGGCAAGGATTAAGCACCATGTGTTTGTTTTTTGCTACATTCATTTCAAAACCCCTCTGTCTGCAGAAACTGTCAAATTGTCTAACATTTTCTGAAGCCCCATGGGGGATTTAGACAGGAGGAGAGTGTCATCTTTAAACATTAGATTGGGGACCTTCATGTTAGCCAATCTTGGTTCATCACTCTCACAATGGCTTAGATGGGCAACCAAATCATTAGCATATAGTGTGAAGAGGGTTGGGGCAAGGACACAGCCCTGTCTAACCCTTCAGTTAACATAAAATGGCTCAGTCACTTCACTCAACCTCAAAACATCTGACCTGGGCGAAATTCTGTACATGGAGCCTTACAATAATAGCCAAAAGATAATTAGGGACACCCATGTCAACTAACACCTGCCACAGCATGGGCCTGCGGACCAGGTCAAAAGCAGATCGTAGAGGTCCACAAACACCATGTACATTCGGTCACCCTCTAATACCACAGCCCTTCCCAGAATAATAACTGAAGCTGAAACACCTGGTCTACAGTGGAGGTGCAATCCCAAAAGCCCGCTTGTAGGGGAGTGAGTATCTCATTAGCTTCCATCCAATCCTGCAGCCTCTCTAGGTTAATTCTGCTGACCAGTTTTTGTGTACTATAAATGAGCTTATGGGCCTATAGTTAGTTGGTAAAAGTGGGGAGTATTTTTTGGAGATTGGTATAATTTCAGCCCCCGCCCAAGATGGAGGTAAGGGTGTCCCTTTCATGATGGCATTAAAGAATAACACAAAGTATGGGCTCCAGACATTAATCTCTACTAGAAACACACCTCCCAGGACCTTGTCTATCCCAGGTGCTTTATTAGGTAAAGTCTTCTTGATTGCTGAACTCACTACTTGACACATAATAATTGGATATTCCTCACATCCAGTCACACCACTTATTCCTACTATATTTAGAGAACGATTGCCCAACCGCAGAGTACAGACTGGAGAAGTGTGCTATCCAATCAGCAGCAGCAATGTTATTATCAATGGGGAAATATCCCTCCTTACTCCCTGTAGCCACTAAGTTCCAGAAGGTGCAGTGTTCTCCCTCTTTTGCTGCAGCCAACAAACCTTTCCACTTCCCTTGATCTCAAGCCTGTTTTGCTTCAATAACAGCTTTTTTATATGCTGCCCTCCTATCTTGTATCAACTTTCGATCTTGCACCTTGATAGAAGCAATAAGTGCTAGCTTGGTACTTCTACAGGTTCGATTGAACCAGGAATGGGGGCATATCTTGCATGTTGCACACGTAGTTTCCACAAAAATGAAGCTCTTTAAACCCTCGACCATTTGCATATAGACAACTATGTCACCAATCTTTAGTAGAAATTCGCCATGGTCCAGGGCCAGGGCCAGGTCCAGACAAAGCAGTTTCCCGATACTTCCCTCCACTAATTTGTGAATTGACCCAACTAGCTCCTGAGAATATGCCATGGCACTCCCCTTAACTCTGCGCTGATTGGTGGTTAGTCATGTCCTTCTATCCAGCGGTTCAACACAGCTGGCTGGCCCCCTGCAGACAAGGATGTCCATGGCAAGAATTCAAGCATTGTGGTCGCTATCATGTCTAGATTTAACTACCATGTCATAAGGCATGACCAGAGTCTATCATCTACTACGAAATAATCTATAAGACTAGTGCAGTGAGCATGATTAAAGGTATGCTTCCGATCCGTGTCTGAACGGGTTCTGCCATTACAGGCTTGCATGCCCTGGTTTAGGACTAATGAATTTAATTGAAGAGCGAGAGGAGACCATTTTCTGATGGGGGTCATTAAATCAGGAATGGACCCGGTACTATTTTCCTCTTGCATGAGATTATTAATGTTACTGTCCAGTGGTTCAAATTGGCAATTAAAGTCCCCACCCACCAATTTTAAGGCTCCTACCAGCACTGTTACCAGATGTGTGGTTAGCAATTCGATAGTTGGTGATTCCATTTTGTTCCCCACAGGTCTTAAATACACGCTATAGACAGAAAGAGCTACATTCTGTAAGAATGTTAGGCTAACATAAGATATCATCGGAGGCTATCTCAATCTCCTTTACCACGCACCAAAGTTTTGTGCTGACCCACCAGGGGCTGCTTGAGATATAACACCTTCCACAAATGTCTTGTGAGTTGGGTCTGAGGCAAGCTGGAATTGGGAGGTGCGCATTTATGGTGGTGGAGAGTGGCATATTACCGGACAGAAGGGCAGGCTAAATTTAAAACTGTCATCAGCTTCCCCTATACCTCTACAGTATACCATAATGGCTTGAGTACAAGTGGGTATGTGATGTAGCCCAGCAGAGATTTGCAGCACGTTTTCAGGGAAGCTCTAAATCCTGAGCATACAAAAACGCTGCAACCTAGGCTGTCTCAAAGGTATGTGTGTCAGTTGCGGACATGCAGGCTGTCCTGTGTGGGTTTTTGTATCTTTGCAGTTTTGCAGAAGAATCTGTGGTCAATCAGTGAGGGCATGTTTCATGAACTGAGGCATGGTTCGGCATTTTCATGTTTTTCAAACAGAAACACAAAGCATACTTTTTTGTTCATCCAGCACATTGTTTCAGGCAAAGCATTATTAATCAAGCACTCCCCCCCCTTACAAATCTCAGGTCAAGGCGCTTTTCATTTCTCAGGACTATTATACAAATAATGAAGTAGACCTGTGTGAACTAGACATTTTTAATTCTATTTTTTATCCTTCTCTTGCAGAGAGTGTTGCCACCCAGACTAGCTTAAAGGCAGAATCGGTAAATTGATGTTTGAGGCCAGTGGCAGTATTCAGTGGCACTGGTGCAATTTTTGGGGTGGTTCCATCAATGTAACATAGCATCCTGTGAGGCTGGAGAGCATTGTCTCCGGCTGTTTCATGTGTCTTTGGTGTGTCGGGAGGCGCAGCACTGGGGACTGTTCTGCCAGTGGCTTGGTGAACGTGGTCAGTCTTCCAGATGGGGCTTTTAGAAGACACTGTCCTCCATCTTGTGGGTGCCTTCTCTCCTTTGCCACATGAGGAGCCATCCTCAAAACCGACCCTCCTTTCCAGTCATGGAAAATAAAAGAAGGACAATACGATCCTTCACTTCAAGAGAGCGAATAAGGTGGCCATCTTGGAACGGCTATTGAGTGACCTTGTCCTGGCATTTCTACTCTGGCGGACCTCTGGCTCACCTCTGGAGGCCAATAGAATCTCCTTACTGTCTGATTAAGTTGGGTTTCTGTGTTCTTTGATCTCCTCTCTCAAATTAGGGCCTTTTTGAGCTGAAAGAGGTCCCCAGCTGACTTTTTGGAAGTGTTTTCTACTGGGGGCGGCTACCTCTAGGATCCCTAGCTCGGCAATAGGGGTCCAACGCAGCAACATAGGTGCTCCATGAGTATCTGAGACCGCAGGCATACTTCCACCCTCATCTCCCCTCCCACGTCTCTAACTCAGGTCCACTGTCATGCATAATCATGGATCCTAACACACAGGGATTACGTGAGGTCAAGCTGGAGCCATTGGGCCACAATGCATTTACAAATAAATACCCATCTTACCTATCTAAAAAAAAGCATTGAATCGCCTCAAACACAGAATTCTCAAATCTTAACCAAGAAACCCTTATTTCGGACCCTTACTTCTCCTCGAATAAAGGATCTACTATCTGTGATCTCATCTCTACTCGAAAAGAAGAGCTAAATGGAGGAATGCTCTTTGTTCACTATGCCTGATCACCTCCTCCAAAAAATTTGCACATGGAACTAGGTTGTTGGCAGCCCCTTCATCCACCTTCCAAGCTAATGCTACAATTACCATTTATAACAATGGGATAATCCTCATTCAAGCTGCAGACCGCCATCTAGGGTCTTTTGAGGACATTTTCCACATTATAAAGAACTCCATTACTAACCAGGATCCTGACACTTCGAAGTATGGGCTTAGCACCCCATCCTCACCAATGGTCCAACAAACGATCCTGTCTTGTGAAACCACCCCGAGTCACTCTTCCCCTCTCACCACCTAACTCCTCCAGCCGCTCACTTTTTCCCATCCTAGGAGACCAGCTCAGGAGCTCTCCCTTGCCCCCCAGCAATCTGAGTAACTTTTCCTTCTCTACCAACCCTAATCGGGAACTCTCTAGTGAGCAATTCCCGATCGCTTCCATCAGAACTCCATAACATCCTACTGGAGCACTGACACACTCCTTGGAGTCTCATCACCATTCTTTGTCTTCATCCACCCTGGATAATATCTCCCAGCATCTTGAATAACTCAAGGCTGATTTACAAAAGCTTATAATCATCACCTCAATAATGACTAATGACGGATGGACTGACAGGACGTCAGGGAATTAAAGACACAATCTTACACCAGATACTGTCTTCCACCTAGCTGTCATCTCCCCCTTCAGTCAAGGGTTTATCTCCGATCTATGCATCCCTCGGCTGGAGAACCATACCCTTCCCGAACACTCCTTCTAGACCCTCTAGATCCAAGAATTCCGTCACAGTGAAGGATATCGATAATCTCCTGCGTTATTATATTGCCTTTCTCATGGACAAGCCAGATCACCAGGAACAAATTCAAGCCATACTCCAAACCCTCTCAGAAGACCCAGACACAACACTAATGCTTTAAACATCTCCAACCTCAAACAAGTTCCCATCTCAGCCCACATCCTCTGACGCCATTCCACACCTGAAATGCATGCTCATCAATTGTAGATCAGCAGTGAAACATTCCACAGACATTGCTTAACTCATTCTGACTCAGGATCTTGACATCCGCATACTTACGGAAACTTGCTTAAAGGAGTCCTCTGGCCCGGTCCTTGACATACTAGTCCCTCCAAACCATAACATCATCAGGCTGGACAGAGCGGACAGACCTGGTGGAGGTATTGCCTGTATATACCAGAATAGCCTCATTGTGAAACAGTCACACACAGATGCTGTCCCCTCTTGCGAATACCTGTGCATGGACATCACCAGCAACAGCAGGCCATTATGCAAATTGCACATGTTTTACTATCCGCTGGGAGATAACCTCCCCTTCGTTGAACAAATCATGGAAATCATTTCTTCCAATGTGGGGCAACATTGTCCCCAAATCTTCCTCAGAGACTTCACCCTTCATTGGAATGACTTGAAGGACCCAGCAGAGAACACACTCAAAACCTTCCTAGCTGACCTTAGCCTAATTCAAATCTGTGATAGCCCCACTCACATTCTGGGCTCGATCCTGGACCTTATTATAGCTAAACCCAATGCTATTCAACTGGACTCGATTGCCCCTTGTGACTGGCCTGATCATCATTATATCTCCTGCCACATCATTGAATCTTGGTGCAAGAAAAGATCACAAGCCAAGAATCCCAGGCACTGGAAACGATCTCTGCAAAACACAAACATGAATGAACTGATATCCCTCAGCAAGAATACCTTGCTGCCACCTATTGACATGTCTGAGGTACAGCACCTCACGGAGCATTACAACAACTCTATATTGAATATTTTAGATTCCGTTGTCCCCTTACGACTAAAAAGAAAGTCCTCCAAAGACTCCAACCCTTGGTTCAATGATAGTTTAAATTCAGAGAGACGCAATCTGAGACTAGCCGAACGATCTTGGAGAGGCTCACCATCCCTTGAACACCTCATGCTCCTGAGATCTAGAAGAAGCACTTACAACAAACATATCAGGAGGGTGAAATCGAACTTCTTCAGAGGCCAACTAGATACAGCCAGAAACAGACCTAAAAAACTTTTTTAATTAATCAAACTCAAATCCAATTTTCTTACCACTCTCCCGCCATCATAGTCCATTACACAGCCAACTTGTGAAGTGTTTGCCTCCTTCCTTGAAAAGACAATTAAGATTGAAACTGATCTCCGAACACTGCAATGCAACCAATGCAATGCAACCAACTGATTGTCCCATTCCCTAATAACCCTACTACCCCTCCTCAGCCTCTGCCTGCTACAGGTTTCTCACCCAAAAATAACGCCTTCTGGGACCAATTCACTCCCTTTCATGAATTCTCTATACTCAACCTGATTACTACTTTGAAACCCTCAAAACACTTCAGTGTCCCCTTACCCTCAAGTTTCTTCAGTGAGATGAAATGGTCCTTAGTCCCTCTCTGGACCAAAATAGTAAATGCCTCCTTATGTGAAGGTATAATCGCTGATTGTCTAAAGTCAGGGCAGGTCACGCCCATTCTAAAAAAAAACACTGCGGATCAAGAGGACCTTAATAACTGCCATCCTATCACTACCATTCCAACTCTATCGAAGTTCCAAGAGAAATGTGTACAAGTCCAACTATGTAACCACATTGATCAATTCCAGCTTTTAGATCAATTCCAATCGGGTTTTTGTCAGGGCCATAGTACTGAAACTGCTCTTACTCACATATTAGATGATACTCTAAGAATGCTAAATCGGAACAAAGCCTGCCTTCTAATCCTCCTTGACCTCTCTTCAGCTTTTGATACGGTCAAACATGACAACCTCCTGGACTTACTGGAACGAAGGATGGGTCTTTCAGGTTCAGTGTTAAACTGGTTTGCCTCCTTTCTTAATAACAGAACGCAAAGGTTTAAAGTCAATGAAACCCTACGCCATCCACACTTGGGGTCCCTCAGGGATCTGCACTCTCACCCATGCTCTTCAACTTGTTCATGGAGCCTCTAACTGAAATGCTCAGTCCATCCAACATTCACTACCACATGTATACGGATGACACCCAACTGTACCTGAAAATCTCCTCCCCGTAAGACATCAGATCACTCCACTCAACCCTACTCAAAACACAACACTGGCTGACTTCCCAACATCTCAAGCTTAACTCCTCCAAAATGGAATTCCTCCTTATTGCGCCATCCAAACAGGCCACCATCATTGTTGAATACATGAAACACCTAATAGCTCTCAACTGTACTCCACATATCATTGACTCCGCAAGATCTCTTGGAATAATACTTGATAAGACCTTGAGTATGCAGGAGCACATTAGCTCAGCCACCAAAGGAGCTAACTTCTACATGAGTATCCTAAGAAAGATGAAACCCTTCCTCCGCCTGAACGACTTCAAGTCTGCTGTTCAAGCACTAGTAATTTCCAGGTTGGATTATGGTAGCGCAACTCTCTGTGGGCTACCCAGCTACAAGTTGGCACCGCTCAGGGCATCCCTGAATTCAGCTGCAAGGCTCATCACGGGATCCAGAAGAAATAACCACATCTCACCAGTCCTGAAATCACTAAACTAGCTTCCTTTTGAGGCTAGGATTCATCTTAAAATTGCTTGCATGACACACAAGGCCCTTCACACCCCTTTGTACCTAGCTCAAAAACTGGAACTTTCTGGTGGTAGCAGATCTTCTAGGAGTTCCAGCATCCTGCTGCTAAAACCATTGAACATTCCAAAGAAAGAAAACCTATAATCGAGGGTTTTCGGGTATTGCCCCGAGAATCTGGAACTCACTGCTAACCCTGGGCAAAGCACTACGCTACGCTCGCGTAGTTTGCGAAGTTTGCGCTACTTCGCACTACGCGAATTGCACGTAGCACAGTGCAAACACGCATAGCGTAGCGTAGTGCAGCGGTCATTTTTTGCTTGCTCGCGGTCCTCAACGTCAAGTTGGCGACCGTGAGCAAGCAAAATGACATCCCGGCGAGACTTTTTCCTCGTTTGCGATCAGCAACATCAAGTTGCCGATCGCGAGCGTGGAAAATAAACCTCCCGGCGAGATTCTCAACGCGGGGAGGTCAGGTTTCTCATTGCGAGAGGTCGCGTATGCTCGCGACCGCTCGCAATGAGAAACTACCAGTCCGCGTTGAGAAAGCTGCCGCTCGAGTAAAAATCTACTCGAGCGGCAGTAAAAGACAGCTCGCACTGTGCAAGATGCCGTTTTCAATGATTGCACAGTGCGGACAAGCATCCAGCACTGTGCAATCATCGTGAACAGCGCACTACGCAGTTCGCGTAGTGCTACGCGTAGCTCGCGTAGTGCGAAGTGCGCTTCGCTTCGCGTAGCGCTACTTCACGAACTATGCAAAGGGTTACTCACTGCCTCAGTTTAGATTGGGCAAAATACATCTTATTACGAAATGAGAATTCACTTCTTTCGGAAATGCTGAAATTAGCGCCTCTAGTTAGTTTGGCACATAGAGGGGGGTAATTCAATCACTGGCCTCAGGTTCGGATTGTGACTCTCTGTGCCATGCTACCTGCAGGCAGCTTTTCTCACTCTCATTTGCCTGTATCTAATTCTAGCCAGCACGGAACCAACCAAACTAAGACTGTATATCCTTCACTGTTCACGTGCATGGAACTCAGCTGTCTGCTTGACAGCAGCACAGCACTCCCCATGAATGAATAAGCTAATCCTGCTTCATGGAAGACCTTGGTGCAACCCAGGAAGCAAAGCCAGAGCCAATAATAATCACTTTGTACAATATACATAATTTTAAATCTTCCCTAAAAGCTAATGTAATCTGTTCTGCTGTGGAAAATGGGTGTCATGTAATTTAAAATGCCTTGTTTGGACTAATTTTCTGTAATAAACAATTTCACAGGTGGTGTTCGAAATGACCATCTTTTGCATGGTATTCCCCCAGATTTTTTTGCTTTCTGTAAATTAACCTGTTTTTTTTGGGCCATAGGACTCTGCACAATTTACTCCTGCTAACCAGTGGTAAAGAGTTTTTCCTCTCACTTTAACCATGGTAAAATTAACATATTCCTAATTGGACCACTTAATTTACTTATGGTATATAGTACAACATGTACTCAGGGCCTGCACGTTAAATGCTACTAGTGATCTGCAGTATTCATTGTGCCACCCACTAAAGTACCACTATTGAACATGTTTCCATTCCTGCTCCAGGCAATTTTTAAACTGCGATTTCTACCTGGCAAGAAAAAGTTTTTTGCCAGGCCTAAACCATTCTTTGTAATACATATGTCACCCAAAAGGTAGGCCCTAAATACCTATAGGGCAGGGTGCATAGTAAACCTACACTTTTGTGTACGTTTAGGATTGTTTGATATTCACAAAGGGATTTACGAGTAGTATCTTTACGAGTGCTGAGCCTCTGCATATACAAAGGCCCATTCATAACCAGATGAAGCACTTCTTGAAGAAGGTTTAAGACAATCTTGAGGCCAGTCAAGAAGTAATGAAACTCTGGTACGACCAGAATTCCACTCTGGTGGAGTTTCAGCCTGGCCAGAAGGTGTGGGTCTTGGAGCCTGTAGAGCCCAGAGCTGTATTGTTGGGCAGGGCCATATGAGGTGAAGAAGCAGAAGGGAGATACAACCTACATGGTGGATATCAAGACCCCTAGGAGCCCCTTAACGGTGCTCTACATAAATAGCCTCAAACCACACTTTGAGAAGTCTGAAGTCACCATGCTAGTGGGGACAGATGACGGCGTGGAGAGTGAACGTCTCCTTGACCTCCTGACTAATCAGAAGCACAATGAGTCAGTAAAGGGCCCTACTCTGACCCTGGAATAGCAGAGTGACTTTTGCCAGTTACTGGAGCAGTTTTTCTTTTTTTGTTCTTCCTCACCCCTGGGCACATACACTTGTGAACACGACATTAATATTATGCCTGTCAAAAAGAAAATTTACAGGCTGGTGAATAAGGTGAGGGTCAGTATCAAGGAGAAGGTCTCCAAGATGCTGGTGTTAGGGGTGATTGCGTTCTCTAACAGTCCCTGGTCCAGCTCAGTTTTGCTGGTACACAAGGCTGCCCCACCGGGCACCACCCCAGAAATCAGGTTCTGTGTGGACTACAGGGGACTCAATTCATTTACCAAGACTGATGCTCACCCCATCCTCCAAGCTAATGAGCTCATAGGCAGACTGTGCACAGACAAATTCCTTAGATCTTTTGACCTCACTTCAGGGCATGGCAGATTGCTTTGACTGAGGGGGCAAAAGAGAGCTTAGTATGCTCAACCCAAGAGGGCCACTGCCAGTTCAGGGTGATGTCCTTAGACTTAAAGAATGCCCTTGCCACCTTTCAGAGGTTGGTGAATAGGGTCTTGACTGGGAAGAAGGCATTCTGTGCTGCTTACCTAGATGACATAGCTGTCTTCAGTTTCAGCTGGGTGGAACACCTGGAGCATCTCCAGGAGGTGCTTCAGGCCCTGCAGCAAGCAGGCCTGAATATGTAGGCCAGTAAGTGCCAGATAGGGCAGGGTACTATGGTGTGTCTGGGCCACAAGGTGGGTGGGGCAAGGTGCAGCCCTTAGGCCAAGACTGAGGCTATCCTGGCCTGGCAGCCCCCAAAATTTACACTGAAGTAAGAGAATTCCTGGACTTCACAAGATATTACAGGAGATTTGTTAAGGAATGTGACACCATTGTTGGCAACCTAACTGAGCTGATTTCCAAGAAGCAGCCCAAAATGTTGATCTGTACAAAATCCAATCAGAAAGCCTTTGAGTCCTTCAAGGAAGCCATGTGTACAACTTTACTCAAGGCTCCTGACTACTCCAAGGAGTTCATTGTACAAACGAACACTTCAGAGCATGGTATAGGGACTGTCTTAGCATAGTTAAATGAGGAGGCCCTAGACCAACCTGTAGCCTTTACTAGGAGGAGGTCCCTTCCCCAAGAACAGAGGTGGAGTGCTTTTGGGAGGGAGTATTGAGAGGAAGGCTTTGCTGTGGTCTGGACACTGAAGAAGCTGAGACCATACCTTTTTGGGACTCACTTCTGGGTTCAGACAGACCACAGGCCCCACAGATGGCTCATGCAAATGAGTGGTGAGAATCCCAAGCTGCTGAGATGGTCCATCTCCCTCCAGATAATGGACTTCATGGTGGAACACAGACCTGGGTCAGACCACGCCAATGATGATGGTCTCTCCAGGTTTTTCCTCCTTAGTGATGAGAACTCCCAGGATGTTGTGTAGTTCTCCCCACTTTTAGTTGGGGGATAATTGTTAGACCTATCAGCCTTAGAGCGGTCTTCCATCAAACTTTTTGCCGTACTCCTCTAGTTTTGCTGTTATAATTTCTTTTGTCCTTAGGACTCTGTGAACTTTACCACTGCTAACCATGCTAAAATGAGTGTACACACTCCCTAAAACATGCTAAAATTGGCTTACACTCAATTGGCACATTTAATTTACTTGCAAGTCCCTAGTAAAGTGGTAATACATGTACCCAGGGCCTGTAAATTAATGCTATTAGTGGGCCTTAGCACTGATTGTGCCGCTCTCTTAAGTAGCCCTTTTAAACACTTCTCAGGCCTGCCTCTGCAGCCTATGTGTGCAGTTTTAAACTGCCATTTGGACCTGGCAAAATAAACATTATACAAGGGTCAAAGCTGCCTTTTTAATACATATAAGTACCCCCTAGGGTAGGTCAGATACTGCCCATAGGACAGGGTGATGTTTATTTAAAAAGTTGGACATGTCGTTTAACTTCTACATATCCTGAGAGTGAAAAACACTTAAATTCATTTTTAATTATTGAAAGTCCTGCTTCTCCCATAGGTTAACATTGGATTCCCTAATTACATTTAGGAAGTGAGAACTTTGGGAGCAAGCAAAGATGTTGAGTTTGGTGTGTAAAGAATTGTAATATAAAACCTTCTTTAATGGAAAAGTCGGACTTTAAGTCACAATTCTGAAAATGCCACTTTCAGAAAGTTGGCATTTTCTTGCCCTAATCATTTGGTGCCTGCAGCCTATATCCTAGGTCACATGACTAGGTATAGCTGGCAGTTGGTCTTTGTGTATTCCTTCAAGACAGTGAGACAAAGGTTGAACAGATGTTAGCAGGGTGGGGCATCTCTAACTTGATAGGGGCGGAGCTGTCACCTACCACTTGTACACCACAAAGTCTCTGCCTCAGCATACTCACAAAGAGTTTGACACTAGTCTTTTGTGCCCCAGACAAGCTGGGACCAGTGCAGGGGGGAGGAAATTCCAATAACCTCTGCGGGTACAAACCTCCAGAACTTTCTCCTACTTCAAAACTGGCCCAAGTATAAATACTGGACCCTTCAACCCAACTCTTCAGTACACCTCTGGAACTATGGATACTACAGAAGAAGGACTGCTGTGCTGCTCTGCTGCCAGAAGGAGTGTAACTCTGCTGCTCCTGCTACTCTTCAGTCCAGCTTGCTGAAAAGGAAGGCCTGACTTGCACACTTCATTCCAGGCTGAAGTGATTCCAAGGGTCAGTTGATTGACCTACTGCTCTGAGCTCCAGAGACATAACAAGCTCAAGAAACCTCCATGCATCTGCCCAGTTGATCTGCTGCCTGGACTTGCAACTGGAACTGCAACTGGCCCTGCCTGAGCCCTGCTGGTCTCTGCTGGAGTGAGTTCCTAATTCCCAAGAGGTGCTCCTCAGGTCCTGGATCCTTAGTGTGGCATCAGTTAAGTTTCCTCTCCAAGAAAAGGAGAAACCCTGATGTTTTGGGCTCCTCGGGACCATGAACAGGCCTGTTCATCACAAGGTCTTGCCGCTGCGCCGCGGATTGCATCGCTGGCCAATGCGAACCTCCGGTGAACCCGACTCTTTGCGCCAGAGTGACTGCCAGTGAAGACTGGCAATGCAAGATCTGCACTTCGCTCTACAACATCGATAGCCTGCAGTGACCGCAAAGTGATTCTCCAGCAATGACTGTTCACAACGTCCTACAGGATCTAAGTGCTACAGGGACAACCGTCCACAATGCCCAGTCTGCTCTACACACTACAGCAATCACCCACGATGCTCTCCATGCTCTCGTGGCCCCCTTCACCACGAACGGAATTCTTTGTGCTGGACTTTAGAATGTAACTCTTTCAGTGGGACTAACCTGGTCCCTTATCTGGCCTGCGTTCCATCGTGGTCGCCCTGAACTTATGATTTTCACTTGGTCTTGCATGACCAGATAACCACGAGAGGTGCTTTGTGCTTTTTTGGCGCTATACTTACCTGAACTCTTTGCATACCTCCAGTTCTATTGATTGGATTTTTGTTGTTTTGGTCTCAAAAAATGTACTAAATCTTAACCAGTTGGTGTGGGATTTTTCTTGTATTGTACTTTCACAGTTTGAAGTGCTGCAGAAATACTTTACACATTGCCTCTAAGTTAACTCTTACTGCTTTGTGCAAAGCTACCAGAGGGTCAAGCACAGGTTAATTTGGGGTTTGCTTGTGATTCACCCTGACAAGAACTGTTGTTGCTGCTTGAGCAGACTTTCACTGCCCTCAAAGAGTAACCCAGTTTCCTACAGATTGTGATTAATATTTCAGGTGGGATCTTATCCCCATCAGCTAATACTACAGTTTCTTTCATGTGGAAATCCACCTCAGCCTAGCACTGCAAATTCTAGCACATTCAATTCACTTGCTTAATAAGATAAATTACACCGAGAATTAATGCTTTCCCTGTTACAAACTTCACCAGCTCCCACTAAGTAGAATACTGCAACCTATCATATAGTTCAGTAAGGCTGGTATTTTTTTCAGCCAAGGTAGCAAACCTATTTGCAGCAAAAATGTTGGAAGTCAATACAGGTGCATCATCCACAATGTATGCCATCATAAGTCTGAATCCTACAATCTTACTGGGACATACAGTAAACCAAGCTGTGCTCCCACTTGTGAGAGGTGGGGGAGTTGATTTCTGCTTTGTGGCATGAGTATGCTATTAATAATTTCTATAGATATGCAAGATTCAGGAAGCGGAACTCCCAGGATTGACACAACTGGGTGCAAAGAAAGATAATCTGTTTCTTTCTTGCTTTCCTACTATATAGTTTTAGAGTTAGAGAGACACGTAGTTAGGGAATTGAAGCTATAGTTGTGCTGCAGATCACTTAATATCACAGACTACTAAAAGTATCACACCCACAAAGTGGTCCTTATTCCATATTGCATTGATAAATGGTCTAAAGTTTGATTGGCCTCGGTTTCAAGATTGAGGTTCCTTCATACGTTGAGACTGTAAGAAATTCATCACGCGGAGCTCACTGCATAAGTAGTTAAATGTAAAAGGTAAACTCTGCAGCATTTAAAGGAATTTTGTCAGGAAGGGTGCATATGTGGTGTGGATTGAATGTCAGTGGCGGTTTCTCCCCGAGGGCGTCGGGGCTCCGCCCCCGTTCCCAAAACCAAGGCCTCTCAATATCTTCCCATCTTTATTTATTAAAAAAAAAAATGTGTTTTTTTTACTTCTTATTGACTGGTGAACACAAATATCATCAATAACACAACCACTGTCAGCCTGCCAACGCCGCGCGCCGTGACTGGAAGCGAAGCCGAAGCATGTCATGTCACGTGACGTGACCGACTCCCCTTGTGTCCCAAAGAAGCCTAAGTGTTTGCCGGGCCGACAACCTCACAGCCCTGAAGGCTGTGATGTCATCAGCTCGGCAAAGACCTAGCTTCAGGGCCCAGTCTCCACCCCCTGATGGCATGGAGGGAAAGTTAGCCCGGGGCGTTTTAAGTCCAAGCCCGGTATCGCTAACCCTCCACGTCAATCAGAGAGTGGAGACTGTCACCCAGCCCTTTCCCAACTCATTACAGGGCATGGTGGGACCCACCCCTGTGACGAGTTGGGAAAGGGGTGTGGCAGGCGGGAAGCCAAGGATTGGAGTCTGCGCAGACTCGTCCTCAGACTGCTTCCCGCGCGTGTCTGCACACTGGAACTTTCTGGAAGTCACTGTTGTGTCACTCAGACAGGACACGGACGGACTGCATGGGTCGTGCAGGTGAGCCCCGTACCAGTGGAGGACGACAGGCGGATCATCTCCGAGTCCGTGATGGAACAGAGAAATAAACAGTGAGTGTGTGGCATCTTTATTTCTAGACCTACATTCTGGTAATGGTCTATAGATCTGCAGTGTAAGAGCTAGTGAAGGAGCCAGTGAGGCTGGGTTAAAGCCAGGTCCTCCTTCCCTCCCACATAATAATTTTTCGGCTAACAACTGAGAACGGTAAAATTCAAAAAAGTAAGCATAAACGAAATAAGAGGTTTGTGAACTGAAGTGTATGAATGAGAACCTAGACATGGTTTGTGCAATGTGCATTTAAACTAGCGAGAAGAGGTGCAGAAACTCTAGTCTTTTGAGAGCCACTGCATGCTTTCTGCGAGCAGTGCACCTGTGCTTACCTACTAACTACATAACTCTCGATAGACAATCTCCGACTGCTTTCAAACGGTGTTTTTTTTCCTCCGTCTTTCTCTATTTTCGTTCCTATTAGAGAAGTTTGAGAAAATCTTTTCAGTTATATAAAGCAAAAACCATGGTATGCCCATGCTTGTTTTATAAACAGGTAGAAGTTTTTCAAAGGCTCTCATGACAGGAAATAGCTAATAGTACGTAGATAATACAGTGCATACATTAAGTGAGGA
The DNA here is from genome assembly GCA_963921515.1 of Calotriton arnoldi. Lineage (NCBI taxonomy): Eukaryota > Metazoa > Chordata > Amphibia > Caudata > Salamandridae > Calotriton > Calotriton arnoldi. The sequence continues at coordinate 1,892,880 of CAWUFW010001940.1, read as the reverse complement.
TGCTCAGAACTAGAATTTCTGAAAAACTAAGTGACAATCTAATCGCCATTTCGAAATATCAGACAAGTATCAGACCGGGAAGGCAAGGTTAGCATACCTCCTGGTTGAGTTTTAATCCCATAAATTCGTTTTCACCTGTGCTGCTCGATTCCAGCTGTGCTGTTTTTTCGCCTATTGCAGTTTGACAGTTCATTCGAAATAAATGTGCCGATAACCCTTAAAAGTGGCAATAAAATACTCTTTGCTCCACTGTACGGATGATTAATGCTGCTAAAGTAATTAAATTCCATTAGTCGAGGTTTCACATGCCCAAGGAATTGGTGCCAGGGCTTTGCAGATCTCAAGTGAGGACAAACGACTAATGCTTTATAAAAACCATGTTTCACATGCGAAATCTCACGGAGTCCCTCTTTTGACTCGGGACAGCTGCTGGCTGTGATTGTTGAGCAATTGATGCATAGGATCATTAGCGGGGTTGCATGAACTAGTGTTTTCCTGTTGACAGGGATCTCTCGACAGGAGCTGATGCAAGGGGAGAGAGGCAGAGCGGGCCAGCCAAGTTGCCTCGTGAGCAGTGACTTTGACATTCAGAATTATTGCTAACTCCAAGGCCCGTGATGATAGCAGGCCGCATTTTGCCCCTGGACATTTTTCCCAAGAACCGAGCCAAAGAAACGCCGTCTCCTGCTGTTTTGTGATGGTAGGCTCTTAAAGTCTGGCAGCAATGTTGTCGTCGAAGACATACGGAAAAATTCAAGATACTCGTTTTCTGAATAACTCCTACGTTTAGATGTTACATTTGCTAGAATACGTGAACAGCTGTGTGGTGACTCAAAATATCCCTGGTGAATGGACCTGTTCCAAAATGGACACATGGGCATACGATTTTTGTGCAAGAATGCATGGCGCGCCCTCGTCCACGAATTGTGTTACTCCAGCAACAGTCCGAGGGCATAACGTAAAATGACGCCCCGACCCCCATTGGTCTTGGGTTGAATGCCCCCCTCCTCCGTAGTCTTTGGGGCGCCGCAGGAAACTGTGTTACCCGCTGCTGTCATAGGGCCAGTTACCTTAGCCACCCTCTCGTCCTAGACAGCGGTCAAATTGCATAAAAATTATAGCAACTGTGATCCTGAGCACACGTGGGGGCGAGTGAGTGTGAGGACGGAGTAAGATGCTTAACTAAAAAGAAAAATATTTTGTGATTATGTTGCTAGACTTTCAGGTAGAGGTAACTGCATGTAGAATATAATGCACACACCTTAAACGAAATGCAAATGTCTCAAACTAATCGTCACTGTGCAGGAGACCTTCTTTTCCTATTAACCTGAAGCGACTCAAAGTTGTAATTAACAGTGCAGGTCTGTATAAAACAGGGAAGCACTCGGTTCAGACGTTAGTCCAACACAAACAAACACTGAATGGGAGAGGTGTTTACTGCGAGCACGCAGTCTATACTAAAACAAAAAATACACATTCCATCCGATGTGGCCTCCACCTGCAGACAGGTGTGTGCCCCTAATTGTTTTCCTCCATTGGGAATTGGGATATTCTTATGACAACTGTTTGTTAAGCATAACATTTTCATGGTGACAGTCGCCAGCATGAAAGAGGGTGCGTGTGTCTACAATATAAAAGAATAAGACAGACTAAATTCTGTGAGTATGATGAGGAAAGGAAAAATGTAAATAACTGCACAAACATCAGGGGGTTTTGTAATGCTGTCACCGTGGCAGGGTGCATACTGTAGCTGCACAATGTGGGTTTTGCCATGCCAATAAAGCTGTGCGTATATCAGCAATGTGGACTCTAGCACAATTTCGAATTCGAGTGCTGCTTTATAAACCAGGACAGTGTGGGTGTTTGCACTGAAAGGGTCTCTAAACTGAAGGGTTGGACTTCACAACAGTGCAGTATATTACTAGGCAGTATGGATTATGGTATGGTATTGTTACTGTCTCTCCAAGGACATTTTTGTTTCTCGCATGACAATGATGTGTGGTTCCTGGTGGCACACTCATATTTATATAGTGGAGAGGAGTGTATAAACTGCCATGGCGGCGTGTGGTGTTCTTACTGGGACAGAATAAACACTGTCATCTTGGAAGTACCAAGATAATTTGGTTTCTGCTGTGACATTGATGTTTTTCGTATTCCCACAAGTAGTGCTTTGGATATTGCAGTGGTATTTTGTATAAGGGGGCGGTTTGAAACTGATGGCATTGGCAATGCTGGGTTGCCATAATGAGGCAAATGCAATGTAAACACTGGCTTCATGGTGATACTGATGGGCTAGCAGAAAACCAACACTGACAGCTGAGGTTGTATAATGAGAAACCTGCACTAGTGTTGGAACACGGGAAAATGTGTCACACTCAGCAGCATTGAAGTTTTTGAACATGACCAGCTTTGATGTCGTGTGGGGAAATCAAATACTGCGATCATTGTATAATTAAAGAAACTAAAAATCTAAACATTAACTTTTATATTAGCATTCCTTACGTGATCAATACATTTTTGTGTTTACCTCTACAAAGTGTACAGCATATCTGACACACAGCTTTAAGTCGTGCAGCATTTCATCCCGTCACACAGAAGTGCTGGGTAAGTGAACAGTACTTGCACAGACTTGTCGCGTATTAATATTTCACATAAAACCGTACGTTTAAAGCTGAGTGTGCTGGCATTCTCTTGGGGGATTATTAAATCAGCTGATTTGCAGAACTCATTTCCCCAAACTCCCTTTTTTATGAAAGAAATAGCTAAAGAGACAGAACGCACTGACAGCTGGAGAGGAGGTGATTAGGGTAATTAAGCTGTTCACAAATGACTTTGCCGCTTAATGAAAGCATTCCGAAGGTCTTGAAAATGCACCATTTGCCCACTCATTTTTCAAAATTTTCTCGGGGGGAAAACCCCCCCCGAACCCTCCTTAGGTCGTTCGGGCTCGCTCGCTACGCTCGCTCGCCACGGTGTGCTCCACCACTAATTTTTCGCCCCACCACTTTCAAATGTCACCAGCTGCCACTGCTGAATGTAACCAAGGTTTGCGGTGTGAAGCGAGAATGCATCACTGACATGTGTCACTTCCTTTACCATCTAGCTACTGAGCCTGATCTATTTGTTAATGGGTTGGGATGCTATTTGCCTTCTTCATCCTGGTAACCACTACAACTTTCTAGTGCTGCCAGTGACTTTTTAAACTCCATCAACACCCTTAGAGATGTCCCACTGTGCCCTATAACCTTGATCACTTTTGTGTAAAAGGTTAAAAAAAATATATAGCCAACTGCATTCGCATGTTGAACTCAGTCGACTAATATCTATATTAGGATGTATATTAAATATAAAGGTACCAGTTTTTCCATTTTTGAAGCAGTGAAAGAAAGGAAAAATAAAATGATAATAATGTAATGTTATTATCATTTTATTTCATCCTGCTGCGACAGCTTTGCGTGACGGGCGGGGCTGCTCTGCTCATAGACCAGGGGAGCAATGGTAGCACCCTCCTAAGTGCGAAATGACTGTTTGGCCGACCCAACAGGCATGCACACTTCGCATGTTCTCCATGCAGGCTGCTCTTAGTTGTCAAGAATACAACTTATTTTTATTCCAAATGTGTTACTCTTTTTTTAAACTTTTTTTATCAATGAATGCAAGCTGTATGATATGAAAATAAACAATTATAAAGTCCACACAGGAAAAAAAATACGTTTTGGGCAAACTGGAATGAGTAAAGTGCCAACCTTCCTAGTGTGATGAGGTCATGGCTTTGGTGTGGTAATAGGGACCTTCTTAGGTCAGGTGATTGTGTTAAAGACTGGCCTGCTGGAAATTAAGAGGTTTGTACAGATGAGGCATTAGCTCTTATTTGCAAATACCACTGTAAGGGGCATATTCTCAAGGACTTATCGCCGAGTTATCTGCACTTTAGCGCAGCAAAAGTGGCGAAAGAATTATCGCCCCATTCCCAAGCTGGTGCAAACTGCCCACATCGCCAGTTTACCAGCGATAGCTGCCGCAAAAAACATCGCCACGGATGAGAGAGACAACTAACGCTAATGATATGCAGAGTAGGCGTTCCCGTGCAAAAACACACGAAAACACCACTTCGCGATATTCTCAACTTCCAGCCAGATCTGCGATGCGAGCCAAAAACAGGCGATAAGGCGCGTTAGCAGCAGGGATTTAACACCTGCCGTTTACTGGTGTTAAGCAGGACGACAAACTGCAGTAGAAAGGGAGCCCAGCCCAGAGCCTCATCTGAAGACCAACAGATGCCATGGAGACACTGATCATGCAGCTCGGAGACCCAAGAGGGCCACAACACCCACCGCCAACACCCCCAGCCCCCCCCGGACTCCCCCCCGACAACCACGGAGGCAGCGCAGAAAAGGACAGCGGACGTCCCGAAAATGGCATGGCCCCTCAGCCACACAATAGCAGAATGTGGGGAGAGGTGGGAACCAAGTATGTGTGAAGGAGGCAAGTCACCCATGAATAAGAATGCACACAATGCCAAGTGTGGCGGTGATGTGCTGGATAGACTCTCAGTATGCAGAGCACAGACCTATCCATATGGACATATACTGCAGGTGTTTGCAGTGTCGTGGACAGTGGACGCAACCATGTTACCTCAGGCAGTGGGGAAGACCTCGGTCATGTAGCTGTGCCGTCCCCCCTGTAAGCGTAAGCGGAGTGGGCTTGTCCAGCGTATGCCAGCCCAGCGTAGGAGTGTGAATAAATAGGCCGGGGCTCTGGGCGTGGTTCACTTCCGGGATGGCAAACGCGTCTGCCAGGGCGGCGCCCCTCACCCTGCCATGAGTCCGCCGCCGTGACCGCCAGCCTTCTCAGCCGAACGCTGGCTTCCGCGACACAGGCCCCCAGCGCACCCAGCCGCACAGCACCACAGAGTTATGTGTGTGCTGGATACTGCCTCCGGCCTACACCGAGGTCAGCAGGGCTCACAATTCAGATCGAGTCACGATTGCAGATGACGCAGTCCAGTAGGCAACAGACATTGCCACCAGTGCGGCCCGCCCGGAACACGCATCATCGCTGGCTGCGCACCCCCTGAGCGCCACAGGTGCCACTAACTCTGTGCACCACAAGTCAACGCCATGTGGCTGCGGGCCCTTGCTGACCTCTGCCTCCGGCCTACACTGCGGTCAGCAGGGCTCACAATTCAGATCAAGTCGCGATTGCAGATGACGCAGTCCAGTAGGCAACAGACATTGCCACCAGTGCGGCCCACCCGGACTACGCATCATCGCTGGCTGCGCACCCCCTGAGCGCCACAGGTGCCACTAACTCTGTGCACCACAAGGCAATGCCACGTGGCCATATTGAGGCAGAATTCAATAGGCAAAAGACATTGCCCCCAGTGCGGCCCACCCGGACCACTCATCATCGCTGGCGGCGCACCCCCTGAGCACCACAGGTGCCACTAACTGTGCACCACAGCTCATGGACCCTTTATGATTGAGTCACGTGCTGTGGACTGCAGACGGAACAATGTCACCTCAGGCAGTGTGGAAGACCTGGGACGATGATAATGAAGATGAGGCAGGTGTAACACACCCCACTGAAGTTGCGGCAGAAGGGACACAATCATTGACAATTTCTTCACATGAGCACGCCCAGCTCTGGTGCCACTATCTCAGTGCACCACAAGTCATGGCCCCTTCTGATTGAATATTGGGTGACCTCTGTACTTGCTCCGGCTACCTCCATGGTGCTTCGCAGTTGTTAGTGTTATGTTGGTGTATTCTGTTTCCGCTTTAATAGTGAACACTGTTCAAGTTGTTGCCAGCACCAACCACTCACTGAGGGCTGGCTCACACTCACCCCACACCATCCAGAATAGGCGTCACTGGATATGTGATCCTGGTAATAAAAAGGGGCCGAGTGCACGTGCCCGCAGCCAGTTCCACTATCTATCCAAGTGTGTCCTTGTGGTCATTATGCATGATTGATGGCCCCGGGCCCTACCACATTACATTGTGCTGTGGACAGTGGACGCAACCATGTCACCTCAGGCAGTGGGTAATAGCTTGGACATGTAGCTAAGTCCCCCCCCCTGTAAGCCACAATGTTGCAATGTAGCATGCTCCCGGAGGGCGGGCTCGCACAAACGGAGTAATGAAGGAGCGCAAGACCGCTCGGGGTCCAGAATCATACATGCCAAGTGTTGTGTGTAACTGTATTGCCGCAGCATGAGCAAAATGCCCAGCCACATTAGCAGCGCCAGTTCTGCCAGGCATGTATTCTACATCTGTGTCCGCCCTGTCCTTTACATAGGCTTACACTCACGTGGCCCACCACCTTCAGCGGCCAACATCACAGTGTTGTTGTCAGGCTTGTGGACATGCGCAGACAGGCATGACAATACTGTGCCGTAGGAGTGCAAGTGATGCAATCGTGCAGCGCACATAAGTGATGCCGCTCATATGCCACATGCAAGTCATGTCAATAATGAATCACAAAGTCCCACTTATCCCACCCCACCCCCAACAAGCCACTTCACATCCCATGAATGCAAGAAGATTACAAACTTACACTAGGGATGAAAGCTCCTTTGTCTGAACTATCAGGCGAAGCACATCTGCACCTCCGACCTCGGAATTGCATGTGCCCGGCACCCCCTGACAGATACTATAGCAGCTGATGACGACTCCCACACTACGCACAGCCCGACGAAAGACCAACGTATACACACCCCACACACAGAAGTCCTTGCTCGAAGTTATCTTGCATGGAATGGCCTTCACACTAACTTCCACAACATCCCAGGCGTACAACCGGTGCACACTATAACAACTCATTGATACGAGATGTGGCATTTCATCCACAGAACTGGCGGAGGTCAGAACAGTGCCGCTTAAACAAGAGCCACTAACGCAATGGCCGAACATCCCGGACACATGCACAACCCCTGTCACGTGGAACTGTACCGTGCATGAATGCTGCATTCACTGGGGGCACAGCCATTGGCACTGCTGCGGATCAGTTACCGGCTAAGCTTCCGCCTTGCCAACGTCACCTGCATTCAGCCTGTGTTGCATTGTCGATCGTGCATGTTCGAGTGGTCCATGGATGTCTGCCTATCCAACAGGACGGTAGCTGAACTGGATTTTGATGTGTGTGCGCCCCCTGTTGGCCCACGACCAGGAGTGTCACAGTGATACCCGTTTATGGGATTCCTTGATACTTGGCATACATGCTGGCAGCTGGACCTGGGAGATAGCACAAATCCTCGTGTGCAGTGACCACATTGAACCGCTCCCATATTGGGCTGTAGAGCTAACTGGTGAAAGGGGGTGGACGCAGCACATCTGTCCGGACCTGCTAATGGATCGCCTCGCCGTCCTTTTTGATGAAGTCGACACCGACCTCATGTTGGAAATGTTAGCCTACAAAGCTGCAATCGCTTTCATGGACGAGTAACTACGTACTTGCAGCCACAACTGATTGGAACACATTGCACATGTCCCGACACCTTGTTGCATCTTGGAGATCTGGTCACATATCCCACGACAACAGTGGACATGGCTGCACTCGCCTGGACTCCGAAAACATGAGCGGACAACAACGCGTGTTAACACACACCTGTGAAAGGTGAGGCACTCCCCGGAGTGGACAGCGGCGCTTGGCAAGGTTCCTCATTCTGACATACTGCTGCATTGGTCTGCATGTTGTGGCACTTATCTTGCCCGTACTGACACGCATATGCTAATAAAGTCTCACGCACCTTCACTTGTATTCAACTGTGATGAGTGTTGATTTGAATGACAATGTGTGTCTCAATGTCTATCTGGGTCACGGCCATACATGCGCATTGATAGCATTACCCAGGAGTGCCTCTTTTGTGGAACCACTGTCCCTACATTCATCCATACTTTCATTCTTAAATGGTCATGGCCATGACACATCAGTGTGAATTGGGATGTTTTATTCACATTCAGTGGAGTGTTGAAGCTGGGCCAGTACAGGGCCATGCAAACCCCACTTTACATTGTTGCACCGTGGAGGGACAGCCAGAGTCCTTTCGGGATTGACAAGTTCATAGGGAGTGGAAGACTACAGTCTGCAGTGTGATTGCTGTCTCATTGGTAACCACACCAAATATGGCAGTCCATGTCGAGGTCCAAGGTGAGTGTCGCTCGGTGTATGGGGGGGACAGTGGGAGGTGTTATTCCAGGGCATGATGCAGAGGGCAGAACCAAGCTGAACACGGCCATATGGCGGAGATGAATGCTAACACTTCATTCTAGCCACAAAGCCATATTCATCATCATCTTCGTCCTCTGATGTGTCAGGTGCCTCACATGCGGGTGGTGGTGTTCTGTCTGCATCACTGTGTGGCAGTGATACATCAGGGGACGGAGGTGGGAAATCTGCCGCACTGTGTGGCACTGACACTTCAGGGGGAGGAGATGTGGATGTAGTAGTGGCACCAGCATCCATCCGCGCCAGGCCTTGTGGTGGCAATGCCATGACGAGGATCTGCAGGGCATGGAAGATCACAGCTACATCTTGCTGGTGTGCCGCCGTGGCACACATTCTTTCCGCCTGCATCCACTCCAAGCTCTCCATCATTCTCCTTATGTGTCCCAACTCACGGATGACATCGCTGGGGCCACTCTGACTGGACAGTTGTTCTTGTCTCAGAGTCATGACACCAACGATGTCAGCCATGGCTTGTTGTAGAGCAAGGAGCGGACAGTGGGTGTCCGTTAGGGACTGTGAGTGGTCCCTGATGGGACTTAGACACCCACGTATGGCATCCAGTTTGGCTGCCATGAGGTCGAACCCCTCCCGCAGCTGGTCAGACATCTCCTCCTGGCACCCTAACACACGGCTTTGGGAGGCCATATGTTGGTCGTGGGGATCCTGGGAGACAGCTGTGGTGGTGGGTGCTTCCTGCTGTGTGGCCTGTGCAGGGGGTGGGGTCTCATGGATGCAGCTGGGCTGCCCTGCTCCTGGAGGTGGTGTGCCGGAGCTGTCCTTGAGCTGTTGGAGTGCGTCGGTGTAGATGTTGGGGAGGTCCTCTTCATCATCAGTGCTGTGTTGTTGGGTCTGCTCTGCAGGAGGTGTTGATTCTCCCTCTGCAATGTGAAGGGAAATGCAGATTGACATTGTGTTCACATGTATGTTTACGCATTGTGCAAGTTTACTGTCAGACCGCATGGCAATGTACATTGTGACTGTGTATGAGGAGATGCCTATTTGAAGCGGGACACTTGGCATTTCTACACCATCAGGGATGTGAGGTTGTACTTGTACATTATCATCTCACATTTTCCTGCTATGCCAAATGCGAATGGCCATTTTCTAAACACAAGCGGCAGCAGTTGTGTCCTCTGTTCTGTTGTGAAAGTGTTGCAGTTTGTACCAGATTGTTGTCAATGTTGGGGTGCTCTGCATCTTGTGTGTGTGCTGCATTGTGGGTGATTTGCCCCTTCGGGTCTGATTTTGCTGGCCCTTATCCCTTTCAGGCGGTGTGCCTTTCAATTCTGTGCTTATGCAGTGCTGAGCTGTTGCAGACTTGGGTAAATTGGGCCCTTGGACGGAGTTGTGACTCTTGGGCATGGTTTGTCTATACTTATTTGTGCATGTGTGCCATTGTGCCCATCTCCCCCCGTCCCCTCAGTCCCTGGTCGTTACTCACCCTGTTGCTGTTGGCTCAGGTCATGTTGTGCAGTGTCCGGTCCCCCGACTCCTGCCACTGTCTCCCCAATGATGGTCCCAGGCTGGTCCTCCGTGGGGTTGTGGGGTTCTGATTGTCCTCTGTTTTTGCTCCGGGTACCTCCATGGTGCTTCGCAGTTGTTTGGGTCTTGTTTGTGTTTTTGGTTGCCGCTTTTATAGTGATTTTGGCCGCCTGACTTGTGGGACCTGCAGGCTGGAGCAGCTTATCGCTGGTTTGGTATCGCGGTTGGGCCCATCGCGACTTTTTTCGCATTCGGGTTTTGATTTTTATCGCCGTACTGGTGATGTTATAGCGGCCATTTGACCCGTTATCGGGAGACTATCGCATGTTACCGCCGTGTTGAGAATACGACGTTAACACGGAGTTATTTTCCCTCGATAGACGGCGACATGAAAACGTGCGTTAGCCTTTTATGGCGATTATTATCGCACGTTCTTGAGAATATCCCCCTAAATCTTTTGTATATAAAAAGAATCTAGCCTTTGTACAGTGGTGCCTGTTTGGAAGCAGATGTGAGGTAGATCTAGGTCTGTAGAGTATGTCCAGAATCGACAAAAAGAGGTTGGAAACATCTGAGAATTGTGAAGACCACAACCAATTCAATATAGTACAGGATGTTCGGTCCTCCAGAAAAGACCACAGTGCTGAATGCATTTGTTCCCAAGGACGGCCCCAGCCCCAGAAACTGCCACCACAGGTGCAATGATGATCATCATAAAATAATAAAAAATAAAAATATGCAGGAATGTGGGATTAAATACTACATAGTTCTGTTTAAATTCTCTCTCATAAAAAAAACTTCCTGCCTAACACTTGCACATATTTAGCTAGTTTGATGTTGAGTTTAATGACATCAGTTCATCAGGAGGACATATGTGCAGATTATCGGTACATTTACTCTGCATAATAAACGCTGAGCCACAAACTCTCATTAGGAAAGGCTAACCCGTTTGCTAATTTATAATACTTGTGGCCTTATTCAAGATTGAAACCAAGTGACTAAGCCATATGCCTCCAAATGAAATCTTCATAACAGCACTTTGCATTATAAATGAAGTACTTCAAATGTAATTGCTCTTCCCCGTTCTCTGAAAGGGTATTAATCAAAAACTATAATAATGGGTGATAATTAAAATGTTGCTTGATCCCCGAACAAGCCACATTTGCTTATCCAACTCATGAAGGTATTTTGAGCCATGTGGAAATGGACATTTGGGATTTCATGCCAATCAGCCTGACAGGTTACCATAAAAGTAACTTCAAAATCTTCACACACTTGAAATATAGGCTCACGGTTAGCAGATACAATTCATGTTACATCTCATGCCTTTTCTTATTTTCACTCTGTACTATAGATGTAAACACATCACGCAAAATATAGATTTGAAGAATCAACACAGAGGAATCAATTACATGAAAATCCTTTTCCCTTCTTTCCTCATTATTTGATAATGAATTATATGCAAGGAAAGAGAGCAGCAAAAGTATATCAAAAGGGGGCAAGAGCAACGATTCTGCTCTTCTTATCCATAGTGTATTTGTTTGTGGGTTTTTCTTTCATCCATCATTGGTATGTATAGTATGCACAATTTCCTAAAATATTAAAATAATATACAGGAACTCAATAAATAGACATTTTAATGCTAGTCGGCATATATAACTTTTTCATACCATCCATTTGCAAGGCATAGGTACGTTGTTCTTATCCCTGAGCGACAAAGGACTGTGGAGGGGAGGATTGGTATTTTGAGGGGCAAAAATCTCAGGCGGGAAGTGGGAGTTTTCGTCTTTGATGGTTGAGTCAAAACATTATGCATTTTAGCACGTTTAGAAAATTGCTGGGTTTGTAGGGAAAATGTTATTCAACACATTGAATGCACATGTGTTTGCCTGTTGTAGAATAAATTCATGAGTTTTAAATATATTAGGAGTGAGTCATAAAAAGATATACATAACTATTCCAACTTGTGTTGAACATGTGGTTGTCTTCCTTTGATTCACAGCCTACCATTGTGAGTGCTGGCTGTATCAAATTTCATGGCATTCATTAATGCGGAACAATGCTTCGTGTTCCATGTTTTCGATGTCAGCTGATTTTATCAATGACAAATGCAGAGCAGTAGTGGCTGGTAATTTTAGGAGGGAGAGAGGCGAATGGGACACACACACACATACACACTCAGTTACACCCATGCATTCACGCACACGCGCACACACACGTCCATTCACAACACTCATTACCAAATATTTAAACATGCACGCATGCACCAAACATTAATTTAAAAAAAATCACACTTACCTGCAGCTCTGCCTCTGAGGTCCTAGGAGGGTTGGTACTGCTACCTTCCCTCATTGGCTGACCTAAGGTCCCAACCTCGTCGCAAAGTGGGATGGGGTCGGTGAGACTGCTGACACCACCCCACACTGTGACAAAGTGTTATTGATAGACACTTGACCCTGGGCGCCTCAGGGCTTAAAACTGAAGCGACCAGGTCCGAGGCAATGAGTGATGCTACCGCTCGTCACCGAAGAGGAGGGCCTCAAGGACCTTTGCCAAGCTGAGTAGGTCACGCCTACAGGAGCTGTGACATCCTCAGCCTAGCAAAGTTCAGCTCAGGCAACCATGAGCCTGCGCATTTAGCTCATGTCTAGCTCCTGGCTGCATGACCTGAAAATGAAGAGTGTCTGTCAGGCCAACTTTTTGTCAGCCTGACAGACACTGTTCTTGAGGGGCAAAAGGTGAGGGGGGCATGGCTCCTAAGCCCCAAAGGACCGGCTGTGTCTGATGCATAGGACATACTTAGAAATGCTCAACATAGGGGCCGCAGGATGGTTGTGGCACAACAAAGCATGGGTCTGGAATGACTTGCTTGGCTCCTTGTGGGCTAAAGGAGACTTCTAAGAGCATTTTGATGGTATTAAAATGCCACTTTTTGTAACCATCAATGCATATTTTTCTGAACCTTCAAGAATGCAACAACTGAGTCCATAACCACAACCTGAAAAAGACTGGGCTCTATACTGTCTCATTTAATGTACTATATAATTTTATGGCTGTCTACTGGCACTGCTTAGGAAGAACATTTAATAAAAGCACACAATGTGTTTTTTACATCTATTTCTTTTCTTTTTTTTATTTCTCATACAATTTTGTACAGTGACGCACAGGGGCCACAGTCACTATGATCTAATTTTCTGAATCTCTTACTGCCTAAGTTCTGTATCACAAAGCTGACCCAACTACTGTTTGGGACTATTTTTGTAATATAGTTCTGCTTCACTTACAGTGATTGAAATTAAGAAATGGCACTATGAAGCACCATACAGTTAAATGGTTCAACAGTGCTTTCGGATCTTTAAACACAACATGTAAGTCTGCAGAAAGAGAATGGAGATGCACAAACCATAAATCGCATGGTCAGATATAAGGTCATGCTAAAAGTTTACAATAAACTGCATCAATATCTTCAAACGTAGTACTTCAGTTTATAAATACTTTATGCTTATAACAATGACAAGAGGCTTTAAATTTGTGAACGATCTTGTTACCCCTTGAATAATAGACAATTAACCTCCTGCAAGTCAAATTCTTTTCAATGAATTATTACATTGTTTCCTAAAAAATGGGATATATGTGTTGTGCCTGTTACTGCATTCTTCAGAATGTGGAATGTGGGGAATGCCTGAGGGTTCTAGGAGTTAATTGGAGAGTTGTGGGAGGTGTTGGCGGTGTTGGCGGTTGGCAGTCACTGTATGGAGTTACTTGTAAATCAATAAAACAACTCACTTCCAGTGGTGGCTTCATCTCTTCATTTCACTGGCGACGAATGGCAGCAATTACCTGCCAAGTTCCCTTACCGTCAACATGCAGTTGAGGTGATGAAGGGGGACATTGCAGCATCTCTTTCTTTGAAACCATTTAACCCTTGTGATGCAAATATAATTGTCACAGATGCCAGCAATAACAGCCTTGGTGTGTTGTTAATGCAGAAGAGAGGTGATGGTAGGATGGAAGAAGGAAGTAATCACATTTGCATCCAGAGCATTAAGGGGTTCGGAACTGACCTACTCTACCATTAAAAAGGCGGCCAGGGCACTGTGATGGGCTACCCAACATTTTAGAACATTTGTGTGGGGAGTTCTGATTGTGTTATGATTGGACCACAAACCGCTAGTTGATTTGTTTAGCACCAAAGGGGTGGAGGGCTGCTCCCAGAGTGGCTAAATGGCAATACCGCTTGCACAAGTATAATTATCATGTGGCGTATGTACACGGCAAGCGGAAAGTGGTGGTGGATTATTTGTCTAGAATGCCACTAGCCGATGACAGTTGTGGAGATGCAGGGGAGGATGAAAATATGTGATGGTGTGTGAGATGAGATGATTATTGGGGTTGTCCGATGGTGCATTTCTGAACTACAGTGGAGGGTGGCACTTGAGAATAATATTGTGTTATCCTGAGTCACAGCTTGGGTGGAGTGTGCTTGGCTGGATGGGTGTAGATGAGTTCAGAATATATTCCCTATGCACATGTAGCTATGGAGTTAACTTGTTTGGAAGGTTTGGTGCGCAGGATAGAACAATTAGTCGTACCTACTAGTTTGAGGGAGAGGGTTTTTGTTTTAGCACATGAAGGGCATTTAGGAATTCGGTCCATGAAGCGGAGAATACGAGGATTTTTGGTGGCCAGGGGTTATTGAAGCAGTTGAGTGTTTTGTATAAGATTGTGAGAGTTGCATTATTCCACTCTAGGAAGCATTTGTGTATGTGGTCCTACGTTAACCTGGTTCCGGTCTTATCTGTCGGGAAGAAGCCAATCAGTATGGATGGCTCCATATGCCTCTGAGCCCAAACCCTTAGGTTTTGGTGTCCCTCAGGGTTTGGCACTAAGCCCAACACTGCTCAATGTTTATATGACTCCATTGGCTGCACTTGTGAAATCTTATGGCGTACAAATTGTGTCTTATGCTGATGACACTCAGATTCTCCTTACCCTAGACAGACACTTACCAAACGCTTTTAGTAAATTTAAGGCTTGCCTTATGGCGGTATTTTAGTGGATGTGCTCTAGTAACTTACAATGTAATGCTAGTAAACTAGAAATTCTGCTTTTTGGTCTACCCCCTCCTAGTAGGGATGACTACTGTTGGCCTAGCGTTGTGCCGCCGCCACCTGCCCCTGTTACCATAGAATGCAATCTGGGGGTGAAGTTTGACAGTTTAGTCTCATTTGGTCCTCAAGTGGCTGGTGTTTTAGGGTCCTGTTTGGACTTTTGAAAGTCCTAAAGAAATGTCTCTATCTACTTCCAACGCGGCAGCAGAAAATGGTGATACAGGCCCTTATCACATCACTGCTGTATTACGCCAATTCTTTATATTGGGGTCTTCCTGCTGATCTACTTAGGAGACTCCAGTTGGTTTTCAATGCCACAGCGTGGCTTCTGCTGAAACTCCCAAAAAGGGACCACCTGAGCCCTTATCTGAAAGAGCTGTACTGGTTACCTATCAAGTAATGAGTTTGGTTTAAAGGACTTGTGCTAACGCACAGAGCTTTTTATCACTCTGGTCCTCAGTACCTGGTAGACAGAACAATCTCTTATCAGCCATCAAGAACGCTCCGTTCTTTGAGCACCTTGAGGTGGTGATTCTGAAATTCAAAATAAAGAGGTGGGGTGGTAGCTCCTTCTCTTTTCTGGCTGCCAGGGACTGGAATGCTCTTCATCAGCATCTCGGTGCCACAAAGGATGTATAGGCGTTCAAGCAAATTATCAAGACTTGGCTTTTTGAGGTAGCTTATCAATAACAGAGTCAGCAGGTTGGTCAGCTTTTCTATCCAACTCGGGGCACTCAATGAGTAGCTGTTTTGTTTTAACTCACTGTGATTGATTATGAGCAACAAGGTCCAAATTACTAATCCATTGCCAGTAACTCCAGTAGAGATGGATATAGCACCATGGTCCAAGTAGCTTTTGGCATTTCTGGTCACATTAAGATTAAGGGAGGAGTTTCCAAGTATGCTTTAGTTCTTTTGGACTACATGTCTAACTGGCCTGAGGTTGCATTTGTAAATAGTGTGGAGACGCATGCTATGATAGAATCCTTACAGAAGATTTTCAATGAGTTGTATGAAAAAAATGTGTTTGAAGGAGGGGTGTTGGGTTAGTATAAGGAAGCTTGGTCATGTTGTGAAAGGGGAGTCCAAGTATTTCCCTCCTATCTGGGTAGTCCAGGTAATGTCTCGTGCTGTGTGCACAATTGATGGGAGTGTCTGGAACAATGATGGAGTGATGGTGATTCCCAAGGATAAAGTGGAGTTAGTTCAGAATTGTATAGGATGCGATGATGTTGTGGAGCGTGGGAACTTACATGACCTATGCGGTCAGAATTCTCAAAACGTGTACCTGATCGCTTTAGGGAGTATGTTATGGGGTGAAATTCCATACTGTGTTTCTTTCAATGGTTGTGAATTGTTTGTTCTGCTGTATGATGTAAAATGTTTATATAAATGTTCCATTTATTTGAATTAGCCCTCATGCCTAATTTTTGTTACAGAATTTCTTTTGTTTACATGTGTTTTATATTTCCATTGTTAAAGGGGTGGGATATGTTGTGCCTGATATTGCATTCTTTAGAATGTGGGGAATGGACTAGGGTTCTGGGAGTTAGCTGGAGAGTTGCGGGAGGTATTGGCAGCAGCTGTATGGAGTTACTTGTAAATCAATAAAGCAAATCACAGCCAGCAGCAATTTCTTCTCTTTATTTCAATCTGTGACATTAATTGTAAGAATAATACACCTTATGGTTTGGGAAAGAATTATGCCCCTCCTAGTCAGTTAAATAAATTGTTTATTTTTGAAGTCAAGCCATCACTTCCCTGCCTAAATAATGTTTGCCTGGGGTAGCACCTAGTGTCATTGCCTTTTGCTGAGCACATTTTCATTTATTTTATTTGATCAGGATTTATGAAGCATGACAATTGCCTGCAGGCATCAAGGCGATGTAGTCAAAGCAATCCGCTTTAGTCTTATGGCCAATTAAAAACTTAACATACTAGTGGGTCTGGCTTTATAGTATACAACCAGGTATTTAGTGCCTTTCTGAAGGGCAAGTGCCCTTTAATCAAAGTCAAAGACTGGGGAAGCGAGTTCCAGAGTCTGGCTACAGCGACTGAGTAAGCTCTGCCACCCCATCTCTTCTTCCGGACTCTAGGCAGGGTAACCAGATTCCGATTAAATGAATGGAGAGTTATGCCTGGAATGTACCAGTGGAACATCTCTTTAATCCCATCTAGACTTATTTATGATGCAAATGGCCTTAAACTTGAAATGCTTTCTGATAGGGAGCCAGTGCAACTCATGCAGCCCCGCAGAAGCTGACTGGCGCGTGGGAATGTCAAGAATCACCCTAGCATGAGCATTCTGTGCTATCTGTAATTTTGCCTGGGTATTGATATTAGGATCCAGATAAAGGGCATTACAAAACTAAACTCTAGACATAACCAGCACCAGAGCGAACTGCTTCCGTGCCGAGAAGGGAATAAATGGGAACATTTTCTTCAACCTTCTTATTAGCCAGAATCAAGTTGCAACTGTGTGATTAGCCTGTCCATTGAGGGAGAGTTTGCTGTCAAGGATCACCCCAAGGTTTTTGGCCTTTTCCGCTGGGGCGGGCAGGGTGCCTAAAGTGTCCAGCCACCAGTTGTTATTCCAAATCGTGTCTTGCATCTCGAAGAGCAACATTGAGTTTTAGGAAATTCCTTTCCATCCATTCTGTTACCGCAGGCATACAATGTGAAAAATGTGCCGCAGTAGCTGGTGAGCTCTTAGGGATCAACACAATAATCTGGGTGTCATCGGCGTATAATCTCGCATGTAGCCCATAGGTGTGGATGATGGTGGCAAGTGGAGAAACATAGAGATTAAATAGTGTAGGGCTCAAAGATGAGCCCGGCGGTACTTTCCATGGCAAGGAAAAGACATCAAAGTGGTACTGATTCAGCATCAGCCTCTGGGAGTGATCCTTAAAGGAGGAGGACAATAGTGCCAAGGCCCTATCTGTTATGCCCATTTACTGTAGGTGGTCAATCGGCAGAGAAGGGGCGATGGGGTCGAAGGCCGCAGACAGATTCAACAGGATCAGGGCCATTCCTTGCCCTTCATCCACAAGTCACCTAATAAAGTCTGTAGCCAACAGCGGTGAAGTTTCAGTTCCATGATGTTTCAGGAAACCAAACTGAAATATGCCCAACCATCCTTGATCTTCCACAAACTCCATCATGTGGCCGTTCAGGTTTCTCTCCAGAATCTTAGCAGGTAATGGAAGAAGCGAGATCGGATGATAGTTTTAAGGATTTTTGCTGTAGAGACTTGGCTTTTTAACAAGAGGCCTGACCACCGCCTCCTTCCATAGCCGCAGAAAGCATCCAGAAGAGATAGCTTTATTCATTAATGATGCAAGAGGGTATGTGACAGTACCAGCCAACATGTTTAATGTTGCAGGTCCGCAAGGTTCCAGGGGCAAGCCTGACTTGGCATTGAGGAGGTGCTGTTCCACAATTTCAGGGGTAAGTGGAGGAAAGCCGTGAGCAATTTAGCCTCTTGGTCCATAGACCCAGGGGTATTAAGAGGTTCCAACTTAAGCTCACTGCTTAGGGATCGCAGCATATTATTTTTTTGTTTTGATAGTTCAAGTTCATCATAAATGTTAGTGACTTTGAGTTGGAAAAAATCAGCTAACTGATTACAAAAATCTTGCAAACCTTCAAGCTCTCTGGAGGCGGGAGAGTAGAGAGCTGTAGTATCACCTTAAAGAGCTCTTTAGAGGATTGAGCTGATTCGATTTTGTTGGTGCAGTATAAAGATTATTTTCTCTTTGAGGGCTAATTTATGTTTCCTAATCCTACGGCGACAGGCCTGCCTAAGAGCCCTCAGCCTCTTGTGAACCACAGGGCCGAAGGGCAATTCCTCCTCAGCTTAACTTCCCATATAAGGGCAACCATATCATCCGCCGCACCCAGCCAGGCTGCAAAGTCCTCTCTCCCCTGGTCCACATTGAAAAAGAAACACACAGAATGAAAGAGAGAAATCATGCATGCTGTACAATCTCTTAAATGCCACGGTTCTTCAGTTCAACCATAAGAGGCTCAGTAAATTCGTTTTTGCAGCCTACTTATGCTCAATTAAACACACAAAATTAAACATTAAGATTTAATCTAACATACTGAAGGTACATGAAGATGTCACCAACACTTTTGGTGTTCGAAAATGTACCTTAAGGTGCCATGGAATAAACAGAGAGGAAACATGAAGCTGGCTCCTATCAATACAGGGTAGCATAGTATTAAACTGCATCATTTTGTAATGTAATAGTACTGTCCTGAATAAATGTGAGTTATTCTCAAGACCTATGAAAATAAATGTGAAGATGTTAAAGCAATATCAACTCTATGACTATCTTCATAATGTAATGCAGTTGGCCTAGAAAAAAATATTTTCTGTTTAATTGCCAAGCGCTCCCATTGAGCTGATACAAAGTTTACACCTTCCTTGTCTCCATGTGTGACAAGTGACCAGGTAAGAAAAGTTTTTCTAGAAAGGACCATCAATGGGAGAATGGATTGAGAACAATTAATGCATTGAATCCATGGCTTCTGATTGGTTCTTAAGTGTTCAACAGTGCCTGCCCAAGCTTTTTTATTACTTCAAGAATCCTGCAAAACTAGTAATAATCAAGCCAATGTAAAGTGGAGTATCCCGCTGTAGGCATCACCTGTTCAAGACAGAGTGAACAGAGATCCTGAAAATCTTCCACTTGAGACATTAGCATTCTTCAGCAGGTTCACCCACCATCTTACATTGGTATCATCCACCTGATGCATAGCCTAACCATGACCACTATTGTCCACCCTACCACTGCGACTTAAATCCATGTCGCTGGTGCACTGTTTTTAATCCTGGCAGAGGGTGCTCTCGAATAAAACATATTTTTTGCGCCCCCTAGCTAATTTTACTCTCACCTTCTGCACATTTTGTACTTTCTTTGCGCTGCGCCCTCACTCACACTACTTCGCTCATCACATGTGGATTTAGAATATCCTAAAGAAATAGAAATTCAAAACATCCCTGAGCTCCTCCCTCTCAGAGAGGGGGTTGTAGCCCTCAAGAGAACTAGGTTTTTCTTTTGAGAGGAGAATCCCATATGATGAAGCATATTACAAAGCACACCTCATTAACCTATCTACCCATTTCTAAGCTTTTATAGGAAGAACACAGAGAATTCGCCTATAGCTGTTTACTTCCAAACCCAAGGACATCATCTGCGTCGTCCCTGAAGGATCTTCTCTCAGCCCTACATTGTTCAGCATCGATATGACCCCCCTAGTCAACATCGTCAGAGCCTGCAAAATAAACATCATCTCCTATGCAGATGACACCCAGCTCATCCTCTCACTCTCAGAAGACCCCACAACCACAAGAACCAACTTCCACAGGTGCATGATGAGCTCGGTGAGTGAATGAGGGACTACTGCCTGAAGCTCAACAAGGACAAAACGGAAGTGCTGATCTTTGGCAACAACACCACCCCTTGGAAATACTCCTGGTGGCCCTTGGAACTTGGACCCTCACCCAAACCAATTTACCATGCCAGAAACCTTGGAATAATGCTGTATAGCAAACTATCCATGAAATCCCAGATCAACACAGTCTCCTCTGCCTACTTTCTCACTCTTCGCATGCTAAGTAGAATCTTCAAATGGCTCCCCATCAACACCAGACGGACTGTCACTCAAGTCCTTGTCACCAGCCGACTGGACTGCAGCGTCGCACTCTACACAGGAATAGCAACACACCTACTGCAGAGACTCCAGACCATACAGAACTCCACTGCCAGACTCACCCTCGACCTGCCCAGGAGAACCCACATCACCGATCACCTCAGGAAACTCCACTGGCTCCCCATACAGAAAATATGCTAATTCAAGCTGCTGATCCACAC
The DNA here is from genome assembly GCA_963921515.1 of Calotriton arnoldi. Classification (NCBI taxonomy): domain Eukaryota; kingdom Metazoa; phylum Chordata; class Amphibia; order Caudata; family Salamandridae; genus Calotriton; species Calotriton arnoldi. The sequence continues at coordinate 1,872,176 of CAWUFW010001940.1, read as the reverse complement.
CTACAAAGCCCTGCACAACCAAGGACCAACCTACATTAACCATTGCCTGAACTTCCACCAACATCCAGATTCCTGCAATCCGCATCCTTTCCTCTCACCCACACCCCCTGCATCCGCCAGTGCTACAGCAGAGGATGACTGTTCTCCTACCTTGTGGCGGAAACCTAGAATTCTGGAAGGCACTCAAGACCTGGCTGCTCAACCGATCCTGTTGTGAACCAGCATGACCCGCAGCACCTGGATACCCTCTTGAGTGCTTGGCCATGCTCTAGAAATCCACTGATTGATACATTGATTGATTGATTGATAGGGCGTGTATACATTTATTGCTACGTAATATATTTTATGGCTACTACACATTGGTCAGTGTCAAATTCAGCCGCCGGCCGTCCATATGGGCTGAGGGACCACACTCCCACCTTTTTCCCCAGCAAGAAGACTGTCTGTCAGGCTCAACAAAGGTCAGCCTGAAAGACAATCTTTTTGTTCAGGTCAAGCAGCCAGGAGCTAGACATGCACCAAATGCGCAGGCTCCTAGCTGCCTGAGCTGAACTTTGCCATGCTGAGGATTTCACAGCCCTTTGGGCGTGACCTCCTCAGACTGGCAAAAGTGTGAGGCCCTCCCCCTTGTGATAAGGGAGGTCATCACTGATTGCGTCGGACCTGGGCGCTTCAGTTTTCATCCCTGAAGTGCCGAGGGGTGAGTGTCAATCAGTGACACCTTGTCACAGAGTGGGGTGGGGTCATCAGTCTCACTGACTGCATCCCGCTCTGTGACTAGTGAGGGACTGCTGCCTTCCCTCATTGGCTGACCTTAGTTCAGCCAATGAGGGAAGGCAGCAGTCCTAACCCTCCTGGGACCTCCGAGACGTCCCGCTCTACAGTGAAGGTAAGTTTTATGTGCTTTTTATGTTTGGTGTGTATGTATCAGGGGCGGTGCGTCCATTGGGGCGTTGCGTTCAGAGTCTGAAGGGGGTGGGCGGTCCGGCGTCATGTTGACTGACATGATTGTCAGACCAGGGGCAGCAGGCAGCAGCACAAGTGCGCATGACTGGTGAAGGTCGGCAAATTTTTCCGCCGTGCACAGTCATGCGCACTAGTGTCTGCTCTGGCTGGCGCATGCCCATTAGGAGAGCGAGGGTTGAGGAAAGGCTCAAACCTGGGTCTCCTAATGGGCAGGCGGGCGGCGAGTAACCCTGCTCTAAGCCAATCCTGGCGCTGCTGGAGCAGCGCCAGTATTGGCTGAGAGGGGTTGCCACTCCAGTGCCGTTCGTGAAGGCGCCAAGGGGAGCAGAGGTGGCGCGGACCGGCTGTCAGGTAAGTTTTATTTTACATTTTTATTTTAATTCCTCGGCCACCCCCCCGCGCGACAACCCCCTCCCTCCCGCGAGTATTGCGATGCGAGCCGCGACTGGACAAGACCAGCAGGACATTGTAGAAAATAGCAGCGGTGCTGAGCATTGCAAATCAACACCATTAAATTGGAGGAATAGTACCCCTTTTGATTGTCCCGGGGCAGTTCACCGTGCCTTTGGCGAGCCGGGGGCTCATGCAAATCACTCTTGGCACGCAGCACCGGGCAATGTGAATACAAACTCATAAAGAGGTAGGCCATAGCGCTTGTAATTTACGTAAAGGTACGAATTGTATACATTTGGGCAGTGACTCCGTAGGTAGATTCCGTCATTAAGGTAGACAAGTGATCCAGCGTGATATTAACAAACAGCATTCATACACCAGATACTCACTTGGACCCATACATTCATACTACGCTAATACTTACGCTGGGTTTTATCAGTTGTTACTCTTTATCAAAATCCCTGCTACCAATTACCTTCCGAATGAAGAGTAATGACTTACCAATGAATCCTTTGCTAATTGGGAAGTTTAAAATGAGTGACATTCATTATAGTACATAATCCTGAAATAACCACTGAGTCAGGAAGTTTTAAAATGTTTATCTAAAGATTTAGCAGAGTAAAATACAGAACCACACAGTACTTAATCGCAATACCCAAGATGAAGCATAGAATAACTATTGCTAATCAATGACGGTCCCTCAGAAAAGGAGAGGATAGAGACAGCAGCGCAACTAAAGGTTGCATTATATTTACCTAAGTGCGAGAACCAAGCCCCTTTGGCCAAGGAGTTGAAAGAATAGGACCCAAGAAGGATGAAGAGCAAAGACTTCTTCCAGGATCAGGACAGGACCGGTGACCTCTCTACAATGACGCCTGCGTCGTTCCCCTCTCTGATACTCGACTTCTCTTCGATTCTCCTGTGCCTTCCTTCTAATGGACTCCGACGCCCCCTCCTCAGGACCTCTCTGGACAGCGGTTCAGTCTGCAATCGATCAGCTTGGCAGTCTGGAGCTCTTCTTCCTGACAGCATGGACGCCTGTTCTGACTAATTAACTAATGCTATATTCTATTATACCCTTCTACACCCATGTACCTACCCTTAATGTTGCTAAAATATGGGACCACTACTTCTGATTGGACAGGGACAGGGGGTGGATTCTCACACCATATTGATTTGCCTTGTATTTCTGAAGCCTATTGTTTTTAAACTACCGCCCCTTCAATTTAATACATTTGCTTTATTTCCCACCCGTCTCACGACAAAATTTACAATTTATTCATATAAAATGTTGCTTTTCGACGAGAACATCTTGGTATGTAGTGGTGTCGGCCAGCAGGTCATGGCCTTGGGTGATGTCCAAGTTGACTTCATCTTTTTCTTTCTCGTCTGCCTCTCAGGGCGCATGTGCGGAATCTTTGTCACACGAGCTTTCAGTTCACCAAAACCCAGGCCCAAGTTTACAAACTAATAAAGTCAAAGAAGAAAACATTAAAATCACAAATAAAATGTTTCACTGTATGCCCACTCTTTCTACTCTATTCCCATTTAATTATAAATTCTATCCCGCATTAGTAGCGTTAGAGAAACGACAGTTTGATAATGACATGAGAGCAAGCTGAAGCATGTGAAAACATCAAGCAGCCATTTTAATGCACACTGCGCAGAAGCAGAAATTTCCCACCAAGCAAAGAAAGACGTCACAACACGTGATGTGGTTGGGACATGCGCAGTAGGGTTCCCGCGCTTTAGCGGCCATTTTGGATTACAGACAAGCGTTATTCATGTAGTGTATGCAAGGATTAATTAGAGACAATACAAGTTTAATAAATTAATACTATGAGGAGGTTGCGTACGAGCAAGTCTCATTTATGAGTCCTTGCTCCATCAATCCCCTCTCTGATGGCGTTTCTGAGCCATCAAAATACTACCCACAATCAGATGCCAACTTCTAGCAAATAGTTTCACTCTTATTTTTACATTTTCTATTTTTACCATCTCCTTTCAATTTCTTGTATAATTCACTTCTCCATTCTTCAAGTTCTATTTCATCTAATTTTCTCTTCTTTCCTTTTCCTGTCACATTATATGTTCCCTTCTTTTTACAACATTTGCACCATATTATTATTGTCAGTGCTATTATTGCTATCCCTGCTAAGGGTACTAATATTTGACCTATAAGCCCTTTTCCTACATTAGCAAACCAGGTACCAATTGACGCAATACTACTTGTCAATCTTTCCCATACACTATCAACTTCCAGTGGTTTAAGTTCCTTCTCAAGTTTAGTTATATTCTGTATATACGTTCCAATTTCTGCACTATTATCAGGAATGTAAGTGCAACAGTGTTTCGTCTTCAATAATTTACAGACTCCGCCCTCTTTTGCCAATATAATATCAAGAGCAAGTCGATTTTGCATCACCATAGACCTAATCGCAACCATCTCCGCATTAATCATTAGAAAACCTCCAGCAGTATCCGTTGATAAACGATCAACCACTGTAGATAATTTACATATTTTCCTTGAGTTCAGAATTATTCCCACTGAAGGTATCAATGCACCAAATATATCACCTACAATTTCTGAAAAACTAGCTCTTTTACTACGTATTAATTCACTATTGTTTTCATTGCTCCCAGTGTTTCTTTTTACGTGGTATATCTTTGGAAATACTATTCCAAAATAACAACTTCCATACCACCGTGCAGGAAGCCTAAAGTAAGCCTTATTCCCACACACATAATAGATTCCAGGAAAAACTGAATCTGTTCCTCCTTTGATTCCCCAACCTCCAAGAATTAAGAAATTATGTTCACATTCACTGGTACCGATGAAAACATTGTTATAATCAGTTTTTAACCTATGTAGACAAATTTTTCCTGTCTTTACAAAATCCAGAGCCATAGCAGCTTGAGCCTTGCCAGGTGTGTAACTCCCTTCCTTCTCAGCCCAAGGTGGCAAATGAGCCTTATGCTCAGAAGCTTTCTTTTGAAAATCTTGTCTTCTATCTTCTACTAAATTCAAAAATATCTTTTCTTCTTCATGTAAAGAACATGTTAGATTGTGTCTATGTGCATGTGTTATGTCTATTGATTTCATTGTTAAGAAAAATTCTCCCATAAACTGTGCGTCTTGACTACTAAGCACTGGGTTCATACTCTTTCGAATCGGAACCTCAGAAAATATCACATCTAGGTTTGAATAATAATACTGAAGTCTCCCTGTTCTATAAAATAAACTAGACAAAACACTACATGATATGCCATATGTCAGTGGTAAGTGATGATATGTTAATCCTTCTGCTACTGATTCAGGTAACTTCATACAGACATAACAATTACTAACTTCCATTGTGTCTACATACTGAAACAATAACTTTGTGAAAACGTTTAAACTAGTGTCGTTATCAGCTATTTCATGATGAAACTCTGGTTCATTTTCTGCCATTAGTTCTACTCTATTGCCCTTCATGTTTGCTGTCCTCTCCTTAGTTTCATTATTAATTCTTTTATCCATTATCATAAGGTAAAGAACTGCTACAATCAGGACTAACCATACTATAAGCACCATTACTATACTACAAATGCATATTGCACAGCATCTTCTACAACATCTCTGTTTTGGTCTCCCAGCAACTCTATCGTCAGGCATTTTCGACAAGGAAGATCGCTCTTCTTATCTATTTCCTCTTTTCTTTATATGACTCTTTTGCTTAGTCAAGGTGGTCTTGTTTCTTTCTCGTACGTTAGTTCTGCACTTGTTCCTTCGTCACCACTTTCACTTGACTCTGAACTTTCGTAATCTTCAAGAATGATGTAAGTCCAATCAGGACCCTTGAATTTGTTATTCACAAGTTTCAGTCTTTTACTTCTTCTTTTCTCAGTTTTATTTTCTTGTTCAGTTTGGCTTGTCACTTCATTTACTTGATCTGGATCTTCACTTCTGGTTGTTATGTGGTATTTTACTCTTTTAATGACAATTGGCCAATGATCTCCTTTTCTTGTCTTCTTTGTTTGTACTATTTCTTTATCTTCGTCTTCAGAAATCTTTTTATTTTCACTGCTTAGCACTGTTTCTTTTTCTGCAATTATTGTTCTTCTTGTTTGCTCTTTTTCAGGTCTGATTGGTTTCTCTTCAGCAGCTCCACTGTTAGTTTCCAATAGGTGACCTTGTTCTTGATTTATTTCTTCATGTTCATGATTCTCATGATCTTGTTCTTCTGTGTACTTTTCTTGATCTAACTGGTTCTGATCAGGGCTTATTGCACTTTGTACTCAAAATGTATTAGTTCTTCGTTAATTTGAGCCCAATTTCCTTTCCCTATCTGACCTTGCTCAGGTTCTCTTATTGTCTCTTCTTCTTTTTCCTGAGCTGCTTCTTCTTCACCTATCTGATCTTCTTCGATTTCCTCAAATGTTGTTTGACTTCTTGTTCTGTGGTAAACTTCAGGAATTTCTACCACCGGTATCCAGTCCTGACTTGTGCTCGGTTGTTCTTCTTCAGCTTCTCTTGAATCTCGAGCCTGAGATTCCTCCGCTGGGCAACCTTCAGCTCCCTCAGTGATTGATGCTGTCTGAGGATTTTCTTCTTCAGGATCTGGTACTCTTTTGGTGTGGCTTACATGAATCCAATTAGGAAATCCTGCACACTTCACTGCTGTATTTGTAGTCAGTATGACTTGACAAGGACTGCCCCATCTTGGTGATATACACGTTTCTCTGGTGTGATTCTTCACTTCCACCCAGTCACCAGGATTCAGATCATGTTCTTGTTCAGGCTGCCTGGAAACTGCGTCTTCTCCAACCTGGTGAGAGACAGAACGCACTAGGTCAGCCAGTCCTTTACAATAGTCCAGTACCATATCATCAGATATATTTAGCAGTTTGTTTGTGGGAACATGTGTTTGTCTCATTGCTCTTCCCATCATTATCTCGTGGGGGCTCAATCCTGTATTTCTGTCAGGTATGCTTCTGAGTCCCATTAAAACAAGTGGCAATGCATCTGGCCATTCTAATGATGTTGATGCACACATATTTCCCAATCTTGACTTTATAGTGCCATTCAATTGTTCAACCACTCCAGAAGCCTCTGGACGATATGCACAGTGCAGTTTCTGTTTAATTTGGAATGCTTCACAGATTATTTGGATCACTTCACTGTTAAAATGTTTTCCTCTATCTGATTCCAAAGTTACTGGGAAACCAAACCTAGGAATGAGCTCTCGTAGCAACAGTTTTGCGACTGTAATGCTATCATTTCTCCTGGTAGGGTAAGCCTCCACCCACTTTGAAAACAGACACACTATGACTAGTACATATTTCAACCCTCTACATGGTGGTAACTGTATAAAGTCGAACTGGAGTCTTATAAAAGGACCCTCTGCCTTTCCAATTTTTCCAAACCCAATTATTGTCTTCCGCCCTGGATTATGCATCTGGCAAGTTAAACATCTCTGGCAAAGACTCTCTGCAACAGCCCTGAACTTCGGATTGTACCAGTTTTGTCTAAAAAGCCTAATCATTGCATCTCTCCCTATGTGTGTGTCCCCATGATACATTCTGGCCATTTGTGAGAGTAAACAGTCTGGCATAACTGGTCTGCCATCAGCACTAATCCACACTTCATCATCTCCTCTTTGGGAACAACCTACTTTGATCCACAAATTCTTTTCATTTTCATCAACATCATCTTGTAATCTTTTTACATCATTCCAAGTTTCAGGTGGCATATACAGCATAAGTTGGCAGCTGATTCCCATTCTTTCCACCCTCTTATTGACTGACAATCTATTTTTGGCACAATGTTGAGCCACCAGATCTGCATATCTGTTGCCGACTACCACCCAGTCATCTCCTGACTGATGTGCGGCACATTTCACCACAGCCAATTCTTTTGGTGATTGTATTGCTTCCAGCAATTCCTTTACAAACTGTCCATTTTTAATGGGGGATCCTGAAGAAGTCAGGAAATCCCTCTGCATCCATAGTTGGCCAAAATCATGCACAACCCCGTAACCATATTGGCTATCTGTAAATATAGTTACTTTTTGATTCCTCCCAATTTTGCAGGCTTTTATCAATGCAATCAATTCAGCTACTTGTGCAGATTTGACTCCTGGTAAATAGGATGCTTCGACTATTCCAGTTAATTCACATACCGCATAGGCAGCAGTTAATTTACCGTCTTCATGTCGTTGACATGAACCATCAACAAATAGCTCCCTGTCTGGCTTTCTGAGGGGCTGTATTTCTATATCTGGGCGAGGTTTCGTACATAACTCTGTAATCTGTAAACAATCATGTTCATTTTCTTCGTCATCTTTAATTTTCTCATGATATGGGTCTGGTAGTAAGGTTGCTGGATTTATTATAGTACACCTTACCATGGTCACATTTTCAGCACCCATTATTATTCTTTCATATTTAGTCAGCCGACTAGGAGTAAGATGTTGTGTTCTGGTTCTTGTCAATAGAATCACAACAGCATGTGGAACAAACACCTTTACAGGATGTCCCATCACAATTGACTCACTTTGTTCAATGCTCAAACAAGTAGCTGCCACTGCTTTTAAGCATCCTGGCAACGCGGCTGCTACTGGGTCCAATGTAGCAGAAAAATATGCTATAGGACGTCTGTCTAAACCGTGTCTCTGGGTTAGGACAGAAAGTGCACAATTTTCTCTTTCATGACAGAATAATGCGAATTCTCTTTTATAATCTGGCATGCCTAGGGCTGGTGCTGAGCACAGAGCATTTCTCAATTTTACAAAAGCTCCTGCACTCTCATCATCCCAATCAACTGGGTCCTTTGCTTTCTTTCTTGTCATTTGAATTAGGGGCTTTGCTAACAAGGAAAATCCTAGTATCCATTGTCGACAATAACCTACTATTCCTAGGAACATTCTCACTTGTCTTTGGGTTACAGGCATTTGCATTTTCTTTATTAATTTTACTCTTTCAGAGGTTATTCTTCTTTTTCCCCTCTCAATTTGGTGTCCCAGATATTTAACAGCTGTTGTACAAAACTGCAACTTTTCAGGTGAGACTTTATGCCCTTCTTCGGCCAAAAGATTTAATAGTGCTATGGAATCAACAACACAGTCCTCTCTGGTGTTTGATGCCACCAATAAGTCGTCGATATATTGCACTAGGACTGAACTTCCTGGCATCACTAGTTTCTCAAGGCACTTTTTCAGTATTTGATTGAAAATGGAAGGACTTTCCGTGTACCCCTGAGGAATACGATTCCATACATAGACTTTATTCTCAAATTTAAATGAGAAAAGATACTGGCTATCTGGATGCAATGGTATTGAGAAGAACGCTTGACATAAATCAATTACTGTGAACCATCCTGCACTCCAAGGAATTTGGTATAGAATTACTGCAGGATTTGGCACTATGGGACAACATGGTTCCACTATTTTATTTATTCTTCGCAGGTCCTGAACAATCCTATATTTCCCACTAGGTTTCTTTAGTCCCATGATTGGTGAATTACATGGGCTACTCATTACTTCTTTTAGTATGTTTTGTTCAACCATTCGATTAATTTCTTCAATGACTCCTGCCTTTACTTCTGCACTCATTTTGTACTGTCTGGTATTTGGGAAAATCGCACCTTCTTTTACAGTAATTTTAACTGGGTCTATTTTAGCCATAAGTCCTACTTCTTTTCCTGTGAAATCCCAAACTATGGGGTTTACTGTACCTTTTAATTCTTCTGGCAACTCGTCTTTTGTTAATACCGAAAACATCTCATCTACTTCTGTACCCTGTTTTGCAATCATAATTTTATATACATGGTCTTCATCTGGTGTCTGAACTGCCACACCATCCGGTGTGCAGAAAATTGTGCAGTTCATTTTGCACAATAAATCCCTGCCTAATAAGTTTACTGGGCTAGAATCGCATACTACAAATTGATGCATTTCTCTGAAGTTTCCGATTTTAACTTCCATTGGTTCGGTAAGAGGTGTTCTAATCCTTTGATTAGCTACTCCCACTACTTGGATATTTTCACCAGAGAGAGGAAGATCTGGAATGTCTGCTGTTCTTACAGTAGACCGGGTAGCACCAGTATCCAACAGAAAAGTGATATCATTACCTTTCACATTTCCTTCCACATATGGACCTGACTGATCTACCGATAAGGATGCGCCAAGTACGCACTCCTTCTCCCCCTCTCTTAGGCACCGTCATGAACTGTATTGACAGAAATCGTCCTGTAAAAGAAATTGTGAGGTTATATAATCATTCTTACCACTTCCTCCTTGATATCCTATGTCTGTACCGTGCTTTGCTCTGCTTACATTACCCTGAATAGGTGCAGGTGGCAGCTGACTCTGAGGATTTACACCCTGCTGTGAGTCATTCTGCGTCTGTGGATTTAAATTTTGATTTGGGACATTATTATTCTGGATCTTTTTACATTCATCCTTCCCATGCCCCAATTTTCCACATCCATGACAAGTTAATTTCTTTTTAGCTTCTTCTCTACTCATTCGTCCTCTCACTTTTCCACCATTCCCAGTATCACCACTCGTTCCAGAATCCTTTCCCTGATTTTCACTTGGATTTTCCAAATTAATTCCCTGTTTCTCGGCCATTTTCACCTGAGCCCACATCACTTTTTCCTGCAATTTCTTGTGTCTATCCTCAATATCGTCTCCACAATATTTTGCATATTTCAAAATTTCATCGATCGGCTTCCCTTGCCAACACAGCATGTGTTGTTTAATCATCTGACAAATTTCTGGCTTCAAACCGAAAACAAATCGATACACAAACTGACTCATGTTCTTGTCTCCAATGTCCTCAAATCCACTATACTGTTTAAATACCTGCAGTAAACGCTCATAGTAGGAATGTACCGATTCATTAGCCTCTTGGGTAGTTCGGTCTATTTTCACCCAATCTGTTTCTTTCGGTGGTATTTTCCCTTTCAAATAAGTTATCACCTGCTGATACTTTTTCATCACATCATTTGACGGGGCACCTGTTTTCGGATCTCTAGGATACTCGTCACTTGGGCCAATCAACTGTAATTTTACAATCTGTCCACAAATCGGCAGGTACCACTATGTCAAACAAACCATCTAAATCCTTCAACAATACCTTTGACACCTTCACAAACCTTTCAACCTGCTTGTACCATTCAATTGGTTTTTCTCTCAATTTTGGAAAATCATTCGTAAATGACAAAATATCCTGTCTGCTCCATGGGACATGTACGTATCCTCCTCCCGCAATTTCTCGCATTGGATACATTTGGTCTGCTTTCCCTGTCTCCTTCATCACATATTCCAACGCTGATCTACTTGATCGTACTTCTTCCTTTTTCTTGGCCCACCTAGTTCTCCATTTATCTAGGTCTCCCCATTTTTGTAAAACTATCATTAATTCCCTTACTTGTAATTTTCTTCCAGAGGCATTCATGTTTTCTAAATCTTTTTCTGAAAATTCTGCTCTATAGGGTTTCTGCAACACCTTTGATCTCCCTATTTCTATTCCCATCTGTAGTGCTAGATTGGATAATTTTTCATGGAATAATCTTACATTTCTTGTGATACTTCTGCACATAAATAATAATTCTTCATCATCATAGGTATTCAAGCGATCTAGTCCTACATTTCCTGCTATTATTTCTTCTAATTCGACTTTCAATTTATGAATGTCCATTATTTTTGGAGGTGTGCACTGTTTATCTGATTCTTGTGCCCACCTTTCTAAATCTTCTGGGGTGACTATTGTGGCATTTTTCGCTCCTGATGAAGTCACTAGACTTATATCTTTTGAACACCCAGGTGTAGTCCTCTTGGGAGTAATATTGACAGAATCTCGAATGGGTAAATCCATCAATGATATTGTGGATTCGCTGTCACTAAAGTGATCTTCAACCATTACTACTGCTTCAGGGTTTGTAGCGTTTACAGGAGTGGGTGCAAGTATCGGTGGAGGACAGTTTCCCTGAGTACCATATAATGGAACTACTGGACCAATTGTTACAGGTATGGTCAATGAATCAGGATGTACTTTTATCTGTGTTATTTTCTGTATTAATTCTGCTCTGGTCTTCTCTAGGGCTTCCCTTTCCTTGTCGTGAAGTATTCTACCAGGGGTGAATTCATGCATTACCTGTGGTACTAATGGGGTTTTTAACGGTGGTGCACTTGGGGTGCATCCACTTGTTCCTTCCTGATATGGTGGGGGGTTCCTTAACATTTCTTCCATAAATTCGTCTTCAGAATCGTCACTTCTCATTAAATGTTTTGTCTTTTCTGTACATTTACTCCCTAATTTCTCCTCTGCTGTTAACAATGGATATAGTCCTTCTGTAACCATTGCCCTTCTCCACTGTTTCTTCTGACAGTCCCTAGACTCATGTTGGTATCTGGGAAAAAATCCTCGATAACCCCTATTACTCCTGGATCGGTCACGCTCAAATGCTTCTGTTTCCCATTCCTCTAAAGCTTCATATTGAGTTAATCTAGGTCTGGGTTCTAAGTCATTCATCCTTAATCTCAAGTTCTGCAGAATTCGCCCATTGAACGTGCCATTCTCGGGAAATGCTAGTATTCCATCATTTTTGGTATATTCTATCCAATTCTCTATCCATACACAAGTATGATAACCTCTCTCCATCATCATAAATGAAGCGGGCGTTTTAGCTGGTGGAATGATAATTCCTTCCCTAGTTTTGATTGGTTTATCCTTTTTAAAATAGTTCTTAATCTTTTGTAAAAATGACATTTTTCTCTTTTCTCCGTACATCTTAGGTGAGTATCGATGTATAAAATTATATTCTGCAAAGCCTAAATATCTCCTATCCGGACGAGTTCCTGTTAAAGTCGGATCCCGTTTTAACATGCAATCTCTACCCACTAAGATTTTCGCTTCTAGAATATCAACCAATCAAGTGTCTGCTATCTTTTATTCCCGAACCAATACTTGCGCGGCCTTTTGGTGACGTTTGTCTGTCAACCCCTCCTTTACAATCTGCTCTTCACTGTCCCTCGCTGTTTCAACCAATCCCAGCGCGGCACCTGTGACGTCAGTACTGCTCCTGATCCCTCCTTTACAAGAGTCTTTCCACACCCGCTGATTCAACCAATCCCCGCGCAGCGTTTTCTGACATCAGCTCCCTCTCCTGGCAACTGACCCTCCCTTTACAAATTCGTATGCAAACTTATTTTCTCTACAATTCTTAATTGAATTTCAGTAACAACATAAAACATTCGCTATCGTGCCGGTTTCTCTAAATTTAGAAAAGATAGTTTTCTCTCACACTTAGTAAAACCTTTCCGTTTACTAGACATATACTACAAGTAAAAACCCTTCCGTTTACTCTTCACACAAGCTCCAGAAGTACCTGTTACTTCTTCAATGTTACCCTTTCTAGGTGATATAACATCAAATTTTCACCAGCGTACTCTTTTGCTATTACTCACACGCATAGATTCCCTAACCAGTACTGATAGTCCTGCTTAACTTTTCAGTACTTTTTTCTGCCTGACAGATAACCTCACTGCAGTATGGCTTCCACTTACCAACCGCTATTCAATTTTCCCCGGGGATTCTGGACAACATAAAATAAACTTTGAATACACGGTTGTTAGTTCATAAAAATAAAATTCTCATTACCCAATTAACAAAGAGTAACCATCCTCTGATTACCAGGAAACTGATCCAGCGTGATATTAACAAACAGCATTCATAGACCAGATACTCACTTGGGCCCATACATTCATACTACGCTAATACTTACGCTGGGTTTTATCAGTTGTTACTCTTTATCAAAATCCCTGCTACCAATTACCTTCCGAATGAAGAGTAATGACTTACCAATGAATCCTTTGCTAATTGGGAAGTTTAAAATGAGTGACATTCATTATAGTACATAATCCTGAAATAACCACTGAGTCAGGAAGTTTTAAAATGTTTATCTAAAGATTTAGCAGAGTAAAATACAGAACCACACGGTACTTAATCGCAATACCCAAGATGAAGCATAGAATAACTATTGCTAATCAATGACGGTCCCTCAGAAAAGGAGAGGATAGAGACAGCAGCGCAACTAAAGGTTGCATTATATTTACCTAAGTGCGAGAACCAAACCCCTTTGGCCAAGGAGTTGAAAGAATAGGACCCCAGAAGGATGAAGAGCAAATACTTCTTCCAGGATCAGGACAGGACCGGTGACCTATCTACAACGACGCCTGCGTCGTTCCCCTATCTGATACTCGACTTCTCCTCGATTCTCCCGTGCCTTCCTTCTAATGGACTCCGCCGCCCCCTCCTCAGGACCTCTCTGGACAGCGGTTCAGTCTGCAATCGATCAGCTTGGCAGTCTGGAGCTCTTCTTCCTGACAGCATGGACACCTGTTATGACTAATTAACTAATGCTATTTTCTATTATACCCTTCTACACCCATGTACCTCCCCTTAATGTTGCTAAAATATGGGACCACTACATCTGATTGGACAGGGACAGGGGTGGATTCTCACACCATATTGATTTGCCTTGTATTTCTGAAGCCTATTGTTTTTAAACTACCGCCCCTTCAATTTAATACATTTGCTTTATTTCCCACCCGTCTCACGACAAAATTTACAATTTATTCATATAAAATGTTGCTTTTCGATGAGAACATCTTGGTATGTAGTGGTGTCGGCCAGCAGGTCATGGCCTTGGGTGATGTCCAAGTTGACTTCATATTTTTCTTTCTCATCTGCCTCTCAGGGCGCATGTGCGGAATCTTTGTCACACGAGCTTTCAGTTCACCAAAACCCAGGCCCCAGTTTACGAACTAATAAAAGTCAAAGAAGAAAACATTAAAATCACAAATAAAATGTTTCACTGTATGCCCACTCTTTCTACTCTATTCCCATTTAATTATAAATTCTATCCCGCATTAGTAGCGTTAGAGAAACGACAGTTTGATAATGACATGGAGCAAGCTGAAGCATGTGAAAACATCAAGCAGCCATTTTAATGCACACTGCGCAGAAGCAGAAATTTCCCACCAAGCAAAGAAAGACGTCACAACACGTGATGTGGTTGGGACATGCGCAGTAGGGTTCCCGCGCTTTAGCGGCCATTTTGGATTACAGACAAGCGTTATTCATTAGTAAAACACATAGGTAAGCATCCTTACTATTCGTGTAGTGTATGCAAGGATTAATTAGAGACAATACAAGTTTAATAAATTAATACTATGAGGAGGTTGCGTACGAGCAAGTCTCATTTATGAGTCCTTGCTCCATCACAAGTCCAGCAGGAATAATTATATTTCTTGATGTTCTGTTTTCCCTGTGTTCACGGACATCAAGCTACATTTTAAAAGGGGGCTTTACTTGACTAGTTTGGCAAATTGATAAGAGCCGAGGTCAAGGTGGCATTTGCTGAACGGGCATGAATTTTAACGACTATTAACGCTGTAGCATAATGTTGCTGAAACAGCAGCATAAATCATCATTTAAACTTCGATAATATATATTATTATTTTAAAGCAAACTGCACCCAAAAGAATTGCCAACAAGGACAAATGTGATGGTAAATCCGTACAAGTTCACTTAGACAGAACAGAGTGCAGTTTACAGATATTTAATGATGCATCCTCTCGTGCGCTCGCGCAGCTGCTCGTGCATGTTTCCCAGAGTTCCTCTGAGTAAATCTCAATTGTCGCTATCAGAATCGGTTTGTGTCAGATCTCTGCTGAAGCTAGTTGGGGACGATTACATCCTTATGGATATACCCGACGAAGTGCTGGGGTATTGTTCTCACACGTCAGCTTTAAAATTGACTCGCTGTGTTACTTGTCGAAAAAAACGTTTTGCTTTTGAGTGCCCATAGCTTGTGGAATCATTGCCTCGGATCACCGGTTTGCCAGAAACTTCATGAGGATACGAATTCGACCGCATCTTCACAGTTCTCCCGATAGGCGGTAGCAGGGTTGGGCAGGGCTTTAAGTGGGATAAAAAAACTGGGGGGGTCTCTCAAAGGGGCGTGGCCAATGTAATTAAGGGCGTGGCTTAAAAACACGCAAGCTAAAAATCTGTGCTTAGGATAGTGTGCCGCCCGACTTGTATTTTGCTGTTCTTTCATTGTATCCAGATATATGATACAACAAGTAACATCATAAATACAAGTCAGCACTATTGGCTTTGTCAATGGTTGTTAGTTGCATAAGATAAATAAGCAGCAACTATGGCTTGTGTATAATATTGAAAAAGCTTCCACTTAAAGCCCTGGTGATACCACGACAATGTTGCTGTTCCCAACTTTCAAAAAGAGAAGGGAAATCCAGAGAGAAAATGACTCTCTTTAAAGGATTTCCCTCCCCCTACTATGAGACATGCGAGCTGCCCAGGAGCACACAGATTGTCAGCTGTGATGACGGCACCAGTGCCACTAGAAGGCCCCTGCTGCCCTTGTTTTCAGTATTCAGCCTTCACTTGGATTAGTTTCTGCTCGGGAGGTCGGGTCCTTGCACCGTGCTAACGCCAAGCTTTGCTGTAAGATCCGCCACGGTGTCTCTTCCACCTTCGCTGCTCCTTCACTCTCCCCTCACACCCCTCTGCCTCACCACACACTGAGTTGGGAAAGGGTGGGTGTCAGGGTGTCGGTGCGCTGCCCCGGGAGGGGGGGGGCAATCTAAACGTACGAGGGCCTCAAGAGCTAGGAGGAGGGGAACATCAATGTATCTCATCAGCGGGGTGTGGGAGGGGGGTCTTAAAATGTAGGAGAAGGTTCTTGGCTCGAAGTGAGTGGTGGTCGTAACATCAGGGGTGCTTCAACGGGGAAGGTGGCTTAACGTCAGTGCTATCTCAGCAGCAGTGTAGGGCGTCTTAACATCATGGGTGCTACTGCTTGTGTGCGTTTAGAGGGTAAAATCAGGGGTGTCTCGGCAGTAGGGGAGGGGCGATCATAACATCAGGAGGTGTTATAATCGAGGTGTCTCGGGAGCTGGAGGGGGTGTTTCCTGGCATTAGGGGTGCCTCTGCACATGAGGCGTTGGGGGGAGGTGTATATTTTTACCGTCATGTGAAACAGGGGGTCGCGTCCTTTGATGGTGGAATGAAAGCAGATAGGTGCAGGCTCCATCTTTCGCAAGTCTGTTATGTTTTTTTCTTTTTAGGGGGTATAGACAGGGGGTACCGATATGATCGGAGGGGTTACATTGTGAAGACGCAGCGGGCCCCTGGTAGGGAGGGAGCGGTGACAGCATCACGCTGGGGTGATGGTGATGTTGCTGTTAGAATTGAGGGCTATATATCCCCAGGGAGCCCACCATCGTGTTCTTTCGCCTGCGCGTACATTATTTTGGGGGAGGGTGGGGGATTATCGACCGATCATTTCTCTGGAACATGGACGGACGTCCTGGCGTTGAGGCGCTTTTTCGCTAAGTTGAGAATCTCAACAGGACTCACTGTGGCACGACACTTGACTCTATGGAATTAAAATTCAAAGCTTCTCATTGTAGAGGCCGCGTGTTGCTATTGGATGGTCGAATGGGTGAAAGTGTCCTGTGGTTCTAATTTTAGGGGGACAAAGGCGATGGTCCCAGTTTGAGTGCTGGTGCAGGGTATGCTAGGCTTGTCCATCCCTTTTGCATTTTTAACCTTTCTGCCTATACCTGTGTAGACAGAGGACAGGTCCGCCTAATGACAGCTGGGCGGCACGCATCTGGTACCGCGGTATGAATGCTTAGATGCTTACTGTAAGCACACCATTAAGAGCGATCAAGGAGCTACACTTACTGGTGCTAACCAGCGATACTGTGCAACATCTGTGCTGAAGGCGTGGCTGCGTCTCTTTACTTACTGCGCTTCACTTTTAACACTCACAAGATATTAAAGGATAAGTTAATGAGGAAAGAGAGGGGGTTGAAGATGTGCAGATGGACAAGATATGCAGAGAAAAAGAGGATACATATCTAACATAAAGCACACATAATTGAAGGCCAAAAATCCTTCCACAGGCCTCGATGCTATTTAATTCACAGACTCACTATTTCAGAATTTAAACATTTTTAATGTTAATTATTTATAAGAAATCATTGTTGTTGTTACTCATTTATCTTAAACAGCTAACACCCAGTGACAAAGCCAATCATACTGACAGGCTTTAGGCGTATGTCAGTTGCTGTGCCATTTATCTGGATAAAATTACATCTCAGAGAGAAACCAAAATACCGGTCTGATGGCACACTATGGGAATCACAGAAATGTATTTGGCATGTTCCTTTATAGGGAGCACCCACTTTTTTCATCTCACTTAAAGACCTGTCTGCACATATTTCTATATGACTGGTTACAGCCAGCAGCTGTGGTGCTTCCCAAAGTCTGGTTAGAGCATATTTTTCCAAAGTTAATGCTGCATGCAGTGCAAGATACTGGGCAAGCATACATTTTAAAGGGCTAAAGTTGTCATGCAGAACAATTTACATATTACAGTAACTGTTGAACAAATTAATGCAAGAAGATACGGGGCAGTTTTTAATGTGTTTAATATTTCAAGCTTATACGTTCCCACTGCTTAATAAGCCTTGCTTTATCGCTGCATTCATTTGCTTTAAAATGCACCATTTGCCAATCTTTTTAAATTTCTTTCTCAGGAGAGGGACTCTTCCTAGACCCCAGATTTGTCCATTGAACTTGTTCACATCGCTAACTAGTGTTTTCTATTGGAAAGGGTAGAGCCAAAGCAGTCTTGCTTAGTACCCTAGCCCTCTTCAGAAGTCAGACTTGCTTGGCAACCCAGAAATTCTCTGAAATAATGTATGAGTTTTCTTTTATGAATGCCTAGAAGAACTGAATTTTTAGTCCATTTATCACAGAAATAGTGCTGAAAATCGCACCAAAAAGATGCCAATTTAAAAAAAAAATCTTCACGGGGGGAGAACCCCCCCGAGCCCCCCTTATTGCCGTCGGGCTCGCTCGCTGCACTTGCTTGCATACGTTGATTCGTTCTGCATACGCCTCACCAGTTTCAAATTCCACCAGCCGCCACTGGTATGTATGAATGTATGTGTATTTGGAATTGAGTGTTGTGAATGGGTGTGTGTGTGTGGGCATGTGTGAGTACATGGTTGTGAGTGAGTTTGTATGCTGCCTTGTGTGGCCCCCGCCCCGCCCCCTCCCTGGTTAAATTACCAGGGTGTGTTATTTTATGCAATCATCCCATGGCTGGTGTGTTATGCGGGCCATAGTAGGTTATAAGCTAAGAGTAAATAGAGAGAGAACATAGCGATTTCCACCAAGACAAGTGGCTTTCTGCAAAAGCATATAGATCTCACCAGAATTGTCCCCTGGGATAAATGGAATGTGTATTTGCTAAACCACGCTATTAAATGTCTGGAAATAGCAGATAATAGATCGAGTATAAAGGAAAAACGAATGAGTTCAAAGTAGTCGCTCTCCTTAACTAAAGTTAAATAAATAAGAAACGGGGGCCGTTATCATTAAATATGTTTCAGCATTCACTATTTTAATGCTGCTACTCAATCTTTTCATTACAGTGATCGCACAGATGCACGCATTCTACATAGTAAAGTCCTCACATTACATTACTTCACATTGTCATGCAGCCTGTAACTGCTGCTGCGCTTGATTAGAGGCTGATTGTTCTCAGAACAGCTGATTTCCTCTGGACATTTTTATCTGCATTATCAGACGATTTTCCTTTCAAAATCTACTCAAGTGAAAATTGAACTTTTCACAGAGCTTTGAACATTGATCGAGCAATTCCAGATGCAGTGATTGCCTTTTCACATCAAGAGATCAAAACAGAATATAGTGCAGAGTTCAATAAAGTACTTAGGTGAAATACGATTATATTTATTTCTCCTCTCTCTGCTATTGATCTTGCAGTTTCCAACCTTTTCCATTTCATCTTCATTTGAGGAATCTGCTTTTTCCATTAAGTTTACTTCTAAACTCTGGTGATGACTCCTATGAAAGTGTATCAAAAATCAGCCTTAATGTGTGATTTTTTGCATAAATATGATATATATATATATATATATATATATATATATATATATATATATATATATAATCTGTTTGCCCACATGTAACAATATTATTTTGGAGTGTATATTTGATGCATTTAAAGTATTTTAAAAGTATAGCTTTTAAAAGTTATCTGTGTGGATGTTGCTATGGCCAATCATTTGGAGAAAATACATTTTCACATACTTTATCGTTGTACACAAAATATATAAAACAGTTTTCTTACACATTAAAAATCTGTTTACAATTAAGGATGATAAACTTGACTACAAAGAGGAATTCATCACCCGAAGGATGCACCGTCATGATATTATCTTGTCCACTGTGCTCTAAGAGAAACATATTTAGTACTCTTAGCTGCATCCCAGACATTATTTTCCCCCTGAAATAAGTCCTACTGCTCTTAAAACCCGTTGATGAACATAAATCTGTTCTGGCTACGTTCATTGGCTACAACAGGTCACATTTTAAGATACAGTAAGAGATTAAGGCACCAGCTCCATAGATCTACGTGCACTCAGCAGAAGTGGTTAACGCACATGCAGCAGAGATGTTTTGTGTAAGCTGAAGCTTCCAGGCTTAACTAATCATATAAAGTAGATTAGACTTAATGTAATTGCTGCAAAACACTGCGTGTAATCTACAGATTGCAACTTCTTTTCCAAATAAGGCAGCAGAATGCTTCAAGCCATTCGTTATAGAGATCCCTGTGTGACCTGCAAGTCCTTATCTCCAATCTGGTTAAAAAAATCTCTGCAGTCGATGCGCTTGAGGTTGTAAGGTTAATTGTTACTCCTTGCAGGTTTTACCTTAATTTGTTATTCTTCCAATTTTAATAAAATTAGTACCATTGAGTTCAATAGTATCAAGTGACAAAGCAATTCAATTTGTATTGGATACTATGTAAATAGTTCTTATTGGTTTAAGTGCACACTGAGAGCTTCTTAACTGAAATGCGTTGCTTACCTTGTTTGCTGAATGCCTATTCTTGTTTTGCTTGTCTTAAACATAACCATCAAACCTTTTGTGCTACTTTTCAGTTTTCTGTTAATTTCAACACCCACATTTTCTTTACTTTTCCATTGGAGGTCCTTTGTTTTCGGCGGAGTAAGCAAACCATTTTAATATCCCAAATGATGGCTGGGTGGTGAAGTGGCATTAATATCAGGGTGCATCTTTGTGTTCCTTGATGCCCTTCTGAACAATGACTGACGCCTGGGGCCTCTTTTTACCTCGGACACTTGCTAGGACAAACTAACGAAAGGAATTGCTAATTGACCTTGAAGTTAGCTATTATGCGCACAGTGGGGAAAACAAAGATCCAGTGCCCCGCCCCCCCACCCCGCCCCCAGACACCTGCAGGCAGCAGCTCAGCATGAAAGAGAACTCACTAAGTATGCCAGAGCTCCAGGGTTTGCCATTGTGTATTGCGGTGTTTACACTGACCATCCAAACCTCAGACCAGAGTGGGTTCCAGCTGGAGAACCACTGAAGGAGTAGGGTTGCAATTACCTCCCACATAATGACAGTCTCGGACTTAACAAATCCTTATTTTTCACTAATAAAATATCACAGATTCTACTTATATTGAGGCAAACACAGTTTGGTCTATTTCTTAAAATGCAAGTAGCATAAATAGTACAAAATTAGCTTCATTTTTAACAAAGATCATTGATGGATCTGGTTTTGTCTTTTCATAAAAATTATGTTGCATATGTAAAAACATAATAAAAAATATGTGTCATATATGGTGAGAGAAATTGCTGAAAATGTTGAGGTCACCCTTTTAGCCCAGCCACCAAAATATTTATGGGTTGCTCACTGGAGCACAATCGGTTTAAAGTCCTGCATAAAAGTGCACTGAATTGTTGATCCTCCACATAGTTTATGCAATCTGGATTTCTATGTTTACAGGATGATCTATGCAATGGACAAATAAAAGATGACAATGTAGAAAAAGATAGCACAGGTGTGGAGCAAAGACTTAAAAATTAATTATTAAACATAGTTACAGTATGTACTCCTAACTGCTAATCCAGTTGACATATTTGAACAGTGGCGGCTGACAGCAGGGAAAAGTGATGGGGCAGCATGAGGGACAATAATGAATAAATTAAATTGAAAATGTACCTCAACGCCTCAGTGCTCTTCTGATCCTGATCACAGGCTCCCAGACTCCCCAGCGCATACTATTACCCAGCGTGAGAGAAGCAATGGGATTGGGCAGAGCGGGCTGGTTTTACGCTCCCAGAGCAACTGGGAGCCTGTGCGTTTTGTTCTCCAATCAATAGCCTGGCGATATCTAAGTGCGCATGATGGTTTGGTTGCCCTAAGACAGCCGGCCAAACCGTCATGCGCACTTGCAGTGCTCACCACTCCTCCTTCATGCTGCTGTCAGAGGATAGCCTCACCCTCATGACTCAACTCCAGCTCAGTCATGAAAAAAAAATGATAGCAAAACTGCTTTATTATCATTTTATTTTACATGTTTTTATCTGCTGGCTGAGGCAGTGGGGCGACGCTCCTCCACCATAATGGAGGAGCCGCAGTTGTATTTGAAATCATTTGTATATTCACATGCAATGTACCTGACCCTACTTTTGGCACAAGTACATTCTATAAGAGTTGCAAGAAGTCCTCATTGCAAACTTAAGTTCCAACATGCACTGATTAGTGTGATAAAACTAATAAGAACTATTTTAAAAGCTAGCCACAGCTATGATTGACCCTTTATAGTTTTAAGAGCATCCTTTCCACATAAAGCCCTATGATACAAGACATTGTTTGGAATAATGATGTTTCAAACTGGTCAAAAATTATTATCTCAAAAGTAAATATGTTCTTTGAATAAAAATCATAGATCATTTAAAACAATTTTTAACATATAAATACAGCATAAAAAATATTTGACTCATAGAAAAGGCATGTTTTCCACAGGTTGTTCATAAATAGTAATAATGAAATTAGGGGAGACTATCTACCTCATCGACACTTCGCGGACAAAATACCCGCACAGAGGTATTGAACCTCTGATTCCAAATATGTGGTTTATCTCATTAGACACCGATGCGGGCTAGCTTATGTGGACCCACACCTACAGCTACAATATGGGAAGGAGAGCAATACACTGCAATCAGTATACATAATCAGAACTACACAGTGGCCAATAGTTTTTTTAGACTCTCTTAATAAAACCGCAAATTCCGGTTTCAATCTCTTAAACAAATCCACGCACGTGCACCGTGTGGTGGTAGAGGTAAGAAGCAATTACAGATACGTCTTTAGGCTAGACATTGTACATTGTGTATCAACAAGAGGTTTGACAGAATCTGCTGTCCATAATGTATAGAAATAAGCTTATATGTTTTGGTTGCACTTGAGGTGTGTTTTGGTTGCACTTGAGGTGTGTTTTTTTGCCATTCTTCCCTAAGGTGTTTGGAGTATAACACTAGCCATGAAGGTAGATGATGAAAGGATATGGTAACCTTTAATTACTTGAATTGCAACCTGCATTACGGGTCATCATAAAAAGGTGCCCAGAAGTACTCCACCTCCTAAGTCTGAAACCTCTTGCTCTCTATTCCTTTAATAATATTGTCTATCGTGCTAAAGCCCAGAGTGGTGCCTTGTATGGAGCAGAAATATGGGGCCATACCAACACAAACAAACTGACGACTTGCGTAAACCCCTTTGTTAGATCACTTATTTCTGTACCTATCACCACAACACTGATCCCACTGTTGTTTGAATTATAGATGAAAAGAATAGGAGATATGGCCTCACTGAAACCATTAATGTATTGGCTACGCATGTGGACAACACCCCAGCTCTCTGATTACTGTAATTCACTGAGGGAGGTTCTGCTGATCAGTGGCACAAAAAAACTGCCGTAGTTCACACATATTGCAAGCTGGTGTAAATCATTGGACATGCCGGAACTATGGGAACACCCAGAGAGGTCAACCAGAGGGGTTCTACCGAGATTAAAAGCCAGGTACTGGGCGGTTGTGGGAGAGCGCAGCGCTACGCTACTAGACCAGCAAATGGCCACTTAACAACACAATTCTTAAGTGTCAAGCCATGCCCCAGATTCGAACTCTTTTTGGATCAAAACACACCTCCACTTGCTAAAAGTCTATACGCTAGATTTAGGTATGGCAACCTGCTCCTAAGGTTTCCCAGCAATAAGGTTGCTGGGTTATTACCAGAACTATGTCCTGCCTGTGCTAGAGTACAAGAGACAGAAGAACATATACTCTTTTTTTGCATCAAATGCCAACTGATCCGCAGGAGGTGGATACGACCGATTTGTTTAAACCTCGGAGCTAGGCAATACCATGTTGCCTATAGAATCCTAAAAACAGATACATCCGGGCCAGTAGTTTTTGCAGTTAGCCATTTTCTATTTTCATTCTGGATTAACAGACAGAAGTTTTTACCTTAGGATGCATTGACTGTTATTAACAAACATGAACTCTTATGATTGTGAAATGTTGGTTACTGGAACAAATGAACTGTGTATTGTATGCAAGATTATCTTTCATTATGTTTAAGTGCCGTTGCTTTTAACTGGAAGGCTATCAACTGGAAGCTCGCCTGTTTTAACGCTTTTATTCTGGGTTTTTTTTATCATACATTTTATATGCAACCCAATTCCTTTGTTTTAGACTGTAAAATGATGGATCTTTTTGTATACTTTGATGGTTCAAAGCAAAACAACCGAATAAAGTTATTTATGATTTATGATATTGCCTATGGCATGCACTAAGTGACAAAATGATGTCATATTTCAGATTCCTAACTGGCAATTTTACCAGGTGGCTTGCAGGAAGTACTTTTTGACAACTGCAGATCTATAAGTAATTTAGTGTCTCTAAAATACAACACTAATATTGAAGGTTTACCCTCTGAAGGTTTTTTTTCAGAAAACAGTGTATTAGGAAAAGATGAATTAGTGGTCCTATTGACATTCGTATATATGAGGTTTGGTAAAATAAAGATGGATTGATTTGAAGCTGATATGCATAAACATGCATATGGAGTATTGGAATATGAAGCAAGTGTGGATTTTGATGAACACATAATTGCACACAGGAATTGTTCACTTGGGATTAATAGTTTCAACTGGACATTATTTGCATCAAATAATGAAAATTACATTATATTGTTCAATCTTTACATCATATTTGGTGTAAATGCTCATCACTTACATGCCTCATATTCCCTATCCAATGCTCCCACTTTACAGAATGTTTTTTTCAGTGGATTCTTAAATACTTCCAGTTAAAAAATAAAAATAAAAGAAGAATGTCTTCCACAGTTCCCATAGTCCAACTTGCTGGTGACTACACTACAAATGCTTTATAGAAGATATTTAACCTTAAAATCAAGCACCTCCTACCTATGCCTGTAATGCCTCTTGAAATTCAATTTTCTTGAAAACATTGTAAAAATTCCCAAATGTCTAACACTGGCGCAGTTAAAAAAAACTTCACAGTGGGTAAATATACAAAAACTAATTGGTTTGGGGGAAAAAAAGCAACAAATAAAAGTATATGAGGCAAAACTCTAGTAATTTTTTAAGAGGACATTTCACTAGATTATGTTTTGCAAAGGTGATAAACTTTACAACTTCGTAAACCTGCCAATTTGCCACTTTTTAAAAGGTTTGGTAACCCAATTATAATTTTGCACATCTCTGGCTAACACGCTGTCAGTTGTTCATCAAGACAATGTTCCTAGTAAAAAGAAACAGGTTCAAACTACGCATTGCTTCTGAGGTGGATCACCGTGAATATTATATTCTTCAAGGTGTTACCACAGTTAGTTTTATCTTAGTATCCTAATTTTGGAGACACACAACAAAGCAAATGTAATACCTTTAACCTGACCTATTGAATTGTGTGATCAAATGAAACTGCTTGAGGCGTAAAAACAGACTCTTCCTTAAAAGTTTTTAAAATAATTCTTGACATTGACTGTGTGCCATAAAAGGTTTGTGAATAACACACCTTTGAACATAGATTCATTTTAATTATAAAGGGCTTTGACATTTTGGTAAGAATGTGTTAATGCATTTGTGTGCTGGTAACAATGATGTACATGCACAGATTGAATAAAATATCTGAAGGGATAATCGTGCCTGGGGCAATGTCGAAAATCAATTAATTTTCTTTCTGCACATTGAAAGCTCACTAATGATGTCACATAACTATCAGGAATTTTAAGTTTGATTATTAGGTACAAGACAGAATAATTAATTCATGTACATTCATAATTTCTTATCCTTGCACCAATACCAGTGAGCAAGTTCCATAAATTAGAGATCAATATATTAAGGATATGAAATTTAGATCAGTTATAGCATTGCAAGAGTATCAGATCCATGAAACTTCTGTCCATATGGGCCAGGTAATTACATGAGAAAGAACCTGTACATTATATGCATACATTTTCCATGGGTATTTTCATTTTTTTTAACTATATAAAATAACTAAAAGTAAACCATGAATATTAACATTGGCATCATTGTTTAGTTCAAAGACACTGGGAACATCTTCAATCAGGTTAGATTTTCTATTTTCTTGCAACAGCAAACATATCTCACCTGACAGCGTTAGAGGGTGTTTAGGGAAAAGGATGGGAATGAGAAGGTTAAGGAGAAATTAAAGGTAACAGATGAGACTATTGAGCGAAGATGAGTGAATGGCAGGGCGACAGGAGGAATTATCAATGGGGTGAAAAGGAAGATAGGGAAGGTCAGAGAAACAGTTCACTGTAAGGGAACCTTTGCAGGGAAATTAAATAGTTTATTACAAAAATATTATCAGGCAGACAATATATAGTAGCTTTATATGGTCTATTTGTAGACTGGGTGGAATGGAGGCATGTGTCCATTGCTGCCCAAGAACATTTTCAGATCTTTCCATTTTTTGTTAAAGCTATCGAATCGCTAGCAAGACATCTTGCCATTCTGTGCATTCAGCCAAGTGGCTTCCAACACTAAGACTTCGAGTGTAAAACTCGCTATTTAATATGTTTGTGCTAGATTAAAGAGTCAATGCTGGGTTAAAATACAGCAGGGAAACATGAGGAGTCCAATTTGAGTGGATTGCTCAAGGGAGGATTTAATTCAGGTTGAGCGAGTTCTCTATGCAGAGGATCTCTCCCCTCCTGTCATGCCCATCACAGAGATCCAGATGGGTTTCAAGTAGAGGGAAAAAAGCAGATTGAGTTGTATTGAGGCATACTCTTAATTGTTATTCCATAGTCCATCTTTGTAACGCGTCTCTCAGTGACTCCAGCTTTGCGGGCGTTGAATAACAGGGTAATGATTAAACATCTGAATCTTCAGCCCACCTTTCCCATCCATCAATAAGTAGAAAAATATCTCATGTAGATGATTCCAAGTGATGTTCCAGGTCACACTGTTTTCTTGGCATGTCTGTAGTCCTAAGGATTTAGAAATTGTGGAGCGTGTTACTTTTTGGTGGTGAGTTTATCATTGGATGGTACAATCAATCTTTTAGCTACGCCTTTGTCTGATCATGGTTTCTTTAGCAGGATGAGTGCAGTCGGTAACCAGTTCTACAGTGGAAGCCGTACATTACAGAGAGCTTCCAAAATTAAAAGGATCAGCTACATGGATCAGATGGAGAAGGCAGTGCAATCTTGGAGTGCTAACTGCATGCTCCCCTTGATGCATTAGCAGACATTCTCAAGGACTCTAATAGGGAATCTTGCATTATGACTAATAACGAGAGAGGATTTCTGTGAATGTGATCTTTGCACCATGCTAAATTTGTGCTTCTCAAGCAGAACAAAGAATTTACTTCCTTGCATTATAAACACTTGTGTCCAGTGAAAGAGCCTTGCTCTTCTGCTGGTCCGCTCAGCCTTCTATTGTCCTGTTTGTTTTTCCTCTATGTTTGTCTATTTGTGCCTTTCTGTTTTAGCATTTTTGCTTTTGTGCCGTTTTCTCTATTTTGTACAGTTTTCTACTGTTGCTGCCTTCACTGTTTTCCTACCTTCACTGTTTTCCTGTTTTCCTTTTGCTCCCTTCCCCCACGGCCCCTCCCCTGCCGGTTCCCGCCTCCCAGCTGCGCTCCCTCCCCCGTCCCCTACTTAATGGCGGCTGCTGCGGTGGCAGTTGAGCAAGACCTCTGACCTCCTGGTCAGGGAACTCTGCTCTCCCCTCGCGCAGCTCCGTTGTTGTGCTGCCGCCACCCCCAGCACCTCTCTGCTCACAGGTAGGTGTTGGAGGCCCTCCTCCACCCACAGGCTCCTGCCTGCACCTCATCCCTGGTGGTCTAGTGGGAGAACCTTCCTCTTCTGCTAGTCCGCTCAGCCTTCTATTGCCCTGTTTGTTTTTTCTCTATTTTTGTCTATTTGTGCCTTTCTGTTTTAGCCTTTTTGCTTTTGTGCCATTTTCTCTATTTTGTACTGTTTTCTACTGTTGCTGCCTTCACTGTTTTCCTTTCGCTCCCTTCCCGCCGCTGCTGCCCCCGCGGCTCCTCCCGCCTCCCAGCTGCGCTCCCTCCCCGTCCCGAACCTAATGGCAGCCGCACAGTGGATGCGCCAAAGGCAAGCCCGTCTGTGCCCGTCCGCGACCCGATCACGACCAGAGCCTGGAACCCTGGTTCTCTGACCACCCACCACTATGACTCAGCCGCCCTCCACGCACTGAACCCCGGAAGAAATAACAACTGCCACTGGTTGATGCTGAACACCACCCATGGCCAGTTCTCCTGCCGACACTGCCGCCGAACCTACTCCAACCTCCGCACACCCACGGCCACCGCCCACCCTCTGGACGCCAGTGCACCCGAACACCTGAGGTGCATCCTCCTCAATGTGCGCTCCCTGCACAAACACGCAGTAGAGATCTGGGACCTCCTCAACACCCTTTCTCCAGACGTAGCCTTCCTCACGGAAACCTGGACCAACTCCACCTCCGCCCCCTACGTTGCCACCACCATCCCCGACGGATATAAGATCCAGAGGAAGGAGTGCCCCAACCGTCCAGGAGGAGGACTCACCATTGCGCAAAAGAACTCCCTCCTACTCACCACTTCCAGCATGAACGACTCCCCGTCCCCCACGGAACACATCCATTTTCAGATCCAGACCAGCCCCAGAACGACCCTATGGGGCACCCTTGCATACAGACCTCCCGGACCACGAACCGCATTTGCCACAACCATCACAGACCTCATCGCGCCCCACGCCATTGCCTCCATGGACTACATACTGCTCGGAGACCTGAACTTCCACCTCGACAACCTCAGCGACCCCAACTCCACCGCCCTCCTGGACAACCTTGCCAACATCGGACTGAAACAGCTCTTCACCACCCCCACCCACAAGGCAGGACACACCCTCAACTCTATCTTCACAGGAGGGAACAACATCCACTTCAGCCACACCATGTAGCCCCTCTGGATGGACCACCACTGCGTACACTTCTCCTTAAAAAAAACCACAGCTCACAAACCTACACCACGCCCCCCGCGAAGGAATTGGACTAAAGTCACTGAGGAGCACCTCAACTCCACCCTCAGCCATGATCCCACTCCCACCACGACCAACATCAACTCTGCAGCCAACAAACTCCACAGATGGCTCACCAACTGCGCAGACAAGCTCGCCCTCTCCGTAACTCTGACAGACAGCACCCAATGAAAGCCACCTGGTTCACCACTGACCTCCGAGAATCCAGACGCACCTGCAGACGTCTCAAGAAAGTATGGAGAAACACCAAAAACCCAGAAGCTCGGACCACCTACAAGAAAACCATGACAGAATACCACCAACGCATCAGATCCACCAAAAAGACCTTCATCCAGGACAAATTCCTCACCAACGCCAGCAACTCAAAGGAACTC
Source organism: Calotriton arnoldi (assembly GCA_963921515.1). NCBI lineage: Eukaryota > Metazoa > Chordata > Amphibia > Caudata > Salamandridae > Calotriton > Calotriton arnoldi. Next base: position 1,842,915 of record CAWUFW010001940.1, on the reverse strand, counting down.
TTCAACATCATCCAGGAATTCACCAAACCCCCAAGCGAAGCCTCGGACGCCACTTCTTCCCAAGACCTCTTCAACAAACTCGGATCCTACTTCCACCTCAAGATCAAGTCCCTCTACGACATCTTCAATGAACAGACAGCCGACGCTGAAACCACGCCCACCCCGAGCAATGCCAGCCAGCCTACCATCTCCGCCTGGACCCTGGTCACCACCGAAGAGACTGCCACGACCATAAAGAGCATTCACTCAGGAGCCCCCACGGACCCCTGCCCGCCGCACATTTTCCATAGCACCCGAGCTACGACGCACCATCAACGTCACTTTCGAATCCGACACATTCCCCGGTGACTGGAAACGTGCAGAAGTCAAGCCCCTCCTCAAGAAGCCCTCCGCAGACTCTACATACCTCAAAAACTACAGACCCATCTCTCTCCTCCCCTTCGCGGCTAAAGTCACTGAGAAGATCGTCAACAGCCAGCTCACGAACTTCATTGAAGACAACTCCATCCTCGACTCTTCCCAATCCGGATTCCGCAGGAACCACAGCAGCGAGACCACCCTCCTAGCCGCCACAGACGACATCCGCACTCTCCTCGACCAGGGCCACACAGTGGCACTCATCCTACTTGACCTCTCTGCAGCCTTCGACACTGTCTCCCACTGCACTCTCAACGCCAGACTCCACGACGCCGGCATACATGGAACTGCCCTCGACTGGATCCGCTCCTTCCTCACCGGCTGAACCCAAAGAATCAGACTCCCGCCCTTCCTCTCCAAACCCACAGAGATCAATTGCGGAGTACCCCAAGGATCGTCGCGCAGCCCCACCCTCTTCAACATCTACATGCCCCCAATCGCCACCATCGTCAGATAGCATGGACTCTGCATAGTATCCTACGCCGATGACACCCGGCTCATCCTCTTCCTCACGAGGGAACCTGACACCATCAGACTCAGCTTCCAGGAAGGAATGAGAGACGTCGCATCCTGGATGGACGGCAGCTGTCTGAAACTCAACTCGGAGAAGACAGAAGTCCTCGTCCTCGGACCCACCCCCTCAGCCTGGGACAACACCTGGTGGCCCTCCACCCTCGGCAGCCTTCCTACGCCCACGGACCACACCCGGAACCTCAACATAATACTCGACTCCTCCCTCACCATGACCTGACAGATCAACGCCGTCTCCTCCTTGTGCTTCAACACCCTCCGCATCCTTCGCAATACCTTCAAGTGGATCCCCCCCGAATCCAGAAAGACCGTCACCCACGCACTCACAACTAGCAGACTGGACTACGGAAACACCCTCTGCGCCGGAATCAACAAATCCCTGCTCCGGAAACTCCAGACCATCCAGAACACCACTGCCAGGCTCGTCCTTGGCATCCCACGACACGAACACATCACCCAGCAACTACGAGACCTCCACTAGCTACCCGTTGAGAAGAGAGTTACCTTCAAGCTACTCACTCACGTCTACAAATCCCTCCACAAAACAGGACTCCAATACCTCAACGAAAGAGTCTCCTTCCACGCACCCAAGAGAAACCTCCAGTCCGCAGACCTCGCCCTCGCTGAAACCTCACGCATCCGCAGAGCCAGAACGGGTGGAAAAGCCTACTCCTACATCGCTGCAAAGACCTGGAACGAACTCCTGCTCAACATCAGACATTTCCCCACTCTGAACACCTTCAGGAAAAGCCTCAAGACCTGTCTTTTCGGCTGATTCGGAGCTGCACGACCTTTCCCCCCCACCTCAGCACCTTGAGACCCTCACGGGTGAGTAGCGCGCTTCACAAATCCCTGATTGATTGATTGATTGATTGAAACACTACACAAACTTAGAGCTGCTATGCAACAAGGCCAATAGTATTTCTGAGATTAGGTTAAATGTGATTTGCTGAATTTGGCAATTTACCACACCTTTAATCAATTTTAGCTGTTGCTCCACCTTGATGCAGTAGGCAGCCAAACTTTGTATTGAATAGACAATTATTCAGTAAATGGTTGGTGATTCTAACTTTCTTAACCCAATAAAAACACTTTGTGTGACGTGCATAAATATACTCTTTTTGTAACTTTATGGTTAATTTCACATCAGATCAGTAACAGTCTCTGACATTCAATCATTTACAGAAGTCACTGATATTTTTCAAAGGTGAAGGCTTCATTTTGCCAGCAGAAAACATTCAGTTTTTTTTATGCCTGAATCCTCATAATTAATGATGATAAATGTCCGTTAGGAACACCAGCATGCAATGATGCATAGAATCAATAGTTACGAAATTTAATTTATATAAAAATGTCTAGAACGATGTCCTGCTTGGCTGACTCCAGTAACACTAGGAGATGAATATAGAAAACTAACTTTATATATTTTTTTTGTCAGTTATTCTCTTAAAATATGTGTTGATACAAGACTATTTCAGTAGCTGTTAATGGGAAAGTGGAATGCTTTAGTCGTGATAATCCTGTTTTAGTATAAAAAGTACTTGCTACAGTTTATAAGGTTTTTTATTTGAAAATATACTGCTAATAAAAATGGAGTAAACTTCAGTTAGTTCTTTAACTGTTTAATCACAGTATTTTCGCTAAACCAGCTGATTTTTATTCTAAAGCTTTAACAAAAAATCATTGTATAAACCTTTGTGCTGTGTCCATCAAGATGAAGAATACCGGGCAAGGCATCATCATTATGGTAGCTCATTGTCCCAGGGCACCAGATACTGGTAGGATGCAATGGGGTGCCCGAGACACACCCTGAATGCTTGACATTCCAATGACAGTTTACTCCAGGAGGTGGTATATGTTTATGTCCAGATAAAGTACAGTAACATAATCACACTTAATAAAAACCAATGTCCATGTAGATGAATACTTTATGTCATTGTATATATACACATCAGAAAGTTAGGGCAGTTGAGACCAGGAGCAACAAAACATACCTATCACATTTGGAACTGAGGTGGGGGACTCTGAGAAATAGACAGCTGGTGTATGCTTGTATTAATTGCAGATCGCTTCCAGCTCACAGGTTGGAACTTCTTGCTCTTATTGAGGAAAGGAAACCTGAGGCAGTTTTTCTGACAGAAACCTGGCTCCATACAGAGTCGGGACCTGACTTGGTGCAGGCTCTGCTCTCAGGATACTATATCCTGCGGAAAGACTATGAGAACAAGAAGGCTGGAGGGTTAGTGATTATTTTAAAGGAGGAAGTTAGGTGTCTTATGGAACCTGCACACATCCTCGACTGTGAAAGTGTTACCTTCTCCATCACCTCGCCCACCAACACATTCTCCGGGATGTTGCTGTATAGGCCCCCAGGACCCAGTGGTAAATTCCTCCAATCTTTACCTGAAGTTATGGCGAATCTGGCCAGCAGCAAAGCTAATTTCTCCATATTAGGAGATTTTAATATTCATCAAGAAGATTCAGCAAATGCTCATCCCTCAGGCATCTAACAGGATATGATGGCCATTCAACTATCCCAAAGAGTGTCAGGCCCCCACCCAGGAGAAAGGTCATCTACTTGACCCTGTTTTTTCCACGAATAAGCAGTTAAGCGTTTTAGAACCACACCATGTCACGTGGTCTGATTAATTTGTCCTTTAGCTCTCTTTGAATTCTTGTAAATTGCCCCTAAATAGAATACCAGTTAACCGGAAAGACCGAACTTGGTCTAAATTGGCTTTCGAAATAGGGTCTAGAGAACTCTAAACCATCCCTTGGGTCTGATCCATCCCTAGCCAATGATAGAATTTCTCAGTATTTTTTAAGCAGTAGTAATCTTTATTTGCACGATTAATTAAACCCATTGCAATACTAAATACATTGTACAAGTAAAGCAGCAATCAAATGTGCTAAATAGTCAGCAATGCCTAAAACATAATCCCCATTGTGCATTATATGTCAACATTAAAAAATTGCAACATTCCTTTCATTAGACTCATGTATAGTTAAGACAGTAAGGGGAAATTCAATATGCATTAAAACCAGCATTAAATAGATAGACAACAAAACCGACATTTAGGCGATACACTGCTTAGAGACTTGTCCTTGAGTTCATGGAAGTCCCCACTGATTGGTGACCCGTAATCAGTGTGCACCTGAGCAGTAGTAAAGTATAATTCAATAATCAGTCAGAGCAACATTTAGAGGCTAGCAGCTGATATTCTTGTCAGCCTGTTTATAACAGGTCCCAATGGTTTCAAATCAGCAATTCATGTGCAGGTGATCCCTTTAAAGTCTCACACCGATAGAGGCAAGGATAAATCAGCTCCTTGGTACTCCCCTCATCTCTGAAAACTTAAGTCTGCAAAAAAGCAGAAAGGGCCTGAAGAAGAGATTATGGAGAAGTTACTAAAAGGAAATATCAGGACTCCATTAGAGCCTACCATACAGAGATTAAAAAGGCTCAAGCCACATATTTCGAGGAGAAAATTAATGGTACTAGCAACGCTCCGTGCAAAATGTTTCGCGTTGTGAAATATCTTTTAGAGGCTTCATTAATGGGACCACCCCTTGAAGCATCTCCTGCCCAATGTAATGACTTGACACATTTTTTTCAGTGGAAAATTCAGAATATCTATGACACATTTCATCTAATACCCCAGTCTGATACCAATTTGCCTAAGGAAAATGTGGCGTTCATCACTTCACCCATGCTGAATATGTTCCCAACATTAATAATGGAAAGTATCTCAGATAATTGGAGTAAAATAAGTCGGGCTCCCCCAGGGATGTGGTCGCTCACAGCTTTTTGGCCAAATTGAGCAGAGGTAATTCTACCTACCCTGCTCGAAGTGGCAAATCTTTTGCTAACCTCACGCATTGTCCCAGTGACATGGAAACACGCCATGGTGAAAGCATTTTTAAAAGAAACCAATCTGGATCCACTTGATCCAGCAAATTACTGCCCAATATCTCTTTTGCCAGGGATAAGTAAAATATTGTAAAAGCATACTAATCTGCTCTTTCAGAATTCTTTGAGAACCATGATATTTTGCACCCTATGCAGACAGATTTCGTCCATATCATGTAATTGAGACAGCTTTATTGGCAGTGGTGGAATAGGCCAAAAGGCTGCTAGATTGAGGAGGATCGGCTGCAATCATTCTCCTTGATCTTAGTTCAGCTTTTGACACCATAAACCATAATATTCTTGTGGAGAGATTACGGAGTGCTGGAATTGGAATCATTCTTACCCTGGCTTAAGTCTTTCTTGAAAGATAGAACCTTTCAGATTTTTGAGGGAGACTGTATTTCAGAGAGCCGCCCCTTCAAATGTGGAGTTCCCCAGAGCTCATCGCCGAGCCCTACCCTTTTCAATTTATATATGAGACCGCTGGCGGATGGATATTGTTTTCCCTTTTAGGATTTCATTGATTTCGTATGCAGATAACATGCAGATGGGCTTTTTGCTGTCACAGACCGATGGCCTCGTCTCCCCCCTCTAGATCTTTGTCTAGAGAAGGTTGGTAAGAGGATGGCAAGCTCACGCCTCAAATTAAATGTAGAGAAAACAGAGCTTATGCTCTTGGGCAACAAATCTGACCCATTTTTACATTTAGGATTGCCAAGCCACTTGGGTCCTCTCCCCCAATTCCCAAACCAGTTATTAAGATTTTAGGGATGTGGCTGGATGAGTCTTTTACATTTGACTCCCAAGCCATAAAATTAGCTGCCACCTGCTACGGAATGTTGAGGATGTTGCACAAAGCTCTTCCCCTGCTCCCCTTGGCCTCAAAAAGAATGGTAGTCCAGGCGCTCATCCTCGCTCACCTGGACTATGGCAATTCACTTTATCTGGGAGCTCCTAAAGCGACAGTAAAGAAATTGCAGGTGGTTCAGAACTCTGCCGCGCGAATCCTGTATTACATACAAAGAAATCAATCTGCGTGACAAGCTCTTCGCCTCTTCCATTGGCTTCCAGTGGCAGAGAGGATACAATTTAAATCTCTCTCCATCATCCGGAGTGCACTTCTTGATAAAGGGCCATTGATCTCTCAGTATCTGCTCTCCCCTTATAGACCAGGCAAATCCCGGTGCTCCTCTAATGCCCATTTGGCTACGATCCCGATCATCAGGAGAGAAAAGTGTGGAGGAAGATCCTTTTCCTTTAATGCCGCAAAGTTATCAAATACCCTATCCCTTCGTTCTGTTGATAAGGAACTTTCTTTCCACAAATCACAAAAAACCTGACTCTACCAGAATATGTCCCTGTAATTCCTTTCTGTGGGTCACTCACATCGCTGGGATACCTACGGGTAGCCATGCACTGTATAAGTGCTCCTAGAATAGAATTGAAGCTGAGATGTGATGTCAAAGTTCTTTAAAGCCGCTTGTGTTAGATGCCAACTTAAGTATTTGTTCAGCAGGTCCCATTTTTACCTACAAAGCAATGACTAGATGTTGCAGGTCTATCTTGGTTCTTTTTAGTTCTCATAATGCAGCTATGCTTCTGAGATTCAAGTATAGATAACTGAATGAACGATATAGGTGTAAATTGTAATGTGGGTGCTTCAGGTATGCCAAGGGATGACGTGGGATGACTTGGGAAACCTGGACATGTGAGCAGCAGGAAGAAGGGGGCACCCAACACGGATCAAGGGTTTCAGTTCAGGGTTCCAAGGGGTTCTGGTAGACATATGAATACCTTGCAGTAGGCACTCAAGGACATTCATTAAGTTAATCAGTCTGCATCTCAGATTAAACTGGTCATGGTGAGGAAATTGGAATGTTGAGGCACCATTTATTCCTTGGGCGGTCAGGTAGGGGACACTCGACAAGAGGATAGAGAGGGCCCAGTTTATTGTCAGATAAAAGTTAGTTATACAGTCGGTGGTCAGCAATAGGCAAAATGGCGCTCTAAGGTCTATCACAAGTACAAATCAGTAATGGCAAGTAATCTGGCACGGTGCATAAGGTAGGGAAAAACCACCAGGTCCCCACGTGTGTGGCCAGCAGACCACTTATGCTGTATATACAAATCCTCTGCACACGTTCAAAAGTAAATACATAAAGTTACATAAAATATCACAATGATGCTTGTCTTTATATTTTCAGATGTCTTTAATTCAAGATCTTTAAGCCTTCTTAGCCGACACGTGTTCCGTCGCTGTTACAGGGGATTATCCCGTGACTTCTTCAGGGCTAAGGGAATATATAAACAGGTACTTGTTCGTGTATGCAATGGTAGTAAGAACACTTTACTTTTATAATTATTGACAAGGTGACTTCGGTGACTTGTGTGAATTTAAAAAAGTGAATAGAACTGTGTGGAAATCCATGTGAAACTGGTGTTGTACATGCTTCTCATACAACTTCTTTGTGCATCCATATATCAATGGGGGAAAGAAAGAACAAGCAAAGCCCCCAATCGTTTATGTTATCGCTATAAAACATACTGGTACAGTTGGTGTTTGAGACTCCCTTATAGGAGTAATCCTGTGGTTGGCAAGGTGCGGGCATGCAATCATGCTGTTTAGGTTTATAATCTATTTTGCTATATTCGTGGCGAAGTAGTGCTCCCTCATGCTGTCACTAAATAGTAAATACATGCTGACTATATTGTTTAATCAAACATGTATAAAAGAACGTATTTTGTTATAATACGATACCTGAGGTCAGTTTCAAGTAGTCTCTAAGTAACAGAAAAGGGCACATCAGCTAAAGAGTAGCAGTCGGTACATTCTAATAAGGTGTACTAGGTACCATGAAGGATTACCCTACCTTAATTCCGGTGATAATTCCAACCCGGAAGAGGTTCCTATAAATTCTGCTCCTGGAGAGGTAGACCAATTAGTCTTGTGTCCGGAAAGCTAAAATTGCTTCCAAATATAAGGGAGTTTCTTTTAGAAGAGCTGCCCCATCCTAAGGTAAAATTAACATTATATTAGCATTTTTATCCCTTATTCCTCTGTCCCATATTGAGACTCTAGTAAGTCCGTTTATCATTCCTTACCGGCAGTATTAGGTAGAACCGTTCAGATCTCCAAGCCGTGGCGGGTTCGCCGTGCAAATCAGCAGTCTGCAGCCGGCCACCTTGGCGTTGTCTTAAATAATGAAGCCCAAGGGCGGATTAAGCCGGTACTGAACACATTTTGGGCGCCATCTTGGAGTGGTGTATCGGGACCCCCGGGGCACTGGAATCCCTGAACCCATTTTGGGCGCCATCTTGGAGTGGTGTATCGGGATCCCGGGGGCACTGGAATCAATATTATTTTGAACTAGCGGAATGCCGGTGGCAACGGGCTGGTGGAAAGCCCATAAGATTAAATGCTATCTGCTAGTAATCTGTATCTGCAGAGGCACATGACAGCATTGCGGTGCACTACCAAATAAGTGTGACATTTGTGGCAACGTGCATGCGGTGTTTATACATGAGTACATCCTTGTAAGAAATTTCTCTTGATATCCAAGAGCTTTGTCGTTCTGACCCAAACTAATCAACATGATAGTGTATTTTGTGACATGTGACATGTGACAATGTGATAGTGAATTTCGTGACATAACTGGGTGAACCTCATATTTAACTATAAATTCCTAGACTTGTTACGGACAGTGGCAGTCGGTCTCAATTCTCGCTAGTATCAGATCCAAAGCATTTTAGGAAGCGTATTGCAGTGTGAAAGTGAATTCTGTGACATAGCTAGGTGGGGACAGTAGCATTTAGTCTCAGCTCCTTATTGTACATAATCTACAACATGTTAAGTCTCGAGGTCGCAATTTCTCATTGTACATAGTCTACAACATGTTAAGTATCGAGTGTGAATAAATCCCTTCATTAATACGGAAACAATCATATATTCCAGCAGTATGTAGTCTACCAAAATAAATAGGGATGATGATGGGAGTACTCTATAAACTGTGATGGTATACATAGTCTACAACATGTTAAGTCTCGAGGTCTCAATTCCTCACAGTATATAGTCTATAGCAAGTTAAGTATCCAGTGCGAGTAAATCACTTCATTAATACAGAAACAGTCATGTATTGCAACAGTACGTAGTCTACCAAGAAAAGTAGGGATGATAATGGGCGTACTCCATAAACTGTGATGATGGCATGGCGTAAGCCAGCCAGTGTTTCAGTTCATTTGGACGTGGGTACGGGCTAATCCCAAAGGAAGTATTGAAGCTCATGGTCCGTGTTCAAGCCCTATTCGACACTTTTAAGTCTCATAATCCATAGCGCCTCTTTCCTCCTGAGTGTTAATTCCATATTACCTCCCCTTGGGTCTTTGGGTGTGACATCAAAACCATAAAAGGAGAACGTTCTATGTGTGCTCTGAGAGTTACATTCAGCTATGTGTGTGGCTATCGGATATCTGCTATCCCCTTGCTTTACAGCCCTCATGTGTTCCCCAATGCGCTCCTTGAGGCTCCTGATGGTACTTCCAATGTATCTTAGACCACACTTACACTCAATAGCATATACTACATATTTTGTGTAACAGGTGATGTTGTTGTCAATTTTGTACACCTTGTTGTTAGGTCCCCCAAATTCTTTCTTTCTGTCAGTGGCCCATCTGCACATGGAGCAGTGGCCGCATTTGAAAAAGCCCAAAGTGTGTTGGGTAAGCCAGTTTGGTGTTTGTTCCACTTTAGGGTAGCTAGGGCTGAGAATATTTCTTAGGCATACACCCCTGCGAAAGGTAATCTCAGGACTTGATGTTGTAAATCTCTGCAGTGTCTTGTCTGCCGTGAGTAAGTGCCAATGTCTACGCATACTGCGTGTTAGTGTATTTGCGTGCTTGTTAAAATCCGTAATTAAACGTACTGTTTTGTTCTCTCTCTTTTCTGGTTTGTTTTTAAGGGTGTCTTGTCGACTGATCTTAGAGATTCTCTCTTTGGCCCTATGTATAGTTCTCTTAGCATACCCTCTGCGTGAGAATCTCGTGGCCATGCTCTCTATACAATCCTTAAAGTCCAGTTCTCTACTACAATTGCGCCTGGCACTTGTGAATTCGCCATGTGGGATAGCATTAATCTGGTGACCTGGATGTGCACTTGAGGCATGAAGGGTTGCATTACAAGCTGTTAGTTTCCTAAATAGTCTGCTTTGGATCTTATTATCTAGAATGAAGAGTTCAACATCTAAGAATGTGATGTTCCTCTGACTGTACCGGAACGTAAATCTGATGTTTTTGTCATTGCTTTTAAGGTGTGTGAAGAATTCAAGAAGTTTTTCAGCGGAGCCTGTCCAAACCATAAGACAGTCGTCTATGAATCTGCCCCAGAATAAGATCGAGTCATTCCAGGTACTACCCCATTCACTCCAAATCCTAGACAAATACTCCTACACGCAAGCACATTACACCAACAGAAGGGATAATCTCACCAAGGGAGAGAGAGAGGCACTTTTTGCACTACAGTCAGATAGGGGATCACGATACGAGAAGCGGATAAGGGGGGCAACGTGGTCCTAATGAACAGTGCAGACTATGAGCAGGACATATTATCCCAGCTCAATGATATAACATGCTATGAAGCTCTACCTTGTAATCCTATCTGGTCCCTTGTACAACTCATCAACACCAAACTTAAGGGATGGCATGACCAATGCCTCCTGGACAGAAATGAATACACCTACCTTATGCTAGACCGGCCCATATACCCCTGCATATATACTCTTCCCAAGATAAATAAAAATCTCCCTTTTCCCCCTGGCAGGCCAATAATATCTGGTATAGGGGGCCGACTGAAAGGATTTCTGAGTATGTGGATACGTTCCTACATCCCTTTGTCCGCAACCTACCATCACACATCAGGCACGCAAAGCATATTCTGAGCACGCTCACAGACATTACATGGGAGGATGGTATGACACTCGTAACACTAGACGTCATAGCACTCTATACAAGTATCAGACATGACCTTGGACTACAGGCCTTACGCCACATTCTAGGCCGTAGATCGGCCAGCCTTTGGGAGCACACTGAAATGCTTTTAGAGATGACAGAACTTATCCTGGACAACAATGTCTTCCTTTTCAAGGAAGGGTGGTATAAACAAAAACAAGGGGTGGCTATGGGCTCAAAGTTTTCTCCCTCGTATGCTAATCTATTCATGGGAAGACTGGAAGAACAATGGATTTGGAGCGAATGGGGTAGTAACTGGAATGACTCGATCTTATTCTGAGGCAGATTCATAGACAACTGTCTTATGGTTTGGACAGGCTCCACCGAAAAACTTCTTGAATTCTTCACACACCTTAACAGCAATGACAAAAACATCAGATTTATGTTCCAGTACAGTCAGAGGAACATCACATTCTTAGATGTTGAACTCTTCATTCTAGATAATAAGATCCAAAGCAGACTATTTAGGAAACCAACAGCTTGTAATGCAACCCTTCATGCCTCAAGTGCACATCCAGGTCACTAGATTAATGCTATCCCATATGGCGAATTCACACGTGCCAGGTGCAATTGTAGTAGAGAACTGGACTTTAAGGATTGTATAGAGAGCATGGCCACGAGATTCTCATGCAGAGGGTATGCTAAGAGAACTATACATAGGGCCAAAGAGAGAATCTCTAAGATCAGTCGACAAGACACCCTTAAAAACAAACCAGAAAAGAGAGAGAACAAAACAGTACGTTTAATTACGGATTTTAACAAGCACGTAAATACACTATCACGTAGTATGCGTAGACATTGGCACTTACTCACGGCAGACAAGACACTGCAGAGATTTACAACATCAAGGCCTGAGATTACCTTTCGCAGGGGTGTATGCCTAAGAAATATTCTCAGCCCTTGCTACCCAAAAGTGGAACAAACACCAAACTGGCTTACCCAACACACTTTGGGCTTTTTCAAATGCGCCCACTGCTCCATGTGCAGATGGGCCACTGACAGAAAGAAAGAATTTAGGGGACCTAACAACAGGGTGGACAAAATTGACAACAACATCACCTGTTACACAAAATATGTAGTATATGCTATTGAGTGTAAGTGTGGTCTAAGATACATTGGAAGTACCATCAGGAGCCTCAAGGAGCGCATTGGGGAACACATGAGGGCTGTAAAGCAAGGGGATAGCAGATATCCGATAGCCACACACATAGCTGAATGTAACTCTCAGAGCACACATAGAACGTTCTCCTTTTGATGTCACACCCAAAGACCCAAGGGGAGGTAATATGGAATTAACTCTCAGGAGGAAAGAGGCGCTATGGATTATGAGACTTAAAAGTGTCGAACAGGGCTTGAACACGGACCATGAGCTTCAATACTTCCTTGGGGATTAGCCCGTACCCACGTCCAAATGAACTGAAACACTGGCTGGCTTACGCCATGCCATCATCACAGTTTATGGAGTACGCCCATTATCATCCCTACTTTTCTTGGTAGACTACGTACTGTTGCAATACATGACTGTTTCTGTATTAATGAAGTGATTTACTCGCACTGGATACTTAACTTGCTATAGACTATATACTGTGAGGAATTGAGACCTCGAGACTTAACATGTTGTAGACTATGTATGCCATCACAGTTTATATAGTACTCCCATCATCATCCCTATTTATTTTGGTAGACTACATACTGCTGGAATATATGATTGTTTCCGTATTAAGGAAGGGATTCATTCACACTCGATACTTAACATGTTGTAGACTATGTACAGTGAGGAATTGAGACCTCAAGACTTAACATGTTGTAGACTATGTACAATAAGGAACTGAGACTAAATGCTACTGTCCCCACCTAGCTATGTCACAGAATTCACTTTCACATTGCAATACGCTTCCTAAAATGCTTTGGATCTGATACTAGCGAGAATTGAGACCGACTGCCACTGTCCGTAACAAGTCTAGGAATTTATAGTTAAATATGAGGTTCACCCAGTTATGTCACGAAAGTTACTATCACATTGTCACGTCACATGTCACAACATACACTATCATGTTGATTAGTTCGGGTCAGAATGACAAAGCTCCTGGATATCAAGAGAAATTTCTTACAAGGATGTACTTATGTATAAACACCGCATGCATGTTGCCACAAATGTCACACTTATTTGGTAGTGCACCGCAATGCTGTCATGTGCCCCTGCAGATACAGATTACTAGCAGATAGCGTTTAATTTTATGGGCTTTCCACCAGCCCGTTGCCACCGACATTCCGCTAGTTCACAATAATATTGATTCCAGTGCCCCGGGGGTCTCGATACACCACTCCAAGATGGCGCTCAAAATGGGTTCAGGAATTCCAGTGCCCCGGGGATCCCGATACACCACTCCAAGATGGTGCCCAAAATGGGTTCAGTACCGGCTTAATCTGCCCTCGTGCTTCATTATTTAAGACAACGCCGAGGTGGCCGGCTGCAGACTGCTGATTTGCACGGCGAACACGCCACGGCCTGGAGATCTGAAGGGTTCTATCTAATACTGCCGGTAAGGAATGATAAACGGACTTACTATAGTCTCAATACTGGACAGAGGAATAAGGGATAAAAATGCTAATATAATGTTCATTTTACCTTAGGATGGGGCAGCTCTTCTAAAAGAAACTCCCTTATATTTGGAAGCAATTTTAGCTTTTCCGGACACAAGACTAATTGGTCTCTCTCCAGGAGCAGAACTTATAGGAACCCCTTCCCGGTTGGAAATATCACCGGAATTAAGGTAGGGGGATCCTTCATGGTACCTAGTACACCTTATTAGAATGTATCGACTGCTAATCTTTAGCTGATGTGCCCTTTTTTGTTACTTAGAGACTACTTGAAACTGACCTCAGGTATTGAATTATAACAAAATACGTTCTTTTATACATGTTTGATTACACAATATAGTCAGCATGTATTTACTATTTAGTGACAGCATGAGGGAGCACTACTTCGCCACGAATATAACAAAATAGATTATAAACCTAAACAGGATGATTGCATGCCCGCACCTTGCCAACCACAGGATTACTCCTATAAGGGAGTCTCAAACACCAACTGTACCAGTATGTTTTATAGCGATAACATAAATGATTGGGGGCTTTGCTTGTTCTTTCTTTCCCCCATTGATATATGGATGCACAAAGAAGTTGTACGAGAAGCATGTACAACACCAGTTTCACATGGATTTCCACACGGTTCTACTCACTTTTTTGAAATTCACACAAGTCACCGAAGTCAATAATTTGAAAAGTAAAGTGTTCTTACTACCATTGCATACACGAACAAGTACCTGTTTGTATATTCCCTTTGCCCTGAAGAAGTCGCGGGGTAATCCCCTGTAACAGCGACAAAACACTTGTTGGCTAAGAAGGCTTAAAGATCTTGAATTAAAGACATCTGAAAATATAAAGACAAGCATCATTGTGATATTTTATATAACTTTATGTATTTACTTTTGAACGTGTGCAGAGGATTTGTATATTTATTGTCAGATAAACACCAAATCCTTAACCATGAATAACTCAGGAACCAGGCGTTGCAGCAAGGTGCTTCATCCTAAGCAGGACTGTGAACGTGATGGCAAACTCATGATCTCATAGGAGGCAAAATCCGGTGTTCCTCTGCAGTTGAACACCAATGGATAAAGGTGCCAGGAGAACTTAAAGTAGGTTCTGCTGATCATGGGTTATGTGAAGGGATGTATGTCCATTTTATTCTTGCAGTGTTTGGGTGGTGGCTCTTCAACGCATCTGCATGTGAGGTAGAGAATTTTGAATATGATTCTTTCTTTGACTGGGAGCCAGTAAAAGACTTTCCCTGAACTTGGTCTTTTCATACTATCTACTGAACATTAAGCAATACGATATGCATAAGTAGTTTACAGGAGGATCACACTTATGGCATCTGTTTCTTTCTAGGCATAGTAAAAAAAGAAATCTTTAAATGTATTGTTGTCTTCTCCATGAAATCATAAATAATGCATACAACAAAAGATGACACAGAAAAACTAATACAGTGGCAAATAATTAGGGTAAAACAGCTGACAGGCAGTCAAATAAACAGTCAAATAAACTTTAGAAATAAAATGACAGTTCATACCCAAAACCAATAATATTGGTAGCTAGTATAGTAAACACAGAAGAATTATATCGCTTTCTCCTCAATCACCCATATCATCTTCTTACTTTTAGCAGGCCATACAACTATAAATACTAAATACAATACAACACTTGTCAAAGCAAACATGTTGACAAAAAAATATCAAGAACAAAAGTACAATGGGTGGTCACCAGCAAATTATACACACATTTATGCATATAAGAAAATGACAGATCGCACACCAATAATAGCTGATTAGCCCCTCCGGATGAAAACGATAGATGACTCATAATAAAAGCAACAAATGGGATGAAAATGGACACACCATGTAGGTACCCTACACAACAACATAAATAAACAAACATATAATTAGGTGATGCTCTAGCTTATGTTCACTACATATGAATAGTATATCAGACATCGGCGGTTGTGCTTTATTTGTTCACTCCTACCCAAAAGATTACAATCTTGAATGCATTTACTTCATTGTGTTTAGACTACTGCAACATCATCTATCTGGGTTCATCTGTGCTGTTTCAAACACAGGAGGAGGTGAGCCTGACTTCCTTATTGGATGCTGAGGTAGCAGCGCAGACACGCCGGCAAGTGAGTGAGCACTCGTGCAAGCTGGTATCGGCATCTCTCGAGTGCTTGTAATGAGGGACCCCAACATATGCCGGCCCTGGGGAAGGGTATGCCCAGACGTGGGTCCCTTGCTCACTACACCACTGGATTCAAGCTAGCCTGGCTGATGAAGGGTGATGCCCTGAAACCGGTCCCAGGATGCTTGTTTCCGGTCCAGGGAGGACCTGGCTTTGCAGTTCGGGCTGGACTGTTCCCATAAGGAAAAGGGTCAAGACTGATTTGCATATGGCTGGGTCTAAACTGGGGTGGTGTGATGAGAAAAAGAATGATGGATTAAACTCAGATCCTTGTGACTCGGGGTGAATGATTGCATTGTCCAGCATTCCGTCCATCAATTGTTTCTTTTGCATATGTCGCCCTAAGTGGGAAGGGTATGCCCAGACGTGGGTCCCGTGCTCACTACATCACTGGATTGAAGCTAGCCTGGCTGATGAAGGGTGATGCCCTGAAACCGGTCCCAGGATGCATGTTTCCAGTCCAGGGAGGACCTGGCTTGGCAGTTCGGGCTGGACTGTTCCCATAAGGAACAGGGTCAAGACTGATTTGCAAGTGGCTGGGTCTAAACTGGGATGGTGTGATGAGCAAAAGAATGATGGATTAAACCCAGATCCTTGTGACTGGGGGTGAATGTTTGCATTGTCCAGCATTCCGTCCATCAATTGTTTCTTTTGCATATGTCGCCCTAAGTGGGAAGAGTATGCCCAGACGTGGGTCCCGTGCTCACTACACCACTGGATACAAGCTAGCCTGGCTGATGAAGGGTGATGCCCTGAAACCGGTCCCAGGATGCTTGTTTCCGGTCCAGGGAGGACCTGGCTTGGCAGTTCGGGCTGGACTGTTCCCATAAGGATCAGGGTCAAGACTGATTTGCATATGGCTGGGTCTAACCTGGGGTGGTGTGGTGAGCAAAAGAATGATGGATTAAACCCAGATCCTTGTGACTGGGGGTGAATGTTTGCATTGTCCAGCATTCCGTCCATCAATTGTTTCTTTTGCATATGTGGCCCTGGAGAGAGTACAGTGTAGCGGTTTCTTTGGATTTTTATTGCTGAAATCTTGAATAGCCATTTCTTTCCTGTGCTGGTTGTGAGAGGTTGCTGGAGATGGGGGACAATAGTAAGCCTAAAGAGGCACTTCCTGTACAATCCTCTCATTCTTCAGGGTCAGAGGAGGAGGGTTCTGGCCCTGATGATCATAAGGGCAAATATATTGCTAGGTGCATGCAGACAGATGTTAAGGCTAACATGGGTTTTACTGATGAGGAGGTGCCAAACACTTCTGCTATTTCACTCCTGAGCCAGTTTCAAAGTTCGGCCCCCACTGATGTCCCTGTTCACCCGTATATGCACGAGGTTCTTAAGAGGGAATGGAAAGATCCAGACAAAATGTAGCTGCCTAGGTTCATAAAAAAATTATATCCCTTGCAAGATATGCAGAAGGAGTTACCGGACACTATCCTCATTGATTCCTTTGTGGCCAGACTAGTGGGAAGGACATCCTTGGCTGAGTATGCTGTGATAAAAGATGCGGAGGACAAAAAAGTTGATGCATCTCTCAGGAAAGTGAATTCTGGATTGCACCTAGCCCTCCAAGCTCGAATTTATGGTACCTACATGGGCCAGTCCCTGATCTCTGACATCAAGGCATTGTATAGATCTTTGGATGACACAGCTGATGTGTCTGGGTTGTTGGAACAGATCAAACATCAGGTGGAATATCTGTCAGATGCAGACCTGCCAACTCACACGGTGACACTGTGTGTCACACGATTTCGGCTCCCTCCACACAGTCGCCTGGTGAGGAGCCGAAATCACACAGTGGCATAAAAAACAAGCTGAAAACCACTGTAAACAGTGGGTTTCCCGCTCGTTTTCAGAGCCTGCAAAAGGTATGAAAACACCCCAGGATATGGGAGACAGCCTCGATGACCCTTTGGGGTTTTGTTTGGAGGGTGTGGGGGCTTGGTGAGGGGTAGAGTGCTTCTTGGTTAGTTATGGGCACCAGGCCCGGCCCCGCCAAGACCCAGCTTTCTCCTTGCACTGTGAAAATATTTTGTAAGTTGGTAGGTATGCGGATGTCTCTTTTGATGTAGTGAGGGCTTCAGCATTATCTGGTGGGGCTTGAGTGGCAGCACAACGGAATTTGGTGCTTAAGCATTGGTGAACTGATTCAGCTACAAGGCATCAGCTCTATGGCTACCTTTCGAGGGGAATCAGATGTCTGGTGTGGCGTTGGAGAATGAACTCCACAAGTTGTTCAAGGAGAAGAAGCATCTTCCCTGAAACTTCCTCGGATAAGCAGTCAGTAAAGCCAAGTCCCCCTTTCGTCAACCTTCTGGGAGGCAGTTTCCTCGATCTCAAGGAAGGTTTCCAGCAGGGAGGGGTAGAGACAGGAAGGCCAAGTCTCCCCCTGAAGCCTCGTTCCTGACTTTATGCTGGTGGGTCAGGAGTGTGTGGTCGGAAGTCGAATCCAGCACTTCATCCACACCTGGGAAGAATCTACTTCAGATGCCTGGGTAATGGACATTTTTAGGCACGGTTACCAGATCGGGTTTGTAGAGGTTCCTCCAGCTTCAGGGGTCCATATGACACCTTGGCCTTCCAAGACGGAGAAGAGGCTAGCTCTGTCTCAAGGAATTTGCTCCCTTCTGCATAAGGGGGCCATTCTGGAAGTTCCTCAGAAGGAGAGGAGCAGGGTTTTCTACTCCATAATCTTTCTGATGGCAAACTCCACGGGGGGCTTTAGGCTTTTTCTGGATTTGAAGGCACTCAACAAATTTGTTCAGACCCCGCCCTTCAAGATGGAGACGCTGCAGAGAATGATTCCCTTGGTGATCAAGAGCCATCTGATGTGCACCCTGGATCTTCAGGATGTGCATTACCAATTCATTCTCATTTTAATCAGTGTTTGAGGTTCTGCATCCAGGAGACTCACTATCAGTTTCGGGTGCTGCCGTTCAGCCTGCGGTCGGCCCCAAGGGTGTTCACCAAGGTGGTGGCTCCCTTGGTTGCTTCAATCCATCATCTGGGCATTCACCTAAATCCCTATCTGGATGACTAGCTGCTCCATGCTCCATCGGAGGAGCAGCTTCTGCATGATTTACAGGTGGTTTGTGCAATGCTCAGGGATCATAGGTTTTTGCTAAATCAGGAGTGTAAGTTGGTACCCACAAGGGATCTGATGTTTATTGGGACCAGTTCTGCACCGATTTTAACAGGGTTTTTTCTTCCGGTCCACAGAGCTGTGGTCTTGAGGTTGTGGCTTTGAGGGTGATGGGCAGGGCTTCCCTTCTACTGCGGCTGTAGTTATGACTGATGGGTCACATGGCGGCAGCAATGTTCACGGTCCCTTGGGCCCGGTTTCACCTGATGCCCCTGTGGGTTCATCTGCTGTCCTTTTTTTTGACCCACGCTCAGGAGATTTTGACTCTGTGGTCCCAGGGACTCCAGGGGTCATCTCGGATATACATTGGTGGACTCTGCAGGAAAATCTTTCCAAGGGAATGCCTTTGCAGCCGGATCCGCCATTGGTCCTCACAACGAATGACAGTGCTTTTGGGTGGGGTGCCACACTGGAAGACAGGTCCCTGCAGGCCCGGTGGTCTCTGCGAGAGGGGAGGCATTCTTCCAACTGGAGGGAACTGATGACAGTGTACAGGGCAGTCATGGTGTTAAGTCATCTTCTAGGGGTCACAATCTGGTGTAAGATCAGACAACCAAGTGACTGTGGCATATCTGAATCATCAAGGGGGGATCTGTTCCAGTTCCCTGAATACGGTGGCTGTGCCCCTGTTTCGATGGGGGAGGCTCATCTACAGTTTCTGGTGGCAGTTCACATCAAGGGGGTGGGCAATGGGGTGGCGGATTCCCTCAGTCAGTTCTTTCCTCCCTTCTAGGAACTGTCTCTCACCAGGGAGGTCTTTCTTCAGGTGTGTGTGAGGTTTGGTATTCCTTTTATGCACCTCTTTGCTTCCCGGCTCAATGCACAGGTTCCCAGTTTTTGTGCCTGCAGCAAGCCGGAGGGGGGTCTGAGGAGTGGATGTATTACCCATTTCTTGGCCGGACTGCCGTGATATATGCCTTTCCTCCAATTGCTCTCATTCCCAAGTTTCTGTCTGAGCTGCTGGGGGAATCCCGGATGGTGGTAATGGTATTACCGTTTTGGCCCTGTCACTCTTGGTTTCCCAGCCTCAAGCTCATGGCAGTTCAGGGTCCCTGGAGGATTCCATGCCCCCCGCTACTTTAAGGTCAGCTCCTGTGTTGTCCCAACAGACGCTTCGTCTCTTGGTTTGGAAGTTGAGAGGAGGGGGTAGCAGAGCAAAGGCTTCCCCAGCATTTAGCAGTGGCAATCCAGCAGTCCTGCAGGCCATCAACATTGAAATCTTATGAGAGACATTGGGGTAATTTCCAGCGTTGGTGTGGGTCTCTTCAGTTGCCTCCCCTGGGATGTTCTTTGACTGATGTTCTCCAGTTTTTGTGGGAAGTATTTGAGAAGCGGTTGGCTGTGTCTACATTGAGGCCCCAGTGGGCCGCTATTAAGACTTTCTGGTCCCCCCCTTGGGGGGAACCTTGCTGATGTGGAAGAGTTGGTGGCAAAGTTGCTGCGTAGCTTTTCTCTTTCCCGTCCTTTGATGAAGCCTTTGTTTCCATTGTGGGACTTGCCTCTGGTGTTGAGGGCTCTGGTTGTGGCTCCCTTTGAGCCATTGGAATTGGTGGATATTAAGTTTGTCACGTTTAAAATGGTGTTACTGGTGGCCATCACGTTTATGAGGCATCTCGTGATTTGGGGGTCCTGATGGCTAGGAAACCCTTTTTGTCTTTTTCTGACTAAGGGGTTGTGCTGCGGTTGGATTCTTCCTTTGCGTCCAAAGTGGCGTCGCAGTTTCATAAATCTCAGCAAGTGATTCTGCCCGCTTTGGGGGCTGATTCTGGGTCTGCTGAGGAGATTCAGTGGTCCTTTTTGGATGTAAAACTGGTCTTGCTGGCATATTTGGATCAAACAAGCTCTTTCAGGAAGCCTCATTCTTTGTTAGTTTCCTTGCGGGATTCCTCCCGGAGGGATAAGGCTTCCTCTTTATCCATTGGTAGTTGGATCAAACAGTTGATTGAACTGGCTTACTCACTGTCTGGGTCTCCGGCTGGGGTTCAGGGGAGATAAACTTGGAGGGTGGCTGCTTCTTGAGCTGGGTTGAAAGGGGTGTCCATCTCTGAGATTTGCAGAGCTGCTTCTTGGGCTGCCTCTAGCTCCTTTGTCAGGCATTATCATCTCCAGTATATGTTGTGTGATGATACCAATTTTGGGTTGGGGTTGTTGCATTCTATGCGCTCCTGAATTGTTTTCTGGCCTGTGCAATAAATCACTTGTGGGTGCTGCTGTATGGTCTTGTACCCATTTGTGATGTCTTTCTATGTGAATGCCGGGTTTTCAGCTTGGATATTCTCATATGTAATGAATGGGACAAGGGGGACCTGAGAGTAATGTCCTATTACTTACCGGTAATCCTTATTACTCCTGGTCCTGTTGTCCTCGTCCCATTCATTATGCCCCACCCTCCCACCTTCCCTCCCTCCTGAACAGCCAACCTTCATATGTGGGGCTTGGTAGTTCAGAAGGAACGCTGGGTAAGTACTTAAGTAAGTCTTAATTACTCTCAGTGGGAAGGAGTGAGGTAAGGTTCCAGTATTCCTTTTGCTTTTTTTCTGTCTGGGAAATAGATATATCTCATATGTAGTGAATGGAGCAAGGACAACAGGAACAGGAGTAATGAAGATTACTGGTAAGTAATAGGACATAAGGCGTAGTGGCTCACACCTTGGGTCTTGTTTTACGCAATATTTGCGTTCTCATACTTTGAGGTCAGCTATTCATTTTAATCGGATGATCCTGATGTTCCACCGCAAGACAGGCTCCCAGACACGGAACTCACTTCCAGATTCACTGAAGGATGAACCAGACCTTCTCAAAATCAGGAAATGACTTAAGACCTGGCTATTCCCTCATATTTAGTGGTTGCTTTTTGGTTAATTGATTATGAGTTTGTGTGCGACACCTCTACCACCAAGATATCCCAGTGCAGTGATAGCTTGCACTCTCTAAAAGATAAAAATGTTTCTGCCTAACACTTGAAACCCTCATTTGAAGCACACTCTTGTTCATTTCGGTCTGTCTCTTTGCCGATAACTACATTGATTTTCTGCCTGTGTTCTTAGCGACTCCTCTCTGTAGCTCTCTGTTTACCCATCTTTAGGCCTGTGTATTTTGTTTGTAATTGTTATGTTAGGTGTGCTCGTTGATTTGTTGCTGTCTGCGTTTGATTTTTAAAAAATGTGTATCTATTTTTGCGACAATATATATCAGGCTTGAAAAAAATTCATTTCTCTATGTCCATCTGAATGGTTGTCATAAATGTAAAAAAAAAAAACAGAGTCTATATCAAGATGTGCAAATAGAGCACTAGTAAAACAATCCATTTCATTTACAGCAACAACAAATGCTTTTTCCTGTTGTGTGAACTAACGTGAAGCAGGCAGCCTATGAGACACATAAGAGGTATCTAACTTCAGTATGCTCATTAGGTACAAGCGAGTTGTGTTTTCTTAAGTTCATAGGGCTAAGTGAGGCCAACATTAATAGCTTGCTTAATTTGCAAAGATATTTAAGGGTCAGGGAGATTCTGAGCCCAATCATTTTTTTCTGGAGCAGCAGAGGGCTGCCATTTGGAAAGGCCCTGATGAAAGCTCCCAATCTGGAGTATTCGATACATTAGTAAAATTACAAGATTATACAAACCATGGATTCTCACCAAGCTGCAAGTTACAGTAGCATTATGAGGTGTTGGAAGAGATGGCAAAATGCATATAGAATGTTCCTTTCATACATATTACATTTTATTTTAGACAGGAACGTTTACTAATTTAACTAAATAAATCATTAAAAATAGAATTAAATGTTACCGAGATGCCTCTGCATATAATCCAACTATTTATTTGTAACAGTTTTATTTTCAAAGAATGACACGTTATTGGCAATTCACAGCGTCCTACTAGGCAACAGAAAATATGTTGAGATAAGAGAATGGTCATCAAGGGCCGAATTGCAAAGAAGGTGCATTGTTCCTGTTCGCAAATTGGCGTACCTATTGAGCAATAATGAGGGTTCAGTAGGCCTTTCAGGCCTCTGATGCCACTACACCTGCTGCACCAAAGGAAGCTATGCCACTGAACTAGTGGCTGCCCTGGGGGCAGCGCAGTAGTGAAAGAAGGAGCGGTTGCTCGAAGCATCTGCTCATCATTTCCTGTACAGGCAGCACTTCAAAGACACTGCTGCAGGTGTGTGCAGTGAGTGACTGCACCCAACTACAGGGGGATGACTTGGGATCTATGGGGCTCACTTGATCCCCTCCAGAGGGCTGCACTCAGGGGGTGCACAGTCAGTCAACCATATAAAGGCCTTATTGCACATGCTTTAGCATTTATAATTCGGCATGGGCTCAGAGGATAAGTGTTTCCCTCATTTGTATGTGGACATACCCTACATGCAACACTGGCACTCTTAAGAAGCACTGGTGTAGTATGTGTGCCAACACGGTCAGTGTTACAGATAGCACTAGCATCTAAGGTGTCTTCTGTAATACTACAGTGCCCCTGAGTGCAAAAAACGGATGAACATGTCTGTTGTGCCACCAGGGCACTGCCCGTAATAAGGCCAACAGTTAAAAACACGATCAAGAGGATGAGGCCATGATTTATGATTCCTCACCATATGTACACTTGTAAGCCAATGTTTTTAGGAATGTCCTGAACCACAGAGTTTGGTTCAACCCAGATAAGTAAGCTTTGGCTGCTCTGAATCTAAAACGCTATCAGTAAATTACTGCCACGCATTTGTAACTTGAGGACAAGTGGAGGTGGCTGATTACAGGCTCCAGATTAGAATGTAACAAATTGCAGATTTTGGATGCAGTATTCTTCAACCAGTGAAGTGACTTCAGGATTGATGCAAGAGAATACCCCTTTTTATATGGTAACCCTAATTTTTTGCTGAATTCTATTGGTGGTTTTTAGGCTCTGAATACTTGGCCAATGTATGTGCCCTAACCACTAAAACACATAAAAATTGGCTAATCCCTGACTGGCTTATTTAGCTCTCCTATAAGGCCATAGTGTATAGTGTAGAAAATACACCCATGGCATGGAAAATTAAATTCCACCTGTAGACTGCAGCACCTATTGTGTGTCAATGAAAACCTAACTTCAGGCCTACACTGTGAAGCCTGACAGCAACAGCTTGAACCTCCAATTTTAAATATTAAATAAGTCACCCATAAGCACATATTGGTGCCCACAAGTTATGATGCATAATATTTAAGAGAGGAACATAAGTGACATTAGAACTGGATTGTTCCCCCGGTGACTAGGTTGAAAATGATATTGTCACTGGTCAGGCTGTAGCTGTCACATAGGAAAAGTCAAGGAATAGATTATACAATTAAATATATAACTTTTGATCTGTACTAGCTAGATACTCAATTTTTAGAATTACTTTTATATTTCATACAAATGCAATCTATTGGTGAAGTTGGAGTTTTATTAAATACATGGGAAATGTAACTTTTAGAACTTCCAAAAGATGCCTGAAACTGCTGGAGGCTAATTTGCATTAGCTCTCCAGCAACTTCTCAGCCGGTTCTTGGCCTGAATGAGGTGTGAGACAATAGCCTGGGCGTGGGGAGGTGTTATCTTCTTCTTGCAGGATGACCAGTTAGGGTGAAACCAGGAACTTGATTAACTTCAGAGAGGTCTGCCATGTCACTGCGAATGTTAGATGACATCTGAGAAGGCCCAGCCTTTGCCCCCATAGTCAGGGTGGCACCAGGCCCAGTGGGGTGAAAGCTGTCCCCAGAACCAGTTTCGAATGACCACAGGGGAGAGCACTGCTAATGATCTGGATCATACCTTTGGATGGGCACATATCTTCTACACAAGGGACAACGAGTGTCTCCATCTTGAGTTTTGAGAATGAGGGGCACTGTGGGGTGGTTTGCAGCAGGGTAAACAGGAACTGCTGAAAATGTTGGTAGAGGTACCCCAGGGACTTTTACCCCATTGATTAAGGAGTGCCCAGGAGTCATCCCCACCCACTAGCTGGTGCCGGGCATAAATGTTTGTCACTCCAAGGCACCTCCTCAGAATAAATGTTTGGACCTGCAGAAGATTCGAAAAGGATTGGACCGGCTATCTGTGGCCTGAGAGGAGTCTAGAAGGACTGGATCTTGTATGCAGGAAAAAGAGGTTAACTCCAGGGGTCAGTTGTCTGACCTCTGGTGAGTCTAAAGGGACACAAAAAGCTGCAAGAGGCCTTTTCCTGAAGGAACCTGCTGCTCAATGACAACTGAACCTAGATTGGACTTTCTTCTTCGCCTGTGCCTGACACCATGAAAGTCTCTATGTGCCTTCCACTGAGGTCCTGGGAGCCTTTGAATTGTAGTGCTATGGTTGTTCAGGCACCAGAAGAAAGTTTGGAAATGTTTGAAAAATGTTCTTCCAGACCTCCAACGGGAACCGCAGGAAAAAGTATTGAATCAGCAATTCCACAGGGCCTGATTGAATTTCAGATTCATACCACTCAAGCCTCCAAGCAACTCAGAGAAAATGACTAAGACCAATTTTCCACTGGGACATAGAACCTTTGTTAGCAAGAAATCTCGAAAGGTCCAGCAAGACCAACCTGCTTAAAGTATTCAACCTTCAGTTCCATGGTGGCAGTTACAGCTTCTGCAGCGGCCTGCTCACAGAGGATTTCCCTTCTCAAAAAGGGTCAAAGTCCCTTTCTGCATTGGTACTAAGAAAAAATGTCAACTTTAAAAAACAAAAAAAACAAAGTGCCTTTCTGAAGACTTGGAAACATTTTTGAACTTTTGCTTTCCAGACATTGACTGGGATTAATCCACCCTGGTATATTTGACCCGGGCTCCATCGCTGTCAGCCTCAAATTCCACCTCAATCCCAGTCTATTATTATTATTTATTATTATTTGACAGACTTATAGTACGTGCAGCTACCCCGAGGGGTTTCCCAGCACAGGATAGAGGCAGATAACAAAGACCCCAACAGACAGCTAGAAAAGCCTAGTCTTCAGATTCTTACGAAAAGTAAGTAAGGAGTTGCAGTTCCTAAGAGTGGCTGGAAGAGAGTTCCACAACTTAGGACCCAGGTAGGGGAAAAAGCGTCCTTTCATGTGGGTTGGTCGGAACCTAGGCGTGGTGAACAGTGAGAGGCTAGAAGATCTCAGCAAACGAGTAGGCACATAAGTAGTCACCAGTCCTTGGATGTATAAGGGTGCTAGGTCATGTTTGGCCTTGACCATATAGCACAATGCCTTAAATTCTATGCATTTCGAGATTTTAAGCCAGTGCAGGTCTAGAAGCAGAGGGGAGACTGAGGCATGCATCGGTAGCCAAAAAAGTAGCCAGGCAGCCGCATTTTGAATAGTCTGTAGGTGTCGAATCGAGGTCTTATCTGCGCCCAGGTACAGCGTTCTCTGAGCCGCTAAGGGAATTAACCAAAGGATCTTTTTCAGCTACTTGAGGACTGAAAAACAGGCAGCAGTGACCTTAGACACCTGTGGTTTCAAGGAAGGTTTATCATCAATTATAAAACCGAGGTTCTTGACCTTAGTAGATGGGGTGTGTAGAGGCCCAAGGGAGTCCGGCCAGTGGCTAGGTCCCCAGAGATCAGGGTTGTTACCCAAGACCCAGACCTCAGTCTTATCGCCGTTGAGCTTCAGCGCATTTTTGATCATCCATAAGAAGATTTTCCTTAGGCCCAAGTGCAGCAGAGAGTGGTCATGATGTTGGGCAGCTGATAACAAAAAGATGATCTGAGTGTCATCTGCGTATAAAAAGAGGGTGTGCCCACATTTCTCAATTACATCTGCTAAAGGACAAACATAGATGTGAAAGAGCAAGGGGCTCAAAATGGATCCCTGAGGGATGCCAGAGGCCATGTCTAGTGTCTTAGAACTCGCATTAGCCGAAGAGACCTGGAAGGTGCGGCCCTTTAAAAAGGAGATCTCCCACTTCAAGGCCAAGCCTTCTATACCCAAAGACTCAAGTCTGCCAGTCAGGATAGAATGATACACTGTGTCAAACGCAGCGCTCAAGTCAAGCAGAATGAGAGCGGCCATGCCTCCAGAGTCAAGATGTTGTCTAAGACATTCAGTAACCCCAAGAAGAGCGGACTCAGTGCTGTGCGCCACCATGAAAGCCGGTGGGTCTCAATGAATGTGGAAAGTTGCGTGCTAACATGCTTTTCTAAAATCTTTGAAAAGACAGGAAGGAGGAAAATAGGACAGAAACTTGACCAACAGGAAGGGTCCAAATTAGCTTTTAGGAAGGGGATAACCAAAGTGTGCTTCCAATTCTAGGGTTTGCTGCCTTCCCTCAGCGAGGTATTAAGAAGCTTTAGAATGACGGTTAAAACAGAGTCATATAAAAGTCCACCACAACTATTGACTACTATTGGCACTTTATGCTTTTTGCTATTCTCATTTAAATCTTTTTCTCTCATTTTATAAATTGGAGTGGTATTTTTATTGGGTTATGTCTGATGTTTAACTGTTTTGGTACTTTTAAAAGCCCTGCTGGCCTCTGCTGCAGTGAGTTCAGGATCCTAAAGAGGTGCCTCCCCAGGTCCTGGACCCTTGACTGGTATCAACTGAGCTCCGCCTGTGAAGAAAGGTGAAATCCTGAAGTTTTGGGCTTTTCGCAAACAGGAATGGGCCCGTTCGCACTGAGACTCTGCTGCCTGTGATGACCTCCAATGCAAAGCCCCAGTGAACCAGACTCTTCACACTACAGCAACCGTCAGCGAAGACTGACAATGTGAGATCTGCCCTTCATGCTACAATGACAGCCCGCAGTGACCAACACGAAGCTCCAGCAATGACCCTCTGTGACACCCGACCGGCGCTTCATGCTACAGCGACGATAGCCCATGCCGCCTGGCCTGCTCTTCGTACTACAGTGACAACCATCTGCAAAGCACTCCCTGATCCTTGCACTCTCCTCCACTGTGAATGGAACTCTTCACCCCAGGCTTTGATCAGATAACCTTTTCAGCGGTACTAACCTGTTCCCTGTGTCCGACCCATGCTCCTGAACTTGTGACTTACCCCAGGTCTACCACAACCAAATGACCGTGAGTGGCTCTTTGTGCTTTTAAGTTGTATATATACCTAAAAAATTTAAACTGAATATCACTGGTTCTACTAATTGGATTTTTGACATTCTGGTATCATTTCTTTCAATAAAATGTACTCTATTTTTTCTTGTGTTGTGTTTTCACTTTATTACTGTTTGTGTGCTGCATAAAAACTTTCCTCTAAGTTAAGCCTGATTGCTTTGTGCCAAGCACCAGAGGGTTAAGCACAGGTTTATTTTGTGACTTTTGTGGTTCACCCTGACAAGTATTGTTGTTGATACCTGAGGGGCACTTCCTCCCCCTCAACAAATAATCCAATTTCTTACACCTGGGAAAATGTTTATTTTGCCAGGCTGAAAAAGCAATCTAAAAGTGCATACAGGCTGCAGTAGCAGGCCTGAGACATATTTGAAAAAACTACTTTAGTGGGTGGCACAATGAGAGTTGCCGGGCCACTCATAGCATTTAATTTACTGCCCCTGGGTACATGTAGTACATTTACTAGTGACTTAAATATGCCAATTAGGTGTAAGACAATTGCATCATGTTTTAGGAAGAAAACACAAGAACTTTACCACTGGTTAGCACAGAAAAAAGAACAGAGTCCTAATGCAAACAAAAATGGTTTCAGTAACAGAAGGCAAAATAATCGCAGCTCATTCTTTCTATGCAGGATTACAATTGTTTCAATAAATAAATTGAAAACTTCATTCGTATCTGTCTGTGTGTTTACCATGGGCATGCATGAGTAAATAATGAATGGGGTAAGATCTGTTTTCATTATTCCCTTGGGGTCAGAGTGTCATGTTTGAGGTTGCCAAAATCACCTGCCACCCAAGAAAGGTTGAGTGTTCGGGTGAGGCACTGTGAGCTAGCTAGGAGTTGGGCCGACAGTCTCTGATGGTATAGATGGACTCAGTCCCTGCATTCTGAAGTTCTGCCATCCTAATACGCAGTCCTACCATTTCTAGTGGGAACCGTATGACACTTGGCTCTCAGTAGACATAAGGTTGTGGACTTAATACTTGTGAATGAACCATATCCTTCTCAAATTATAACCCACTGTTTCTTACAGTGGGTGCATAGATGAAGAAGGTCAGTTGACTTGCATTTTTCTTTTTTGTACTTCTTTGCCTCCAATCTGATGATGTCCTGTCAACAAGTGTCCGGCAGCTATTGGAGACAGTGAACTTGTCAGCTGTGAGTAGTTGCTGTGTTTTTAAATGAAGTAGAGGTGGGGCTAATTTGGGGTTTTCAATGGGCTACGTCTAGACCTGCTTAAAGTAATCATTGAATATTGAACTGATGGGTGAAGACCAGAAAGTTATATATAATGATGGCTACCAAATGTTTGCAATGGGCTTGTGGTTGCTTTGACTTTGAATACTTAGTTTTCGTTGTCTCAATGCCATCCTGATACACAGTATATCCATTTTGAAGCTTCAGGATTGGACTTTTCGTGGAAAACTCACATGTTAAGTTATCCTCTGTAGGAATCAGACAAATAGCCCTATCTTTGATCAGACATTACTCAAGGCTAAAGGGAATGGTGCAAATGCAGCTCTGCATTGTAAAGTCTTGGACACATTCTCCCAAATCAACAAAATCAAAATTAGAGGCAAGCAGTTTGCCATCACCAAACCACCACAGATGTTGCCAAGTACAGGGAATGTCATTTTGTAATCTATGAAGTGCTCACGACTATCTTTGTGGTTATTTTGTATGACAGTCAATGCTGTTTTAATTGTTTTACTGTGGGTCTCCCTCTGAAGTAGATGCCTTGGCATTTTTTGAGTGTGGAATTTGGTTCATATTTTATGTTAGTTAATACAATCTAGAGCAAGTCAGGTGATAGTCTGATAAAGGCTAATGTCTATCACTCATCTGACTACCACCATTGTAACATTTGCCTTTAATTTGCCTTACCCTTAGAATGACCATTCCATTCTTTGTTTATATAAACCTGAGAGGAACTGATTGCCATAATTACCATAACTATCTGCTCCAGTTTTTACATGTCTTGGACTCAACAAGGCTAATGCTAGACATCTGGCCACCTTCTTTTCAAAGTATTCGAAGGAGTCATTTTCTGTTCTTTTGGTTACTAATACATCTTTACTATTTTCTGTGCTCCACATTACAGAAGGATTTATCAATATCATATCTTATCAAGTGTACTCTACTGTGTTCTTCTTTTATATAGAGCTGTGATTCTATGACTTCCATGTATATCATAGATATCTCATCTAGTTTTTAAATGTCATGGACTCAACAAAGCTAATGCTAGTTCTTAATCAAGTGTACATTCTTATCAAGTGTACTCGAATTGCCTCACTTTTTGAATTAAGAGAGTGTCTATTGTGATGTACCTCTAGTGACACATGTTTTAACACTCCCCCATAAACTTCATCCACTGTAATTCGCCATTTCCTTTCACTGGTAACAGGATTATAATTTAACTCAAGTTATAAATTCAATCCAAACTCTGTTTTTTCTGCTTTGCAGTTGCCTTTGGTTTGCAGAACTAGCTACAGTTTTAATGCACTGCATGGTGGGAGAAAATGCCTTTGTCATGTAGGATAAGCCTATTTTTATATATTGATAAGTCACCCCCACAGGGCAGGATGTTAATATTTGAAAATCAGGCACTCTACATATTAGGGCTAGTGTGTCCTCATAGTGAAATAAAAACCTATTGCACTGTGTGGGCCTGGATAGATGTTTCCCTTAGAGGCCTAAGTGGGATTCAAATATTCATTTTTCACCTCTGCTTAGGAAAGAGCTAGAAAAAATACTTCTAAGTTGTTTCCTACTTAGTTTTTAAAATCTGTCTTAATTGTGTAATCAGATTCTTGATACCTTAATCTGAAACGTTACTATTAAAAATGTAACAGCCTGCTGAATGTCAGAAATAGCTTACAGTTCGGCCACACATCGCAACTTCAGATCTAGAATTCGTATCCATGGCTAGGAGAGTTTACGACTCTGGCTTAGAGGACAACGGCTTGCTTATGGGCTCAAGAAAGGCCAATGGGTATTAGCTACTGACCACTTTGAAGGGATTAGTCATCTGAGATTGGACAAGAACAGCTGACAGAACAAAGGGTATCTTTAGCACTACCTCCTTATAGAGAGATTCTCCCACAATTTTGACCCTGTCAGGTAGGGGAGTGGTTAAGAAGCTGAACACAGGGCAGCCTGGTGGTAGCTGGGTCTTGCCATGCTGAAACTGGGGTTTATGGGTAAGGTAAAAAGGAAGTGCTACAATAAGTTGCAGGTCGGTCTGCAAGAAAATAGTTAGGCTTGGGTAGTAGATTTTTTCCTTTCAGTGGCTAATGCACAGAATCCTTATGGAACTTCAATCATCACCTCCTCAGAGCATTTCTGGACCTGGGAAGCCTCCATCTGACGAAAAAGGCACTGCTGGAAGACTCCCGACTTCTGATGGAAGAAAAGGGCTCACACAAGGACTCCTGAATTCTGTTGGAACACAAGGACTGGAATTCCTGTTTACCTGCTTCAGGGTGACAAAAAAGCTGAAGGACTCCTGACTCCAAGAGGGCCCAGCTTACTAAGGAGGGCTATACCCTGCAGGAGCCTGCCTTGAGGAACAATGGGCTGCTGGACAGACCAAAAGAAGCCTTCTCAGCAGTTGGAAACTAGGTCTGAAGGCAAAGCCTTTGACCAGGACAACTCAAGTGGTGTATCCAGCCTCTGCTCCATTAGGTTCAGCCAGAATTTTTGCCTAGGTCATGGTCTTCCGCAAACTGTTACTTTTTCATAACACTTGACATTTTCTGGGCACTTTTTAGCATAACATAAAATAAAAAATGATATCTCTGGTTTTTCTATACCTATCTTGATGAGGTTGCTTTCTTTTTGCTCACTGAATATTTCTTTATTATTCTACAATTTGTTTGGGAATTTTATTTTGTTGTGCTTTTTACTCTGGAACTGTTGGCACTGCTTGAACTTAGCACACATTTCTCTATGGGTTGCCTGTTGCTTGGGCCATAACTACTAGGGATTGAGCAGGGGTTCTCTCAGAACCGTGTTTTGACATAAAAAGAGTGTGACATTGATAGGCATGCCATCCTCCCAAATTAATAACCTCATTTATGACATGCATTTCTCCTATGAGACAAATCAAAGTATTATGGTGGACAGAATAAGGCTGCAAAAGTGGTTGCCTAAACTACATACCTGTATTATTGATGAGAAAAGGGTTTCTGTGTTATATCTTATAAAGACATATCTGGCTCTTTTGAGACATTATTTAAAAAAATGTAATTTAGTACCCAAACTGATAAATCAATATCACTCTTTTCTGACTGACACAGCTACCAAAGTCACATTTATGTAGGTATTAATTACATTAGTCCCTTAACAAGAAAAATATCACAAATATTTCAAACACTAGAGACCCATGTATTTGATTAAAAGTCACAGTAGCATTTACTTTAGGAAACTAGCATCCCAATTAGAATTTCTGATTCCCCAATTTACAAAGGTCTACCAAACTGGTTTTGTAATGTGAGAGTGTCCTCACAAAGTACCAGAAAGTTGCAAAACATGAAATTGAAAGCTTCTTTCATTGCACTGCCCTTTCAGCCATTTCTATATATAAATGTTCAAATCACTATCCTCGTTAAGTTTTGGGTCCAAATCTTTAACAATGGCTAAGAGTAGTCATGCTAATCCCAGGACAAATGTGTTTACTAATAACTCAATTTCTCCTTATTTCAATTTGGATAGTGTCATTAAACAGGGGTGCCCATTGCTTGCATGAATTTTTATTTTATGTCTTGAACATTGTTTGGGGAAAATATCAACAAAGTGATTTAGGATGACATTATTAAAATTTAACTTTGCATTGAAGATGTTCTACTTTATATGGCTAAGTAGGCATCATACTGTGAAGTATTTCTGTATGAAGTCCAATTATATTTACAGTTGTCTGGGTATTTTACTAAAACAGGCATTTTAAATTTATATAGTCCATATATGAGTTGTATGATTGAGAGTTCCCATTTTCAATGGGACCGCTACAAAAAAAATAAGCAAATTGTAGAAAACATTCACCTTTCCTAAAAACTAAATTAAATAATTGAGCACTTAGGTTGCTTCATGGTGGGGTTGATTTGACTCAATTAAAATGCTAATTGTCTATAATGTTTTGTTTGTTCTCTTTATGCATGTCCTTAAAATTCTTGTTTATGTCTTTAAACAGTTTGACACAAAATGTTTAAAATGTTTGTGGAATAACAGGACTCCTAAAATCTCCTTATCTGAGTTTGATTATTAAAAAGAACTGAAAGGGGTGTCAGATTTCCTAACTTCATAAAATGTAACTCCTGTTTGATTATTAGACAAGCATGTTGCTTACTTCCGGACTATGATCTTGGTATGCCTCCTGTAAGAAATGGTGGTATTAGTTGGGAGGGATAAGTACTCACCTCAAATAACTACAGACTTTGTCAGGGTGAACCACTAAAGAAGCTCAATTAACCTGAGCTCACCCCCTGGTAGATTTGGCACAGAGAATGCAGGTTTAAGACGGAATGTGCAAAATATGTATGCATTACTCAAAGAAACAGCACTCATTGCGACATATGAAACATCCTGGACTGAGGAGAAATAGCGGCCCTCATTCTGCTTGACCTCTTCGTGGTCTTCGACACAGTCTCCCACAACACCCTCATCAGAACACTCCACGAGACTGGCATACAAGGATTTGCTCTCAAATGGTTCTGTTCCTTCCTCACAGAAAGAACCCAAAGTGTGAGGCTGACACCCTTCACAGCAGAGACCAAGAACGTGATATGCTATGTCCCACAGGGATCTTCTCTCAGCCCCACTCTTTTCAACATATACAGGGCACAACTCGTCAACATCATCCTATCACAAGACATAGCCATAATCTCCTATGCTGATGACACCCAACTCATCCTCTCCCTGATGGACAAGAGAAACATCACCAGAACCAACTTCACCAACTACATGAGCATGGTAGCAGACTGAATGCGAACCAACTGCCTGAAACTCAACTCCAACAAGCCCTAAGTACTGGGCTTCGGCAACAAGACCTCCCGATGGGATTCCACCTGATGGCAGTTGGAGCTAGGACCAACACCAACACCCACACCCACAGACCAAACAAGAAATCTAGGGCAATGTCAACATGACGGCTCAAGTCAACGCAGCGTGAACCTCCTGCTTCCACATCCTACGCATGCTGCGAAAGATCTTCAAATGGTTGCCTCAAAACCCAGACGGACCATCAGCCAAGCACTCATCACCAGCAGGCTGGACTACGGCAACACTCTCTATGCCAGAATCTCCAAACATCTCCTACACAAACTCCAGACCATCCAGAACTCAGCCGCAAGATTCATACTTGACTTCCCATGCCACACCGCATCTCAAGAAGCTTCACTGGCTCTCCATTCACAAGCACAGCAAATTCAAACTTCTGACGCACACACACAAAGTCCTACACAACACAGGACCCTGCGCCAACGTATGAAAACCATTGCAGACTCATGGGCCCTTGGTAGACCTCCTGTGGTGTCATGATCCTGGTTGCAAAACTGCAAAGCCTGTGGTGAAAATTACTTTTATTTATTTTTTACATTTTTGTACCTCTTTGGGGCCTTCCTTCTAACTCAGGGGGTCAGAAAATGCAACCCCTGCTCTCTTGTGTCTCCTTCATTTCTATTTTGTCAGGACACAGGAACTGAGTCATTTTTCTTCAAATGCCAGACAGCCAATCAGAGGGTTTTAGGGTTGTGGCCCGGGTTTTAGGCCCTTGGACCTGAAATGGGTCATGGCATAAAAAGCACCCTTGTCCACTCAGATTTGTTTAAATTTTAAATTTGAGTTCGCGGAAGGTCCGTTAACTTGGGTTTTTGGACCTTCATAGAGTAATGGTCCAAATTTTCAAACTCCTTAACCCTTTTGAGTACACACTGAAATGTTTTTTAAACACTAATCTCTAAACATTATTGAAATGATTTACACCAATCCAAGGATAGGCAATTTCTTGAGTAAAGTTCTACTTGCATGCCACTTTCTATGTAATTCTGATCAGCTGTTCTTTTCTGTACTGGAGAGCAAAGATTTCTATGGGAATTTAAATGGGAATAGTCACTTTTTGACTCCTCCTTCTGCACTCTACCTTGATGAAACTGCACAAAACTTACCATATCATATCCAAATTGGATGGACATATTCTTTGGAAAATGTTGTGTAAGTTCTAACAACGTGGAAGTTATTAAGAAAACAAAAAAACGTTTAATGGAAACTTAGACTTAACCATAACTATGAAGATGCTATCACTCACTCAATAATATACTTCACCACTCCTGCTGTGCTCGACTAAAGGCCATGTGGAGCAGATGTTGGCAGCCCATGGAGGGGGAAACTTTTATAGAAATTTGATGTGATATTTCACCAAATAACCCCAAAAATGTACTGAAAAAACCACTGTTAAAATTATGCTCCAGTTAGGGTTGGTCATAATACTGTACACCCCAGAAATTCACTTAAAGAACCATCGTTAAACATTAAAAAATAAAACCAAAAAAAACGTAACATTTGCCAGTTATGAATAGCTCTTCAAACAACAGCTGACACAACAACATGCACATCACACCTCGCACACCAAATGCAATGCTTATGAACTCACAATATTTATAACGATAAACGAGAGGACTTCATACTAGGTCATTAAGGGCTTGATTTAGAGTTTGGTGGACCTGTTACTCTGTCACAAACATGACGGATATCCTGTCTGCCTTATTACAAGTGCCGCAGAACAGAAGAAACTAGTAACAAGGTGGACAGGACATCCATCGCTTTTGTGACAGTGTACCCATCTACCAACTCTAAATCAGGCCTTAAATTAGAACAATAGTCATAGCATACATTGCTCATAGCAACAGCAAAAAATGCTAAAATTTGGCAAGAATGTTGAATTTGGCTCAGAAAGCGTGCTTTTTGTGAAATGGTGTAAATCCGTTCAGCAGTTTTGGAGGAATTAGAGTTACAAAAAGGTGCTGTGGCGGCTTGAAAGGGTTGAAAATTTGATGTAATTTGGGCAAATGTGACATTCTCACTAGCTGATAGAATAACTTCTTTAAAGGAGGTAGCAGCACCTGGTGGCACTAGAAAACATTTGACAATTTTCTAAATTAAACGACTAAAACGTGTATCAAAGTGCATAAATGTGTACACATGAACATCTTTAAAGAGAGCCACTTGATGGCCTTGATCATTTTTAAGCAGTCTTGGAAGCCAATCATGACATAGTTACATTCCCTGGTTCAGTTAGTACTATGTGAAGCTGTTTAGTAAAAAAAAAACGATTTTGCCAGCAGCTGATAGTTAATAATCAGTAAAAAGTACAATCAACAATGTAAAGACAAGCTGAATTTTAATTGTATCATTTATATACAGAAAAAAATCATTGGCAGTTTTGTAAAATAATGACAGAACAGTGATAACGAAATAGAAAAACATCAGACATTACTAAAAGCACAGGTATCTAGGTTTGTGATTGTAATTCTTACCTGAAAATCAATTCCAAGTGAAGCACAGATTTAAAAGAAACGAGATTGTGAACGAACCGTGCCTTTGCTCACTTCACATCAATAACTTTAAATTACAGAATAGTCAATCAGATTGCTAGCAAATCAATAGTCAATATTGACAATTATATATGCACAAAAATGAAATGTAATTACGATAGCGCATTAGGTTTAGTCAGTATCATATGCTGATTCCCAAAGATCCCCAACTTCATGAGACCAGGAGCCTGCCGTCACGACAGCAATTTGAAAGTAAAAATGAAAGACTTCACCCAAGTCTTCTGTCTTTTCTAAAACGTATCTTTATGATAGTCTTTAAGTCTGCTTCTGCCACCTTGTTTTACCGAGGTATGGTTCAAACATTATGTGATGTTGGCATCATCCCATCCTACCCCGTGTAGCTGCTATACCAGAAAGGCCAAAAAAGAAGTGACAAGAGAACATTTTCTAACAAGCAAAAACGTCAGCCAATACTTCAGGCTATGAGCACGGAGAGCAGGACATTGGAAGGGTCTATGCAATTGTTTGTATTATCTTTTTCACTTGCACAGCATTAAGGGCCTGGACGCATCTACAAACTGACCAAAATCAATGTTTGATAAATGAAAAATATATAATATTGCTCTGCAATGTAAGAACTTGGACACGGAAGGCACATTTTAGATAACATGAGGCTGAGATATATAAAAGAAGACAGTGAAAAAATCCTGGGATTCGCATCATGAACATATTCTGTGCCTGTACAGAGGCGCAGAAGGGAGGTCTGTTTCCGTGTTTAACACATGCGTGCTGCTTCCAAACTGGTAACTGTGCGAATGACGGTGTTCTGTAGATAGCACTGCTCAGAAATGTTGGGTACCCTCAGATGCCTCCAGTGTTCCATATTTCCGTGCATTGCTCATGTTTCGTCTCACATTGGGTCACATGTACAAAATTTCCATCTGCCACAAGTGGCCGCAAATTGTGCATCAAATATTTGTGCATAGAAAAAGAATGTTGCAAAGTGACCTTTGTAATTATAGGCTGGTTCACAAAATCGCAAATCGTAGTGGGTTCGCAATCCGACCTAACTCATCATCATTCAGGTGGTATGCCCAAATTGCAACTCACAACGATTCAATGCCAACAAAGTGTTGTGTACTGGCGTCAGCAGTCCATCTTGTCAGTGATCTCATTTAAATAAGGTAAACTCTTTTTAATGTAGCCATTTTTCTTAAAGGAAACAGGACTGCATTTAAAAAACATAAATTATTTACGTTTGAGAGTTTTCAGCAGTCCCTTGGACCTCTGCCTACTCCCAACAAGCATTTTTTAACATTCACAAAGGAGAAGGGGCGCTTAGTTACCCCTTCCATTTTGAGAATACATTACCCTCATATATCAGGAGTTGGTAACTTTTGAATGTTTTGTGGCAGGATTTTGGTCACAAAATATTGATACATACATAACAAATCATTGTTCGGAAGGGACAGCCTAAACATACCCCTTCCAAGTAACCATTCATTATGCCTTTCTAAACCTATTTTGGAGTTGGGTAGCATGTTTAGTATATTTAAAAAAAAAGCCATTTTGCGGTTGCAAACCCTGTGGTTGTGTGAATTGCAGACTTTGAGACTGCAAAATTACTTTGTACATCTGGCCCAGTATTACTGAGAGAAGGCTTGCACTACAAGCACTAGGATTTCTATAAAATCTGCTCTGTGTCCACGCACAGAACTCATTCCTAATCCTAATGCAGCCCCTGGTGTCCAGTTTATGTGAAAAGGTGGATATTAACACAGCATGCAGCAGTAGGTTTGAAGGACAAGGGGCAAGCTTCCAGGCTAGCAAAATGTCAAAGGGATGAGCTGCAGAAATGAAGATGCCAGCGTCGGGGCACAGAAAGCTCATTTAGAAGTTCAGATTCTACTTGACCTCACAGCTGCTTCATCATCATTGGCCACCAGGTCCTGGCAGGAATATTTGGCCATGTCTGGTGATGTAGGCACCAAAAACTGAAAACAGCAAAGCTCCTTGACAGCAGGCCAACGTTTTGAATCCACACTTGAGAGCTTTGCTCCCCACTGCAGGTTTAGTCTGCCTTTCTCATACCTCTCCTCTGTTCGAGGAGAAGATTACCTAGCTGGACTACTTGCATTACTTCAGACTCTGTATGCCTTTCCTGGATCTCTACTAAAAGTGTGTTTGAGAGATAATCAGAGCTTATTTGATTATTGCAAACATGCATGGTATTTATCCCAGCTGGACTTCCATCTCTTAAGATGCATGACCATAAGGTACTGCAAACTAATGAAGCCTGCCCACCTCCCATTTTGAATTAGACAAATGGGACATATACAAAGTGTCCAGGCGTGCAACAAGCATGTAGACTATTTTTGCACCTGTTTTCTGTACCCCTTGAGCACTTTGGAATTACAGAAGGACATCACATGCTTGCACAGCCCCTTCAGTTGAACAAACTGTGCCTGGGCAATGTGCGCAATTTTAAAAGGGTGTTTCCTCATTAGCATGGCGGTTTGGCCCCATGCGCCGTGTCAAGTATGTGAACGTAGAGGCAAAGAGACCGTCACGAGGCACACTGACTGTCCACCACAAAGACATGAGGCACAGTCAGTGCGCTCCCCCGAGTAGGACCTCTGCAAAGGAGGAATGGTGGTCCCATGAACCTCCCACAGACATCTCC
The DNA here is from genome assembly GCA_963921515.1 of Calotriton arnoldi. NCBI lineage: Eukaryota > Metazoa > Chordata > Amphibia > Caudata > Salamandridae > Calotriton > Calotriton arnoldi. Next base: position 1,803,806 of record CAWUFW010001940.1, on the reverse strand, counting down.
CTGCTAGTATGTGTAAGTGACTGCACCCCCCTGCATGGAAATCTATGTGCCCTTTTCAAAAGCAGGCAAGTTGCCGCCTGTATTGTAAAAGGCAGACTGGCTGCTTGCAACGCAGGCACCAATTCATGGCTGCTGTGAGTGCAATAATAGGGCACACTGTCTCTGTTCACATTTGGTGCAGCAAGTTACAGGAGCACCGTAGCGCGAACAGGCACAATGTGCCCTGTGCATGAAAAAGCACCAGGATAGTCTGCCTTCCCAGTAACTTTGCAAGTACCAGAGATCACGAATACCACAACACAACATTTAATTATATTTTCTGTCTTTCAAAGGGGTGATCTGCTTCAAAATATCTTTATTAGAAATTGTAAAGACAAAAAGCAAACCATATCTAGAATCTGCTTTCAAAAGATACTCATGTATTGCACCTTGGTCCCTTAGCTAGGACAAGGTGCTTGGGGTACAGTTTACTTTTAGAAATTATAGCTTTCCTGCAGTTGTGAAAATCCTTCATAATTCCTTTTGATGATTCCAACCCTTATGACAGACTCGCTTTCTTAAGTCTTAACAAGTATAATGCTCATTGTGCCTCTACTAAGCATTGAACCAAAGAATATTGAAAAGAACCTCTGTGCTGCGAAGATTATCCTCAGATGCCGTTAGAGTTTGTTGTATTAAAGAAAGAATCTCCATATGCAATGGTATAAGTTGTAAACTATATAAAATTGCAATAAAAAATACAAGTCCTCAGATGCCCCAGCTCATGAATGGGACTTCTCATCATGTCATTTCTACAAGATATACCGGAAAACATTAATTTGGGCCATCACATAAAACAAATCAAGTAATAATAGTATGAGAAAAATGTTCTTTTTGACACCCAGAAAAGATGCTTTAATAGAACATCATGCACAGCCCACCCTCTGCCCCCAGACATGCTGCAGGGTTTGTACGAGCGCCGCCATTGCAGTCCACTTAAGCCACTGAATTGGAAATACACGTTGCTAAACCAATGCATCAACTACAGATGTGGTAGAAGTACAGACGTAGTAGAAGTACAGATATGGGCGGTTCCTGGAGGTGCTCACCCGAACGACTAAAGTAACCTACATTAGCAACACTTCATCCTCATAAATCACCCCAAGTTTAAAAGGCAAAATGAGTGCAAATGAGCATTGTTATTAAACTAGAAGCACGATATACAGCATATTGTCAAAATGTTTGCACGTCACTTGTGGAGATGTGCACTCGTTTGATGGTTATAAGAATATTTAATTCCATGCCAAATACGTATTCTGTGATTAGTATCTGTACTGACTAATGAGAACATACAGTCTGTTCACTTTAGAGACACGCACCATGAGTGCATTGACAGCAGAAGTGGAGAGAACATTATGCTTGCTTGGAAGCGAACTGACTCTGAAATATTTGGGACAGAAAGAATCCTTGGAAGAAGGATTTTGGCAAAAGTGATGATGACTTTTCCAACAGTGCATTACTCTGCACACGACATTGTACAAGCTTCACATTTCTATCTGGAATTGGATTCTATAGCATTAATTTATTACTCCACTTTGTTTTGTTGACTTTTTAAACTGACATTTAAAAACATTTATTTTATGTGGACATAAATCTATCTAGTTAACCTGAGTGGATTGAGATATCTGCACCCCTTTGCAATCCAGGCTTTCACAAACATAGGTGCTCTTAATCTAATGCTCTCAATCTCCAATCAGGGCAAACAAGCGTAGCTTGCTGGAAAAACTTTTGAATTCTAATGAAAGATAATGTAATAATATGCTCAGTATACCCAAAATATCAATACAATAATTACATTAGCACAAACTAAAAAAAAAAAAAAACCAAGCAGTGCTTAAATGCCTGCTAAAACAGTTCAACTCAACTTCAGTGTTTAGGGGTGTAAATGTATTTTTATGTAGAATCTATAGGTGAATAGCTGGGAAGATGGCGGGTAGCCTTTCCAGATTTTAGATGGCACTACAATGCAAGCATTGGCCAGCGACTATAGTTCATTACGAATTCTTACGCTAATATCCCACACATTCATCTTAATTCTCCTCACTGACACACCATGTAAAAAGAATATTTGAAATGCAACAATCAACGCTTTTACAAGAAATATGGCAAAAGACTAACAATTACGTATCTGAACTTTAGTTGACAATTGAGGATACTTTAGGCAAAAGTATTTTGCTGTCAATCTCCTGAATGGCATAACATGCTCTTTGCAAACTTAATTACAGATGGGATAGACCTACCAAGGGCAAAAAGGCCTTGTATCCTCCTGTCCTTTAATCAACTGCTTAATTATAATAGTTTAACTCTCTGCAATAATGTGAAAACTCAGTTTGCACTCTAATGCATATTTCTTTAATTACATTTGAGATTTTGTAGCCCTCCGTAGCTCTGGCCATACACTGCAAGACCCTAGTTCAAGTGTGGAAACGTTCTCTCGACATCAGTCCATTGGAGATTTGTACGTCTCATGGAAAGGCAATAAACCCACCGATTTGGAGACAGTTATAGATGGATCATGGAGCAGGGTAACCTCTAAGCAAGAAGAAAGCTAGTCGATTATTTGCACATGTAAAAGCATACTTGCAGTCAGTTTATCTTTGTTTAACTCATTTCCAGTCTATCTCTGGAATGTACCTGACTTTCAAAAGAAGGATCTGTCTACAAGGGAGGAAATCCTCATTGGGTCAAAATTGCTTTGAACCAGAAGCTAGGTTGGCACACCTGGTCACTTTTGTCCTCCATTGCAGCATTACTGAAGCTGTTTCTTTGATAACAATTAACAGGATGTGTCCTATATCACTCACCCCAGACGTGGTGAGCATTATCCTTGACCAGCAAATAATTTTCATGAGTATGAACTGGTTGACCTTTTCTAAACACTGATAAAAGTTGCAAAATTAAGACCAGCTCGAGGATCGACAGATGCACTCCCTGCTTCTGCCAATTAACACTATTGGGTCGATTACGATGTCGTCCGGAAAAGCTCCGAAAGGCATTCGATTAGTCCGAATCTGATTCGGGACCCGCCTTTTGGACCGAATCGGACACGTTTCCTAATGAGATATTACGTTGGCTAGGAAGCGTTCGAACTGTCTGACTCGGTTCCGAAAGGCATTGGGAGTAACTGAGTCGTTCGGAGCCGAATCGGAGCGGTCTTCGGAGCGCGTTTCCAGCCGAGCAATTAGGATGTCAGATTCGGACAGCCTTTCCGAATCCGTTGTTTGAAATGAATCGGCTGTTGGAATCTGACTTTGGGGGCCATAGCAGGCCCCCTTCACCCAGGGCCCTCCGAATCAGGCCCGTGGGGGTACCCTTCGGTCCCCCCTACCCATGCATGCACAGTGTGGCAGGCACCACGGGGTGCCCGCAACAGGGTGCAAGGTTTTTCCCCAACCACCCCTTTTGTAAATGGGAGCCTGTGTTCTCATTCAGAGCACAGGCTCCCATTGAAGCCAATGGGAGTTCGACCGAATCGTATCTGGAAGCATCCGGATGCATCAAAATCGCTTGTTCGGACTACCCGGATCTGAGTCGTTCGGAAAGCATTCCAGAACCGAATCGGTCGTAATGCTTTCCGGACAAGATCTTAATCGGTCCCTCTGTCATGGCCTTGATGGGAAATTAAAATAAGAAGCAAAATGCATTTTTACCAAACTAAAGGGGTTTGGTTTGCATTGAAATAAATGAAAATCATTTTACTTCATTACATTAAGAGAGCCCATTAATATTGTGATTTAGCACACAGTGAATTTGGTATTCCTTTTGAATCAATGAGGTGACATTGCGCGAGACTAGGCTTGCCTACACAAATTGTTCTCCTTACCTCATAAACAGCCAAGTAAGTGTAACCTGATTAAGGCAATGCTTCAAATGGACGTATAAAGACTCACACAGACCATGCTTTATTTGAAAATAATAAATCCTTCTTAATAAAATTATTTCAATAAAAGACACAGAACACAAGACTTTAAGGATAAGATAATGTGCTTCTCTCCTCTATAGAAGGATTTTGGGGCTAGATGTATAGAGCATTTTAATGGATGCAAAATCTCAGAATTGGTGTTTATGACCATTAAAAATAAACTTTTACCGACTCCAAAAGAGATTGTGACCTCATACCAAATCTGTATTTGGAAAGGGCATGTTATAGGAGTCCCTTTCAAATAGTGAATCAGTAGGATATGCATCAATGTTGCCCACGCCAGAGTTGTGATGGTAATGCGTTCGTAAAAGTGAAGGGGTCCCCTTGAGACCCCTTCCCCTGACCACTACCAACGCTCAAACAAACTTTTAAAAAGAAAATGGGATGCATTTAATAAGTTTACTTTATTAACACAGACATGGTTATCTGCTGACCCTAGCAGGCCCTGTGATGTCATCTCGTCATAGTTAGTCACAATTTGCAACCTACCTCATTAATATTCATGAGGTAGGCCGGATCACAACGCCCTACAATTCATAATTTTACAAACAAACTAATCACTACATAGGTCAGTTCTAAAAATGCTTTACTGGTAATCAAATATTAGTTGTAATTTTTGACCAGTTTTTTGTACATCTGGCCCTATGTTATCCAAAATGAGTAGGCAAACCTAACCAATGTAAAAATAATCTTAACTTTCTGTAAGAAATTGGGTTATTAGTTGAGGGGGTGAGAGCTCCACTCAAGTAACATCCACAGCTCTTGTCAGAGTGAATTGCAAAAGTCCCTAAATTAACTTGTGCTCAACCCTCTGGTACAAAACAGTCAGACGTAACTCAGAGGCAAAGCGTAAAGAATTTATGCAGCACACAAACAGTAATGAAGTGAAAACAAAACACAAGACAAATTCCTAACTAATTTAGAAAAATAGATTCATTCTAATAAATTAAATGATGCCAGAACGAAAACAATCCAATCAGTAGAACCGGAGATATTGGATTTTAAAGTTTGAAAAATAGCACCAAAAAGAACAAAGCACTAACTACAGCTTTACCTCCCAGCACAGTTCGCCCCTTAGCATCCTGGTAAATGTAGTTCAGTTTAAATGCTTACTTGAAATTTTGCTGAAGTGTTTCACCAAAGTTGGTGCAGGTTAATGCTGTTAAACTCTAACAAACCACAGGTATCTGGCCACACGCGACTGGGTCAAAATCGCAAGTTCAGGCTAACTGCGATGGAGCACGGGCCAGGTAGAGGACCAAGTTCGGCGCAATGGAAGTTATACCTTTATGTTCTTGTTGTTGAGATACAAAATCCATGTTGGGCTACGACAGGCTGCATTTGTTCCAGAGAGGTCACCTGTCAGGAGCTGTGAGGTGCTGTGATGCGAGGTCCTAGGCCAGGTTACGTTGGTTCTGATGTAGCCACCGATCAGGAGCTACGAGGTGCTGCAATGCGAGGCCCTGCGTCAGGTTGTGTTGCACTGCATCGGTTCTGATTAAACCTTAAGTTGTGCCGGGAAGAATACTTTCTGTCTTCAGCTAAGGGTCCAGGACCTGGGAAGGGGCCCCTCTTGGGGATCAGGTCTCACTCCAGCAGAAGCTAGCAGAAGGGTCCAGGCAGGTTCAGTCAGCTGGGCAGTTGCAGGGCAGGTCTCTGGAGCTTGTTATGTCCCTAAAGCTCACTCAGGAGGTCGGCTGGACAGGTAGGCCTTGGAGTCACTCAGGTGGTCTGGTGTTCACTGGATAATATCCAGTCTTCCTTCAGGCAGCAGGGCCAAAAGGTAGTCCTTGTAATAGCAGAGCTACATGGCAGTCCTTCTTTTGAATCTTGTCCAGGAGTGATCTGATCTAGGGTCTGAGAGTGCCACCTTTTATCCCAAATATCAGTCTGTGGGTGGGGGATGACCCCTTTGTCTCCCCTTCCTTCTTCTTGAGTTTAGCTCTAAACTGTCTAGAGAGACAAAAGGCAAGGGCATACCTGGAGTCAGGTTCCTTTGTGTGTGCAGTAGGCAAAGCCCGTCGAAGTGCGAGTGGGGCTGAGTATAGCCCCTCCCCAGCCATTCTGGCAGTATGGCCCATCCGGTCTACACCTAGAGCTCTTTGTCCCCAGGTCTAGAATGAATCAAAAACCCATGACAGGCAAGACAGTCAGTCATGTGACTTTGGCAACTGACTGAAAGGTGTAGTCAGTTTGGGCACAAAAATGGCAAGTTTCTAAAAGTGCCATTTTTAGAATTGTAACCTGAAATCCAACTTTATCACTACATTAAAAAGGGTTTTAAGATACAATTCAAAAAGGGTCCTAGAAGGATTTCTCTCCCTTCTCTCAATCTAAACTGAGCACTTACTAAATGTAATGAAGTAACCCAGTCTTAGTCTAGGGAGAGATAGGCCTTACAACATTGAAAAACGACTTTAGGAGTTTTTCACTTCTAAGAAATGTAAAACTTAACCCCATATATTCTACTTTATAAATACCAGGCATCCTGCCTTAAGAGCTTTTAGGGTCTATCTTATGGATGGGTTATAAGTATTTAAAGAAAGGTTTAGGACTGGCAAAAGGTTTATTTTGCCAGGTCAAAATGGCAGTTACAACTGAACTACAGGCTGCAGTGGCAGGCCTGTGACATGTTTTAAAAGGCTGCTTTAGTGGGCTACACAATGATTGCTGTAGGGCCACTAGTAGCACATCATTTACACACCCTGGGTACAGGTAGTACCATTTACTAAAGAATCACAAGTAAACTAAATGTGCCAATTAGGTGTAGGCCAATTTTATAATGTTGGAGGGAAAGAACACAAGCACTTTGTCACTGGTTAGCTAGCAAGGGTAAAGTTACAGAGTCCTAAAGGCAACAAAACGAATTCAGCAAAACAGGAGGGGTGAAGATAAAAGGTTTGAGGGACTACCACCTAAGGGTGTCAGGTCAAACATAGTCAAATACAAATGTTGGTATGAATAAATCAGAGAATTTATGGCTTTCATTAAAAGAGCTAACGATATCATATAGGTTTATCAGTTCAATACTTTTCCTTAATCATTCTGTGGTGTTTTCAAACCAGGAATATGTGAGCAACTACCCACCTAAAGCACATTTTGGCTTGTTTAATTGAGAGTAAACATATATGAAAATATGTAAAAGAAGGATCACTCTAATGCTGTGATTAGACACCATTACCCATCAAAGTCTTTTTTGAGTTTCTTACCTTCATGTAGTGTATCTTTGCTATTAAAATTTAAATTCAATTTTTTATCAATTATGTATAAGATGCTAAAACGGATGAATAGATAGGACATGATGACATTTCATTTGAGTCTAAAGGTGGCAATTAACATATAGAATAAAATATTAATTAAAATAATGATCCAGAAAGCACAGATGGGAAAGGAGGAAATGTATTTCTGACACTCTGTGGAAGCATTAGCCCCTCAAGCAACTACAAGTTTCAGTGATATTAGTGTTTATGGTGTAAGACCACACCCATATGGGCATCACATCTCAGCAATGGAAGGGAAAACCAAGACTGGAAAGAGAGTGGTGCTGGGTGCCAGTAGCTAGACCCTAAAATGCACAGAATCTTATAAATCAGAAAAGATATCCTGAAATAATTCCAGACGTTCACTGGGAGCTAGTGCCGATAGTAAAAGATGGTGACAGTTTTAGCAGCACGTTCTGTGCATGGTAAAGGCTCTGTTAGAAACGGGTAGCGTGGTGCAGAGCGGGCGGGCCAAACTCCGGAGGAAATGTGTAAAGCATCTGCGCAGCACACTCACAGGCGACACACCAGGCACACTACAAAAAGAGACCACACCAGGTGATGTGAAAATAACTTGTGTATTGTGACATAAACACATCAGAATGTAATCACAGTGGCATATACATTGTGCCAACCGGCACTGGGTAGCAATTTACCCAGGGATTATTTACAGGGCAGCGCCAATCGGGTCGCTGCCAGAACCATCATGAGCACAAAGAAAGAATAAATGTAGGGTCCATCAGCATTAGATGAGTAACAGCCAGTAGCTGCTGGCAAGCCCATGCACGTTATTTAGATTACATTGGCAGTAGGCATGAACCTGAAAACATCATAACATAGCCTTAGGCCTGGAAACCCCCTTATGCATGACATTAGGCGTGGAAGACCTGTTAGCATTGAGGCATCGACATACACTAGCAACAGTGCAATAAGCATAAAAGCATTATGCATAACAGCAGCACGAGGCGTGAAAACCAGCAATGTAAGCAGGGGACACATTGGCATCAGACCTGGAAGGAAAACATGCTTGCAGCCCATTAGGCATAAACATCGACCCTCATCACGTGGGCCTAACTCCGGGGAGAAGAAACACCATGCATAGTATTAGCATAAGTACATTACTTCATAACATTAGCAGGGCACCCTCGTAGCCCTAATAAGAGCATACATCACATTTGCATGACAACATTAGGAGTGGGCATAACCTCATGAGCACCAAGGCCTCAGTAGGCAGGGAACTCCTTGGGTAACAATTAGGGGCATAAACCTGATTAGCATAACTGCATTAGCCATGGAACTCAGGCCTAGACGCACATTATACATCACCACCATAAGTGTATGCCTTAGGGGAAAAGCATTATCAGCCTGAATGACATTTTGCATGCAGAACTGCCCTTCTCAGTACATTAGCAGTGCCCCTTATGCAAATACACCTGGGCATGAAATCATTAGGCATAGAATGAAGACATTCGGCATGAATTGGGAGGCAGAAAACTCCTTGTGCCTGAAACCAGCATAAATGCATTAGCGTAAACCCCTTAGCGCAGGCATAGCCTTAGCATAAATCACCTGTACATAAATCATAAGAGGCGCTAGGCCTCACAAGCATAAGCCCCAGTCGGGGGCACAACACTCTGAAACTGGGCCCAGGCCAACTGGCCTCTCTCAGGGGCTCAGAAGCCCTATGTCCCGCAAAGTCAGGGCTGGCTGCAAGGGCAGCGAAAACAAAGGTGCGCAAAGCGCTAGGGTAGGAGGGTCCCTCACTCCTCTCTCTTTCCCTTCTGGGTAATCCAATGCCCCCAATGCGTGGCAGCTGCCCCCTGTCCTGCGGGGAAGCTGGGTAAACCCAACAAGCACTGGCGCCAACAATGCAGCGATGGGAGCCCCACTCCAGGCTCTAACAGGAATCTGCCCACAAGAACACTGGTACGGTGGAGCCCCTCTTCTGGGACTCTAGAATTTCCCAAAATGCCTCTGTCGTGCAGCTGAGGGAGGAAACAAGTACTGGGCACATTGGAGCCCCCTCCTATGGGACTCTAAACACAACCAATGCCCTCCAACGAATACTGGCACCGGGGCGGGCACCGACAATGTGCCCCGACACACCCCCCAACCACAGGATGACTGAGCCCCACTCACCGGCAGTCTGGGGCCCCTCTGGATGTCTCTGCAGTCTCCGGGCACCGGCAATGTGCCCCGACAGGTCCCGCTTCTGGGACCTCTCCTGGCTTCACCCTCAGCGGAGCCTTCTCCTCGTCAGCAGCGCGGGAGGGGCAGGCACCGACAATGTGCCTCGGGCCCCCTCCGCCGCAGGACTCCTCCTTGGCAATTTACATATAGCGCTCACAAGGCGCTAGGCGGCAGGAAAGTTCTTGGGCTGAAATTAAGTTGTAGCGCCCACAAAGCGCTAGGTCCCACACCATAAAGTGGTAGTGCTCCCCTTCACTGGCAATGAAATATAGCCCTCCCGAGGCACTAGGGAGCAGGCAGGAAGGCACAGTCACTGGAAATATAGCGCTCTCGCAGCACAGCGCTGCAGATGTCAGCTCCTCACCTCCTGGGCAATAAGATAAAGCACTCTTCTTCTCCAGGCGCTAGCCAGCAGGCAGGGATGGTCAGTCACTTCAAATGTAGCGCTCCTTTTCTGCTGGGCACAGTTATAGCGCTCTCGCAGCAAGCAGAGCACAGTCAATGCAAATATGGCACTCCGGCAGCCCAGCGCTGCAGGACCCACGCACCTTCTTCTCCTGGGCAGGGCTGGAGGCTGCGCTCTCCTGGTGCAGGAATAAGGTTGTAGCGCTAAGTCCCACAAAATAAAGTTGCAGCGCTCCTCTTCCCCTGTGGCACAGTTATAGCGCTTTAGCAGCACAGCGCTGCAGGCATCAGCTCCTCTCTTCTCCTGGGCAGACCACGTGTTCACAGGGTGCTAGGCAGCAGGCAGCTGGCAGTAAGATATAGTGCTCACCAGGTGCTGGGCTTAGGATGGCAGGCGTGCAGGCAGGCAATACTGGGCAAGATCAGCAGGCAGTGGGTACTCATCAGAACAGGACAGCAGCTCCTAGAAGCAGTCATCTCCCATAAAGTGGCACTCCTCCTGACACAGCAGTCTTCACTCCAGTAAAGGGCTCTCACTGGCCCTGTGGACAGCGGAGGGGTGCAGATGGGCACAGGGACCAGCACACAGGCCCAATGTGGCGGTACCTCCTGGCAGAGTGTCCCCTCTCATTCAGGTCCACGCTCAGTCTGAGCACATGGAGGCACAGCCCCCCTCACCCCACCTACCAGAAAGGGCTGGAAGCTTCTGGAAGGTTCCCTGGGGAAACGGTCCCAACTGGTTTAGGGGGAGTTGTAGAGCACCCTGGGTGCCAGGCTTCCCTCCAAAAGCTGGGGGTGCTGGGAAACAAACGACTAGACTGGTAACCCACCTCTGGCAGGCAGGCACAAGCACACAGCCATGGCGTCCATTTTAAAAGTAACATTTTACAAAGGTGCATTTCTACACTGGTGGAAATAAAGGTGTGTACACCATTGCACAGCATTTATTATTTTCAGTTCAGACCCACCATGTCAGTAAAAAGGCTAGGGGGAAAAGCGAAAAATTCAGGGAAAAAGGGCCAAGTCCAACACAACCCCCTCCCAGCCAAAAGCCAGGGTAGACCACTCAATGCCTTGATGGGCTTCCGTGCTTGGGGCGAGAAAACGTGGACGCAGGCCCGCAACTGCAGGGGCACCCGCAGGTTCTCCGCCACTCTGGAACCCGATGGTTCCCTCTCTCAAACCTCCCTGGACCAACTAAGCCACCCCACTGGTGCTCCCTAGTTGTCCGCGGCCAGGACCAGGCGCTAGGCCGTCCAGATGTCTCTGGCCCTTATGGTCTCACAGAGCGGGGGGCAGTAGCCCCAGGCCCGTAGTACCCATCGGCCACCCTCCTTCTCCTCCGTGCAGTGCCAAACTGCCACTGGTCCACCCACCTGGGGTCCGCACCCTCAGGCTGACCAGCAGACAGGGGCGAGGCTCTCCTCCCCTACCTCTCCTTCTGGGGTTCCGCCCTCTCCTTCTATGCGGGGCACCCTCAGACCACCACTCTCTCCCTCGTCCAGGGCCGTGGCCCTGAAACCGATCCCCCAACCCAGGGTCTAAACCCTTAGGTTGAACCGGTGCCTCCCTCCCTCTGCACCCCCTCCCAGAGTTCTGCACCCTCCCAACTGGAGTAGCACCCCTGGAAGACAACTCCGGGGGGACACTGCTTACAGACGTGCCTCCCGCCAGGTCAGGCAATACCTGAACTGGGCCTCCCAACCCAGGATCGAAGCCCTGTGGTTGAGCCGGTGCCAGAGGCGAGTCCTTCCTCCCTCTGCACCCCTTCCAGAGTTCCGCACCCTCCCACCTAGAGAAGTACCCTGGAAGTCAAACCGGTAGGGACCCTGATTACAGGTGTCCCACCCTCCAGGTCAGGCAGTCCCTGAACCTGGCATCCCAGCCCAGGATCTAAACCCTGCGACTGAGCAGACCCCAGAACCCCTGGAGCTCTGATTACAGACGCCCCGGGTTCTTCCGACACTAGGGGATCCCCTTCCATGGATGGCCTCTCGGGACAGCCTAGGCTCCCAACCTGGGGTTCCCTTATGGAACTCTCCAGGCCCCGAGACTGCGGTTGGGGCACCTCCCCGTCTCACTCCTTCCTGTAGATAGGACGTGAGGCCCTACAACCCTCTCACTACCCTGGGACCTAGCTGGGCTACTCTGCACTCCTCCCCCCTCCCGGGGTGGGAAGATCCCTGAGCCACTCCCTTCTGGATCACTCCCCAGTGCCTCCTCAGACACTCTGGTGCTCACCCAGAGGTCTGCCTCCCGTGCAAGCTCCCTGGGGTCAGAGAGCCCACACTGCAACAGGTGGTGGCGCAACCTGGGAAAACAACTCCTGAGCACGTGCTCCCTGATAATCAGATGGAACAGCCCATCCCAATCGATCACCGCACCACACACCATCCACTCCTCCAGTGCGGTCCAACACACGTCCACATACTCCCCCCAAGACTGATGGGACAGTTTCTTGCCGCCCCTAAATTCCAACCTGCCCCCTCCTCCTGGGGATCAGGCATCATCTTCCGGGCTCTGGGAGTGGGACTTCCCACACTGGAATCACTCGCTGCCACCACTGGATCCCACCCTCACTGGTGAATCCAGACTCCTGAAACCACTCTCAGGGGACAACCTACCCTCCTGAGCTAGTCTCTCCCTGGCGAAGGCCCTCTCCGCCTCCGCCATCCTTTCCTGTGCAAGGACCTTTTCGGTCTCCAGCTGTTTCTCTTGCACCCTCAGCTGCGCTAACTCCTTGGCGTGCTCTAACCTGAGCCTCTCCAAAGCCAGCTGGTGCTCCCTTTCTTCCCTCCTATCCACCCACTCTTCTGGGGACAGGGAAAGGGGTGGGGCAGTGCCCCCGGGGCTGGACCCAGCACGGGACTCCCTGTCTATGGGGTCCTCCCTACTTACTGGTGTCCCCGCCCTGTCATCTTCTTCCTCCTCAGTGTCACCACCCGCCAGGGTTATGAACTGGGCACCCTCACTCTCAGAGTCCTCCTCACACTCGAGGTCCTCCTCAGAGTCTCCACCTAGTCCACCATTTAGATTTGCGGAGGGGTAATCTGACAGGTCCCCACAGCGCTCTAAAGGTTCCCCCCTTTTTAGGGCCTCATAGAGGAACAATTTTCTGCGGAAGTCACCCTCTATTGGTATCCCCCTTTCTCTGCAGAAATCCATCACTTCCTCCTCAGTGTACTCCCACAGTTCATCCTCATCATAGAGTAACCCCATCTTGGCGAGATACACAGATACAGTAAACAGGGAAACACAATTCCACAGTGACCCTTTTAGGAGGAAAGGTAATCAAACAAAATAATCCCCAAATCTGTGATTATTTCAACTGCTCAGTTTGCAGTGCAACCCGTTGTCGCTGTGGTACTGCGCAAACACAAGTCCTATCCCACCGCTGAGCACCAATGTTAGAAACGGGTAGCGTGGTGCAGAGCGGGCGGGCCAAACTCCGGAGGAAATGTGTAAAGCATCTGCGCAGCACACTCACAGGCGACACACCAGGCACACTACAAAAAGAGACCACACCAGGTGATGTGAAAATAACTTGTGTATTGTGACATAAACACGTCAGAATGTAATCACAGTGGCATATACATTGTGCCAACCGGCACTGGGTAGCAATTTACCCGGGGATTATTTACAGGGCAGCGCCAATCGGGTCGCTGCCAGAACCATCATGAGCACAAAGAAAGAATAAATGTAGGGTCCCTCAGCATTAGATGAGTAACAGCCAGTAGCTGCTGGCAAGCCCATGCACGTAGGTTTAGAATACATTGGCAGTAGGCATGAACCTGAAAACATCATAACATAGCCTTAGGCCTGGAAACCCCCTTATGCATGACATTAGGAGTGGAAGACCTGTTAGCATTGAGGCATCGACATACACTAGCAACAGTGCAATAAGCATAAAAGCATTATGCATAACAGCAGCACGAGGCGTGAAAACCAGCAATGTAAGCAGGGGACACATTGGCATCAGACCTGAAAGGAAAACATGCTTGCAGCCCATTAGGCATAAACATCGACCCTCATCACGTGGGCCTAACTCCGGGGAGAAGACACACCATGCATAGTATTAGCATAAGTAGATTACTTCATAACATTAGCAGGGCACCCTCGTAGCCCTAATAAGAGCATACATCACACAGTGGCGTAGCTAGGCACTCTGCCGCCCTTGGCGGTCCCTGCCTTCCTGCCTTTTGCCGCCGCGCTGGTGGGGGAGGAGAGGGGGGGTGCTGGCGATTATTTTTGCCGCCTGGGCCCCCGAAACTCGGGGCGCACCGCCCCCCCCTTGCTACGCCAGTGACATCACATTTGCATGACAACATTAGGAGTGGGCATAACCTCATGAGCACCAAGGCCTCAGTAGGCAGGGAACTCCTTGGGTAACAATTAGGGGCATAAACCAGATTAGCATAACTGCATTAGCCATGGAACTCAAGCCTAGACGCACATTATACATCACCACCATAAGTGTATGCCTTAGGGGAAAAGCATTATCAGCCTGAATGACATTATGCATGCAGAACTGCCCTTCTCAGTACATTAGCAGTGCCCCTTATGCAAATACACCTGGGCATGAAATCATTAGGCACAGAATGAAGACATTCGGCATGAATTGGGAGGCAGAAAACTCCTTGTGCCTGAAACCAGCATAAATGCATTAGCGTAAACCCCTTAGCGCAGGCATAGCCTTAGCATAAATCACCTGTACATAAATCATAAGAGGCGCTAGGCCTCACAAGCATAAGCCCCAGTCGGGGGCACAACACTCTGAAACTGGGCCCAGGCCAACTGGCCTCTCTCAGGGGCTCAGAAGCCCTATGTCCCGTAAAGTCAGGGCTGGCTGCAAGGGCAGCAAAAACAAAGGTGCGCAAAGCGCTAGGGTAGGAGGGTCCCTCACTCCTCTCTTTTTCCCTTCTGGGTAATCCAATGCCCCAATGCGTGGCAGCTGCCCCCTGTCCTGCGGGGTAGCTGGGTAAACCCAACAAGCACTGGCGCCAACAATGCAGCGATGGGAGCCCCACTCCGGGCTCTAACAGGAATCTGCCCACAAGAACACTGGCACGGTGGAGCCCCTCTTCTGGGACTCTAGAATTTCCCAAAATGCCTCTGTCGTGCAGCTGAGGGAGGAAACAAGTACTGGGCACATTGGAGCCCCCCTCCTATGGGACTCTAAATACAACCAATGCCCTCCAAAGAATACTGGCACCGGGGGCGGGCACCGACAATGTGCCCCGACACCCCCCCCAACCACAGGATGACTGAGCCCCACTCACCGGCAGTCTGGGGCCCCTCTGGATGTCTCTGCAGTCTCCGGGCACCGGCAATGTGCCCCGACAGGTCCCGCTTCTGGGACCTCTCCTGGCTTCACCCTCAGCGGAGCCTCCTCGTCAGCAGCGCGGAGGGGCAGGCACCGACAATGTGCCTCGGGCCCCCTCCGCCGCAGGACTCCTCCTTGGCAATTTACATATAGCGCTCACGAGGCGCTAGGCGGCAGGAAAGTTCTTGGGCTGAAATTAAGTTGTAGCGCCCACAAAGCGCTAGGTCCCACACCATAAAGTGGTAGCGCTCCCCTTCACTGGCAATGAAATATAGCCCTCCCGAGGCGCTAGGGAGCAGGCAGGAAGGCACAGTCACTGGAAATATAGCGCTCTCACAGCACAGCGCTGCAGATGTCAGCTCCTCACCTCCTGGGCTATAAGATAAAGCGCTCTTCTTCTC
The DNA here is from genome assembly GCA_963921515.1 of Calotriton arnoldi. NCBI lineage: Eukaryota > Metazoa > Chordata > Amphibia > Caudata > Salamandridae > Calotriton > Calotriton arnoldi. The sequence goes on along the minus strand of CAWUFW010001940.1, from coordinate 1,788,266 downwards.
CAGGCGCTAGCCAGCAGGCAGGGAGGGTCAGTCACTTCAAATGTAGCGCTCCTCTTCTGCTGGGCACAGTTATAGCGCTCTCGCAGCAAGCAGAGCACAGTCAATGCAAATATGGCACTCCGGCAGCCCAGCACTGCAGGACCCACGCACCTTCTTCTCCTGGGCAGGGCTGGAGGCAGCACTCTCCTGGTGCAGGAATAAGGTTGTAGCGCTAAGTCCCACAAAATAAAGTTGCAGCGCTCCTCTTCCCCTGTGGCACAGTTATAGCGCTTTAGCAGCACAGCGCTGCAGGCATCAGCTCCTCTCTTCTCCTGGGCAGACCACGTGCTCACAGGGTGCTAGGCAGCTGGCAGTAATATATAGTGCTCACCAGGTGCTGGGCTTAGGACGGCAGGAGAGCAGGCAGGCAATACTGGGCAAGATCAGCAGGCAGTGGGTACTCATCAGAACAGGACAGCAGCTCTTAGAAGCAGTCATCTCCCATAAAGTGGCACTCCTCCTGACACAGCAGTCTTCACTCCAGTAAAGGGCTCTCACTGGCCCTGTGGACAGCGGAGGGGTGCAGATGGGCACAGGGGCCAGCACACAGGCCCAATGTGGCGGTACCTCCTGGCAGAGTGTCCCCTTTCATTCAGGTCCACGCTCAGTCTGAGCACATGGAGGCACAGCCCCCCTCACCCCACCTACCAGAAAGGGCTGGAAGCTTCTGGAAGGTTCCCTGGGGAACCGGTCCCAACTGGTTTAGGGGGAGTTGTAGAGCACCCTGGGTGCCAGGCTTCCCTCCAAAAGCTGGGGGTGCTGGGAAACAAACGACTAGACTGGTAACCCACCTCTGGCAGGCAGGCACAAGCACACAGCCATGGCGTCCATTTTAAAAGTAACATTTTACAAAGGTGCATTTCTACACTGGTGGAAATAAAGGTGCGTACACCATTGCACAGCATTTATTATTTTCAGTTCAGACCCACCATGTCAGTAAAAAGGCTAGGGGGAAAAGCAAAAAATTCAGGGAAAAAGGGCCAAGTCCAACAGGCTCTCTCACCCTGAGAGCTTTCTTCGAACGAAGTACAATTCAGAAATACTGAAATTCCTCAAGAACTAATCCCACGAGTGCATCGGAAAAGGGCACCAAGAGGGATGTTACACACATGCCTTGAGTTTCGATAGAGATTTATTGGGTGCAAAGACTGATTCAGGTTAGTGTTCATTTTTTACAAAAAAAAAAAGATATTTAAATGATTTAATGGTGATTATTCATGCTGAAATGTAATGACTTGCTTTTGTCCAGTGATTCATAGCACATCTACCATTTCTAACTACTGTAAATAACAGGTGTTCCTATTACAAAATGTAATGTTGCTTATTTTATTGACCTAAGGGGTCTGAGTTTGTTTTAGATCCTCAGATGATGCAACTTGCTTGTAGAATTTCTCATCGAGTGTGTCTACCCAATACATCTCCAACCAAACTTTCCACATTTGGACCATCCTAATGCTACAAACGCCTTTCAGAACTTTAACAATGATCTTCATCGTATTGTGAGATAGCCTCATATATATTAACCTCATAAAGAATTATTTTGGTATCATCAGTCCCACATGAGTGCTTACCTCCCAAAAAGGGCACTAAAGGGATATTGAGGGATGTTGCACACATGCATTGAGTTGTCATAGAGGTTTTCTGGGTGTAATAATTGATGCAGGTTAGTGTTAATATTTACAAAAGCATATATTATAATTATTTACTGAACTAACGTGAGATTTTAGATGTCAAGTTTTGCAATTTTGAATATATAGAGAAGGCATGGAAGAGACGATATTGAAAATGTTACTTGCATCTCCATATTGACCATTTTGTAGGTTATTAGAACATGGCTATTTTAATTAGAGTGAGAACATTATTGTATGATTGATAACACGACCTTTCAGGTGCTGTAATGGGACGCAGTAGCGACACTAGAGACGGATGTAGAATAGGAGAATTTGTAAAGCTGGTACTTATGCTGCCGCATTGTACCTCGCCACCGGACTCTTTCCTATGGTTTGACTACACTTTGGAGGCAGGCGAGAGAGGATGGAAGGAAAATAATTGAGTTTGAGAGATGAGGGAGATTATGAAGTAGCTTACAATTGATGTGTGAAAGCACTGTTGAACATTTCATCACATTGTGAAGTACACACATGCCTTTATAATGACATGAAAGGATGCTCTTACTCAAAAAGGACTCACATTGTTATTAGTCTATTTTATATTTATATTGCCACATGCAACATTTCAACGTTCGACTACTGTGAGTAAATGTCTCTTTTTGGCTTAATCATCCACATTTTTGTGGACTGCCACCAGTGGATTGCAGCACTCACTGTGCCATTCACTATAGTGGCAGTGTAAAATATGCCTGCAAGCCTGTCACTAATATCCTTCCTGACTGTGCAGGTTTAAACTGCAAATTGGACCAGGAAATATAAATCTTCTGGCAGGCCTAAATCCTCCTTTTAAATATAAAATAAATCACCCCTAAATTAGCCTTAAGTGCATGGTATTAAGAATGGGATTTGTAAAGGTTTCAAATAAAACATGTCCTTACAGTGAAAAGGCAGAGACAGCTATTTTCACTGAAGCAGGGTTAGCTGGTCGATCAGAAAGCATTGGGAATTAATGTTTAACTAAAATAATAATATATCAGCCTAGGAACCAGATAAAAAGTTACTTTTAAATATTTATTACAAATCCAATTCATTGGTAAAGTCAGATTTGTAACAAATGTTTCAGAAAAGTTCATTAAAAAAAGTTAACTTTAGCCTGCCTCAAGCTGCTAGAAGCCCATTTTCCTGAGCTTCCACCTGACACCCAGGAGCTGATTAGCTCCTTGATTAGGTGTGAATTGGCTCCCAGAGCTGAGACAAAGGTCTTGGGTGTGGGGGAGAGGTTGACCTTCCTCTGACAAGATGGCCACATAGGCTGTGCCCAGAAACGTAATTAACTTCAAAGGATGCCTACACTGTCACTGGCAGATATAGCACACACCTCAGCCTGTCTCGCTTTTGTCTTGCTGGTCAGCCAGGCACAAATCCCAGTGGGAGCGGAGTTACCCGAAAACTGGTTTTGAGCGACCACAAGGGAGGATTTGCTCATTACCCTGGCCAGACCTTTAGGGTGGGCCCAGGAGATATTCACAAGGGAAGAAAGTTTCTGCCATTTTGGTTTTAGGTAAAGAGGGGCACTGTGGTATTCTTTTTACAGCAGGGCACACAGGAACTGCTGCAAAAGTAGGTCGGTTTACCCCTGGTGATCTTTTCACTTATTGGTGAGGGGGGGGGCAGGAGTCACACCCACCCACAGATTAGTGCCAAACATAAACATGGCACCCCTGGGCACCCTCTGCAGAACAAACACAAGGAGATAATGGACGGAGTGCTGAAACTTTTCAAACACTCACCCCCAGTCACAGATCTGGGTTGAATCCATCATCATTCTTTAGCTCACTTTGCCACCGCAGTTCAGACATAGCTATATGCAAATCAGTCTTGACCCTGTGCCTCATGGGAACAGTCCAGACCGAACTGCCAAGCCATGTCTTCCCTGGACCGGAATCAAGCATCCTGGGACCGGTTTCGGGCTAACAGCCCTCATCAGCCAGGCTAGCTTGAATCCAGTGGCAAAGTGAGCAAGGGACACACGTCTGGGCATACCCTGCCAACTTAGGGCGAACAAAGCAAACACAAGGAGATAATGGACGGAGTGCTGAAACTTTTCAAACACTCACCCCCAGTCACAGATCTGGGTTGAATCCATCATCATTCTTTAGCTCACTTTGCCACCCCAGTTCAGACATAGCTATATGCAAATCAGTCTTGACCCTGTGCCTCATGGGAACAGTCCAGACCGAACTGCCAAGCCATGTCTTCCCTGGACCGGAATCAAGCATCCTGGGACCGGTTTCGGGCTAACAGCCCTCATCGGCCAGGCTAGCTTGAATCCAGTGGCAAAGTGAGCAAGGGACCCATGTCTGGGCATACCCTGCCAAGTTAGGGCGAACAAAGCAAACACAAGGAGATAATGGACGAGGTGCTGAAACTTTTCAAACACTCACCCCTTTCTCCTTAACATGCGGGCTCCACGGCAGTCCTCTCTCAGCCCCACACTGTTTGATATATATATGTGTCATCTTTGGCTTCTTTAATAAAATCTTTTGGCTTCTCGATTACCTTTTAGGTCGACACCACACAAATTATGGTGTCTTTAGCTAACCGTGACGCTGACAATGACATAGGAGACAGATTCCATGACTGTATGCTTGCAGTTGACCACTAGATGAGCAACAACTGCCTAAAATTGAACTCAGGAAAAACAGAAGTCATTCTGTTTGGAAATGTGACGTCCTTCTGGCCGCCTACCTGGTGGCCAGAGGAATTAGACTCTTTACCAATACCTGTGCAAAAAGCCAAAAATCTCAGCATCCAAATAAATAGTAAACTTACCTTTGGCAACCAGGTTATTGCAGTCACTGCATCTACCTTTATCACCCTGAGGATGATCAAGAAGATTCTCCCTTTCATTTCCCCTGACTCACAAAAAAACATTTTCACTGCTTTACTCCTGTCCAAATTGGACTATTGTAATAGACTCTAGCTCAACATGCAACAACACCTGAACAAAATTGCAATTCATATAAAAAGCTGCGGCCAGACTACTGTCTTGAATCCCTGCATTTAAATCAGTATCTGCAGCCATCAGAAACTTCATTGGCTACCGCAAAAGCAGTGCATTAATTTTAAGGCCCTTTGCACTGCCTTGTAGGCACTCCATAACATAGGTCCTTACCAAATGAGGATTAACTTTAAATGGTATGAACCCAATAGAACTTTGCGCTCTTTGGGGGCCAAAACCTTGGTTGTTACCAAAATTAAGCAAGTAAATTGGGGTGGAAAAAGTTACTTCACCTGATCGTCAAAGGCCTGGAATCTCTAGCCCTTCTACATCAGATCATCACCTAATCGGCTTGCTTTCAGGAAGAAGCTGAAAACCTGGCCTTTTAAGAACTAGTCCTGTTCTCTTTATGTTTCATAACAGAGCAAGAGCCAGGACACCTCCGGGTAATCGAGCGCTCTAAAAATGTATCTTACACAACATAACATCTGAATGCTAGCGAATGATAATGTTATTCTGTTCGGAAGGTGAAATGTTTAACAAACTCTGCTTTCTGGTGTAAGGATGATGGTCGATGAAGTGAGTTTAATTTATATTTTGCATTTTGAAATGTTGCTGGATAACTTTTAAATCATTCCAGTCTAATGAAAAAGTATATTCTGCTGGAACAATGAAGGCAGAAAGCTCAGTTAAGCTGTCTGGTATTGTAAATGATTTCCATCATAGTCATTGAGCTGAATTTGAGAAGGTGCTTGTCAGAATGGAGGCTGCAAATATCTGAGCCTACTTTTTAAGATAAAAATTCTCACATAAATAACATTTCTTTCTGGCTTCTCACTTACTACATATTTAGTTGTTACCAGAGAACAAAAAGCAGTCCTGTCCTGTACTCTGAGAGACGCTCATTGTCACTGTGCAGTTTAGCAACACATTCTTACTGTGCAACAAAATGTCCATGAGTGGAAATGTAAAAAGTGATAGGTCTGGTAAGAATTTTATAAGTCCTGAAATATCATTGTATATCTCAATGGTGAAGCCCGAAAGCCATTAATAGTGAAAGGTGAGGTCTGAGGTCGAAGGTCTTAAAATGCGTAAAATTACTGCCCATTTCTTAGGTTTTGTAAAATTTCTTAAATATATCACAGCCAGCTCCTCTATTTTATATGTATAAGATATAACTCCATGATGTCTTTATATATATATATATATATATGTCCACAATGTGATCCCTTTGATCAGTGCGCTCGTGCAGCGGGTGCTCAGCGTGGGGGCCGGATCCTGGCCCCAAATTCAATTTTTACACACAAAGGACGCGGCACTCAGGAGTGAAGATAGTTCAATTGAGTTTATTGCACAACTCAACCAACGCGTTTCAGCCCTCTCACGGGGCATCAGCTTTGCTAGTGATTATTCCCAGAATTATAGTACATTTAATCTAGTTCCATCTCCAGTATTCTTACTCCTTATCTTGAGCTATTCTGCCTGCATTGATTTCAAGCAGAAGCCACTGACCTGCATCGAGTTGTGAACTTGAGCCCTGTAGTCTTTCACAACTGATTTACAAAAAAAAACCTATTTTCATTGTCATATAAACAAGCAAACATATAACAGTAACAGCAATGCCATATATTCCCCCTTTATACGTTATACATGATCCATTCTACAAATGTATCAGTCATCAATCAATCAATCAGGGAATTGTAATCGCGCTACTCACCCGTGAGGGTCTCAAGGCGTTGGGGGGGGGTCAGCAGTTCCATTCAACCGAAGAGCCAGGTCTTTAGAGCCTTCCTGTTCAGGGAAGGGGCACGTCTGATGTCGATCGGGAGCTCGTTCCAGGCCTTGGCCGCGATGTGGGAGAAGGATCTTCCCCCTGCTTTGGCTCTGAGGATGCGTGGGGTTTCGGCGAGGACGAGGTGGGCGGATTGGAGGTTCCTTTTGGGTGCGTGGAGGGTGATTCTGTCGTTGAGGTATTGGGGTCCGGTGTTGTGTAGGCATTTGTAGGGGTGGATGAGTATCTTGAAGGTGACTCTCTTCTCGACGGGGAGCCAATGGAGCTTTCGTAGGTGTTGGCTGATGTGCTCGTGTCGAGGGATAGCGAGGACTAGTCTGGCGGCTGTGTTTTGAATCATCTGGAGCTTGCGGAGTAGAGACTTGTTTATGCCGGCGTAGAGGGCATTTCCGTAGTCCAGCCTGCTGGTGATGAGTGCGTGGGTGACTGTCTTTCCCGACTCGAGGGGAATCCACGTGAAGATCTTACGGAGGGTGCGGAGGGTGTTGCAGCCGCTGGAGGCGACGACATTGACCTGACGGTTCATGGAGAGGGAGAAGTCGAGTATGATGCCGAGGTTTCTAGCGTGGTCCGTGGGGGTAGGGGGGTGCCGAAGGTGGTGAGCCACCAGGTGTTGTTCCATGCCAATGGGGTGGTTCCGAGGATGAGGACTTCTGTCTTCTCCAAGTTGAGCTTTAGGCAGCTGTTACTCATCCAGGTTGCGACGTCCTGCATTCCTGCCTGGAAGTTGAGTCTGGTGTTGGCGGGGTCCTTGGTGAGGGAAAGGATGAGCTGGGTGTCGTCCGCGTAGGATACAATGTTGAGGCCGTGTTGACAGATGATGGCGGCGAGGGGGGCCATGTAGACGTTGGGCTGAGCGACGATCCTTGTGGGACTCCACAGTTGATTTCTGTGGGTTCGGAGAGGAAGGGTGGCAGTCAGATCCTTTGGCTTCTACCGGTGAGGAACGACCGGATCCAGTCGAGGGCGGCTCCTTGTATTCCGGCGTTGTGTAGTATGGCTGTGAGAGTGCGGTGGGAGACGGTGTCGAATGCAGCTGACAGGTCGAGTACAATCAGGGCTGCGGTGTGGCCTTGGTCTAGGAGGGTGCGGATGTCATCTGTGGCGGCGAGTAGGGTGGTCTCGATGCTGTGGTTGCTGCGGAACCTGGACTGGGAAAGTCGAGGATGGCGTTGTCTTCAATGAACCTTGTTAGTTCGGTGTTGACAGTCTTCTCCGTGACTTTCGCCGCAAAGGGGAGGAGCGAGATGGGCCGGTAGTTCTTCAGGTCCATCGGGTGTGCTGAGGGCTTCTTGAGCAGGGGCCTGACTTCTGCGTGTTTCCAGTCGTCGGGGAAGGTGCCGGTCACGATGGTGCGTTGTAGTTCGGGTGCGACGGTGGTGGCGGCTCTGTGGTAGATGTGTGGTGGGCAGGGGTCCGTGGGGGCCCCGAGTGGATGCCTTTCATGGTTGAGGTGGTTTCTTCGGTCGTGATCGGTGTCCAGGAGGATATGGTGGGTTGGCTGGTGTTGCTGGAGGTCGGGAAGGCTGCAGGGTCGGGCGTGTGATCATTGAAGTTGTCGTAGAGGTTTTTGATCTTCAGGTGCAAATAGGATCCGAGCTTGACGCAGAGGTCCTGGGAGGGGGTGATGTCTGTGGCTTCGCTGTGGGGTTTGGTGAACTCCTGGATGACACTGAAAAGTTCCTTGGAGTTGCACGAGTTCGCAACGGTTTTGTTGTGGATGAAAGTCCTTTTGGTGGTTCTGATGAGTTGGTGGTATTTGGTCATGGTGTCCTTGTAGGTGGTGTAGTTTTCCGGTGTCTTGCTGTTTCTCCAGTTCTTCTCGAGGCGTCTGCAGGTGCGTCTGGCCTCTTGGAGGTCGGAGGTAAACCAGGCGGCTTTCCTGGGGCGCTGTTTGTCAGAGTTGCATAGCGGGGCAAGCTTGTCTGCGAAGGAGGAGATCCATGTGTGGAGTTTCCTGGCTGCGAGGTTGGCGTTGGTTGCCGCGGTGGGGGTTGTGCGGTTGAGGGTGAAGTTGAGTTGCTCCTTGGTGACTCTGCTCCAGTTTCTTTGTGGGGGGTGCGGAGAGGGTTTGGGAGGCTTGGGTTTGTCGACAAGGAAGTATACGCAACGGTGGTCGGTCCATTGGGGTTGCGTGGTGTGACTGAAGTGGACGCTGTTTCCTCCTGCGAAGATGGGGCCGAGGTTGTGTCCTGCCTTGTGGGTAGGTGTGGTGACAAGTTGTTTCAGTCCGATGCTGGCGAGGTTGTCACGGAGGGTGGTGGAGTTGGGGTCGCTGGGGTTGTCGAGGTGGAAGTTCAGGTCTCCGATGAGTTATGTAGTCCATGGTGGCGATGGCGTGGGGTGCGACGAGGTTGGTGATGGTATCGGTGAAGAGGGCCCGTGGGCCGGGGGGTATGTAGGCGAGGGTGCCGCTGAGTGTGGAGTTGGGGTGGTCTGGACCTGGAAGTGCAGGTGTTCGGCTGCGGAGAAGGTTTTGCTGGAGGTGGCGAGGTGGAGGGTGTTTTTGTGTGTGATGGCGAGGCCTCCTCCCGGGTGGTTGGGGCAGTCCTTCCTCTGGATCTTGTGTCCGTCCGGGATGGCGATGTCCGGGGTGGAGGAGGCGTTGGTCCAGGTTTCCGTGAAGAAGGCGTTGTCGGGTGAGAGTGAGTCCAGGATGTTCCAGATCTCTATGGCGTGTCTGTGCAAGGAGCGTACGTTGAGGAGGATGCATTTTAGGGCGTTGGTGGTGTTGGCGGCCGGGGTGGTGGTGAAGGTCTGGCAGCAGTGGCGGCAGGAGAACTGGCCGTGTGTCGAGTTTGGCGTGGACTGCTGGCAATTGTTGTTCCTTCCGGGGTTGAGTGCGAGGAGGGCGGCTGCGTCGTAGCGGTGGATGGTTCGAGGTCCAGGGTCCCTGGCGCTGGTCGTGGTCGGGGTGCGGACGGGCTCAGACGGGCTTGCCTTTGGCACGCCAGCAGCGCGACTGCTCAGCGGCCGCCATTAAATAGTGAAGGGGGAAGGCCGAGCAGCTGGGAGGCGGGGACCGACCGGGGGGAGGGGCCGCAGGGGCAGCAGCGGCGGGAAAAATGGAGGCAATAAGTATATAAGGCAAGTAATAAGGCAAATAAGTAAATAAGTATTTAGTAAGGTAAACAAGCAAGTAAATAGGGGAAGGTAAAATGAGGCAAGTAAAATAAGGCACGTCAAGGCACGTCAAAATAAGGCAAGTGGAAAATAAGGCAGGTAAAAAAGGAAGTAGAAATAACCCAGGTGGAGGCAGGCAGCAGGAGCAGGAACGAGAATGGGCACCAGCGGGCAGACAGCAGCCTCGAACCTACAAGGTGGAGGTCAGAGGTCTTGCACAGTACCGCGGAGCTGCTGGGGAGAGAGCCGGCCTAGACCAGAGGTCAGAGGTCTTGCATCAGTACCAGATGGTGACCCCACTCTTACAGAAAATATATTGAAGATGCAGTATTTCGTTCCTCATTTTCCGTGGCTGATCCTGATGACATTTCCCTGACACTGTCAAGGCAAATGATTCTTTCTTGTAAATCGGGCGCGCTCTCAGATTCCTATCCCCCTGCAATTCGGAGGCCATTGATATAGTAAATCCTTTGATTCATAAATTTCGGAACACCTCCCTAGCCACAGCTGTGGTCCCTCCGGCCTGGAAATTGGCAGTCGTCAATTCCCTGCAGAAAAAATCCTTGGCAGACCCTACCACCTTAAATCATGAACCTGCAACTTATATCCTTATGGGAAATATCTAATTTTCTCCACGCATGCTAATCTGGCTTTAGGCCTAGACATTCCACCGAATTGGCCTTACTTGAGGTCTCAGAGACTATTAAAATGACTCTGGACGCTGGGAAGGATGTAGTATTGATACTGCTGGACCTCTCTGCAGCATTCAATACGATTTCACATTACATCCTTATCCAGCGAATCCAAGATGGAGGGATCTCTCACAAAGCACTAGCATGGTTCAAATCCTTTCTTACCGATAGGAGACAAACTGTAGTTCTAGGAGCATTTTAATCTAAAGAAAAACTTGTCACTAGGGGTGTGCCACAGGGTCATCTCTTAGCCCTGCCATTTTTAATATCTATGTCACTACCCCTTAAGTTTCTGATTGACTCCTATGGAATTGTAACCACCTTGTATGCAGATTATACACAGTTCATTCTTTCATCAGAAAAGGGCTCCAATGGTTTTGAATTGAATTTCCAAAAGTGTCTTTCAAATGTAATCTCATGGATGCACAATAATCATCTTAAATGCAATTCAGAGAAAAAAGAGATTCTACTTTTTGGAAAATCCAATTTATTCTCTGCCATACACTGGTGGCTTTACTCAGTTCCCCCTCCACCAGACATGGTCAAGGTGGCAAAGAATTTGAGGGTTAAATTTGACAGTGAACTCTCCTTCCACCCACAAGTGACTGCGGTAGCTGAGATGTGTTTCAATCTCATTAAATCTCTAAAACAAAATTCCATCTCCTTCCTAGGTCACAGTCTAGATCTAGTTTTCATCAAGGACTTACAGATTCTGGACTTGAAGCTGTTACTATGCTATTATTTGTCAGTTACAATTACAATAATTAACAATGTCTCTTCTGATACCTAAGTTAGGTCCAGGCGAGGTGTGAAATTTCACATGGGTTTTGTCCACTGGATGCTGATTCATGCAGAAAATGCTTCGCACACAGAAACCACGTTTTAGAGACATTTTCTCCTCAAATCAGTTGATGAATGATAATCATCAGAGCAGTGGATGACATCAAAGTATGGAAATGTCCTCCTAGATTACTAATGGAAAGAAAAAGAGTTAGCCTTGTCCGTAATCTCTACACCTAAATATAGGGGTTACCCAGTTGCTCAAGGGGCTGGGGTAGATAATATTCACAAAAAGAACAAGTGCCCCTGGGGTCAACTACAAGCACAAATGTATCACAAAAGAGCCATAATCCATTACGCAATGTTTATTATCTCATAGCACTATAAAGTTTATAAAGTACAGACACTAAAAGACCCACCTACATAAGGTTAACATGTAACATATCACAATATTTACAAACACCAACATTCAGAGCCAAACATAAAATATGCTACCAGAGGCCTAAGAAGTGTTCCTCAAAGTGCAGTACCAAGAGGAACAAAGATGATGTTGTTTTTCCAAAGGCAGGTCCTTTGTAAACAAAGTTGATATTTTGGTCTTATTATACCAATTCCCCAGGACCATGATCAGGACCCAGTATGCGGAGTTCATTGACTTCCAGACCAGGTTTGATAGTGTGTCCGGACAAAACTCTGGGTGAAGTTAAGCAACTGGGGCATCCGCCAAAACCTATTAAAAACCATTATTATCTTCTATTCGGATACCAGGGTAAAAATAAGAGTGAGCACTGGATGGGCCCCCACGAGTAAAATCCAGACAAACAAAGGCCTTAAACAAGGTTGCATATTGGCACTGTTGTTATTTAATTTGTATCTGGCTGACTTTCCCGACCATCTAACGCCAGTAAGGGCATTTCCACCCAAACTGGCTGGCGCTAAAATCCAATCATCCAGTATGCAGATGATACGATCCAAACACTGATCGGCCTCCAGAGACCTTTTTAGACATTAAAAGTTTATTGCAAGACCAATCACCTAAAATTGAATACAACAAATACAAAGGTGATGATAATCTCCAGGGGACATGGCGTATCGAGAGGTGGTGACCACGTACAAATACCTGGGGGTTTGGCTAGACCACAGGGGCTGTTTAACAGCACATATTACGACTCAACAGGGGGTAGCCAATTCACTTGAAGGGGCCTTCTGCATCAATGAATACTCCAGACCTAACTTCTCTCGTGATGGTAATAGGATGTAAATTTCTCCCTACAGTGGCTCATAGTCAGAGTCAGAATGGCCAACTGGTTGGATAGAGCACATTCATCCTGCAACAGAAGAGTATTTCAGCTCCCAAATTGTACCTCACATGCTCAAATCCGGCTAGAGTTTGGGTTAAACTCGCAACAATGATTATTAAAAGCCAGGTATGCAGCTTGTCTGAAAGTAAAGCAGGCACAGGAGTGTACGCTAAAAAAATCCATTTGGAAGTTAATCAGCAACTTGGGAACAAATTGGCAGAAGTTTTTAACGCACCCTATAGAGTCCCTAGAAGCACGACCAATATTGACAAGCGGGCTTCCTGCTTATGTGGTGGCTAAGTTACTGACGGAACAGGCTAGGTTAGGATCGGCAGACCTGGACGCATAACGGTGAAAAACCTGGGTCATGGCAGTTTGGCCTCAATGCTCTATAAACCAGGGTCTCTGCCATCATCCCTTTCCCTGCCCCTTAACCTTACAATGAAACGGGAGTTAATGGGTCTGCGTTTCGGTCTAGTCCCACTAAAGTCCTATAGGTATGGACGGAGGAACCTGGAGAACGATAGGCGATGCCGCCTATGCGCCAATGCATAGGAATCATTGACCCACTTGCTATGTATCTGCGAGGAGTTGGTCTCACTAAGGAAATTTTGGCTTCGACCAATCTGGGGCATCTTCAATATCCGGAACTGCCATGAAGCTTTAGAGGCATGCTTGAATGGGGAATCTGAACAACTGGCCGCTCAGTTTGTGAAATTTATGAAGGCTGTAGTAGCTCTATCGTCTGATTGACAATTAAAACAGAAAGGGCTCGGAGCAGAACCCATCTTTGTGCATTACGCACAATCAGCCACTCAAGAGTAACCTGATGCACTGCCCCCTATTCGTTCTAACATGCTGTTCAAGTAGGGGGGGGAAATATTATGTCTATTATGGACTCTCGATTGAAATATTTGATCTTCAGATATCATAGGATTTTCCTTTTACAGTATTTATTAACGAATAATTAATGTGGTTCGAAGTATTTTATTGCTGAGATCCTTTTATTATGAAGTGCTATTTTTGTAAAGATTTTAAGTAATTGTGCAATAAATAAATTAATCTAATCTAATCTAATCAGGATCAGGATAAAATATGGTGTGGGTCACACTCAACTACGACAATGATGCTGGTTAGTTCTAAGGATGCTCGTTGCATTTCAGCCATATAAATAAGTTCCCAACCATATTGGACTGTAGCCAAGGCAATGAACCTCACTCTCCTCAGGGATAAACCAACGCTGGTCACTTGCTGAAAAAACTCATACACAGAATGTCAATAACCTCTTCTGTTATTCAGAGATACTGCTTAGGTGCACAGAAAGGAAAAACTCAATCTAGTGAACCCTGCTAGCTTCAGAGCAATTCCAACAATAGTATTTAAATTCCAACAAACAATGCTTTCAATCTCTTTTGTTAGTCAAAAGTGCTTCCAAAATACACAAAAGAAAATGGTAATCTATTGCATATGCCAACACAAAAGACAAATAAAGAGAGAAATCTCAGGTCAAATTCTGTCTCAAGTTCATAGAAGGGACGTGCTAAAACGAATGAAATCTTCCACTCAGCTTAGACAAACGCCGATAAAGGTCACTGCATGTTGGCAAATGCACACCTCTATTTGTTATTGTTCATAAGTGAAGGCAGTACTTGGTGCACACAGCTTATTATGAAGGCAGGTTCCTGAAGGTGGCAGTGTGCAACAAGTATGTGCATATTTGTTGTGTGTCATTTTGTTGGACAGCGGATGGTTTCTGTTTTTTACAATGCTTTGTTTTTGTGCTGCATTATTGTAATGTGATGTAAGTATTTATGTGGTATTTCACTGTAAAGGGTCAAAGACAAGCATAAGGTATATGAGTGATATGAAAAAGCTGGTTTGTGAACACTTAATGGATTGTGATGTAGTGTTCTTTAAAGAGGTGTTCAAACTGGAGCAGCGTTGGGACAGTCTTGGTGGATACAAGGATGTTGTTCCAGATCCTGAGGGAATAGATGGAAAAGGGGTACTTTCTTATTTTTTTCTTTTTACATTTCTTAATCTGTGGTTTGATGGGGTCCTGGCTAAGGGTGAGCCAAGAACCATCATAGATGTTGTGCTTGTCTGCAAGACAAGAGGGGTACTGTGCCTGATGGCTTTGTAAATGATGCAACTGATTTTGAAAACTGTACGGGCAAGCAAGGGGAGCCAATGGAGCTTCATCAGTATGAGGTGATGTGATCATATTTCATCAGGCCCTGGATGCCCTGCTGTGGCATGTAGGTTGCCCGTAAGAGGTGTCAATGTGGGCTCTAGGAGGTCAAGTAGCAGGGTATTAGCACCATCCAGATGCAAAAGTACCAGGGCTTAAACAGCAGTCCTGAAGTTGCTATCACTAAGAAACAGTTTCACTTTTTTTTTATTTTTAAGAAAGAGCTGTTACCAGGCCATCATTGTGTGTTTTTATTGGCAATGAGTCTCTTGAGGGTAAGGTTGGTGTCCAGAATGGGTCCATGTGAATCGACATTCAGAGAAAATTGGGTTCAAAGACGTCAAGGTTCATGTCATTGAACCAGGTTTGTACTGTTTCTTATTTGTTGTTTGCAAATAACAAGAATTCTGTCTTGGTTGGGTTGAGCTTAAGGTAGACACAGGACATCCAGACTGGATGTTATACAGGCAGTGTTTAAGGTGTTGGATATTTAAAGCAGAGAAGACTTTCAAGTAGAGTTGTGTGTTATCAGTGTATTGATGATTCTTGATGCAGTTATGCTGAGTAGAGCACCAATTGCCTCCATGTAAGTAGATGTTAGACCTGACAGTCATAGTGTGGTCTTCCCCCACACGTTTTGCTTTATTGCCTCCAATTTTTCTGGATGTTTGCTTCTGTTGGCGTTAGGACTCTGTGCACTTTACCCCTGATAACTGGTGCTAAAGTGCTTCTGCTCACACCCCTAAACATGGTTTGATTGGCATACCCACAATTGACATATTTAATTTACCGTAAGTCCCTAGTAGAGTGCACTACAATAGCCCAGGGCCTGTAAATTAAATGCTACTAGTGGGCCTGCAGCACTGAGTGTGCCACCCACTTAAGTAGCCCTTTAAGCATGTCTCAGACATGCCATTGCCAAGCCTGTGTGTTTAGTTTTAATCTGCCAAGGTGACCTGGCATGTTAAACCTCTTACCAGGCCCAAATCTTCCTTTTTAATACATATGTCACCCCTCAGGTAGGCCCTGGACAGCCAAGAGGGCAGGGTGCAATGCATATAAAAAGCAGGACATGCACCTGGTAGTGAAAAACTCTTAACTTCAATTTTCACTACTGCAAGGCCTATATCTCCCTTAGGATAACATTGGGATTACCCTATTACATTTTATAAGTATAATTTCCAAATGGAAAGACATAACAGGTTGATGTATGGTGTCTCTGGAATCCTAATTTAAAATCATAACTAATGGCGAAGTTGGATTTTTAATTATAATTCTGAAAATGCCACTTTTAGAACGCTGCCATTTTCTTACCTTAACCACTTGGTGCCTGCAGCCTGTCTCTGGTCACATTACTGGGAGTAGTTAGCAGCTGGGCTTAGACAGCCACACACAATGGGAGCTTAGGTGTGACTTGATGGGCCATCCTGGCAGGATGATAGGAAGGAGCTGGGCACAGCCTCACTTACCTCAATGGCCTGTGTCCGGTCCCCACACAAAGAGCTGTATACCCCCTGCAGTTAGTCTGGAGTCAGGTTTGTCTTTCAAGTCTCCCCCACTTCAAAGGCACTACTGGGTATAAGTACTGGACCTTAGACACCACCATTTCGGTACACATCTGGACCTGTGGATACTTTGCCAGGAAAAAGGACTGCTGTGTTGCTGAAGGACAGCCAGTCTGCTGGACTGCTGCTCTGGAAGAACTACTGCCTTGCTGACCTGCTGTCCTCCTTGCCTGTGTGAGAAGGACTGGAACTGCATTTCTTGATCCCAGAACCTAGAGTGACTCCAAGGACTAGTTAGCTGGCCTCCTGATCTCAACGCTTAGGGACATAACAGGATTCCAACCACCCTGCATCTGCACCTGTACTCTGCCACTCTGGCAAGTGGTGCCAACCCAGTCCTGGACCCTTGGAAGTGGGCCTAAGGTGCTTGGCAGCAGAACCGATGCATCTTCTCTGCTGAGCGGCGCATCCTCGAGCTGAATCAATGCATTTCCTCGTCTGAGCGGTGGATCCTTGAGCAGAAACGATGCATCTCTGCTGCTGCATGGATTGGGCCCAGCACAGAAGGTCTGCATCGCCCTCGCAGTCTTTGAAACCAACGCAACGCCGATCGCCTGGCACATCTCCAATCCAGGTCCTCGCGTCTCTCGTTGACGGCAGCTCAACAACAACACCAGCCTCCGAATATCAGCCTTGCAACTGTTCGGAACCAACGCATCACCAGCTATGCGCTGCATCATTGACGTTCGGACTTCGTATCGCAAACCCTGTCGATAGGACCCACGATATTGATGCAACAGGACCTCGCACAGCAGCCTCGCTGCATCTCTGAGCCTACGCATCAATTTGACTGCACAACACTTCTTTGCCTTGGATCCATACAACGCTCTGCAACCAGGATTTAAGGTACTTTGTTCAGTGGGCCTAACCTGGTCCCTATAGCTGTCCCGCGCTCCATCACGGATGGCCTGAACTTGTGACTTTGCCCCGGTCCGGGGCAACCTGGTATCCCTTGTTGGCACTTTGTGCTTTTTGTCACTATTTTACCTTAAAAATTTGAAATTCAATGTCTCCGTTTTCCCTGATTGGACTTTTGTCGTTTTGGGTTTGTTTTATTTATTAAAATCTATGCTATTTTTCTAAACCTGGTGAGGGATCTTTTTGTGTGGTGTTTTCTTTTTTTTTTGTCCTCATTTATGCGATTATTGAGGTTATGGTAGACAAGATCCCCTTATCACGTTTCCTTTCGAGGAGATGAAGACCGCCCGCTTCGTATCAAGCTCGGGTCATGTCCAAAAACCCTCAAATTCGTTGAAATAATCAGTCATAGGTCCACCATGCTGATTCTTTCGAATTTGTTAGATCGCATAGGGTAAAATCATTGGACAACCCTCCCTACCCTACCTCATATTCTTGTCCCAAATTTCCCAGTATTTAGTTCTATTACCTCTCCCTCTAGAGTTATCAAGCATCCTGACCTTCCTTACAGAACAAAGCCATTCTACCCCTTAAGGAGGAGTAGCGAGAATCCAGTTTACGCATATCTCGCGTCTGGCTAATAAAATTAACATAAATAATAAGCATTTTTGTTTTTTACTTAGTACAGTAATGGAATTATTGTTATCCAAAATGCCGAAAATAATGATAAATGGGCTTACCTCAATAGTCGTATCTAGTGCTTTATCGATAATCTTACCCACTTCCTCCCAGAAAGTTTCAAGTTGAGGACACAGGCAAAACAGATGGATATCATTCGCCCTTGATTCCCCACATTTTGGGCACTTTTTCACCACTTGATTATTCATTTTGGATAGCTTTTCCGGTGTCCAATATGACCTGTGTAAAGTAAAAAGGTGATTGCTCCTAAGAGGTGCAGAAACTATAATTTGCCATAAAAAGGTGCAGGATACTTGCCAATAGTGTTGCAAGTCTTGTGCTGGGAAAGTCTTTTTCCATACATCATCTGGGGTTGTAAATTCTTCATCTCCTATTTGTATCAAATGCCAATACCACTTCGATATTTCCTTCCTTATTGGGTCACGTTGTATTTCAGTCTCTAGTTGTTCCGTGGTTTCTAAAGTTTTCTCTTGGTCCTTTGACCAACTCAATAGTTGATAATATTTGAATCTGGATATTTTCCCCTGTGTGCCTTCAAGCATTCCGTTCCAGCTTCGTAAAGTACCAGAATCCAGCAGTTGTCCCCATTTTGTTATTCCTACTTCCCTCAACCCAACTGCTAAAGAATCTTTTAAGCAGTCGGGGGTTCCCGGGGACCTCCATATAGGTGCTAACTGACTGTAGTAGGGAATCTTCCACTTTCTTCTTATTTCGTACCATAACTTATATGCTGAGCCCAATACCTTTAATTTAATCTTTTTGAAGTATTTGGGATGTCCGAATTTGTATAGACAATAGTCTTCCTCTGTAGCAGCTTTCCAATAAGAAAAATAGGAGGCATGGGGTCTGAAAAGGATTCTTATGTTTTTAAATTGGAAAGCCCTAAAATAAGAAAGTATGTCCGGGCTTGCTATGCCCCCTCGATGTTTCTTCTGGCATAGCTTTATCCACACTATTCTCATGCCTTTGGAGACCCATATGAACCCATTAATTTCGCTTTGAATCTTTTTTAACCATTGAGTCTTGAATTCCAGTGGTATTATATTAAATAAAAAGGTAAACTTTGGAAGGATGGACATTTTGATAACATTCGATCGTCCCAGAAATGAAAGAGATAAACAGCTCCATGATTTTAATAACTTCCTCATCTCCTTAACTTTTAAGTTCAAATTTACCTGAGCAATTTTGTCGATGTTTTTTAAAACCTCTATTCCCAAATATTTAATTCTGTTTTTGTTCCAGCTATTGATGATTCTAAATTCCAGTACATTATTTCTGTTTTCTGAATATTAACTTGGTAACCTGAAATTTCTCCGAAGTCAGTTAATAGCTTTGTAATAATGGGAAAGGATTTGTTTAGATCACTTGTGTAAACCATTAAATCGTTGGCGTATAGGGCCACTTTATTGATCCATCCCTTAATTTGAAATGGGACTATTTACTAGGACCTCCTTATCATATTTGCCAAGGGTTCTATATATAGGTTGAAAAGGTGGGGTGATAACGGACAGCCCTGTCTCGTCCCTCTTTTAATTTGAATTGCTTTTGATAAGCTGCCGTTTATAAGTATTTTTGCTGCTGGGGCTGTATATATGTTTCCTACTGCTCTCGCAAAGTTCCCTCCTAGACCATAGTGAGATATAGCTTCTGCAGAAATGACCAATTCACTCGATCAAACGCTTTGGCAGCGTCAAAAGTGAGAACTGCTAGTGGGATCTTTTCTTGAGTTGCGATGTCAATAGCTCCAATAAGCTGATGAGTAAGGTCATGTAGTTGTCTCCCCCTTATGAACCCTTTTTGATCAATATGTATAAGTTTACCTGTGATATTCCCTAGTCGTGTGGCCAATATTTGTGTAAAGATCTTGTAGTCGTTATTTAAAAGAGATATGGGTCTATATGACTCACATTTAAGGGGGTCTTTCCCTGGTTTCAGGATCAGGCTAATGGTTGCATCGTTCCAAGATTTAGGGAGAGCAAGTCCTTCCAAATAAATGTTATTAAACAGGTCCACTAGTCTAGGAGTCAATGTTTCTTTTAAAGCTACATAGAACTCATTGGGGATGGCATCTGGGCCTGCTGCTTTCCCTTTATTTGTTCTATTTAGCGCATTCAGCACTTCCTCAGTAGTAATTCCTGCATTTAATGCTTCACTAAACCCAACCTCTAACTTTAGAGTCAGGGAATCTCTCAGATAGGAGTCTACTATGTGATCTATGGGTACTAGATCCTCCTCATGTAGATATTGGATAAAGTCTTCAAAGGCTTCTTCTATTTCCGTCTTATTCTCCACCTTTCCACCCGCCAGACCACTATGTATTGCCATAATTTTATTCCTGTTGAAGTCAGTTTTAATTTTCCATGCTAAAAGTTTCCCACTATTTTCCTCATATTCATAATTTGACAATCTGCTAGCTTCCCATCTTTTCCTTACCCTTCCCTCCAGATAGTTTGATAAGTCACTTTTCTTTTTGGAGATTTCCTCTTTTGCTCTCTCCCGTTCTATATTAGAGGTTGTTGTCTCAAAAATCCTATACTGATCTAAAATGTCTGATTCTAATTGACTTATTGTATGTCTATTCTCCTTGTTTCCTTTTGCAGCTAAGCCAATCAGGATTCCCCTAACAACCGCTTTATTGGCGTCCCACACTACTTGCATGGGAAGTTCTCCATTAGCATTAATTTGAAAGTATTCTTCTGTTATATCCTTCAAGTTCTCCATCAATTCTTGATGCATGACCATATTTTTGATTTTTGTAAGTGAATCTATTATTTCGATCGCCTTTGCTCTTCCAAATGTCCACTAGACCCAGATCCTCTTTAAGTCTGTTCATCCATTCCCTCATTTTAGTGAGGTTTAAAGCTCTCCCTGGCGGGTGTCTGTCATTTATTGGATCTAGCAATAAGTTAAAATCTCCACCCAAAATATTTGGAATGGATATGCTAATTAACTGAGTATATAAAGACTGTAGTGGAGCTGGGTCGTCCGTATTCTGACCATAGTACCCAACTACAAAAAGATACTTCTCCTCTAATTTAATCTTAGCAGCTGCCCATCTGCCTTTCGAGTCAACGTACTCTTCTACAATAATTATTTTTGAAGGTTTTTTAACAATTATTGCCACTCCCTTAATACAGCACGTCTGGTTTGTACAAACGTATTTATCCACCCATTTTTCGTATTTTATCATTTCGGGCCATTCAGATTTTAAAAGATGGGTTTCCTGTAAAATTATTACATCGCATTTTAATAATTTAAGGTATTCAAAAAAATTTTGTCGTCTTCTCCTTACTCTCAGCCCATTTACATTCCAGGTTACAATCTTTATTTTACCCTCAGAATCAGTCATCTTTATTTCCTACTCTCTTCCTCACCGACCTTACAGATATTAGCTTGGTTAAACAATTACTGGGATCTTGGCTTTCTTGTATTTTGCATATCGGACAATTATTTGTTTTTATTTTCTCCCCAATTGCTCCCCACCAAAGAAAACGTAAACTTGTGCTAAAAAAACAATAACCTTGCGCCCATCACCCTCCCCTGGAGAACCCTCCCTGTTATCATTGGACAATCCTAATTGCCCTTTTTGAGCTCCGTCTTTATGAGTCTTTATATTATGTCATATCTTATCTGGCCCTATTGTTTTGCTTTAATTTGTTCAAGTAATATCTCTACTTCTTTCCGATCCCTAATATTGTATGTCTTGTTATTCCACATGATCCTTAGTAGAGCTGGGAACTTCATCTGGACTGTGGCTCCTAGTGTTCTCAATTCTTGCATGAAGTTCCCGAGTGCCCACTGTCTATCTAGTGTAGCTTTAGATATGTCCAATCGGATTTTAAAGCTGTGGTCACCCCTTGAGAAAGTACCTACTATTAAGGCCTTACTTAAAATATTTGTGTAGGTTTTAAAGTTTACGAGTATTTTCCGGGCGTTTTTCCTTAGTTTTCCTTAGTTTGTTCTGTCTATAAGGGTCTCTATGTACTCTTTGATATCTTCATTTAGTGTTTTCTCTTCTAGTTCCGGAAAACATTCTTTCAACAGAGTTACCACAAAAATGTTTATATTCTGTCCTTCTAAACCTTCCGGAATATTTAATATTCGTATATTATTTCTCCTTGAATTATTTTCCAAAGTCTCTTATCTCTAAGCTCTTTTTCACTAGATCTTAGTTTGTCTATATCACTCTGACAAGTTTTCACCTCTTCCCTGGTTGGCTCTACTTTATTTTCCATATCTGATACCCGGTCTATTAAGGTGTTAACTCTAGACTCCAATGCCTCACAGGAAGCTTGTATTTTTTCCTGATTTTTTTCGGATTTGGCAAACCCCAGTTTCATCTCTGTCATTAGTGCCCCCAACAAGTCGCACGCCCCACCCTGCAATGGAGACTCCAGGCCTTTTCCCTGGTCACTAGAAGGCATACTTTGATATAGATTGTCTTCCGCTCCTACGTCTTCCTCGACATCTGATCTGTTTTCCTATACACGGTCTTTCGACATAAGGACTTGGAAGCGGTTTTGGGATTTCAACCTTTTGTCACCGGAAAGAGATGTTACTTTCTGCATTTTTTTAACCCCTCTGTAAACGCTTTCTTCCTTGTGTATTGTATTTTTAATTTCCAATCTTTCTTTAAAGAAGGAGCGAAGAGAGGGCGTTACTTTTAGATTAGCTCCTTTCCTGGCTTGTTCAATTTTTTCAGCCTTGGCAGCTCTAGTTGATACTACCGCTGTAGTTCTGCCCTTTGTTTTCTGACCCCTTTGCTTCTTATTTGTATGTTTTGTTGCGTCTCCACTTGGGGTAGTTACTTGTTCTTCCCCTGTTGAAATTTGACCCGTCTTCCCTAAGGGGTCCAGTGTAGAGCATCTGTTCCTCAAGGAGTAAATTGTGCCTTGAATACCACTTATGGTGGATTCTTTATTTGAGAAATCTTTTAGTTCTGTTTCACCCTCTTTTATGAAGTCTAATGCTGGAACTGCTGCTTGCAGCACTTGTGCCAATTCTTCCTGCGGTAACTTAGTTTTAAAGATTGAAACAGCCC
Organism: Calotriton arnoldi; assembly: GCA_963921515.1. NCBI lineage: Eukaryota > Metazoa > Chordata > Amphibia > Caudata > Salamandridae > Calotriton > Calotriton arnoldi. The sequence continues at coordinate 1,765,574 of CAWUFW010001940.1, read as the reverse complement.
CTCTCTTAGCCCTTCCCCGCCTCCTTACCGGATTCATACACATTGAATGTCCCAGCTCTTCCTTCTCGTCTTCCTTCCCTTCACACCATCCTCCTGAGTCCACGAATCATGTGAAGCAGCTGCTCGGCGGACCTCTGAAAGTCACTCTCGCCGATACTCTCCTTCGCGTCTGGAACCCGGCCGCTGCTTCCGCCCAAACGCCTCCCCAGCTCGGCAGGTAGGGACGTAGCTTCCCGCAGGGCCCCGCCTCCTCTCCGGCGGTGCACTGACCTGGAAGCCGTAGAAGCTGTGTAAGCCGGTTTTGATTCTCCGGCGTTCCTCTCATGGAAAAGCCCCCAGGAGTCACGAACAAGGACGACGTACTAATACGGGTACGGAATGAACCCAAATGCTCTTAAAATGCTCTTAAAGTTTCCCGTCTTAATTACGGGCAAGGATCATGTCGTGTAAGGGCCGTAATTATCGTTTTTGTATGCCTCTAACGGAGCTCACGGCCGGACCTCCTAGCCGGCCGCCATGCTCTCCTCCACTCGCCCTGCCTTTCTGTGTGGTGTTTTCACTGTCTTTACTGTTTGAAGTGTTGCAAAAATACTTTACACATTGCCTCTAAGTTTAGCCTAACTGCTCTGTGTCAAGCTACCAGAAGGGTGAGCAAAGGTTAATTTACCCTGACTAAAGCTGTGTTTGCTTGACCAGAGCTTATACCCATTCAACCAGTAACCCAATTTCAAATCGTAGAGCACAAATTGCCTCCATGTAGAGGATGAAGATGAAGGGGACAGTATGCAACCTAGTGGGACTCCGCAGGTAACGGGGATCTTCTGGAAATGGGAGGTGCCCAGGTCAACAAACTGGTATTGGTTGGAACGGTACAAGGAGAAACAGTGAAGGACATAGCCTGTGAATCTCATTTGAGACTCCAGGGTGTGAATAAGGGATGGGGTGGTTATGTTGTACTGTGGTTGTTGTGTTGAATTCTGTTTTGTTATATTGTACCTTTTTATGCTATAATTGTTTTGTTATGTTGCTTCTTGTATGTTATTGTGTTATGTTCTGTTGTTTACTTTAGATATGTAAAGAATTGCTGCTTCATTTCAATCTAAATTTACACATGCCTTTATAGTTTCTGTGACAAGCAACCATTTACCTCTCCCAATGGTGTTAAAATAGTGCTGCTCCAGCTCCTCCACTATTTAAAACGTCTGTCAGACCAAACCTGGCTAAGAGCATGCACTGGATAGCACAGCATTTTTGACTGATGCTCTTTCATGTCTGTGATGGTAGGTTAAGGTAGTGCTTGCACCAGACACCTTTTACCACCATATTATGAAAATAAGATTCTGTAGGTGGTAATTTGTGACAAGAATGTTTATGCATGTTTGTTTTATGGAATCTTCTTGTAGTCGGGATGTGTTCTGTTGTTTGTTATACTGCTGTATTTTTGTGCTGCATTATTGCAATATGATTCTATTGATTTTGACGTTTTGTTTTTATATACCTGGTTATGGATTACATGTGTTTTATTGCATTGTGTTGTTTATTGGGCTATGTTCTGTTGTTTACTCTATATGTCAATTTAAAAAAAAGCCAAAAACAGCATATGGCAGGCAACCATTAACTATTAAAATGGTAAAATAGCGCTGCTTTTCTTCAATTACTTAAGACTCTCGTCAGCCCAAAATTGTGGCAGAGGCTGTTTATAAACTTAGTACTCACAGTGCTTGTTTTATGTGATACGCCAAATGTCTTACATTACGATCTACAGTGCTCACTTTGCCATGACAAATTCGAGAGATTTTCAAAGGTAAACACACTGCGAAATAAAATATTATCACTCTGCCTTCCCCCTTCCACTCACTCCCCCGCCACCGACCAGATGGAAGGAGTGATGCTGGCCTGAGTTAAACAGTAAGGAGTGATCAGCTGCCCTGAATAATACCAGACCTGAACCATCCGACCATTTCACTATGTCTACCCACAGGTTCAATTAATGGATTAACACTTCCCTAGATCTGGTCTTACCGGCAAGGTGGCACAAGGGTGCCCAACAAAGTAACAAATCCCCTGACTCAACCCCCATCTAATGGCCTTAAAAAAAGAATGTAAGGGCCTAGAGACAAACTGGAGGAGGTCCTATAATGAGGCAAGTAAATCCAAATATAGGAAAGCTATTAGAAACTACCATGCAGAAAATAGAACCTCTCAAGCCTCGTATTACAATGCAAAGGTTGGAAACTCCTCCAAGTCACCTAAAGAAATCTTTCAGATTATTAAAACTATTACTGAGCCCAAATTAGTCAGCTCTCTACCAGAAGCCTCTGTGGAGCACAGTACCAACTTGCCATACTTCCAGGGGTGTATCTTCAACAATATTGTTAGGGTGGTGTGAGTCTACAATTTACCAACAGGCATCATAGTGTAAATAATTCAAGGGAAGGAGCAGGCATGTGACAGAAACCAGTGCTGGAAAAGAGTAGGCATCAGTATTATTATTGTTGCAACAGGCAACAAGGTGATGGAAGGAATGTTTGAATTAATCTCAGGCACTGGCATTTTCTCAGGGCACATTTCAGCCCACTATGTACTCTAAACAGAGACCTGTGACATGTAGATCACTCTTGGTCCTGCTCAAATAGCAGTCCAGCTGAACTGCCAGGCCTAGACCTCCATTCTAATGGAAACTCAAGTAACCTCAGACTGTTTTCACCCTATTTAGGCCTTGTCAATGAGATATTTTTATTTTTTATTTTAGGAGTCTTATATAGCGCTGACCTGACCCAGGGGTATCGGAGCGCTTTACAGCAGTGTTTCATAAGAGTTACATAGTAAAGCAGTCTTGAACATAAAGTTCGGAAGTCCAAGAGTGCTGAGGATTCTCGAGGTAGTAGTTGAGTCCTGAGGTAGCCTTGTTGAATGCTTTATTGAGGTAGTCCGAGAGTCCTGAGGCAACCTCATTTTATGCACACTTGACTAGAAGTGGGCTGAGGTGGATCAGTTTGATGCAAAGTCAAAGAGCAACGGAGTCAGGGTTGGCGTGAGGGCGGCGGTTATCCATTCTGGATGGAGCGGTTGAGGAGGAGGGCTTTTAGGTGTTTTTTAATTTTGTGAAGGACGGGATAGTTCTGATATCTGCTGGGATGGAGTTCCAGATTTTGGGCGCGTTTCCAGCGAATGACCTAGCAGCGGTTTTTTGTTTGCGTGTTTTCATGGGGATGAGAAGGAGGGAGTTGGAGCTCCTGAGGTTCCTTGTCTGACCTGCCCTCTTGAGTTTGGCGGCCAGATAGTCCGGTTTTCCTGTGTGTAGGGCTTTGTGCGTGAGGCAAGCCGTTCTGAAGTAAGCCCGCTGATCAACTGGGAGCCATTTTAGTTCTCTTAGTGCTGGTGAAATGTGGTCGTATTTCCTGATTCCGGTGACCATTCTGGCTGCTGCGTTGAGGGTTTTTTGAGGGGAGCTAGGTGGGTTTTTGTGGTGCCGGTTAAGGTTGCGTTACCATAGTCGAGTCTGGATAGCACCAGTGATTGGGTGGCTTGTTTGAGGTCTTTGGTAGGGATGAATGGTTTAATTTTGTAGAGAAGCTTCAGGTTGAGGAAGGCAGTCTTTGCAGAGTTTTTGATGTGTTTGGTCATGTCCAGTTTAGGGTCCAGGGTGATTCCTAGTGATTTTACGGAGTTAGCCAGGGTGAGATTACCGTTTAGAGCATCCATAGCTTTAAGCCATTCTGCAATTTGTGGGTTCTCTTCTTTGTTGGAGATGAGGAGGATCTCCGTTTTGTCCTGGTTGAGTTTAAGGTGATTTTGGGACAGCCAGTGTTGAATTTCTTTTAGGGTGTTGTTTAGTCTGAGGATGTCGTCTGGGGAGGAGGTTTCTAGATAAATCTGGGTGTCATCAGCATATAGGTGGAAGGGGATATTAGCATTTTTAAGTATGGTGGTGAGGGGTTCCATGTATATGTTGAACAGTTGTGGTGAGAGCACTGAACCTTGGGGCACACCCCTGCTGACGGGGTGAAGGTCGGAGGTAAGGTTTTTGATTTTTATCCTTTGCGACCGGTTATGGAGGAAGGAGGTGAACCCGTGGAGGACCATCTCATCGGCACCTACCCTTTCTTGTAGGGCCTTGATGAGAAGTTGGTGATCTACTGTGTCAAAGGCTGCCGATAGGTCGAGGAAAATGAGTAGGCAGCAGTGATTGGTATCAAGTGACTTATGAATATCATCTGTGATGTTGAGGATCGCCGTCTCAGTGCTGTAGCCTTTTCTGAAACCCGATTGGGGGGGATCAAGAAGGTTGATGTTGTCCATGTGCTGAGTCAGTTGTGAGAGGACGCATTTTTCGAGGATTTTGGATAGGAGGGGGAGATTGGAGACGGGTCTGAAGTTATTCAGGTCCGTGCAGTCAAGGCCTGGTTTTTTTAGTAGTGGCGTTGTTTGGCCGACTTTAAGGCATTCAGGTATGATGCCGGTTCTCAGGGAGCTGTTGATGATTCTGCACCTGAACGGGGCTATGGAGAGTTTGAGTTTTTTGGTCAGTTAGGTGGGTATAGGGTCAAGGATGTGAGAAGCGGGATTGGAGGTGGAGATTAGTTTGATAATCTCGGCTTCCGTGATGGGATTGAAGGACTTCCATGTATTTGTGTGGTGCAGGCATGTGCTTTCAATCGAAACTGGGGGCAGGCGTTCGCAGGCGGGGTTGGTGGTGATGTCTAGTGAGAGCTCAATCTTGGAGATTTTTTCTTCGAAGAAGATGGCGAAGTTTTTGCACAGTTCCTTGGAGGCCTGGGTAGAGGGTACGGGGGGCTTGGTGGTTTGTTGCTTGATGATTTTAAACAGTTCATTGGGCATGTTTTTTGCATTGTCCAGGGCGGAGCAGAAAAAGTTGGATTTTTCACTACAGATGTGTTTTTTGTATTTTCTTCGAGCTGCTTTGAGTTGTTCGAGTAGGCTTGAGGAGGGGTTGTTTCTCTAAAGTCTTTCTGTGGCTCTGAGTTGTCTCCTTTCGTTGTTGATGTCCGTATTGAACCAGGATCTGGATGGGATGTTCCTGGCTTTTTTTAGTTTCAGAGGAGCTATCTGGTCTAGAATGGATGTCAGGGATGTGTTGTAATGGTCGGTGAGTTCTGTCGTGGATAGATTCTCCGTGGAGGTGGTGAGGAGGGAGTTGACTTTTTCTTCCAGGTCAGTCATGTTGATCTGGGTGAGGTTTCTGGTCCATTTGGGCTGTTCTTGGGTGGGGGTTGTAGATTGGCTGGCTGAGTGAGGTGGAAGAGGATTAAGTGGTGGTCAGACCAATCTACAGGCAGGGTGTGATTTATCGTCACTGTGTCACGTTTGGCGATAATGGCATCTAGGATTGCTCCTTTGTTGTGTGTTTCTTCTGTGCAGTGTTGCGTAAGGTTGTTGTTGTGTAGCAACTCGCTCAGGTTTTGGATTAGCGGGTTGTTATCTTCATTCCAGTGTAGGTTGAGGTCGCCCAGAATTAGGTTATTCGCATCTCGTAGTGAGCAGTGGGCAATCAGGTCAGACAGGTGTTCAGAGAAAGTGGTGGAGTTGCCTGGGGGGTGATAGATAAGGTGGCAGGTTAGTGTTTTGTTGTTGCTCGTGCTGATGTTGACTGTTAGGCACTCAAAGGTGTTGTAGTTGAAGGAGTCAGTTTCCGTCACGGAAATATTGTCTCTGTGGATGATTGCTATGCCTCCTCCTCTTTGGTCTTTTCTGTCTTTGTTGGTGATTATAAAGCCTGGGGGACGAGAGTGTCCAGGAGTGGTGGGGTGGAGTCATTAAGCCAGGTTTCGGTGATGAATGCTATGTCTATGTCGTGAGTGAGGATGGATTCTGCTAATTCAGTGGCATGTTTGGTGGCTGATCTGCAGTTTATGAGCATGCAGTTTGTGGGGGTCGTCTCTGATTTGGGTTTCTTCGTTAGGGGGGCCGTGGGGATGCTAGTGTGGGTGGTCGGCGGTCTGGGTGATTTCGGAGGGGCTTGGTCTCTTCCTAGTCCGGTGATCACCTGGATTTTGGATTGGAGGGTGACAGCTAAAGGATTGTCGTACGAGGAGGCGAGATCCGCCGCATCACTCTCAGACATAGCGTCTCTAGTTCTTTTGGGTCTCTGTGCCAGATTGGGGATGGGGTTAGCTACCCATCTCTGAGGGGGGACTATGGACGGTCTTTGTTGTGTATGGGTGCTGGCGGAGTGGGTGCGCTGAGGCTGCTGGGGCGCCGCGAGGTTGGCTAGGATATCACTAAAGCCCCGGAACCCACGGCTAGACATACTTGTTGCACTGAGGGAGTCTACTGCAAAAAACAACAAGGTGATCGAAGGAATTCTTGAATTAATTTTAGTCACAGGCAATTACTCAGGCTGCATTCCAGTCTATTGTTTTAGCTGTCTGAAGGTGACAGGCATAGCAGTTCAGGCTGGACGGTTCGTATTGGAGCAGGAATTTGCACATGGCCAGTTTTTGTTTAGAGTGGCATAATGGGTGAGAAACGATGGACTGTTAGCTGACCTGAGTGACTGACAGTGATGAAGATTATTTCAGGCATTCCTTCCATCACTTTGCTTATTCTGGTCATGCAGCTATTCTTAACCTGGATCCAGCCCAGCTCCGGCGAATCCTCGAACCTATGCCCCAGTGGGGAGTACTGACACAAGAACACATGCAGCAGTACCCAGGAATTCTGTGTGTGTGCAATGTGAAGGGGCAGCTTGCAGGAGGTAGATGAGGCTATTGTTTCCCTTTCCAGTATGGCCTGGCTGCAAAAGCCCTACATTATGGAAAAGCACAACCCCGTTGTGTAATGTATTCCTGGGCAGGCAACAGGTGTAAGAGACAACGTGAGAGCACACCTGGAATCTCACATCTCCCCCATGCTGTGCAGCCCATTAAGGAAGCTAAGACAAGCTGTGTCAAATCAAACATTACCAGAAGACAAAGAGCTTTGAAAGGTTGGCTTTATATATAGCTAACTTGTTGCATTTCTAAACATTGTAAATATGAGGTGTCACTTTTATCCTTTTCTCCTGCTAATAGAAAACACCGGTTTCACCTCAGAGTAATTTGTGATCTGTAGATCACTGAATGAGTCTACATTACGCTTTCAATTGGTTGGACCATGGCATTACTTTGCAAACAAATGGTATTATGGTCCTTAATAAAAAAATGTTAATTCAACCCAGGAGAACACACTTTACCAACCTTAGAATTAAGAAACCGTTAGTTACCTTGCAGGTAATATGCAGTTGTATGCAGCTTTTTTGCAGAGGGCGCAAAACTTCCTGGGCTGCCTTACCACTTTATAACTTGTAACCTGTGTATTACACAAGCTCTCTGCAGCAACTGAATTATCCCACTAAGCTATCACACCTTGTGTACATCTGTGGTGCACATATTGCTTTACTGAAGGCACATTAATCCGCTAAGCGAGTTTGAGAAACCCAGCTGTAGCCATATCTCTCCCCTGTGTGCATTAAGCACCCGAGCTAAGGTACCAGTATTATAAACTGATACTTGCTGGATATACATTAGTTTCTCCAGTGAGTTATATCAAAATGGTGTTTGTAACAAATTAAGTAAGGCAAAACAGTTTTATCAGATGTTCCTTGTCAGTTTATTTAAGGACACCATTTTTATAATTAGGCTACTGCCATTGATTCTGTTCCTTACAATGCCTCCCCCTTTCTGCTATCACCCTTACCTCACCCAGTTTGTGGTGCCTGGTGCTCATTTCTCCCATTTCAGCATTAACTGGAAGCCTTGGTTCGGAAATGATAAGAGCATGACTTGAAGTGAGATGAGACAGGACTGAGGTAAGAAAATTGGAGTCTTTGGGTTCAAGCCAAGAGTCTAGCGGCAGCCTCATGGCCCCCTGCTCAGCAAATAAGGGCTCTAAATTAGAGGAAGAGAATGGGTTAAGTGGAAGCAGAGGTCAGAACTTAGAGCAAGGGTTTCAATTCAACCAGCAGCACATGATGGTAGAAAGCACTGTGAAGCCCGTTTCAGGTAGTCATGTGCTCAATAAAAAGCCATGAATAGAATAGAATAGAAATGCGCCTTCACATCCTCTTCAACAGGATGTCAGATAAGTATCCAAGCACCGACCCCCACCCTGCTACTCAAACCTGTATGCAAGAAGCAGCTAAACAAGGGCCAGGCCTGTCCCTAACTCCTTGGAGCATGATCAGACTCACTTTCCTACTCCTTGTGTAGATAAGAAGGTCAAAATTAAATGAGGAATACATTGAAAATGGCAGAGGCAAGTCAGACAAGGAACCTGACATGATGGCACCAATAGAAAAAAGTCTATGTGTTTATACAGTAATAATGACCATTCATATAGCATTAGTAAAAGTAGGTGCACGCACTGCATTCTCTACAGGTAGCTATTTCTGGGCTGGATTTGGGATCGGTCTGACCAGGTAAATTATGCAGAATGTGTCCCCGTCCTGGTGTCATTTTCTAAAACCGGGACACAATTCAGCAGCATCCGCATGTTGTCTGCATTCCTTTTGGTACAGCAACCTGCAGGAAGCGAAGGGTTTTCTTATTTTAACATCCAGCTGGGCACAAACAAAGGCCTGATTTAAAGGGCCATCTGTCCTTCTTTTGATCAAGTATCACCTATGCTAAGAGCTATTTAGTGCCTAACACCTAGATGCCAATGCAATGGAAGTAAACAAAGGTACACAGCTCATCACTTCACAAGTTCTTTGGAGAAACTATGAGTTGGAGTCATGTTTTTGACGCTGTTCAACCCCACTATGCAAGGGATGTGCATGCATTGTAAGAATGCAAGATTTATCTGTGTGTATGAGTAATCACACACATAATAATTTAAATAGCACATACTAATTTTTCTTTTAAATCTTTTATAGTGCTACTCGTCCCAGTGTAGGGCGTCAGAGTGCTTTTCATCACACACCGACATACAGTAAATCATACAAGTGTGTAAATCAATGTACAGAAAATGTTAATTAAGAAAAGGAAGGTTATAAGGTGTACTAATCACATATTATCTATACTTATAGACATGATATGTTAAGAGTGAATGGTCAGGAGAAACACAAACTCAGGATATAAAATGTAACACTGTGATTGGGGTTGTGCGTACTAACAAAACTTTATTGATTCCCAGAGAAGCCCTTCCTTGCAATCTTAGAATAAGAACACTTTGAGAGAGAAAAAAAACAATAAGGATCTAAACTCATGACTTATAGTTTGCATACAGCTCCCTGATGCCGGCAAGCAGATCACCATGCTATATTAGAAGGATTGCAACTTATGAACTGGAAGTAAAAAAATGCTCTCAGTACCAAAAGCAGTAGTAGCTCACTTACCTATTTACATAAAATACAAATCTGTGATCTGCATGTTACACAATGTGTTTGCAGCAGTCTCATTAACATTCTATGCTACTTTGTAAGACAAAACACAAAACTCCTCCAGAACCGCATTAACCACCAGAGTTATTGTACCGTTAATATAATCCCCTCAACATTTCTGGGCACACAATGATCACTGCAGCAGGTGTCTTAACCCTGTGAGATATTTTTAAATGCAGCCTCTTTGTGACCAAATAAATAAGCTAGAATAGATTTGCTGTCACATTTGCCCCTGTTGCCAATTTCTTTGCAGCAGCCTTTTTAAAACAAATTTAGAAGTTAACTGCCAGACTCTGCTTTTCAACTCAATACAGTTATTGTAGTAACCATCCGAGTCACGATGAGCACCAGAAATACCCATTATTCACAGCGTTTCAAAATAAAATTGCTGCACGAAGCGCTGCTATACAAATTAATCTCTTACTACAAGCGTACTTTTCCCTACATGAGATCAGGGTCATCAATGGGCAGTACTGCACTGAACACTTGCATCACTAGAGTCACAGGCATGGATGGGAGAGGACATGCTGCCAGAGAGCCTGAAAACCAGGCGCTACAATGCTACCTGACTCGCTGATTATGTCCTGAGCTGAGATACCAGGAAATATCACAGGTGTGCAGGTCTGATTTTACTGGCACGAGAAAACCATTGCTCGTACAGTGAGTGATCTGTATTCCGACTTTTTAAATTGCAGTAGCACAGAGCAATGTTTCAAGATACACCACCTTGCATGCAGCTCCTACCTGACATTCATGCTTGCACATCGGGTCACAAAGAAGTCATTCATCCACTGCAAATGTCAGGCAGAGACATGTGATGCATACACACACTTTTTAAAAATGGAATCCGTTTTGTGCCTGTCCTTCTTGGGCCCTGCCTGCAGTCAACCACTCCTCATTTGGGAAAACAGTGACAAAGCTCACTAGCATTACTGATGGTTGAGGAAAGGACCTGACCTTCACCGAGCCGATGGTGGTCGTTCTGTCCCAACTCTACAAAGCTATTGGGGGGAGTGTCCCCCCTGAAGCTACGTCCCGGCAGACTTTTTCAAAAGTAGATAATGGACATTTACTCTTCCTTCCCTGAAATGCCAAATTTGGACGATCCTCCGTCCAGAAAGACCCACCTTGAGTGACCTGAAGATGGACTCCTCACCTTGTCCAACCTCATGTTGAATCTCCTTATAGACTTATTCAGTAAGGTAAAGTCAGGCTCCCCCTTAGACCTAGCCCTTCTCCACATTCTTGGACAAGGGTCGAAAAAGCATCTTTTTCATCCTGTTAGATATGCTGGACAGATCTCTAATCAGTGGGCTGGTCCCCATCAATGGAAGCATGCAGTGGTAAAACCATTACTAAAAAAGCACAGCCTAGATTCCCTATGTCTGGGCAGCTGTAGGCCAATTTCCCCGCTGCCAGGAGTATCCAAGCTCCTGTAGAAACATGTAAATGGGCATCTTTCCGCCTTCCTCGAATCCAACAAAGTCCTCCACCCCTACACAAATGGGGTTCAGACCACAGCACTGTGGTGGAGGAAGTGAGATGGCTTCTGGACCAAGTGGTTCCGCAGACAATATTCTCCTAAATCTCAGTGCAGCTTTTGACACAGTTGATCACGTCACACTTATTCAGAGAATCTCAGATAGGCATTGGAGGTAGGGCTCTTAAATGGCTCAATTTTTTCCTCGAGGATAGAAACTTCCAGGTGTTAGACCAGTCTCTACTACTCGGACAGTCTTCCAGTGAGCTGTGCGGTGCCCCTGGGCTCAAGTATGAGCCCCACCCTCTTTAACTTACATATGCGCCCCTTGGCAGAAATTGTACAATCTTTTGGGTTGTCGTTAGTCTACTACGCTGACGACAGTCAATTTCATATCAATCTCCTAAGAACCCAGCTCGAATCATCTCCCACTTGTTCCCTGTCTACAGAAAGTGGCCAGCTGGATGGCAAACTGTTGCATGAAGCTCAACGAATGCAAGACAGAGGTCATGCCGCTGGGCAATAGTATCAGAAACCAGGTGTGGACTCTCTGACTCAACTGTCTTGGGAGCCTTCCAAGCCCAAAAAGCCCAATATAGAGCCAAGGCGTATGGCTGGATAACAACCTTACTATGGACTGTCAAGCAAGAAAGCTAGCAGCAAGCTGTTATGGCATTCGGAGAATGCTTAGGAAGGTATTTGACTGCCTCCCTTTACTAACAGGCCCTCATAATATCTCACCTCGACTATGGCAACTCGTTGTATTTTGGCTCCCCCCAATATGTGCTAAAAAAGACTGCAGGTGTTACCACTTTCCCCATGTCCCATCCATATTATCCCTCTGCCGTGTATTCTCTCTCTCTGTCTCCTTCTCCACTGACCCCTGGGATTGGTTGCAGCAGGTCAGGTGGTGAGGGAGGTGGCTATTTATAGCCTCCATGACCTGAACTGGGTGCTTGACTTTATCCCTGTTCAACCCTTTCCTCGAGAGGACGCAAGTGCAAGCCTCTCATTTCTCCAGTTCGTAAAACCCGGAGAGGGCGCTGGTGGCGTGCCTCTCTCTTTTTGCTTTGTTTCACCGCCGCGGCCGGAGCCGCCAAACATTTCCTATACGCGGCTGGAGCCGCGAACATCTGACAACTGCGGCTGCAACCGCCAAACCTTTCCTTCACGCTGCGGGAGCCGCGTGTGAGTTCTTAGTTGCGGCCGGAGCCGCTAACATTTTTCCTTTACTGCGGCAAGAGCCGCTAGCCTTTGGTATCTGCGGCTGAAGCCGCCAAACATTTCCTTATGCGTGGCAGGAACCACGTGTACTTTCTTAGTTGCGGCCGGAGCCGCTAATATTTTCCTTTGCCGCGGCAGGAGCCGCTAGCCTTTAGTATCTGCAGCTGAAGCCGCCTAACATTTCCTTTATCGCGGCAGGAGCCGCGAGAGTATCTTCATGGGAGTAGTTGCCACAAAACCAAGGCAGTCACCGAATGAGAACTGCGAGCACGGTTCCCCTTCCTCCCTCCACTCATTGAGGTGCACTGTAGGAGCCGGCGGCACCGCCTCCAATGCCAGCACGAGTTTTTGATCCTTCTTCCTTGTTTTCTTTGCTCCCCTTCCTTGAGAGCATCGCCCTATCCGCACCTTGGAGGTGCACCGCTGACCCTGAAATCCTCCGAATAGAGGGTCATATTGAGTGCTTCAAGGACCACTGGAATAGTTCCTAAGTGCCCTCCAAGAGGGTGATGGATCCCTTCATACTACGTCACTCATGGTGAGAGTGTATGCCTTTTTCTTTACTCCTTTTATGTTGTCAGATCATTCGCCTGCACGAGACACTAACTTCCTCGCTCTTTTCTTCTTGTCTCATCTTGCTCCCCTCTCTCTTTTGTCTTGCAGACCATCCCCACCTTCCTATTCTACAAGGCCCTTCCCAGGCGCTGTCAGAATTCCTCCCATCTGATCCCAACTTGCTCCACATCCCTCCTTGGTACCCTTTCTTCGTGTCCCAACACACTAGAGTTGGTGTATTCCTCTTCCCTTTCCCCTTGGGACCAATCGCCCATCCTGTTATCTTCTGTGTGGGGGACTGGTCAAGAGGTGAGAGGGGAGGCTCTCTTCGCTCCTGCGGTACCGGTTGGTCAGGTGAGTGGGGTTGTAACAGCAGGTCATGCAAAATGCTTCTGTTCGCCTCATTTTGAGCATCCTGAGGCATCAGTCTGCCAAAAAGACATTGGCTGAACTTCAATGGCTTCCAGTGGAGCAGCGGGTTCAGTTCAAGGCGCTATGCTTTTTACACAAAGCACTTTACAACAAGGGCCCTGTGTTGCTACAGCCTTTAACCTCAACCTATACCCATGGTAAGCAACTTAGATCATCCTAACCCAACGTCTGATGGTTCCAAAGATTCTCAGATCTAGATAGGGAGGCCGTTCAGTTGCCTACTTGGCCCCCAAACTCTGGAACTCATTATCAATTGAATTATGCCAACTGGACCATGAGCTTCCTTTAAGAAAGGCCCTGAAAACTTGGTTGTTCATGAGTTAGCTCCCTCCCTCCCGCTGCTGCCTGGCTAAGGCAGTGTTTGTTCCTAGCGCTGGGAAGCCACAGGGTAGCCATGCACTCTACAAGTCTTGTAGAATAGAATAGAATAAAACGTAATAGAATAGAACACTACAAATGTCATCAATGCAGTTTCATGGATGTTTCATCTGATGATATGCACACATATCATTTGTATATTTAAGTTTTCTTTCTCTGTCTGATACTACATACATTCTCCACGTTAAACAATCATTGTTCTGTCACCTCACCCTTTCCTTTATTTGAAAACACTGAGCACTTACCATCTGACATTTAGGATCTTTGATTGTGTTGCAAGCAACCTTTGGCTAAGCAGAAACCGATAGCAGAGATTAGGGGACAATAACTGACCCACACATTACTGTGAATTACCAGAAACTCCCAGAAGAGATCAGCAAAGAAAGATCAGGGGTGAGGTAACAATTTTCAGAGTTGGGATGCTGCCATCAATGCTACATCACTGAAGTTATAGTGATTGCAAAAAACTCAAGCATCCCTCAATGTGTAGTTAAAAAGCTGTGCCCATTCAGCAGGAGCATGGTGAGTTTGTGGTATGTAGCCAGTGGTGCATTTTGGAGCACACTGTTGCAACGAGATTACTGAAGCATGGTGTGATTGTGAACTCATATTTAGAGACAGCACATTTCCAAATTAAATGACCACTAAATTTGCAAAGATGTGCAGTTTTACTGATAAAACTATGTAGCGTTAATTGTTATATGTGGAAATCGGGTTTCAGCGAATATTTATCATTTGCTCATCACCAAGTAATGTGTCTAGATTGTTTTAAATTCTATTTAACTGTGCCCGTCACACTTCCGACATAAAAAAATATGCTTCAGTTGTGCCTTCCTAACTGCTGATACATTTTGAAATATTTGTACAGTTTACACACAGTTATTTAAATGTTGTTGTACATTAGAAAATACATTCACATCCTATAGCTTTTTCTTGCACACCCCCTGTACCCCAGCAAGAATGTGGAAAAGTTCACTTTACAAAATACTCTCACTTTGCAGTCAGAAAGAAAGAAAAGTAAACACCAATCCCCATGTTAAAAGAATAAGCAGCAATATGTCAGAAGACATAGCCTAGTATCTGACCTCTGTCTTAGAACTCACAGCAAATGAAAAAGATAAAAACAAAATTGAAAGGCATCTTTATAGCTCATTCACCTTCTGAGCTCCAATATGATTATTTTGGAGATGCAGCAGCACTCCCCGCACTCCTATTTCCATCACCTATGAGCAAAACATGCGCCTAGACGCAACGCTCAACACTGAAATGAAGCATCAAACAAATGCCCATGTCATTTATCTTGGCCCGGGTGCAGGCAGCAGAGTAGGGGATATGAACTGCATGACATGGAGAGTACATTAAGATATTTTTAACAAGTTGCCATGTGTCTATGAATGTTAAATGAAGTAAATAAATGCACTGGCCTTTATATAGAAAATAAGATCTGCCAGTAAATAGGTTGTGTTTGTCATCACTGTTATATGTTTCCTAGTAGCTGACATTTATGAAAAATTAATTTCGGAAAATTAATATATATACAGGGAAGTCTTAGGGCCTGATTTAGAGTTTGGTGGAAGTGTACTCCCTCATATACGTGACGGATATCCCGGCCGCCATGTTAAGAGTATATTATATCCCATGGCATTTCCAATAGGGCGGACGGATTAGCTGCAGGGCCGGACTGGCCGTAGCGGGCACTGGGCGTTTTCCCGGTGGCCGCCAGGATGGGGGCCGGTTTTAGACCCCTGGGGGGCCGTTTTTGCTACCGGGGGCCAGATTTGCAGTGCAATATCGGCCCCCTGCAACAAAAGTGGCACAAAGCTTACCACTAGCACCCCTCCCCCCCACACCTCCCCAGGGCTGGCCGAGCTCTTTGACAGGGCCGGTTTCGGTTCCCAGTCCGGCACTGATTATCTGTCACATTTGTGACAGGGTACCCGCCCGTTAAATTCTAAATCAGGGCCTCAGTTTCCAGTGGACTAATTGGAACATGATTCGTATTTGATGCATAATTCAGTACAGTTTGAACCGTACAGTGTGATATCATGTATGCTAAAAAATAAATTGTGCTTGAATGGCTAATTGGAAGATTTCTTATTGATGCACGACACTCAGATGTTTTAAAATAGAAGATGAACAAATATTAAAACCGTGAGTAAAAACAAATC
Organism: Calotriton arnoldi; assembly: GCA_963921515.1. Lineage (NCBI taxonomy): Eukaryota > Metazoa > Chordata > Amphibia > Caudata > Salamandridae > Calotriton > Calotriton arnoldi. The sequence continues at coordinate 1,749,955 of CAWUFW010001940.1, read as the reverse complement.
AACATAATACAACACATGGAATTACATGAATTATAGTGACTAATTACTATTTAAACTCAGTACTCGTTAATGGAATATTTATGCTCATCACAAAACAATTTGCATTATGTTATTTATATTTTATATAGAGTTGGTAATTTATTGACATTTATGGATATAAACATGTAGAGCTTTAATATGCAATTAAGAATCTGGCTTTTTAAAGTGGATTTTTAACTGACGCTCCCACTTGCCACTGGCGTAATTGTCGCTAGTCCAAGTTTCACTACAAATGGATTTCCTCGGTGGATAACGCTGTAGGACACGCTTAAAAGCGAAATTCCCTAATATTGCGCACAAGTACAGATAAGAGGCGCATCCCTGAATGCGCAGCGTCTAAAAAGACTACTGGGTGTCAGATGCTTTATTGACGCTCTAAAGATGCCTAAAGTAACACCTAATAAACCCAATGAAATATATGAAGTGTCCAAAGTGAAGTGTAATGTTACACCCCGTCCAGTTGGAGGTAGACAGACACTTTAATGATTAAGAACACAAGGAAACTGCCACGTTGCTTGACACCCTAAGCAGGGAGGCCACGACTCACGGGAAAATGTATATATGTATCAGTGAGCCATGGATATATCCGTAAACCACAAACAAGAGCGTATCCCATTGGTGCAGCCCATAATCATAGACATCCATCGACATAACCATGAACCGTGGGCATTCCTTTGAAGCATACCCTTAGGGAGCAGTCTGCCCTAGGAGTACACGGGGAGGGCATAGAGGATTTTGCAACGGGCAGGTATATGAGGCGGCAAGGTTTCAATAGTCACAGGGCCAGGATAGCAGTGGTTATAAAAGATTCGAAAAAATATCGTATATATGACAATGTACACAGTACACTTTTGTATAGGGAAGGTCTAATGCTGCGGCCAATGGCCATTAACTGAATCCCTACCTACAGTGCCCCTCCTCTTCCTTTCTAGCTGAGAGGCCTCACTGATGGTCCCTTCAGGGCCCAGAAGAAGGAGCACAGATCGAGGGTTGCATCTGATGCCTCCCTGAGAAACCAAGATGAGATTACTTAAATGATAATGCAGTGATTCTGAGGAGCTTCGAGTGTATATCCATTCGTAGTATACATGGAAACCATTTTGGCTTCCAGCGCTGCATTGCATGAGTGCGGGGTTAGGTGGTGTATGGCTGGTATACCGATTCAGCCCTCAAGATGAGCATCAGTGATCCTGAACCCAGAGTCTAGGAGGAGTCAAGAGGGGGGGGGGGACAAGTCCACTCATACACATAACTCTGAGCTCTAGACATACACCTGAACGATAGACATGCATGTAATTGCTTTATTTAAATTGTTATAGGCGTGGTCCATACACACACAGTTTTTTTTTTTTTTTTTTTTTTTCCTTATTTGCCTTAGACCTCAGTTGACAAAAAAGTAGGATGTCTGTTACCGTTACTCGGTTTTAAGGAGACGTAGGCATCAAAATTGGAACCGGGAAACAACACCCGCCTACCAGTAAAGAGCTATCCCACATAGTGTCACTGTCCCCGTTTTGAGTATAGAGGTAGGTCTCGCTCTCTTCTGATAACCTGTGACCGAAGACTGTTTATGTTGGCCAAGTGAATAAAGGAGCTTCGGGAAGGGCCCAACACAGTCAAAGAGCATCCAGGAGGCTTAATCATAGGATCCAAGCAGTTATTATTGAAGCAATTAATGCGACTGAGACCACTTCACTAAACAATCCCATATTACTTTTTTCCTACTACTCTGCAATCTGACCAGATCGATCTTAGAGGTCTTATATAGGGAGGACAGCCACTCTGCATGTGTGGGGAGTGTAACCTCTACCCATTTCTTGCAAATTTCTCTCCTGGCCAGCAATATTGCGTAAAAAAGGAACCCCCTAGCAGGCCCTGTTACTTCGCTAGCTATACCAAAAATGACCAAGGGGAGAGAAAAAAGGACGGGGAACCCCAAGATATCCGATATAGTTATGCCTACTTTCCCCCAATATTCAATTATCGCAGGGCAATCCTTGAACATATGGATATCTGAAGCATTTACCAGACCACACTTCTTACAACTAACGGGGGGACCCTTCGCTATTTTAGATAGTCTTGCTGGAGATAAGTAAGCCCTGTGGGTGGTAAAATAGTGATTCCTTCTCAGCCAAGCTGGTTTTATGGTAGCATATAAGATGTTGAAAGAAGTTTGCCACAGATCTTCCAATTGTTCATTTGGCATGAAGGTTCCCCATTGTTCTTCGGCTAGTTTAAAATCTCCATCTATGGCTTCTTGTATGGCCCAGTAAAAGAAAGAAACCTCCTTCCTCCCCATTGGCCTAGATACTAGTTGCTCCTCCAAGATGTTTCCTATGCCTATAGGTTTTTTTAGATTCTGGGACCAACTCTGCAGCTGTAAATATTTAAACCTAGACATACCTCCCTCTAGTCTGTTATGGAGTAATAACCATGGTTTTAGGGAGCCATCAGAAGCCAAATCCCTCCACACTTTTAATCCCGCTGTCCTAAGTGGTGTGGCTAGTTTGTCTTTTAGACAGTCAGGAGCCCCTGGAGAATCCCACAGGGGGGCCATGCTCGAAAAATAATTTAGGCCGGTACATTGTTTAATTCTAGCCCACATACGCGCCATCCCCAGCAAGACTTTCAGCCTGATCTTTTTGAAAAACTTCTGGTCACCATACTTAAACAAAAATCCCTCCTGAGGGAGGTCCCCTCCTTTTAACATGGCAGAGAACATGGCCCCCGTCCCTGCATGATCTGGAATTTTTAACAGCATTCTTGCATGCGATAACTGAAATGCCCAAGCGTAATACTGCAAGTCCGGTAGTGTTAAGCCCCCTTCTCCCTCCTGCGCCTAAGCTTCTTCCAAGCTATCCTCGTGGCCCTGTAAGCCCATACAAATGAATTAATTGCTTGCTGAAGTTTGTCGATCCCCCATTTATCAAAGTGTAAAGGAATAGTGTCGAAAAGAAATGTGATTTTCGGGAGTATGGCCATTTTGATCAAGTTAATCCTGCCCAAGATGGTCAATGGGAGATGAGCCCAAGATTTCATAAGCCTCTGGCATTCTTTGGATACGTTGGCAAGGTTAGTCCCTGAGATCTTATCAATATCCTGGACAATCCTGACCCCCAAATATCTCATTTCACGCTTGATTTGGTACTGAGAATCTGGCAGGTTCCACGCCATGATCTCTGTCTTTCCAGCATTGACCTCATAACCAGAGACCTGCCCGAAGTCTTGTGCCAACTTAATAACCTGAGAGAATGATGTCTCCAAGTCGGAAGAAAGGATCAAAACATCATCCGCATAGAGAGCTACCTTCCTCTCCCATGCCCCAAACCTAAAAGATGGAATACCCGGCTCATCCCTCAAACGCTGAGCAAAGGGTTCAATGTATAGGTCAAAAGAAGCGGGTAGAGGGGCAGCCCTGTCTAGTTCCTCTGGTGATTTTAAAAGGGTTAGTCAGTTTGCCATTGACTAGAAGTCTAGCCGAGGGATCATGGTAGATAAGCTGAATGACTCGGCAGAATTTCTTTCCGAAGCCATACCTATCCATTACTGCTGCGAGGTATGCCCAATTGACCCTATCAAAGGCTTTGGTAGCGTCAAGTGTTATTGCTGCTAGAGGTAGTGAGAAGGTTGAGGCCAGGTCGATAGCGCCAATAAAATCATAGGTAAGATTAGATAAATTCCTGCCCCTCACAAAGCCCTTCTGATCAGTGTGGAGTAGTCCACCAGCTACTGCTCCCAACCTGTCTGCTAAAATCCTCGCGAAAACTTTATAATCTGTATTTAAAAGTGAAATGGGTCTATAAGACCCACATTCCGCTGGATTTTTCCCAGGTTTCAGAATCAGTGAAATGGTGGCTTCTCCCCATGAGACGGGAAGCTTAGCGCCTTCCAATAGGATCTTATTAAAAAAGTGTGGTCATGGTCGGAATTACTGCCTTTCCCAAGAATCTATACAGTTCGGCTGGCAGCCCATCAGGCCCTGCAGCCTTTCCTCCCTTACAGGCTGAGATTGCCTTTCTGACCTCTTGCTGAGATATCTCTAGCTCCAGATTTTCTCGCTGGGAAGAATTGAAGGAGACAAGCCTAATTCCCATTAACCACTCACTGGCACTAGTTTTATCAACTGCATTGTCTTCTTCATATAGATCTTGAAAAAAGGCAAAAAAAGCATCCCCAATCTCTTCATCAGTGGACACAGAGGTACTGTGATCCTCACTGTCTATTTGCTTTATTATGTTTCGTGTCCTATCGGCCTTGACCTTCCATGACAAGAGTTTACTGGCCCCCTCCCCGTATTCAAAGTGGGTGAGCTTGCTAGCCTCCCATCTTTTAGTGATCCTTGATTGAACGATAGTATCCAACTGATCCTTCAAACTCGATAATTTCGCCAGATGTTCTTGGCAGTTTGTGGGGACCCTTTCCTTATTCAAGCTCATCTCCACTGTCTTCATCTCAGACTCTATTTGCGCTACCTCTTCCCTGTACTTCCTGTTTTTATGGCTGATCCTGCTCATCACTATTCCTCTTATAAAAGCCTTCCAGGCATCCCATAATACAGAAATCTCAGCAGAACCTATATTTGTGTTAAAGAAAAACTCTGATTCCTGTGATAAGTATTTAACTTCAGGTTCATTAAATAGTAGAGAGCGGTCGAATGTCCAAGTCCTGGAATGTTCTTTCTTTTCCAGAGCTAAATCTAACCATACAGCCGCATGGTCAGACAGATGTGGAGTCAAGTAGCCCATGTCCTTGATTTTACCCCTCAGGTCATGGCTAACCAGTATGTAATCAATTCTGGACTTATGTCGGTACTTATTATTATAAAAAGAAACACCTAATTGAGAGCCCGATCTCTCTCTCCACACGTCGCACAGTCCCATCTGTGCCATCATCATTTGGAGATATGTCCGGGACTTAGGTGATGTATTCGCCCTACTGCTTGGAGACTTATCTAGTAGAGGGTTAAAAACTATATTAAAATCGCCTGCCATTATAATGGGCTCTGGGAATTCCAAAAGATTTGAAAAAATGGTTTTCAGCGAGGAAGGATCATCTTGGTTCGGGCCATAGTAGCCCACCACTGTCATCAAAAAACCTAAGATAGACATTTTAGCAATGACCCACCTGCCACCTGGGTCTACCATAGAGTTTAAAACTCGAGCCTTAGCTTGCTTTTTGACCAGAATAGCTACCCCTCTGATGTTAGCACTCTGATTGGAGCTAATAAAATGTTCAACCCATTTTACTCTTGTGAAAATTTCAGACAGTTCTTCCTTCAGGAGATGAGTCTCTTGCAGAATAATGACCTGAGCAGGGGAGTCTTTAAGGTATTGCAAAATCTTCGCCCTTCTGGATTTTACCCGCAGGCCATTTACATTCCAAGATAAGAACTGAATGCTACTCATGGTGGTTTGGGTACCAGAACCTTTAGCATACTACATCTCCCACCATGCTGATCGCAGGATAAACACATCAAACATGGCCAATATAACAAGTGTAAGTTCATCTGACTAGAAGGCAGATGAGGATTTTTTTCTCTTTTTTACCCCTATGCACCCCACCCTGTGCTCCCTCTCTTGCCCTGCAGGAGCCCCCACCCCTATTTCCTCCCTGGAGAACCCAACCCCCATTTACCTGGACTAATAGACCAGATTCTGCGACCGGGGCACCCATGAAGTCCCTCTATGCTCAAAATACTATACAAAAGAAGAGGCGATGAACCGAGACCCCGATAGAAAGACCCTATTCTTTAAATTTGAGCTTAAATTAGGCTTCTGGATGCGACCCCACAGACTTAGGCTTGGCGATGATTAGCTAATACGTCAGTATATCCTACCTATTCATCTAAGATCTAATCTCTCAAAAAGCCTATACACCTAAAATAAGATTGCGATTACCCCCAAGAGCAAAAAAGAAAGACAAAAAGAAAACCTTATGTAGTGATAATGTGAAACTCCATACTAAACTATTTTGTGGTCTTGCCTAGGCTTTCCAGCAGTTCGTCTGCCTCTTGAACTGATTTTAAATTGTACATCTTGTTGTTGTACATAACTTTCAGGAGTGCAGGGAACTTCAGCTGGGCAACCGCACCAAATTTCTTGAATTCGTCCATTTTTCTCCCCAGCTCCCGTTGTCTGTCCAACGTGGCACGAGCCAAGTCAGAGCGAATTTCATAGAAAAATCCCTGGGTTTCAAGGATTTTTGCTTCAGAGGACAATTTAAGATCTTTTCCTTCAGGGAAAAAGTGAGAAAGTTTATGAGGATCTTCCTTGGTTTGGGCCGATTCGGATGTTTCCTAAAAGGGTCCCTGTGGATCCTCTGTATATCCTTTTTCAAGTCCTCCTCTGACTCTTCTATCTGTAGTGAGTCTTTTATGAGGGTCACAATGAAGGACTTGATGTCATCTCCTTCTCTGCCTTCCGGGACATTCAAGAGACGCAGATTGTTTCTCCGTGAATTATTCTCTAACATCTCAAGCCTGTCCCGGAGTGATACCTCATCTTTCTTGAGTTGTACAATTTCTGATCTGGCAACTCCCAGATCGTCCCTTATCTCTTCCACTGAGCTTTCTAAGGCCACTGTCCTAGAATTTAGAAGGTCAATTTTCTTCTCCAACGATTCGCAAAACAGCCGGATCTCCCCTTGATTTGCTTCGGAGACAGAGAACCCCTTCCTAATGTCCACAGATAAAGAAGAGAAAAGAGCCTCCATAGAAGCTGCTGAAGGTCCTGCAATTCCCTGCTCCTCGGAGGCTGTAACTTGCTCTGTACTATCATTGTCCGCTCTGACTTGGTTTACCTCTTGCAAGTTGCCATCATTTATGCCTGGGGCCCTAATTTGGGCTGATCCTGAAGCTGCCAAAACCATTTCAGGAGAAGGCTGTAACGTAGAAGGGGGACTGTTCCATACTTCCATCCTGTTTTGAGAGGGTACTAGCTCCTGCTGCCCCTTTGAGCACTTTCTTAGAGCCTCCCCCTGTTTAACCACGTCTAACACTAATGGCTGCACTTTGAAATAGGACCGCAAAGACGGAGTAATTTTAATCCTCGAGTCCACAGAAGGCTTTTTAGCTCTAACTGACTTGATGCTCCTGCCTTTAACCTCACAAAACTGAAAAGTGAAATGGCTATTGGCAGTCACTATATCTGGGGTCACGCCGTCTTTTTTCTCCTCCCCCTGACTTAGGCTATTACTCGTGCCTAATTGCTTATTAATTTTGCTAGCCAACTTTGCCTTTGTCCCCCCGCCACCTCGCCTCTTTCCTCTTTTGCTGCCTGTTGTTGAAAGCACTGTGGGGGCAGTTTTGTTACTGATAGCACTGATAGAACTGGTACAGTTATCCCCCTCCTCTGTGCCTCCTGTTCCAATTTTTTAAACCCCCGCTGTGGCTGTGACCGTATGGGCGTAAGTACAAGCTTGCCTCCCTCCGCAGACAGCGTGGCACTTGCTGGCCCTGCAACCCCCCCTGCTTGCCCCCCCTGCACCTGATTTTGTTGGTCCTGCTGCGGAGGTAGTCGCTGTTCTGACGACTGTAGTTGCGGCTGCGGCAATAGTGGCTGAAGTCCTTCTTCCTCTTGGAGACAGAAGTGTGCACAGCCGCCTCGAAAAAACTCGCCGCGATGCCGGTGAAAGCTGTCTTGTGCTGCCTCTACCAGTGACGGCCTGGAGGAAGCCACGAGCCGCTGCTCTGCAGCCCCTCCTCAACTCCAGGGCGGCGGCAAACCAGCGCGGCAGATCCGGGGACGCGCCGACACACATCCCACGGCGCAAACAAAAAAAAGAAAAAACTAGCCTATGGACGTTGAAAGAGGAGAGGCACTCGGCAAAGGCGAGGGCGCTACGGATCTCGCTTCGCCTACATCATAATGCGGTACGTGAGTATCTCCGGTAGCAAGCGACCGCTCAGCTAGCGGCCGCCATGTTCTCCCAGCTGTTTTCCAACATGCCATACATACACATACACACACAGTTTGTGTAGCATGGAATTCTGAAGCATTATATGTGGTTCATCAACCATTCTGCTGAGTATCCAAGACATTGAATGTCTGAGCCGTGCTCATTTATTGTTAATCACATTTTCGATGCCTTGTGAAATGAACCATATTGATTATTTTTTAATTTATTAGCTACTGCGAAAAATTATGACCATACTAAATCACATTTGTCTGTTCTTGACCCCTGTTATCATAATGTACATGCACAACACTGAAAATTGAAAGCATAAAACAAGCCATCAAAACATGAGTCACTGCCCGACCAAATAATAATGATAATTGAAAACACTGACAGCAGCAAGTGACCACGGAGTGTCACTCTGTTATGGGTAGCTCTAGGGCTTTATTATAACTACATTTGCATTTACAATGTAAGCACAGCACAATCCTGTATAGCGGCACAACCGAAAAGTAGCAGGTTCAGCTCCTGTGCAATTTGGTTTGAAATGAGAAAAAGGAGACTTAGTAAGGCATACGTATGCACGGTAAGGTTACATGTTGCCAGCTGACGTGCTTTTGGAGATGTACCTGTGTGTAGTGACCTGCTGGTCACTGGTCTAGTGTTCCGATGTACCAGCCACTCCCAGAGGGCTGGCTCACACCCCACCCCACACCCCACACCCATCCAACACAGGCGTCACAGGACATGTGACCCTGGCAATAAAAGGGGCCGGGTGCACATGCCCTGGGCCAGTTCTACACTTAAGCAACTGTGTCTGTATTATCCATGCATGAGGGCCTAGGGCCCTACTACATTACATTGGCGATGACCGGGACCTGCCCCGTGTGCAGCCGCCTTGTTTGGTGGGTGAAAGGGGAGAGTGCTGCCCGTGTCGAGGGCACCACTTGGGAGCAGGCGCAGGACGCGCCTAATGGCCCGCGGGGCAGGCGAAGAGCCGGGGGTGAAAGAGGTGATTGGGAGCCCACCCCGCACCTGAGGTGCCCGTGAACACATGGCGGCACCCGACAGCAGTACACACTGCGTGACGATGGAGCTTAGTGCGGCAGAGCTGTGTTGGTGGTCAGGTGAAAAGATAATGGAGCAGAGCAGGAGCCCACCCCACATGTGTTGTGCCTGCATAACCCGGCAGGTGTGAGGTGAGCCCGTGGGTTAAGGAAAGGGCAGCGAGGTGTAAGGCCCGATCAGCCATCGGGCAAAAGATGAGCTCCAAGTGAAGGGAGCGGTGAGTGGGGCAGCGAAGAGAGCCGGACGAGTGGAAGAAACCAGGAACAGCGGCTCAACTCCTTCCACCTCGGTGAAGTGGAATACTGCCCTGTAGTCATGCTCTAAGTCCCAGTGAAGAGACCATCGGCGAGTGGAGGTAGAGTTGCTCTGGGCCTTGGAGCGGTGTGTGACCCGGGGCGAAGCACCTGAGTATCTGTTGACAGCCCCAGCCCCCGCGCAGCCCGTGCAGTGTGAATGGCAGCTGCAGAGGGGCCGTAGAAATCAAGACATGGCGTGCAGCCGTCGGCCACACAAATAGCTATAGCAGAAGTAGGGAGGCAGAGCCGTTGCTTTCTCCGAGACACTGATGAGGCCTGGTGTGCCCTCCTGCATGGCCATAAAGAAAAATAACGTACTGTGCTGAAGAGCCACATGTGCGGCCGTACCTGGTGGCCGGCGCGGCCGTAGTGAGAGGAGAATGCCTGCTGACAATGGAGAGTAAAGGCCGAGGGTGTCCTCGCGCATAGCTGGCAAAAAGGAAGGAGAAGTGCTGCATGAACTCAAGCCACATGCACGACTAGCGGCATTAAAGGAAGCGTGCACCGATAGAACTGTTTCCCTTCCCCCCTACGCTGCCCGTATTGAAGTAAAAACTTACCGGGAGATGAAAGGAGGTTCTGCTGCCCGGCCGGAGGTTCTCCTTTAGTGTGCGTGCCGTTGGCGGCCTTCCGGGATGGTGCCCTGACCGTGGCTGCAGGGTGTGCGTGGCAAACAGGACTAAAGGAGCAGTCCTGAACAGGCCCTGCTGTCGGCCGGTAATACATTCCACCGGAGAGGGAGAGGCCAGATTTGCACATGCTGCAAGGTGCCAGTAGCAGCGGGCCTAGCTTCACAGGAAAGGCCCTACACGGAGTAAGAAAGCGCCCCGAACCACAAAAAAAACACGTAGATTCAAAAGACACCGAATGGAACAAAACTAAATACCAGGAGAACAAGGGTGGTACAGGACAACAGCCCAAAGCAGCAAGTCTCTGAGGGACTGGAGGAAGTGTGCGGCATGTGCGCCCAGTGGGAAAAGGACGCCACCGCAAGTGGAAGAGGAAGAAATTGAGCAAGGAGAGAAGTTGCGCCGAAGATGTACCCCAGACACTGTCGATACGGGCTGGAGCCCAAGAATGAGCGCCCTGCAAGGAAGTCAGGTGGTCACACGGCATGACTCATCCTGTGAAGCCGGCCCGAGTGGAGGCTGCAAAGAAGAAGCCACGTCGGTGTGGTAGTGAGGCGCCTGGAGCGCGCCCTCAAGAGAGGATGACCTGCAAGAGGTCAGAGTGAAGACGACCTGTAAGAGGCCAGAGTGGAGATGACCTGCAAGAGATCGGCGGAGATGACCTGCAAGAGATCGGCGGAGATGACCTGCAAGAGATCGGCGGAGATGACCTGAGAAGAGGGCGGAGAAGCGGCGATCGGGGAAGAGGACCAAGGACCGAGGAGAGGTCCGTGAAGAGGACCGAGGAGTGGTCTGACAAGATTGACCTGAAGTCAGAAGTAATGAACTGAAGAAGGTTGCGACGACAGGTCTGGTCACCGAACGAAGAGAATGCATTGTCCTAGGGACAAGACAGGACCAGGGAGACCTGTGTGAAGTGCACGTCACATGGAGAGGCCTGGTCAGTGAAGACGAGCAAGAAGATGGGACTAGACCACGTCGCAAAGTGAAAGAATAAGAAGGAGGAAACTGTGTGGCATGACACCACCGCGAAGAAATCTCAAGAAGAAGAGAGGAGTGTGTGATCTGCCAACTCGCACACCGGAAGGCAAAAGTGACAAGTGCAAGAACATCTCACATGAAGCACAGTACCTGGAGAACATCGGTGGCACTTGGAGAAACTACCTATCCATGAGCCTTCGGAACACCTGGTGATTGCAGAGGCAAGTAGGCTGGACCATTCGTGACATCCACCTTTGGGGTCGCACGGGAGACTGGACGGTGAGACTGCTCGGACGTCCTGAAGAAGACGATCCCACCACTCCACACCAGACCGTGGCGACCCAGGGGCAAAGGCCTCATGGACGACGGTGAGAGTGGGTCCCACCACGAGAGATGAGCCTACAGCCGCCCTTTCCGCAGGCCCCAGGAAGACGAAGATCTTGTGCTAAGTGGTAGGAGTAAACAACTACCCTTCAGGTGGAGCTAAGGACTTGAAGGTGGGACTCATAGCGCTTCCTCCACACACCTCGAGGGTGGCGTTGGAGCGACACGGCGAAGTACACCCAGTCCAGTGGAAGCCTGGTGAAGAGGGCCTCCAGGACATCCCGCGAGAGGGGAACACCTGCGAGAGGGGCATCCTGGTGAGAGGGATGTTTTGCAACTACTCCACCATTCGGTAGAGAAGCATTGCAGCACTTGTGTGGATGCCACAACAACCAGGACTGATGAGTAATTCACCATCACTCCACCTGCACCATCACAGAGAACTGGACATAGAGAGACATTGGTGTCAACTTCCATGCCTTGAGTCTAAGGAGTACTGGACCCGCAGGGCAACACTGAACTGTGCCAAGCAGAACTGGAGATCCTAGCTGCAGTCGTACCATCGTCTTGTTTCTGCAAGCAGCTGAAGAGACTCAGTGGAAGTTCCTATTTATTGTTTTATTCTCTCCCCCAGATTGGACTTTATTGTTTCCAGTTTGATTAAAGTTTGGGAGGGATGTAGTGACCTGCTGGTCACTGGTCTAGTGTTCCGATGTACCAGCCACTCCCAGAGGGCTGGCTCACACCCCACCCCACACCCATCCAACACAGGCGTCACAGGACATGTGACCCTGGCAATAAAAGGGTCCGGGTGCATGTGCCCTGGGCTAGTTCTACACTCTAAGCAACTGTGTCTGCATTATTCATGCATGAGGGCCCAGGGCCCTACTACATTACACTCTGCACCAGTGAGAGGTACTGAGACATGAGAGGACTGTGGCAGCATTCTCAGCCACCCCTGATTTAATTTGTTTTTCTAATCTCTACTGATGAAGGATAACATCCAGAAACACATGTCTAGAGATGAGCAGCACTATCTGCTCCTACTGTGGAGAAAAAGTACAGCTAATATTCACCTAAGCACAAATATTTTACTGCATTTACCATAATGCTAAGGGGCGAACTGTGCTGTGATGTGAGGCAGTGAGCTGCCAATCCCCTTCTGTTTAAAAAGGTTACATGTACACTCGTTCGAAAGAGATAAACAAAAATATTTTACTTAATACTAGTTTGTCTTCTTATAAATGACATACCTGTACCCAAAAATACACACTGCTTCAAGTCTAAAAGATCTCCTTTGTAAACTGACAACAGCACCATGTTGCCAAACTGAGTTTACTGGAATCACAACCTCTTTTTGGCTTTTTTGACTGATAAGGTTGAGACATCAAATCAACTGGCCCATGTATTGGGGTAAATTAGCTTGCTTCCATATATTGCAATAGGATAACTGGAGCTCATACATTTTCATTGTTACCCATTCATATGTGTCACAAACTCTTGTATTGTCTTAACCGGGTTTTGCATACAGAGAGGAGTGAATTATTGTCAACACTATATGATAGATATATTAGTCGAACTTAAAATTCAACAAAAACTAAAAGCAAGGCCCAATGACAGCACATAAAGAGTAATTGCCAGCACAAAAGTCAAAATAGTAACAATAAAAATACTAAATACTGTATTGTATGGAACCATGTTTACTCTTATATTGCATAGCTTTCAAATTATAGTCCAATAGCACGTAAATATCAACCTGCCTTTCCCTTCACATAATTTGCCATCCATTCTTTTCACTTATTTCTTGCTGGATCTTATCTCAACAATTCCTTACATTTAATGGACATGTATTTCAACTTATCCCATTACCACAGGTACTGAAATGTAACTGTAACTGGACTACAATTATGGTTAGGGCTCCCTGTTTTCCATTTTTACTGATTTTTACAGATAAATGCAGACAGAAAACACTGTCTCTCCTGTCTGTATTTATTTTTAAAAGCTGAAAAATACAAATAATGTAGCTTCTTTGAGTGATTTACCACGCTGAGATTAATGACTATCAGGCCAGTTACTGTACATATTGACAGCATGGGGAGCTACAAAACTCAATGAGATGTACTTAAATTACTGCATATCTCAACATGTATATGTGTTATTACACAATTTTTTTAATGTGGGTTTATTATTTTATTACTTTTGGCTGTGTAATGTCCTGAAACCTGACAGGCATCAAAGTATGAGTCCACGTTTACCCGTTAAATAAATGCAGAAATATACGAGTTATCCCCTCATCTGTTTACAAACCACAAAATAAATATGGATACATACCAATAAGATGGCCCAAAAATAAATATAGCTAAATACAGACGAAAATGTTCCAAAATTAAATACCATAAAACCAGGAACCCTAAGTATGATTAACATTATTTATGGGTTTAATGGTATGGTAAAGTACTTCTCTTGGAGACTTCACTTAGCCAAATGACTTATGTGGAAAATATTAGAAAATAGATTTTTTAAAATTTTAATTTAAAGACAAATCTCACTGTTCAGCCACAATCGCATGACCACCACACTAACCAAAGATAAACAAATGAAGTACTTTAATATGTTTTTTTTAAGTGGATATTTAGCTCACTCTACCACAGGGGTTTCCAACCTCTCCTATAATGAGAGCTACTTCTGATCATGGAAAATCATTGTGAGCTACTGAAGGCCAGGCAACTCGTACATTGTTACCAGTCACCCCCATGCCAGCTTATTTACTTTAGGTCTTAAGCCCATATAGTCCGATATTGTGTTTGAACAAAATGCTGTGACTAGGGGTACTATGACAGGGCTGCAATGTGCATCAGTGCAAGCGTGGTCTGTGGGGATGTATGAACATGTGTGTGTATGAATGGGATATGTGTGTATGGGTGACTGAAGGCATGTGTCATATGCGTTTTTGGCAGAGGACATACATTTTGCCTTGTGTGGCATTGTTACATGTATAACACAAACAAACAACCATTTTTTTTAAATGGGAACAATTTAAAGTGTGGAAAATGTTCATAACATGGGACATTTCTCTGCACTTTAAATTTCTCCCATTTAAAAAACATAGCTGTATTTTTCTGTTATAAACATGGCAGCTTGTCTACCAGCTACTGTGAGCAAGATGCCTGCAGAGTGTAAATGCGACACTTTGAAATGAGAGAAAATTAACCTAAAGAGTTAACTTTATGTTTATATGGAGTCCGCAAACCTCGTCATTTTAATTTTCGCCCATGTAAAAGTGTCACATTGGCAAAGAGCAGGCATCTTGCTCCCAGTGGCCTGTAGACACAATGTCATATTTTATAACAGAAAAATACAGTCATTTTTTAAATGGGAGCAATTTCAAGTGGAGAGACATACTTCATAAAACATTAAGACATAATTGGCTTAATTGAAAATAGAGAAAACATAAAGACTTTGTTTCAGAGTCAGAGAAACATTTTTCTTCACTTTAAATTTCTGCCATTAAAAAACAAATGACTATTTTTCAGTTATAAATATGGCACCGTGTCTACAGGCCACTGGGAGCAAGATGCTTGCTGTTTGTAAATGTGACACTTTCAAATGGGAGGAAATTAATCATTAATTTAACTCTTTACTTTATTTTTCTCCCATTTAAAAGCATTCAGAAACATTATTTTGTTCTCACACTCCAATAGAGATTTTCTAGTCGAGCAGCAGCTTTCCAACCACGAACGGTCATGACTGCCCACTTTGGGGAAATCTCGTTGGGGGCCATCCTAGCGACTGAAAATCGTGCTAGGGGACTCGAAATCTCATCGTGCTTGCAAACTTACTGTTGGCATTTGAGAAAAAACTCTGCTATGCAGCAGTTGGCAGAATTTGTCCAGAACTCTGCATTACATGCGTAACATGAAGCGGCCAAAACTCAGCCAATTCCGCTGGTGTAGCACAATTTATCGCACACCCCTAGCTAAAAGATAGGGTCCTGAGTCATCATCAAGGATGCCATCAGCGAGGGGCTTGTGCTGCGAAGCCCTGTGCCGAGGATGCATTGTGCAGTTGCGGTTCTGATGTGGCTGAGAGGAGTTGTGTCGGCTCTGCTCACAAGACGAACCTGGGCTGGCAGAGCACCTTCAGGCTCACTTCCAAGGGTCAAGGATTTGAGTGGTACCACTTCGGGGGGTTAGACTAACAGCAGACAGAGTCCAGGTGCTGAGTTCAAGATGGTTGGAGCCTTTGCAATCCCTCAGGCTCTGATCAGGAGGCCAACCAACTGGCCCTTGGAGCCACTATGGTGGTCCTGGGTTCAAGGTGCAGGTCCAGTCCTTCTCACCCAGGCAGCAAGGCAACAGAGTAGCAGTCCTTTTGAGTCTTCCAGAGGTGTTCTGAAGAGTTGGGTCTGAGGGTCCAATGTCTATACCTGGTGCTCACTTTGCAGTAGGAGAAGGTTCTGGACGTTTCCAACCATAGAGGTGATTAGACTTTCCTGCCTCACTGCTCTGGTCCCAGCTTGTCTGGGGCACAAAGACTAGTGCACAATTCTTTGTGAGGGTGTTCAGGTAGAGCCTTTGTGATGTGCAAGTGTGGTAGGTGACAGCTCCTACCCCTCATCAAGTCAGAAATGGCCCATCCTGCCAACATCTATTACCCCCTTTGTCTCACTGTCTGGGAGCAATACATTAAGACCAACTGCCAGTTAAACCTGGTCATAGGCCCCAGAATACAGGCTTCAGGTACAAAATGAATAGGAGAAGAAGATGCCAATTTTCTAAAATGTGGCATTTTTAGACGTGTGACTTAAAATCTGACTTTACCATTAAAGAGGGTTTCAAATTACAATTCTTTAGATACCAAACTTGATATTACTACTATATGCCCCCAATTGAAAGTTATCACTTATTAAATGTAACAAGGTACAAAATGTTACCCAATGTGAGAGGTAGGCCTTGCAGTAGTGAAAAATGAATTGAAGAGTTTTTCACTACTAGGACATGTAAAACATAAATGTAGATTTCCAGCTATTTGGAAACACTGCACCCTGCCCTATGGGCTGTTTAAAGCCTACCATAGGGGTGACTTATATGTATTAAACAAGAAGGTATGGGCCTGGCAAGAGGTCAAAATGGCAGGATAAAACTGCATACACAGGCTGTAATCGAAGGCCTGAGATGTTAAAAAGGTTATTTAAGTGGGTGGCACAATTGCTGCAGGCCCATGTTAGAAATTAGATTCCTGGTTGGCTGCGGTATGCACCCAGGCCAGGCGGGAACCACCACTCTAGTCAGGGCAAGCTGGACACAAAATAAGTAGGGGGTCCTGGTTTTATGGTATTTATTTTTTTAACATCTCTGTCTGTATTTATCCATATTTATTTTTTACCCATCTTATTAGTATTTATCCATATTTATTTCGTGTTTTGAAAGCAAATTGGGGAGAGAATGAGGGTTCGAGTCTCGCCAGGGACGCTCAACATTCTGTGATTCTGGGCAAATCACTTAATCTCCCCGTGCCTAACAAAAATGAATGTGTCCGTCTGTAGCGCTATGATACCTTCGGGTTTAGTTCGTGCTATATAAAACTCCACACCAAAAAAAAATGGAGTCGTAAAATGGTATATTTCCACATTTATTTAACAGATACATTTGCACTCACACTTTGATGCCTGTTGTGTTTTAGCAAATTAGGTAGCCAAAAATAACAAAACACTACACATTCAGGTACATATTAGCATTATATACAAATATGTGTTAAGCTATGCCTGTATTTAATGACATCTCATCCCATTTTTTAACTCCCCATGCTGTCTATGTGTTCAGTTGTTGGCATGGAATTCATGAAGAACAGCATGAAGAGTCATTCATAAGAAGCACAATTTTCTGTAATTTTCTGCATTTAAAAATAAATACAGACCAGAAACACCTTGTTTTCTGTCTGTATTTATCTGTCAAAATCAGTAAAAATGGAAAACTGGGAGCCTTAACAATAAGATAACCTGTGCTCACCCTCTGGTAGCTTGGCACAGAGCAGTCAGGCTTATTTACAAAGGCAATGTGGAAATTATTTTTGCAACGCACACACACACACACACACACACACACACACACAATGTAACACAATGAATACACCACAAAAAGACTCCACAGGAGTTTAGAAAAATAGAGAATATTTATCTGAGCAAAATGACATAAATCCAACAATAGAAGTCGAGATATGACTTTTTAAAGAATAAACCAAAAATAGTGCTTAGAAGTCACTAGCAGTCAAACGATCACTTGAGGACGCTAGGTACCGGTGCAAATCCAAAGTTCAGGCTGACCGTGTTGGAGGGCAGGCCGGCTACAGGACCCAGGCAGGGCCCGCTGAGAATGTACCTTGGATGGGGCAAAGGGTCGACACTGAGGGCTCGATGTGTTGATCTTTTCCATGCAGTCAGGTCACTGCGTCGTCGTCGATCTTCACTTAAGTGAAGGCAATGCGTCGTTGTCAAACCGCACAGAGCGTCGCCGTCGAGCCGCGTAGGCTGTGGAACCGCTGTCGTCGGGCAGCCACTGCTTCGGCATTGAAGGGTGATGCAGCAGAATTTCCCATGCTGTAAATGCAATGCATCAGTTTTTGTTAAAAGCAGCTGCAGAACCCACTTCTGAGGCCCATAACTTAAAGGGGGAACCTCAAGCAAGGGTAGGACTCACAGAAGGCAGCAGCACCAGCAGAATTGCAGGAAGTCTTTTGTATCCCTGAGACTTCAGAAGAACAGGAGGCAAGCCAGCAAGCCCTTAGAGAGCACTTGGAGGGAAGGCAGAGTCCTTCCAGCAGAGTCAGGGAGCAGCAGGCAGCAGGGCAACAAGCGGAAAAGCAGTCCTTCCAGAAAAGCAGTCCAGTTGAATCCTTTAAGCAGCACATCAGTCCTTCTGACAGAGGCTCAGTTCATGATCCAGAAGTGTCTGATTTGTGTGGCTCAGAGACCCAGTACTTATACCCAAAAGTGCTTTTGATAAAGGGGGCAACTTAAAAAGAACTCTCTGAAGTGCACAAGGATCCTTTTCAGCCCAGTCCTGCCTGCCAGGCTACCCTGGGAGGTAAATCAGTGCTTTGTGTGAGGACAGGACACAGCCTATTTGGATGTAAGTGTAAGCTCCCTCTAACCCTTCCTGCCCAGGAAGACCCAT
Organism: Calotriton arnoldi; assembly: GCA_963921515.1. Classification (NCBI taxonomy): domain Eukaryota; kingdom Metazoa; phylum Chordata; class Amphibia; order Caudata; family Salamandridae; genus Calotriton; species Calotriton arnoldi. Next base: position 1,731,553 of record CAWUFW010001940.1, on the reverse strand, counting down.
CAGAATGCAGCTGAATACAGATGAGTGCTCAGAATGCACTCCTTCCTGGGTTTGTGGCTGTCTAGAGGGAATGCACAAAGTGTAGCTGTCACCCAGCCCAAATGTGTATTGGAGACAGTGTTATATCTAGGTTTCTACCTTACATCTTCCCTGTTTCTCTGCCTCTGCTGTTCAGCCAGTGAGAGTAGAATGTTAGTGTGAATGTGATGTCATTGGAATGTTGGGTATGCTGTGAGTGGGACTGTCAGTTGGATCCTGGGCTGAGCGGCAGAGAAGCTGCTCCTGGTGGGGCTTTATTACATCTATACTGGAAAACCTATCTGAACATCTAAGATCAATAAACTTATCATCTGTAACCTAACCAAGACTACTGGAACTACTTACCTACGATATAACATAAATTGGCGACGAGTTGGATTCAAAACCATGCGTGAGGACTTACTTCAAGCTTGAAAAGGTACTTTTATACAAGATTTTACTTAAAAAAGAACTTACCTAAGGATCTTACGCCCTCCCGCCCCACCAGTGTCCATATTCACCGGACAGCCCATAGACAAGGCGTAAATTTCCTGCTACCTGCTTCTTCCTGCCTGATTTCTACTGCCTGCTTCTTACTGGGCATGTTTCCTGCTACATGTCTTTCCAACCTGATTCCTGCTAATTTAAAATTTCTACCATTGTGTGGACCCGGCATTTTCAAAGATTGGCACTATATCTAAGAACCCATTTTACAGGACGCATGTTTCCTGCTACATCTTCTTCCTGCCTGATTCCTGCTGCCTTTGTCTGCCAAATACTGCCTGTACCTCATCCTGTGTACCTACTCTTTCTACATGGGAAACACTAACGTTGCACCCAGCAAGCAATTTGAGCAAGCGCCATCCATACAAACTGCCGATGTACCCTGGCTCTACATCAGAGGTGTACCTTCTCTTCATTTTGCGAGCACTTCCCAAACCCGTTGTGTATTTTGGGATGCTTTCGTGGAACCAGTGACTAGCATCAACTATGCCAAGAATCAACTTTGGACACCCCAGAGACTGAGCTTTGCTTACTCGCTGACACTTTACATGGATCCTGTTTGGTGGCAAGTATTGTGAACATTTTGAGGTAAATCATAATTGATTTAATTATGGGCCTCGGTTTCCCCTCTACATTTGGCAGTTCAACCGTCCTGTCGTGGTTTGAAAAACAACGCGCGCCATGCTCAGCACGCGCTCTTACCTTCTCGTGGATCCTCTGATCTTCAGTGACGCTTTCGAATCCTTCTCCGTCTCAGCGTTACCGTGCAGCAATTTTGGGTGCACGCACTTGCCTACAACCACCCAGCACTGCGTCACCGAACGTGCCGCCATCTTGCGGTTGGACTCATCAAGCTGTTCTCAGCATATGAAGTGTCTCGCAGGATTCAACGTACTTCAGCATCTTGCCAACCACGTTTTTCTTTTCTTGCGTGCCAATAAAGTATTTCAAGCGTTGATGTCATGCAGCACCTGGGCTTTGCTGACAGTTTCCCTCTCCTGGCTTTGCTGTCTTGTGCACCTCCGCAGTGCGCTTCAGTTACACTGCCTCCGTACTTCTCGTCTGAGAAACTGAATTTTCAAGGGATCCATCATTTATTTGGAGCTGTCACTTTGCCTTACATTCTACATGCCGGAGCAATTGTATTTATTTAGATGTGACATATCTCAAGGAGTGAAGTCACTCTTCTTCATTTTTACCTTACAGCGCTTACTGCCAGCGTCCTCTATAGGGTAATCTTCAACCAAGGTACTGTTTTCTTATCGCTACATCTTCTTTAAGCCCAGCATGTTTTCTTACGGACCACGGTGACTACTTTATTTGTTTTAGTTCATTGTTTTGAGACTTATACCAACTTTATCATTTTTATTTCTGTAACTAATACTGTGCTACATTTCTTTAATGTACTGCCATATTGCCTATTCCATGTTCATTTTCTCATCTTTGGCTCCCATTACTACGGTGCTCTATTATTATGCATTTTTATGTTTCTACGTATACCTACATTGATTTTTTGCTATGTTACCATGCTAAAGTTTACTTATTTACCTGCATTGATTTATTCTTGGATGTACCTTTGATCATATTACTTTATACATGCTACTGTATTAGTAATGTATTTGTTGCATGGCATGCAGGTTTTCTTACGTTTTGCAGTCTGTACTTTGTTATGGAGCATTTTTCTTGTTCCTTTGATTCTTTACATGATTGTTACTTACGGTGCATTTGTTATATTGTGCGCAAGTTTTCATACGTGGTCTAACTTGAGGTGTGACTGAATTTTATTTGCTGTGTAGTTCAGTTCACCCAGATCGCACTTTCCCTGTAGCATTTTTCTTTTCCTCTGATTCTTTACATGATTTTACTTTCTGTGCTTTTGTTTTATTGTGCGCAGGTTTTCATATGTGGTCTAACTTGAGGTGTGACTGTACTTTTAATTTTTATGTTGTGCAGCTCTCCCTGATCGCATTTTCTTTGCACTCTCATGCGTGGTCTAACTTGAGGTGCGACTGTACTTTTGCTTTATATGTTGTGCAGCTCTCCCAGATCGCATTTTCCTTGCACTTTCATGCATGGTCTAACTTGAGGTGTGACTGTACTTTTGATTTACGTGTGGTGCAGCTCACCCAGATCACATTTTCCTTGCATTTACTGCTTGGGGATTCACTATTTTGTGTTTTCACCTCTGCTTGATTTCTGGTAGGGTGTGTAAGTCACCCGTTATTTACTTATGATTGCTTTCTGTTTGGGTGTTTTTCTCTTCCTGCTTTTGGAATTCACCTTTACTTGCTTTCTGTTTTGGGTGCTGGTCACCTTTTGCTTACATTTGTTCTTGTCGTTTTCCTTCTTCCTGCTGTGTTCAGTGTTTCCATCCTCCTCGCCAGTCTGGCCAGTTGGTGTGGTTGTGGTGGTTACATTGGTGCACTATTTCTTTGTTAATTTTTCATGGTATACCTCTTTCTTGTTCATGTATGTACGTTCTTTTACAATTTCCTTCCTTTTGAAACTTCTTGCTTCAATTTTTTTGCTCTGCTAAGGAAGGAGATGTGTCTTTTCTAGTTTTCGATTTCCTTTACTCTATCTTTGTGTTTACTCATTGCATTACTGTTTACATTTTGCAATTTCTTTTCCTTATTGCTTCCTTTTACATCACCTTTCTACTTGCTTATTTTAGCATGTTTTTCATAACTTATGTGCAATTTGCTATACTTCTTCTGGCAAGTTTCTTCAGTATTACTGTGATGTTACTGCAATGTTACTATTTATATTTGCTTTCTCTTTGTTCATTTTATAAAGAGGGAAGGTGTGTTATATCTAGGTTTCTACCTTACATCTTCCCCTGTTTCTCTGCCTCTGCTGTTCAGCCAGTGAGAGTAGAATGTTAGTGTGAATGTGATGTCATTGGAATGTTGGGTATGCTGTGAGTGGGACTGTCAGTTGGATCCTGGGCTGAGCGGCAGAGAAGCTGCTCCTGGTGGGGCTTTATTACATCTATACTGGAAAACCTATCTGAACATCTAAGATCAATAAACTTATCATCTGTAACCTAACCAAGACTACTGGAACTACTTACCTACGATATAACAGACAGGCTGTCAGGAACAAAGAACAGTAAGTCCAGAAAAATGTCCACCTTCTAAAAGTCCTACCTTTTACTTACATAGCACCCTGCCCTTAGGGTTACTCAGGGCCTACCTTAGGGATGACTTATATGTAATTAAGGGGGAGTTTAAGGCTTTGCAAGTAGTTTTAAATTCCAAGTCAAAGTGGCAGTAAACTGCACAAACAGTCACTGCAGTAGCAGGCCTGAGACAGGTTTGAAAGGCTACTTCTGTGGGTGGCACAATCAGTGATGTAGCCCACTAGCAGCATTTGAAGTACAGGCCCTAGGTATATGGTAGACCGTTTTACAAGGAACTTACCAGTACAAAAAATAATGCCAATCAGGTATACACCAATGTCATCATGTTTAAGGGAGAAGCACATACACTTTAGCACTGGTTAGCAGTGGTAAAGCGCTCAGAGTCCTAAGGCCAACAAAAAGAATTCAGCAAAAAGAGGAGGAGGAAGACAAAAAGTTTGGGGTGACCATTCAGAAACAGCTATTTTCCAACAGTCCATTAGTAGCATTTATTTTACAGTTCCTGGGTACATGTAGTACCACTTTACTAGGGACTTACAAGTAAATTAAATGTGCTAATTGGATGTAAGCCAATGTTTCCATGTTTAGAGGAGAGCACAAGTACTTTAGCACTGGTTAGCAGTGGTAAGTGCGCAGAGTCCTAAAAGCCAACAAATATGGGTTTAGAGAACAGGAGGGTGAAAGCAAATGTTTGGGGATGATCGTGCAGAAAGGGCCAAGTCCAACACTCTGTCTTTGGAAGCCTGGGACCTTTCTAAGATGCCCCATGTCGGACTCCAACAAAGTCATAAGCTGCCCCAGAGGCTAACTGACTAAAGGCATCTTGAAAGGCACTGAAAAGTATACAGCTACTGGCCTTATTTAATCTGACAGGCTTATTTTTCTCTCCTAACTGTCCAGTGGTCCACTGACAAGCATTCTCCTTCATCTCAGCACCACCTCCAACATTCTGACATCAACGGTACATCAGCTCGGCTGGTACTGAAACATACTATATTAGAGAAAGGTGTTTTCACGTGGGAAAACAAACTAACCCCTGTTACGTGCACTCACAGTTAGTAAACAGTCCATTATCACCTTGAATCCAGTTCAGACTAAGGAAACTAACTTCTGCCATACTTCTGCAAACTTACTTGTGCAATCCTATGGATCATAAAACTCATCACAAGTACACCAGTTTATAAAGATGTGGTCCTGGAAGCAAATGTATACTTTTTACTTTTACAAGAATATGACAAAACATTAAATAATGAACAGTATTTCTTGATTATAGAGGTTGATATGAACATGGGCAATGTCAGAAGATGTATGCGTTGTTTATGGTCGCATTGTACAAAACTCAAACACCCTTCACCTTTATGTGCTTTAAAAGATGCGAACGAAGCGGTATAACTGGTGATGGTAAAATGTGGTGTTTATGAGGAGGTGCAAACTCAGGCATCTAAGGATAGAGCACTGTATTCCGGAATTGTCTTAATACAACTCCCTGAAGGTCTGATTGCACAGCCAAGCCTCCCTAAATCCAGCACAAAACATGTCGTATATGAATCCCTACAGATCCACTGCCTGCAAACACTCTATTTGCTTCACTCTTCACAGAAATTCACCTTTTGTTAATTACGATTTCAATTGCACGTCTGTCCATTCTTTCACAGATTTGGACGTGACATTTTATTGTTGAACACTAAAAGTACACAATCACAGAATATGATCTATTAAAACAATCAATTATAATAGCTTTGTTAGTCTCTTCTTGTCATTCCTATTTTCATCTTGGAGGAAATATGTAAATACCTGCTGACAATAGGAACCAGATGTTAAATGGATAACAGGAGCTGTTTAGAGTGAGACAGGTACATTGTTGTAACTTTTTTTTTTATTCCGGGTGTGGAAAGTTATAGTGAGGGTCCGTATACAGCACTGTTTTCACATGTTTTTATTTTAACAACAAAGCATAGTAATTTTATTTTTGTAAACTTTGGTATAGGTTTTTGTAGGACATTCCATTGGCAAGATATGGGAATGAGAGAGACAGTGATCTTGGAATTACCTGAGTCTGAGTTTCACACTGCCCAAACTGAGGCATCTACTGTGGTAAAACAATTTCAATAAGGAAAATCTTGACCTTCTTTCCGTAGCATGATCTGAGTGCCAAGGCAGTGCCCAGAGAACCTATGAGGCGTTAATAAGTAAACGGCCCATAGGTCAGAAAAAACATGAAGCAACAATAAAGAAAAACGGTTAAGATGTTAAAAGTTACTAATAACCAAACAAATCAAAATGGCCATAGTTCAAAAGCTGCTATGAACAAAGATTTCTGTAGCAAAAGTTATTTCCAGACAGGAACAGCACACACATATTATCCACTAGGCAGTGCTTAATTTGAACCAGTGGTTTCTGGTGTTCAGCACCGGCACTTAATTGTCGGCACTGGTACTTATGACAGTCCAGCATCATACTAGAGCAGTCTGTCTAGTTCTGAAATGAGCACACCATTAGTTGTATCATTATTTAAACAGTTAAAATGACTGATACCAGCGGCCCAAGCATTCTTATAGCATTGGGCGGCCTAGAGTAGTCCAAGTTGTCAACACCTTGTAGAACAGGCAGGGGCAATGGGTGTTGCAAGATGCAGTGCCCAAGTGTGTCTATGATTAGTGGGTGGGCTGAGATGACGTAGGTTACCTGGGTGCTGCAGGCTGGGTCTCTATTCTGAAGTTGATGCCTGTGGTTGCCACTGATATTATTAGCTTCAAAATGTTCAGACTAGTTTTACAACCTTTCTTCCTGTTGATCCTTCAAGCCTAAGTTTAAAGATCTCAGATCTATAAAATCACTTCAGAGGCCTCTCAAAAATGTATGCGGGTCTCCACAATCTTTCAATGGTACCCCAGTTAAGTAGTCTCATACGAAAAGGTCAATAGCTGCCTCTGGACCTAGGTCTTATCAAACCCCCTGGACTCCAGAAACTGCTTGGGTAGCCTTCCAAGAAGGCAGACAGGTTGGTTAAACTATCCCTCTGGACAAGGTCAGGAAACTTTACCAGTTCCTGCAATCTAGTTTTGAAGAGCAACATTTCAGGCAGGGGTTGAAACAGCTCTTCTAGAGTATTCTAACAGGCAAGTGGGGATTTATCTTAGCAAAACAGGCAAACGTCTTTTTTTAGTTAGTGCCACAATTGCAGGCTTTTAAAAGGAGAAATAGCAAGTGCTGGAACTGGCCCTTTTTGAAGGCAACCTTTTTACCTTCCTCTTGTATTTTTTCTGACCTGTTCTTCTTGGTTTTATGACTCTGGGCACTTTACCACTGCTGAGCAGTGATAAAGTGCATGTGCTCTCTCTTGTTAACTTGATAAAATTGGTCTACACCCGTTTGGCATATTTAATTTACTTGTAAGTCCCTTGTACTGTGTTATCCTATATACTCAGGACCTGTAAATTAAATGCTACTAGTAGGCCTGCAGCACAGCTTGCGCCACCCACCGAAGTAGCCTTTCAAACCTGTCTCAGGCCTCTGCCGCTGCAGGGCCTGCGTGCGCAGTTTATTGCCACAGTGATGCGGCACTTAAAGTGTTTGCCAAGTCAGAAACTCCCCTTTTACTCCATATAGGTCACCCCTAAGGTGGGCCCTAGGTAGCCCTATGGGCAGGGTGCTGTGTTGGTAAATGGTAGGACATGTGCCTTTGTTGTGTGGCATGTCCTGGTAGTGACAAACAGCCTATTTGGTTTCTCACTGCTGTGAGGATGCACCTCTCATAGGCTTGCATTGGGAATTCCCTGATATGTGTTTCAGTGGTAATTTCTGATATGAAAGGGGTAGCATGGCCATGTTTGGAATGGTAGCAAGAAATCCTGCTTATTGGTGAAAGTGGATTTATTACTATTTTAGAAATACCACTTTTGGAAGTGGACATTTCTGTGTGCCTTTGACTCTTTGTGCCCTGCCAGTTTGTGTATTCAACGTCTGGTTTAGACTGACAGGGTCTGAAGATGTACATTCACTGTAGACAGTCACAAGGGGGGTTGAGGTGTGTCCTGCCTTTTCTGCGTGACTCATGTTGGGCTGAATAGGTCTGGTCTGCATTTAGAGTGGTGGGAGGAGTTGTCACCTGCACCTGAATAGGGCTGTGCATACCTTTCACAATGCTGTCTACACCCCCCTGTAGTGTGCCTGGAGCCAGAGCTGGGGATTGAATGGGGTGTTGTGCACTTCTAAAAGTTGTTTGAGGTGCCCCCAGATCAAAGACTTTAGGAGTATAAGTACAGGGGCTCTGACTCCACATTTTCAGAGCACTTTTGGGAACCAGGACTGAACCTCTACAAGAAGGACTGCTGAGCTGCAGAATGACTCATCTGGACGGCTCTTCTGTTGTTGCCCTGCTGTCTGTTGGGTGGCATAAAGGACTTCCTGGATTACTTTTCCGCTTGTTGCCCTGCTGTCAGCTGCTCCTTGACTATGGGGTCCCCAGGCCCTGTTGGACTGCCAGAAAAAACCACTATTTTTGCTGACTACTAAAGCTGTGTTGACCTGCTGCCTGTGTACTACCAGGCTGCAGGAGGGACTACTACTTGTGTGCTAGCATGGATGTGCTGGCCTGCCTATCCACCTTGTGCCCCCAAGTACTCTCCTAGGACGGACTGCCCCAAAACTGGCTGTAGACTTCTGAGTCCGGCCTCACAGTCCCCTTAAACAGCCTGTGGGTAGCGCTGTCTCTTTCATCTGTGCGCTGACTACAGCCCCTTTTTCCTCTAACGACAGCACGCGTTGAGCGTCTGGGTGCTTGTTATGAGGAGCATGGGTACAGTGCTCCGTGATCGCACCCGCAGAGCCTCATGATTTACTGTCACTACGGAGGCCACTGTTCTGCACTAGGCAGACTGATGTCCCGAAGCGGCACTCTAAATTCCTGGAGCGGCAGCGTGTTGATAACACGGCGCCCGCACATGAGCATTGCAAACTGCTCCCCCCCTTCCAGTTGCTGGGGCAACGAGATCGCCGATGGACTCAACGACATCATCGCCCCCCCAGCCACACCAAGATGAGCGTAATGTCTCCTCAGTGGGAGCCCTTCACCAGAGGGCGGCACGGACAGCAACCCTTCCTGCTGCCTTCTCGAGGGTAATTGTGGCTGAACGGAACCTTCCCGAGCAGTCTCAGAGGCGTGTGGTGCTTCCCGCACTCCCGTGGCTAAGCGCCCTTGCAGTAGGGATTTGTCCCGACCCGACTGATTTCAGAGGTCGCGCTGCGCTTCCTACAGCTGCTCTTTGGTCATTTTGCCAGCAGGGGGACCCAGCGAGGCCGCCCCACCCGAAGTCATTAAGGGATAACCTCCCTGTGGGTCAATTCTTGCGCCTTCGCAGAAACTGTTCCAGCACAGGAGACTTCAAAGCAGAAGCTGATATACTGATGGGTAAACTATTGAAGAGGAAGTACACACGCAAGATCATCAAAAGGACAAAGAAAAGGCCACCAACTGCAACTGTGAAGCACTTCTGGAGACAGTGGAGAAACCGATAACCAACAAAGCCATCTGTGTGACTACCTTCAACACCGCCTCCAACAGTATCAAAAGGATCATACTACGCAACTGGAGGATACTTAACTCAAGTGGACTGCACTTAGAGAAACCCCTATTTTCATTCAAAAGGAACCAGAACATAAGGGACTTACTTGTACATACCAGACCCAGGAACATACCCGCAAAACCCGTTGCCAGGTCAAACCAGGAGAACATGTGGGAACTCCCCCATGTCACCGGTCCCACGAGATGTGGGTCGTGTGACGTCTGCCATTTGACTGCCAATACGAAAACGGTGGACGTTGGGTTGACCTACCCATGGGAACAACGCAGACACACCAACTGCAATTCTAACAACGTCATCTACATGATTAGATGCCCATGTGGCTTAATCTATATTGGGACGACAACACGAAAAGTGAAAATAAGAATAATGCAACATAGATCCACCATTAGGTGCCAAAGGACAACTACACGTCTGACCACACATTTCAGAGAAAAGAAACATACGGTGAACGATTTGTTTTGGACAGTCCTGGACAAGCCAAACATCCCCACAACAGCACGGAATCCTGAGAACAACCTTTTCTTGAGGGAGCAGAAATGGATTTATAGAGTTTGTAGCCATATCTGTGGTCTCAACGATGATATCCCCTGGAATACTTTGAACAACCTTTAGGAGGACAGGGGTGCCATCATTGGACACTGAGTACCGTCTTTTTCTACTTTGTGTGAACTACACGTAGGGACCCTCTGCACGTAAAACGCACAGCAGTTGCCCAGGTATTACCACCCAAGAAGACCCACTATTCCTCTTTTTATAGTGTTTCTAGAGTCTTACTACAGTCTTGCATTGAACTACATCGTTCTCCCCGTGGCTGTTGGCATGGGTGACTCGAGAACAATAGAACACGGGCGTCTGAGGACTAGTGAGACATGTGACCTATTCTGTCATCATTCACATACAGGGAGGCGATTTGTCCTGCTCCAGTAAGCAATGCATTGCCAGCGTTAGGGTGCAATTTCCAGTGACAGCCCTGTATTTCAACTGACTCCTGTAGCTGGCCGACAACAGTGGTAGTACTGATACACGAAACACTCGACGTGACAGGAGTTTCCCTGACGGCCGCGTGAATAGGCCAGCGACTGAGCGCGCTACACTCTATATACCCTGGTTCTTGAATGGGACAGTGAATACGGATCTTTACATATAAAAAATATCCTTTTTCAGACTCTGCGATCAAAACAAATATTTAAGAAAGTACGGACTGATTTGGGCCAATACCCTTTGGAATCCCCCTTTCTCGACTGTGTGGACCACTTACTTGCCCTGAAGAAGCCCGCAAGGGTGAAACGCGTTGGCTGTTGTGTATTAAATATTAAATAAAAGGATCTACAACATCACCCAGTGAAAGAATGACTATTTCTGTCATCGCTGTCATCTATCCTCTGTGGGAACAAAACCCTATGAGTATTTGCTTTTACAATAATGCCTCTCTCATCTCTTGTGTTCTAGTAGTACTGATACCACACTGATGGCTTGTCATACTAACACTCCACCGTCTATAGGTTTCCGTGTTAACAATTAACATGGATCAATATTCCCCCTTTCTTCATACTGACCTTTTTTCAGCATGCAAGGATGGGAGTTTTGTTATCACACTGTTGGGGTGCCATAGGAACACTCCACAGCATAGGAGGGTGTGCAGATTTATATGCCCAACATATACTTTTATCAACATTCGCCTGTGCGGAGACCCCACTCGCAACTAAAACTTACACTCCAATATGGTGGTAGGGTTTAGCGTTCTAGCCATTTCCCATTGTGCAGCACGCTGCCGGCCGCCTGCGTCGTAGACGTGATGAAGCACGCGGATGGACACAGATCACTTATCTCCCCTCGCCGCTCAGCTCAGAGTAGTTGCACGGCACTGGGAGAGACAACGTGTTTGGCGACAGTTCACCTTGATGAAGTAAGTCCGGGGGCTCTGGGGGCATGCCTACTCAATAACAGGGAATGGGCCGACCGGGCCCGTTTCTTACAAAGGAGAGCATATTTCATACCTCGTTCCACCTATTTTGATATCTTCCCATATGCCGATCGGATATTGATCCGGTCTTAGAATCATGGCACATAACTATGAGCTGCAAGCACACCAGAACGTTTATTTGATTTGTCACTAATTAATGAGTACAATCATTTCTCTCTTTTTATCTCCATCATTGCAGAGTGTGACTATAGGGAGCTGTCCTCTCTCCCCCGCCAGTTCAAGCATTGTTTTTAATAAGACTCGGTAAGATACGCCGAGAGTATGTTTGTGTCGCAGCACTAAGTAGTGATGACCCTGCATTTTTAAGCATCTTTATGTACTTAAAGAGCGCCATATACGCGCTCCCATGGGACATTGGGCCCTGCACATTGTTGTGGGGTGTCTATTCTTAATTTTAGAACCCATCGAGTCGCATCTTTGAACTAGAGGGATAAAACCACTTTTCTTCACTTGTGCTTGTACGTTTTTATTACACTTAACACCGTGTGCACTTTATCTAGTTTGTTCATGTATGTAACTTTCTCATTATTTGCAGGATACTCACTGGGAGTAAGTTACTCTGCCACTAGACCTGAGCATTCACTCAGATTATGACCACGCTCTACTCCACAAGTAAGGAGGTAGGGATAGTGTCTAAGGGATCTTTCTTAGCCCTGATGAAAGCCGGGGATCTCGCACAAGCCGGATGAAACATGTCGACAGTTTGCAGATTGGAGGGGTAGGTGGTTCACTAATATTCACCATACCACCATCCACTGGTCCTGAAATGACCTTTTAATAAGACCAGGTAGTCCATCATTACAGGGTTTGATTTGGAGATCCAGAGGTCTATTTTAAATATTGTTCTGCACCTTTCACTTGATCCCGCACAGTGTCTTTTAGTGTTTGTTTTGTCTCCCCCTCCCTATTGCTCCACTTCCAGCGTTGGCTTGCGCGGAGGTGTGTTAGCAGCCCTATGATGAAGAATGCCACAGATTTCTGTGGGTGAGGGCAGTATTAAAACACTTGTGTGTTTTTCTCCTCTTTTTCGCAGCGACATTACTTGTGCAGCCCCATTTCTGTGTGTGTGTGTGAAGGTATACCTAGGAGGGCGAAGTGGGGCGTCTCCTCCTACCCCTTATCTACGGTGTGTTTAAGCTGGAAGCCTCTGCCTCCAGCTGAAATAAATGTAATCAATTCTGGAAGCCTACATGCCTAGTTCAGAGCCAGAGCCCCTCCAGAGCGAGGGAGAGAGCTCTCCTGTTTGTAAACAAACATTCACCCTGCGATGTAGTGTTAGGGGCAGCAATGTCTGCTACTAATATACTGAAATCGTTTATTCAAATTTAGAAAAAAATATAAAACATACATATGCATGAAGCGCAAAATACTTTAAAGATTTTTTGCATGTAAAATGAAGAGGAAAAAAGGTAGAAGTACCCCGCAGCTGCCTTTAAAAATTCTTCGTCTTCTTCTTCCAATAATAATAACAATAATAATATTTATAAAAAGATGCCATATCAGACTTACCATTTTATGAAAAGCTCCCTATAGTACCCCTGTACTGCATTCAGAGGTGTGGCGCAGCGGCCAGAGCGGCTGACTCAGGAGCGCGGGTTCACGATTCGATCCCTGGCACCAGGAGAAAACTCCTCCACCACCTGGCTTGGTGTGGGGAGGCACATCGCTTCATTATTTCTAGATTAGAGAGTTTAGTAGTACTAAGAAACAGCAACAAAAAAACGGAAACTTTTCTTTTGTTGATCTTAACAAACCTTGCACCACCCATCCTAGTAGCCACTTTCTGCAATAAATACCAAAGCACAAGTCCTGCAATCTCATCTCTTTTTGCCATTATATGAAAACATCAGGTGAGTTTAGAAACAGGCTCATTAAAAGTAGTGAGTGCTGTAAATAAGCATTGAAGGGACCCCTAAACAGGTGAGCACGTTACTTAGGTGGCCGGTGATTGAAAAAGATGTGGTTCTGTGGGTATGTATTAGCAACTTGATATTTAATATACGCTTTGCAATTTTACCCAGTGCTTTAAATGGAAAAAAATAAGTGCAGGTACTGGGGGTGGAGTGTGGGGCAGGACTAGGGGCGGAGCCAGGGGCGGGCTAGTTTTCAACCTTTCCAAACTTTATATGCAAGAAATCCACGTGCATTGTAAGAAAATCTGAAGTATCTGTCCAATGGTTATGGTCCTAATAATCATTTATAAAGCATTTACTAATAAGGGTATGTTCAAACCTGTCTCTGAATTTTGCCATCAAAGCTTTGCATGCTGGAATTTTTAGAAACTTATAATGAGAAAGGAGAACTACGAGTCCCAGCATGCAAAAGCATTACTAGCTTTTGATCTAGAACTGTCTGAAAGTCTGAGGCATTCTATGGAGCTGCCTGTCGCATTTGGGTTATGCATGGTTTCCCATACAAAACAAGAGGCTTAAATGCACCAAACTAAAAAAAATTGTGTTGCCTTTAAGGTGTTTTTTTGTTTAAGGGTAATCATAAAATTGGCTGCAAGGGCAGGGATTTACATTCAAGTAAAAATGCTTAATTTACATTGCTGATGCACTAACATTTTCAGTCATTTAAAACAATGGCATGCTAAAAAGCTGTACTGCCCTGAAGAATGCGCCCCACACCCTTAGTTTTATGGTGGACTCTCAACTCCTACTGTGCAGGGTCAAAGGGTAAACAAAACACCCTGCCACCACACCGCTGCTGGAAGAGTTGCAGAGAAGCACGACATGATTGCTGTGTCCTGGTGACATGAGCTGCTGTTCTGGCGCTCCTGCGATCTCAGCTCAGGATTGCAGAATCAGAGCGGGTCGTGTGAAAAGTGCTGCCGAGGCACGAGAAAATGCGAGGCGCGCCACCTGTGTCTAGGCAAGGCCCCAGTGAGTACCGGTACTCTCCTTGTCCTATGAGAAGTTCCGGTACTCAAGGGGCGAAAATTAAAAAGTGCCGGTACTCCGTACCGGTGAGTACCGGCCCATTTAAAGCACTGATTTTACCTAAATATGCCGGAAATAAACACTGCATTCTAAAGACTGACATGGCCCTAGGATACAGTAACACACACAGAGAGGAGTAGGGTGTAGGGTTCAGTGACATTTCCCTTGTACCCCCTCAATTGCAGTCTATGGACTAGTCGGAAGCTGCTGAACCAGGACCCATGTTTTTAATCCTGGCCTCCCCATTGGGCCAAATTGTATGCTCTTGTGCAATTGTTTTTTGAACGTATTCATCTGATCTCTTTTTAGCATGATTGTGAGTAATTAGAATCAATGTAAAAGCTGCTTGTAAGTTGCAGTCTCAGATCATCTTTGACACATTGTTTGATCCTGGGCAGGTTGTACTTTCCATGTGCCTCAGTCCACCAATCTGAAAATATGTGAGCACTCTGAAACTGGTTTAATTGAAAAAATAAACACCAAAGGCACATTCAAAGTACATGGACCGAGCATACTTTCTAATCACACATTTAGGGTTTAACTGCAGGTGGCTGTATTCGCATCTCTGAATGTCATCCTGACAAGGCAAGTGCAGGACCCTCCAGTGCGGTAACTCCTCCCTCCCAGCCAACAGGCGCAAATTTTACAGCTCATACAGCACAGAAAGACACGGAGATGGACACCCTGCCATCCTGCTGTGAGGAGGTCTGGCATGGCGGGAAGTAAACTGTGAGACAGTTGGACAGGAGCCATGATTGCAGGCCAAATCGGCAAAACAGTTGCCCACCCACAAATCCCTTTCAATAGGCTGCACTTTTATTGCTATTCCTTAAGTAAAAGCCGGGATAGCAAGCTGCTACCAAATGAAAAACAAACAATAACTACCTAAATAAAGTACGGTTGGCAAACAGTTATTAAAAGAAAAGAGCATGAGCAAAATCATATTTGAACTTCAACGGCGTGCATTGATTCTGGCTTTGACATTTTATTTCCATTTTCTACCTCCTGGTTTTAATGAAAGAACAGCTTTCATCTACATTTCCAACAATATTATATTTACACAGTTCATACAGTTTAAATGCATACCTGCTAAAAAAACAACCTGTATTTTAAAATAGAAAAAAGATCTAGGTCACATTTTTGCTGTAGGTTTGACACAGCACTTATGACCATTGAGTTCCACATTTTTATACCTTTTTTATTTTTTTATTAACTAATCAATTATATGGAAGCAACCTAAAATTCGGACATTGACTCATAAATATTCAAAACACACGAGGAAAATATAAAATACATGTCAAATAAAATTATGACTTTTTCTGAAACAAAACCATCTTAAAACGCAAATAGGAAAGGGAGAACATATAACAGCCCAATGTATTACTCTGAAATTCTCAAGTGCATGTAAATTACAAGGCCATTAAATAGAAGGCTATAAAAGGCAAGAAAGTATAAATAATAAAGTGGAATCCAATAGAAAGAAATACGAGAAATGAGAGAAAGAGAGGAGCAGACAATGAAAATGTATGAAGTGAAGACGAGAATAGCTTAATAAAGTTCATAGAGGGTTCTGGGTGGGTACTGGAGCATCGAGTCTTCCAAAAGACACCCCCTCTCTGCTACTTACTTTCTTTTTTCTTTGAGATTTGTGATATGCCAGGGAGATGGGCCAAAGCAGAGAAAGAAAGGAGGAGTACATGTCCAAAATCTGAATATTAGTAGGTAGCCTGTCCTGTTTATATGCGGTGAATTCTTTGGCTTTGCTCTACTATGTCAGAAAACGTAAGTAGGAGGGAATTTACATTTGACCTGCAAGTTAATGACTAATAAATGGTCATCCCTTCCAACAAGATGCTTGAGGAATTGGAACTGGTACTTTCTGGTTGGCTGAGGTGGTGCCCAAGCCAGGAAGAACCTTCCACTCCTGTTAGGGTTAGGGGAATACACTCACTGTATAACCTGCGCTCACCATTGGGTAGCTTGGAACTGAGCAGTCAGGCTTATCACAGAGGCAATGTGTAAAGCATTGGCACAGCCCTCTCACACAATAAATACACTGAGCATCACAAAAGAGACTTCACACGTGGTGTATGTAAATAAAGATTGTATTCAACACACACATTAATTAACACAACATGAACATTATGTATTTCTGGGCATAAATCACATTTGGGAAATATTAGTGTTAAAATGACACCAGTAATATGCACACTTGGGAAAAATACTATTTTTCCCCAGCACCAATATGCGGTATGATACGTTGTCAGAACTGGGCCCACCCTG
The DNA here is from genome assembly GCA_963921515.1 of Calotriton arnoldi. Classification (NCBI taxonomy): domain Eukaryota; kingdom Metazoa; phylum Chordata; class Amphibia; order Caudata; family Salamandridae; genus Calotriton; species Calotriton arnoldi. The sequence goes on along the minus strand of CAWUFW010001940.1, from coordinate 1,715,095 downwards.
GCAAATAACACAATTCAAATCCACACATTACATGGGTGCACCCCAGGTCACAACAATATCAGGAATGTCTACACACAGGAATTTATAACACTTTTCAGCAGCACTGTGGGCCAAGGCCGCATGGGTAAAACCAATGTCAAAACAGAGTATTCGTTAGGTAATGAAACAAACCAGTAAACCTACAACGCTGCACGGTGCAACTATTAGCAGGCTGTTCTCATGCAGCACACTCTCTCACACTCACACAGTACCGTAATGCAGGGCACAGGAAATCGGCAAGTCCGTATGAAGCACACTCGCACACACACGCCCTAAGCATCGTAACACGGTGCACATGATATCTAGCAGGTAAATTGATAATATAAATGCGGACCCCATGGCACAATTCCTCGCACACCTCTCAGCTACCCCCCCACTACTCTGTCCACAGGTTAGAGTAAAAACCCCCACCCCATACTATACCGGTTTAAGGCCGGAGTCACCCTTAGTCAAGCACCCAGGGGAGAAGGTTGGAGTAAATATCAGGGTAACAAGGCAACTGTCGACAATTGGGGGGTTGGCTACAACTTGGGAAGTCCACCCACTTTATGTGGAGCAGAAATGGGCTGGAGGCTGTCCCAGTTCAATCAAGAAGTCCCTCAATTCGCCTTCCGGCATCAGCCCAGTTCTGCGAAGCACAGGGGGTTCACGCAGTCTCTAGACCCTCTTCCGATCGCTCTCGGAATTGTTCCTCAGCCCACACAGGCCTGATCCGGGCGATACTACCTGGCAACACGAAGTCATCAGGCTGGTTGAGGAGAGGGCAGTTGATTTGCTGCACTAAGGACAAAATGGAACACTCTGTGAATGGGGGGTGCAGCTGTCCCCGCACCCCACGAGAAGGGATTCACAACGCCTGGTGCTCGTTGATCCAAGTCGCACCAGACAAGGTGGCTACAATAAACCACGAGTTGGGTTCTCCGTACCCCCCTGGAAATGAGGCACAACGTCTGGTGTGTAATGATACGAGTCGCACCAGACAATCCTGTCACAACAAACCCAAAGTTTGCTTCGCTGTACCTCCCTGGAAATGAGGCACATCGTCTGGTGCGCGATGATCTGAGTGACACCAGACAATCCAGTCCCAATCATCTTATGGTCAGGCTTGCCGTACCTCCCTGGAAATGAGGCACAACATATGATGCGTGTTGATATGAGTTGCCCCAGAGAATCCGGTTACCATCAACCCACAGTCAGGTTCGCCATACCTCCCTGGAATGGGGCACAATGTCTGGTGTGTGATGATACGAGTCGCATCAGACAATCCAGTCCCACACACACAGTCGCAAGTTCAGTAGTACAGCATGAGGTAGAATGAGGCACTATTACTGTTGCGCCCTCCCTCCAAGGGTCGCAACCTGTGAATCGGACACCGCACGCAATGAGCATGCACTCGGCATGTTGCACGAGAGAGATGCGGCATGGACAACGAAGTGGGCCACACTGAGTCTTGCAACCAGTAAATCCGCTCACCACCAACGAGATGCTTTTGCGTGCCGAGGTCCCACGATTCAGGGGCCACACTCCTTAGATGCGGGCATGGTTTGGGAGCTCTGCACAAGGCAATCCGATCTCCAGGCAAAATACTTAGCTCCACACTCACACTGCAATGGAATCAGGATCCAGCAGACAACTTAGGCGCTTGAGAGGGCACCACTCTCCCTGTGAAACACGTAGACTGTATAGGTCCCTCACGGGAGGTCTTTGATATTCCTGAGACTTCCAGAACAGGGGGCAAGCCAACAAACCCTTCTAGAGCACACTTCAGGGCGCCACACAGCAACAGGTAGTCGGCCCAGGCCAGCCACTATTCAGGCAGGGTGCACAGTGCCTTCCAAAGGCAGTCTCCTCCTTATGCACAACAAATTCCTCTGGCAGTGTGCACCAAGCAGTCCAGGATGTCTGATCCCATGTCCCTATTAGTGTATCTCTCCCCTGCTAAAGTATGGCACTAGTAGCTATACTGTAGTGTGCCTTTGAAATTGGCAGGGTGGGGGTTCAGGGGGTTTCCCTTTGAACCACAGATGTCTCCCATACATTTCAGTCCTGTCTGCCATGAGGCCATGGAATTCAGATCCTAATCTTTAGTGGGGCCATGATCTGGATTCCCAGAGGCCAAGTGTCAAAACCTCTTTCTCCAATCTATCCAGCCAGGTCCTCAAATGGCAGAGGTCTGTTGTTCCGGTTGCATGCCCAATGTTTATGGCTGTCTCTGCGGAATGCACAGATGTGCTCCCCCAATCTCCTGTGTGGACTGGAGTCAAACTAAAAGACACACAAAATAGTTTAGTGCAGAGAAATGCCCACTTTCTAGAAGTTGCATTTCTAAGCTATTAATGACAAATCCACCTTTAACACAAGGAAGGATTTGTCATTGTGAATCCAATGATAGTAAACAACATGAGACTGCTCCACTGTAAGCCACCACTGCAGCTTAAAGTAATCTCAGCCATTCCCCCATGTTAACCTATAGGGGTAGCAAACCTCATCGGTAGTGAAAACACACATGGGGGTTCTTCACTACCTGGGCAGGGAACACACATGTGTACCTGCCCTTCCATTCACCTATCACTTGCTCCACCCTCCAGGGTTCGCCCTAGGGATGCTCTCGTGTTAGCGAAAGGCACTCTCAGCATTGGCCCATGATTTAGAAAAGCCAACCTGAGCATAAGTGCTAATTCATACACACAGGCCTACAGTGGAAGGTTTGAGACATGTTTGAAAGGCTATTCTTGTGGGAGGCACAATCAGTGTACGGCCCACTAGTAGCCAGTGCAGGAATTGCCCTGGGCATGTGGTATACCTCTTTACAGGGTACTCAGCACCTAAACCAATCAGGTAAGCACCCCTTCCTAGCATGTGTAGAGTGGAAAAGTGGCGATAGTCCTAAGGCCACAAAAAGAGAATCAGTAAAAGCGGAAGGAAAAAGGTTAGGGAAACACTACCTCAAGAGTATCAGGTCTAACACTCTTTCTGCTATTGTTGTATTGGTCAACAGTCACAACCAACATAGATGTCTGCCTGTCTACATTGCTTACAAAAACTGCAAGTCCTATGTGCAACAACTTGATCAATGTATCACAACACCTAGGCAGCAAGAAATTCTGATAACAATGTGTACCATACTATTAAATTTAATTCACTGGTCATGATTTGAGAACTCATCTTCTTGATTTGCCTCCTAAGTACAAATGTATATTGTAAGAAATTAGATCATTAGTTGGAGTGGATGATAATCCACCAGAAGAAATGATGTCACTATCTTTAATAGGTCCAGTAGAGGCGTCAGTTATTTAAACCTGACCTCAATCTCTTGTAGCTATGGAACAGAGCAGACAGGCTTAACTTAAAGAAACATGTAAAGAATTTAGAAATACAAAGGCAATTAAAATGTCCAACACACAACACAATAAAAATGAAAAAATGGCCAAAAAGTGTTAAGCGCCTGTTAGAAATGGGGTTTCTGGTTGTCAGAGTATACACCCTGCACAAGCAGGAACCACCACTCTAGTCAGAGTAACCTAGATACACATTAAACGATAACTGGTGCTCACCCTCTAGTAGCTTGGCACAGAGCAGTCAGGCTGATCTAAAGAGGCAATGTGTAAAGCATTGGTGCAACAAACACACACAGTAACACAATGAAAGCACCACAAAAATACTCCACACAGGGTCAGAAAAGTAGATTATTTTTTTTATGAGTAAAGCAAGACCAAGACAACAAAAATCCAGAACATAGAACCGGAGATATGAATTTTTAAAGAATAAACCAACAAGTAGTGCTTAGAAGCAAATAGCGCTCAGGGGTTACTTGAGTATGCGCTGTACAAGGGTAAATCCAAAGTTCAAGCCGACCGCGATGGAGGGCAGGCCAGCTACAGGACCCATGCAGGTCCTATGGAAAAAGTGCCTTGGATGGAGCAAGCATTGATGTCGAAGACTCAATGCAAAGGTTCCGATCTGCGCAGGCGATGAAGGCTTCGTCAACGAACCCCTTTATGATGCAGGTGCTGCATCATCGTCGAGCTGCGCTGCCTGTCGCTGTCGAGCCGCACAGTCTTTTGAAGGAATGTCGTCGATCAGCTCGTTCCGATCGGCACAAAGTAGTCACTGCGTCCATTTTGATGTTTCTGTACAGCAGAAGTCACCTTTCAAGGAGCCAGGACTGGATTGGCACAACTTGGCAGGACAGGACTCACAGATGGCATAGTTAAGGTGCTGTAGCAGGGTTGAAGGAAGTCTTTGATGACCCTGAGTCTTAAAAAAAGGGGGCAAGCCAGCAAGCCCTTGGGAGTCATGCTGGGTTCAAGTGAGATGGATCCAGTCATTGTGCTCAGCAGAGCAGGGATTAGCTGGCAATTGGGCAGCACAGCAAAGCAGAAAAGCAGTTCTTCCAGAGCAGCAGTCACGCAGAGTGGTAATCCTTGTAGCACAGCAGTCTTTACTCCTGGCAGAGTTCTTCACAGGTCCATTAGTGTACTGTCTTGGTAGGGTCAGAGGCCCAGTCCTTATACCCCATTGTGCCTTTGAATTGGGAGTGACTTCGAAGCAGGCCCTTGAAGTGCACAGGTCACCCTTTATTCTCAGCCTTGGCTCCAGACTATCAGTAAGGGGTAATCAGCCCTTTGTATGGAAAGCAAGGTACTGCCTATTTAGGCGTAAGTGTCAGCTCCATCTCCCTCTTTCTGCCCAGGAAGAGCTATCAAAATGTTGATGAATGAAGATGAGTTCTCAGTCACACCCAACATTCCTGTGTTTGTGGCTGTTTAGAGGGAATGCACAAAGTGTACCTGTCACCCACCCTACACGTGTATTACAGGCTGCAAGGCACATAGAGGAGCAAGAGCAAAGAAATAACCACTTTTTAAGAGTGGCATTTCTAAAATAGTGATGTTAAATCCAACTTTACCAATAAAGAGGATTTATCCTTACCATTCCAAATATATAAAACATGATGCAGCCGCTCCTTTCTGATCAGGAATTACAGCTTAAAAGTATATTAAGGAATTCCCAATGCTACCCTATGGAGAAGTAGGCCTCACAGTAGTGAAAAACTAATTTGGGGTTTGTCACTACTAGGACATGCAAAAATTAAAAGTACATGTTCTACCTTTTACTTACACAGCACTCTACCATTAGGGCTACCTAGGGTCTAACTTAGGGGTGACTTGTGTGAAATAAAAGGAGAGTTTAAGGCGTGGCAAGTGGTTGTAAATGGCAAGTCGAATTGGCAGTAAAATGCGCACACAGACCTTGCAAGGGCAGACCTGAGACAGGTTGGAAAGGTCACTTGGGTGTTTGGCACAATCAGTGCCTTAGGTCCACTAATAGCATTTAGGTTACAGGCCCTGGGTATATGGTATACCACTTTACAAGGGACTTACAAATAAATTAAATATGTCAATTGGGTATACACCAATGTTACTATGTTTAGGGGAGAAGCGCATGCACTTTAGCAGTGGTAAGCACTGGCAAAGTGCTCAGAGTCCTAACGCCAGAAAAAAGGTCAGAAAATTAACAGGAAGAAGGCAAAAAGTATGGGGTTGACCCTTTAGAGAGGGCCATTTTCCAAAAGCGCCATATGTGGTCATCTTCATGCAGTTGACCGGGACACTAGCACAATATAAGGCGGGCTGCAATGCAGCAAGGGTCAGACATCGAACCCAAGTTTGACCCGGTCACAAATTCTACCTTCTGTTACCTTAGTGCCAAAAATTCAAAATTCATACCCCAGGAAGGTCCCTTCATAGGCTGTTTAGTTTTGGTACCTTCGCCCGGTGAAGATTTCTACATTCGGACGTAGTTACCTTTTTGGAGCTCAGATTCCTTCAGCAGGGCAAAGCTGGGAGCTGTAGCGGAACAGGGCTCCATTAAGAGAGATACCCTCTTTGCAACATCCCACTGAAATGAATTTGTCAGGAAAAGGCAGGCATAGGCGCCTTCAAGTTTCATATTCAGGCTCAAGAAACCATAATAAAAGACAAAGGCAATACAATGTTATTTCTTCTATAGGCATATATTTCACTACAACTCCCACAGTACATTGCGAACAGCTCAATTACTCATGAGGGGGAGTGACTATAAATAGAGTACTTGCACGCAAGCTGACGTGCAATTCCATTCACCTGTGAAGTCAGTTTTTGTTCTTCAATTCACCTGTGAAGTAGTTATGTTCTTGAGTGGAGCTGAAGAAGTTAGGATTTATGGCTGCCAGTTTTGGCAGCATTTCTATGTTTTCCACTAAAAAGAACTGTGGATTTTGGTGGCTAATGGAGGTCTGCCTTTTCTATTGTTCTCAAGATGCCTGTTAAAGCACCAGGGTAGGATTTCTCTGGCTGTTCTTTGATACACACCAGGTGGTGTGTTTTCATTTTTCTGAAGCACAATAAGCACTTGATTTATTTGAATTCATTTCTTCTTTGTGGAAGTCACATGATCTTTTGCACTCTATAAGCCTGTTGCTAGGAACAGTTGTTTAGCTGTAATTCTTATCCTATTTGGCAAATAGTGCTGGGCTTCTGACATTATACAGGTAAGTGACTATTTGTTTTTTTACTTTAAGAATGTTGTGCTGCTAAATCACAGAGTGTTTTTTTTACTTCCTGCTTTTTTCATAAACTCCCAAAATACAAGACTAGTTCTTCTATTTTTGTAAGGGGAACTTTTTCCTGGTGAAATTTAAACTTTGGAGATATATGAACACTTTGCGATTAACATTTTCTTTTTGTGAGTAACTATCATTTACCCAAAGGATTTCGGCTTTTTGCTGATTTTGGTCCATCGGCTGCATATTTCCCATCACAGAAAAGAAGGGATTTTCACAATCTAATGTTTGGTAACATTATTTGGTTGGTTGATGAGAATATTCATCATTGACTAACATACTTGGGATTTACAGTGTGTGAATGGTATGCATGAATTTCTATATAACACATAGCCTGCCTTAAACTAGTACCACAAAGGTTTTGAATGAGGATTTTTTAATTTACTTGTTATTTGTTTGTATTGCAGCATTTTTGTGCATATAAAGGAAGGATATATGACACTAAATGTGGTGCATAAGGAAAGTTATTTGTTGCATAAGGCAGCACTCCATATGATAAGTATTTTTCATAGCAAACTATATATAGAAGTTATCTTTTAATAGCGGTGAGAGTGGAGACCTTAATTGTCTATCTTTTCTTTACAGGTCTCCTTCCTTGCAGTTCCTTTCCCCATTACACTTTCCTTCACTCTATCAATCCAAGCTTCTGTGCCTTTATGGTATGCGGAATCGGGGGTATTGAGGGGTGGACCCAATCTGAGCATCGTTCTGATACAGAGGAACTCGTACGCATACATGGTCAGAACGTGACAGAATTTGCTGTTGTGGGAATGCTCAGATCGGGAGCTACCTGAATCTTTGGACCAACGGCAAAGCACCTCCATTAGATTGGCTTTGCAAGTTTACCCAGGTCCTCCAGAAGTCTTTGGAGCCAAAACCTTTTTAAGACCCATTGTTTTCAGGCTGTTAGGAGGAGTACAATTTGACACAGCCTATGGTCACAGGACCTCAAGAATAGCACTTGGGCGTCAAGACTCACTCCAGCAGAAGCCACCAGCAGGGTCCAGGGCATGTCCAGTTGGAACTGGTCAGCTGGGTTCTTCAGGAAAAAGGGCTTCCAGCAGCTTTTTGGGTACCTGGAACTTAATAAGGTGTCAGACAACTGACCTCTGGTGTCCTCATTTTGGCATGGGTACATGTGGGAGCAGATCTAGCCTTTCAGATCTCCTCACAAATATCAACGGAAGGTGTAGTACTTTTTCTGTCTTCAACAGGTCCAGTAAAGTTCTGAAGAGGGTACCCAGGGGTGCCACATTTATGCATAGCACTAGTCTTTGGGTGGAGGTGACTCCTGGTGCTTCCCTTACCAATGGGGAAAAAGTTCCCAGCAGTAACCATACCCACTTATGTAGCAGTTCCTGCGTTCCTTACTGCAAACAATCCCACAGTGTCTCTTCTCTACCTAAACCAAGATGGCAGACCTTTCTTCCTCAGTGCAGCACTCTTGTGCCCACCCCGGGTGTAGCCACGGAAATGAGCAACCCCTCCTCTGTGATCACTCTAAACCAGTTTTGGGGACAGCTGCTCTTCCACTGAGATTGGTGCCTGCCTGACTAGGTGGACAAAAGGGGAAACTGTCCAGGTGTCAGCTAACGTTTGCCTGTGACAGGGTAGGGTTAATGATGTTCCTGGGCACAGTTCAGATGGTCATCCTGCCACACACAAAGGCCTTTGTCTGAGCTCTAGGAGCAAGTTCACATTTTATCAAGGGAGCTAATCAGATCCTGGGTGACAGTTGAAGCTCATGCAAATTGGCTTCTAGAGGCTTTAAACAGGGAAAAGGTAACTTTCGAAAAATGCACTTTCCAAAATATTGATTACAAATTCGACTTCACCGTGGACAGGGATTGTATTAAATATTCCAAAAAGTCCCAAAAAATTACGTTTGTAGGTGTTTCCTAGCTAGAAATACCATTTTTTAATACTGTATATGAATGTTTCCCTATGGAACAGCTAACTCTGCTGCAGGGAAAACAGTTTATGAGGCCTTTTCACTATAGGGACATGTTTAACATTAAATGTTTACATTTCCTACTTTTAAATAACATGTACCCTGCCTTATAGGCAGTAAGGCCTACTTAGAGGTGACTTATTAATATTTAAAAATTAAGGTTAAGGCCGGTCAAAAGGAGTTATTTTGACAGGTAGAATTCGCAGTTTTAAAACTACCCAGGCAGGCTACAATGGTGGGCCTGCAGTCATGTTTGTACTGTCACTGTAGTGGGTGCCACATTGATTGCTACAGTCCACCAGTGACATTTAACTTACAGGCCCGGAGTGCACTTTGTACCATATAATAGGGACTTGTAGGTAAGCAAAATGTGTCAATTAAGAGTATAGCCAATTTCAACATGTTTTATGGGTCAGAGAACATGCACTGGGGCCTGGTCAGGAGAGTTCCAGTGTGCAAAGTCAAAACAATTAACACCATCAGTCCAAAACAATGGGATGATCATGAAAAAAGAAGCATTTTCCTACGTTTGCTTCCTCCCATCAACTCTTGCTTAGAAACATTTAGAGCTATGAAAAATCCACTTGCTGTGTGTAAGCTGCCTAAGAAATCTCACACATCTACCATCTTGAAAAATACATTGGCTACCCATAAAACAGTATACAGTTTAAAAACCTGCTGCCTGGTATTCAAGGATATTCATCATCTTGCCCTGTTATTTGTCTCCAAAAGATTTCTAAGATATAACCCATCTCTGATCCTCTGAGGTGAATTTGGTGATCACACCGAGATTCAAAATGCTCAAGTATGGTGGTTGCAGATTTTCCTGTTTTGCCTTAGTGGAGTAGAATTCTCTCCCTACATACCGGTCATCTATATCTGATTTAGCTCCTTTCAGGAAAGCACTCAAGACATGGTTATTTAAACAAGATTTTAATAAGCTCGAGGTCACTCTCTGGCTGACCAACTGTTCCTGGTGGTCTTGATGACCTGCCTGAGAGAGATCACCTCTTCCATAACTCACATAGATCCTATAGCGCCATGCAACCCTAGGGTGTACGAGTGCTCTAAGTATATCTTAAATATTACCTCCTCGTAAGTCTTCCTCGCCACATGATTAACGAAGTGAGCTTCAGCTCCACACCAGAACCCTCCAAAGCAAAAAGTTAGCCTCCCATGCCTCCCATCCCTTCCCAATATGGCCGACCCATATCACCCATGACCTCTATAAGAGGCGGGCCGGTCCAACCCTTCAGCCTGTTTTTTTGGTTCTGCGCACGATTACTCTCCAGATGCGCCACCAGGTAAGTGGTTCCTGCTGTAGCAGGTACGTGGGTCTTTGATTGGCGGTCCTGGTCTAGCGGACCCTAGGATCTTGGACCTCTTCCCCCTTCCTTCCCCCGGTTTATTCAGGGCCGGTTAGGCTCTGCCTTAGCGAGCCAAGGGTCAACAGGGGGGGAGGCGGCCGGGGTGGCCGGGGCTCGTTTTTCAGCCTCTTTAAGTTCCCCGGCCGTTTTGGCTTGGCGCCGTGCTGTGTCTAGGGGCGGCTTCTCCCCGAGTCTCCAGCTTACACTGGGGGGGGGGTGTCCCGGCGACAGACGGTACTTGGTTTTACAGGGTGGGGGCCTACGATCTGTGTATCATGACCGTTCCCCCACTCGTTTGCTCGACAGGGGCCTCGCTTGAAGGGGTCGGGCCGCGTAGTGCTGTGTACGGGAGCACATCCGCGCCTGTTTTCCCTGGTTCATGCCGACCGCCTGCCCCTCGGGGTTGAGCGGCGGCTGGCTGCGGTGCTTCGCGTCTGTTTTCCCCGACGCTTACCGGCTTGTAGGGGCGGGTCCCGCCGAGTAGTGCAGGGCTCTCTGGCTTCTCCGGCGGGAATCCGCGCAGTCCTGGGGATGTAGGGCAGCTGGCGTCAGTGTCTCTGACCCATTTTCCGGGAGTGGGGTCGGGCGCGTTTTCACGCACTGCCAGGTGTTGCCGGTCTCGCTGGGCTTACTCAGCTGTTGCTCCCGCCCGGTTCAGCCTACATATTATGACGCCGTCTCGGTGGGGGCATTCAGTCTTGGCTGTTTGTCCCCGAGTTGTGCTGCGTGTTCCTGTATTTCTACTTCTGTCCATGGAGCAGGGGGATGCCCCGGTGGGGGAGCGTCCCAGCTCCCTGGCTCCTGCTGAGGCTGTGTCCTTACAGTCCATCCAGGACATGATCCCAGCTGCGGTGGCTGCTGCCTTTGCGCAGTGCGATGGGGGGCAGGGTCCTTCTTCCCCAAAACATCCTTGCATGGACTCCCCTCTGGTATCAGATGCTGAGGGGGAAGAGGAGGATCTCCGAGGGCGCTATGTCCAGGGTCAGGAATTGCGTGATGTACTCCAGCACATCAAGCAGAACTTGGCTTTTCCGGCTCCAGCGCAGAGGAGCTCTCGGAGGACTTCTTCTTGCAGTATCAACGCAAGGAGCCGGAGTCCCTTCCTCTTCATTCCTCCGTTAAGAAGGTGATCGAGGGTGAATGGCTGGAGGTAGATAAAAAGGCCTTCCCAAGGTACCTGGCGAAATGATACTCCATCCAGGACTTTGCCAAGGATTTCCCTCCATCAATGAAAGTGGACTCTCTCATGGTGGGGCTTTCCTCGCAGCGCTCCATCATTTCCGAGGACGCCTCACCTTCGGACCCGGTTGACAGGCGGGTGGAGGCCGCGGCCAAGCGTGCCTACTCGGCGGCCAATTTTTCCATTCGGGCCTCTGCCTACTTGTCGTACACGGTGCAGTCCTTGTTGAAGGATTTTCAGTCCTTGGTGGAGCTACTGGACCAGGGGGCGGATGTGGTTCCTACCCTGGCTCTGATGGAGCAGCAGACTCTGCTGCTGTCGGACATTTCATTCGACACTTTGGGGGCCGCTGCCGCGGCTGTTGGCGCCGCTATTCAGGCCCGGCGTCAAATCTGGTTACGCCACTGAAAGGCGGAGGCTGCCCAAAAAGCGTTGCTGATGAAGATCCCCTTCTCGGGGACGAAGCTGTTTGGGTCCTCTTTGGAGGACATGGTGAAGAAGTCGGCTGAGGACCGGAAGCTGCTGGCTCCCATCAGGTCTTCCAGGGGCCGCTTCCCTGGCCCCAAGAGGGCGTTTTCCACCTCGTCTACGGCTAGGGGCAGTGGGCCCTTTCGAGGTAGGGGTCGCGGCCGGGGCACCCCTTTCTTCGCCAAGTCCCGGTCTCAGCCTGCAGCTTCCACCTCCACACCCAAATCTTGACTATCTTCTGGCCCGCCCGGTGGTGTCCCGGTGGGCGGATGCCTTCGCCACTTCATCCCGGCGTGGGAATCCTCTGTCTCGGACCTTTGGGCCCTAAGGATCGTGAGAGAGGGTCTGTCTATCACCTTCAGCTCCCCTCCTTCAGACGCCTTCCTCGTTACCCCGCTGCCTTCCTCTCCGGTCAAACGGGTGGCCTTGCTAGCCGGCATCCAGAATCTACTCATCAAGGGGGCCATCCGACCTGTTCCACCGTCGCAGCGGGGAGACGGCGTCTATTCCATCTGTTTCTGGTAAGGAAGGTGTCTGGGGATTTTCTGCCTGTCTTGGACTTAAAGCGGGTGAATTCTTTCATTCCCCATACTAAGTTCAAGATGCTTTCTCTACAGGAAATTCTGCTGCTGCTGGTCCAGGGGGAGGTGGTAGCTTCTCTGGACCTGCTGGATGCATACCTCCATGTGCCTGTCCATCTGGCTTCTCAGCGTTTCCACTGGTTCTGCATGGGGGAGAGCCACTACCAGTTCCAGGTACTTCCTTTTGGTTTGTCATCTGCCCCGAGGGTGTTCACCAAGATCCTGGCCCCCTTGGTGGGCATTCTCCACCGGGAAGGGATCAGGGTGTTTCCATACCTGGATGACTGGCTAATATCTGCCTCTACTTTTTCCAAGGGGACGCTGCACATCAGGAGGGTCTGCGAGGTTCTCTCTGCCCACGGCTTCCTGATCAACCAGAAGAAGTCCCACCTGTCTCCCACCCAGGACTTGGTCTTCATTGGGGGTCGATTGGACATGCTCCAGGTGAAGGTGTTCTTGCCCCTGGAACGACGGAACGTCTTGTGGCGGGATCTGGGGGCTCTTCTGGGCAGGATTCCGCTCCTGTGTGTCAGTGGTTGAGGGTTCAGGGGTTAATGTCAGCCACCATCAATGTTCTCCACTGGGCTCGCCTCCACCTGTACCCCTTGGTCAATCACCTTCTGTCTCTCTGGGATCCCTACTCGGGGGACTACGAGATCCCGGTCCTGGTGTCCCCACAGATTCGGTCCGACCTGGGCTGGTGGAGTCCCACCTCTCCGAGGGTCTTCCATTCCTGGTCTCCCCGTCCCGGGTGGTCACAACCAATGCCATTCACCTCGGCTGGGGGGCAACCTTGGGGTCTTGGTCAGTTCAGGGTCGTTGGGACCCTCTTCTGTCACGGTGCGCCTCCAACTTCCGCAAGATGAAGGCCGTCCTGCTGGCTTGCCGGGAGTTTGCTCCCTCTCTCCAGGGTCAGCACGTCTTGGTTCGGACGGACAACCAGGTGGTGAGGGGTTAAATCAACCACCAGCGGGGTTGCCGGGTGCGCTCCCTCTGGTTGCTGTCCCGGGAACTGTTGTCCTGGGCGGAGGCAACGGTCATGTCTCTCAAGGCGATATATCTCCCGGGGTCGGAGAATGTGGTGGCGGACCGTCTAAGTCAGGTGTTCCCTACGTTGTCTGCCCTCTCCCTGACGCCTTCGGTTTTTCGGCGCCTGGTGGACCTGTTTGGCCTTCCCCAAGTAGACCTGTTCGCAGAGAGGGGCAATGCTCTCCTTCCTTGCTTCTGCGCTCTCCATCCGTGTCCGGGGGTTTGGAGGGTGGATGCTCTGTCTTTCCCTTGGCCTCGGGATCTCCTGTATGCCTTTCCCCCCTTTCCCTTGATTCCTCGGGTCCTCTGCAAGATCCATCTGGACAAGGCCTTGGTGATCTTGGTGGTTCCCGGTTGGGTTCGCCGCTCCTGGTATCCTCTCCTGTGCGAGCTGGCGGTTCGAGACTGTTGGCCGATTCCGGATCACCCGTTCCCGTTGCGGGCCCCTCCGATCCCCGGGACGATGTTGCGCCGGCTCCATCTGCAGGCTTGGCTCTTGAGCGGGTGACCTTGTTGGCTCAGGGGTGTTCTTCAGGGGTGGTTGACTTGCTGCAGGGTTCCCGGAGGTCTTCCACCTTGCTGTCCTATTCCCGCCACTGGTCCTCTTTTTCCTGTTGGTGCGGGCTGCAGGGTTCCGACCCTGTTTCAGTGGACCCCATGAGGGTCCTGGATTTCCTGGCTGAAGGCTTTTCCCTGGGGTTGGCGCCCTCCACTCTGAGGGCGCAATGGGCTGCCCTGCGGGTTTTCCGGAAGGCCGGGCCTGGATAGGCTGGATTCCTTGGTTGCTCGCTTGCTGCAGAGCTGTTCCCTGCGGCGGCCTCGGGCTATCTGCCTGGCTCCTCCTTGGGATCTTCCTTTGGTGTTGCGGGTCCTGCAGGATCCCCCCTTTGAGCCCCTGGACTCGGTGGATCTTAAATTCCTCACCTTCAAGGTGGTTTTCTTGGTGGCCATTGTCTCTGCTGGCAGGATGGGCGAGCTGGGGTCTTTTCTTCGGTCTCCTCCATTCTTGCGGGTTCTGCCGGACCGTCTGGTCCTGCGGCATGACCCTCGTTTCCTGCCCAAGATCCCCTCCCTTGTAAACCGTTCTCGTGAGGTGTCCTTACCTTCTTTTTCCCCTGAGGCGGATGCCTCTCTGTCCTTGCTGGATGTCCGTCGTGTGGTGGAGGTTTACCTGGGCCGCACGTCCGCTTTTTGTCATTGTGACAGTTTGTTCGTGACCTTTGGTCCGGTTCGTTCTGGGCACAAGCCCTCGGTGTCCACTTTGAGTCGCTGGCTTAAGCAGGCTATCCTGCTAGCGTACGAGTCCCAGGGTTCTGTGATCTCGGGGGATGTCCAGGGTCGTTCCACTCGGAGCGTGTCGGTGTCGTGGGCCTCTTTTAAGGGTGTGTCCACTGAAGAGATCTGCAGGGCTGCGACTTGGTCGTCACTGCACATGTTCATGGAGCACTACCGGGTGGTCCTGGGTGGCTCTCCTCCGGGGGGTTTTGCGGGTGCGAGGGTCTGCCGTCCCTTGATCGGTCTCTTTTCTGGGCTGTGTTTTATTCTGTTGTTTTTGTACACTGAATTAAAGCTGTGTTTGTTATCATACTCCTCCTTGATGGTGGTTTCTTGTGTACCATGAAGCCTGTTGACCTGGGTATATGCTCACTTCGTTAGTCATGTGGCGAGGAAGACTTACGAGGAGGTAATGCCCCGGTTACTTACCGGTAATCTTCATTACTCCGAGTATAGTCTTCCTCGCCACATGAGTTCCCATCCCTCCCTCCCTGTCTGGCTATCGGCTTCATGTTTAGGCTTGGTAGTTTCAGGCTGAAGGGTTGGACCGGCCCGCCTCTTCTAGAGGTCAAGGGTGATATGGGTCGGCCATATTGGGAAGGGATGGGAGGCTACCTTTTTGCTTTGGAGGGTTCTGGTGTGGAGCTGAAGCTCACTTCGTTAATCATGTGGCGAGGAAGACTATACTCGGAGTAATGAAGATTACCAGTAAGTAACCGGGGCATTCCTGTCTATGGTACGTTTTTGCATGAAAAAAGATCTAACATGAATTGAGGGATGTCTAGCAAGTTCTGCTCAGTTTAAAATTTCAAATCTATAGAATTTCAGATATACAACTCAGATGGTAATCTTTGGCAGCACCCCTGCAGGGAGATCTTATGAAGTAATCTATTTCTATGGATAGAAGTTGACAGGTGGTTGAGGTGCTCATATCGTTTGATACTTAAAGCTACCTGAAGTAGTCTTAGACTTGTGAGAGATATCCTACAGTTCATTTAAATTCAGAGAAATATGAGAAGGATCTTAGATTTTGTGGGTTGCAAAAAATGCATACATATGTTAAGCACTCTTGAATCCCCAGATCCAGCCTAGCATTTAGAATACACACGCCAAAAGTCTCAATAACAATTCACTATTTGGCTAGGTTTTTCCAACAAAGCAACCGTCATTTGGTTGGCATTGTAGTTGCCCTTCATAACCAGTGATCCCTGGGCATTTTATCAGATCATCTATGTTTTGTGGTTGAGAGAGGACATAACAAACTTATAATTATGACTCTGGATATTGAGATTTTTCAAGCAGTCTTTAAGTCACTTAAGTAAAATTCCAGGAATTCATACATCATACTTGGGACATATAACAGCACTTCCCTAAAACTATTAAAGTTGATCCTTAATTTTCATATATCCAAAAGCACATTTTGCCATTCCTTAGGGATCCCTCACTCTGGCAGCAAATGCTTAAATGCCCAATGCCTGAGGTGTAATACCCCCATTAGGCATCGATGTATCTTTCTAATGTTTTGATAGGATTACTTAGATGAGGGTACCAAGACCATGTTTGCCTTCAGATTTGCAGCAAGATCAGATGAAGTCAGAGCATTGACAACATACTGAGCCTGAAGTGTGGAGATAGGGCACCTCAGTTCACAAATCGAAAGGCATTCTTCTGAACAGAGGCAGCTTCACATCAAAAATTGCCACTCCACCATGATATAAATGTTTTGTAATCCAGGCACAGAAAATTCATGATGCTATATCTAAATCCTGCACAGCACATGTAAACTCATCAATAAATCTATATATATCATGTCTCAGACTTACTAAGGGTCATTTTTTTTATATAGGAATATAAGGCCATATGGGATATAATATCGTATCAGATTGGTCAATATGTCATAAAAAGGATGTTTTTAATCCAGCATGGCAGTGCCAAGTCCCATCTGCATTAGGAACGCAGAAGAGGATAACAATTGCAATTATTACTATTACTAAAACAATTATCACATGTCACAACCACTACATGCCTGTGGCTTGAATTAAATATCATCATAGTATCTTAATGAATCCTCGCCTCTTCGCCATCACATCTCGCCTCACTTGCGTAGCCTTCATTGGCTCCCTGTCAGAAGACGGATTGAATTTAAGGCACTGGTACTAGCTTTCAGATCCATGAGAGATGAGGGCCCTCAATATCTGAAGCATAGACTTCGGAAATATTGCCAATCAAGATCGCTAAGGTCAAACCATCAGGACCTAATGGTGACCCCACGCTTCAAAAAGGCCAGGATGGGGGGCCGTGCCTTTGCTGTGAAAACAGCCTCTTTGTGGAACTCTATGCCAGCTCACCTTCGAAAGGCGAGCTCAGAGCCTCTGTTCAGAAAGGCCTTAAAAACCTGGCTGTTCAGCCTAACCCAAATTACTGCATAATTCTTCTGCTCTTGCTTGCTATCTGCACTCACCGCTAGCGCCGGGACACTTCCGCAGGAGGTAGCCGCGCGCTCTAGAAAATGAATTAATAATAATAATAATAATAAATTAATCTGAACTACAGGTGAACGCAGTCAGACAGATGTTGGAAGCTGGGTCCGTGCAAAAAAAAAGGTTTTATCTTCGTACTTTGAAATTCTTAGGAATGTCATTTAGGCGCAACTGGTTGACCTTGGAGGTCACATCCTCTGAAGCAGGCTCAAAGCTCTGCTACCTGTGCACTGACCGCCAAACTAACAGTTTTGCTTTAATACATACCCGCAGAATAGGAGAATGCCGTTCTTCTATGTGGCGAGATTATCGTTTTGTGCATTTTTGGACTCTTAAACTTTTACCTTTTTTTGGGGGGCCGCTGCTATCAGATGCCTCAGCCCTTATGTGTTTAACTTAAAATGACATGCCCTTCACTTTCATTCCAGCCTTTGCTATTGCCGGCCTGCTCTAAAAAGACCTCAGTGCACCGCGATGACACTGGAAGGTGTTTAAAATGTAACGACCACACTCTGAAAAGAAAAAAGGATGACCCTGATGTCACAGTAACATTAATGGAGACTGCTGTAATATAACTTGTAATATTCAAAAACTAGTAATATCGATGTGATGTAGAGGGCCAGAAAGTAAGCCCTCTGCTTTCATTAATGTGCTTTCATGTGTCAAAAGCCTAAATGAAACCCTGTATAACAATTTAATGGTGGTAGAAACAGAATATGATGACCACCGCTTGTGTGCAGTTTGGAATGAAATAATCAATATTTCAAATGGATTTTGAATATTTTGCTTAGTTACTGAGCTATGGAAGAATCGATATGTCACACATTTCTACTCATCGATCAATTGAATGGTAATATCACATTTTGGCCTGTAGGGAAACCCAATTAACATGCAAACAGACGTTCCCTCGACTGCCACTCTCCCAGCAGCACAAAGACTTTCAGGCCCAAAGGACAAGAAGGGGCTTGATTGTTATAGCATTAACGATTCTGCTTCAAAACTGTCAATGACCCCTTTGAATATACTTATTCACCACAGAACCTCTAATAGACTTCAAGGCTGTAGGAAACTGCAACAGGAGGTATGCAGTGTGTCACCGGCAATTGAAAAATATTTGGGAAGGAAACTTTTGTTTTGTATGGAAGTGCCTTTTACTTAGAAGTCTCTTGCCATTGTGAAGCTACTTGCAATAGAAAAGTTTACAGAGAGGTCTCTGTTGGGTTTGGATAGATTACTGTTGGAAATTGGGTTACTGGTGGAGGGAGGTGAAACCATACTAAAGCAGCAACCACAATTTCTATTAGGGTGAGGCACAAGCAAACCCCAAATTAACTTATGATTAGCCCTCTGGTAGTTTGGCACAAAAGCAGTTAGACTTAATTTAGAGGCAATGTGTAAAGTATTTGTTAGACCTGACATCATTGGCGTGGGTTTCCCCTATATTTTTGCCTTTGCCTCTTGTATTTTTGCTGTGTGTTGGACTTCGTTTTGCTGGTCTAGATGCTTTGGGCACTTTGCCACTGCTGTTCAATGCCAAAGTGCACGTGCTCCCTTTGTCAATTGTTGTTATGGATTGGTGATTCCATGATTGGCATATTTGATTTACTAGTCAGTCCCTAGTACAGTGCACTGTGTGTGCCCAGGGCCTGTAAATCAAATGCTGCTAGTGGGCCTGCAGCACTGATTGTGCCACCCACATAAGTAGCCTGTACATGTAACTCAGGCCTGCCATTGCCAAGCCTGTGTGCAGTCTGGTACTGCCATGTCGACTTGGCAAGTGCACACATTTGCCAGGCCCTAACATTCCCTTTTCTTACATGCGAGTCACCCCTACGGGAGGCCCAAGGTGCCCCTGTGGGCAGGGTGCAGTGTAGGTGAAAGGTAGGACATGCCCTGGTGTGTGTGTGTGTGTGTGTGGGGCATGTCCTGATAGTGTAATACTGCCAAATTCGTTTTCACTATTGTAAGCCTATCTGTCCCCATAGGATAGAATGGGGAGTTTGCTTATAACATCTTATAAGCACAACTACCCAAGGTAAGAGGATAGGAAAATAAAGTGTAGTATGCCTGAACTCAGAATGTTAAGATGCATCTTTTAGTAAGGGTGATCCTGGGTTTGTTTGAGAAGTTTTATATAGCGCTGACCTGACCGGAGGGTATCGGAGCGCTTTACATCAGTTACAGAGCAGAACATAACATAATACAATGATGCGGAAAAACCCGTAATAAAAATACTAATAACTGTCAATGACGAAGAGTTGTAGTTCGGGGTCCTGCTGACGCAGCTTCGGAGAGGAGTGAGGTGTCTACTTCAGCGCTCCGACTGCTCCTATCGGTTCACTAGGGATCGGTCGAGGAACAGGATTTTGAGCTGACTTTTGAATTTAGCAAAGGAGGGAATAGTTCTGATGTGAGGGGGAATAGAGTTCCAGATTTTGGGCGCTTTTCCGGCGAAGGACCTGGCCGCGGTTTTTTGTTTTCGTGATTTCAGCGGGATGAGTAGTATGGTGTTAGAGCTTCTGAGGTTCCTGGTCTGCCCTGCTTTTTTGAGTTTGGCAGCCAGATATTCGGGTTTGCCGGTGTGTAGGGCTTTGTGTGTGAGGCAGGCTGTTCTGAAGTTCGCCCGCATTTCTACTGGGAGCCACTTGAGTTCTCTGAGTGCAGGTGAGATGTGATCAAATTTTTTGATTCCAGTGACCATTCTGGCAGCCGCGTTGAGAGTTGTTTTAAGAGGAGCAAGATGTGATTTAGCTATTCCCGAGAGGACTGCATTTCCATAGTCTAATCTTGACAGCGCCAATGATTGGATGGCTTGTTTGAGATCTTTGGGCGGGATGAAAGGTTTTATTTTGTTCAATAGCTTCAGATTGAGGAAGGCGCTCTTAGGTTTGAAAATACCACTTTTAGAAAGTAGGTATTTTCTTGCTTAGCCATCCAGTATGCCTCCTCTAGGATGTGTATTGACTGTCTGGCTTTGGAGTGACAGGGGTTGGGGATGTGCATTCTATTCAGACAGCACTTGGGGGGTTAGGTGTGTCCTGCCTTTCCAGGGTGAGTCAGGGCTGGGCTGAAAAGACCTGGGCTGCATTTAGAGTAGGGCGAGGAGATTTCCTTTCACCTGAATGGACTTGGTCTGCCTTACACAATGCTGTCTCCACCTCCTGCCAGGAAGCTGCACCAGAGAGGACAGAGCTGGTTTTGACTGGGCACAGGAATTCTCTGCCACCAGAGAGCAAAGGATTTTACTGTATAAAAAGAGGGGTTCATACCCCAGAACTTTAGAACACTTTTGGACTTCAAGAGGAACCTCTGCCATGGAGAAGAGCTGGAGTACTGCCCCTTTGCTGTGTGCTGTCTGCGGTTGGCCTGCAGTGGCTGTTTCTGCCAAGGAGAGGAACTGTGTGTGCATCCTGCTTGAGAAAGTATCTCTAAGGGCTTGAAGTGGAGCTTGCCCCCTGTTCAAGAGGTCTCAGGAACAGCAAAGACCTACCCATCCTTCTGGGCACCGTCTCTGGTTGTTCTGGTTCCTGTCACCACAGAAGAAAACAGCAGCAGACTTTGTCACCAAGTCCATCGCAGACTCCGTGTCCTGAAGGCACCACAGAGAGCACCGCCTCGCTTCACAACGTAACCCTCATCTCACCGACTCCGTCAACGAGCCGCTGCTTGCACCGCGTCCTGTGGGCATCGCTTCGCTACACACTGCACAGACGTCACCGACTCCGTCGCTACCCGACTCAAACATCAACCGGATCCGTTGCCGCACCGTGACCTGCCAGCACTGTATCGAGCACCTTCTCACCCTGCAATGCAAGCCTTGGTCTCACCAACTCCATCAACGAGCCGCTGCCAGTCGCGAGCAGTGAGGACACCACACGCTGCAATGCTTCCTTCTCACATTGCAACCGCAACGGTTACCCCGACCGACTCGCATCAGCGCGTTGGCTGCAACAAGAAAGGTACTGTCTCCGAGTTTGTCGGCTTTAGCTTTAGCTGACCCGTACTGACACAGTTGGCTGGAATTGTTAGACTCTGTCGTGTTCAGTATCGCAGTAGCCCCGAAAGGAGTCGGAGGAACTGTGTTTTCATGTTATTCCTGCAATTTAAAGGTTATTTTGTACAGTAATTATTTTTACAGTATTGTATGTCAGATTTTTAAAGTTTTTGGTCTTGTTGGTTTAGATAAAGTTTTGCTTATTTTTCTAAACTGGTGTGGTGTCCATTTGTAGTGTTTTCACTGTGTTACTGTATGCATGCACAAATGCTTTACACACTGCCTCTGAGATAGGCCTGTCTGCTCGTGCCAAGCTACCAAGGGGGTGAGCAGGGTTTGTTTTAGAACTGTATCCCCCTGACTAGGAAGAAGGGTCCCTAGTTGGACAAAGGTACCTACCTCTGCCAACTAGAGACCCCCATTTCTAACAGTATTTATGCAGTATGTAAAAAAGTAAAGAAGTGAAACCATAACACAGGAAAAATCCCTCACCAATTTAGAAAAATAGAGTACATTTTAACCAACTGAGACCAAAAGAACAAATATCCAATCAGTAGAACTGGAGATATGCAATTTGAAAGATTTCAGGTAAGTAAAGTGCCTAAAAGCACGAAGCACCATTCGTGGGTGTCTGGTCATGAGAGACAGGGCGAAAGTCACAAGTTCAGGCCGACCGCGATGAAGCACAGACTGGTTATAGGGACCAGGTTAGTCCCGCTGAAAGAGTTACCTTCACAAGTCCAGCGTGAAAAGTTTTGTTTGCGGTAGAAAGGGTCATGAGCAGCAGGGAGAGCATAGCGGATGGTCGTCAATGGAGCGCAAAGATCTGGCCAGGCGTCGCGGACGGTCATCACTGTAGCATGAAGATCGTGTCTGGCGTCACAGATGGAGATTCGCATTGGCGGTCACCGCGGACTTTCGAAGCTTTAGTGCAAAGTACAGGTTTCACGTTGCTGGGTGTCGCAGGCAGTCGCTGTGGCACAAAGAGTTGGGTTCACAAGAGCTTCACACTGGCACGTGGCACGTGCAGCAAGATATTAGCATGAACAGGCCCGAACGTGGTGCAGAAGAACCCAAAACTTCAGGATTTCTATTTTCTTTGAGTGGGGAGCTCAACTGAGGCCAGGTGTGGGGCACCTCTTGGGGGTCAGGAACTCAATCCAGCAGAGGCCAGCAGGGCTCAGGCTGGTCCAGTTGCAAGTACAGGCAGCAGGTCCGCTTTGGAGATGCAGGGAGGCCTCTAGGGCTTATTATGTCTCAGTAACTCAGAACAGGAGATTATCAGCTGAACCTTGGAGTCACATCAGCCTGGAATGAAGGGTTCAGGGTCAGTCCTTCTTCTTGGCAGCAGGCAGCAGGACAGCAGAGTAACAGGACATCAAGGTAGCAGTTCTACTGGCAGCAAAGCAGCACAGCAGTCCTTCTTCTGTAGTATCCACAGGTCCAGAGGCATACTGAAGAGTAGGATGGGAGTGTCCACTATTTATACTTAGTGCCCACTTTGAAGTAGGCGATGTTTTTAGAGAATTCCCTTTGAAGTCCTTAACTTTTCCTGCCTCCCCTGTACTGGCTTCAAGCGGGCTGCATGAATAATGCAGTGGTGACAAGTTCTTTGTGTAAAGGTAGGGCACAGACTAGTCCATTGCAAGTGGGGATGTGCCCAGCTTCGCTCTTCATCCTGCCAGTTGATTGCCCATCCAGGCACACCTAATCCCCCTATTGTGTGGCTGTCTGGGAGGAATAAACAAAGTTCAACTACCAACTACACCCACTCATGTGACACAGGAACAGGCTACATGCAACAAATAGGGCAGGAAATTGCCAACTTTCTAAAAGTGCCATTTTCAAAATTGTAACTTAAGATCCGACTTTACCATTAAAGAGGATTTTTAATTACAATTTCTCAGACACTAAACATGACATTCCTATCTGCTCCCAATTGAAAGTTATCAATTACTAAGTGTAATAAGTTAACCAAATTTTATCCTATGAGGGAGATAGGCCTTGCAGTAGTGTAAAACAAATTTAAAAGTTTTTCACTACCAGGACATGTAAAGCTTTTCAAATACACTGCACCCTGCCCTCTGGGCTGTGTAGGAGCTACCCTAGGGGTGTCTTATATATATTAAAAAAGAAGTGTTGGGCCTGGCAAAAGGTTTATTTTGCCAGGTTGAAATGGCAGTTTAAAACTGCACACACAGGCTGTAATTGCAGGCCTGGGACATGTTTAAAGACGACTTAAGAGAGTGCCAGAATAAGTGTTGGAGGCCCACCAGTTGCATTTAATTTACAGGCCCTGGGTGCATGTAGTACCAGCTTACTAGGGATTTAAATATGCCAACTGGGGGTAAGCCAATGTTGACATGTTTAAAGGAGAGAGCACAAGCACTTTAGCACTGGTTAGCAGTGGTAAAGTGCACAGACTTCTGAGACCAACAAAAATGAGATCAGTAAAAATGGAGGAGTAAGGCAAAAAGTTTGGAGGAAGACCACCCTAAGGCTGACAGGTCTAGCAATTACAAATTAGTCTTACAGAACTTTAATTACATCATTTTGCTGTAATATATCTGCAGTGGGAGGTATTTTAACATTCATTATAGATACCCTGTCTAATGCCACTGCTTGCTTTGGCATTATAATGTCCACATCCCCTTTTTATCTGCTGAAGACATAAGAGAGGAAGGATGATCTTTATAAATCTGTGGAGGAAATACCTGGAGGTTGCTGAGTCACATTGCTTTCTTTCCTTATAAATAAATAAACTAGATGCTATGAATGATCAGAGGGCTTTTATTGCTTGGCGATGTGTCTTGATTACACATGCGATATGTGTGGCATTCCCTGTGCACTGGAGTGATATCAGGAAATAGACTGGGCGATTTGGGAGTTATTCTAGAATTTTGTTGTTAGCAGTGTTTTTACACCATAAGGCCACTGCTTCACCCTGAAAAACCCATACAGTTTTGCTGAAAAACATGAAAATTTTCTGAGAAGCATCTAAGTTGCCTTTAAATTGGGGGTGAACAGCCTGCATCAAATTTCAGATGATGCATCCTTGCAAGCCTTCATTATCATCTCAACGTAGCTTTTACCACGTCAGCAGTGCTCTTTGAGTGAAGCCATGTTTTTCCTCAACTTACAGCACTGTCCACAGATGAGAGGAAACCTCTGTCACCACTATTAGATGATACACTTATTTGCAAGATACTATCCTGAGCATCTGACAACCTTTCGTTCAGCTCTGCCCATTGAAAAACACCTTCTAATGCCTACAGCTCTTTGTTCTGCTCCTACTGTTAACCATGGCAATCGGACCAGCCGATCTGACTTTTGGAGAATTCACTGAATGCAAGCTCTGTAACATCTTCACTGGTGGTATTTGAGTTACTTAAAATAATTACATCGTCAATTTGTTTGATGTAAAAACACCAAGGTAAGTGGAGAGTGAAGTAACACCTTCATCAGGTCATACCTCCATGTCCTACCTAATTATGTGGACTCACACGTCAAACTAGTGTTGGACTATATTCCACTAAGGAGACCAATTAAGACATTTATGGGAAATTTAGAGTTTAGCACAGCAGGAGTACTGATGTAAATTGATGGTGCTCCATCAAACCTCTCCTTTCTCTGCTCTATTTACAGTCATTTGAAGAAGTGGGTTTCCAATGACAGAGCCTCATTACGCTCTGACATCAGGAGGCTCTTACTAAACCGCCCTTCTTCCATAGGGCCATCAGGTCATAGCGCTGATTGCTCGTGCCTTTTGGGGGTGGGTTGACCATAACCAGATTTCCCTGCCTGGTGCTGCCATGCAGAGAAGTAATTAAATGGCCCATACCCGAGGGAGAAAACCCTGTGTGCCATGGTCATTACCTCCTCGTCCGTCTTCCTGGATGCAGTCCTTACGCTTGAGACTACCTCTCCCCTCTGGCAGAACTAATTCCATAGCTGGAGCAAAAAGTTCCTCCAAAATGGTCCCCTTATCCAGGAGCTACCAGAACAGGGAGAAACTAATGATGCAACATCCTGTTACTTTTCTTTCTGGAATCGACCCTACGCTGGAACGTTTTCCGTGAATCCAGGTATGGTGAGTACTACTATTATTATTAATTTTGCCGCTTATTGGCAACTTTGCATTTCTATTTTTAGCCCCTTTTTGCCCTGCCATAGTGGGTGGGGCTTATGATTAGCTGTGCGCTTGCAGCTCTTCATGGCAGCTAAGTCTGTAAATACAGCCTGTGTCATCCTGCCATAGCCGTCAGGGCTTATTTGTTGCTGTGCGCTTTTTAGTGCTTTTCCAAAATGGTGTGCAGATTTTTAGCCCGTTACGCCCTGCTACAGCGGGCAGGGCTTTGAAATCGTCTTGCCTAGACTCACAAAGCGGTCCTTGAAGCGAGAGATATTATAGTGACAAATGTATCTTCCGTCGCGGAGTGAACTGGGAATTGTAGGCAGCGCTCCTTCTTGCCCGACCTCTCGAGACGCTCTCATGAGGTTTGTGTTTCTTGGAAACTGACCATAAAACAGGAAGTTGGTCAGTTTCCCGCCTCATGTTTTTGGCATCCAGAGAGGTCGGAGCTTTGAATTTGCATTTCTGTCTTGTACTTTCTCGTCTGTCCTGGTGCTGCTGTCTGTTTGTTCTGGAGCCTTCGGAGGAGGAAGCTGGGCCCTCTTCCCAACCTTCCCAACTGTAGTCTTTGATTGAAGCAGCTTTTAAAGCAAGAGAGGGGCAACCACTGGCTAAAATCCCTAGGCAACATCTGGATGAGCCTGGAGTGGATCCTGAGAAGGAGAATCAAAGGGGTCGATATGTTCAGGGGTCTGACCTGGCGGATCTCCTACTACACCTGAGAGAGAAAATAAGTCTCTGTTCAACTAGCGCATCAGCTTATGAGGACAATTTTTGGGCCAAATATCAGCAGGTGGAACCTGAGACTGCGCCCTTGCATAATGCTATACAACGGGTCCAGTCCCATGAGTGGAAGGAAGTGGACAAATCTTTTTCTAGATTCCTTTCACATCATTATCCCATGGGCAATTTGCAGAGGAGCTTCCATTTGTAGTAAAGGTGGACAGTCTGCTGACGGGTTTGTCCACTCAGGGTAATGTGGTGTCAGAGGACGCTTCCCCACCAGACTCAGTAGATAAGAAAGTAGGTGGGGCAGTGAAGCGTTGTTATGCTGCAGCTACCTTCTCCATTTGTGCCAACACTTATACCACATATACCCTTCAGCCCCTTCTTAATGATTTTCAGACTTTGGCTAATTGCATGTCTAAGGGGATGGATTGTTCAACTCTTTTATTTTTCATGGAGCAAGTCCGTTTTCTGTCTGACCTGCCATTTGACAATTTATGTCCATCAGCAGCTACTTCTGAGGCAGCTATTGCTGCCCGCTGGCATTTGTGGATGCGCAAATGTAAGGTGGACGCTACCCAAAAGGCTATTCTGATGAAGCTGCCCTTTGAAGGTTCCAAACTCTTTGAACAATAGTTAATAGAGATAATTAAGAAGTTGGTGGAAAATTAGAAATTGCCAGCTCCAGGACATCTATTCACAAAAGACAGGGAATTTGCCTTTTAGAGGGCTTTCCCATCAGGCCGAGCGAAAGGTTCTTCACAGCCCTTTTGAGGTAGGGGTCGTGGCCAGGGCACCCCGTATCTCGACAAATCTCAGTTCCAGCCCTCCTCCACTGCAGCCAACGCTCAGCCCCCCCAAGGCATGACTACCTGGGATCCTCTCCAGTCGGGGTGGTTTCTGGAGTTCAAAATCGAATGCCAACATAATGTTTCAGATCCCTGGGCAATTCAAGTAGTTTTCAAGGTTTTATTTTTGGAGTTTTCAGAAACCCAAGACAGTCTTTCAGGAACACTCTGCTTCCAAGGGATCCAATTCGCCGTCAGGCCCTTTTGAATGGCATTTAACAGCTTCTGGCCAAACAGGCGATTTTTCCTGTCCCTCAGTCAGAGCAGGGGCACGGGTTTAAATCCATTATCTTCCTGGTGCAGAAGAGGTGTCAGGAGCCTTAGGACAATATTGGATCTAAAGGCGATGAATCGCTTCCTGATTCCCTGAACATGCAAGATAGTCACACTTCAAAGTATCTTTCTTATGTTTACTAAGGGGCATCTCCTGGCATCTTTGGACACGTTGGATGTGTATTTACACATCCCAATATTTCCTCTTCACCAGCAATTCCTGAGGTTTCAGTGGACAACCAGCATTTTCAGTTTCTGTCTCTCCCATTTGGCCATGCATCGATGCCTGGAATTTTCACCACACTTCAGGCTTCACTGGTGGCTGTTTTGCATTCTTGAGGTATTCTAGTATTTCCTTAACTCGACAATTGGTTAATTGCCTTTTCTTCTCTCTCTAAGGCCCTTCAGGACATCAAAGAGGTTTTTGTCCTATTGCTCAATCATGGTTTTCTGCTCAACTAGGCCAAGTCTCATGGTCTACCGCTGCCCCGCAGGTGCAAGGTCGCTCGACTAGAGACGTTTCTACCTCTTGGGTGGCTTTTAAGGGTTCCTACTTGAGGGATGTGTGTCCTGCTGCTACTTGGAAATCCCATCACACTTCTATTTCCCACTATTATTTGCAATTGTGTGGGCACTTCTCAGGACTGCATTAAGGAAGACCAGGACTCAGAGTAATGAAGATTACTGGCAAGTAACCGGGCACTGGTCTTTTTGTTTTTCAGAATGTGCTCTCACTTGATATTTTTTTTTAAATACAAAAAACTTTGCTGAGTGGGTGCTATGCTATGCTACATAGATTTTTATAGCTCGCTAATCACCTGTGAGGGTACCCAGTTGCTTTACAGTGGGAAAGCAGGGGCTCGCCTAGAGTTAATCAAAGAGCCAGGTCTTCTGCTTCTTGTGGAATTCAAGGAGTGACACAGAGGACCGAGTATGGTGGGAGAGGTCATTCCTCCCGCTCTGTTCTTGTGTATGCGGGGATGCTCACGAGTGAGAGACCAGCTGAGCGGAGGTGCCTGGAGTGTTGGTAGAAGTGGGCACATATGTTGAGATAAGCAGAGCCTATGTTGTGTAGAGCCATGTAGGTGTGTGAGAGGAGTTTGGAGTGAGTGTGTTTGTGTATGGGGAGCCAATGGAGTTCGTGAGGTGTGGACTGGTGTGTTGAGGGAGGTTGTGGACAAGTCTTGCTGCAGTGTTATGGATGGTTTGGAGTCTATTCAGGACCTGTTTGTTGAGTCCAGCACAGAGTGCATTGCCATAGTCCAGTCTGCTTGTTATTAGGGCTTGTGTGACTGTTTTTCTGATGTTTTCCGGAAGATTTTTCGCAGCATCTTCAGCAAGTGGAAGCAGGTGAAGGTAACTGGGTTGACTTGTGCGGTCATGTCCAATTTTTTGTCCAGGATGAGTCCCAGTTTTCTGGCATGGGGGTAGGGGTTGGGGCAGGTCCGAGATCCACTAACAATCAGGTGGAGCCCCGTCTGGGGGGGTTTTGCTTCCAAAAATCACCACTTTGACTATGTCCGTGTTTAGCTTGAGGCAGTTGGACCTCATACACGTTGCTGCTGTGGTCATGGAGATGTTGAAGTTGGTCTTGGTCACGGGAATCTTATCTGAAAGAGAGAGTATGAGTTGGGTGTTGTCTGCATAGGATAGGATGTTGATGTTGTGGGATCTGACGATGTTGGCCTGTGGTATCATGTAGCTGTTGAACAGGGTTGGTCTAGGAGATGAACTTTGGGGTACTCCACAGATGAGATTTCTGGCTTCTGATGTGTTGGGTGTAATGCTAACTTTCTGTGTTCTTCCTGTGAGGAAGTAGCAGATTTAGTTGAGGGCGGAGGCTTGGATACCTGACTCATGGAGCCATTTGATCATGATGGAGTGGGAGACCATGTTGAAAGTGGCTGAAAAGTCACGCAAGATGAGGGCTGCTGTTTCTCCTTGGTCGAGGAGCATCCTGATGATATCTGTGGCAGCAATGAGTGCGGTTTCTATGCTGTTGCTTGGTTTGCAGTAACAATGGTGCCCACTTGGCAAAGGTTCACTACCTCCCATGTTGTCAGTGCTTCTGCAGCCCCGCTGAAGCAACAAGATCGCCATCTGCCTGGCAGGGATCTTGAAGTATGGTGAGCAGTCCTCTGTCTGGAAGGGAGAATCGATGGCTTTCATTGACCTGGCATACTGGCCACTCCAAAGAACTCATGCATGTTTTTCTAACTTTTTAATAATTTATTGAGGGAATATATTGTTTCAATGGACTGCCTTGTTATCATTCACTTCCACTTTATTGATATTAAAATCGTTAGACCTATTTATCTCTAATTTCACGTCATGGATATGCTTCTAATTTTTCTGAAAGTTTGCAAAAAAAAGAGTTATTATCTTACAACATTCAATTGGACATTATATCATCACCTCATTACTTCATCTGTATTGCTTGAGGTATTACTTGCACTCCACAAACACTACTTCCTTCATAATATGTTTTGACATAGACCTACCCTACCTAAAGGTATAGTAGGAAGGGTTTGGTTATATGTTTTATTTTTATTATTGCATCTCTTTTCATCATGTTTTGAAACTCCAACTGAAGAAGTTCTTAACCTTTTGACTTCTGTGGTCCCCACTGAATCACCCTGGAAACAAGGGATCCACTCTGAATCATTACTGGAAGCCGGGACCCCAGCCTAAGCAATTTCTATGATTTCAACTTCAAAACAATACCCAAAAATACAGAAACAAGTATACATCAAAAAGATACATAGCTAATGAAATATTGTATTTAATCTGCAAATAAATATGGAAAAATAGACACTTCAATTTTAATGGTAAGGTTAGAACTTTGCTGAATTCAGTTTTTAATTCTAAAAGACAAAGTGATCTGCTAAATTCTAGCACATCACTTTGTCTTTTTGCTCTTAATGCATGCTCTCTTCTTGCTGGTGCTTCAATTGAAGCAACAAATCACATACTTGTGCTTGCTAGACTTGTGCTGCTCCAACAAATCCGGCAAGGGTACAGACTTAATTTTAGTCTCCAATTTCAAATCCCTTCACATTTATAGAACATATAAAAAATTTCAGTTTTACAGTTTGCTTCTTTATTAATATAACCTTTACTAATCTGCTAATATTATCTAATTTTCTATACTGCCGCGGTCCCCCTGGGTAGGCGTCCTGGATATGCCACACTCAGCTTTGGTGTCTTCCAGGATCCCGGTCCGACAGTTTCCCCCTTATTAAGATAAAAGCAATGGAAAACATGTTTTGACTGAGGAACATTTTTTTCAGTTGCAAAAGGTTCTTTTTTGTTCATGTTTTGGCTTAAATTAACTCTTTTTTTCGCTACCATTTCGTTTTTTTTTTTAATTTCAAGCCAATATTTTCAAATATTCGTACTTGCAAGAGTGAGCTGCGTTTAAAAATGCAATCAATGAGAATGATGCAAAAATACGTAACTTGAACAGTCATACCTTGATGTACTGTAAAAAAAATAATTCAAGGGAACTTTAGTTCCTATTTGTAGAAAGTCCTGACCAGGGTGCTCTGAAAGCATTGCCGAAGCATGTATGAAAGAGACCACTCTCTCCCTTTACCCTGACTGATCATCTTCTTACAGTTTCCGTGAGTCAAAATAATCATGTAAAGGTACCTGGGTTTTTCCTTTATGAGTTTATTATTCTTCACCCTAGAAAAGTATTTGCTTTTGCATTACAGCCCATTCTTTCCTAGGCGTTCGGTGGGGGATTTTCAAGATAATCACAATACTTTACCTGGATCATCAACCACGGGGTAGTTCCCTGGGGACTGGAATTAAGGGAGGGTGGTGGCAGTTGTTCAATATTGTTATGCATGTCTTATTAAAAATGCTAATAAAAATTTGTTTACAAAAAAAAAACCAGGGGGGAGGTCATATAGTTCATTTAAGGGTTGGATGGTTATATCCAATATATTCTGACAGTTCTGTGCTACTTCAGTGTATGCAAATTACCTTAATCGGCACATAATTCTCTTGAACCAATGGTACCTTTCTCCACACTGCGATAGCCTTTACTTTATCGTAGATAAGTACTAGTTGAGCAAAACCCTTCTATCACATGCCTTCACCTATTGTAACAGTCCTGCCATCCCTGACAACTTATCTCATCTGGACCCAGTGACAAAAAATCAGCAACTTCAGTGTCTTGACTTGTTTTGGGCAACCTCTCACCTGGCCTGGCAAAACAGTGCATTGCTTCCTTGCACTTTGGGGTAACAGTGAACAAAGGTAAAATACTTAACAACTGTACCAGGTCTTTACAGACGGCGTGTCGTCCAGTGTGTGCCCTATAAACTTGTTATTGGCTTGATACCAACACTCACCGATACCACCAAATATAAGGTAATAACCACTTAATCACTCTTTGCGTTGAAATGTTCGCTTCCTTCAGGTCCTCTTGTCCACTTCCCTTGATGGGGATCCTCCTCAGCCAGAGACAAATTAAGTCATAGCCTTACAGTAAACCTTACAGTAAAGCAATAATGTATGATTATATATTTGAAAGTATGAATTTTATAAATCGATTGCCATAAAAGGTCTATTAGCTCAGAGTGTATCTCTTTGGAATGCCTTAAGCTAGCTAAAGGCTATAGAAAAATAAAGTTAGAAAATGGCCCTTTTTAAGACTTAGCCTTTTCTCAGTAACACAATATTTCTATCTTGTCACAGCTCTGCAGGTAATCATCAGATCTCTGTAATACATGGTGACACACAATACCTTGAGATTTCAACCTTCAACTCCAATCGCCAATTTTTATGCTAGCCGCCGCTCTAATAAATCCGCTGTATCTTTGCTTTATCGTCTGGCGCAGGGAAGAAATGTGCTATTTTGTACACCTGATCTTGCTGTTTTGGGAAAAAGCATGTATCACAATTTCTTAGAGGCAGGTAAAACCTTGTAACATTGCACCTAATCTGTCCAGTTCAAGCATCAAGTCAAGTCTGTTTCCACTATAATGTGAGGCATTTAAACAAAATATTATCCCTGTTGTATAGAACACTGAAAATCATGCGATTTAGATACTAGGTAAGTTGTCTGAGCTCCACACTAAACATGGTTTGCAACGCGGGGATCCAAATGAAACCCATGGGGCTGCATTGCTGCCAGGCGTTATTGTATCACTATGTAAAGGAGCTCCTGTTGAGAATCAATGTATGTACATTTAAAGGTATGGCCATCTTGTAAATGTGACCCACCCCTTCACAGTGCAACACTAAACATAAGAGTGATTTTGTTTTACTGATTGGATTTTCTATGACCCTGGGAACGCTCCAGTCACAGCCCATTGAATATCTTATTTATTTATTGCAGGTGAAAACCAGTTTTTATACTATTTGATGGTTATACTATTGTAACAACTATTATCTGCTAGTTTCACTTCTCCATCAGCATTGCAATATCCCCACGCTCTCCTGTACCACCCTCTTTAGATACTTTATCATGCATGGACGGGAGAACTTCATGATCCCAATTCTGTCTGGTGGGCTCTGTCCCACATTGGCGATATTGTACTTGTCCACGTGTGGATCCTACTAGATAGTTTTCACATGATTACCATTAAATATGGTTGTTATTTTATTCACTTGTCTTGATATTGTATTAATTGAATCTTGTTTTCCATTATGAATTACAATAGGTTTTCAAGGTTACAGATATAGGGCATATGAAAAGAACAGTCCTTGCTTTCCTTCCTAGTGTCTCCACAAGGTCACTCAAAGGGATTTGAATACATGGGCTCTAGGACTGAACATTTTGGCAAGACACAAGCTGCCAAACTTCTTAAGGTGAACTCAACAATCACCATTCTTTGTCTGATGCAACTTAGTTAAGTAGATCACATGCATCCCTCGATATTCATCATCCTTTATTTACTGGGCAAAAAAATGCATGTGAGTTGATTGGCATGCCACATGGTTGGTGAAATAATTAGGTTATTGATATAAAACCCTTTTGCTTCAACATATTCATGCAATGATTGCTCTATTGGTTTTTCAATTGATTTATACGCTACTGACAGTAGTGATTTGCCAAGATCCTTGCACCTCCTTGGTTTCATCTTATATCCTGCGTCATATTAAATAAGGCCATATTGACTTGTCCACCTTTACTTTTGTGACTATAATCTCTGATTTTCTTCTAGAAGCTATCATCCATCCTCCTACCCTCCATGTACACCTCATTCATTTAACCACAATGATTTACCACTTGAACACTTCATGGAGGCATGTCCCCTTTTCCTTTCCATCTTAGTTATTTCCCTCCATCTGGGCATTTCTTTTTACATGATCTCACTAGACCGGGTTTCATTACTCCCATTAGCAAGAACAAATCACGCAAGACCTGGTTATGCATTCTACTAATAAAACGAGTTGTTCTACATGAGAAGGCCATTCTTCTGAAAATGTAGGAGACTGCGAGTGCAGATGGTTCCATACAACTTATTGCTAAGCAAGCATTTCACATTCTAAAGTGTCTTTGTCCTGCTAAAGCTCTGTCGATTTTTAAACTCGCCACATATATCGCTTCTTGTGGACAAGGTGGAAGGCTCCATCCTGCTGCCCTGGGGCACGGGAGTGACCATGCCATTCCTTTTGCAGTCTGTATAATTCATAGTAAACCAACCTATTATAAAGTACCATAGCTGTCAACTATCTCCATGTCATGTGGGTGATTTTCAGCCAATCCTGATTTTTCTGGAATCAGCGCATTCTGGAACTTATAGTTTTCACTTTCCACATTAAAGGAAGTGCCAGTTGGACTAGCTGACAGATAACAAGAGTAGAAGAAATGGATTCCATGTAAAAAGTATGTTTTTAATCAGAGGCACTTTTTACCTAAGCACTTTTCATTTTGTGACTCAAGCTGCCAAAGCGCAGTTTTGGTGAGTATTGATTTTTGGAGATGTATTGCTAACTGTTTCATTTAAGACTTTTAGGAATTTGTTGCTAACACATCCATTTAGGCGACCATAACTATTATCCTAATGTATTTGCTTGTTGGTTGTTTTATCATATTCACTTTTGCATACGATAGAAACAAATGTTGGAGCGGTTACCATACTAATTTTCATTAATAACTAGAAACTGCACCTTAAAGTAACCCCCATGGCGCAAACAAAACCGTCTGATATCTTAGCTATCATACTAGTCAGATTAACTCTTCAACTAACCATTTAAAGCACCTACAGCAGCACTGGTCTCATTTGCATCAGAACATATTTTACAATGAAAAAGTTAACCAAAACACAACTTATTTTAGTTAGGACCTAGAATTGAACATGCAAATCAACAAACAATGTATAACAAAATTTATCAATGCAGTTTATGAAATTAATTGATGTGTAACTCACCCACTAAAGCTCTTTCAGAAGCATTTGATAACATAACTGGGTTCGTGGTTCCATTCTGCACTTGTGCGCACTATCATTAGGTGCTCCTAGTGCAAACTGGACCATGTGCCTGACTACATAAAAAGATCCACTCTCTGCACCACGTGTACTAACATTCTGAGTTAGCATAAATGCCATTGAGAGTGCCGCAGCAAAACATGAAGCAGTGGTTGAAATGCATTTCAATAAAAGTAAGTATTGTTTGCCTTTGTAGCATGGCCAAAGCCACCCATAAACGAGGATGTAGTCTGTCAATGTAACCCCCTGTAAGATGCTGGAATCCCTTGGGTGGCATTCATGACGCTGGAAGCCAGGAGAATCCCTGGGACCATCGATGACGTACCTAAAAGGCACCCTCATGGGCTCACTGTTGGCTACTATTAGGTTATGTACAATTAATGCATAGCCTGAGAGCCTCTTTGCTTGTTCACAAAAGTGTGTAATATAGCCGCATGCGCCCTATCAAAGATGTTCCCTCATTTTCAACATGCCATGGCCTCATGCATGTAATCGGCAGCTCAATGCTGTGGACTAGGAGCACAGCACTCTGCAGGCGGTGCCCTGTATTAGTACTGCTGCAGCCTGGAAGGCCTGCTGCTGGACACTGACCAGCTGTGGGAGCTGTCCAGGTTAATGGGTAGATGCATAATTCCAGCGCAAAGTACAGGGACCATTGAGGCCTTAGAAACAATTGTAGGGATTGATCGTGGTAAAGGGGAGCCACAGTAGCTCCTGGGGTCTGCCCATGGGGTTTGCAGAGTCGCTGCTAGGAGCTGTAGAGGGTTTGTGTTAGTGGACAACTACAAGGTACTGGTGACATGGGGCCTTTAATAACTTATAGCAGCTGTCCATGCCGGCGCTCCTGGTGGAGATTGGATAAGGCATGGATGGAGGACAGCTATTGGAAGCTGCGGAAGACAAGTGGTTAACAATTATCACAAGATCTGAAGCATTCAGGAGCTCTTACGGTTCATAAGAGAAGTAAGAATGTGGCTGTTTCCATGAAAAATACTCCATCCCATAGCCCTGCGATATAGAACCCAGAACCATAATTGCTCCTTCAAGTCCTCACAAACGTAGCAGCCAGAACAGCACACTCTCATGTTGGCAAACACCCAGACTACTTACGATGTCCAGGTAAATTATGAAGGGCTGATATGAGTCTAGCTTGGCTATTATATAGTAATGTAAAATCATGCATAACCCCGCTTGCCCTCAGTAATAATAATACCACTCAGCAGCCATAAAACGGATAGTAGTTCAAAAAGGCTGCATAATAATTTGATTATGCTGCTTGGCCCTCTCACACCCACATAAGACAGAACCCTTATATGTCATGTCTGCCACCCAGTAATGCACAAGCCCACAGCAACAAACCACCCATCATCATTTGAACAGGCATAGGATAACTGAAGAGTTCTGCCACCCACCACAGTACTCTAATTTGGTCCACCACTGCATGTCCCAACTAACTACTTACTATGAATGCTTCTTGACATCTCACAGTAACATTCATATAAGGGATGATCGTAACAAAGTCCATCCCATCAGCTTTCTTGACCATCTCTCCCTTAATCCGACCTACGCCTGTTCAGTATCGTAAACACAGGAAAAAAATCTCAGGATGGACAACCCTGTGCATTGACCAGCTCAGTGGATTGTGATCATAAGAAATGCCATAAAAGGAACTGGAGAGCTGATCAAAGCTGCCATTACCAAAAACCATAAACTATACGTCTGCCTCTTACACTTCAAACAGACTGCTAAACTCTGTGTCCCATAACAATAACTTAGAGGTGGGCAAGCCAACAAATTAATGAGGAGAGCCAAGCCAGAGCTGAACCAAGGGTCAACTCTGGCTCTAAGAGCTTGTGCAAGAGTCGAGCCTTTAAATTATTTGCTATGTAAATCATGCAAAAACAAAATTATGATAAAGTGAGAGTTTTTAAGCAAGCACTGAGAAACATCGTGCCCCACCCTGATGACAATGCTATTTGTAAGATAAGAGGCAAGTCAATTATCATACATATGCTAAATGTGGCCTAGAT
This sequence comes from Calotriton arnoldi, assembly GCA_963921515.1. NCBI lineage: Eukaryota > Metazoa > Chordata > Amphibia > Caudata > Salamandridae > Calotriton > Calotriton arnoldi. The sequence continues at coordinate 1,678,673 of CAWUFW010001940.1, read as the reverse complement.
TCTTATCATAGAGGAGGCAACATTATAGGCAATTAAATCAAACGCTATAGAGGTTTTTTACATCCAGTACAACTTGAACTCAGATATTTAAAAGTGCTCTCATATATGATAATGAACAAAAAGAGGCTCAGTGAAATAAAGCAGCCTAGGATCACACAATTTGGTCAGGTACAGAAGGTGGGATTGATCCCAGATTTTCCAGTTTCACACTGCATTTCAGCAACTAGATGGGTATCCCTTTCAGACATCAAAGGTCAATGCTTTGTCCTAAGTTGCTGAGATAAGACTAGAGCATTGGTGACAGGTGGAATCCAGATTTTATTTTTAACATTTTTGCGTAGCGCATACCTTGCTCAGGGACATAAGAGCACTTGACAGACTAAGTTAGACCTTTTTTTTGGTAGAGGGAGATTTACTGAGATTCACAGGGTGCTGAGCTGAGGCCGAAAACCCAAGCTGGCTCCCCATGTTCTATGGTAGGCAACTGTAGCCTCTAGGCCATATTGCCTCCAATGAAAGCTCAGCTCGTTTTGGGCTCGAGGTTCCAAGAGGACCTCTGGCTGAGCAGGAGTCAGGCTTCTAGCTCGAGCTTTCATTGGCTCACCCACCTCTACGGTAACTGCATCTCGGTGGTCATCATTTGCAAACGTTATTCAACATCCAGTACAAGTTGAAGCACTGTTGAGCATTTCTACTGAAACACAGCCATGTGTTGGAGAATGCCTTTCTTCGCTAGAAGAAACTTTGAAATCTTTTTTTTTAATTGCTAGGCACATTATTAATGAGAAATCAAATATTACTATCTGTCGCCGAATTTATGCAAACGATTCAGTAATGGCTTAATGAATATGTTTTCAAGACCTCAAATTTGCACTGATTCATTAAGGTTTTTATTTGTTTTGTATGATGAAAAGCAGGAAGTAGTATGTGCCTAAAATTAAAAAATCCATAGATAATATAGGGTACTAAAAGCTGCATTTGATAGCTTAGACGTAATATGTATTACGTTTTCTTAGAACGGTGTTTATCACATGCAATTCAGCTACATCACGATGACCGTACATCAGCTTAGGGAGCAGCAGACAGTGTTCAAGCCGTGGCTGGTGAAACAAATAGGCAAAAAGTACCCTCTTCCCAAGTAATTGGCATTTAAAATTCAACAAACGATAAAATAGTTACATCGTGTAAGAGAAGGGCTTTGTTGCTTTTGAGACATTGTTGTAGAGTGAGGATAAACCAGAAATGAACAGGCAGAACGGTAGTGCACCTTGCTAATGCCACGAATAAAATGATTGTAAATTAAAATTAAAACGTACACAAAGCTATTCAACAACTACCTGAACTCTCTAAAGAAGTTAACTCACAACTTCTCTCCGAAACAGTACAGCAAAAAAATATGGACGCCGTGTTTTTTTTTTATTCCTAATAACGAATAGAATGTTCTCGGACTATGTTCCACAAAATATTTCACCACTTGGCTATTGCAGTTTTAGCGCACATCAAGGGAGCGTAGAGAAAACTTGGAAGCGCTCTTACCATCCGTCAAGTCAATGAGCCCGAGGTAGTGCAAAAGTTTCAGAGAAGAGCACACCACCATCACAATCCCTAAGGTCTGCAGCCCCTCCGACTCGCCTTCACCCCACCACATCCTCCGCGGCCCCTCGCAGATACCCGCCGGCGCTCTGAGGAAACAGCTGGCGCAGCGCTAGGGTGAGAAATCATCTGTCTGACGCCGTCCTCCGCGCTGCTGCGCCAGCGCGCGCCTCTCCAGTCTGTCTTCGCGCTGCTTCCTCCTCGCTGCTCACGGTGTCCCCCTGCGCTCCACTTCCACTCCGCGCCCTTTCTCCAACACGCTCACGTCCATGTCAGCTCTGATTCTAAATTCTTATCCTTGGCTGCGACTCGGCTCTCCTCAGGGCAGTTCCCAAGTGCCTCTCCTCCCCCCGCTAACAACTGTTCACACTGCACCGTAGCGGCAACAGCGCGCTCCGAACCACCCCACGTGGTTTCTTGCTTTCCTTCTCTCCAGGAGTGATTTCCTATGTTTAGTCATTTATTTTTCCAAGGCGAAAGCTTTCCCTGATTTCCAATTACCCTGCTACAAAGATTCATGAGAGGGGAAACTCTTCCAAACTCCTTGCATTTTTTTCTATTTTCCAGCTGCGTTTGTGATTTGTAAAGGGTGTGTTCCGCACTTTACTAATCGCCTTCTGCTGAAAGAAAACCACCCCAGGTAGTGGGGGGAAATGTATTGGTTTGTTTTTATTGCCATAAGCAGATGTGGAGATTCTGAACCAGATGTTCTCAGATGCAAGCTCAAATTGCTGCCTTCTACTAATAATAAGCCTATCTAGATCGAAGTATTTCTCTTAGAACAGGAGCAATGATTTTTGCATGGAGGACACTTCGGTGGAATTCACCTTTTTAGGTCTCGCCTTGCTACGCCTTGCGACGCAGCGCATACGTTGCTCGCCTTCGCAAGACCTATTGTCGTCGGTTTCTGTGCCGAAGGGAGACAGGACAGTGCACGCGCCCGGACAGGCGATGTGCACGTGCACAGCGACTCCTCTCGAGCGATGTAAGCTTTCACACGCTCGCACCTTGATTTAGGTTTCAGTTTCACTGCGCGATGCAACTATACAAGGCAGACACATAAATTTCAGCGCTTCAGCATATCAAGAACTTTGTGCCGCATGGTATTTACTTTGCTTTTTTTCGCTTTTGATGCCTCAACACACAACAATATTGTTATTGCCTCACCGTGCTTTTTATCTGCCCCGCACTCTATCCTGCCACTTATCTTCAGGTTTTTAACTCGCCGTGCCTGTTCCTCTGCCCCACACTGTCCTGCCACTTATCCTCATGTTTTTAACTTTAGGTGCCTGTTCCTCTGCCCCGCACTCTGTCCTGCCAGAGCAGAGCTGCTTTAGAGCCTTAGAACCAGGTCAGCAGAGCTGCTCTAGAGCCTAAGAACCAGGTCAGCAGAGCTGCATTAGAGGTAGAGAACCAGGTCAGCAGAGCTGCTTTAGAGCCAGAGAACCAGGTCAGCAGAGCCGTTGTAGAGCCAGAGAACCAGGTCAGCAGAGCTGCTCTAGAGCCTAAGATACAGGTCAGCAGAGCTGCTCTAGAGCCAGAGAAACAAGGTCAGCAGAGCTGCTTTAGAGGGAGAGAACCAGGTCAGCAGAGCTGCTTTAGAGCCAGAGAACCAGGTCAGCAAAGCTGCTTTAGAGCCAGAGAACCAGGTCAGCAGAGCTGCTCTAGAGCCAGAGAACCAGGTCAGCAGAGCTGCTCTAGAGCCAGAGAACCAGGTCAGCAGCCAGCAGAGCTGCTCTAGTGCCAGAGAACCCGGTCAGCAGAGCTGCTGTAGAGCCAGAGAAACAGGTCTGCAGAGCTGCTTTAGAGGGAGAGAACCAGGTCAGCAGAGCTGCTTTAGAGCCAGAGAACCAGGTCAGCAGAGCTGCTTTAGAGCCAGAGAACCAGGTCAGCAGAGCTGCTCTAGAGGCAGAGAACCAGGTCAGCAGAGCTGCTCTAGAGGCAGAGAACCAGGTCAGCAGAGCTGCTCTAGAGGCAGAGAAACCAGGTCAGCAGAGCTGCTTTAGAGCCAGAGAACCAGGTCAGCAGAGCTGCTTTAGAGCCAGAGAACCAGGTCTGCAGAGCTGCTTTAGAGCCAGAGAACCAGGTCAGCAGAGCTGCTTTAGAGCCAGAGAACCAGGTCAGCAGAGCTGCTCTAGAGGCAGAGAACAAGGTCAGCTGAGCTGCTGTAGAGCCAGAGAAACCAGGTCAGCAGAGGCGTTGTACAGCCAGAGAACCAGGTCAGCAGAGCTGCTCTAGAGCCTAAGAACCAGGTCAGAAGAGCTGCTCTAGAGGCAGAGAACCAGGTCAGCAGAGCTGCTATAGAGGCAGAGAAACCAGGTCAGCAGAGCTGCTCTAGAGGCAGAGAAACCAGGTCAGCAGAGCTGCTTTAGAGGGAGAGAACCAGGTCAGCAGAGCTGCTTTAGAGCCAGAGAACCAGGTCAGCAGAGATGCTTTAGAGCCAGAGAACCAGATCAGCAGAGCTGCTCTAGAGCCAGAGAACCAGGTCAACAGAGCTGCTTTAGAGCCAGAGAACCAGGTCAGCAGAGGCGTTGTTGAGCCAGAAAACCAGGTCAGCAGAGCTGCTCTAGAGCCTAAGAACCAGGTCAGCAGAACTGCTCTAGAGCCTAAGAACCAGGTCAGCAGAGCTGCTTTAGAGCCAGAGAACCAGGTCAGCAGAGCTGCTCTAGTGCCTAAGAACGAGGCCAGCAGAGCTGCTCTAGAGGCAGAGAACAAGATCAGGTGAACTGCTGTAGAGCCAGAGAAACCAGGTCAGCAGAGCTGCTGTAGAGCCAGAGAAACCAGGTCAGCAGAGCTGCTGTAGAGCCAGAGAAACCAGGTCAGCAGAGCTGCTGTAGATCCATGAGAAACCAGGTTAGCAGAGCTGCTTTAAAGCCAGAGAACCAGGTCAGCAGAGCTGCTTTAGAGCCAGAGAACCAGGTCAGCAGAGCTGCTTTAGAGCCATAGAACCAGGTCAGTAGAGCTGCTTTAGAGCCAGAGAACCAGGTCAGCAGAGCCATTGTAGAGCCAGAGAACTAGGTCAGCAGAGATGCTCTAGAGCCAGAGAACCAAGTCAGCAGAGCTGCTTCAAAGCCAGAGAACCAGGTCAGCAGAGCTGCTCTAGAGCCTAAGAACCATGTCAGCAGAGCTGCTCTAGAGCCAGAGAACCAGGTCAGTAGAGCTGCTGTAGAGCCAGAGAACCAGGTCAGCAGAGCTGCTCTAGAGCCAGAGAACCAGGTCAGCAGAGCTGCTCTAGAGCCAGAGAACCAAGTCAGCAGAGCTGCTTCAAAGCCAGAGAACCAGGTCAGCAGAGCTGCTCTAGAGCCTAAGAACCATGTCAGCAGAGCTGCTCTAGAGCCAGAGAACCAGGTCAGTAGAGCTGCTGTAGAGCCAGAGAACCAGGTCAGTAGAGCTGCTGTAGAGCCAGAGAACCAGGTCAGCAGAGCTGCTCTAGAGCCAGAGAACCAGGTCAGCAGAGCTGCTCTAGAGCCAGAGAACCAGGTCAGCAGAGCTGCTCTAGAGCCAGAGAACCAGGTCAGCAAAGCTCCTTTAGAGCCATAGAACCAGGTAAGCAGAGCTGCTTTAGAGCCAGAGAACCAGGTCAGCAGAGCTGCTTTAGAGCCAGAGAACCAGGTCAGCAGAGCTGCTCTAGAGCCAGAGAACCAGGTCAGTAGAGCTGCTGTAGAGCCAGAGAACCAGGTCAGTAGAGCTGCTGTAGAGCCAGAGAACCAGGTCAGCAGAGCTGCTCTAGAGCCAGAGAACCAGGTCAGCAGAGCTGCTCTAGAGCCAGAGAACCAGGTCAGCAGAGCTGCTCTAGAGCCAGAGAACCAGGTCAGCAGAGCTGCTTTAGAGCCATAGAACCAGGTCAGCAGAGCTGCTTTAGAGCCAGAGAACCAGGTCAGCAGAGCCGTTGTAGAGCCAGAGAACTAGGTCAGCAGAGCTGCTCTAGAGCCAGAGAACCAGGTCAGCAGAGCTGCTTCAAAGCCAGAGAACCAGGTCAGCAGAGCTGCTCTAGAGCCTAAGAACCATGTCAGCAGAGCTGCTCTAGAGCCAGAGAACCAGGTCAGCAGAGCTGCTTTAGAGCCAGAGAACCAGGTCAGCAGAGCTGCTCTAGAGCCAGAGAACCAGGTCAGCAGAGCTGCTCTAGAGCCAGAGAACCAGGTCAGCAGAGCTGCTCTAGAGCCAGAGAACCAGGTCAGCAGAGCTGCTCTAGAGCCATAGAACCAGGTCAGCAGAGCTGCTTTAGAGCCAGAGAACCAGGTCAGCAGAGCTGCTTTAGAGCCAGAGAACCAGGTCAGCAGAGCTGCTCTAGAGCCAGAGAACCAGGTCAGCAGAGCTGCTCTAGAGCCAGAGAACCAGGTCAGCAGAGCTGCTCTAGAGCCAGAGAACCAGGTCAGCAGAGCTGCTCTAGAGCCAGAGAACCAGCTTTAGAGGGAGAGAACCAGGTCAGCAGAGCTGCTTTAGAGGGAGAGAACCAGGTCAGCAGAGCTGCTTTAGAGCCAGAGAACCAGGTCAGCAGAGCTGCTTTAGAGCCAGATAACCAGGTCAGCAGAGCTGCTCTAGAGCCTAAGAACCAGGTCAGCAGAGCTGATCTAGAGGCAGAGAACCAGGTCAGCAGAGCTGCTCTGAGAGCCTAAGAACAAGGTCAGCAGAGCTGATCTAGAGGCAGAGAACCAGGTCAGCAGAGCTGCTCTAGGGGCAGAGAAACCAGGTCCGCAGAGCTGCTTTAGAGCCAGAGAACCAGGTCAGCAGAGCTGCTTTAGAGCCAGAGAATCAGGTCAGCAGAGGTGTTGTAGAGCCAGAGAACCAGGTCAGCAGAGCTTCTCTAGAGCCTAAGAACCAGGTCAGCAGAGCTGCTCTAGAGGCAGAGAAACAGGTCAGCAGAGCTGCTCTAGAGGCAGAGAAACCAGGTCAGCAGAGCTGCTTTAGAGGGAGAGAACCAGGTCAGCAGAGCTGCTTTAGAGCCAGAGAACCAGGTCAGCAGAGCTGCTTCAAAGCCAGAGAACCAGGCCAGCAGAGCTGCTCTAGAGCCTAAGAACCAGGTCAGCAGAGCTGCTCTAGAGCCAGAGAACCAGGTCAGCAGAGCTGCTGTAGAGCCAGAGAAACCAGGTCAGCAGAGCTGCTTTAGAGGGAGAGAACCAGGTCAGCAGAGCTGCTTTAGAGGGAGAGAACCAGGTCAGCAGAGCTGCTCTAGAGCCAGAGAACCAGGTCAGCAGAGCTGCTCTAGAGCCAGAGAGCCAGAGAACCAGGTCAGCAGAGCTGCTGTAGAGCCAGAGAACCAGGTGGGCAGAGCTGCTTTAGAGGGAGAGAACCAGGTCAGCAGAGCTGCTTTAGAGCCAGAGAACCAGGTCAGAAGAGCTGCTCTAGAGCCTAAGAACAAGGTCAGCAGAGCTGCTTCAAAGCCAGAGGACCAGGTCAGCAGAGCTGCTCTAGAGCCTAAGAACCAGGTCAGCAGAGCTGCTCTAGAAGCAGAGAACCAGGTCAGCAGAGCTGCTCTAGAGGCAGAGAAACCAGGTCAGCAGAGCTGCTTTAGAGGGAGAGAACCAGGTCAGCAGAGATGCTCTAGAGCCTAAGAACCAGGCCAGCAGAGCTGCTCTAGAGGCAGAGAACAAGGTCAGGTGAGCTGCTGTAGAGCCAGAGAAACCAGGTCAGCAGACCTGCTGTAGAGCCAGAGAAACCAGGTCAGCAGAGCTGCTTCAAAGCCAGAGGACCAGGTCAGCAGAGCTGCTTTAGAGCCAGAGAACCAGGTCAGCAGAGCTGCTTTAGAGCCATAGAACCAGGTCAGTAGAGCTGCTTTAGAGCCAGAGAACCAGGTCAGCAGAGCCATTGTAGAGCCAGAGAACTAGGTCAGCAGAGCTGCTCTAGAGCCAGAGAACCAGGTCAGCAGAGCTGCTTCAAAGCCAGAGAACCAGGTCAGCAGAGCTGCTCTAGAGCCTAAGAACCATGTCAGCAGAGCTGCTCTAGAGCCAGAGAACCAGGTCAGTAGAGCTGCTGTAGAGCCAGAGAACCAGGTCAGCAGAGCTGCTCTAGAGCCAGAGAACCAGGTCAGCAGAGCTGCTCTAGAGCCAGAGAACCAGGTCAGCAGAGCTGCTCTAGAGCCAGAGAACCAGGTCAGCAGAGCTGCTTTAGAGCCAGAGAACCAGGTCAGCAGAGCTGCTCTAGAGCCAGAGAACCAGGTCAGCAGAGCTGCTGTAGAGCCAGAGAACCAGGTCAGCAGAGCTGCTCTAGAGCCAGAGAACCAGGTCAGCAGAGCTGCTGTAGAGCCAGAGAACCAGGTCAGCAGAGCTGCACTAGAGCCAGAGAACCAGGTCAGCAGAGCTGCTCTAGGGCCAGAGAACCAGGTCAGCAGAGCTGCTCTAGAGCCAGAGAACCAGGTCAGCAGAGCTGCTTTAGAGCCATAGAACCAGGTCAGCAGAGCTGCTTTAGAGCCAGAGAACCAGGTCAGCAGAGCCGTTGTAGAGCCAGAGAACTAGGTCAGCAGAGCTGCTTTAGAGCCAGAGAACCAGGTCAGCAGAGCCGTTGTAGAGCCAGAGAACTAGGTCAGCAGAGCTGCTCTAGAGCCAGAGAACCAGGTCAGTAGAGCTGCTTCAAAGCCAGAGAACCAGGTCAGCAGAGCTGCTCTAGAGCCTAAGAACCATGTCAGCAGAGCTGCTCTAGAGCCAGAGAACCAGGTCAGCAGAGCTGCTTTAGAGCCAGAGAACCAGGTCAGCAGAGCTGCTCTAGAGCCAGAGAACCAGGTCATCAGAGCTGCTCTAGAGCCAGAGAACCAGGTCGGCAGAGCTGCTTTAGAGCCATAGAACCAGGTCGGCAGAGCTGCTTTAGAGCCAGAGAACCAGGTCAGCAGAGCTGCTCTAGAGCCAGAGAACCAGGTCAGCAGAGCTGCTCTAGAGCCAGAGAACCAGGTCAGCAGAGCTACTTTAGAGCCATAGAACCAGGTCAGCAGAGCTGCTTTAGAGCCATAGAACCAGGTCAGCAGAGCTGCTTTAGAGCCATAGAACCAGGTCAGCAGAGCTGCTTTAGAGCCAGAGAACCAGGTCAGCAGAGCTGCTCTAGAGCCAGAGAACCAGGTCAGCAGAGCTGCTCTAGAGCCAGAGAACCAGGTCAGCAGAGCTTCTCTAGAGCCAGAGAACCAGGTCAGCAGAGCTGCTCTAGAGCCATAGAACCAGGTCAGCAGAGCTGCTTTAGAGCCATAGAACCAGGTCAGCAGAGCCGTTGTAGAGCCAGAGAACTAGGTCAGCAGAGCTGCTCTAGAGCCAGAGAACCAGGTCAGCAGAGCTGCTTCAAAGCCAGAGAACCAGGTCAGCAGAGCTGCTCTAGAGCCTAAGAACCATGTCAGCAGAGCTGCTCTAGAGCCAGAGAACCAGGTCAGCAGAGCTGCTTTAGAGCCAGAGAACCAGGTCAGCAGAGCTGCTCTAGAGCCAGAGAACCAAGTCAGCAGAGCTGCTCTAGAGCCAGAGAACCAGGTCAGCAGAGCTGCTTTAGAGCCATAGAACCAGGTCAGCAGAGCTGCTTTAGAGCCAGAGAACCAGGTCAGCAGAGCTGCTTTAGAGCCAGAGAACCAGGTCAGCAGAGCTGCTCTAGAGCCAGAGAACCAGGTCAGCAGAGCTGCTCTAGAGCCAGAGAACCAGGTCAGCAGAGCTGCTCGAGAGCCAGAGAACCAGGTCAGCAGAGCTGCTCTAGAGGGAGAGAACCAGGTCAGCAGAGCTGCTTTAGAGGGAGAGAACCAGGTCAGCAGAGCTGCTTTAGAGCCAGAGAACCAGGTCAGCAGAGCTGCTCTAGAGCCTAAGAACCAGGTCAGCAGAGCTGATCTAGAGGCAGAGAACCAGGTCAGCAGAGCTGCTCTAGAGCCTAAGAACCAGGTCAGCAGAGCTGATCTAGAGGCAGAGAACCAGGTCAGTAGAGCTGCTCTAGAGGCAGAGAAACCAGGTCAGCAGAGCTGCTTTAGAGCCAGAGAACCAGGTCAGCAGAGCTGCTTTAGAGCCAGAGAATCAGGTCAGCAGAGGTGTTGTAGAGCCAGAGAACCAGGTCAGCAGAGCTGCTGTAGAGCCAGAGAACCAGGTCAGCAGAGCTGCTTTAGAGCCTAAGAACCAGGTCAGCAGAGCTGCTCTAGAGGCAGAGAAACAGGTCAGCAGAGCTGCTCTAGAGGCAGAGAAACAGGTCAGCAGAGCTGCTCTAGAGGCAGAGAAACCAGGTCAACAGAGCTGCTTTAGAGGGAGAGAACCAGGTCAGCAGAGCTGCTTTAGAGCCAGAGAACCAGGTCAGCAGAGCTGCTTCAAAGCCAGAGAATCAGGCCAGCAGAGCTGCTCTAGAGCCTAAGAACCAGGTCAGCAGAGCTGCTCTAGAGCCAGAGAACCAGGTCAGCAGAGCTGCTTTAGAGGGAGAGAACCAGGTCAGCAGAGCTGCTCTAGAGCCAGAGAACCAGGTCAGCAGAGCTGCTCTAGAGCCAGAGAACCAGGTCAGCAGAGCTGCTCTAGAGCCAGAGAACCAGGTCAGCAGAGCTGCTCTAGAGCCAGAGAACCAGGTCAGCAGAGCTGCTCTAGAACCAGAGACCCAGGTCAGCAGAGCTGCTCTAGAGCCAGAGAACCAGGTCAGCAGAGCTGCTCTAGAGCCAGAGAGCCAGAGAACCAGGTCAGCAGAGCTGCTGTAGAGCCAGAGAACCAGGTCAGCAGAGCTGCTGTAGAGCCAGAGAACCAGGTCAGCAGAGCTGCTTTAGAGGAGAGAACCAGGTCAGCAGAGCTGCTTTAGAGCCAGAGAACCAGGTCAGAAGAGCTGCTCTAGAGCCTAAGAACCAGGTCAGCAGAGCTGCTTCAAAGCCAGAGAACCAGGTCAGCAGAGCTGCTCTAGAGCCTAAGAACCAGGTCAGCAGAGCTGCTCTAGAAGCAGAGAACCAGGTCAGCAGAGCTGCTCTAGAGGCAGAGAAACCAGGTCAGCAGAGCTGCTTTAGAGGGAGAGAACCAGGTCAGCAGAGCTGCTTTAGAGCCAGAGAACCAGGTCAGCAGAGCTGCTTTAGAGCCAGGAGAACCAGGTCAGCAGAGCTGCTTTAGAGCCAGGAGAACCAGGTCAGCAGAGCTGCTCTAGAGCCAGAGAACCAGGTCAGCAGAGCTGCTTTAGAGCCAGAAACCAGGTCAGCAGAGGCGTTGTAGAGCCAGCGAACCAGGTCAGCAGAGGCGTTGTAGAGCCAGAGAACCAGGTCAGCAGAGATGCTCTAGAGCCTAAGAACCAGGTCAGCAGAGCTGCTCTAGAGGCAGAGAAACCAGGTCAGCAGAGCTGCTTTAGAGGAGAGAACCAGGTCAGCAGAGCTGCTTTAGAGCCAGAGAACCAGGTCAGCAGAGCTGCTCTAGAGCCAGAGAACCAGGTCAGCAGAGCTGCTCTAGAGCCAGAGAACCAGGTCAGCAGAGCTGCTTTAGAGCCAGAGAACCAGGTCAGCAGAGGCATTGTAGAGCCAGAGAACCAGGTCAGCAGAGTTGCTCTAGAGCCTAAGAACCAGGTCAGCAGAGCTGCTTTAGAGCCAGAGAACCAGGTCAGCAGAGCTGCTCTAGAGCCTAAGAACCAGGCCAGCAGAGCTGCTCTAGAGACAGAGAACCAGGTCAGCAGAGCTGCTTCAAAGCCAGAGAACCAGGTCAGCAGAGCTGCTCTAGAGCCTAAGAACCAGGTCAGCAGAGCTGCTCTAGAAGCAGAGAACCAGGTCAGCAGAGCTGCTCTAGAGGCAGAGAAACCAGGTCAGCAGAGCTGCTTTAGAGGAGAGAACCAGGTCAGCAGAGCTGCTTTAGAGCCAGATAACCAGGTCAGCAGTGCTGCTTTAGAGCCATGAGAACCAGGTCAGCAGAGCTGCTCTAGAGCCAGAGAACCAGGTCAGCAGAGCTGCTTTAGAGCCAGAGAACCAGGTCAGCAGAGGCGTTGTAGAGCCAGAGAACCAGGTCAGCAGAGCTGCTCTAGAGGCAGAGAAACCAGGTCAGCAGAGCTGCTTTAGAGGGAGAGAACCAGGTCAACAGAGCTGCTTTAGAGCCAGAGAACCAGGTCAGCAGAGCTGCTTCAAAGCCAGAGAACCAGGTCAGCAGAGCTGCTCTAGAGCCTAAGAACCAGGTCAGCAGAGCTGCTCTAGAGCCAGAGAACCAGGTCAGCAGAGCTGCTGTAGAGCCAGAGAAACCAGGTCAGCAGAGCTGCTTTAGAGGGAGAGAACCAGGTCAGCAGAGCTGCTTTAGAGGGAGAGAACCAGGTCAGCAGAGCTGCTTTAGAGGGAGAGAACCAGGTCAGCAGAACTGCTTTAAAGCCAGAGAACCAGGTCAGCAGAGCTGCTCTAGAGCCAGAGAACCAGGTCAGCAGAGCTGCTTTAGAGCCAGAGAACCAGGTCAGCAGAGGCGTTGTAGAGCCAGAGAACCAGGTCAGCAGAGCTGCTCTAGAGGCAGAGAATCCAGGTCAGCAGAGCTGCTTTAGAGGAGAGAACCAGGTCAACAGAGCTGCTTTAGAGCCAGAGAACCAGGTCAGCAGAGCTGCTTCAAAGCCAGAGAACCAGGTCAGCAGAGCTGCTCTAGAGCCTAAGAACCAGGTCAGCAGAGCTGCTCTAGAGCCAGAGAACCAGGTCAGCAGAGCTGCTGTAGAGCCAGAGAAACCAGGTCAGCAGAGCTGCTTTAGAGGGAGAGAACCAGGTCAGCAGAGCTGCTGTAGAGCCAGAGAAACCAGGTCAGCAGAGCTGCTGTAGAGCCAGAGAAACCAGGTCAGCAGAGCTGCTGTAGTGCCAGAGAAACCAGGTCAGCAGAGCTGCTTTAGAGCCAGAGAACCAGGTCAGCAGAGCTGCTTTAAAGGGAGAGAACCAGGTCAGCAGAGCTGCTTTAGAGGGAGAGAACCAGGTCAGCAGAGCTGCTGTAGAGCCAGAGAACCAGGTCAGCAGAGCTGCTGTAGAGCCAGAGAACCAGGTCAGCAGAGCTGCTGTAGAGCCAGAGAACCAGGTCAGCAGAGCTGCTTTAGAGGGAGAGAACCAGGTCAGCAGAGCTGCTTTAGAGCCAGAGAACCAGGTCAGCAGAGCTGCTCTAGAGCCAGAGAACCAGGTCAGCAGAGCCATTGTAGAGCCAGAGAACTAGGTCAGCAGAGCTGCTCTAGAGCCAGAGAACCAGGTCAGCAGAGCTGCTTCAAAGCCAGAGAACCAGGTCAGCAGAGCTGCTCTACAGCCAGAGAACCAGGTCAGCAGAGCTGCTCTAGAGCCATAGAACCAGGTCAGCAGAGCTGCTTTAGAGCCAGAGAACCAGGTCAGCAGAGCTGCTTTAGAGCCAGAGAACCAGGTCAGCAGAGCTGCTCTAGAGCCAGAGAACCAGGTCAGCAGAGCTGCTCTAGAGCCAGAGAACCAGGTCAGCAGAGCTGCTCTAGAGCCAGAGAACCAGGTCAGCAGAGCTGCTCTAGAGCCAGAGAACCAGCTTTAGAGGGAGAGAACCAGGTCAGCAGAGCTGCTTTAGAGGGAGAGAACCAGGTCAGCAGAGCTGCTTTAGAGCCAGAGAACCAGGTCAGCAGAGCTGCTTTAGAGCCAGATAACCAGGTCAGCAGAGCTGCTCTAGAGCCTAAGAACCAGGTCAGCAGAGCTGCTCTAGAGCCAGAGAACCAGGTCAGCAGAGCTACTTTAGAGCCATAGAACCAGGTCAGCAGAGCTGCTTTAGAGCCATAGAACCAGGTCAGCAGAGCTGCTTTAGAGCCAGAGAACCAGGTCAGCAGAGCTGCTTTAGAGCCAGAGAACCAGGTCAGCAGAGCTGCTTTAGAGCCAGAGAACCAGGTCAGCAGAGCTGCTCTAGAGCCAGAGAACCAGGTCAGCAGAGCTGCTCTAGAGCCAGAGAACCAGGTCAGCAGAGCTGCTCTAGAGCCAGAGAACCAGGTCAGCAGAGCTGCTCTAGAGCCAGAGAACCAGCTTTAGAGGGAGAGAACCAGGTCAGCAGAGCTGCTTTAGAGGGAGAGAACCAGGTCAGCAGAGCTGCTTTAGAGCCAGAGAACCAGGTCAGCAGAGCTGCTTTAGAGCCAGATAACCAGTTCAGCAGAGCTGCTCTAGAGCCAGAGAACCAGGTCAGCAGAGCTGCTCTAGAGCCAGAGAACCAGGTCAGCAGAGCTACTTTAGAGCCATAGAACCAGGTCAGCAGAGCTGCTTTAGAGCCATAGAACCAGGTCAGCAGAGCTGCTTTAGAGCCATAGGAACCAGGTCAGCAGAGCTGCTTTAGAGCCAGAGAACCAGGTCAGCAGAGCTGCTCTAGAGCCAGAGAACCAGGTCAGCAGAGCTGCTCTAGAGCCAGAGAACCAGGTCAGCAGAGCTTCTCTAGAGCCAGAGAACCAGGTCAGCAGAGCTTCTCTAGAGCCAGAGAACCAGGTCAGCAGAGCTGCTCTAGAGCCATAGAACCAGGTCAGCAGAGCTGCTTTAGAGCCATAGAACCAGGTCAGCAGAGCCGTTGTAGAGCCAGAGAACTAGGTCAGCAGAGCTGCTCTAGAGCCAGAGAACCAGGTCAGCAGAGCTGCTCTAGAGCCAGAGAACCAGGTCAGCAGAGCTGCTTCAAAGCCAGAGAACCAGGTCAGCAGAGCTGCTCTAGAGCCTAAGAACCATGTCTGCAGAGCTGCTCTAGAGCCAGAGAACCAGGTCAGCAGAGCTGCTTTAGAGCCAGAGAACCAGGTCAGCAGAGCTGCTCTAGAGCCAGAGAACCAAGTCAGCAGAGCTGCTCTAGAGCCAGAGAACCAGGTCAGCAGAGCTGCTTTAGAGCCATAGAACCAGGTCAGCAGAGCTGCTTTAGAGCCAGAGAACCAGGTCAGCAGAGCTGCTTTAGAGCCAGAGAACCAGGTCAGCAGAGCTGCTCTAGAGCCAGAGAACCAGGTCAGCAGAGCTGCTCTAGAGCCAGAGAACCAGGTCAGCAGAGCTGCTCGAGAGCCAGAGAACCAGGTCAGCAGAGCTGCTCTAGAGGGAGAGAACCAGGTCAGCAGAGCTGCTTTAGAGGAGAGAACCAGGTCAGCAGAGCTGCTTTAGAGCCAGAGAACCAGGTCAGCAGAGCTGCTCTAGAGCCTAAGAACCAGGTCAGCAGAGCTGATCTAGAGGCAGAGAACCAGGTCAGCAGAGCTGCTCTAGAGCCTAAGAACCAGGTCAGCAGAGCTGATCTAGAGGCAGAGAACCAGGTCAGTAGAGCTGCTCTAGAGGCAGAGAAACCAGGTCAGCAGAGCTGCTTTAGAGCCAGAGAACCAGGTGAGCAGAGCTGCTTTAGAGCCAGAGAATCAGGTCAGCAGAGGTGTTGTAGAGCCAGAGAACCAGGTCAGCAGAGCTGCTGTAGAGCCAGAGAACCAGGTCAGCAGAGCTGCTTTAGAGCCTAAGAACCAGGTCAGAAGAGCTGCTCTAGAGGCAGAGAAACAGGTCAGCAGAGCTGCTCTAGAGGCAGAGAAACCAGGTCAACAGAGCTGCTTTAGAGGGAGAGAACCAGGTCAGCAGAGCTGCTTTAGAGCCAGAGAACCAGGTCAGCAGAGCTGCTTCAAAGCCAGAGAATCAGGCCAGCAGAGCTGCTCTAGAGCCTAAGAACCAGGTCAGCAGAGCTGCTCTAGAGCCAGAGAACCAGGTCAGCAGAGCTGCTTTAGAGGGATAGAACCAGGTCAGCAGAGCTGCTTTAGAGGGAGAGAACCAGGTCAGCAGAGCTGCTCTAGAGCCAGAGAACCAGGTCAGCAGAGCTGCTCTAGAGCCAGAGAACCAGGTCAGCAGAGCTGCTCTAGAGCCAGAGAACCAGGTCAGCAGAGCTGCTCTAGAGCCAGAGAACCAGGTCAGCAGAGCTGCTCTAGAACCAGAGACCCAGGTCAGCAGAGCTGCTCTAGAGCCAGAGACCCAGGTCAGCAGAGCTGCTCTAGAGCCAGAGACCCAGGTCAGCAGAGCTGCTCTAGAGCCAGAGAACCAGGTCAGCAGAGCTGCTCTAGAGCCAGAGAGCCAGAGAACCAGGGCAGCAGAGCTGCTGTAGAGCCAGAGAACCAGGTCAGCAGAGCTGCTGTAGAGCCAGAGAACCAGGTCAGCAGAGCTGCTTTAGAGGGAGAGAACCAGGTCAGCAGAGCTGCTTTAGAGCCATAGAACCAGGTCAGAAGAGCTGCTCTAGAGCCTAAGAACCAGGTCAGCAGAGCTGCTTCAAAGCCAGAGAACCAGGTCAGCAGAGCTGCTCTAGAGCCTAAGAACCAGGTCAGCAGAGCTGCTCTAGAAGCAGAGAACCAGGTCAGCAGAGCTGCTCTAGAGGCAGAGAAACCAGGTCAGCAGAGCTGCTTTAGAGGGAGAGAACCAGGTCAGCAGAGCTGCTTTAGAGCCAGAGAACCAGGTCAGCAGAGCTGCTTTAGAGCCAGGAGAACCAGGTCAGCAGAGCTGCTTTAGAGCCAGGAGAACCAGGTCAGCAGAGCTGCTCTAGAGCCAGAGAACCAGGTCAGCAGAGCTGCTTTAGAGCCAGAAACCAGGTCAGCAGAGGCGTTGTAGAGCCAGCGAACCAGGTCAGCAGAGGCGTTGTAGAGCCAGAGAACCAGGTCAGCAGAGATGCTCTAGAGCCTAAGAACCAGGTCAGCAGAGCTGCTCTAGAGGCAGAGAAACCAGGTCAGCAGAGCTGCTTTAGAGGGAGAGAACCAGGTCAGCAGAGCTGCTTTAGAGCCAGAGAACCAGGTCAGCAGAGCTGCTCTAGAGCCAGAGAACCAGGTCAGCAGAGCTGCTCTAGAGCCAGAGAACCAGGTCAGCAGAGCTGCTTTAGAGCCAGAGAACCAGGTCAGCAGAGGCATTGTAGAGCCAGAGAACCAGGTCAGCAGAGTTGCTCTAGAGCCTAAGAACCAGGTCAGCAGAGCTGCTTTAGAGCCAGAGAACCAGGTCAGCAGAGCTGCTCTAGAGCCTAAGAACCAGGCCAGCAGAGCTGCTCTAGAGGCAGAGAACCAGGTCAGCAGAGCTGCTGTAGAGCCAGAGAAACCAGGTCAGCAGAGCTGCTGTAGAGCCAGAGAAACCAGGTCAGCAGAGCTGCTTTAGAGACAGAGAACCAGGTCAGCAGAGCTGCTTCAAAGCCAGAGAACCAGGTCAGCAGAGCTGCTCTAGAGCCTAAGAACCAGGTCAGCAGAGCTGCTCTAGAAGCAGAGAACCAGGTCAGCAGAGCTGCTCTAGAGGCAGAGAAACCAGGTCAGCAGAGCTGCTTTAGAGGGAGAGAACCAGGTCAGCAGAGCTGCTTTAGAGCCAGAGAACCAGGTCAGCAGAGCTGCTTTAGAGCCAGGAGAACCAGGTCAGCAGAGCTGCTCTAGAGCCAGAGAACCAGGTCAGCAGAGCTGCTTTAGTGCCAGAGAACCAGGTCAGCAGAGGCGTTGTAGAGCCAGAGAACCAGGTCAGCAGAGCTGCTCTAGAGGCAGAGAAACCAGGTCAGCAGAGCTGCTTTAGAGGGAGAGAACCAGGTCAACAGAGCTGCTTTAGAGCCAGAGAACCAGGTCAGCAGAGCTGCTCTAGAGCCTAAGAACCAGGTCAGCAGAGCTGCTCTAGAGCCAGAGAACCAGGTCAGCAGAGCTGCTGTAGAGCCAGAGAAACCAGGTCAGCAGAGCTGCTTTAGAGGGAGAGAACCAGGTCAGCAGAGCTGCTTTAGAGGGAGAGAACCAGGTCAGCAGAGCTGCTTTAGAGGGAGAGAACCAGGTCAGCAGAACTGCTTTAAAGCCAGAGAACCAGGTCAGCAGAGCTGCTCTGAGAGCCAGAGAACCAGGTCAGGCAGAGCTGCTTTAGAGCCAGAGAACCAGGTCAGCAGAGGCGTTGTAGAGGCCAGAGAACCAGGTCAGCAGAGCTGCTCTAGAGGCAGAGAAACCAGGTCAGCAGAGCTGCTTTAGAGGGAGAGAACCAGGTCAGCAGAGCTGCTTTAGAGCCAGAGAACCAGGTCAGCAGAGCTGCTTCAAAGCCAGAGAACCAGGTCAGCAGAGCTGCTCTAGAGCCTAAGAACCAGGTCAGCAGAGCTGCTCTAGAGCCAGAGAACCAGGTCAGCAGAGCTGCTGTAGAGCCAGAGAAACCAGGTCAGCAGAGCTGCTTTAGAGGGAGAGAACCAGGTCAGCAGAGCTGCTGTAGAGCCAGAGAAACCAGGTCAGCAGAGCTGCTGTAGAGCCAGAGAAACCAGGTCAGCAGAGCTGCTGTAGAGCCAGAGAACCAGGTCAGCAGAGCTGCTGTAGAGCCTGAGAACCAGGTCAGCAGAGCTGCTTTAAAGGGAGAGAACCAGGTCAGCAGATCTGCTTTAGAGGGAGAGAACCAGGTCAGCAGAGCTGCTCTAGAGCCAGAGAACCAAGTCAGCAGAGCCGTTGTAGAGCCAGAGAACCAGGTCAGCAGAGCTGCTGTAGAGCCAGAGAACCAGGTCAGCAGAGCTGCTTTAGAGGGAGAGAACCAGGTCAGCAGAGCTGCTTTAGAGCCAGAGAACCAGGTCAGCAGAGCTGCTCTAGAGCCAGAGAACCAGGTCAGCAGAGCCATTGTAGAGCCAGAGAACTAGGTCAGCAGAGCCATTGTAGAGCCAGAGAACTAGGTCAGCAGAGCTGCTCTAGAGCCAGAGAACCAGGTCAGCAGAGCTGCTGTAGAGCCAGAGAACCAGGTCAGCAGAGCTGCTGTAGAGCCAGAGAACCAGGTCAGCAGAGCTGCTTTAGAGGGAGAGAACCAGGTCAGCAGAGCTGCTTTAGAGCCAGAGAACCAGGTCAGCAGAGCTGCTCTAGAGCCAGAGAACCAGGTCAGCAGAGCCATTGTAGAGCCAGAGAACTAGGTCAGCAGAGCTGCTCTAGAGCCAGAGAACCAGGTCAGCAGAGCTGCTTCAAAGCCAGAGAACCAGGTCAGCAGAGCTGCTCTACAGCCAGAGAACCAGGTCAGCAGAGCTGCTTTAGAGCCAGAGAACCAGGTCAGCAGAGGCGTTGTAGAGCCAGAGAACCAGGTCAGCAGAGCTGCTCTAGAGGCAGAGAAACCAGGTCAGCAGAGCTGCTTTAGAGGGAGAGAACCAGGTCAGCAGAGCTGCTTTAGAGCCAGAGAACCAGGTCAGCAGAGCTGCTTCAAAGCCAGAGAACCAGGTCAGCAGAGCTGCTCTAGAGCCTAAGAACCAGGTCAGCAGAGCTGCTCTAGAGCCAGAGAACCAGGTCAGCAGAGCTGCTGTAGAGCCAGAGAAACCAGGTCAGCAGAGCTGCTTTAGAGGGAGAGAACCAGGTCAGCAGAGCTGCTGTAGAGCCAGAGAAACCAGGTCAGCAGAGCTGCTGTAGAGCCAGAGAAACCAGGTCAGCAGAGCTGCTGTAGAGCCAGAGAAACCAGGTCAGCAGAGCTGCTTTAGAGCCATTGAACCAGGTCAGCAGAGCTGCTTTAGAGGGAGAGAACCAGGTCAGCAGAGCTGTTGTAGAGCCAGAGAACCAGGTCAGCAGAGCTGCTGTAGAGCCAGAGAACCAGGTCAGCAGAGCTGCTGTAGAGCCAGAGAACCAGGTCAGCAGAGCTGCTTTAGAGGGAGAGAACCAGGTCAGCAGAGCTGCTTTAGAGCCAGAGAACCAGGTCAGCAGAGCTGCTCTAGAGCCAGAGAACCAGGTCAGCAGAGCCATTGTAGAGCCAGAGAACTAGGTCAGCAGAGCTGCTCTAGAGCCAGAGAACCAGGTCAGCAGAGCTGCTTCAAAGCCAGAGAACCAGGTCAGCAGAGCTGCTCTGCAGCCAGAGAACCAGGTCAGCAGAGCTGCTCTAGAGCCATAGAACCAGGTCAGCAGAGCTGCTTTAGAGCCAGAGAACCAGGTCAGCAGAGCTGCTTTAGAGCCAGAGAACCAGGTCAGCAGAGCTGCTCTAGAGCCAGAGAACCAGGTCAGCAGAGCTGCTCTAGAGCCAGAGAACCAGGTCAGCAGAGCTGCTCTAGAGCCAGAGAGGTCAGCAGAGCTGCTCTAGAGCCAGAGAACCAGGTCAGCAGAGCTGCTCTAGAGCCAGAGAACCAGCTTTAGAGGGAGAGAACCAGGTCAGCAGAGCTGCTTTAGAGGGAGAGAACCAGGTCAGCAGAGCTGCTTTAGAGCCAGAGAACCAGGTCAGCAGAGCTGCTTTAGAGCCAGATAACCAGGTCAGCAGAGCTGCTCTAGAGCCTAAGAACCAGGTCAGCAGAGCTGATCTAGAGGCAGAGAACCAGGTCAGCAGAGCTGCTCTAGAGCCTAAGAACCAGGTCAGCAGAGCTGATCTAGAGGCAAGAGAACCAGGTCAGCAGAGCTGCTCTAGGGGCAGAGAAACCAGGTCCGCAGAGCTGCTTTAGAGCCAGAGAACCAGGTCAGCAGAGCTGCTTTAGAGCCAGAGAATCAGGTCAGCAGAGGTGTTGTAGAGCCAGAGAACCAGGTCAGCAGAGCTTCTCTAGAGCCTAAGAACCAGGTCAGCAGAGCTGCTCTAGAGGCAGAGAAACAGGTCAGCAGAGCTGCTCTAGAGGCAGAGAAACCAGGTCAGCAGAGCTGCTTTAGAGGGAGAGAACCAGGTCAGCAGAGCTGCTTTAGAGCCAGAGAACCAGGTCAGCAGAGCTGCTTCAAAGCCAGAGAACCAGGCCAGCAGAGCTGCTCTAGAGCCTAAGAACCAGGTCAGCAGAGCTGCTCTAGAGCCAGAGAACCAGGTCAGCAGAGCTGCTGTAGAGCCAGAGAAACCAGGTCAGCAGAGCTGCTTTAGAGGGAGAGAACCAGGTCAGCAGAGCTGCTTTAGAGGAGAGAACCAGGTCAGCAGAGCTGCTCTAGAGCCAGAGAACCAGGTCAGCAGAGCTGCTCTAGAGCCAGAGAACCAGGCCAGCAGAGCTGCTCTAGAGCCAGAGAACCAGGTCAGCAGAGCTGCTCTAGAGCCAGAGAACCAGGTCAGCAGAGCTGCTCTAGAGCCAGAGAGCCAGAGAACCAGGTCAGCAGAGCTGCTGTAGAGCCAGAGAACCAGGTGGGCAGAGCTGCTTTAGAGGGAGAGAACCAGGTCAGCAGAGCTGCTTTGAGAGCCAGAGAACCAGGTCAGAAGAGCTGCTCTTGAGCCTAAGAACAAGGTCAGCAGAGCTGCTTCAAAGCCAGAGGACCAGGTCAGCAGAGCTGCTCTAGAGCCTAAGAACCAGGTCAGCAGAGCTGCTCTAGAAGCAGAGAACCAGGTCAGCAGAGCTGCTCTAGAGGCAGAGAAACCAGGTCAGCAGAGCTGCTTTAGAGGGAGAGAACCAGGTCAGCAGAGCTGCTCTAGAGCCTAAGAACCAGGCCAGCAGAGCTGCTCTAGAGGCAGAGAACAAGGTCAGGTGAGCTGCTGTAGAGCCAGAGAAACCAGGTCAGCAGAGCTGCTGTAGAGCCAGAGAAACCAGGTCAGCAGAGCTGCTTCAAAGCCAGAGGACCAGGTCAGCAGAGCTGCTTTAGAGCCAGAGAACCAGGTCAGCAGAGCTGCTTTAGAGCCATAGAACCAGGTCAGTAGAGCTGCTTTAGAGCCAGAGAACCAGGTCAGCAGAGCCATTGTAGAGCCAGAGAACTAGGTCAGCAGAGCTGCTCTAGAGCCAGAGAACCAGGTCAGCAGAGCTGCTTCAAAGCCAGAGAACCAGGTCAGCAGAGCTGCTCTAGAGCCTAAGAACCATGTCAGCAGAGCTGCTCTAGAGCCAGAGAACCATGTCAGTAGAGCTGCTGTAGAGCCAGAGAACCAGGTCAGCAGAGCTGCTCTAGAGCCAGAGAACCAGGTCAGCAGAGCTGCTCTAGAGCCAGAGAACCAGGTCAGCAGAGCTGCTTTAGAGCCAGAGAACCAGGTCAGCAGAGCTGCTCTAGAGCCAGAGAACCAGGTCAGCAGAGCTGCTGTAGAGCCAGAGAACCAGGTCAGCAGAGCTGCACTAGAGCCAGAGAACCAGGTCAGCAGAGCTGCTCTAGGGCCAGAGAACCAGGTCAGCAGAGCTGCTCTAGAGCCAGAGAACCAGGTCAGCAGAGCTGCTTTAGAGCCATAGAACCAGGTCAGCAGAGCTGCTTTGAGAGCCAGAGAACAAGGTCAGCAGAGCCGTTGTAGAGGCCAGAGAACTAGGTCAGCAGAGCTGCTTTAGAGCCAGAGAACCAGGTCAGCAGAGCCGTTGTAGAGCCAGAGAACTAGGTCAGCAGAGCTGCTCTAGAGCCAGAGAACCAGGTCAGTAGAGCTGCTTCAAAGCCAGAGAACCAGGTCAGCAGAGCTGCTCTAGAGCCTAAGAACCATGTCAGCAGAGCTGCTCTAGAGCCAGAGAACCAGGTCAGCAGAGCTGCTTTAGAGCCAGAGAACCAGGTCAGCAGAGCTGCTCTAGAGCCAGAGAACCAGGTCATCAGAGCTGCTATAGAGCCAGAGAACCAGGTCGGAAGAGCTGCTTTAGAGCCATAGAACCAGGTCGGCAGAGCTGCTTTAGAGCCAGAGAACCAGGTCAGCAGAGCTGCTCTAGAGCCAGAGAACCAGGTCAGCAGAGCTGCTCTAGAGCCAGAGAACCAGGTCAGCAGAGCTACTTTAGAGCCATAGAACCAGGTCAGCAGAGCTGCTTTAGAGCCATAGAACCAGGTCAGCAGAGCTGCTTTAGAGCCATAGAACCAGGTCAGCAGAGCTGCTTTAGAGCCAGAGAACCAGGTCAGCAGAGCTGCTCTAGAGCCAGAGAACCAGGTCAGCAGAGCTGCTCTAGAGCCAGAGAACCAGGTCAGCAGAGCTTCTCTAGAGCCAGAGAACCAGGTCAGCAGAGCTTCTCTAGAGCCAGAGAACCAGGTCAGCAGAGCTGCTCTAGAGCCATAGAACCAGGTCAGCAGAGCTGCTCTAGAGCCATAGAACCAGGTCAGCAGAGCTGCTTTAGAGCCATAGAACCAGGTCAGCAGAGCCGTTGTAGAGCCAGAGAACTAGGTCAGCAGAGCTGCTCTAGAGCCAGAGAACCAGGTCAGCAGAGCTGCTTCAAAGCCAGAGAACCAGGTCAGCAGAGCTGCTCTAGAGCCTAAGAACCATGTCAGCAGAGCTGCTCTAGAGCCTAAGAACCATGTCAGCAGAGCTGCTCTAGAGCCAGAGAACCAGGTCAGCAGAGCTGCTGTAGAGCCAGAGAACCAGGTCAGCAGAGCTGCTGTAGAGCCAGAGAACCAGGTCAGCAGAGCTGCTTTAGAGGGAGAGAACCAGGTCAGCAGAGCTGCTTTAGAGCCAGAGAACCAGGTCAGAAGAGCTGCTCTAGAGCCTAAGAACCAGGTCAGCAGAGCTGCTTCAAAGCCAGAGAACCAGGTCAGCAGAGCTGCTCTAGAGCCTAAGAACCAGGTCAGCAGAGCTGCTCTAGAAGCAGAGAACCAGGTCAGCAGAGCTGCTCTAGAGGCAGAGAAACCAGGTCAGCAGAGCTGCTTTAGAGGGAGAGAACCAGGTCAGCAGAGCTGCTTTAGAGCCAGAGAACCAGGTCAGCAGAGCTGCTTTAGAGCCAGGAGAACCAGGTCAGCAGAGCTGCTTTAGAGCCAGGAGAACCAGGTCAGCAGAGCTGCTCTAGAGCCAGAGAACCAGGTCAGCAGAGCTGCTTTAGAGCCAGAAACCAGGTCAGCAGAGGCGTTGTAGAGCCAGCGAACCAGGTCAGCAGAGGCGTTGTAGAGCCAGAGAACCAGGACAGCAGAGATGCTCTAGAGCCTAAGAACCAGGTCAGCAGAGCTGCTCTAGAGGCAGAGAAACCAGGTCAGCAGAGCTGCTTTAGAGGGAGAGAACCAGGTCAGCAGAGGCATTGTAGAGCCAGAGAACCAGGTCAGCAGAGTTGCTCTAGAGCCTAAGAACCAGGTCAGCAGAGCTGCTTTAGAGCCAGAGAACCAGGTCAGCAGAGCTGCTCTGAGAGCCTAAGAACCAGGCCAGCAGAGCTGCTCTAGAGGCAGAGAACCAGGTCAGCAGAGCTGCTGTAGAGCCAGAGAAACCAGGTCAGCAGAGCTGCTGTAGAGCCAGAGAAACCAGGTCAGCAGAGCTGCTTTAGAGACAGAGAACCAGGTCAGCAGAGCTGCTTCAAAGCCAGAGAACCAGGTCAGCAGAGCTGCTCTAGAGCCTAAGAACCAGGTCAGCAGAGCTGCTCTAGAAGCAGAGAACCAGGTCAGCAGAGCTGCTCTAGAGGCAGAGAAACCAGGTCAGCAGAGCTGCTTTAGAGGGAGAGAACCAGGTCAGCAGAGCTGCTTTAGAGCCAGAGAACCAGGTCAGCAGAGCTGCTTTAGAGCCAGGAGAACCAGGTCAGCAGAGCTGCTCTAGAGCCAGAGAACCAGGTCAGCAGAGCTGCTCTAGAGCCAGAGAACCAGGTCAGCAGAGCTGCTTTAGAGCCAGAGAACCAGGTCAGCAGAGGCGTTGTAGAGCCAGAGAACCAGGTCAGCAGAGCTGCTCTAGAGGCAGAGAAACCAGGTCAGCAGAGCTGCTTTAGAGGGAGAGAACCAGGTCAACAGAGCTGCTTTAGAGCCAGAGAACCAGGTCAGCAGAGCTGCTTCTAAAGCCAGAGAACCAGGTCAGCAGAGCTGCTCTAGAGCCTAAGAACCAGGTCAGCAGAGCTGCTCTAGAGCCAGAGAACCAGGTCAGCAGAGCTGCTGTAGAGCCAGAGAAACCAGGTCAGCAGAGCTGCTTTAGAGGGAGAGAACCAGGTCAGCAGAGCTGCTTTAGAGGGAGAGAACCAGGTCAGCAGAGCTGCTTTAGAGGAGAGAACCAGGTCAGCAGAACTGCTTTAAAGCCAGAGAACCAGGTCAGCAGAGCTGCTCTAGAGCCAGAGAACCAGGTCAGCAGAGCTGCTTTAGAGCCAGAGAACCAGGTCAGCAGAGGCGTTGTAGAGGCCAGAGAACCAGGTCAGCAGAGCTGCTCTAGAGGCAGAGAAACCAGGTCAGCAGAGCTGCTTTAGAGGGAGAGAACCAGGTCAGCAGAGCTGCTTTAGAGCCAGAGAACCAGGTCAGCAGAGCTGCTTCAAAGCCAGAGAACCAGGTCAGCAGAGCTGCTCTAGAGCCTAAGAACCAGGTCAGCAGAGCTGCTCTGAGAGCCAGAGAACCAGGTCAGCAGAGCTGCTGTAGAGCCAGAGAAACCAGGTCAGCAGAGCTGCTTTAGAGGGAGAGAACCAGGTCAGCAGAGCTGCTGTAGAGCCAGAGAAACCAGGTCAGCAGAGCTGCTGTAGAGCCAGAGAAACCAGGTCAGCAGAGCTGCTGTAGAGCCAGAGAAACCAGGTCAGCAGAGCTGCTTTAGAGCCAGAGAACCAGGTCAGCAGAGCTGCTTTTGAGGGAGAGAACCAGGTCAGCAGAGCTGCTTTAGAGGGAGAGAACCAGGTCAGCAGAGCTGCTGTAGAGCCAGAGAACCAGGTCAGCAGAGCTGCTGTAGAGCCAGAGAACCAGGTCAGCAGAGCTGCTGTAGAGCCAGAGAACCAGGTCAGCAGAGCTGCTTTAGAGGGAGAGAACCAGGTCAGCAGAGCTGCTTTAGAGCCAGAGAACCAGGTCAGCAGAGCTGCTCTAGAGCCAGAGAACCAGGTCAGCAGAGCCATTGTAGAGCCAGAGAACTAGGTCAGCAGAGCTGCTCTAGAGCCAGAGAACCAGGTCAGCAGAGCTGCTTCAAAGCCAGAGAACCAGGTCAGCAGAGCTGCTCTACAGCCAGAGAACCAGGTCAGCAGAGCTGCTCTAGAGCCATAGAACCAGGTCAGCAGAGCTGCTTTAGAGCCAGAGAACCAGGTCAGCAGAGCTGCTTTAGAGCCAGAGAACCAGGTCAGCAGAGCTGCTCTAGAGCCAGAGAACCAGGTCAGCAGAGCTGCTCTAGAGCCAGAGAACCAGGTCAGCAGAGCTGCTCTAGAGCCAGAGAACCAGGTCAGCAGAGCTGCTCTAGAGCCAGAGAACCAGCTTTAGAGGGAAGAGAACCAGGTCAGCAGAGCTGCTTTAGAGGGAGAGAACCAGGTCAGCAGAGCTGCTTTAGAACCAGAGAACCAGGTCAGCAGAGCTGCTTAGAGCCAGATAACCAGGTCAGCAGAGCTGCTCTAGAGCCTAAGAACCAGGTCAGCAGAGCTGATCTAGAGGCAGAGAACCAGGTCAGCAGAGCTGCTCTAGAGCCTAAGAACCAGGTCAGCAGAGCTGATCTAGAGGCAGAGAACCAGGTCAGCAGAGCTGCTCTAGGGGCAGAGAAACCAGGTCCGCAGAGCTGCTTTAGAGCCAGAGAACCAGGTCAGCAGAGCTGCTTTAGAGCCAGAGAATCAGGTCAGCAGAGGTGTTGTAGAGCCAGAGAACCAGGTCAGCAGAGCTTCTCTAGAGCCTAAGAACCAGGTCAGCAGAGCTGCTCTAGAGGCAGAGAAACAGGTCAGCAGAGCTGCTCTAGAGGCAGAGAAACCAGGTCAGCAGAGCTGCTTTAGAGGAGAGAACCAGGTCAGCAGAGCTGCTTTAGAGCCAGAGAACCAGGTCAGCAGAGCTGCTTCAAAGCCAGAGAACCAGGCCAGCAGAGCTGCTCTAGAGCCTAAGAACCAGGTCAGCAGAGCTGCTCTAGAGCCAGAGAACCAGGTCAGCAGAGCTGCTGTAGAGCCAGAGAAACCAGGTCAGCAGAGCTGCTTTAGAGGAGAGAACCAGGTCAGCAGAGCTGCTTTAGAGGGAGAGAACCAGGTCAGCAGAGCTGCTCTAGAGTCAGAGAACCAGGTCAGCAGAGCTGCTCTAGAGCCAGAGAACCAGGCCAGCAGAGCTGCTCTAGAGCCAGAGAACCAGGTCAGCAGAGCTGCACTAGAGCCAGAGAGCCAGAGAACCAGGTCAGCAGAGCTGCTGTAGAGCCAGAGAACCAGGTGGGCAGAGCTGCTTTAGAGGGAGAGAACCAGGTCAGCAGAGCTGCTTTAGAGCCAGAGAACCAGGTCAGAAGAGCTGCTCTTGAGCCTAAGAACAAGGTCAGCAGAGCTGCTTCAAAGCCAGAGGACCAGGTCAGCAGAGCTGCTCTAGAGCCTAAGAACCAGGTCAGCAGAGCTGCTCTAGAAGCAGAGAACCAGGTCAGCAGAGCTGCTCTAGAGGCAGAGAAACCAGGTCAGCAGAGCTGCTTTAGAGGGAGAGAACCAGGTCAGCAGAGCTGCTCTAGAGCCTAAGAACCAGGCCAGCAGAGCTGCTCTAGAGGCAGAGAACAAGGTCAGGTGAGCTGCTGTAGAGCCAGAGAAACCAGGTCAGGTGAGCTGCTGTAGAGCCAGAGAAACCAGGTCAGCAGAGCTGCTGGTAGAGCCAGAGAAACCAGGTCAGCAGAGCTGCTTCAAAGCCAGAGGACCAGGTCAGCAGAGCTGCTTTAGAGCCAGAGAACCAGGTCAGCAGAGCTGCTTTAGAGCCATAGAACCAGGTCAGCCAGAGCTGCTTTAGAGCCAGAGAACCAGGTCAGCAGAGCCATTGTAGAGCCAGAGAACTAGGTCAGCAGAGCTGCTCTAGAGCCAGAGAACCAGGTCAGCAGAGCTGCTTCAAAGCCAGAGAACCAGGTCAGCAGAGCTGCTCTAGAGCCTAAGAACCATGTCAGCAGAGCTGCTCTAGAGCCAGAGAACCAGGTCAGTAGAGCTGCTGTAGAGCCAGAGAACCAGGTCAGTAGAGCTGCTGTAGAGCCAGAGAACCAGGTCAGCAGAGCTGCTCTAGAGCCAGAGAACCAGGTCAGCAGAGCTGCTCTAGAGCCAGAGAACCAGGTCAGCAGAGCTGCTTTAGAGCCAGAGAACCAGGTCAGCAGAGCTGCTCTAGAGCCAGAGAACCAGGTCAGCAGAGCTGCTGTAGAGCCAGAGAACCAGGTCAGCAGAGCTGCTGTAGAGCCAGAGAACCAGGTCAGCAGAGCCGTTGTAGAGCCAGAGAACTAGGTCAGCAGAGCTGCTTTAGAGCCAGAGAACCAGGTCAGCAGAGCCGTTGTAGAGCCAGAGAACTAGGTCAGCAGAGCTGCTCTAGAGCCAGAGAACCAGGTCAGTAGAGCTGCTTCAAAGCCAGAGAACCAGGTCAGCAGAGCTGCTCTAGAGCCTAAGAACCATGTCAGCAGAGCTGCTCTAGAGCCAGAGAACCAGGTCAGCAGAGCTGCTTTAGAGCCAGAGAACCAGGTCAGCAGAGCTGCTCTAGAGCCAGAGAACCAGGTCATCAGAGCTGCTCTAGAGCCAGAGAACCAGGTCGGCAGAGCTGCTTTAGAGCCATAGAACCAGGTCGGCAGAGCTGCTTTAGAAACCAGAGAACCAGGTCAGCAGAGCTGCTCTGAGAGCCAGAGAACCAGGTCAGCAGAGCTGCTCTAGAGCCAGAGAACCAGGTCAGCAGAGCTACTTTAGAGCCATAGAACCAGGTCAGCAGAGCTGCTTTAGAGCCATAGAACCAGGTCAGCAGAGCTGCTTTAGAGCCATAGAACCAGGTCAGCAGAGCTGCTTTAGAGCCAGAGAACCAGGTCAGCAGAGCTGCTCTAGAGCCAGAGAACCAGGTCAGCAGAGCTGCTCTAGAGCCAGAGAACCAGGTCAGCAGAGCTTCTCTAGAGCCAGAGAACCAGGTCAGCAGAGCTTCTCTAGAGCCAGAGAACCAGGTCAGCAGAGTTTCTCTAGAGCCAGAGAACCAGGTCAGCAGAGCTGCTCTAGAGCCATAGAACCAGGTCAGCAGAGCTGCTCTAGAGCCATAGAACCAGGTCAGCAGAGCTGCTTTAGAGCCATAGAACCAGGTCAGCAGAGCCGTTGTAGAGCCAGAGAACTAGGTCAGCAGAGCTGCTCTAGAGCCAGAGAACCAGGTCAGCAGAGCTGCTTCAAAGCCAGAGAACCAGGTCAGCAGAGCTGCTCTAGAGCCTAAGAACCATGTCAGCAGAGCTGCTCTAGAGCCAGAGAACCAGGTCAGCAGAGCTGCTTTAGAGCCAGAGAACCAGGTCAGCAGAGCTGCTCTAGAGCCAGAGAACCAGGTCAGCAGAGCTGCTCTAGAGCCAGAGAACCAGGTCAGCAGAGCTGCTCTAGAGCCAGAGAACCAGGTCAGCAGAGCTGCTCTAGAGCCAGAGAACCAGGTCAGCAGAGCTGCTTTAGAGCCATAGAACCAGGTCAGCAGAGCTGCTTTAGAGCCAGAGAACCAGGTCAGCAGAGCTGCTTTAGAGCCAGAGAACCAGGTCAGCAGAGCTGCTCTAGAGCCAGAGAACCAGGTCAGCAGAGCTGCTCTAGAGCCAGAGAACCAGGTCAGCAGAGCTGCTCTAGAGCCAGAGAACCAGGTCAGCAGAGCTGCTCTAGAGGGAGAGAACCAGGTCAGCAGAGCTGCTTTAGAGGGAGAGAACCAGGTCAGCAGAGCTGCTTTAGAGCCAGAGAACCAGGTCAGCAGAGCTGCTCTAGAGCCTAAGAACCAGGTCAGCAGAGCTGATCTAGAGGCAGAGAACCAGGTCAGCAGAGCTGCTCTAGAGCCTAAGAACCAGGTCAGCAGAGCTGATCTAGAGGCAGAGAACCAGGTCAGTAGAGCTGCTCTAGAGGCAGAGAAACCAGGTCAGCAGAGCTGCTTTAGAGCCAGAGAACCAGGTCAGCAGAGCTGCTTTAGAGCCAGAGAATCAGGTCAGCAGAGGTGTTGTAGAGCCAGAGAACCAGGTCAGCAGAGCTGCTGTAGAGCCAGAGAACCAGGTCAGCAGAGCTGCTTTAGAGCCTAAGAACCAGGTCAGCAGAGCTGCTCTAGAGGCAGAGAAACAGGTCAGCAGAGCTGCTCTAGAGGCAGAGAAACCAGGTCAACAGAGCTGCTTTAGAGGGAGAGAACCAGGTCAGCAGAGCTGCTTTAGAGCCAGAGAACCAGGTCAGCAGAGCTGCTTCAAAGCCAGAGAATCAGGCCAGCAGAGCTGCTCTAGAGCCTAAGAACCAGGTCAGCAGAGCTGCTCTAGAGCCAGAGAACCAGGTCAGCAGAGCTGCTTTAGAGGGAGAGAACCAGGTCAGCAGAGCTGCTTTAGAGGGAGAGAACCAGGTCAGCAGAGCTGCTCTAGAGCCAGAGAACCAGGTCAGCAGAGCTGCTCTAGAGCCAGACAGCAAGAGAACCAGGTCAGCAGAGCTGCTGTAGAGCCAGAGAACCAGGTCAGCAGAGCTGCTGTAGAGCCAGAGAATCAGGTCAGCAGAGCTGCTTTAGAGGGAGAGAACCAGGTCAGCAGAGCTGCTTTAGAGCCAGAGAACCAGGTCAGAAGAGCTGCTCTAGAGCCTAAGAACCAGGTCAGCAGAGCTGCTTCAAAGCCAGAGAACCAGGTCAGCAGAGCTGCTCTAGAGCCTAAGAACCAGGTCAGCAGAGCTGCTCTAGAAGCAGAGAACCAGGTCAGCAGAGCTGCTCTAGAGGCAGAGAAACCAGGTCAGCAGAGCTGCTTTAGAGGGAGAGAACCAGGTCAGCAGAGCTGCTTTAGAGCCAGAGAACCAGGTCAGCAGAGCTGCTTTAGAGCCAGGAGAACCAGGTCAGCAGAGCTGCTTTAGAGCCAGGAGAACCAGGTCAGCAGAGCTGCTCTAGAGCCAGAGAACCAGGTCAGCAGAGCTGCTTTAGAGCCAGAAACCAGGTCAGCAGAGGCGTTGTAGAGCCAGCGAACCAGGTCAGCAGAGGCGTTGTAGAGCCAGAGAACCAGGTCAGCAGAGATGCTCTAGAGCCTAAGAACCAGGTCAGCAGAGCTGCTCTAGAGGCAGAGAAACCAGGTCAGCAGAGCTGCTTTAGAGGGAGATAACCAGGTCAGCAGAGCTGCTTTAGAGCCAGAGAACCAGGTCAGCAGAGCTGCTCTAGAGCCAGAGAACCAGGTCAGCAGAGCTGCTCTAGAGCCAGAGAACCAGGTCAGCAGAGCTGCTTTAGAGCCAGAGAACCAGGTCAGCAGAGGCATTGTAGAGCCAGAGAACCAGGTCAGCAGAGTTGCTCTAGAGCCTAAGAACCAGGTCAGCAGAGCTGCTTTAGAGCCAGAGAACCAGGTCAGCAGAGCTGCTCTAGAGCCTAAGAACCAGGCCAGCAGAGCTGCTCTAGAGGCAGAGAACCAGGTCAGCAGAGCTGCTGTAGAGCCAGAGAAACCAGGTCAGCAGAGCTGCTGTAGAGCCAGAGAAACCAGGTCAGCAGAGCTGCTGTAGAGCCAGAGAAACCAGGTCAGCAGAGCTGCTGTAGAGCCAGAGAAACCAGGTCAGCAGAGCTGCTTTAGAGACAGAGAACCAGGTCAGCAGAGCTGCTTCAAAGCCAGAGAACCAGGTCAGCAGAGCTGCTCTAGAGCCAAAGAACCAGGTCAGCAGAGCTGCTCTAGAAGCAGAGAACCAGGTCAGCAGAGCTGCTCTAGAGGCAGAGAAACCAGGTCAGCAGAGCTGCTTTAGAGGGAGAGAACCAGGTCAGCAGAGCTGCTTTAGAGCCAGAGAACCAGGTCAGCAGAGCTGCTTTAGAGCCAGGAGAACCAGGTCAGCAGAGCTGCTCTAGAGCCAGAGAACCAGGTCAGCAGAGCTGCTTTAGAGCCAGAGAACCAGGTCAGCAGAGGCGTTGTAGAGCCAGAGAACCAGGTCAGCAGAGCTGCTCTAGAGGCAGAGAAACCAGGTCAGCAGAGCTGCTTTAGAGGGAGAGAACCAGGTCAACAGAGCTGCTTTAGAGCCAGAGAACCAGGTCAGCAGAGCTGCTTCAAAGCCAGAGAACCAGGTCAGCAGAGCTGCTCTAGAAGCCTAAGAACCAGGTCAGCAGAGCTGCTCTAGAGCCAGAGAACCAGGTCAGCAGAGCTGCTGTAGAGCCAGAGAAACCAGGTCAGCAGAGCTGCTTTAGAGGGAGAGAACCAGGTCAGCAGAGCTGCTTTAGAGGGAGAGAACCAGGTCAGCAGAGCTGCTTTAGAGGGAGAGAACCAGGTCAGCAGAACTGCTTTAAAGCCAGAGAACCAGGTCAGCAGAGCTGCTTTAGAGCCAGAGAACCAGGTCAGCAGAGGCGTTGTAGAGCCAGAGAACCAGGTCAGCAGAGCTGCTCTAGAGGCAGAGAAACCAGGTCAGCAGAGCTGCTTTAGAGGGAGAGAACCAGGTCAGCAGAGCTGCTTTAGAGCCAGAGAACCAGGTCAGCAGAGCTGCTTCAAAGCCAGAGAACCAGGTCAGCAGAGCTGCTCTAGAGCCTAAGAACCAGGTCAGCAGAGCTGCTCTAGAGCCAGAGAACCAGGTCAGCAGAGCTGCTGTAGAGCCAGAGAAACCAGGTCAGCAGAGCTGCTTTAGAGGGAGAGAACCAGGTCAGCAGAGCTGCTGTAGAGCCAGAGAAACCAGGTCAGCAGAGCTGCTGTAGAGCCAGAGAAACCAGGTCAGCAGAGCTGCTGTAGAGCCAGAGAAACCAGGTCAGCAGAGCTGCTGTAGAGCCAGAGAAACCAGGTCAGCAGAGCTGCTTTAGAGCCAGAGAAACCAGGTCAGCAGAGCTGCTTTGAGAGCCAGAGAACCAGGTCAGCAGAGCTGCTTTAGAGGAGAGAACCAGGTCAGCAGAGCTGCTTTAGAGGGAGAGAACCAGGTCAGCAGAGCTGCTGTAGAGCCAGAGAACCAGGTCAGCAGAGCTGCTGTAGAGCCAGAGAACCAGGTCAGCAGAGCTGCTGTAGAGCCAGAGAACCAGGTCAGCAGAGCTGCTTTAAAGGGAGAGAACCAGGTCAGCAGAGCTGCTTTAGAGCCAGAGAACCAGGTCAGCAGAGCTGCTCTAGAGCCAGAGAACCAGGTCAGAAGAGCTGCTCTAGAGCCTAAGAACCAGGTCAGCAGAGCTGCTCTAGAGCCTAAGAACCAGGTCAGCAGAGCTGCTCTAGAAGCAGAGAACCAGGTCAGCAGGTCTGCTCTAGAGGCAGAGAAACCAGGTCAGCAGAGCTGCTTTAGAGGGAGAGAACCAGGTCAGCAGAACTGCTTTAGAGGGAGAGAACCAGGTCAGCAGAGCTGCTTTAGAGCCAGGGGAACCAGGTCAGCAGAGCTGCTCTAGAGCCAGAGAACCAGGTCAGCAGAGCTGCTTTAGAGCCAGAGAACCAGGTCAGCAGAGGCGTTGTAGAGCCAGAGAACCAGGTCAGCAGAGCTGCTCTAGAGCCTAAGAATCAGGTCAGCAGAGCTGCTCTAGAGGCAGAGAACCAGGTCAGCAGAGCTGCTCTAGAGGCAGTGAAACCAGGTCAGCAGAGCTGCTCTAGAGGCAGAGAAACCAGGTCAGCAGAGCTGCTTTAGAGGGAGAGAACCAGGTCAGCAGAGCTGCTTTAGAGCCAGAGAACCAGGTCAGCAGAGCTGCTTTAGAGCCAGAGAATCAGGTCAGCAGAGCTGCTCTAGAGCCAGAGAACCAGGTCAGCAGAGCTGCTCTAGAGCCAGAGAACCAGGTCAGCAGAGCTGCTTTAGAGCCAGAGAACCATGTCAGCAGAGGCATTGTAGAGCCAGAGAACCAGGTCAGCAGAGTTGCTCTAGAGCCGAAGAACCAGGTCAGCAGAGCTGCTTTAGAGCCAGAGAACCAGGTCAGCAGAGCTGCTCTAGAGCCTAAGAACCAGGCCATCAGAGCTGCTCTAGAGGCAGAGAACCAGGTCAGCAGAGCTGCTGTAGAGCCAGAGAAACCAGGTCAGCAGAGCTGCTGTAGAGCCAGAGAAACCAGGTCAGCAGAGCTGCTGTAGAGCCAGAGAAACCAGGTCAGCAGAGCTGCTTTAGAGCCAGAGAACCAGGTCAGCAGAGCTGCTTTAGAGCCAGAGAACCAGGTCAGCACAGCTGCTTTAGAGCCATAGAACCAGGTCAGTAGAGCCGTTGTAGAGCCAGAGAACCAGGTCAGCAGAGCTGCTCTAGAGCCAGAGAACCAGGTCAGCAGAGCTGCTCTAGAGCCTAAGAACCAGGTCAGCAGAGCTGCTCTAGAGCCAGAGAACCAGGTCAGCAGAGCTGCTGTAGAGCCAGAGAAACCAGGTCAGCAGAGCTGCTTTAGAGGGAGAGAACCATGTCAGCAGAGCTGCTTTAGAGCCAGAGAACCAGGTCAGCAGAGCTGCTTTAGAGCCAGAGAACCAGGTCAGCAGAGCTGCTCTAGAGCCAGAGAACCAGGTCAGCAGAGCTGCTTTAGAGCCATAGAACCAGGTCAGCAGAGCTGCTGTAGAGCCATAGAACCAGGTCAGCAGAGCTGCTGTAGAGCCAGAGAACCAGGTCAGCAGAGCCGCTGTAGAGCCAGAGAACCAGGTCAGCAGAGCTGCTGTAGAGCCAGAGAACTAGGTCAGCAGAGCTGCTGTAGAGCCAGAGAACCAGTTAGCAGAGCCGCTCTAGAGCCAGAGAACCAGGTCAGCAGAGCCGCTGTAGAGCCAGAGAACCAGGTCAGCAGAGCTGCTGTAGAGCCAGAGAACTAGGTCAGCAGAGCTGCTGTAGAGCCAGAGAACCAGTTAGCAGAGCCGCTCTAGAGCCAGTGAACCAGGTCAACAGAGCCACTGTAGATACAGAGAACCAGTCAGCAGAGCTGCTTTGGAGCCAGAGAACCAGGTCAGCAGAGCCGTTGTAGAGCCAGAGAACCAGGTCAGCAAAGCTGCTTTAGAGCCAGAGAAACAGGACATTGGGGCTTATTTTCAAGTCCCTTGCGCCACCGCTGCGTCACTTTTTCCCACACAAAAGTGAAGCATCGGCAGTGCAAGGGACTTGTAAATAAGCCCCATTGTGCCCATTCGAACGCAATAAAACAGTTACGTAACCTTCACACCACGGAAAAGGTGAAATAAAGCACCAGTTTCTAAAGTTATTGCTCTTTCCACAGTTACTGGTAACTCAAGTCTCCTGCCTGAGGTCTACTACATTTATTGTAATTTAAAACTTCAGGTATCAAAATGCAAAGTTGTGTGAGCTATTAGCCTTACACTGGCTGAACAACTGCCTCCTACCATAGGACTGTTACGAGTGTCTACAAATCTAAGATTGTATTTTGGGAAGTAGATGATGCACCTCATGCCTGCAACATAAAACAAGCATTTGCAATGCAATAGGGCTGGCATTACTAAAAGTTTGAGCTATTGGCATTGCAAATGATAATGTTTGTTAGTTTGTGTATTTTTTTGTTAAAAATAATCCAGCAGTAGCATAAGTAATGAAATAAAATCCACGTAGACCACCAGTACCACCACCACTACCACCACCACCAGTACCAATACCACCACCACTACCACCACCGCTACAACCACCACAAGTACCATAACCACCACTACAATTATTACTATTACTACTCTGTGGTGATAGTAATAATAATAGTGGTAGTTATGGTACTGGTGGAAAATTACTATTATAAATTACAATACCTGTTAATTTTTCAAAAGGCATTGCCATTTACAATACCAATAGCTCTAAAACTCGCAGTTGCAGAGACCTATTGCATTGTAAATGCTTGTTGTACCTGAAGTAGTCTATGCAGCAAATAACAGACTAGCAAATGTCCACCCATTTCCAAGCAAGGACCTGCGAAACAGGCCACCAATAATGAATTGTATTTACATAAATAGCGCTCCTTTAATCTTTTTTTAGTGTCGTTTGAAAACTCTTTTTCATATAAGCACTTTTGCAGAGGCCGCCCCCAAAGTGGGCCTCGAGGTTCGGCGCTTTAACCGACGCCGAGCCCTGGAAGGATCCGGTTCTGGGCGCACTAAAGCGCCCAGAAACGGAATTGGCATAGCACCGCGCCCCCCACGGGCGCCATAGGGGCGCCCGACCAATGGGGGGGGTCTGGCGAGGTACAAACCGGTCAAGGCGGGAAAGTGGCGGGGGATATAAGTAGCTGCTCACCCTATGCAGCTCCTATCATCGTGGAGCAGGGGAGCGGCGCAAACGGCACGCTGACAACACAGACAGAGGACCAAGGCAGGTGGCACACTTGGCTCTGTAATTATAACAAGGAATCCCTGTCGTCCCCACAATTAGACTTTTTCATATTTATATATAAAAAGGGCGCCATGCCTGAGGAGAATATTTAGGAAAGCTATCTGTAAGGCATGTCTGTTTGGACTTCCTTCAGAACACGTGACCCCAATGTTTTGTCCAGTCACAACACACAGTAATTGTTTTGACTGTATGTTCATCTTGTGTGCTGGGCTTTACGAAACTTGCCACTTTCTCACAAATACATCTTAAAAGTACATCTACCAAAACTATTAAGATAAATATTTGCCGTGCTGCCCAAACTATGTTCCTAATATTAGTACAGTGAATGCGTGTAGTTAGCACACGCTCACACTTTGTTACTCAATGACACATTCACAATAACCCAAAGCTGTATCCTTGACAACATGAATACAAATGTACACCAATTTTAGCGGTTTTAGGACCTTTATCGTAACTATAATGTCCCATCAATTTAAGTTTTTCAAGAAATGTTATGATTTTTTCATACTTTAAATTATGATTTTAGAGAAAACAAGAATCTCCCTTTGAAAATTCTCATTCTTCGAATTTATTTGGTTTTATAATGATGTACTTTGACCCCTGCCACAGTACATGCTAGGCAAGGCCTGCAGGTACACCCTGAATCTCCGCCGCAGCACCAAACAGATGGAAACTTTGTCTTGGTCCTGCTTGGAGACGAGTACCTTTGCCTGCAGCACTTGATGGGTACAAGGCATAGCCCGCAGCCCTTCCCGTAGCTCTGCCTGCAGTACCCATTGTGTAAAGAGAGTGTCCATGCCTGGTGGACACTGAATTCATGAAACAGCCTTCCGTCATGTTCTGTGCTTAGTACCCAGCCCATAGTTATTACAGACAGGTGTACATGGGTCCGGGCATGGTTGAAGGCCAAGCCATGTCTTGAAAGGATTGTACAGACAGAGGTCTATAGCTAAAGGCATTACCCGCATAGGCTACAGGTTGTACCCAGCTGGTTCTTTAGTCATAAGTGCAGTGAACAAGCCATGATTCAGAGCCATATCTCGTTTTCAGTGCCCACAAGGCATGGTCTTACCCCATACACTAGAGTTAATGTTGCTTCACGTTTTCGTTGTTGTGTAAAACACACAATGCCCAACCCTGGATTCATTTATTTTCTTTTGGATGGAGAACACTTGGCTGCTCAAGGGAACGCAACTTTTGTAACATGATAGGAAGTGTTCAGTCTTTAACAGTGCATCAAGTCATTGGTGAACAATTAAAAATGGTGGAATACTGAAATCTCTGCTTCCTGGGTTTCCTCTATCATTTGCATGGGTTTCTGACTTTTAGTCGATTCACTCACATCACCAGCGCTGTATATTGAAATCCACGTAAAGTGCAGATCTCCATGTGCACTCGTCCTCCACACTTGGTATAGCAAGCATCAATATGTAAAGCCAGCCTTTTGGCATTGTCAATTATTGTTTTGTTATGGTTTTTGCTTGGGAAAGCTGCTGGACCCTCATCAATCTGAAAAATAAATTGCAAGAACCAAAAATATATTCTGACCTCAAAAAGCACACCTTGCCATAGTAGTCCCTGGTAATGAAGGAACTACTTTGTGTGCGGATGTTCACCTTGTGAAATGGTGTAAGGCCTTCACTCAGAGTTAAGTTAGCCAATGGTGAAAATGGGCTCACCCTCTGCCCCATGCTGTAGCAGGCGGAAGAAAATGTGAATGACACAGTAGCACACCAATGGATGATGAGGCCTGACTGAAAGCCCTATAAAGTAATTATATTATACTTATAAATGTACTAATATCAGGAGGTTGTGGCTAATGCCCGACCCTAAAATGAATAGGACATCTAGCCTATTGATTTTTCTTCAATTGAAAAATGATATGGGCGATAGAAAAAGTCCTTACTTTAAACCCATAAGAAAGCAAGAAGTGTTGAGAGCTCGTTCCCAGCCTGGAAACATGTTCATGCCTAACATTTGTAGGAGTTGTGAATAGCTTGTGAATAGCCACAGAGTTCAGGCTATTTTGATGTCGGATGCTTGGCCACCCCTACGAACCCTCTCCTAGCCTGCCCTTTCCACACCCATGGCCCTGACATTAGGACTAACAGAAAATCTGTCATGCAACCCCCAGTAGTAACTAGAGTTTGCAGGTGGACAAATGCAAATTTGCAGGATTAGGAACTTGCAAATTCCAACAGCATTTTGCACACTTGGTGATAATAAACTGAACAAAATGCTTTCTTAATCGGATCCAATGTGCTCTATTTACATGGTAGCGATAACAATTAATAATTCAAACCACCACTGTGCAGTTTGTTTGGAGTGCCTAAAGGCCCATTCGGACAGAAACGAAACGCTTGAAAAATCCCTCTACACTGTTCCTTCACATATCACTCCACCTTCTCGAACAAGATTACTCCGGCAAATCATTTTATCAGTTTAAAACTTTCATTTAAATTACATCAAAACACTGGTAGGAGCAAGAGAGAAACACTTTGAAGACTGGTACCGAATTGACATATTAATGTGCCTTTTCTGCCCCTGAAGGAAGCCTCTAATTGTAGAAAATGCGTAATGATGAACGTGAGATGAAATAACGATGTGAGAAAAAGCCACATAATTCGCCTCCTCCCTTCCCCCCAACTCTTGGCTCACAGTGGCGGTTCCTCCGCACACCACCCGGTCCAGTAATCTGTTTTAGAATGATTTAAAAGTGCCTGGCTATTGATCAGTAAAATATTCACTTTGGTGCACGGTCCATGTATATTGAAGTGGTTTTTGCGAGCGTCGTGTGGCGCCTGAGAATTCCCGAACAGATAAATAAATACATGACTTCCCTACTGCGGGGCGTCATGGGACCAAAAGCCAGCACTGCAGAGGCAGCCATAGATGGAATGCAGCCAGTATGCTGGTGAAGTGTTGCTCTTTTCTACAAATTTACATGCGGTGAAGAGTTTCTTTTCCCTAGAGACAAGATCCACAGAGCGGCTCAGTAAAGATAAAAGTATACATTAAGGTAGATGAAATGTGTTAATATTTAACCCTTTTTTAATAAATGTATCCCTTTTGCATTTGTTCAGAGAGTTTATGAGTTTTTTAAATCAAATAATTTAATTTCCTTAAAAAAAGTCTGGCATTGTTTTGTGTGTATCCTTAGAGGATCCATTTGTAGATAAGAACTCCCATAGGTTATATTACCCCACCCTTCTAAACAAGAAAGAAACAAGGAAGACCACCAAAGAATTATGAAATAAAATTTATAATATACCGAGTCTATTATTATCAATTGTATTTCGAACAGAATGACTAAAACGTATGTCTGAATTCTTAGGGCCGATTCGCAAGTTAACTTACTTAAAACTAATAGCTGCATCTGGGAGTCCAATTGTGGTATTCACAAAAATGATAATTACTTCTCCCAAATGGATGTGCTCACATGTGAAAACATGCTAGGAAGGTGCAATTTTACCTGTGAGCACATCTATTCATATGTGTGTTTGTGGGCTTCTCTTTGCAAGGAATATTAACAATCACAACCTCACAATTTTATAGATATGACAAAAAGGTGGACCCTGTTTCCTATCTAAATATGTACATTTACTGCTTTCAAGGGCAGTACTAAGGGTGTATGTGGGATGCAAAATTGGAGAACACCCCAAAAATTGGTAGGGACAATTTTTGCCTGTGTTAGAACAAAAATGCACTTATACGCAAATGCACTTTTGATTTTACACTTATATATGTGTATAATTACACCATGTACATTTGAACAAGTGTCAATTCTGGCCTCTGTAGTAACCTTTAACTCACAAAGAATTCCACTACTACTCTTGGGAATTCATGAAAGCTCTGAATTCCCCGAGATACCAGCAGAATTCTTGATTCCAGTTGTTGGAATTGGCCCTTTCCGCAGGGTCATCCCTAAACTTTTTGCCTCCTATTTTTCTGACCCTGTTTTCTTTGGCTATCGGATTCTGGGCACTTTACCACTGCCGATCAATGCTAAAGTGCATATGCTCTCTGTATAAATTATGACATTGATTGGTTATCCATGATTGGCATATTTGATTTACTGGCAAGTCCCTAGTAAAGTGCACGGTGTGTGTCAGGGCCTGTAAATCAAATGCTACTAGTGGGCTTGCAGCACTAGCTGTGCCACCCACATGAGTAGCCCTGTAAATATATCTCAGTCCTCCCACTGTAGTGTCTGTGTGCGCAGTTGTAAACTGCCATGTTGCCCTGGCAAGTGCACCCAGTGGACCGAAAAGGCCCATGGGGGTACCTTGGCCGTACCTTAGGGGTGCCTTACATGTAAGGAAAGGGAACATTCCCTTTCCTTACATGTAAGGCACCCCTAAGGTACGCCCAAGGTACCCCCATGGTCCATAGGGGCCCTGATTAAAATGCACAGGAGTGCTTAGGAAAACTACTGTAATTACGCTAGAAGGTGCGCAGAGGCTCCTGTATCATAATGGGAGTACCTAAAATATAGCATTGCATATAAAAGATACGCAGATGTGCTGTCTCTATGGGTCCCAGCAGTTGTAGGGGATTTACACTATGTGTTTAGGGTGATATGGTGATTCCCATGTTTGTGTGCATTATCCAACTGATTCATATGTTGGACCCTGATGTATAATGTGCTCATACCTTATATTGACAGAATAAGGATTGCTCTTTTCAGGAGCTACATAATACATGCACAGTAATGTTGTTTTCATGATTTTTCCTAACATGTGCAACTTATGGGGATTAACCTCATTGCCCTAAATGTGGTATGACAATTGACTGGTAGGCAAAGTGATTTCTGTGATTCATGATCTATGCATTATTAGGACCATTGACTGGTTAGCAAAGTGATTTATGATCTATGTGACATCATGGCAAGTGCCGAGTGGCACAGTGATTTATGTGATTATGGTCTAATGTGTTTTATGTATAATGCAAAGGATATTTTTATATAGCCTGGTGTGGAGTCTCTTTTTGTGGTGTGCCTAGAGTGTCACTGGTGTGTGTGTGTTGCTCTAACACTTTACACATTGCCTCTGGGATAAGCCTGACTGCTCTGCCAAACTACCAAGGGGGTGAGCAGGGGTCATCTTGGGTGTGTAACTCCCGACCCTGACTAGAGTGGTGGGTTCTGCTTGACTTAGGTGCATACCCTATCCAACCAGAAACCCCATTTCTAACACCAATGTAATCTGAACTATTCCCTAAACTGCAATACTTACTCACTACATTTTGTCTTTTTCTATTTGTAATATTTTATTTGAATTTCTTTCTTACTACTTTTTGTTTTTTACCTTTTGGTATACCGGCGCACAAAAACCACAAAGCTAATAATTGGTATGGAAATAGAGACGCACTCCTGGGCCAGAAGGAGCTGGATGCTTCACATCTTGCTGATTTATGTTCCTCCGCTCACTTCTGTAGTCTGGGCGGGTATAGTCAGTAATCTGTACAGGCTAGTTCTACCAAAAGAAAGGAACTGGAATCACAAGTGTTTTCACTGATGTGCCTTGCAATTTCTAACATTATCTATTATTGTGTTTTTTTTCAATTTTTTGATGTTGAGTTGTGCATGTTTTACAAGACCACGCTGTTCAGTGGCATAATGAAACTTAAGGGGGACCCCCTGCAAGGTACATGGAGTGGCCCCCCTCCGGACTTAATCAGGAGCTCCCAGGTCAGGGTACTGTGCTGAGGGGGCCCTAGGGAGCTTGGGGGTCCTAGGGAGCTTAGGGGCCCCGCCCACACCGCAGATGCTGCAGGGGATTATGTTATGCCAATGATGCTGTTATTACACTGGGCAGCTAGTAAGTAGGCACCTCACACACAAATATAAGCAAGCTGCCAGCACTTAATTTACCAACCTAGTTTGCCAATATCTAGCAGCTTACAGCTTTCTCCAAAACTAATCTCCTGGCCAAAAGATCCCAAAACGTTCTAGCTAGAAAGATGTTGAGTGCAGTATTTTGTAGCAACAAGCCCTACCTAAAAATATATCATACGTTCTCCCAGTGGCGGCTGCTGCCAATCCGACTTGAAGATACAGCACGTGTAAAAAATAACATTTAAAAAAAAAAACACACTTACCTTTTGCTGCCAGCCGCCCGATCTTCAGCTCCCTCGCCACGCCTCTCTGCTCCTCATCACTATAATCCCCTGGAGCACAGGCTCCGAGACTCCCTACGAAATCCCAGCTTCTCTCATGCAACTACTGTCAGCAGGAGAGAAGCGCTGGGATTGGGTGGAGCAAGCCAGTTTAACGCTCCAGCAGGGACTAGGAGACTGTGCCCCTAAGCACTGATGATATCTCCCAGGAACAGCCTGGAGATATCAAAGTGTGCATGTTGGTGTGGCCAGCCTTGGCCGGCTGGTCAAACCGACATGCGCACTTTCAGTGCCTAGAACCACTCCTCCCCCTGCTGCTGTAGCTGAGACATGGCCCCACCCCGCCCCAGACTCGCGGGCTGTAGGTGAAAAATAAAATGACAATAAAATAGTTTTATTGTCATTTTATTTTTCTTCTGTCTGCGGCATTTCACAAGTGGGGCAACGCTCCTCCGCCATAGAGGAGGAGCCACCCCTGCGTTATCCTCTCCCAAGTAAATATTAAAGACTAAACTCAGTGCATAATTTTCACTTTTAACTATAAATGATAATCCTAGCAGTCGATGAACAAACTGAGGTTCCAAACTCCTGGCCGAATTTTTCATTTCTAGGACTTCAAAAGAATGAAAGAAATGCAGAATTTCTTTTGACATAGGGTCTGCCAGGTAACGTCGACTTCCATAAAGATTAATGATTTGGTGGTAATCGGGATTCCATACAGTGCTTTTGTCACCAGCATTTGGTACAGTAACGGGTCCCACCTGCATGTCGTGGAACTTCTTAGATATTCAGAACCATGAGCCCATTGCTGTTGGAAAGTCCTTTGTTTCATGTCAAGTTAACTGCATAGGACACATTATGATTTCCCTTTATCTGCGTGGAGAGATACGGTTTGAGGAATAATCTGATGGGATTTTTTGCTGATTTTCCCAAATCTGGGGAGTTTAATGCAGATACTTACCGCCTTCTCTTTGCAGGTGGTAAATATCTGAGGGGGAGCTGGTGGGAGTCAGGGGGTGTGTGCTGGTGGCAGGGGGAACGTCTGATGGTGGGCAGCTGTAGGCTCTCTGGCGGTACCTTTGTCTGCTCACCCATGGTGCCTAAAGGGGTGGGTGCGGGATGGTCCTGTGCCCTGCGCCTCTGACCTGGTTTTTCCAAATGCGAAGCAGCACCCGGTAAAATCAGTTTTGGGTTTTTCAGAACCAGGACTGTCTACATACACCAAATGGACAACAACCATAATCAGATTATTTAATGACTATTCAGTAGGAAAGGAAATACTAGACACCTACTTCATATGTTATGTGGCAGAAATTCGATATGCTGCCTGTGTGTTTCGATACCTTCTTACAGAGAAACATTTTGTACAGATTTAGCTCTCTTCATAAAGTCCTCAAGTATCTAAAACACATCCCTTCTGATGAACTCTTGTCCAAACAGAAGTGTAAAAAATCTGAAAGAATCTGGAGGAGAGATTTCTCCCTGAGCAAGAAACTGGACTACAGGGAGGCAGTCAGAGTCTATAAAGTAGAAATTAAAAGGGCTCAGGCATCATATTTTGAGGAGAGGATTTCCCTGGCCTCTAATTCTCCACAGGAAACCTTTCGCATCGTGAAAAAACTTCTTAAAGCTCCCCCCTCCAGACATCCTGGATGTGTCAGGTCATCGGTGCAACAAACATGCAGATTACTTTCATCACAAAATTCAAGCCATATATTCCTCCTTTCACGTGGTTGATAATCACCTTAACCACAATCAAGAGGATAATGACCTGTTAGTCCGGGGCCACTCCCTAGAGGTTTTCCCCCTATTAATCAGGAATCCTTCCAGGCTATTTTAACACTGGTCAAGAGTGGATCCCCATTTGACCCGGCTCCTCTACACATCCTGAAGCAGGCAATCAATATAGTTGCGCCAACTATTATTGATTTGATTAATGCCTCGCTCTCTGGGGGTATAGTCCCCCATCAGTGGAAAAAGGCCATGGTCAAATCCCTTCTGAAGAAATCTAATCTGGACCCAGACTGCTTGAGTAATTACCACCCTATCTCGCTTCTCCCAGGGATTAGCAAGATCGCAGAAAAGTATGTGAACTCCATCCTCTCTAATCACCTAGAGTCTTATAAACTCCTTCACCTCTCTCAGACAGGCTTTCGACCGCGCCTAGGTACTGAAGCCGCACTGTTGTCCGTGGCCGAGGAATCTAGGAAAATCCTTGACGCAGGAGGATCCGCCGCTGTGATCCTCCTGGATCTGAGTGCAGCTTTCGACACGGTTAATCATCAAATCCTGGTTCACCGTCTTAGAGGTCTTGGGGTAACCGGTACTGCCCTGCTGTGGTTGCAGTCCTTTTTGGAGGAAAGATCTTTCCAGGTTTTTCAAGGTGGGGCAGTCTCAAAAAGCCTGCCTCTCCGTTGTGGAGTTCCCCAGGGTTCG
This sequence comes from Calotriton arnoldi, assembly GCA_963921515.1. Taxonomy (NCBI): domain Eukaryota; kingdom Metazoa; phylum Chordata; class Amphibia; order Caudata; family Salamandridae; genus Calotriton; species Calotriton arnoldi. The sequence continues at coordinate 1,634,943 of CAWUFW010001940.1, read as the reverse complement.
TCCCTGAGCCCTACGCTTTTAATGTCTATATGGCCCCATTAGCGGATATCGTTCTCCCTTTCGGGGTCCACATAGTCACTTATGCTGATGACACACAGTTGGTTGTGGCTTTGAATAGTCCAGACCAGGGGTCCAAGGGCCTTCGCCCTTGTCTCGAGAAATCGCCAAGTGGATGAACCTTTCCCATCTGAAATTGAATGGTGATAAGACTGAGCTTATGGTTCTTGGAGACCATATAAATTTCAAAGCTAGTACTATGTGGCCAGCTAGTATGGGTCCACCTCCTGTCCCTAAGACTGAAATAAAGAGTCTGGGAGTTTGGTTGGATCAGGATCTCAGTTTTAAAGCACAGGCTAGGAAGGTTGCAGCTTCGTGTTACGGCATTCTTAGAATGTTCCGTAAGGTGCTCCCCCTTCTTCCCTTCCGGGCCAGGAAACTAATGGTCCAGGCACTTGTTTTGTCACGGCTGGACTACAGTAACGCCCTATATTTAGGTGCGCCAAGTTCTGTAACTGCAAAGTTGCAGATTGTGCAGAACTGTGCTGCTAGAACGCTTATGGGGATCCCGTCTCGCCAGTCGGCAAGGTCCGCTTTGCGGTCCCTTCATTGGCTCCCCATTCAGGAGAGAATCCGCTTCAAGGCCCTGTGTATTGCCCACAGGACGCTTGGAGGGAACGGCCCTCCAATCAATCTTTCTTTGATCCAGCCCTACCGAGCTAATATGCATCTGCGCTCAGACGACCTTTCTCTAGCAGTTGTCCCCAGAATTAAAAGGGCCAGAAGTGGTGGACGATCATTCTCCTTTAATGCCTCTAGGCTTTGGAACTCGCTCCCTCTGTCCCTGCGGAAGGAACCCAATCATCTGGCCTTCCGCAAACTTTTAAAGACCTGGCTCTTCCCCTAGATGTCCCTTTCATCTTTATGAACCGCTTAGCGCTGGGATGCCTTCGGGTAGCTACGCGCTTTATAAGTGTTATTTCTTTCATTCATTCATTCATGCTTTGGTGTTGCTCTTCTTGGTATATGATGACATTGCACTACTGCTACCTACCCTATACGTGAGCTGTGTGTTAGAGAAGCTTGCATTGCTGGCGACCCAACTTTAGTGGATTTCTGTGCGCGAACGAATCTTGTTCTTTGGATACACATGTTCTACCTTATCTGTGTGGTATGGTGCTAATATACCCAGATATTGCTTTGCTGTGCCTGATCTGTGTGTGCGTGTATTTGTTTGGGGAAAGTAGGCACTGATGGTGCTGAGCTGGATCTGTCTGTGTGTGTAAGGGAAGCATGCTCTCTATGTCTTTCTTCTTGCACCCTCTGCTCCCTGCTGCTAGAGCCAATTGTTTTGCTGTTTGTATTGATAATTTTTTTTCGCAACAGTTATATCCCACTTGCTCCATACAAAACTTGGGAAAAGAAGCCCCCCCAGTATAGCTACAAATGTGTTAATGCTTCTATACTCTAAAGGGCAAAATTATCGTCATTTCTAGTGCTTGTTGTAAAATGGGCCCAATGGACCCATTTAATGGACCAGAATAAAATCCAATTGTCAAGAGCAGCAACTCTGTGTTACTGCAGTTTAAAGTGGCCTGGCCCATTTATAAATGCCTACATGTGACTTAAAACTGTTGAATATTCAATAATATTCAGTACATGGGGTAGATATATCATCAATTCAGTCACATCCAGCCAGTGTGATGCCTACATACAGTGAAAATTGTCTAAAAGTATCTAATGCTTGAAAAATACTTACTCTTGCATAACATGTGCCGTGAGGAAAGTCCAAATCCATCCCAGCATTTATGCCATTCCTGCCACTGGTTTTTGTCCCATGGCCCGCCTGCATTTTTTCTCTGTTTAGCAGTTTTTCTAGGGCGCTAAACCCCAGCGACTCCTCAAACCAAAGATCTGGGACTCCTCAGGGACACTCTTTAGTGTGTCTTGAGCTAGAGAGTGTAGTTTGTATGGTGGTCAGCAAAAGAATCCAGCAAATGAAATGTTCTTTTTTAGTTTTTTTAATCCAGTAGGTATGAACCCACAACAGCAGGAACATCCAGGTAGGGTCAGGAACTGCAGGATTCTGATCTATCGTGACAGTTCTTAGAACCTCATGAGTATTCCATAGAATACAATTACCTCAGTATAAATACATTCTACATGATGATTTTATGCTATTGAGTCATTCAATATTCAATTACCTCAATACTACAGAGAGGTTCTTCATTGGTCTTTCTTAAGAAGCAGTAACCAACATAGTAGCCTCTTTGACCACTTTTGCACAGACATTAGATGATTACAGTATATTCATATTTTCGGGATGTGAAGTTACACCCAGGGCAGGTGCCTGCTGGCCTTTCCATGTAAATTAAGTCTAGGGCTTTGGCCAGATCGGGGCCAATGCACGTATATTATATTTTGTGTGCTTGAGAACATGGGTATAAGTTTGCAGTGCAGGTATCAATTATCAGAATGTGTGCACATGGTAAATGCTTCCCAAACACTATTATATTATCAATTTCGTTTAAACTATCATTTTACTTTCCTTTAAATACCAGATCCCTTAGCTAAAGTGACTGTAAATGAGGTAATGACAGTTCAATAAATGTACAGGTTGAAGTCATGAGTTACAAGTAATGCAGTTTGAGTTGATTTTCAATCCTAGAATATAGACAATCACTTTTTGTGTTACCATTGAGAGTCTTTACTAAAGCTATCTTGTTTTATACATTGAAATATTCATGTATTTCCTGGGTTACATTTTGTCAAAGAGCAATACATCAAACAGGCCTTCATTTGCATGAAAGTAATACTGGGTCTGAAAGCTTTAGTTTCATTAAGCTCGTCCAGCAATATACCAATGACTATTCTAAAACTTAGCACTCCTTCACTGATCTAGGTGCAATACTGAAATAGTGTTCTTAAAGATTATTACATTACTTTTGTCACATATTAATTCATGGACCTCCCACTCCGCAATAAACAATTGCATAGAGTCTGAAAATTAGCCAGGCAAAAAAGGCAAAATAGAAAAGCATGTTATTTAATATCAACCCAGCAGCCTACCTCAAACCCCCAAACAATAATTAGAGATGGTCTTACCTTGATATTTCTTTAGAAGATTCTTCTATGCTATAACTGACATTAATCTAGATGAAGGCTAATTGTTACACAAAGTAAGCATCATCAACCTTCATTATATCAGAGACGAAGTTTATCATATTTACTGGAACAGTTTCATCTTCTTTTAGGTGAAGAATAAATGTGTGTCATAAAAATGAATGTTTCATATGTTTTGCTGGTATTCATGTAGGAACCCTGTTTATTTCTACTAGTTCCCCCTTTAGCTTCTTCTACGGAATTAACATACTGTCCTATTTTGTCCTTGCTAAATAAAAGATTTCTATCCTTGTAACCTGCAGTGATGTTATGGAAGTATGCCTCTGTGCTATACAAAACTAAATGTGCACTGCCTTCCCACGCCTCAATATTACAAACATCACAGAGTTGGGGCTTCAAAACCAAAGATTCAATGAAGAGTTTTGCAAATGATCCTGGGTGGCTGCTTTCCACCTTTCTCAGAAAATGTTTATGGCCTCGACATTAACTTCAGTTTTTTTGGGTTAATTTTAGCAGGACATTTCAAGTGCCTAGAATTAAATGAGTCTTCTCTGGAAGTTCAAAACATATGTTCTAACCTCTATACATTCACCCAAGATCAGATTCTTTGACATCTGAAAGGTAGCAATGCCATCCGTACCTCACAATAATCCATACATGGCCCAGTTGATCATTCGACGAAAGTATGATTACACAGTTTCACACCAAAGCAAATGTATTGGCTTCCTCTCCTAGCCCATTCCAAATTCAGTCAGTCAGTCAAACAAGTCTTTATTTGACTAGAGCCATAAAAGCAAAGCAAGAGATTTACAATACATTTTAAAATTTCAACATTAAACTCCAATTTCAGCATACAAATCCAGAGAGTTTGATTCGTGATACACTTTTAAAAAATAATTTTCACAAACAAATTGAAAGCTAGCCCTTCTTTGATAGCACTAGGAACCAGGACCAATGTTGTTTTACGAATAAAAGGAAAGCTAAAAAGATACATATCTATCAATTGAAAATCTTTCATCAAAGTATGTGTTATTAGACTTTATATCTTTTCCTAATGTGAAATGCTAATTTAACAAATTGTAATAACACATAATAAATTTCTGGTATCCTAGAGACTTTAGAAATATTAATCCTCAATGTCTCAGGTTTGAAATAGACAAAATCGTGGCCAAGAAAGAGCATCTCGGCCCTGATGTACAAAACAAAATAAAGTGACTAGTGGACTGCTTTGAGGTGTTATGCATATAATGCAATAAATCCTGCTTCGATGACCCACACATAGGAAAGGCGAATTTAAAGTGCAGCATGCGCAGGAGAAAAAGAGCAAACCAGTAGCGATGAGTGGGGTTCATAATCCACTCTAAATAAGGTTCTTTAAAGCGTGTTATTGAAATTAGGGCATTTTTGACAACAGTTTCTTTAGTCTTGGCCTTTTTTCTAGACTAATATTCATGCAGTGTTCTAAGTAGTATCTTTAACACATAGCTTATGTTCTGGCCCAACTAAACAGGGATTTTCATTCCTGAACTTATCCTTGTCTGAGGGTTTGATGCCGGACAGTTGGAAACACGGAAAGATCCTCCCGCTCCTGTTCAAGATCGTAAAGGACTTCTCTTCCCTCATTGCCATAAAAAGCCCCTTCACCCCCACCTACGAATGGACGAATCATATCGCGCAATACTTTTATAACAAAATAAAAACTATCCAGGATTCGTTTGACGATTTGCCCCTTGATAGCAAGGGCAACTCTGGCATGTCCTCCCCCACTTGCTCAGTTTTGGATGAAACCCTCTTGGAGTTTCCCCCGGTTCCTATGGCCACATCACTTAAAATTATGAAGGCTTTGAAATCCGGCTCTCCCTCGGACCCTTGTCCTGCCAAAATTTTGGCATCCATCGCCGAGGTACTGAACCCAGCCGTTAACAGTGTCCTGAACTTATCCTTGTCTGAGGGTTTGATGCCGGACAGTTGGAAACACGGAAAGATCCTCCCGCTCCTAAAAAAACCCTCAGCTGATCCCTCGGTAGCCAGCAATTACAGACCGATATTACTGCTGCCTCACTTCTCCAAGGCTTTGGAGAAGTATGTCAATGCTGTCATCTGTGACTTCATAGAGGCTACCCATGTCTTACATCCAAGCCAGTCACGGTTTAGAACCAACTTCAGTACGGAGACAGCCCTACTGGAAGTCTCTGAGACGATCAAAACTACTCTTGATAGAGGAGGTAAAGCGGTGCTGATACTATTGGACCTATCGGCGGCTTTCGATACCGTGCCCCACGATCTACTTCTGCGCAGACTTCAGGACTGCGGCATTGGGTGCACAGTTCTTAGGTGGTTCTCCTCCATTTTGGAAAGCCGCCAGCAAACAGTTTGGTCCCCCCCTTTTTGGCCCTCATTCCTCCGTTGAATGTAGGAGTGCCACAGAGCTCTGTGTTAAGTCCAACCCTGCTTAATATTTATATGGCCCCCCTGGCACCCATAGCAGAACAGCATGGAGCAAAAGTTATATCTTACGCCGACGACACCCAGTTGTTGTTTACCTGCGAAAAAGATGAGGCGTTAAGAGGTAACGAAATTAGCATGTGTTTGGCTAAGGTGTTTGCCTGGTTCAAACACAATCAACTGCTATGCAATTCAGATAAGTCTGAAATTATCTTCTTTGGACTCACTCCTGGTGATGAATGGTGCCAATGGTGGCCCCAGAATCTGTCCCCCCGTCTGCCCAGTTACCACCGTAAAAAACCTCGGGTGAAACTAGACGCGGATATGTCCATGAAGTCCCAGGTCGAATCTGTGGCCAGCACCTGTTTTGGGCTGTTAAAAATGATGATGAATTTCCTCCCTTTGCTTCCTATCTCGCATAGGAAAACAGTGGTCCAAGCCTTGATTACGTCAAAGTTGGACTACGTCAATGCGCTATACCTGGGCCTCCCTGAATACCTACTTGGCCGCCTACAGGTGGTACAAAACGCGGTGGCTAGGGCCGTACTTAGGGTTGGATCTAGGACACACATGACCCCCTGCCTAAAGTCCCTGCACTGGCTCTCAGTGAAAAAAAGGGTTAATTTTAAAGCCCTGGTGCTAGCCTTTAAGGCTTTCCACAACATTGGAGCTCCCTATATCAGGAATAAAATTCAGCCCTATACTCCATCCAGAACTTTGCGGTCTTCGACACAGCACCTGACGATCGTGCCAAAGTTCTTTCGGTCACGTAAGGGGGGGGTCGCTCCTTTCAGGTAGCAGCAGCGAAGCTATGGAACAGCCTGCCTCCCTCTTTGAGACAGGTGCAGGATCTCCTTGGTTTTAGGCGACTTCTGAAAACCTGGCTCTTCCAACAGTAAGGAGGCGCCTGCTGTTTCTGTGTACACTGTTCTGTCAAGGGTTTGAGTTAGCGCCGGGACACTCCCTGGAGTAGCCGCACGCTCTACAAATACCTCATAACATAACATGACATATAGATGCAAGGTTATTTACACCACAAAAGTGTCTAATGCATATTTGAAACGCAAAATAAGGTGTAACCGTATTTACATTTATACAGAATCTCTAACGTCTTGTGCAGCTGGTTTGCAAGACAGTTCAGTGAGTTAGGTGCTCCCTAATGAGGTCTATTTGAAACCTCCTTTTCACAGGTTTGACATGGGCAGCCTCTCACCCTTAAATGGTTAAAAGTGTGTGCATTCGAACGTAATGACATCACCACCTGGTATTTCACCTCTTTTAAAATAAAAATCTCCAGCAGTAGCTGTCCTGGTACAACACAATTGATCACTGTAAGTGCTCTTGTGGCTCTTGTAACTAGGCCTGTAGCATATTTTCCATTTGAAGAAAGGATGTAGCAGTGTGTTTGCTGAGTTGATAGGTCACCACTGTATTGTTTACTATGATTTCCCGGTAACTTCACAAGGAAAGCAGTTGGGTATTGTTTTAGCCAGTTGCACTTCTGTGTGAAATTGCTGTACCGGGTGGGGTTAAAGAACCAAGATAATGTGATGTACACTCCTGCCAGCCAGAGATGTTTCAAGGCATGGGCAAAGTGAGCAATCGCCCAAGATCCCCACCTTCCAAGTGTGCCCCCCTTCCCCCGTGGGAAAGTGAACTTTCTATCTCATACTCGTCTACTTTTGCCATCTCAACCTTTAGTGTATTATTCGGTATTGTTTGGCATCATAGGTCTTGAATTTCCAGAAAATGGGTAATAAAATACAAAGATGTAAATTATGTCTTGCCAAGGGCCCCTTAAATCCATAAAACACTGTGGCCAGTACTAGCTCTTGCATGCTGAAGTGAGCCCAATGAATGAGAACTTTATGACAAACTTAGGTCAATACACCCTGTCATTCTTTTATTTTTCCCTAGCGGCTCTGTAGGTGTGGGGCGGGGCTGCCCACAGAGCAGGGGAAGAGTGGTAGGCACTCTCCAAGTGCGCATGACAGTTTGGCCGGCCGTCTTGTGTCGGCCAGTCAGTCACACTTTGAATGTTCTCCACCAACAGTAATGCACATCCTGGGTGGAGAACATGCCCAGGTCCCCAGTCCATGTCTGAGCACTGAACCACGGCGCCAGACCAATCACGACGCTGCTCAACAGTGTCGTGATTGGCTAAGGGAGTCTGGGGGCCTGTGTACTTCCTGTTTCATGCGCAGTGGCAAGAAGGACGGAGGAGAGGCGGCTGCGGGTAACGTAAGTTTAAGTTTTTTTTTCTTCTCCCCTTCCCCGCCCCACTACTGCTGCCCAGAGTAGCTGCTACAGGGCAAGCATGCCCTCTTAGCCTCCGATGGCTCGAGATCACAGAATCTCATGACTGCAATCCTTCACAGACTTCTAGCAACAAGCTTTCCCAACAGGTCACAAGTGACGAGTTGGGAAAGGGTGTTGCTTGCAGCCTGTGAAAGTGATCGACATGCAGTCTCTGGAGTACAGAGCTTATGCCCTAGACGCCAAGACACTGCTGGCATCATGAATGTGAGGTATCCTCAGACCCCCGATCATTGCAGGTCACGGCTGGCGCTAGGTCAGCCCTTAGCCTGCATAGGGATTTATTTTTAAACCGGCAATTCTGGAGGACACATGCTCACTAGAATTTGTGTCCCACTCAAAAGTGCCTGGTTGCCTGACTCATCACAGCAAGTGCAAGAGTCAGCAGTCACTTAAGCAGCACCCTGCATGGGCTTAAAGCCCTTATTTAATTACAAAAAGCTAATTTATGTGGATGGTGATTGTTCTTTGCAATTACAATCCACATAACTTGAAAAACTAGGTGGACGGTGCCCTGGTGCCCTCTAGTGGCAGCTGCTGCTGGCCTACATGACCTGAATCCTTAATTCCAGGATTTCCTAATCTACTTCAGCAAAGGAACTTCACAGTTTCAAATAGTCCCTCCTTAAAATATCACAACGTAAGGAACCTTTGTCCAAGGGTGGCTGGTTCTTCTTTGTTCAAGCTCCCGACTGTTGAAATTCCTTTCCACTTGATGTTATGCACTCCACCTCCCTGCTGGAGTTCTGGAGAAAGCCGAGGGCTATACTAATTGGCTAACTTTCCATTGAAGATAAAAAACAATGAGCCTCATTCTAATAAAGGAAATGTCCAGAACAACTGACTGCTTTGCAGTGGGTTGTGGAAAAGAAATCGTCCTCGGTCTCCTAAACTTCAACAATAAACCAAACATAAAAATCATGTAATTTGAAAATTGTTTTAGGGAGCCCCTAGTGAGCCGACCTGGCTATCTAATGTGTAGCAAATGTTTTGTTAGGGATATTAAAGACAAGAAAAAGCAAGATGTGGATGGGTCAGAATCTTTCAAATGGCAGAATGGAATAGCAGAGGTGACCACAAAGCACACAGATGAAGCATACACAGAGGTCATTTGGGGTAATGTGCACGGTGTCAGTTTTAGACCAGACATTTTCTAGTTCACGTACCAATGGGCATGAATTAGGGGAAGCCAAGTGCGCAGCTACTAACTATGGCCTGCCCGCTGGTACCCCTGCACTGCACTTACTACCTTCGCAGCCAGGGTCCATGATTGCCAGGACGGGAAAAGAAAGTAGATAGTCACACTTACTCTCTACAGATGCTCCTCAGCATCAAATAAGAGGCTGTTGAATGGCTAAGGATGTAATAGGTGATGATATCAAAAGGGTCAACCTGTAGCGTGTACAAACTGCTGCAACTATTATGAATATATTTGATGGAACATGTCATATACTATGTTTATGTGTATGCGTTCTGAACATCCGTGTCTTGGAGTCAAAAGCACCAAATCCAATAGCAGTTTCGAATTTAAGATATGAATCAACATTTTCCAAGTGTCCAGAGGCAGTCAATGGTTTTTAAGAAAGGGTTAGAGTGCGCTTTCTCAGAATTTGCCTCATCCCCCTCCCCGCCTTTGTGTAGAAGATTCTACCAAAGTACTGAGTGTTGCTTTCTTCACCACTATAATTTATCTAATGCAAGACACAAAATTCTATTTTGAAGACTTGGTATTTTTTGAGTCTTCTCGCTCGGTTGGAGCTAAGTCTGTCTTTAGGGTTAGCAGCTCTCAGGTAAAAGTTGTTTGGAATGGCTATGCTCAGAACGGCTTTATTCCTGAACGTCATCAAACCTTCTTTCAGAAAGTATCCTTCATAGTTTTGCACAACACATTAATCACAGCAATTTGTTTTTTTTCTTTAAAAAACTCCTCATTAACAAATCAAATGCAATATCAATCACAACATTGTCAGAATCCATAAAAGTACGAAAATAAACTAAGGCACACCATGAAATGCATATACCGAAATCACTTGCGTTCTCTATGTTTGTAACATACGTACTGTCAATTTAATGCTGCAAATTGAAACTCAAAAATATAACGAAAAATCAAGAATGATTCTACGAAGTCAAATACACAAATTGGTGGAAATGCCACAAGAGAATTTATTCAAGGTAAAACATACAAACTTACATTTCTGTGTCAACTCATTTTCATTCAGTATGTCAAAGTACCGTGTGATCAGCCATAGAGTCGGGACTGCACAGTGTCACTATGTTCTTGCTTAAATTTCGTGCTTACCTGTTGTTAACCATATTATGAATTTTGATACCTTATAACATTTGGAATTGTAACATATTTATGAGACTGCACATTGATCTTCTTGTGTATAATATTTCAGAAAGGCCCAGCTCTCCTCTGAGCCTGGTTCTATTCAGCCACAAATGATCTGAGCTGTGTGCAGTGTAATAAACAGAAGATATATATCAATATGGAGCCTTGCGCTGGGAGAATCCTCACAGCAGAGGGGATGCGCTGGATCTGCTCGGGGTTGTACTGTGCAGCAGAGGTGATTTGTTGGTTCTGTGGGATCCACAGATAGGCTGGCAGAGCACATTCAGGCCCACTTCTAGCGGTCCAGGACTGGGGTGGCACCATTTGGCAGTGTCAAACTCATAGTTGCAGTGTACAGGTGCTGGTTACAAGAGACTAGCCCTCGGAGTCACTCTGGTGGTCCTGGGTACAGGTTGCAGGTGCAGTCCTTCTCACCAAAGGCAGCAAGTCAGCACAGAAGGCAGCAGTTCAGCAGAGTGGCAGTCCTTTCAGCAGAGTGGCAGTCCTTTCAGCAGCAAAGCAGTCCATCTTCCTAGCAGAGTCTTCCACAGATCCAGAAGTGTACTGAAGAGTATGTTTCTGAGATCCAATATTTATACCTCGTGCCTCCTTTGAAGTGAGAGAAGCTTCTAGAAGTTTCCCTTTGAGGTACACAGGATTCTTGCCTCCCCTACCCTGGCTCCAGGCTAACTACAGGGGCTATGCAATCCTTTGTGTGAAGGCAGGACACAGCCAATTCAGGTGTAAGTGGGGCTGTGTCTAACTACACCCTCCCATACTGCCAGTGATGACCCTTCTAGGCACACATAAGGTCTCTAGTGTGTGTGGCTGTCTAGGAGAAAAACATAAAGCCCAACTGCATCCAGTCGTGTGACCCAGACCCAGACAACAGGCACTAAATGGCGAAGGCAGGAAAATGCCAACTTTCTAAAAGTGGCATTTTCACAATTGTAATAAAAAATCCGACTTTGCCATAAAAGATGATTTTTCATTACAATTTTAAAGATACCAAACATGAATCGCTTTCCTGCTCCCATTTGGAATTTACAGCATATTAAATGTAATAAGGTAACCCCAATGTTATCCTATTGGAGAGGCAGGCCTTACAATAGTGAAAAGTGAAGTTAAGAGTTTTTCCACTACCAAGACATATAAAACGTAAAAGAACATGTCTAACTTTCTAAATAAAATGCACCCTGCTCTCTAGGCTGTTCAGGGCCTACCCTAGGGGTGATAAACTGGGTACAACGGCGTGCAGCCAAAACGCCGGGGGTGCCAGAAGGCGTCCGGGCATATTTAAGTTACTCGAATCTTCTGACCCAAGTATTAAGGAAGAAACGGCACTCCTGGGAGCTAGAATTAAAGTTTGGTTTATTCCAAGATAGGCGAGAAACAATACAAGTGTGTCTACTCGTTTCAGCACAAAGCCTTTCTCAGGACGCCAGCTCACAGTAAGAACAACATATTTATCGTCATGCATAAATAAAAATAGAAGAAGGGCAAAGCATTACAACTTTTCTTCTTATTTGCAGTGGCCATCTTTTAAAGTGTTACAGAACAAATTATTTTAAGGTCATTGCACCAAATATATAAATCAAATAAGGATGCAATTCTAGCAGAGCTGATTAAAAATGTTTTGTATACATGACTTAGACATTTTTTCAAAATTAGAGCACACAACGGCAAAGTAGTTTCACCCTGTTGTGCTTATACCAAAATCTAATACTCAAGACAGTCTAATGTTGAATATTTCTAAAATAGAAATTCACTATATATATATATATTAACCCTGGGCAAAGCACTACGCTACGCTCGCGTAGTTTGCGAAGTTTGCGCTACTTCGCACAACGCGAATTGCACGTAGCACAGTGCAAACACGCGTAGCGTAAGCGTAGTGCAGCGGTCATTTTTTGCTTGCTCGCGGTGCTCAACGCCAAGTTGGCGACCGCGAGCAAGCAAAATGATCATCCGGCGAGACTTTTTCCTCGTTCGCGATCAGCAACATCAAGTTGCCGATCGCGGCGTGGAAAATAAACCTCCGGCGAGATTCTCAACGCGGGGAGGTCAGGTTTCTCATTGCGAGTGGTCGCGTATGCTCGCGACCGCTCGCGATGAGAAACTACCAGTCCGCGTTGAGAAAGCTGCCGCTCGAGTAAAAATCTACTCGAGCGGCAGTAAAGACAGCTTGCACTGTGCAAGATGCCGTTTTCAATGATTGCACAGTGCGGACAAGCATCCGGCACTGTGCAATCATTGCGAACAGTGCACTACGCAGTTCGCGGCGTGCTACGTGCAGCTCGCGTTGTGCGATCTGCACTTTGCGTAGCTTCGCGTAGCGCTACTTCGCGAAGTACGCCCAGGCTTAATATATATTCACTGAAAAAACCATAGGTTTTAGGGACAGTTATAGTTAGTTGGACATTGCACTCATACAAGACCCGTGAAATTCCCCCGTTATAGTTAGTTCAGGTAACTATAACTCGCGCCCCCGCAATGCACTGCTGATGACGTCACATATTACATCACTCATGACATGGTCAGTGACATCACTGATGACATCACTGAAGAATGTTCTAGTATTTGTATGAGTAAGTGAGTTGGTGTGTGTATAGGTGAGTAAATGGGTGTGTGCTTAATTTTTTGCATGACTGACTAGGTGTGTGAGTACCTCTATGGATGAGTGGCGGTGTGTGAGTGTTTATATAGGTGTATGAGTGCATATAATAGTCCTGTACTGAGTGACTATAAGTATGAGTGACTGTACGGGTGAGTGAGTAGATGTGTGTGTGTAGGCCTAAGAATCAGTGAGTGTGTATATAGTAATTGGTGTTGGAGTGTCTATGGTTTTGACAATGGCAGTCTGTAATTTACAGTGGGTGTGTCAAAAGTTATATTAGGGTGTGAGAAGATGCATCAAATTATCACATGGATGATGTCATCAGTGATGTCATTTGAGATGTCATCAGTGATGTCATCAGTGATGTCACTGACCATGTCATGAGTGATGTAATATGTGACGTCATCAGCAGTGCATTGCGGGGCGCGAGTTATAGTTACCTGAACTAACTACAACGGGGAATTTCACGGGTTTTGTATGAGTGCAATGTCCAACTAACTATAACTGTCCCTAAAACCTATGGTTTTTTCAGTGAATTTCAAAGGTTTTTAAATGCTAATTTCTAACTATAACGTGTCTGAAACCTATGGTTTTTTCAGTGAATTTCAAAGGTTTTTAAATGCTAATTTCTAACTATAACGTGCCTGAAACCTATGGTTTTTAAGTCAATTTCAAAGGTTTTTAAATGCTAATTTCTAACAATAACAATCCCGCCCCTCCCTTCAGGCCCCGTGGCGCGTTTTAAGTTGGGGGATTAAGTTCCCTTGAATCATGAGGGTCCCTGGGGTCCAACTAGCCCACCCTGTACCTCCAGTATGCGCCAGGGAGCTGCGTTGCAGAGAGGTGTTGAGAGGCCACGCCCCTTTTTACACCTCTCTGCAACGCAGCTCTGTGGTGCTTTCTGGACATACCTGGTGGGATAGTTGGCCCCCAGGGACCCTCAGGATTGAAGAGGATTTAATTCCCCATCTTAAAACGCGCCACAGGCCTGTTTGCACACATGTCACCTGAAGCCCCGCCCCCTCCCTTCACCACTGTGCAAACGCGCCCCGTGCCGCGTTTTAAGTTGGGGATTAAGTCCCCTTGAATACTGAGGGTCCCTGGAGTCCAACTAGCCCACCATGTACCTCCAAAAGCGCCACAGAGCTGCGTTGCAGAGAGGTGTAAAAGGGGCGTGGCCTCTGTACACCTCTCTGCAACGCAGCTCCTGGTGCATACTGGAGGTTCCTGGTGGGCTAGTTGGCCCCAGGGACCCCCAGTATTCAAGGAATGACATCCCCTTCTCAAAACGCGCCAGGGGCGCGTTTGCAGACTGCTGCAGTGAGGGCGGGGCCTCCGGCACGATGCCGGTCTTTTTTTGTATGGGAGGGGACTGCGTGGCCCTCTTCCTCGGCCACTTTTGGCCCCGGGGACCCCATCCCCCGGGGCCTGAGGATTTTTTTTTTAATTAAAATAAAACGGGAAGGGGGCCGCGTGGCCCCCTTCCCTGGGCCTATATTGGCCCCGGGGACCCCATCCCCGGGGCATGCCCTCTTTTTTTAAATTTAAAATATTTGGAGGGGGCTGCGTGGCCCCCTCCTCAGGCTTTTAAGGCCCCGGGGACCCCATCCCCGGGGCCGGCCTTTCCGTTTTTAATTTTTAAATTTTTTTTTGGGGAGGGGGCTGCGTGGCCCCCTCCCAGGCCACTAATAGCCCCGGGGACCCCATCCCCCGGGGCCTGGCCACTCGTTGGGGACCGTGGGGGGGTCACCAATCCCAGCACGGTCCCGCCGGCTCCCCGCGTCCTGGGGGAGCCGGCATTGCTTTTCCATAAGGGGAGCTGCTGACATGCAGCTCCCCTTATGGAAAAGCAATCTGCTTTGCTTCATTGAAGCGAGAGCAGGTTTCCTGCTCTCGCTTCAATGAAGCAAGCAAGTTTGCAATGACAGGACTGGAGCCGCGAGGCTCCGTCCTGCCATTGCAAACAGCAGTGTCCTGAGGGTAGGCACCCGGGACACTGCAGGAGACGGCCCTGGGGGTGGCGGTCCCCAGGGCCACCACAGGCTCCAGGAGGGGGCCGCGCGGCCCTCCTCCCTTCAATTGCACAGCCCCGGGAGGTGGTGGTCCCGGGGCTTCGAGGTCCGAAACGGACCCCCACATTTGTTTTCTAAGTGCCCCGGGAGGTGGCAGTCCCGGGGCGTGTGGGGGCTGGAGCCCCCACACAGGTGAATACAAAAAAAAAAGAAGCCCCGGGAGGTGGCGGTCCCCGAGGGCTGCGGGAGGGCGGATAGCCCTCCCGCACAATTTTTAAAGCCCCAGGGGTGGCGGTCCCGGGGCTTGGGGGCCATAGAGGCCCCCACATAAAATTAAAACCAACCCCCGCATGCCCCCGGGACTTGGCCCACCCGGGGGCAAATTAGCATCGAAGCACGGGAGACCGCGCTTCGATTTTGTTTTTATCGGCGGGATCCGCGCACCCTAAACGCATCCCGCCGATTTTAAAAAATGCTTTTTTCTGCCCAGGGGGTCCTTGTGGGACCCCCTGAGCAGACCTAGGGGGTCAGGGTGTTTCTACCCTGCCCCCTTTGTGCGTTTTGCGCACTTGTTTCTTGTGCCTCTGTTCTACCGAGGGACAAAATGGCTGCCAACACTTCCTGATTTGCAGTGTTGACAGCCACTTGAAAGCCAATTAGCATGCAGCTCGTGATCGGCAGGGTGCGCTCAGGGTGCGCGAATCCGACGCGGCCATAGATATATATGTGATTTTCCTTTTGATTTTCTCAGCAACTACTGAACGGATTTACACCATTTAACAAAAAGGGTTCTTTCTGAACCAAGAACTACCTCTTTGCCAAATTTGGTGTAATTCCGTTCAGCAGTTCGTGGCTAAAGTTTCCTATGGGAAAATGAATGGGGAAAACACGTTTTGGGACCCCCTTTTTCTCGGCCCCGCTTGACGAATCACCCCGAAACTTTCAGGGTAGGAGCGGACCGGAGCGGGCCATAAAGTTTGAAAATTTCGTGAAGATTCGTCAACCGACGCAAGAGTTATTTCAAATAGAATGTTGCAGATTTCCTATGGAAAATAGGTCCTAACTATAACTATCTACTGGCGACCGCCAGTAGATATATATATATATATATATATATATCAAAGCTCCAAGGTTCCCACCAGTTTGAGACGCACTCTGACATCCACTACAGCAACCTTCATGGGGTATTGACAAGCCGGATGTGCGAGTGGAGGCCCATTGGGGGGCTTGTAACCAGACAGTGGCACATAACTAAGACACACACTACAAGACCCACAAACCAACGCGGACTCATTTGAGTTGCCTATTGGAGGACTCATATTATTAAGTGGGAGGTGTGGTCTTTATGCCAAAATGACTGTCGCACCTCTGAAGAGTGCAATGAGCACGAAACGCGTCAGGCGTGAATCGACAGGCATGCTGTAAACTGGATCCGCCCGCCGTTCCGGCTTTTACCTCATGAAGGTTGCTGCAGTGGATGTCAGAGTGCGTCTCCAACAGGTGGGAACCTTGGAGCTTTGATACATACGCGGCCTCCCAGCCGCGGGAGATGCACCACCCGGAAATTTGGGGCCACGGAGCTCCGAATCACGGAGTCTTATTGTGGAGGCATCCATGGAGGATTGACAAGCCGGATGTGCAAGTGGAGGCCCATTGGGGGGCTTGTAACCAGACAGTGGCACATAACTAAGACACACACTACAAGACCCACAAACCAACGCGGACTCATTTGAGTCGCCCATTGGAGGGCTCATATTATTAAGTGGGAGGTGTGGTCTTTATGCCAAAATGACTGTCGCGCCTCTGAAGAGTGCAATGAGCACGAAACGCGTCAGGTGAATCGACAGGCATGCTGTAAACTGGATCCACCCGCCGTTCCGGCTTTTACCTCATGAAGGTTGCTGCAGTGGATGTCAGAGTGCGTCTCCAACAGGTGGGAACCTTGGAGCGTTGATACATACACGGCCTCCCAGCTGCGGGAGATGCACCACCCGGAAATTTGGGGCCATGGAGCTCCGAATCACGGACTCTTATTGTGGAGGCATCCATGGAGGTTTGACAAGCCGGATGTGCGAGTGGAGGCCCATTGGGGGGCTTGTAACCAGACAGTGGCACATAACTAAGACACACACTACAAGACCCACAAACCAACGCGGACTCATTTAAGTCGCCCATTGGAGGGCTCATAATATTAAGTGGGAGGTGTGGTCTTTATGCCAAAATGACTGTCGCGCCTCTGATGAGTGCAATGAGCATGAAACGCGTCATGCGTGAATCGACAGGCATGCTGTAAACTGGATCCGCCCGCCGTTCCGGCTTTTACCTCATGAGGGTTGCTGCAGTGGATGTCACAGTGCGTCTCCAACAGGTGGGAACCTTGGAGCTTTGATATATATATATATATATATTTGTCTTGATAGGGTAAAGAAGCAGTAAACAGCACAAATATAGGAGAGAATCCACATGGACTGAAAGCCCACTGGGGCATGATTATAACAATAAGTTTGAAATGAAATTCTATTATACTGTTATTTTGCTGAAATAATTGTAGCCAGTTAATAATTATAGAAAATGTGTACGTGCAGTATAAATTGCTGAAGTATAGACAAAGTTTTCAGCTTTAAAATGTTTCACACAATGCACTGTGTTGGATACGTACCTGAAAAACAAAGGTATAAGATGGCTGCTGTGAAATCAACTCGAGAAAGACATTTCTTGTAGTCCTACTTTGATGGTGGTGGGAAGTCACATGTTTATATGGCACTAGGAAGCGAACGCAAATGACCCGCGAACAAGAAGCAAAGGCTTCAAAACGTGTTGGGCGTTAAATTGCTGCCTGAATAAACAACATGCAAGAACAGAATGAGCCCTGGCTGTCTTTCTCTGTTGATGTTAACAACGTTGATGAGGTGAAGATTGTGGTAAATAATAAAGGGGTTAGCCACCCCGCCGAGGGCTCACCGTCGGGAGAGGCAAGTTAAATGGCTAAATCGGTTGTAGATTATTTGGATTTGCTTGCCCGCCCCTGCAACGTGAAGATCAGGGTCTAGCAGCATGGAAAGGAGGGAGCTACAAACTGCGAGGAAAACAAGCAGACAGGCGGAGTCTTCGACAACCAGCATCGAACGGATATACCGAAGCGGTGAGTCTAGTTCCCCATACCGGGCTAGCCCTTAAGTACATATTTGCAGCAGGAAGGCAGATCGACCAGCATTGGCCAAAAGGTTTGGCTACAGTCGAGAAAAATTTGTGCGAGTGCGAGAAAGCACTATGAATGGTTGCACTAGTAAGAAAGTGCAACAATGGCAGCGAGTAGAGACTCGCGTAGGAGAGAGGCAGCTGACAAGCTGTTTTTACAAATTCCTAATAACACAACAGAAGAAAATCAAGTGAACAGTGGTAAAGACAATGAAACCCAGACAAAGAAACAACTCTGGGACAAATTATGGAAAGCTCTTAAACAAGAGCAAGCAAAGTGGTGGGAGGCTACCACTTTACAAAAATATGTGGACTGTGAAAGAATTCCCAGAGGACTAAGAATCTTTATTACCCCTACGTTCAATAATCCTGACCCAGATTTAATTGAGGAGTGGGCCATGACAATCATGATTGCTCAACAGTTATGCTAAAATTATTGATTAAATGTGCAAAAAAAGATACAGAAAGACTGGCATTGGAGATTGATAAATTGACAGATTTGTTAAAAGCCAAATATATGGACACTTAATTTGAGACTGAAATGAAAAAACTAAACACCATATTGGAAAAAGTAGAAGAGGAGATTATGGCAAAAAACAATGAAAATTTCACAGAGATCAAATAGATTACGAGAAAGGCCAAATATTAAATTTTGGAGGAAAATTTGACCAATTAAGAGAAAGTAATAAAAGCCAGGTGCTGAAGGCACCCTCCTCTGCCACTGCAAGCACTTCAGGTCAAAAAGGAAAGGCGACAGCTATTGGAGTGTCAACAGACCAAATGGAAAGCGAGGCCAGTGAGAGTGATGCATCAATACAATCAGAAACGACTGGAGTAAAATCCAAAATTTTAAAGGAATTCGACCTCGTGGCACAAGAAAGAATGGCGACCATGGGCAACCAAAGAGCCCAGGAGTATGTAGGTCAAGGACAAGGCAGCAGAGGAGGTGCAAAGAGACAAGGCAATTTGGGCGGCTATGTGGGAGCGCAAACAAGAGGCCAGACAGCATCCAAATGATGGACAAATTAACTGTGGTAAATCTTTCGGATTATGTATTAACACATTTTCAAACTGAAGTTTTGGCACTGGGTTTATCATACTGCCCGACAGCCCCCTTTAATTGTACAAACAGTAGGATTGATTTGTTTCATTTTACACGGAAATTAAAACTTAAAAGGTGGTATGCCAACAAAACAAGGAGAGTACGATCAGAAAAAGACAAACCCTCAATTTTAGCGATAGAGGATATTGAGATTTTGCATACCAAGGGGGAGCTAGAAGGGAATAATAATTGGATAGATAATGCAACATTGAATCTGATTAATGATGATGTGACAATTGATTATGCCAGTGAAAGTGGTTTTAAACTGAAATCTACCTTTCTACCACAGTTGACCAATGAAGCAATTGATGTATTTGAAAGAGGAATGGTTGAGGAATTCAAGAAGATAGATAGAAAAAGAAAATTTGTGCAAGGAAATTTAAGTGAACAGCATTTGAATGCGTTGAAGGAATTGAAAAAAGAATAGATCATTGGTTATCAAAAACTCAGATAAAGGAGGCAATGTGGTGGTATGGTCACTTGATATGTACGTAAAAGAAGGTAAAAGACAACTAAATGACAAGATTAGTTATGAAGTATCAAACAAATTGAAATACAAGAAAAGTAATGAGGTAATAAGAAAAGTTTTAAAAAGTGGAGGGTTGAATTATTGCTTGACGGTGATGAATATAATTTTTGAAACTGACCAGCATTTTATATGCTGCCTAAATTGCACAAAAACAAGAGTAACCCCCCCCGGGAGACCGATAGTCTCTTCAAGAGGGAGTATGTATGAAAATACCTCAAAATATATTGATCACTTCATGAGACCATTTGTACAGGCTCTTTTTGCTCCTATAAACGTGACACAGGTGATTCTTTCTGCCTAATCAATGATATAGTGTGGGATAGATAAGAACTTTATGTTAATGAATTTGGATGTTAACAGTCTCTACACTTGATTACCGCACGAGCAGGGAACCAGTGCATGTAGATATTTTTCTGAGATTTTGCTCATTATCCTATCTCTTGCATACTTTTGATAAAGTGATATACAGACAAACCCAGGGGACTGCGATGGGAACTTGCTTTGCCCCCAGTTTTGCAGGTCTTTACCTGGGCTGGTGGGAGGAGCAGGTAGTTAGTAGCAGACAGTTTGAAAACCACATAATACTCTGGGTTAGGTATATCGATGACATTTTTTGCATTTGGAAAGGTACATGTGAGGAAGCAGAGGAGCTTGTTGATATATTAAACAACAACTCTCTGAACCTCAAGGTCACAAGTCAGATTCATTCAGATGAAATTTAATTTTTAGATATTAAGATACAAGTATGCAACAATAAACTTGAAAGTAAACTTTTTCGCAGGAAAACCGCAGGGAAAAGTGTATTGCACACTGGCAGCTGTCATCCTAGGAATCTGATAGAAAGCATACCCTATGGAGAACTACTTAGAGCAAGGAGAAATTGTACTTCAGAAGAAGGATTTAAGAATGAAATGACTGAGATGAAACAAAGGTTCAGTGAAAGAGGGTACTCACATAAAGTGATTGACCAGGTCTGGAAAAGAGCGATAGAGTTAAAGAGGGAAGATCTATTAATACCTAAAGTCAAGAAAGAGGAGGAACAACCAGTTAGATTCATAACTGAATTTAGCACCCAGGCTTGGGAGGTTAAGAAAAGCCTCAAAAGGTTTTGGGAAGTTTTAAAAATGGATGAGATCTTTTCTAAATCTCTAAATGATAATCCACAAGTCACTTTTAGGAGGTGTACATCACTGAAATATGTCTTATGTAGCAATATGGTACAAGAAAAACAAAAGAGCAGTAACATACAAGGGTTTTATGATTGTGGAGAATGTAAGGCCTGCAAACATAGTACAAGCTGCAAACAAATACATCTATCTAAGAGAAAAAAAGCTTACACGATTATGAAACATCTCATATGTAATTCAGATTGCTATGTATATTGTTTAAGTTGTCCATGTTCATTATTTTATATTGGCAGCACAATACACAAAGCCAAGAAAAGGATTTTAGAGCATTTGAGAGCTATTGTGAACGAAGATAAACAATATCCAATAGCCAGACATTTTAAAGAACACAAAAAAGATACAAGTCTGCTAAAGTTTTGTGTACTGGACAGGGTTCCATTAACAGAAAGATGGGGCAAAAGAGTACAAATGTTGCATGGATTGGAGTCTAAGTTGATAGCAAAATACGAAATGATGCACCCAACAGGGTTAAATTGAGACAAAGAATTATCAGTGCACTTAGGATAGATCAGAACTAAGTCTTAAAGTTTGATTGCTTCAGTAGGAAAGAATATATTATTCTATGCGAGTCTGTGTAAACAAGTTTGCTAGTTTTTTTTTAAAGAGAAACAAGGTCATGGTTGATCTTATACTGTTTTTATATTGTAGGTAACAAGGAATAATGACGGGAGGAGAAAGACATGCAAAAGATCAAATATATCGAGGCCAATAAGAGAAAGGGGAATGGCAGAGCACTAAAAGGAATTACAAGGAACTGGTTCACAGTGGTATAAGAATTGGTAAAAGTAAAGGAAATACGAATTAGATATTTATAATAACCAAGTTGGATTCCTAGCCCACTTGGGCAGAATTGTCTTGATAGGGTGAAGAAGCAGTAAATGGCATAAATATATGAGAGAATCCACATGGACTGAAAAGCCACTGGGGCATGGTTGTAACAATACGTTTTTTAATGAAATTGTTATATAGTTATTTGCCGAAATAATTGTAACCAGTTAATATTTATAGAAAATGTATATGTGCAGTATAAATTTCTGAAGTATAAACAATGTTTCCAGCTTTAAAATGTTTCACACAATGCACTGTGTTGGATATGTACCTGAAAAACAAAGGTATCCGATGGCCGCTGTGAAATCAACTCGAGAAAGACATTTCTTGTAGTCCTACTTTGATGGTGGTGGGAAGTCACATGTTTATATGGCACTAGGAAGCAAATGCAAATGACCTGTGAACAAGAAGCGAAGGCTTAGAAACGCGTCGGGCGTTAAATTGCTGCATGAATACACAACACATAAGAACAGAATGAGCCCTGGCTGTCTTTCTCTGTTGATGTTAACAACATTGATGAGGTGACTGATTGTGATATATATATATATATATATATATAGTTTGGGCTTGGCAAAAGGTTTATTTTGCCAGGTCAAAATGGCATTTAATTTACAGGCCCTGTGCCCATGTAGTACCACTTTACTAGGGACTTACGAGTACATTTAATATACCAGTTGGTGTGTAAGCCAATTCTACCATGTTTTAAGGAGAGAACACAAGCACTTTAGCACTGGTAAGCAGTGGTAACGTGTGCAGAGTTCTAAAAATTTAAAACAATGGGTTCCTAAGACATGAGGGTGAAGGCAAAAAAGTTTGGTGATGACCCTGCAGAAAGGGTCAAGTTCAACATCTAGCATAATACTCACATTTGTTAGTGTTAGTTCAGTAATAGAGTCTTTGTTTATATTAATTAAATTGTATTCCCTTTATGTCAGGTTAGTATTAACATTTAGGTTGCATTAAGGTAAATTATGACATTATATTCAATTTAATTGAACCTATGTATAGAGTTAACATAACAGTTATGTTACAATTGCGTGTTAAACATGATTTACTTTCGTTTTTATTTATGATTCACATTAGGATTATGGAAAGATTACTACATACAATTTGTTTAATTGGTTTATCTGCATGGAATTTAATTTAGGCCTGGGGTTTGGGTTAGCACTCTAGTAGGCTTAAGGCTAATTATTTAATTTAATTACTTTTGCTTCTATTCCATACTATTTAATTTCATTTAACTTTATCTAAGTTCAGAGTTAGCATCAAGATTAATTTAAAGTTATCCGTTCAATTTAAAGGCATTTCATTGAATGTAGTCTAAGTGGTAGTATGAGGATTAGCATTAGGTGCGACACCTAAGATAAACTACATTAAGTACTTACCTTGTTGAAGCAGTGTGGATGGCTGGGTCTGGTGTGGTGTTATGTTGAAGTCGTGCAATTCAGGGTAGTGATAGCGAAGTTAATGGAAGTAGGTACCTTTGTGAAACCTAAAGGACTTTAATGGTGGTCATGAGAAAGTGGATTATTAGTTGAAGTGGATGGTAGTCATCCTCAACTAATAATGGCACTATTCCTTACTATGTCCAGTTAGATCTCAATAATTGTAACCTTGTTAGCTGGAGCACAGAGCAGACAGACTTAACTTAGGGAAAACGTGTAAAGCATTTGTCAGTACTCAAACAGTTAAAAAGTAGAAAAACAACACAATAAAAACCCCACTCCTATTTATAAAAATAGAATTTTTTTAATGATCAAATAGACACCAAAATGACTGAAGTTGGATGTAGGGCACTTGAGATATGATTTTTCAAAGTTGTAGGTGTTTGTAATACCAAAAAATGCAAAGCGCCAACCAAGGGTATCTGGCCATGCTAGACTGGGTCAAAGCAAAAAGTTAAGGCCTACTACGATGGAGTGTGGGTCAGATACAGGGGCCAGGTTGGGTCCGGTTGAAAGTTTACTTTTGACGTAGTCTAATTCTTGTAGAAAATACTTGCCGACATGGCTGTCAGTAGGTCGAGGTGCCAACTGGATCCGAAGAGGAGCTCATGAACGTTGGATGGCTGAAGTGCAGGGCCTAAGTGGCAGCCTCAGCATTGGTGGGAAGTTTGAGGCTCTCAAGGTCGACGGAGGGAATACTCCCAGTGGGCGAAGTGCAAAGATCAGGCCAAGCAAGGTGTCATTGACGGTGGAATGCTGCTCCACATTGGTCCCGATGAAGTCCTCTACATTCGGAGGTAAAAATATTTTTGGGGGAGTCAGGATCCTTTCAGCGGGGTAAACCAGCAAGTTGAGTCTGACTGGCAGTTTGATGTCGATGGCAGTCCGGTGGTAGCCTCTGAATCTTTCGGCAAAAAATCTTCAAAAAGTTTCTAAGTCCCAGCCTTTAGTGCTAGGCTGGAGGTGTAAACTCCAGCACTTACCTAAGGGCTTGTAGACCTAAGTGACACTACTTGGAGGTCAGGGCTCACTCGAGGGGAAGCCACCAGCAGGGTCCAGGACAAATCCAGTTGGAACTGGTCAGCTTGGCTCTTCAGGAATGTGGGCTTCTTGCAGATTTTGTGTCCCTGCAGCTTAACAGGAGACTAGCCAACTAGCTCTTGGAGTTCACTCTTCTATCCTGGGTTCAAGTGGGAATACCCCTTGGGGTTTCTCTCCCCAGGTTACAACAGGTGCAGTCCTTTTTCTGCAATTCGAAGGGTTCAGCCTTTGCAGTCCTTCTGTTTTGAAGAAGGTATCCAGGGGTGCCACTTCTATGCCTGGCACTAGCTTGTGGGTGGTAGAAACTCCCTGTCCAATAGAAAAAGATTCCAAGGGCAACCTTATGCACTTTGACATCATTTCCTAGGTGTTTGGATCTAAGTAATCTCATAGTGCACTGCTTTTCCAAATTCCAACATAGCAGAATGTTTCTTTCCCTGGTCAGAGCTCTCGGCACACCCCAGAGCTGTGGCTAGGATCCAGAGGAACTTTCCCTGCAAACCTGGTGTGCAACAGGTCCCTCCCCCCCCCCACTGGGATTGGTGCGACTTTGGTTACTTATACAATGGAAGAGGAAGGGCTAGGTGTGAGTTACATCTGCCTGTGACAGGGAATGCCTCTTTGAAGCATGTGGAGCTGATAGGTACATCCCACAAGCCATCCTGTCTACAGCAGGTCACACCTACCCCCCCAGCAAAGACCCTTTTATTCCCTTTCCTGGGAGCCATTCACATCTCCCAGCAGGCTGCCAGGTGATAGGGATTAACTCTGAAAAGGCTACTAGAGGCTTCAGGCATGAAAATGTCAACATTCCACAAAGTGGTGTTTAAAAAATAGTAATTTAAAATCCAACTTGACCATCGAAGTAAGATTTTTAATTTCTATTCATTTGAGTCCTTGCACCATGGTTCTAGCTATTCCTAAACTGAGGTTATACATTGTATGGTGCTATAGTGTAACCCAGTGCTTTTCTATCAGAGAGCTAGCTTTGCTGCAGTGAAAAACAACTTTGGAAATTTTTCAGGACATGTAAAACTTAAGAACACATGCTCTACATTTAAAATATGTGCCCTGCCCTATGGGCATTCAGGGCCTACCTTAGGGGTGACATAACTATTAACAAGGAAGGCTTAGGCCTTTTAAAAGAGTGATTTTAACAGGTTGAAATGGCAGTTTTAAAACTGCAATGCTAGGTTGCTGTGGCAGACCTAGGGTCATGTTTTACATGGTCACTTTAGTGGTGGCACAATAAATGCTGCAGTCCACTAGTTAAGTTTAACTTACAGACCTTGGGCATGCAAGGCACCATATACAAAAGATAATAGGTAAGGTAAATATACAAATCAGGGATTAGCCAATTGTACATATGTTTTAGGGGTCAGAGTACATGCACTGAACTGCAGCACCCATTTGTTCAGAGACCATACACCAGCAGTAAAATCTAGCAAAAAGTGGGAGCTGGCTTGACCACACAAAAAGAGCATTTTCTTTCAGTGGGAGATGAGATGGTATTTCATGGTAAAAGGTACTGAAACCATCTATGTTCATCCTTCACAAAACCTTTCTATTTTCTTGGAGTGTTTTTCGCCAATGTGCTGGTGCCACACATCTTCGATAGATAGGGCTCACTACTCAACCATGGAAACTGTCGAAGGCTTATGTTTGATTAGTAGACTATGACTACACCACACATTTGGTAATTTTGCATTTTTAAACTGCCTTTTGGACTGTTTCCATCTCCTCACCCAGATAATTCTGGGTTTCATAAATTCAGCTTTGTTAAAGCAAATAAATTGAATTTTAACTGAAGCCTGTACATCATACGACTGTTGAGATAACTAGATGTGCTAAACACAGTTTCCCTCCTTGTAAGGAAAGTTAATTGTCTTCTCTTTAGAACCTAGTTCAACAAAAGACTTAATTTCCTCCGAGGACAGGCCATCTTGGGGATTTTTAGTGCAATTAAGTGTGTTTGACTCTCCGAATAGGCTTCTTCTTACGAGCCCCATTGTATGCTCTGAAATAAGTCTCTCTGCTTCAGATGCAACAAACAATCCTTCTGGCAATCATTTATTTCCAACTGGTGGGAAAAATACTTGATCTTTTTTGGTGAGTCCTTCCTAGGAATATTCCAGGAATGGTGCACATATGTTAGTGGTTGGCATGTGTCTTTTCTTAAACTACTCTCTTGCCCGACATGATTCTTTCAATTTAGAGATTTTCAAATTGAGCTCTGTGGGGTTTGGCTGTGAAGCACATAATAATGGAAGATGCCCATTTACAGATACATTTCTACATTTTGAATTCATCTTCTCAGAAAGTGCTATTGTTTATTTGAAGAGAGAGATAGAGTCCTTTTAAGGGCAAAGAATACTCCTGGACAAGCCATATTGTCTCGAAGCTTAGGTTCATTTAGATGCTTGAAAGACACTCTGCATCACTTCAGTCTATTTGGCACTATAAAGAATAGAATAGCATGGAGCATACCAAGAATATTTCTCCTCAATAGTCTAATTGTGACACACTCTTACTTGTTGTCATACATGGCGTTAGTGGTTGTGGGGTGAGAAGTAAAATTACAAACTCATTTATTTACTAATATTCCTTTTAGTCAGAACCACATACAGTTGAGGATATTTTAAGTTGCAACCGCTGTGCTAAATGTAAAATTGCTTAAATCCATATTATTATCCTTCTTTCTCCCAGCTGAGTTAGTAGTCTTTGTGTTTTCAGTTCACTAATCTTAGTATTTATTTGGTCAATGATCTTGCCACTGTACTTGTGATGTAGGTGGGGAACTAGATTTTTATAGCCAGCATCTGATTGTTTCCTGTGTCCAAAATCCGATCGGACTCAGAAGGCATTCAACACTATCCAACATCTGAATCACAAATTTATTTCAGGGAAAGAGGACATCATCACTTGCTGCAAAAAAGTATTTTCTGAGTGGAATAGACCTGCTCTGGTTGTATAGCAAGATGGGAATGTACAGTTGTCTACATAAGTATACTTACCACAGTGAATAGACACTCCACCACAAGCAATTGCTAAATTAGTGATTTATTGTTCTCTCTCTCACACACATACTTGGTCACATTAGGGTACACACACAAAGCCACAAGCATCACATACACGCACAGTGCACACCACACAGCTGCACACATGAACACACACACACACAGGCACACACCGACATATGAAAAACAGACTTCATCAAGTTAAACAGGCAGTTAGTGTGTGATGTCAGCTTGGACAGAAATCCATCATCTCCATTTAAAATGCTGGAAACCTTTTAGAAGAAACTCTAGATTTAAGCAGTGGTGCTGGAACAATTTTCAAAGCGGGGGTTCTGCCATCACTGTTAATTCACAAAAGTCATAGGGATTGTAAAAAATCCAAGCGTTACACAAAGATCAAGTGTAGCAAATGAGTCACGCCCATTCAGGAGGAGAGTAGTAAGGGAGTGGTACACAGCTGGTGGTGCATTTTGGAGCACATTGTTGCAAATATGTTAATATAGCATGGCACGGTAGTGGACTATCCTTTACTGGCAGCACATTTTCCATTGAAATGGCCTCTAAATTTTTACAGTCATGCAGTTTTGCTGCTAAAAGTATATATTGCACAAACAACAATGCATGAAAATCTGGTTTCAGGAACTAATTACCATTTGCACATCACTAAGTAGAGGACTCTTAATTTGTTTGGATTTTATTCCAAATCTTTGTTTTCACCACTCTTCAGAAATACAAAAGCAGTGCTTCAGTTATGCTTTCTTAATTGCTATTGTTTTAGAAGCAAATTAGCATCCTATAACCTTTCCTTTCACACTCCTTGTAATCCAGCAATATTGCCATATAATTAATTTTACTAAACCCTTTCATCTGTGCAGTCAGAAAACGAAACACAAATGACAATCTCCACATTAAAAGAAGAAGCATCAATTTGTCAGAAGACAAAGCCTGACATTTGACCTCTGGCTTTGCTGGCTTTGAGAGCACAGCAAGTGTAGCAAGACAAAGACAAAATCTCAAGGCATTTTTATTGCTCATTCACCTTTAGAACTCCAGCATGGTTATTTCTGGGTGTGCTGCAGCACCCCTCACACCCCTACTTGAGCACCTGTGTGGATTTAGGGCACCAACAGGAAGAGCATGCTACCTCTGAAGCAGCCTTTCTTAAATTTGTTTACATCCCCCACCACTGACTGCAGATGAAATGTGAGGAAGGCTATGAAAAATAGTACAGCAAGAGGTATTGTAGTGTAACATGTTTATCAGTACATAATCTCATGCCTTAAATCGGGTTATGAAAGGATATTTTATTCTGGTTAAATTTGTCTGTGTTTTGTGAGATACTTTTCTCTGCAGTCTCATTTAATTTTACTGTATCTTTCTAATTAAACCAGACCAAGATGGAAAATGTATGCAGACCTTCTCTCTGCAAGTTTACATTTTAACAAGGGATCTTATTCACAATGTAAAATGTATCTTGATTCTTTATGGCAGCTTACCTTTTGCAACAAAATTGTCTCCAAAGTAACAATTTTCCTGCAAATGAGGGGAAGACATAAAAACTATAATTTGTGAAGTTTCAAAGTTTCCCATAAAAATGTGTAAAGGTTGCACTAAAAAGACTTTGCTATTTAGCACATCCCTAATCTTCAACACAGCACCAGTCATTCTGGTATCCTACTAGTATAGCACTTCCATTTCATTTTCATTATATAAGGTGCAGGGAACTTAGCATTGCCTTGGTGCAGTAAGCTAGCAAACTATGACATAGTAAGCATTCTTCACCTCAAATTCAAAATATGCTAACCAACATATTTTGTCTGCAGAAAAAGTGAATAATGCGCATTGAGTATCTGTCAAGAGTGGTGGCAAAGGATTTCGGCTTGCAAGCTAAATTAAGATTAAAGTGCGGCGGTCATTTTGAAAATGTTCTGCTTAACATTAACTTTTAATCACACTAAGGAAAAAGTTGATCACAAAATCTTTATCCAGTCATGAGCGATTTATCGATTTGATGAACAGTTCAGTGGGATACTGTGTCTAAGCTAAATCAACTATATAGGAATTCATTGTTTCAACACAAGATGGATGTGTTATCAGCCGCGGCTCGTGCAGGTAGGAGCAGTGGAGTGGTAGGGCCAGGTTGGGGGGCAGGGGATTTCGACAGACGACGAGGGGAAATTAAATAAATAATTAAATTTCCATCGTGGTCGTCTGTCGAAATCCCCCCCACTTGGCCCCACCACCCTATTGCTCCTACCTGCACGAGCCGCGGCTGTGTATTATTGCCATCGCCAAGTTTCAGTGATTTGATTTCAATCTGAAAAATTTGACAAAGGACATTTTCTCCAATAGGATCCATTTCGCCATAGACATGTCATCCTTTATCACTAATATCAGGCAAGCTGCTGAGTCATCAGATATATCCATGTTTTTACCTTGGCAGCTACAATTAATACATAAAAGAAATAACAATTTCCAGATTCACTCTGTCTTGATCAGAATGACATTTCATATTGGCATTTACAAAGCATAATATTTCCGTCTACATACACTGTTTTTCATATACCTGTTGAAATGAAAGAAAAGAGTAAACAACTAATGTATACTCACAAAAAAACAGCGTGTCAGCACTGTAGAAGAATTGGGGATTACTTAGCTTGCTCAGCAACATATTTTCTACCCAAAAGTGCATGACATATTTCCCAGTATAATTTAAGACAGTCTGCTAATATAGTCACTGGAAAGCAAAGTGTTTTTTTTTCTCAAGATTAGCATCTGAGTTAGGACTTTATTTAAAGTGAAAATATAAGCTATCAAACACACGGTAACAACACCAAATACATTAAGTCCTCTTAAGAGCAATTGTAAAAGTAAAAAAGACGATGGCAGAAAAAGATATCCATGAGAACTGTCAAAAAATATACAAGACGTAACCCAAGAACATAGTAAATGCAAACGATAAAACAAATGGTAACAAATGAAATACCACTGATAGACCACATGTGTGGCTGAGTAGACGAAATTGTGAGTGCCATTGCTGAGCTTTTTTGTCATTTTCACACACTGATACAAAAACGAATTTGAGTGCTAAAAACAAACATGACTTTTTTACTAAATCTATGTATATTCAGCAGCTACTATTCAAACTATTATTCTTCAACAAATTAACAATCTTGCATGGACATTATAAATAAGTGAAAATGTCAGTTAAAGCATACTATTTTAAATGAACAAAACCACTGAAATTCACCAGTTATAGTTATCTCAAGTACTTTCAACACACGCCAAGCCCCCTTTATTTAATATTTTTTGCCACGCCGTGGAATCAGTGGATCCACTGCAAGACTCCAGAGGGACTTGCTGAGGGCCACAGAGATCCATGGATCAGCGATTAAAAAAAATAATAATAATTTTGTGCCTCTGGGACCAACCCCACATGGCCTACGGGGCCATTGTACACCTACCGTGCCCCCTAATACCTTTAAAAAAAATAATAATTGAGGACTAGAGAACAGAGTCCTTAGATGGCAGTTGTATCATTTTCTTGAGGTTGTGGCCAGCCAATGGGATCTCGTGGTAGAGGTCGCAGATCCTCGGATCCATAACAAATAGTCACGTTCAACCAATCAGAGCTTGGCTGGATCCGAGAATGCAGCATAAAATATACAAAGTTTTTGAGCCTTAATATGTCAGAACCTACTGAATGGACTTAGACAAAATCACAAAAAGCGTGCTTTCTGGACCAAGATCTAGCCTTCTGTCAAATTTGGTATAATTCAGTTCAACCGTTTGGGCTGTAGCCCAAACGGAACAATGTATAGGGAAAATTAATTCTGAAAACCTCGCCTTTTTCTCGGTCCCCCTGCTTGACAGATCAACCCAAAATTTCCAGGAAGGAGCTGAGATGGATGAGTCTTTTTTTTGTAAAGTTTTGTGAAGGCTTGTCAAACGGTGACAAAGTTATTAGCAAACCAAAAAATGCTTTTACTATGGAAACGTGGTCTACTGTTTTACATTGGAAGTACCATACATTTGGCGAAAAAGCAAGTTCTTGAGCATATCAGAGCCATTTCGCATCAGGACAAGCAATATCCTGTTGCTAGGCATTATAAGGAACACCATGCCAGCAACAGTAGTCTTCTACTGTATTTTGCATTTGATCAGGTTCCCCCTAATATCCGAGGTGGTGACAGAGTACTAGCACTCTGCAGGTTGGAATAACGGTATAGCATCGGATTCAATACCTTGTATCCCACAGGGTTGAATATGATTGAAGTTATCAGTCCACGTAGGCTGATTTAATTTTATTATGCTGCTTTTGCTTGCTCTCTGACTGAATCTTTTGCTGGACAAGTATCTGGTTTTTGACATTTTTATCATTATTGTTACACACAGGTGTAATGTGACACTGGGTGGTGACTGCAGATATGCATCTGATCACATAAGCTAAGTGAATTTTCCTAGTGCATGAGTTTGGTTGGTATATGCTGCTTTTGATCTCATTATTCGCCATAAAATTTCTATTACCTTTTATTTATTTATTTATTCATTTGTAGAGCGCTTGGTTACACCACCGGTGTGTCCCCGCGCTGAGGACATACTCTGGGGGGAGATAGCTATCATCCACCTAAACTGCTATGCTGTGTAGAACTCCTTAACTAGTACGTCTATCCGGTTTGCCTGAACAGCCATGTTTTTAGCTGTCTACGAAAACTGCTTTCGCAAGGTTCTGTTCTGTTCTTAGATTTAGTGGTAAGGCATTCTACATTATGGCTGCACGGTACCTGAATGAGCGAGCTCCCATTCTAGCTCTGAATATTCTCGGTACAGTGACCTGTGCCATCCCCATAGACCTTAGATTCCGTCCTGGGATATAGTGGGTTATTAGCTGTTGCAGATATCTAGGGCATTTCTTTGCTAGAATACGATGGCAGTGGCACATTGCCTTAAAAGCGATTCTCTTTTCTACCGGGAGCCAATGTAAGGCTGTCAATGCTTTCTTCGTATTCGCTCTTCTTGGCAGGCCCAGTACCAGCCGTGCTGCGGCATTCTGTACTCTTTGTAGTTTGGCAAGACCCCTTTTAGTAGCACCTAGGAAAAGTACATTCCCGTAATCTAGTTGTGAAGTTATTACCGCATGTACTATAGTCTTCCGGAATTTCGGTGGTAGTAGGTCTAGGACCTTCCTCAGAATTTTCATATTCCCATAGCATTTGCCAGCTACCTTCCGAGTCTGCCTTTCAAAAGTCAGCTCGGGGTCAAGCCACATACCGAGATTTTTAACTTCTTATTTAGGGAGAGGCAATTGACCTAGAGTTTCAGGCCACCACGCGTGTGACCATAAAGATGGCGTTCTGCCTACTACCATGACCTCCGTTTTACTCCCGTTTAGCTTGAGGCAGTGATTAGACATCCAGTCTGCCACCTCTTCTAAACATTTGGAGAACCGGGTCGCAGCCTGGCCTCTGTCTTGTGCTAGCAGCATAATTAGTTGTGTGTCGTCAGCGTAGGAAACAATTGACACCCCATACTTCTCCACACACTCCGCCAATGGCCCCACATAAATATTAAACAAAGTGGGGCTCAGAATTGAGCCCTGTGGACCCCATGAGCCAAGGGAGTCTTCTTAGACAGATGGGTTTGTTAAGCAACTTGGAAACTTCGTGTGGAGAGAAATGATGTCAACCAACTCAATGCCCTACGCCTTATGCCACACGCCTCTAGTCTTTGGATAAGAAGCTTATGGGAGATAGTGTCAAACGCCGCACTGAGATCTAATAAAATCAGTGCGGCTGTTTGTCCCTCATCTGCATATTTCCTCAATATTTCAGTGGCTATAAGAAGAGCTGACTCAGTCGAGTGGGCCATTCTGAAACCTGATTGGGAAGGATGCAGTAGGTCGTTTTTATTTATGTGGTCTGTAAGTTGCTTATTAGTCGCTTTTTCAGCAACTTTCGCTACAAAAGGCAGCAGCGAAATAGGCCGTAAATTTTCCAGCACTGTGTACTCCAGTGATGGCTTCTTTTTGAGTGGTTTCACAATGGCCTGTTTCCATTTAGTGGGGACCACGCCATTTTGAAAGGAGCAGGAAATAAGATCAGAAATATATGGCATGATTACATTAACTCCCTGCATTATAATTTTTGGTTGGGCTGGGTCCAGAGGGGATCCCGATTTTATCCCTTTTGCTATGGTGGTAATTTCTTCAAGTCCCTGTATCTTGAACTCATCCAACGTTGCTCCAACAAAGTTTGTCTGGCTATCACCAGGTGTCGTAAATTTTGGCCACTTTATCTGCAAAGAATTCTGCCACCTTGTTACAGCTCTCCTCCGAGGCATCTGTATCGTTCCTATTTTCTTGTGTTCTTAAGGATTTCAGTATCGCAAACATTTCTTTCTGAGAATTGCTGGCACCTTCTATCCTTTCAGTGTAAAACTTACATCTGACTTTCTTAATTAAAGAATGATATTGTTTTAGTTCTTTACCACATCATGTATTGCATGACAGCTGATGATTTAATCTTTTGCTTATTTTGCTTTTTGCCTTAATTGTTTCTTTTTATACATTTATGAGTGTGCTTTCCATCTGGGCGATTTTATCATGACACGTGATGTTCAGGACATAGTTCCATTGCCCACTTGGGCTGCAAATAACTGTTTTGGGGGATCTTCAGGTTTGTTATCCTTGTGACAATGTATTTAATATAATATGCTTTATTCTCCTTTGTGAGGCTTTTTTAGAATTCCAAGTGGGATAGCACAGTGGTGATTAACACTTAGCTGTATTAATCTTTTCCAGTTTATGAGTCCCACTTTGATTTAATATCCTATTCATGTCTTATGGTCCCACCTGGGCTACTATATGCCTTACTGTCTCATTTGGGGCATAATTCCACTACCCACTTAAGCTGGACATCGGTTACATTTACTATGAGAAGTTCAACAGTGGGTAATACACACAATATGTTACTTTCACCATGGGTCCCCTATTTCAGGCTCAGGTTTGGGCTATTAACAGCGGCTATGATATGATTCTTGTCTGTAATTCTTGGTTGCCTTGATTTAGATGCTCATACACTAGTAATTGTTGAAAAAGTGCTTTATTTGATGCAATGCTGACATTTACAGATGGTGCCCTCAGACACAAACACAGTGTGCTGCTCAATAACCCTTTGAAGCATTTATCTGCTGGGAGTGCACCTGACTTTACGCCTGGACTCTGTTGGTGTGTGTGTGTGTGTGTGTGTGTATATATATATATATATATATATATGTATATATATATATATATATAACCTACTGGCGGTCGCCAGTAGGTAGTTATAGTTAGGACCTCGTTTTTATTCAAAAAGCGTTTTTTATTTTGCCAATAACTTTGGCGTCGTTTGATGAATCTTCGCGAAAGTTTCAAAACTAATGGCCCGCTCCAGTCAGCTCCTGTCTTGAAAGTTTCGGGGTGATTCATCAAGCCGGGGCTGAGAAAAAAGGGGGGTCCCAAAACACGTTTTCTCCATGTTAATTTCCATAGGAACTTTAGACACGGCTACAGCCCGAACTGCTGAACGGAATTACACCAAATTTGGCAAAAAGGTAGGTCTTGGTCCAGAAAGCGACCTTTTTATTAAATGGTGTAAATCCATTCAGTAGTTCCTGAAAAATTAAAAAAAGGAAACTTTCGATATCTGAGC
Organism: Calotriton arnoldi; assembly: GCA_963921515.1. Classification (NCBI taxonomy): domain Eukaryota; kingdom Metazoa; phylum Chordata; class Amphibia; order Caudata; family Salamandridae; genus Calotriton; species Calotriton arnoldi. Next base: position 1,600,066 of record CAWUFW010001940.1, on the reverse strand, counting down.
ACCGAGGAGTTGCGACACCTCCCGAGCACGAGCTTCACTCTGATTGGCTGCCAACACTCCAAACCAGGAAGTGTTGGCAGCCATCGTGTGACTCGGTAACCGAGTCACAAGAAAGGAGTAAAAAAAAAAGGGTGAAAAACAAGAAAAGGGGACAGGGTAGAAACACCCTGACCCCCTGGGCCTGCTGAGGGGGTCCCACTGGGACCCCCAGGGCCCAAAAAAAGCATTTTTTTTTTTTTAAATGGCAGAATTCGCGCTGGGTGCGTGAATCTTGCCGAGAAAATAAAATAAAAACGAAGCGCGGGCTCCTGCGTTTCGTTATTGTTAATCCCGCCGGGTGGGCCAGGTCTCCGGGGCCTCATTGATGATTTGCGGGGGGCACGTAACTCCCCCTCAGCCCCAGGGACCACCACCTCCCTGGGGCTCTCATTGTTTTAAATTAAAATGTGTGTGGGGGGCTGGAGCCCCCCCCACACACCCTGGGGACCAGCACCTCCATAGGTTTCAGGGACGTTATAGTTAGAAATTAGCATTTAAAAAACCTTTGAAATTCACAGAAAAAACCACAGGTTTCAGGGACGTTATTGTTAATTGGACATTTCACTCGTACAAAACCAGAGAAATTTGGCTGTTATAGTTAGTTCAGCTAACTATAACTCGTGCCCCGCAATGCACTGCTGATGACGTCACATATTACATCATTCATGACATGGTCAGTGGCATCACTGATGACATCTCAAATGACATCACTGATGACATCACCCACATGAAGATCTGATACACCTCCTCACACCCTAATATAACCTTTGATACACCCACTCTAAAATACAGACTACCATTTTCGAAACCATAGACACACCAATACCAGTTACTACATACCCACTCACTGATTCCTAGGTCTACACACACATCCACTCATTCACCCATACAGTCACTCATACATGCAGTCACTCATCAATACAACACTATCATATGCACTCATACACCTATACAGACACACACACACCGCCACTCATCCAGGGTTACTCACACACTTAGTCAGTCATGCAAAGAATCAATCACACTTCCATTTACTCACCTATACAGTTATACACACACACCACCTCACTTATTCATACAGATACTAACACATACTTACTCTCTTATACAATCACTGATACAAGTACACACTCATCCATACAGCCACTCTCACAATCACTCACTCTCACGTATAGTCAATTATATATTCCAACTCTCACATACACTGCCTTTTACATATGTAGTTACTTGGACATGTACCACTGAGACATCCATTCACTCAACAACACACCCATACACATACTCACCCACCCATACAGCTGTTTCCACATGCACTCTTGAACCCATACACCCAGTGAATCAACCAGTCACATATCTATGCACAGAGTCACACACCTCCCACCCATCCACACAGACACTCAGGCACCCATACAGATACTCAGATAACCAATCAATAACCCATATACATACTCATGTAGCTACTCACCAACCGATGCAGCCACTTACACACCAACTGACAGACTGATACCGACATTTACACAGTTTAGTCACTAACCCATGCATTCAGTAAGACACGTTTAATCACTCACTTATACAGTCAGTCTCGCACCTACTAAATCATCTATTCAGGCACTTATACACCCACTCATTCTTCAATACACCTTGGCATATATATATATAAAACATATTTAAACTTTACAGAAACACACATTCACTGGCTGATGTCATTTGAGATGTCATCAGTGATGTCACTGACCGATGTAATATGTGACGTCATCAGCAGTGCATTGCGGGGGCGCGAGTTATAGTTAGCTGAACTAACTATAACGGCCGAATTTCTCTGGTTTTGTACGAGTGAAATGTCCAACTAACTATAACGTCCCTGAAACCTGTGGTTTTTTCAGTGAATATATATATATATATATATATATATATATATATATATATATATATATATATATATATATATATATATATATATATATATCTTGTTTATGTTCTAAATCTTGTCTTTGGTTTTGGCTTCATTCTGTGTGCACACCATAGTGACTGTAGAAGCACCACTTTTCATTACGAAATGGTTATAGCTAACTCAGGTTTTGTTTTTATTCTAGCGCTCATTTCAATAAGAGGGCATGAGGAGAGTATGGTGAAGGTGCATTTTCTGGTTCACGGCGCATACCACAATGGGCAAATGATTTTAATTTTTTTGTAATCCGGTTTACAAAAACAGCTTCCATTAGAATTAGTGGAAACAAAAAGGGGAGAGAATGTCTACAATTATCATATTTGATGGTGTATTTTCAAAAGTTCGGACATTTGTGCAGCCACTAAATGTTACTCTCTTAGCACACAGGCTTAAAACCCCACCTGTGAGACTGTTATCTTAAGTACCTTGTCAGCAGTACCTTGATTTGAGCTGACAAAAATAAGCACATGCATTAAGTATATCCAATTCCTGTATTTGTTTGAAAGGTATTGCAATTACTGCTCCCTCTTGGCAGTTTGATGTGCTCCTATAAATTATGAAACAGTGGATTCCTGATACTTAAAGAACACAGCTGGTCACCATCAACGTAGTATCATCAAATTGAAAAACACAGCGTGAAATATTATCACTGTGAGGGAATTTATTCTGGCTGCCACACGTAGCAGCAGGTGTGTTTGGTCATGAATGCTATGTCAATTTGCATAAAATCTCTGTTAATGAGCTAAGAAAATCTGCAGAGCGTTTGCAAACATTGTTATCAGCCTTCTTGATAAAATTCTTATTCATGCTTCTGATTATCTCTGCCGCTATGTTCCCCATCCTGTACAGAGTGTTTGTAGATGCATCCATCCAATCATTGTCTATACCATACATGAATGTATCTATGGAAATCAAGGCAGATGCACTCAGTGCTCAGGCTCTAGCAACTAAGAAAAAGTGTGGTTAGTGTTGATAAAATCTTCAATTTTAATATTGTTATGTTACTGGAAGGGTCTTTTGCATAAAAGCTACTTTAAATATCTCAATGTACATTTATGAATTGAGTCAAAATATGTATGTACATTTATCCGCAGGGATCAGTAGCAAATATTTCTTTCTTTCACGGGGGCTGGCAATCAATAACCACATTATCTGCACAATGGATAACAGAAATTGTGTTTTATTTAATATCATGATGTAGTGGATGCCGTGGAGCACTACAAGAACAAGTCTGTATTTGTTCACCAAAGTTGTCAAAGGTGAAAGGTACTGCTGTGCATCGCCCATTAACTCTCATGCTTGAGGGTATCACGGCCTAAATGTATACCTGAGCCTAGGTATCAACAGTATATTTACAAGTCCAGTATGCTCAAAGCATACATCCGAGGGACCCTTTGTAGTGTAACCACAAATGCTGCATGCTGATCTTGTATCAAGACTTTAATGAATATTTAAATCAACCTCATTTAGCATTCTATGAGAAACGGCCTGAACAATGTGGGCAGAGCCACGCGTGCCATTCCATCGCAAGCAAAATAACGCTTGCCTTAACCACGCATATGCGTGGTTAAGGCAATGCGCAGTCTAGTTGCTGAGATGGGTGGACCCAGGAACAGGAAGGCTTGGGAGAGGACACAGTTAGGTAAGTTGTGCTGGGGGTGGGATTTGGGGGGTGGGGTTAGTTTTTAGGGCTATGGGGTTGCATTGCTTTTAGGGCTCATGGGGGGTTTGGGGTAGTTTTTATGGCTTGGGGGGTCTGGGTACTGTTTAGGGTTCAGGGGGGTCGGAGCAGATTTTAGGGCTGGGGGTCTGGTTAGTTTTAAGGGCTCAGGGTGGGGTCAGGGTACTTTTTAGGGGTTGGGGTAGTTGTTAGGGCTAAGGGCAGGTGGCATAGGGTGTGATCTTTACTACACAGCCCTATTACAGTCATGCCTTTACCATGAAATTGCACAGTAAAGGCATGCACGGTAAAGGAATGCATTGTTCAGATGCATTCATGGTTTAGCCACACATGGTTTAGCCATGCATGCCTCTGTCATACAACCACATTCTATGCTTCATAGTATGAGACAAGCTATGACAAAGTCAGATACACAGAAAACAAGCAAAAACTGATTTTGATGCTCAGCAGAGTTTCTCCGACATAGGTGTAATTGTCTGTATTATAATGCACTCGTTTTCTTTCTCATTTAAAAACCTTTGAGATTTTGAGGAGTTTGTGGGTACCGCAGAGTACACAAAAAGCAAACAAGCTGCATAATAGTGAATGCAAATACCATGAATAACAAAATGTTAACATAACGATGATGTACTCTATAAGTTATAAAAAAATCTTTAAAGATCCAAACCAGGAAACGTAATCAACCCTTACATTGATCTACACCAGATGATCAACACTTTGTTCTTGTAAGCAGATTGTGCAATACTTGTACAGGTGTAATAAAAGCATGCACATTTCAACATGTGTGTAATGAGGTAGCCTGAGCTGGTCTGTATCGTGGAGTAGGACCATTTGGAACTTCTCTTTATTGTGTCATAAACTGGTCGTATTGCAGAGTGACTTAAAAAACTTTGAGTTCATTATACAACTTTCCAAGAATAAATGTGAATGCGAAAAGGTGCCATCTGTGCCAGAAAGTGACTAATCCTAAATCTCAAAATCAGGATTTTTGGTTATTTAATAGTGCAGATGGAACTTGTACCGTGAAAGATCTACCAATTAAACAGTTTATCCACAGCCTTATCTTTAGGTACAATGTAGGAACATTGGAGATTAAGTAAGGGATCATCTGTTGAAATGCTGGGAACAAACAAACTTCTGCATTTGTGATTATTTACAAACATTTCTAATAGCTTTTCATGCCCTAATTGTTCATCTAAATTTAGTTGTGAAATAAGGTCAACTATGTTTATAATTATGGTGGAGCTCCCCAAAGCATTCCAAATTTGCAGTTAATGTATGGAACTGATATCAATTTGTAAACAAATAGATGAAAAACATGTCCAATTGCACACTTTCCCCAAGCTTGAAACATGCTGGTTGTGATGCCAGCAAATGACGTAAAGTAGCACAGCCAGGTGAGGTAGGAGAATGGCCATAAAGCTATGATTTTCATTTATTTCCCATGTTAACCCTTGGGATTTTTGCACATTCCCAAAATTCAGTAAATTTACATAAGATGTCTATAACTTGTATATGTACTTATTTTAGGGAAATCAGTCTCTAAGTTTATAGACAGGTTTATCCACATGCAAATGATCTTGCAGAAGACTTTACTTATTTGAATAATAATGACAACACGTATAAAATAGCAAAGAGTGGGAGCCTAAGTCTTGGGCTGGTCAGGGGCTGTGTCCATGTTGTTAGGGAGCTCCCTCCAGTGGAGCCCAGAGTTCACATAAGAGGATCAGTGTATGCCAATCATCCTGTGTCCAAAGGCCCACTGCTACCCTTGTGATGGTAGTGGGGCACTTCTTCCAGTAACCAAAGCTTAGTCAACTCCCAACAATCAATTTCCAAGTTTAACACCACCGACTCCAGGATCAGTACCTCTACTTGAGGGTATCACTACCTCCCTTTGGCAACACAGGATTATGTCAGTATTTCCAGCTCTGATGTGGAATTATGCAATTTCACTTCATGCCTGGTCTGTAGACCACCCACTAAAACACATCACACATAGGGCACACTCATTTAACAGCTACAATTAACACCATGAGAAATATTAGGGTCTTTTGTTCTACGATGAATTTGACTCCATTTCTCTATACTTATACTTAGTAAGGAATAAACATACCATTTTTGGATGTAAGACATTAGAAGTAACTACTCAACCATTCCTGCCAATGTCGGTTTATAGCCGAGTCATTAAACCATGACTCAGGTTTCACAGATCTATGTAGCAAATAAATTCAAAGATATCATTTGCTAAGTCGCCCTTACTCCGCAAACACTGTTTTGCTCAGAAAATTAGGTAAAAGTGTGAATCTGCATACTATAAAATTGTAACATGTCAAATGAGAACAACACATGCAGCCTTGTATTAGTATTACTGATAGCGTATGAAAAAGCACAGAATATGCATTGAGGAAGTATAGCCCGAACCTATAGGGTTGAAGCAGTAGATCCATACTGAAAGATCAACAACTACATATACAACACCACACTCAATTCTAAATACAAATGTTGGCGAATGAAGATTTTGAAACAATCTAATGCTCAGTTCATCTCCAATCCTATTCCAATGTACATCTCACAAAACTAAAACTACCATATCACAAACTATACACAAGACATAAAGACCCCTCCTAATGGCCCCACTGACTTTACCACACTGAACACTCAGTAAGAAAGACATAACACACAATTCTCCACATCCTCCTCACCAACAGACAAATCCTCTGAACATTAACTGCACCTACAGTACCATTCTTAGCACAAATCACCTACAATTTGCGAGAAAGCCAAGACTGTCTAAGTGGGGCACTGACCTCTTTGATCCTACTAGTAATATGCAAGACCCAGAATGATGCAGTGCATATATGGGATTCATGGTGAGAATGGTCTGCCTGCATGTGGGCAAAGTACCAGTTTCAAGGCCGAGAGGACAGTCTTGCATTAAGTGTGAAGCAGTAGAGTGGTTTGAAACACAAGGGATGTGAAAGTGAATTGTGTACTTTTGGATTTCTTTTTATGGTAAGTGGCAGAGCTCTGGATGCCACGGTTTTGCAGCGTGCCTAAAGTACAATCTTCCTGTACACACTTTACTATTCTGAAGACCTTGAGTGTGCATGCTTGGGGAAGTAGTGCTTCTACATCAGCACTTTTGTTACTGTTCAAACTCTTTAGTATAATGCTTGTGGCTTTATCTGTAAAGGTGGGCCTGATCCGATGTGGTTGAACTCATCATGAACCTACTGACCATCAGAATATCTCTCTTGATTTTTGCACACAAGTAACACTGCAGACTGCCAAAGCACTTGCTCAAAATGTCTATATTTAGGACCTGATTATAGAGGTTTGCACCAATGGCAGTGCGCTTTACACTGACATGTTCATTTTACAAGGTATTACACTGATGCTAGTGCACCACTATTTGCACTAATCAAGCAGTGCAAAAACAACATTTTAAGTACTTGCAAAAAGAAAGATACATTTTGCAATCGGATTTAGCAAATTTGTTGCTGCCTGTAATCTGGAAATATCAGCTCATTATTGCACCAGAACAGAAACATTCCGTAGTATGCCAAACCAAAATAGTTATATATTTGAATTCCGCAGAAAATAACATGGCTATAAAATAAAGAAATGGGTCACACATTCATGTTTCAGATAAAAAGACAATTTTTGATAATTTTCTGTTGACTAAGCACGCAGTAAACGGACCCAGCGAGACCACTAACGATAGCATTATTATTGAGGAAAAGTTCAATATAGCAAAAACAATTCAACAAGCACAGCCACCAAATCTGTACACTTAAGTACCCTTTTGCAGCTCGAGGGAGCTTGCAAAACCAAATTTCTTAAAAAATTTAATATTTAATGACCCATCGAGGTTGTACAAGAGGCCGCACATCCCCCACAGAGAAAGATATATAGTATTTCACATTATTCGAAGCGGAAAACTAGAAAAACATTCTTATACCCTCAACACAGTCCACTAATCATCCACAAATACTAACATCACAGGAAGCCAAAATCTCACACCTCCTAAAGTGCTTCAGACCAGTCTGGGAAGATATTCCAATAAAATATAACCTTTATGAAAAGACCTTTCAGTATTCCGAACCTTTGTCTCATACACACAAACTCCAGCTAAGTAGACCTAGTACTTCAGGGATAAGCTCACCTCTCCCAGCCATTTTTGTCATTGGGAGCAGTCTCTTTCTCATCCCCACACAATTGTCAGTTTCTGGTAACATTACTGAGGTAGTTTTCTTGGCCCTGGCTCGGTGCCCCTGGAACATGCTCCCTGCTGTCATTAGGTGGGCGATAAATGTTCTTACTGAAGTTATTCCAACACCATCATCTTTCTTCCATAGGAAGATAGTTCTCAAAGTCAATAATTTAGTTATGGATGGAAATGCATGAGTTCCTGCTTACTAGTCACTTCACATTCCTTTTGTTCTCATTCCATGCCATTGTTTTTTAGCTCATCCCTGCCTTTACAGACGAGAATTAAGCATGTGCAAATCAGTTCCCTAAAGGATCAGCTTGAAAGCCAGGCCAATTCCCATCCGCACGAGAACACAAGTCTGCCAGACACGCTTCTGTCTTACTGGGCCTCATGGGCGCGAATCTGTTTGAGTGACTATTCACATCAAACTTGAAACTGATGTTTTGCTTTACAATGCCACTTGGAGGATAGGTAATGAATTAAACAAAAGAACATATGTATTTTCAAGCGTCACATTTTTAGAAGCTCTATACTTCAGAGTATAGAGCCTACTAAGTTCTGCAAAGCTATGCAGAGATGCCAGAAAATTGGCGCCTAAAAATTCTCTGACAAAATTTTGTGTACTGAGTATGGTTTAAAAAAAGAAATTGTCTCATTGTAGTTAATAAATGAAAATCTACAACCAGTGGACTAATACTTTTATAATGAATATTTGTGTCAATAATAATTTGTTTTTGATATTTTGACATGGAATCTTATTTTAAACACCCTTGAATTACCATAAAGTGTTTTAATTGTTTTTTGCCAATGTTCCTGGTTGTCCTTTCCACAGCCTTTGATTATCTTTTTATAATTTCCCCCTAGGTTTTTTCTTGCATCTGTCTGCTTTTCTTACCTTCCTCTTGTCAGAGAGCCATAGCTTTCTGCGCTAAGAGGTACATTTGGCTTTGTGGTTTGAAGATGACTCTCACATGAAGCAGCTGCTGAGCTCATTTCAACGTTAGTAGAGAAATGAAAAAGTGTTTCAAGGACTTAATGGATGGATGAACATAGCTAGTTCAGTCAGTTATGTCCGTCAACACGCTATTTTTCAGGAGGAGGGCGATGACTCTAAAAATAGCTGTAATAAATATTTGTGTATGGTGGACCTCGCCATAAAAAAATATAATATGAGATCAAGAAGGTCATGCAGAGTTGGTCAGATGGACTTTTAGTGGGACAGGAGGTAGATGCTTCTTGAGGAGCTAAGATCTTTTAACAATGGGACCTAAAAACAAAATGGAAGTACAAGAACATAGCGCAAGTGACTGTCTGGTATCAAGACTCGTTTGGATTTCTCTATGTTATTATTGTCAATAAACACCTCTCTCTGATTCACGAATCCTGCCCTTTTGATATTATCAAACAACCAAGCATTTTTCTTGTACATATTATGCATGAGGCATCTATTATTTCCAGCTGTTCCTGTAGTAGTTGCAGCAGTGGCAGGACTGGGAGAAGCGCCACAACAGTAAGAATAACAATAACAAGAATTGTTATTGCTAATAAGACCATCAATAACCAAACACTCATAGCATAGCCACTGTTGACCGCATATTTATCTCAGCGCAACACACTAACTCAATTCAGCGGTTCACAATAAAATGGCAGGAAAGGAGCTATGTGCCACTAATTAACGTGATTTGTGAACCACCCGAGATTCGCAAATCATGTGGCATTTCAGGTTAGCCAGCATTATCTCTGTAGCGATATATAAAAGCAAAATGTCTTCCCTAGCATATCTATGGAGGATGTTATTAATGAACATCCTGGCTAATGTGGACGAGCAGGAACTTCTTAACGAAGCTGTGATCTGAAAGCTAGGGCCGCCTTAACAGCTTTATAGGCCCCCTGTGCAAAGTAGTGCACTGGGGCCTGCCCACTCAACCACTCACAGAAATAAAAGTGTAAATTATCAATAAAATAAACTTGTATTTATTGGGACCTCCATCAAAATCAGTGTTTTGACATACAAAAAAACATGCTGTACAGCAAAGACTAATCAAACAAACGTTTCAGCCATATAACATGAGCCTTGAACTTGAAAAACAAAAAATGTCAACATAAAAATGGTACCTAGTAGGTAAATCATAGTGACGCCATGGCAGAGGAGCCACCCCTGGTTAAATTCTGGTCTGTGCATAGATCAGTTCGTGGGGCCCCCGGGCTACTGCTCAGAGTGCCCATGCGTTAAGACAACACTGCTGTGAGTCCCCTTATATTTAAAACTTTCCTTATCTTCTCCTGCCTCGTTGCTCGGAAGCAATGTCCACTGTTCTAGCATGCAAAAAAGAGGCTTCACCACAACTGGTTCATGCTACGTAAAACCGTGACATAACACCAAAAAATACGTAAAACCTAGCACTTTAAGACAGAATTTGCGGATGCAAGACGAACATTTGAAGCAAAAATAAAGTAACACCCATGAGCCGACCAGTATGAACACTGTACTCTTTGCCACTAAATCCGATTTCGTTTAGAGTAGACTTTACCTTTAGATTATTTTAGATTTTACATTTATGGTCTGCAGTAGGAAAAAAGGTATACGGAATGGCTTAGTACACTGGGGGTCATGCTACATTCTCTCTAGCCTAAAGAATAGGACGGTGTACGATGAACCTGTTGTTGTGCGAATTGAATTATAGTCCTGACTACACCTTTCATCCTTGTAATGTCAAATATATTTAATAAAATTAGGTAATTAGTGGCAAAGACTATCTACTGCTGACCAACGTGCCTTTTCATTAGACCAATCTGTGACTTATTGTTCCAATACAAAGCATTTGTCCTAGATCGGGGCTCAAAATCGTATGCAATGTAACCTCCTTGCATCCCAGAGAATTGAAATGTGCAAGTTAAAAACAGATCAGGTAGCTTTTGGGCCTTTACAGGTGATATACTTAGTGGTGCTGTCAAAGGAGCCTGGAACATTCCTGCTTCTATCCTCGCTGAGTGGAATCTCCTTTTGTCAGATATTTGCTTATTTGGAAGCCCTCTCATTTATTCGGTATCTATCTGTGTGGACTTGTGTTTCTTCTGATGGTTTTACACCTTGACATGTTCTGGTCATCTATGTTTTCCTTCACAAATTGTTTTCTTTAAAACATTCATTTAATCCCACGTTTTCATATCTTGGTTGGTTGATTTAACGTTTAAATTGCAGCACTATTTTAGAATAAATAGTAGATACACAAGCCTCAAAAAAGACACAGCCTCCAAAATGTTCAAAAATAAAGGTCTTTTGTTCAGCAGAGGTGAAGTTATTCAGTGGTGTGACACACGTGGTACTACACTAGTGCAATAAAGGCCTATTTATGTGATATTTATAAACATTGTCTAGTTTCTTTGGCACTTCTATGACAAATGATTACATTTTCTCTCATGATCCTGATTCACGAGCAATGAAGGAGATGACTTTATAATTTAAATAAACCATGGTAGGCACATGGCCCACAAAACATTTTGTTCACTTATTTCACGAAATAGTGTACTGCAACAAATCTTTCATTTGAAATGGGCAGGTGGGAGGTGTCTGACTGCACAATTACTGAGAGTGGCCACCATTTACACAGGGGTATCATCCACACCACTGAAGAAATCTCAACTCTCCATAAAATGTCCTGTTGCAAAGACTGTAGAATACCATTTGCACTGTTTGAGTTGATCTTTAATGTAGGAGAAGAGAATCCCATAGGTACCAAATTAAGGGGGGGGGGCGAGGTGGGAATCCTCGTGCAGTAGTACTTAGATTTCTCCTCAGACTGAAGGATGGATACGTATACTGCCTGTCTCACCAGTAGGGCAAACTGTGTGTGGTACTGATTTATGAAGACATTTATCTAGCTATACAGCAAGGGCAGGTGTAACAACTGCTACTCTTAAAGCCCCAATCACCCGGCCACCAAGCCACCAACCTTTTAGAGAATGATTAGCTTATATTGCAAATAGAACAACTGCCAATGACACACATAATAACCTAAAAATGGAGATCACAAATCTCTTGGAATCAAGCCACAGTGAAAAGTAGCACCATAAATAAAACTAAATATAAAAGAATGAGGTACCTTTCTTTCTTCCATCTAAATATTCACAGAAAGGTCCCACTGACCTTTGTCATGATAAGTTTTTATATTTGACTACTGGCTTCCCATGGTAAATTCGCACAACTTTAGATTTCCTCTCAGTGATAAATACATTTTGATTGCATTGTTCTTCTTTCGCTGATTTCAGCTCCTAATTGATCTAATTGTTATATTGAAGTCATCGTGATTAGATGTGTGATTACATTAACGTCTCTGCCTAAAGGAATGAGCTGTTCAGCACCAAGTCTTTCTGTCTCTCACTGTCAGCCTTGCATAGCTAATGACCACAAGATTAATTGAAAACATTGTCCTTATCCAGGTCAATATGATCTGCAAACTTCTTACAGCTTACAAAAATAATTTTAATTATTTCATATTAAACACTCGGTTTGAGACAAAACACTTACAATTGTAAATATTGCTTAGATTTTCAGTTCCATAAATATTAAATATATCTTGTGACAACACAAACCATTTTTATTTACAGAGTTCCAAAATCACAACATATTATATTTATAGTACTGTTCCTGATTCAGAGTACTACATAACTTGTTTGGATTATCCAATTACCACACATTATATTTGGTTTAGCTTAGCTCAGCTGAGTGTAAACAAACACACTAACAATTAGTTTGATCTCATTGTCTAATGCACATGGAGTTAAGGAGGGCATTATGACATAATACAGGATGTACGCAACAATTGAATTTACAAAGATAGAGTACATTTACAGAAGACATACAAATAGCTAACTATTGTTTAAAAGGAGAAACTGTGTTTTAGTGCCAGAAGATGAATGAGGTAATTGTGGACAAAGCGCAAAACGTTATTTTGGAGGCTAGTAGATGAAGGCTTTACAATGCCAAGAAATTATAGCTCCTCACAAGTTGAATTCATTGTGGGAATCAGTGTGAATTGAGTACTCTGTTGACTGTGTTGCCAAATGGACTAGAATATCCAGTACTGTCTGGTAAGGAATTCGACTAGGAACTGATTAGCCCCAATGAAATTAAATCATCTGCTTATTTAAGGAACATAGGGTGGAAAGACAGATGCGATACCAAGTGTCGTCTATAAGAAAGCTCCTGAAGCATTATGTTATTACTTTAATCATTTAAAGAAAACAGAGAAGCATTCACACAACTGGCATGGTTCTTTGATAATGTCAATTTAAAAAGAGGGAACACTGATGATCCAGTTTCATATGCCTAATTTAACTGCTCATTTCATCTTTTGAAATATTTGATGGTTTATATATTTGTAAGAAATTGAGGATTAGGCAACTACAAATTTTTACTGCTCAAGTCTCAGCCAAGGTTCAGATCAGACAGAGTAAATGTAAAATATGTAAATCCGTATTTGTAAAGCGCGAACTACTCACCCTTACGGGTCTCAAGGCGCTGGGGGCCGTCGTGGAAATTAAGTGAGCTATTGCCCAGAGTCACATGGTGCTGAGCTGAGCTGCCGCCGGGGATTGAACCGTGAGCCCTGTGCTCCGAAGTCAGCTGCCCTGGCCGCTGCACCACACCTCTCCACAGTAAACTATTCATCAAATGTTTGCACTGAGCTACATCTCTCACAAGGCAGCTTGTCAAAGTAGTCTATATGTATGTTTTTGTGGATTTTAAAACCTCCTTAGATGTAGTGAACAGAGGAAGTCTTTGGGCTAAACTTACAAGTTTAAATATCTCATGTGGCCTAATCAAACTTCTAGGCGCACTACACACAAAAACCTGGGCTCAAATTATACTAGGACCACATGCTAAGCAAGCTGCAAAAATCTCAACACACAATGGACTTACAAGGGGATGTGTTTTGGGAACTAGTCTGTTTTCCTTGTTTCTTCTTGATGTACCTTCTTCTCTAAAGAAAGTTATCTACAAACCGTCTGTCACTAATAGTGTCTCAGTCAATGCCATTTTATGCTGATGACTTGGTTATTCTTGACCATATGCCCAATCAACATGCAATTTCCATTAGAAAGGCAGTTGCGTGCTCTGGATACTAATTATGAAGAAAACATATTAATTACATATACATCTAAAACACAGGTAAATGGCATTAGGTAAGAAGCAATGTCTTTTTTCGTGGTCCATTTAAAATGTTAAACTAGAATTTAGGGTCACTTGTGCCAACTTTGCATCTGACCTATCTTGCATAAGTAGGTTCAGTCAGAAATATAGGGTTCTCCAGTCCTACCACATTTGAAGGCATGCCTTGCAAATCTGGTAACTATTGTCACCTCTGGCCATTCTGCATTAAGTCCTCCTTTTGCTTTTAAAACATTTGAAGGTGGGTATTTTGTAAAGTCTTACATATGGTTTTCTCCACTGTAGCAGAAGTACTGCATCTTGAACTTGCTTTATACTCCCTAATTAATAGAGTAGAGGTAGTGTAACCAAGTACATTTCAGCACAAATCCAGAGCATCATTCACTTGCTGCAGACTGTTTTCTAGATATATGTAAAAGTGAATTACTGTTCACAAGCAAATAAGAGTCTATTTGGCTAAACTGTGTCTTAAGAATACAGTTACAGTCAAATTTAAGCAACAGCTAAATGGACCTCAAATAAAAGTAACTAAAGAGTTGCCGAAGTACACTGTAAAGGAATTGTGTGCCGAAGTACACTGTAAAGGAATTGTCATTTAAGGATGAACTTGCATATGTATGTAACTATCTGTAAAGAGTGAAGAATACTTTTGGATTGTTTTCCTATTTGACTCTGTTCGTAACCATAACCTGCGGCTTGAGTTTCTGTTCCTTTTATTGGGTGCTTAACAATATCGACACAATAAGTGACTTTTTAGCTAAGTGTCATGTTGACCTCAGAAACGAGATGCCTTAGAGCATATTATGTTGCTCTTCTATGTTTTTAAATCTTTGAGGGTCACTGATAATAACCTTTGCACAGCAGAAGCTTTTAGATTTATAATTTAACTAAGTTCATTTAGGACAGCAATAGGGGTCGTCCTATTTCTGAACAGTTGAAAGAAGATTATATGAGTTTTAAGTGCATTTGAATCTTTTTATGGAGATAAATAATGTATGGCAATTGCTTTTATGGACTAATAATTCTAAATACACCTAACTGAATTGAAGTGAATTATATAGTGCAGACATGCTTGGTGCTAAAGTATCAGAATAGCAGACCTGGAAAGATCAAATGGAACAACTAGATATAATAAGAGAAGAGGAATGTTTTCAATGTCTTCTTAAATTTACAAGAGCACTTTTCTGCCCCCCACTTTTTCTCGTACCCCGCTTGACAGATCACCCCAAAACTTTCTAGGAAAACATTTTAAAAAAGTTTAGGAATATTCATCAAAAGGCGTCAAAGTTATAAGCAAACCAAAAATTGCTTTTCCTATGGAAACATGGTCCTAACTATAAATACCCAGTGGTGACTGCCACTGGGATTTATATATATCCTACTGGTGGTTGTGAGTAGGTAGTTATAGTTAGGACCCAGTTTCTATAGGAAAAGCGTGCGCGAGACTGAGGGTGGGTGAATATATATATATTTTTAATTTTGAGGTGATATTCATGAAAATATATATATATTACCTACTGGAGGTCGCCAGTAGATAGTTATAGTTAGACATAGTTTCCATAGGAAAAACGTTTTTGACTTGCCTATAACTTTAGTGCCGTTTGATGAATCTTCATGGAATTTTATTTTTAAAAAAGTGGCCTGCTTTGTCTGGTTCTGCATGGAATGTTTCAGAGTGATCTGTCAAGCAGGGGCCGAGAAAAAGAGGGGGGTTAAAAATGTGTGTTTCCCATGCAATTTCCCATAGAGATTTTGAACCTGCCTACAGTCCAAACTCCTGGACTGAATTACACCAAATTTGGCAGAGAGATAGCTCTTGGTCCAAAAAGAGCCATTTTTGTTATTTGGTGTAAATCCGTTCAGTAGTTGCAGAGTTATTAAAGGAAAAAACAAAATTGTATATCTAGAGATGCGGACCTGCAGCAGTTCTACAAAGTCACCCACAACTAGCTATGCCGTGATTGGCTGACCACAACCTGACTGGAGGTTGCCATTGTAAGTACTGGGAAAAGGTCACGGGATCTTAAAACTTATCGCAAACTGATTAAATGGGTCAGGGTAGAGGTACCCTGACCCCATTGGTGTTTAAGAAGAGTGAGAAAAACAGGGGGTATGCAGTTCCTAGAAGTGAGGGAGGATTCAGGTCTTTCCAAAAAGTGCCCCCACACACCCCGAAAGATGTCATGCTTCATCATTGGGCCTACTCCTCGTCGGGCCGGCACTGCAATGCCCGACGTGCACCCGCGAAGGGGCTCTTTGGCGGAGATGTTATGTTGATGAAGCCGTAGGGTGAGTGCGGGTGTGTGGGCTGGGTAGTGCGGTGAGTGTGGAAGTTAAAATAGGTCTAGAGCAGCCTTTCTGATACTTTTATTCCCAGGGGGCATAGTCTAACTAAAAGAAGTGAGCCCCGGCTGGATGTGATGATCCTACAGGGCTTGTGTGGTGCATAAGGTCGACATGTTTCATGCCAAGAGTAGCCCCTAACGGGTCTGGTGGCAATTCATCAGGACCGTAATAAAGGGTTTGTTTATACTCTAGCACTACCGCAATGCTGGTTCCAGGATTCGTTTGATTGGATAGTAACCAGCTTTGCAGTTAGAAAACTCGGTCCAATTTGGCCCAGAGAACTGAGACCTGAAAAAGAGGGAAGGGGAGGGAGATAAAAACAAGAACAACCATAGGTTCAGTTAAGGAGGTTCTTATGCAAGGCTCAAATTGCATGCGATTACATGCTGAGTGATTTAGAGTGTAGTATCACCACGGTAAGTGAGACAGTGAGTGTCTAGTTATCAAAGTGACCGTGGTGCATGCCTGATTACTAACTATCAGACAGTGCTTGTGCTAATGACTGAATATTCAACATAGGGATGTTTATCACACCAGCGGTGGTCTAGTTTGATGCGACCGCATGGGTGCTATAGGTAATTAGTATTACCATAGTGTGACGCTCCATACTCAATTTTGGAAAGTCCATAGCGTACATTGTGTCCCTGTACAGTAGCAACCATCGTGATTGTGCAGGGAGCATACAAACAACCGTGACAGACGCACAAAAATATGCGACAATTATACAAAAATATACAAAAATATGCAATCAAACGACCGGACTTAGAGTATCGTCTGTGTTCGTCTTGGCATAATGGTATACAGTGGCCAGATACCTAAGTGATTCCTATACCGGTGCAATTGAGTAGCCCAACTATGGGCGTGGTGGTAATCCATGAATCGTGATAATCATGACAAAAAGTGACCGGGAGCCCCGGTACATCACGTAGTATAAACTTGTGGACTCACCCCTAGGTAAGTAGGTCTGTGCTGATGGGGGTGTTTGACAGAGCACTTCGTTGCTCTGATCTGTAACAAAATGAAATACGTCGAGCGTATGATCATTACCGATAATACAGCGTATTTCTTACCAGTAATGTTGATTGCGGGCAAGCAGCTTGTCCTAAAAAGAGCAGTCATACTCACAATCGGGAGGCGTAGCAACTAGCTCCTGTCCTACCCTGGCTCTGGTCCCCGTAGAGAATACTTCCGGGTACGTGGTATAAGTAATGTTGTTTGCTGATACGCTTGTGCGTCATAGATATAGACGGTTAACTGCTACGGCCATCTTTGTAGAGGATATTATTGACAACTTCAAAATAAACAGAGCTCAAGACCGGCAGAGTACGCGTAAGCCGGGGTGCGTGTTCATTATTAATGTAGGCTAAATTATGAGTAGTTCATGTAGACATGCTTATGGGTGTCACCTCTGAAGACAGTCTTATGTGGGAAACCGAGTATGCAGCTTGAAAAGAAGCACAGTAATTATGCGTGCGCAGATCTAGAAATTGGGCATGTACACTATGCAGGTGTTTGCAGCATCAATGGAGCTGGGTATTCTTAGGTCAAAATTTGCTGCTAAAATTACATATTGCGGCCACTTATGTGTAGGTGGAATTGGTGGCATATCAATATCAGCAAGCACGTGATGTGCAAGGTATGCGTGTAATGTCAGGTGTGGTGTCCATGAAGCTAAGGTGGTGACACTGCAATTGTTAAATCCGAGGGCATCTGAGCGAGGGCAAGACCCGTAGTGGGAATAAATATGGTAGTTATCCAGATCGGTTCAGCTCCGCCCATGGTTTTTCATCATTAAGACCCCTGGTGTGTGTGGAAAGTCTAAAGACCCAGTTTTGTTCTTTCCTAAACAAGGCCTCTTTTGATATTTGGGGTGGGCTTCCAAAATGGTCCAGTGTAGGTCATTGGTAGTATGGTTGTGTTCTGCAAAATGAGCACACATCTTTGTTTTTCTCATACTACCTAGAAGCCTGTATGCAGGACCTGTTGTTAAAAAGATGTTTTAGAAGAGTGTCAGAAGGACCTATGATGGGTACGAAATTGAGTAATTTAGGTTTTTTTCCACTTCGGGAATCCGCTGACCCCCTGCGAGGCTCAGCGTGGCTCCCGTGTAAATCTACAACTGAGCCGCAAATCTTGATGCACTTTGAAGAAATACAACAACTTTAGGCCTGCTTAGAAACCCACACAGGTACTCTCACACCCATTTACAGACCTGCACAAGCAGTCACACACCCACTCACAAACTTACACAGGAATGCACACACCCACTCACAGAGCTATGCTGACACTTTCAGACCCACTCACAGACCCACATAGGTATTCACCCACCCACTCACAGACCTATGCAGGCAATGACACACCCACTCACAGACCCACTCCCATACCCATGTAGGCACTCACACACCCACTCACAGATCCACACAGGCACACTCACAGACCCACACAGACACACTCACACCCATTAACAGACCCACACAGACACTCACAGACCCACACACAGACCCACAAAAACACTCACAGATCCACACAGGCCCTCACACACCTAGTCACTGACCCACCCAGGCACTCACACATCCACTCACAGACCTACATAGGCAACCACACACCCACTCACAGACATACACAGGCATTGACACACCCACTCACAGACCCATGTAGGCACTCACAGATCCACTCACATACCCACATTGGCACTCACACACCCACCCAGAAGTCCCACACAGGCAATCACAGACCCATGAAGCCACTCATAGACCTTCTCACAGACCCAAGCAGGGACTCGCACACCTACTGACAGACCCACACAGCCACTTACAGACCCACACCAGCACTCTTACACCCACATACTCACACACCCACATAGTCATTCACACACCCACTTTACAGACCCATACAACCACTCATGCACAGACCCATACATGCACTGTCACACCCACTAACAGAACCAGACAGGCACTGACAGACCCACTGACAGACTCACACAGGCACTAACACAGCCACTCAGAAATCCATGCAGGCACTGACAGACCTACTCACACACTCACAGAGGTACCCACAGAGGTACTCACAGACCCACTCACAGTCCTATGCAGGTACTCACACAGCCACTCACAGACCCATACATCCACTTACACACCCACAGAGACACTCTCACACCCAATGACAGACTCACACAGGCAGTCACACACCCACTCACAAACCCACGCAGCTACTCATAGACCCATTCACAGACCCACTCAGGCACTCACACATCTACTGACAGACCCACACAGCCACTCACAGAACCACACAGGCACTCCTATACCCATCTACTCACAGACCCACACAGCCGCTCACACACCCACTCACACAGGCAGTCTCAGATCCACTCACAGAACCACACAGCCACTCACAGACCCATACAGCTACTCAAACACCCATTCACAGACCCATACAGGTACTCAGAGACCCACAGAGGCACTCACACATCCACACAACAACTCACACACTCACTCACAGATCCATACATGCACTCTTATACCCACTGACAGAACCACACAGGCACTCACAGACCCACTGACAGAGCCACACAGGCACTCACACACCTACTCAGAAATCCATACATACACTGGCAGACCTACTCACACATCCACACAGGTACTCACAGACCCACTCACTAGCCTATACAGTCATTCACACACCCACTCTCAAAGGTTACAGGTTACAGTTAGGAAATAAAATTTAAAAAACCTTTGAAATTCACCAAAAAATCCAAAGGTTACAGGGACATCATTGTTAGGAAATAACATTGAAAAAAACATAAAAATTCACTGAAAAAACCAAAAGGTTACAGGGACGTTATAGTTAGGAAATAGAATTTAAAAAACCTCAGAAATTCACACACAAAACCAAAGGTTACAGGGACATTATAGTTAGGTTCACATTTTACATGCACAAAACCATAGAAATTCAGCAGTTACATTTACCTGAGCCAACTATAAGGTACACCCCTCAATGCACTGCTTATGACCTCATTTATTACATCACTTATGACATGGTCAGTGACATCACTCATGACATCATCCAGTGATTGTGAGTGGTTTCTAAAAGTTTATGAGTGTTAAACATATAGAGGATGACTTCTTATCCGCATCCGTCAGGGGCATATTATGAATAGCCAGTGCTTTATGCCTCTTTTTGAAACATTGCATGTCTATAGCACATACCCTGAACTGAGAATTTCTTCACTCAGAAAGTCTTCAAGTTAGTGCATGGACTGCAGACAGGACAGCTTGGAAACAAGGAGAGGCAACCACTGATCTAATTTATTGAGCTGTGGCTATCAGCAGCTCATGCACTAAATCAGAATTTCTGAGTTAAATGTATATGCTATGAACAGCGCAATGGCTTGATAAAGATTCCCAGAACCCTGAGGGATGGCAGCTCACACTTTCGTAATGCAGACCCTTTTGTTATCTTAATAGATTTCCTTTATTTTGCAGATCAGCGGAGAGTAACTGCTTCAGTGTATGGATGACATCAGGAGAGATGTATTTCACTGCTTCAGACATTCAGCCATTGGCAGTTTTCACAGCACAGAGAAAATTAGCTCACAATAATACTGACTATGAACAAGGGAGCAGGACCCCACTAAATGTGATGAGAAATCTAACACTAGATGTAAGAAGGATTTTTAAGGTCACAAACGCCCCGATTTTCAAAATAAGGCCATTTGTGACCGCATAAAATGTCTTTTATGTACAAACACCAAACTGCAAATTTACAGAATTGGAATTTGGGCTTGCGATTTGGAATTTGGACAGGATGTGTTTTGGGCGTCCCTTCCAAATACCGAATTGCAGTGGTATGTATTAAGGTTTTGCGACTGAATTCCGATTGCAAAACATTAATATTTTACCACCAATTCAAAATTAGCGGTAACCCATTCACAAATGAGAAGGGGTCCCCACGGGGCCCCTTCCCATTTGAGAATGTTAAAATATTTTTAAGAGCAGGCAGTAGTCCCACGGACCACTTCCTACTCTTAAAAAATGAAAGTTAAACATTTCATTTTTTTTTTTAAACGCATCCCGTTTTCCTTTAAGGAAAACAGGCTGCATTAAAAAAAATAATAATAATTGCTTTACTTAAAAGCAATCACAGACATGATGGTCCGCTGACCCCAGCAGGCCACCATCCCTGTGAGCACTATCATTCCTAAAAGGTTGCAAGCTGTGATCTACCTCATCAATATTCATGAGGTAGGGCGATTCGCAAACCACTAGAAATCTGTAATTTGAAAACAAAAGTTTCATACATTAGAAAAGTGATTCAGAGAAACTTGCAATTTGGAAATCGCTGTTCCCATTGTTAGCACATTTGGCTCTCAGTTCGGTAACTAACCAACAGAAGTACATTTGAATGGAAATCAAACGTTTAGCACAATAACACTGACAATTAACGAAAATAAGCTCTGATTGGTAATAGTTTCTAGAGTAACTTTTAAGCTTGTCATATTCTCAAACACATACAAAGCAATTCCTCAATTGCAATAAAAACAGTAACTCCAACCTACCCGGTTAATTCAATAATGTATTTAAAGGCTCCCAAGAATATCAAAAGCAAATCACATAAAGGTGTTGATGGTTTTTACTCTATAAAGAGCTCTAGTTGACGCCTTAGAATCAATTGCCTTGATGACAACATCAAGTGATAAGCATGTAACTTGGACTGCCAGTACAGCAACCTAGAATGTAATAAAGCCAACTGTTGCAATTTTTCAGGAAACTCATTAACAGTAGTACAATTTTGCACATGGAATGGCTTCGAACAAGCTAGACCCCTTTGTCCAACACTGTTTTTGTACAACGAATGAAAAAAAAATATTGATGAGCATCGGTACGTGCATTTCAAAGGATAGTGTATTTTCAAATAAGATTCACACTTGGTGTTCAACAAAGATTAAAAGCATAGGTACAGGAATGATGCCCTAAAGACCCAATAACCACCAAAAATAGTCTTTGATAAATACGTGCCTCTGGAAACCTTTTCCTTTCTGGCAGATGCAAGAGAGCAGAACCTTTTTAAAGCTTTGAATAAGGAGGCAGACCTGAAGCGTTCCGTTAGAAGTTTGAGGGCTTGGAGAAACTGGCAACAACTGGACAGTACTCAATTGCATCAACAAATCTCCTACAAAGACTTACAGAAAGGAAAGTTACAAAAAAGGAAAGTTGCAAACCTATCTAATCCAAGTTAGTACCAAGTTTAAATATGACAGCTAGTCTATCCAAGATTCCAACGGCGGACTTATAGCTCTGCACCTCACGCTAGTTTCATCAATATTTAAGTCCTGTGCAATTATGACAGCTAGTTAATGAAATGCCAGTTACTGACCTATGACTGTACCGACATTTGATAGTCACGTAGAGTGAAAATGTTATGAATATTACACAAATAGGGCTTTTGCACAAGAGTGAATTGTATTTACACACATTCGATGTGTCTAAGTAAATACAAATGTATTGTTTCTCAAGGAATATGTTAATTAGATTTCAATGCTTGTTCACCTTCCAAATTTCTTAATTCTTTTTTGAAATGGGGTGTACAAAGCCTTCCTCCCACGAACGTCCTGAAATGTTTGTGAATATTATGATTAACTCCCCCATGTGGTTTTTCACATTAAGATCGCGGCTCATGTGCCCATTTTACATTGTTTTGAGAACAAAAGATCACCAAAATCCATTTGGTTTCAATGTCACCAGGAAAAAAATTTCACAGTTAATATTTTGAGAACAAAATCTGTTTTTTGAGCCAAATAGCAGTCATGAGGAAATATTGCTTGTGTACGTAGAAAAACTATGCAGGGGAGTAGATAAAATAATAGTGATCAACATTGTAAGTGATAGCACTAAATTATAGTTGATATCTGCTAGAACGATGTATAAAATGCCATTTTGAAGACAAAAAAGAATGCTTTAGCAAACAGATTACAACTGCATCTAACTAACTAGGCAAAGGCGCTCATTAAAAATCTTAAAAATAATAGCTAATTCCAAAGTCTCTGATGTTCATTTCTGAATTCCCTGAAGACAGGTGTAATATTGTGCAGGGTTATTTTCAAGAGAAAGTGTGCCAGATTAGGAGATCAATCATCACTTTTAAAGGAAGTCCAGAACCCAATCTGGATATAGTATCTTCTTATCAATGGAAAAACAGCATCACTTTAAGGAGATTTCACTAACTGAAGCCATTTCTTTTATAATGTCTTTAAATCCTAGTTTTTGCAGTGGTGATCACAGCCCTACAATGTCTAAAGTCGGTTTTCACTACTGTAAAACTTATCTCTCTCATTGGCTAACACCAGTTTACCTTGTTACATTTAGTAAGTGCTAACTGTGGATTGGGAGCAGGTAGAGAGGTGATGTTTAGACTCAAATGAAATGTAATTTAAAATCCTCTAGGATGGTAGAGTCGGATTTTAAGTCACAATTCTGAATATGCCACGTTTAGAAAGTTGGCATTTTCTTGTCCTAACCATTTGTGCCTTCTGCCAGTGCCCTGGGCCACATAACTGTGAAGGGCTCTGCTGCTGGGGTTGTGTATTCCTTTCATCACAGAAGGGAGGAGTGGGGGTCTGAGGAAATTTAAAGACCTGCAGCGGTTAGCTCCCCGACCCAGAAATATACCATAATCAAGATACCCTCAGGTCTAAAATATAATAAACAACTGTCAAAAGAATAACCTAGCCACAAAGGGATATCCCTTTAAAACACGGGTACTCATAGTACGGCCCGCGGGCCGCCAGCGGCCCGGCAAGCCTTTCTTGGCGGCCCGCGGACCTTGCAGACATCGTACCTGTGTTTTTTTGTTTTTTTTTAAAGTGTCAGCAAACACCGCCGGTTGCAGCAGCGCTCTATGGGGGCCGGGCGATTCTTTAAAAGACCATTCACTTGTTAATGAGACTTTGTTGTATTTCACCTCTTCTTAGCGCCCCTGCATCTCCACTCTGACTGAGTGGAGATGCAGGGGCGCTAAGAAGAGGTGAAATACAACAAAGCCTCATTAACAAGTGAATGGTCTTTTAAAGACCTGTGAAGTACTCGGGTGCGGCTGTGTGTGTTCCCGGGAAGCTGTCTCAGCCGGGCTGACACACATGCGGGGTGAGGTGAGAGAGGGTGACAGAGAGAGGGAGACAGAGAGAGGGAGACAGAGGTAGGGAGACAGAGGGAGGCAGAGGGAGGGAGTCGGGGGGAGACAGAGGGAGACAGACGGAGGGAGACAGACGGAGGGAGACAGAGGGTGGGAGACAGAGGGAGGGAGACAGAGAGAGAGGGAGGGAGACAGAGGGAGACAGAGACAGACAGAGAGGGAGACAGACAGAGAGGGAGACAGAGAGGGAGACAGAGAGAGAGGGAGGGAGGGAGACAGAGAGGGAGACGGGGAGAGAGAGGGAGGGAGAGAGAGGGAGGGAGACAGAGGGAGACAGACAGAGGGAGACAGAGAGGGAGACAGAGAGGGAGATAGACAGAGGGAGAGAGATAGAGGGAGGGAGACAGAGAGAGAGAGAGAGGGAGACAGAGAGAGAGGGAGACAGAGAGAGAGGGAGACAGAGGGAGGGAGACAGAGAGAGGGAGACAGAGGGAGGGAGACAGAGGGAGGGAGACAGAGGGAGGAAGTCGGGGGGAGACAGAGGGAGGGAGAGGGAGACAGACAGAGGGAGGGAGACAGAGAGAGAGAGAGACAGAGGGAGGGAGACAGAGAGAGAGGGAGACAGAGGGAGACAGAGGGAGAGATACAGAGGGAGACAGAGGGAGGGAGACAGAGGGAGGGAGACAGAGGGAGACAGGGCAACAGACAGAGGGAGGGAGACAGACAGAGGGAGGGAGACAGACAGAGGGAGGAGGGCGACAGACAGAGGGAGGGAGACAGATAGAGGGAGACAGAGGGAGGGAAACAGACAGAGGGAGACAGAGGGAGGGAGACAGAGAGAGATAGAGGGAGGGAGACAGAGAGAGAGGGAGGGAGAGAGAGGGAGACGGAGGGAGGCAGAGGGAGACAGAGGGAGACAGAGGGAGGGAGTCAGGGGGAGGGAGAGGGAGACAGACGGAGGGAGACAGATGGAGGGAGACAGAGGGAGGGAGAGGGACAGACAGAGGGAGGGAGACAGACAGAGGGAGGGAGACAGACAGAGGGAGGGAGACAGACAGAGGGAGAGAGGGAGAGAGACAGACAGAGGGAGGGAGGGAGACAGACAGAGGGAGGGAGACAGAGAGAGAGAGAGAGAGAGGGAGACAGAGAGAGAGGGAGACAGAGAGAGAGGGAGACAGAGGGAGGGAGACAGAGGGAGGGAGACAGAGGGAGACAGAGGGAGGAAGTCGGGGGGAGACAGAGGGAGGGAGAGGGAGACAGACAGAGGGAGGGAGACAGAGAGAGAGACAGAGGGAGGGAGACAGAGAGAGAGGGAGACAGAGGGAGGGAGGGAGACAGATGGAGACAGAGGGAGAGATACAGAGGGAGACAGAGGGAGGGAGACAGAGGGAGGGAGACAGAGGGAGACAGGGCAACAGACAGAGGGAGGGAGACAGACAGAGGGAGGAGGGCGACAGACAGAGGGAGGGAGACAGATAGAGGGAGACAGAGGGAGGGAAACAGACAGAGGGAGACAGAGGGAGGGAGACAGAGAGAGATAGAGGGAGGGAGACAGAGAGAGAGGGAGGGAGAGAGAGGGAGACGGAGGGAGGCAGAGGGAGACAGAGGGAGACAGAGGGAGGGAGTCAGGGGGAGACAGAGGGAGGGAGAGGGAGACAGACGGAGGGAGACAGACGGAGGGAGACAGAGGGAGGGAGAGGGACAGACAGAGGGAGGGAGACAGACAGACAGAGGGAGGGAGACAGACAGAGGGAGGGAGACAGACAGAGGGAGAGAGGGAGAGAGACAGACAGAGGGAGGGAGGGAGACAGACAGAGGGAGGGAGACAGGGAGACAGAGAGAGAGGGAGACAGACAGAGGGAGGGAGAGAGGGAGACAGAGAGAGAGGGAGACAGAGGGAGGGAGACAGAGGGAGACAGAGGGAGGGAGACAGAGGGAGACAGAGGGAGGGAGACAGAGAGAGATAGAGGGAGGGAGACAGAGAGAGACAGACAGAGGGAGATAGAGGGAGGGAGACAGAGAGAGAGGGAGAGAGGGAGACAGAGGGAGGGAGGCAGAGGGAGGCAGAGGGAGGCAGAGGGAGACAGAGGGAGGGAGTCAGGGGGAGACAGAGGGAGGGAGAGGGAGACAGACAGAGGGAGGAGGGAGACAGACAGAGGGAGACAGACAGAGGGAGGGAGGGAGACAGACAGAGGGAGGGGGGAGACAGAGGGAGACAGAGGGAGGGAGACAGACAGACAGAGGGAGGGAAACAGACAGAGAGAGGGAGACAGAGGGAGGGAGACAGAGGGAGGGAGACAGAGGGGGAGGGAGACAGAGGGGGAGGGAGACAGAGGGGGAGGGAGACAGAGGGAGAGACAGAGGGAGAGACGGAGAGAGGGAGACAGAGAGAGGGAGACAGAGGGAGGGAGACAGAGAGAGACAGAGAGGGAGACAGAGGGCAACAGACAGAGGGAGACAGACAGAGGGAGGGAGACAGACAGAGGGAGACAGAGGGAGGGAGACAGATAGAGGGAGACAGAGGGAGGGAGGCAGAGAGAGGGAGACAGAGGGAGGGAGACAGAGGGAGGGAGACAGATAGAGGGAGACAGAGGGAGGGAGACAGACGGAGGGAGACAGACAGAGGGAGACAGAGGGAGGGAGACAGAGGGAGGGAGACAGAGAGAGAGAGGGAGAGGGAGGGAGACAGAGAGAGAGAGAGGGAGAGAGAGAGAGGGAGGGAGACAGAGAGAGAGAGAGAGACAAAGAGTGAGGGAGACAGAGAGAGAGGGATGGAGGGAGGGAGAGAGAGAGAGAGAGAGAGAGGGAGGGAGGGAGACGGAGAGAGAGAGGGAGGGAGAGATAGAGAGAGGGAGAGAGACAGAGCGAGAGAGAGAGAGAGAGAGAGAGAGAGAGAGAGAGAGAGATGTGTGTATGCCGGGTCTGGTGGCTCAGTGGACGAAGGCGTCCGCTGCAGGGGCCTGTGTTCAACCTCAAGGTCATAGTTTTTTTTTTTGCTCTAGTCCCGCCCCCTCCCCACTGACCCCCGCCCCCACTGACCCCCGCCCCCACCGGTGCGGCCCTCGGCCACAAACCACACTGTAAATTTGGCCCCCGAGAGAAAGTTTGTGAGTACCCATGCTTTAAAAGGAGAAA
Source organism: Calotriton arnoldi (assembly GCA_963921515.1). NCBI lineage: Eukaryota > Metazoa > Chordata > Amphibia > Caudata > Salamandridae > Calotriton > Calotriton arnoldi. The sequence goes on along the minus strand of CAWUFW010001940.1, from coordinate 1,572,402 downwards.
TTCCCTCACCCACCAAAGGTGGCATGCTTCCTCATTGGGATTCTCCTCATGCCATGATGCCTGTTCACGGCATGGGCTACGACCCCCTCTCTAAGAGAGAGGAGCTCAAGAATTTTTTTGGAATGGAGGGTATACTAAATACCACTGTGATGAGCTCAAGGTAGTGAATTTAACAGACAAAATGAAAAAGTGATGATAAAACTAGCTCCAAGATACGCAATAACCCTTTATTTTTGCGTCCTGGGGGTAGGATTAAAAACAGGGTACTCGCAGGCGAAACATATACCGGCAGTTAGTGGCAAAATGTGGTCAACATATTTCAGCCTAGTCACCCTTACGTAGAGGTGTAGGGGCTTTCTTCAGGACCAACTTGTTAGTGCTGCTGCTCAATGTGCATGAATATCAAAACAATAGTGAAAAAGGTATCAAATATGAAAAACCATCCAGTGATCCTGTAAGGTCGTCCTAGGTTGGTGTATTCATTGGCGGTACCTAGAAAAATGCATACATGAGAAAAAAAATAGTTGGAAAAGCTGGGTCAAGCATTTAGACATCTGTGCTGGCTTTAACCTGTGAAGCTAAACAATCAACGACAACAGATGGAAGAATCTCACCGTGCTATGTCGATCTACTGTGTACATTATCATTAATCATTAATACATTAGATAAAGAAACGTAAAGCACAACAGAAGGCCAATAGTGGCACAAGAATTTACAAAAAATTAGGCTTACTCGCTGCTGTCGGGGACGTGACTCACCTCACCCTGGCATGTGGCTCAGGGGACTCACCGCCCTAAAAGTCACAAGACAGGACGCATTGTGAAGAAATACATCACCTAATGGTCTTCTGGGCATTTCACACAGATAGGATGATAGACAAGGCAAAATGAAACAGACAGGTAAACCCAATCTACGTACAGAGACCAAAAGTTGGCCTAGTGTGCAAAAAGGGAGCCTTGTTGGGCAAGAAAAGAAGAGAAACACATAAGGGAGCTAGGCCTCTCAATCCTAGGGCGCTAAATTGGAGAAATGTAAATTCAAACAGTCTGCTAACTTAATGCGTATGTATGGAGAGGCAGACGCATATAATGTATTCCAAGGGGCACCTAGCTGAAAGGGGCCCAAAGACATGCACCAGATGAACAGTATGTGCTATTTAGGCAAGGGGAGCAACTCCCAAAGTTATTGCAAAATTATCATAAAAGTTATAGTCAGAAGTTTTTATAAAAATTCTCATGTACAAATGCAGGCCCCAGCGTGGGATACCACCTCCGTCAGTAAATAAACTGGGGAGTGTCTATTATGAAAATAAACATCGCAAACCATCCCGCCCATGCCTATCAAAGACGGGATCCATGGGGAACAAGACAGAACGAGGGGAGTAGCGCTGAAGAGATGGTAGGCGTGTAAATAGTACCTGATAGGAGGGAGTCCGACACACTGTGCACCATAGTGGAAGGAGGAAATGCCCCGTGATGTAGGTGCTGTTTAAATACCGGTCCGGCATTGCTTCAAGCCGGAACCAGTATATGGATAGGCAGTCAGTTTCGATGTGGGCGCATCTCATCACGTGACCCAATTCACTTGGGATTTGTGGTCTTCAGTTCAATGTTGGTGTAGTCGTGTCAGCGGGGCCGCATTGCACATGCAGTCAGGTGACCCAGTCGCTTAGGAACTGTAGTCGCAAGAGAAATGTAGATACAATTGAGTGCGTTAAATAGTAGAACCCGTCTTGTATTTAAAAGAAGGGGAACATTGTACCGAGCTCAGCTGAGAGCTCGCATGTATACAAATGTGTGATAGAACTGTGGTGACAAATGCCATCAGGTGGTTATAGTGCTTATCACAAAATGCTACAGCAGAAGGAACTTGATGTATATCAAACAAAACAGGCCAAATCAAAACTTCTTTTGACATATAAAGAGGCTTAAGGGTGAAAAAGGGAAGGAGAGAGCCCACATATTTCGGGGCTACGGTGCTCCAGGGAGAACGCTACTCATGGCCCAATGTCCATTAATGTGTCCTTAAAATAAACTGTCTTATATCAGGAGATAGAGGACCAGGGAATCTCATCATTTAATCCATCTCTATCACTACATAGCCTGTACATCCACTTCTGTTATTTAATGAATAAAAATCAAGTGACATCAGAGACAGAGGGAGGTAAACTAGGTTGATAAAGCACCCTCCAGCTTACGTTCGCCTACTGATGTCCCTTGTCAAGGAAGTGATAAGTGAGTTTTGTAGCTTATTTTTTGCATTTTATGGTGCTCTTATGTTCCATTGTGCGAATCTTTACCTTGCATGTTGTCATTCCATCATACCGAAGGTTCCAAGGGCAAGAGATCAGATATATCAATTTGTCGCTGTTGCAATTAGTGTGCTGTCTAAGCTCCCACGGCTTATCAGTGCCTATATGAATCTCATTTGTGCACAGACTCCACATGAGACACACAGAAAATATCCCTTAACAGCTGGGAGCCCCCAGAGGGTATCCTGTCTCGCCATTTTAGAATAACAACTGAGAAACTCTGTTGGAGATCGCCCAACCCAAAGAGCCAACAGCATGACTGACCTTTGTCATACATTCTGCACCCCCCCCCCCCAGCCAGATCAAGAAATCGATCTGTAAGAATTGGCAGATCCTTAGCAAGGGAGAAAGATCTATTGAACGTTCCCTATTCACTTTCAAACAAAACAGTGACCTCAAGGATAAGCTAGTACATACTAGACCCAGGGCACCTAAAGTGGTGAGACAAGATACCCTCTGGGGGCTCCCAGCTGTTAAGGGACACTTTCTGAGTGGCTCCTGTGGAGTGTGTGCACAAACAACACACACAACTGAGATTCATATAGTCACTGATAAGCATTGGGAGCTTAGACAGCACACTAATTGCAAGAGCGACAAATTGATATATCTGATCTCTTGCCCTTGGAACGTTTGTTACCCTGGAATGACAACACGCAAGGTGAAGACTCGCATAATGGAATATAAGAGCACCATAAGATGTAAAAAAACAAGCTAGAAAACTCACCAATCACTTCCTTGACAAGGGAAATCAGTCAGTGGACCTTAGGCTGGACGGTGCTCGATCAACCTAGTATTCCTCCCTCTGTCTCTGATGTCACCAGGCTTTTATTCATTAAAGAACAGAAGTGAGTGTACAGGCTTGGTAGTGATAGAGATCGATTAAATGATGAGAAGATTCCCTGGTCCTTCATCCTCTGCTATAAGACAGTTTATTTTAAGGACACACTCATTGACATTTGGCCAAGAGTAGGGTTCTCCCTAGTGCAGCGTAGCCCCAAAATATGTGGGTTCTCTCCTTCCCGTTTTCACCCTCAATACTCTTAATATGTCAAAAAACCATTTTGATTAGGTCTGTGTTGTTTGACATACATCAAGTTCGATCTGTTGCAGCGTTTTGTAATATCTACTAAGACCACTGGAGGGCATTTGTCACCACAGTTCTAACACACGTTTGTATACATGAGAGCTCTTAGCTGAGCTCGGTGCAATATTCCCCTTCTTTTAAATACAAAACACGTTCTACCCTTTCAATGCGCTCAATTGTATCTACATTTCCCTTGGGACTACGGCTCTCAAGCGATTAGGTCACCTGACCGCGTGTATGATGTGGCTATGCTGACACAACTACACCAACATTGAACTGAAGACCACAAATTCCAGGTGATTTGGGTCACGTGACCGTGAGGTGGCCACATCGAAACTGACTGCCGGTCCACATACCGGTTCTGGCTTGAGTCAGTGCCGGACTGGTATTTAAATGGCACCTACATTGAGGGGCATTTCCTCCTCCCACTGCGGTGCAAAGGGCGTCGGAGTCCCTACTATCAGGTACTATTTACACAAATACTATCTCTTCGGCATCACTCCCTCATTCTGTCTTGTTCACCGGGGGTCCCGTCTCTGATAGGTATGGGCGGGCTGGTTTGCGATGTTTATTTTCATAATAGACACTCCCCAGTTTATTTACTGACCGAGATGGTATCCCACATTGGGGCATGCCTTTGTACATGAGAATTTTTATAAAAACGTCTATCATTTTTATGATAATTTTACAATAAATTTGGGAGTTGCTCCCCTTGCTTAAATAGCACATACTGTCCATCTGGTATAAGATGAGAATGTCTGTCTTGGGGTCCCTATCAGCTAGGCACCACTGGGAATACATGATATGCGTCTGCCTCTCCGTATATATGCACACTAAGTTAGCAGACTGTTTGAATGTAAATTTCTCTTCTTTTCTTGCCAAACAAGGCTCCCTTTTTGCACACTAGGCCAACTTTTGGTCTTTGTGCGTATATTGGGTTTACCTGTCTGTTTAGGTTTGGCATCCTATCTGTGTGGAATGGCTAGAAGACCATTAGGTGCTGTATTTCTTCACAATCTGTCCCTTCTTATGATTTTTAGGGCAGTGAGTCCCCTGTGCCACATGCCAGGGTGAGGTGAGGCATGTTCCCCGACATCAGCAGGTAATCCTCTTTTGTTTGTACATTCTTGTGCCAGGATTGGCTTTCTGTTGTGTTTTACATTTCTTTATCTAATGTATTAATAAATAATGATAATATACACAGTAGATAGACATGGCACCATGATATTCTTCCATCTTTTGTCCTTGATTGTTTAGCTTCACAGGTTGAAGCCAGCGCAACTGTCTAAGTGCTTGACCCAGCTTTTTCAACTATTTATTTTTTCTCATGTATGCATTTTTCTAGGTACTACCAGTGAATCCGCCAATCTAAGATGACCTTACAAAATCACTGGATGGGTTTGCATATTTGATACCTTTTTTCACTATTGTTTTGATATTCATAGACATGGAGCAGCAGCACTAACAAGTTGGTCCTAAAGAAAGCCACTACATCTCTACGTGAGGGTGACTAGGCTGAAACAAGTCGACTACATTTTGACACTAACTGCAGGTATATGTTTCTCCTGCGAGTGCTCTGTTTTTAATCCTAGCCCAGGGATGCACAAATAAAGGATTATTGCATATACCTTGGAGCTAGTTTTATCATCACTTTTTCATTTGCTCTGCTACCTTCACTACCTTGAGCTCATCACTGTGGTATTTAGTATACCCTCCTTTACAAAAAACATCCCTGAGCTCTTCCCTCTCAGAGAGGGGGTTATAGTCCATGCCGTGACTAGGCATGAGGAGAATCCCAATGATGAAGCATGCCACCTTTGGTGGGTGAGGGAATTTGTCTTTTAAAGAGATATCCCTTTGAGGTTAAGTCTTTGTTTTGACAATTGTTTATCATATTTGAGACCCAAGGGTTTCTTGATTATGGTATGTTTATGTATTCCTGCCAGACAGTGACACAAAAGAGGCTTAGGTGTGGACCGGACGGGCCACCCTGCCAGGATGGTTGGGTGCAAAGCTGTGCTCTGCCCCAATTACACTTCAAAGGGCTTGTGCTCTAGCCATGCTCTGCTATTTACCTCCCATATTACATCACTCATTACATGATTCATAACATCACTGCAACATCTGAAATGAGATAATTGATTATAACACTGTGTATTGTGGGGGAGCGAGTTATAGTTACTTTAACATCTTCACCTAACTACAACATCCCATTAACCTTTGTTTCTTTCAGCGAATATATATATATATATATATATATATATATATATTTATATATATATATATATATATGTATAGATATAAAGATATATAGATATATATATGTGAGTGTGTGCATGTAGAGAGAGGAAGGGTATATATGCAAATGCGCAGACTGTAAGACTAATATGTCATTTATTGCCATTATTGAGTGGGAGAGGGGCTACGACTCATGAGAGGCAACGCCTCGAGTGGCTCATGATGCCCATCCCCTTCCTCAACTATAGTAGTAAACAGTATATGACACTCTATGCATCTGCAAAAATGGTTTATGCCATGGAATATTTTCATGTGTATTTCTTTTAAGAAAGGTACTTCACTAAAACTGGGGTTAAAGGGTTTAAATTCTGGAGAAACATAAATTTGCATTGAAGATGTCTTTGACTATTAGGAGAGTTATTTTCAGCTGTAAGGTAATTGTAATATGTAATCTGTGAGGCAGCAGTACACAAAGCAAATTCCTAGGGCAACTCAAACATAATATACAACATAACTATAATCATTCTCTGGCATAAGGAGGGACAAAAACAAGCTGTGTCTTTTGCAAAATACAAAATTGATTTTTATTGGAGAATAGACAATAAATATATGTACAAACCAAATGTAAAACAATCCACAGGCACACCACAACCATGTCATCATTCACTCTTGTTGCACACTATTCATTCCCGACAATCATAATATATACATCAAAGACAGATAATATGTAGGACAGATATCTATATGTTTTTCATATTTGGAGTCATATCGTCTTTTGATGATTTGTAATTTGGTCATCGATAACAAAAGGCCGTAGATTCAGGCTGGTGGATAGGTTTAAAACTGGTGTCTATGTCACTGAGTGGCTGCAACCCAGATGGTATCATACGCGCATTTCGGCACAGCAGTGCCCTCTTCAGGAAAAGCCACAGCAGATAAGATCAAATATCTGTAAATGTAAAGAAAACAAAATACACATATGGACCGTCCCTCCTGTAACATTGATACACAGAATAAACGACATAATCACTGATTGCTTCGTATCTGAATATTGATAGTGGAGGCCCACCACCTACGAATTATAAAGACAAAATAAAATAAATTCAAAGAAAATATCGACAAAACTAGCAGTGAAAACTAAGAGAATGATAGTGAATAAAGTCTAGTGGCATGCTGGGGATGTCAAGCGGTCTACCCAAGATGGTGACTTAGAGAGAAGCCTCTCTGCGTTACAAATATATATGTGTTACAGATAGGACACAGTGCATAACGTCAGAGAATGGTGCCCAGACTAAGAAAGAGATAAAGATGCACCGCACATATAATAAACTTATGTTACCCTCAAAAAGGAGTATATCCGCCCGGTTAAATGAGGGCTGAGTAATTCACAGAACTCATAAGAGAATGTAACCTGACTAAGCAAGAGAAAAGATGACATTCATTTAATGATTCGCTTATACATTGGAACAGAATACCAACATGGATAGAGGACATAGTTACCTATAAAATAATTGAAGCCCACTGCAGAAATGGTTGATATGCAGTGTTGAGTATTAAAGACAATCCCAAGATGAGGGCTGTCTGGAAGGTTACTAGATGAGACATAAACCCGAAGATTGAATGTACTATTACCATGTAAATCGTTGCCCCTTTAAATACAGAACATGTTAGACAACTCATTAAAATAGGCTATGATAAGGCCAAGGGACAGGATTTCCAAGGAAGGTGTATGTAGCATACCGACTTGCTAAAAACAAGCCGTCTATGCTGCCTCTAAGATTAAGAAAACCCGTTTAACTGTGACACAACGTCTGTAACTAACCCAACGGGACCGGTAAATGTGTGCATCCAGACATGGCCAATACCACAGAAAACATTGATGCAGGCCGAATACATAAAAGCGAGAATATAATATGGTGACTGGCTAGAAATCGATGCAATTCATGTTTTACTGTGATACAGCAGGGGGTAATGCAGGAAAAGACCGGGGGTGGATGCTCCCATACGCGGTATCGTGCATGGAAGCCCAATCGGCACAAAACGCCTTACCTGTTATGCAAGTCTGCGGTGAGTCTGTCAGGGTCTGGGCATCATCGGATAAGAATGCAGCGGGCCGAAAGAGCGCAGTCTCCGCTTGATGGAGCACGAGCAGCCGGACGCCGTCTGTGCCTAGAAAGACGCTGAGGCTGGAGGTGGTCTAAAAATAGTGACATCGGTCATGTGAACAATCACATGACCCAGTGAGCTGCCTGTTAGTGTAGCGTTTGAAGTGGCGGCCATGTCTACAAGGTGTCCAACTTGATATATAAAAGTGTTCACAGAGGTGGCTTGCTCCAGTGTCAAATGCTGGCAAGACTTACACAGATGTGGATGGGTAAAAGGGAAGGGGTATTGGATGACAGATGAAACGCTAGAGAAAATAACTGACGTGAAATATTAGACAAATGAGTGGATGAAAACGGCAGCCATTATTGAGTGGCTATAAACAATTAAATGTACTATACGTCTCAATGAGCCTGCTAGAGATGGATTTTGTGAGAGACCTATACCTGGGATGTAAAAGAGGGACACTTAAGAACGACAGAGTAGATGTTCTCAGGCATAATGAGGCGTGTCCTATAAAGACCAAGTCGCTCAAGTAGAAAATAGAGTTCTATGGCTGGAGTGTAGAATGGGGAACACCTAGGGGTAACCGTAGAGGTGTCCTAGGGTATAATAAACGTGTACTGAGAAATAATAGAGACTAATTGAAAAGGCCTATCCAGTGTTGTAGCGAATCGCTTGATCCCAGGGTATTTCTAAGTTTAATCCATGGGAATAAGTATTGAGGGTAAAAATCCAGTATACCTCTCTGCGTTTCCTGATTTCATCGGCATCACAGCCAGGTCTCTTATTGATTTTTTCTAAAATAAGCCATCTGATGTCTTCAGGAGTGTGGCCTAACTCAATGAAATGTTTGACTATGGGCGCAGAAGTTTTTCTCGTCTGAATAGCCCAACAATGCTCTGTCAAACGTTTGGAGAGAGATCGTGATGTTTCCCCTACATAGCCTAGCTGGCAAGGACATAACAGCAAGTATATTATGTTCTGTGAGGCAGTAAACAGTGTTATTCAAATGACACTTTTGTCTATTTTGATAATAAACTGGAATTTTACCTTTGCAATGTGGTAATACATGTGTGACTCTGTGTTTATTAGTACAGTTGCGATAAAGCACTTGTTTTGGGCCACATTTGTTTTCACTGGCATGGTATCAATACTCATATTACATACCTGCAAGAGCCACTGTTTAGTTATAGTAAGGTCAGAGTTTCCATTAAAAAGGCTTCAATTCATTTTCCTAATACGTTTGGAACCATTCAACAAACCTGGATGAAACCTTAAAAAAAAAAGTTCATCCAATTTGGGTCTTTCATGGTGCATCTAAATGAAGTGGGGGCTAAAACAAAAGTGGGGTCCCAAAAAGACATTTTCCACTCAACTCCAATAGGAGTATTTGGTCTTAAATACAGGAACAAGCATTGGAAAAGCCAATAGGTGTTGCCTATGCGAGGATATATTGTCCTTGCCAATTTGTTTTAGCCATGTTGTACAGCATGCCTGAAAATAAAAAATAAAGCGCTATGATGTGGTAAATGCTGGCGGCATCATAGCTGCTTTTTTCTTTACTTTCGGCCAAATTGCACAGCAGCTGTGCTATGGTACTACATGTGTAAAAAACACATTAATGGAGCCAAAAGCTCTCGCATATGTGAGAGTTATGCAGTTTTGTAAAAAAAAATGTTTTGCCACGGGAGGGGCAAGTCAAGTGAGACAGGGCAGGAGGTTTAAATGGCACACTGACAACAAATGTAGACCTCCATGCTAATTAGAGAGTCGTGCAGTGTACCCCAAGCTACAATGATTGTTTAAGTGATGCTCAAGCTTTATAAAACTGCAACAAATTGTGTGTAATATGTGAGCTTAGTGCTTTTGTGTTTGATATGTATGTGATGTGTGTGCCTATGCTTTTTGCTTTTGATATGTGTACTTTGTGACCGTCACTTTATCATCATTGTGCGCTTTTGTCTGTGATATGCTCAAGATGTCTTTATGTGATGTGTGTGTTATTTGATATATCATGCTAAGTATATATGCTGTACCATACTTTTCCATTGGATTTATTTATTTTTTTGCAATTTTATATAGCACACACTTGACCCGAAGGTATTGGATCTCTTTATATGAGCACCTAATACATTACACAAGGTAACATTCATGGTATTTTAGGCATGTGTGTGTAAGTCTAGTTTGATGGTATGATGTGCGTGCATGTGCATAATATATTTGTGAAAAGCGGTATGTGTGTAGTTTGTGATTAGTGAAAACCTGTTCGGTATGCATATTCCTGATTACGTGTGTTTGATAGGCATATATATCTGTTGGGAGATTATTAATCTCTTTGTAGCTGCGTGATATCTGTGAGTGTGTGGTATGTATGCAATTGTGTGTGTAGTTCTTTCTGCTCATGAAGCAGATGGTGTTTGCAGATGTTGCTGCTCTGTTTAAAACCCCTTTCAGCGCTTCCCGCTATCGTTTCTTGCATCTCACATATGGGTGCCACCCTGGTCTGAGCTGCATTCGCGGTGCTCGGTTTCCCTGTCACCCTCAGCAATAGCACCCCAGGAAGTCAGTAGGATGAGCAAAACGGGGTTGCATACTGTAAACAGATGCACTCTTATGTAGTGCAACAAAAACAAGGATTTGCAATGCAAATTGGTCTCACATTTGTGAGAGTTAGAGGTATTGGTGATGTAAATGACAATGTCTTTTACCCATGTGTTTTGGATTGGAGTGTAGTGGATGTATGTGGTGTGGAGTGGAATTATGTGGGTTGGATTGGAATTGTTAGTTGTGGAATTGTATGTGGTGAAATTGTGTGGTGTGGAGTGGATTTGTGCAGTGATATTATGTGGCATGGAGTGCAGTGAAAATATGTAGATAGTAATTATATGGTATTGAGTGTACTGGAATTATGTGGAGTGGGATTGTGTATCATAGAGTGGAATTATGTAGAATGGCATTTTGTGTAGTGGATCCCTTGTCTGTCGCCCCTCCCCATAGCATTTTGTTCTGCATTTTTTATCGTCAATTTCATTTCGGGAGGTCCCAGCTCCTGTAATTTGAGGAAGGGTGCACCTTTCTAAATAAGGCACTTTTGCACATTTTTTTTTATTTTTAAATTTGCCGCCACAAAATGTGGTTCCACTGTCTTGAAACGGTAATGTTTTAAAAAGCTGCCGTACCGGCATAACATATAAGCGCAAATGTCCATATGTCATGAAGCATGTGTGATGGTCTGATGATGTATGCCTGCATATTCATCGTCATGCTGCTTTTTGCTGATGCAGTTTACCGTCAACAATAACAATAACCATTTTATGATGACTGGTTTGCTTCCGTACAATACAGTGTGAAAACAGTACATGGGTAACAAAAGGCACAAGAAATATGTTACCCTTGAACCTGAGAGCACTAAACTCATGGTGAAGCACAATAAAAAACATGGATATCTTTGCAGCTGTTTTGAAACTCAGCCCTTGCCCAGTTAAAGCGTGGATCAGTTGAATTTTAGCTTAACCACCAGATCATAAAAAAGAAGGGGGCTGCGAGCTGAAAGTTTTCAAAGCATTGATAATTGTAAACATGGCTGATGTTCAGAAAGAGCATGGGTGTTTGTACTAGCTTCAGGTACTCACACTGTGCTTGGATCTCTACTCACATTTTACGGTGGCGATAATCAAGAATCAAATAGAAAGATACTTCTTCATCAAAAGTGCATGTTTAAAAAGGCCGAGGGGCTGACTGCTGATTAAGTCGCAATGCCACAGAAGGCCCTTAACACAGTTTCACATAAAAAGCTAATTTTATGAGCGATAGGGTTGTAAATGGCTCCAGGTCGAATGTCAATATAGTTAATGGGGAGACTGAAGGGGAAGTGCGCCATCTGGCAGCTCGTGTATGTAAATTAGTAGTTGGTGTTTATTTTACTTAGTCATAAAAATATAATTAAATACACAAAGTCTATCAATGAAGGCTCGAGTCTGCCCTACGAAGGAAGACCTGCAAACAATTGATTCACTACGAAATGTACAAAAAAAATCAGAGCACAAAATACCTTCAGTTAGTAGCTAACCCTGGGAACTCTGTCAGGTTCTGGAACACTTGGGCTGCCTGCGGCCTCGAAAATGTGGTGTGATACCCATTTGCACTGCTTTAAGGGCATGATTCTGTGGGACAAAGTATAAAAAGACTATAATGCAAAAAAAGCGTCAATTCGCCTATGTTTGGCAGTGACTGTGCTTACAAAAGAAGCAGACAGATGCGGGTGCCCACAGAACTCAGAAACTTTCTGCACACCTCCCTCTGTGCCAACACCGATCAGAGAGCTGGCCCTTGAAGATGTTCTTCCGGAGCCTTCTTCGCCTTCCCTCACTTGGCTGGTGACAGCATGCCCTTCCAATACGCAGCAAGCTGCCCTTGTTTCCATACCCCGAAGAGCGCCTGCTCCTTCGCCTGAGGCCTTGGAGAGGACATGGAAGTAGCAAAGGGTGATTTGTGCAGACAGAGCAACCCTTACCCATCTCGCCAAGAACTGTCTGCTAACGATGCCTCGAGCTCTTATCTCTTAGTGCGTCTTGTGCAAGTCATGACGGAATGTGTGTACTTTTCAATGCCGTCTAACATATGCTGTGACTGGACCGTGGGACGGGGGGGTGTAGGTAACTGAAGGGGATATGATGGGGCAGTGGCGAGGGAGGACTGTACTGCAGGGCTAAGATTGGCTGGGACACTACGATGATTCAGCTTCACCAACCTGTGGTAAGTGGAAATAGAGGGAGTCACACAAGCCTACGGGGGAAGAAACAGCATACGGCATACAGCAACAGAACTCGATGCAACATAAACAACAGTGCCCTGGGGGGGAAATGCACATGACAAACACCAGCACTGATAGGGTTTGACAATGTCATGTGACAGGACGACGCCCAATGGCAGAGCCAGTAGGAGGGAAGAGGAGCCATCACACTCTGTACAGTGTGATGGACAACCAAAATGATCTCTTGGTGAAATCGCATGGGAGGGAGCTAAGGACACAAAGGAGGGACATTTGCACAAATGCAGTGGCTTTTTCACAATCAAAACTTGGTCTCCGCGCACGCCATCAAAACAGCTGCGGATCCTCTCTGGCTCCCTCTCCCCACCTTCAGGGACAAGTCCACAATCGACTACATCTTTATTTCAGATTACCTGGTATCATACCTTAACAACTTCGAAGTGGTCAATAGGGATGAGAGCGATCACAGGCCGCTGAGGGCAACCCTTCAGCTAAACGGGAAAACTGCATCACAATTGCAAACACTAGGGGTTTCAACTGGAGAAGAGCACCATGAAGTTCTGAGCAGAATAAAATGGTATGCAAATCTTGGCCCAAAACGTTTGGAGTGGATTACACACAAAGAATCGAACCCCACAGTCATGTGCACCGTTACCCCCCCGGAGCACTGGAAAGCACTCCTAGCGGAATTAAACCATGACATAGGGGGGGATCTGGATACACCCAAATGCAGGCTACCTACACTCACCGACTCCCCCCACAAATTAAACCAAGGGGACTACATCCAACCAAACGCAGCCTCTTAAAGGCCTTGAAGGCAAGAAGAAAAGGAATCAAAAATCTGCAAACACAGACAATAACAGTACTTCACGTGGAACATAGAAAGAACGTCTGGGAGATACGATCTAAGAAAATCGAGGCAGAATGGTTGAAAATATTCACCCTCCTCAAAGAAAGGGGACATATCCAACTTTGGAAATACATCAACCAACACAGTAACACCGGTCAGACAAAAGGGAACGGAGTGGCAGCTGCTGAGTGGGTCAAACACGCAAAGCAGTTATACTCTAACCACCAGAACAAGTCATATACTCACCCACAACAACCTTCCCCAGTAACATACAAGGTCGTTAAAACACCTAACATCACAGAGGCCGAGGTAACCACCTTAATCAAAAATAATGAGGACAGATGGTGCCCCTGAACCCAACGGGGTCCCTGCATCAGTGTTTAAAGCCTCACATGTATTCTGGGCAGAACAGTTCACACCACTCTTCAAGCAAGCTTACGCCACTTCAACTGTCCCACCGTCGTGGAAAGGTTCCATTCTTTTCCCCATTTATAAAAAAGGGGACAGCACGAAACTAGAAAATTACCGTCTTATTGCTCTATTAGATATAGAAGCGAAAGCGTATACAAGAATACTATTGAAAGAACTAGAAGCCTGAGCAAAAGACAACATCCTTCCCCTCTTTCAATCTGGTTTTAGGCCAGAAAGTTCCACAACGGATAACATCTTAGTACTGGGTCACCTGTCACATCGAGCGTCCCAGCCAGCACAATTACCCCTCTTCTGCTGTTTTGTGGACTACAGTGCAGCATTTGACCGGGTTGATCGAGGGAAGCTGTGGGAAAAACTAGACTCCTGGGGAATCCCCCAACAGCTGCTAAAGGCAATAATTGCACTACATCAGGGGACCTGGGTCTGTATCAAGACCAGCCAAACCACAGTAACAGCCAAGGTGCCAACCAATAACGGCCTGAAACAAGGGTGTGTCCTCACCCCTCTTCTCTTTAATCTTTACACAGCAGACCTGGGAAAAGCCCTGGAAGGTGCAAGTTTACTAACACCAAGGCTGGGGAAAGTGCGGCTCTAAATCCTTCAGTACGCCGACGATATTGCAATAATGGATCACACGTGGTCTGGCCTACAGAAAGCTCTAAATGCCCTACACAGGTATAATCAAAAGAACAACCTCCTGGCGAACCAGGAAAAGACCAAGATACTTATCTTTGGGAAGTACCACCGAAAGAAAACAGCACAATGGCGCCTAGGCGATCTGCAAATTGAAACATGCACGAGTTATAACTACCTGTGCGTCAGGCTATCGGAAGGGGCAAAACCAGCAACCCAGATAAAACACCTAAGAAGCAAGGGAGTCGGCATTATTGATAGTTTGAGACGCCTAAACCAGCGACTTCACAGTCCGACTGCAGAACCCATCTTGAAAGTTCTAAGAGCAAAACTTGTTCCCTCTCTTAACTATGGTCATTTAGTCTTCCCCGGCGCCTTCAACAAGCTCCTTATGAACCTCCAAATCTCTGCCTACAAGAAGGTTCTAGCTCTCCCACGACAGGCCAGGAGAGCCAGAGTAAGGCTGGAGCTGGGACTCATCTGCCTGGATATCACTTGCTCAGGGGACATATTAAAATACTACATTAGTACTTTGCGTGCCTCTGCATCCTCACTGAAAGCTCAAATCAAAACTATCTTTGAAGAGGGTGGCTCTCCATGGCAGGCACAGTTGGTAGCAGCTACAAGTCTACTCAAAATAGAAGCCCAAAATCTGCACAATCCCGGCAATAGCCTGGAAAAAGACAGTGAACACACAGATCAAGAGAATATCCTTCGAAAGGGACCTGGAAAGTCTTCACCACCAACTCAATCTTTCCACACTGGACGCCTCTTATATCTTGGGAAAACCTCAGCCTTATTTTGAGCAAGCTTTGACAGTTCAGGCCCGGAAAAGAATCACCTACATGAGACTTCTCCCACTGCTCATTGTGGACTTCAATCCATCCTTATTTTGAGCAAGCTTTGACAGTTCTGGCCCGGAAAAGAATCACCTACATGAGACTTCTCGCACTGCCCATTGTGGACTTCAATCCATCCTGGGCCCGGCAAGACAACGCAGTTGCCTGTCGTCTTTGTAGTTACCACCGCGAATCTTGGCTTAATCTGCTGTGTTGCTGCCCAAAGTTAGCCAGAGAGCAGCACTGCCTGGTACTCCCAATTTGCAGGTCTCACGGCTTTGGACGATGCAGAGAAGTCTCAGACCTGTGCTTCTCCACCAACACAGCTCAAATTGTGGCCCGACTAGGGAAGTTCATAGATGCAATCCGGGCTGCACTAACACAAACCATTAAGATACAAGATGTAACCAGTCAGCCACCAAGCAGGAGTGACTATGATTAAATATTTCTCAAAACAAAATATCAGTCCTGTGACTACAATATACTCAGAGTCCTGCCTCGGTTTACATTCCTCACAAATCCCTGGCACACAAGGGAACAAAAAAGATCAAGACCAGAGGACTAAACAAGCTAACCTAGGTACCTGGCACCGAAACAAGGAAAATTAAGTTGTTTTAAATGGCTGGTCACCAAAATAAACACTAATTTTACCGGGCACAGGGCCCACCTAAAAAGACGCGCAAACTGGGCCACCAGATGCAGGAGTAACCCCTACGCACCAGCACTTTAGTTCCAACTCGGACAATTGCTTTTAAGATTTTTTTTAGCTTTAAGCAAACTCAGTGAGTCTTTTAACTTTTCCTTCTTCCTCCTTCTCTATAGTATATTGTAATGATAGTATATTGTAATGATTTTAATTAATTGAACAATAAAGTACAATACAGTACCAATAACAAGCCAGCATTTCTGAATGCCACAGATAACAACCAATGGCAATTGCTGGTTGTGCCAAAGCCCACAGAAGAGATACAACAGTTCGAGGTTCGACCTAAAAATAAACAACCTTCGGGAGACCAAGGGGTTGTCTTTAAGGAAAAGAATAGCGTGTTTTTCATCGACTTCTTTCACATTTTGGTGGCATACATGCACTCTTATGTAGTGCAACAAAGGAAATAAACACGCTTCTGGAGACCCAGGGGTTTCCTTTAAGGAAAAAAATAGTGTGTTTTTGACCTACGTCTTTCATATTTCCATGGCATAGATGTTTCCAACAACGAAAGAGGCCGCTGAGTTCTCTGGGAGCAGACTACACAAGCTTGATGACCCATAGGAATCCCCTCCCTCTTTGCCCTGTAGTAACCTTTGCCCAGTGTCGGAGGTCAGCTGAAAGTGTCCTTGTGTAAAGTAACTGGTGCTCACGTAAAGTGCCCAAATACCTTTGGGTGGTGTGTTAATGCTATGAAAAAAATTGGGAAGAGCAGGGTCGAAGGAGGAGGGGGTCGGGGGAGGAGAGGATCAGGAGAGAGGAAGGATCTGGAGAGAGGAGAGGATCTGGAGAAAGGAGGGGATCTGGAGGGGGAGGGGATCTTTCTACAGCAACGGGATTTTAGCAGGGGCAAGCAGCATCTGGCGGGAGGTGGTGGTGGGGGATGGGCACCCAACAACAAAGGCAGACTGGCACGGGGAGATTAAGTGATTTGCCTGTAATTTAAAGATGTTGACTTTATGGAAGATGCAATAAAATAAAAATAAAAAGTGCCTCTGAAGGCACGCAGGTGAGGAGGGCGACAACATACTGGGAGGAGAGAGACAGCCTGCAACTGCACGCGTATAGAGCGCTGGTCATAAATGGAAAAAAAGCTGCAGAATGAGTAGCCTTCGGAAGGACACTGGCCTGAAGCCAGTGGTCAGTGACCGGAAGCTGTACTCAGTCCAGGCTTCACACGTCGGCATGGACGGCAAAGCAGAGCAGGAAGTGAAAGCAGACAATGTGCTGGCCAATCAGAAGCACGTAAACTAGAGCGACATTGGAATAAACGAATGATAAGTTCCAGTGTCACTCGACTAAGCAGGAAAAGCCGGAACTTTATATTGTATAACTTTTTTTTA
This sequence comes from Calotriton arnoldi, assembly GCA_963921515.1. Classification (NCBI taxonomy): domain Eukaryota; kingdom Metazoa; phylum Chordata; class Amphibia; order Caudata; family Salamandridae; genus Calotriton; species Calotriton arnoldi. The sequence continues at coordinate 1,555,089 of CAWUFW010001940.1, read as the reverse complement.
ACAGTATTTGTGATATATCTATGAGAACATTGTGTATATTTTATCTTGCTTATTTGCACTTGAAAAATGTAGTAAGCCTTTTTCAAAGAAAATTGATTGTTTTAATGCAAGTTGTTGTTCTTATAATACTGTATTAATACATGTTAGACCTGGCATCCTTGGCGTGGGTCTCCCTTCCATTTTTTGATGATGCCTCCAATGTTATTGATCTGTTTTTGCTGGCTTAGATGCTTTGGGCACTGTGCCACTGCTATTCAGTGCCACAGTGCAAGTGCTCCCTATATAAATTGTGTTATGTATTAGTGACTCCATGATTGGATGATTGGTTTACTTGTCAGTCCCTAGTACAGTGCACTGAGTGTGCCCAGGGCGTGTAACTCCAATGCTGCTGGTGGGCTTGCAGCACTGGTTGTGCCACCCACAGAAGCAGTTTGTAAAATGTGTCTCAGGCCTGCCATTGCAGAGCCTTTGTGCAGCCTAGGGCTGCCATGTCGACTTGGTGAGTGCACCCACTTACCAGTCCGTAAACCTTCCCTTTACTGCATGTTGGTCACCCCTAAAGTAGGCCCTAGGGCAGGGTGCATTGTAAGTATAAGGTAGGACATGCCCTGCTGTGTGTGGCATGTCCTAATAGTGAATTACAGCCATTTTCATTTGTCACTATTGCAAGGCTATCTGCTCCCCATAGGCCAGAATGGGCAGTTTTGATTATTACACCTTATAGTCCTAACTGACCCAGGGAACATGGTAGAAAAACAAATGTTGTATGCCTGAACTCAGAATGATAAAATACATCTTTTAGTGAAGTTAATTTTAACATTCGGTGTTTGAAAATACCACTTTTAGAAAGTAGGTATTTTCTTGCCTAACTGTCTAAGCCTGCCTCTGCTAGGCTGTGTATTGTGTGTCTGGTTTTGTGAGTGACAGGGGCTGGGGGATTCCAGGAGACAGGGTGAGTCAGCACAGGACTGAATAGAGAGATCTGCATCCAGAGTGGAGGGAGGAGTTGCACCTGGGTCTGAATAGGGCTGTGCCTGCCTTCCACAATGCTGGCTCCACCCCCTGCCGGGCGGCTGAGCACTCTGCCCCACATTCTGAAAGGAAAGAAGGAGTCCTGTAAACAAAGTGCTCCAGGGCTGACCAGAACTGGTTTTGGACTAGGCAAAGGCCTCTCTGCCTTCAGAGAACAAATAGAAAAGGTGTATAAAAGGGGACCCAGACCCCTAGGAAATTAGATCACTTTTGGGAAACAAGAAGAAACCTTTGCTGAGGAGCGGAACCAAGAAGAAACTGAGGAGAAGACTATCCCTAAGCTAGAGGGATCTGCCTGCAGTGGTTGCCTGCCTGCCAAAGAAAGGAGAAGGGAACTTTGTGTGTACTTTCATCAACTTGTGAAGGATCTCCAAGGGCTTGATTTCAGAGCTTGCCTCCTGTTGAAGTCTCAGGGACAACAGACTTCACCCACCAGCTCCCCCTGTATTCCCTTGCTGGGAATTTGGACCTTCTGACACACTTACGTGTCTCTGGGAGCTGGAAGCGCGACTCAAGACGAAGAAGCGTGTCGCCGCAGCTGCTGATTCTCGCATCGCCGGAGAAGAGTGTCGACGTCGCATCAGATGCCGGCGCAACCCCGAAGAAGCGCGCCGCTGACACCCTCGCATCCTTCGAAGCGCCTCGCAGCCCCGGAGAAAAGTGTCGCCATCACATCAGACGCCGTCGCATCCCCGGTGCAGAGCATCGACCTCGCATCAGACGCCGACGCATCGCAACACGAGGCGTGCCCCTCATCCCAGGAGAAGATCGTCAACCTCGCATCAGACGCCGTCGCATCGCCAGGGAAGCATGTCGCAGGGCCTGTCGCGGCTCCGACGACTCATCGAAATCGCCGCACGGCCGTCGGGCGTGCACGCATCACCCCTTCGTTGTCGCAACCTCCAGAAGACGCCACTTTGTTTCTTTGCACCAGATCTTCAACGCATCACCGTCCTTGCGTGCAAGGGACTACCGCATCACCTTCCCTGCAACACTTTTCGTTGCCCCGCGTTACGCATCTCAGGTACATTGAACTCAAAGTGTCGCATTTCCATTTTAAGAGACTCAAGCTAATTCTACCTTCTTTAAAATACAGTATTGTGGATTATTTTTGTCGTTTATGGTCTTGTGGTAAATCTATATAAAAGATACTTATTTTTATAGTACAACCTGTGTGGTGTCCATTTGTAGTGTTGTCACTGGATTACTGTATGTGTTCACAAATGCTTTACACACTGCCTCTGAAGTAAGCCTGTCTGCTCGTGCCAAGCTACCAAGGGGGTGAGCAGGGGTTATTTCAGGAGTGTACCCCCTTACCCTGACTAGAAGCAAGGGACCCTATTTGGACAAAGGTACCTACCTCTGCCAACTAGAGACCCCCAGTTCTAACATTGGTGGCAGCGGTGGGATTTTGGACGTGCATTTGTGACTCATGTACAGTGATTGGTGAACACTACCTAGTGAGTGCAGACCAAAACGCAACCACATACTTTTGGTACATATTCTTCTCTGGAACTTTCCATTTTTGCTAAAAACTGCCAAGTTTAATCACCATGGATACAGCAGCATCCATAGTATCTGTTGATAATGATTGGGAAGAGGAGAAACTGGAATGCTACACCGTTAACCAGCTCAAGCACTTCTGCAGGAAGTTCAAAGTTTCTATGACCGGAATCACCAAGAAGGATGATTTCCAAAAGGTGCTGAGGGCCTGGGTTGAAGCAAGGAAAACCCCTGAGAATGAGGAGGGGGCTGAGAATGCAGATAAGCAGCTGGATGGGCCAGTGGGTCCAGGGGAGAGGAGAGCATCTTCCCCCGTGGGTAGCAGTGTTTCTGCCAGAGCTCTGTCCCCAGAAGAGCTGGAGGACAGAGCAAAGAATAGGATGCATGAGTTGGAGCTGGCCAAAATGAGTGGGCAATTGGAAATTAGGAAATTGGCCCTGGAAGAAAAGAGAATGCAGCTTGAGCATGAGAAAAGTTTGAGGGAGTTGGATTTGAAAGCTAGGAGCTTAGAGATTACTCCCTCTGGTGGCAGCGCACCGTCAATGCCTGTTGAGGCTAGGGTGTATATTCCTAAGGATGTGGTCAAGGAGTTTTTTAAAAATGATGATATTGGGCAATGGTTCAAGGCCTATGAGGTAGCCATGACTTCCCACCGGGTCCCTGAGAAGGATTGGGGAGCGGGGTTGTGGGGTCGGTTCCTTAGTGAGGGGCGGGATACTTTGTTAGACTTGCCCTCTGAAGTTTATAATCCTACAGCCACATGAAGAATGCATTGATGACCGGGTATGGGTTGACTCCTGAACTCTATAGGCAGAGGTTCAGGAACTGTAAGAAGATTGAAGGCAGTACCTGGGTTGAGTATGTGACTTTTTTTTGCAGAGCCTTGGATGGTTGGGTAAAGGGTAGCAAAGCAAATGATTTTCAGGCGCTCTTTGATTTGATTGCATGGGAGCACTTGTCCAGTAATTGTTTTCCTGAGCTACGCCAGCACCTGATTGACAGTAGGCTGACTAACCCTAGGCAGCTTGCTGAGGAGGTGGACCGCTGGGTGAGCACCCGGGTCCACAAGGGTCACGTGGGAGACTCCGCCAAGGGTGGGCAGGGTCCCCAGCAGAGGAGTGGGGGGGACAAGGGTAAACAGAGGGAGTTCCAGAGAGGGCCACAAAGTAAACCCCAAGGGAACCAAGGGAAAGGTTCCCAGCCTCCCCCTGAGAAGAAGCACGGGGCCCCGACAGGTCCACCTGTTCATAGGGGGCCCCTGGTGTGCTACAAGTGTGGCGCCCTAGGCCACAAGGCCAATGATCCCCATTGCTCTTTGTTTGGAAAGCCAGCACCCCCTGGTGCAGTCCCCGGCAGTTGGCTAGTGTAGCCCTGGGGGAGGAGATGGGTGCCCAAGGTGGGGGGATCCTGTCGTTTTGTCCCTTGTCTCATTAGGAGACTCTGAGATGGTCCCTAGGACCCAACTGCCTGAGAACACTAAGAAGTACAGGCAGTGGGTGACCATCAATGGCCATAGGGTGGAGGCTCTGAGAGACACAGGAGCCAGTGTGACAGATGTCAAGTGTCACCTGGTGTCTAAAGAGCAGGTGGTCCCTGATGCATTCTATCCAGTTGTTGCCGCTGACAACACAGAGAGCCACTGCAAGGTGGCTCAGGTTCCCTTTGAGTGGGGGGGTCTCTGGTACTCTTCAAGTAGCTGTGAGGCCAGCCATGCCTGTTGACTGTTTGTTAGGGAACGATTTGGAGAGCTCCCCTTGGGCTAAGGTGGAGCGGAGTGCTCATTTGGAGATGTTGGGCTTGCCTGATTGGGCATGTGTGACCACCCGGTCCATGGCAGCCAGAGGTGTTCAAGAGGACCTGGAGCCTGAGAGGGAGGCCCAGGTGCCTGCCGGAGAGAGAAGAGGCAGGGGGTGCGGGAAACCGGCCCCGAAGTTCCCACGGTCCAGGAGGAGGCAGACCCTGAGGGGGATGCCCTGGAGCCTACAGGGGAACCGGTAGCTGAACTGGGGAACCTGCCTGAGCTGACACATTGGCAGCAAGATGGAGGACCCTCCAGGGAGGAGCTCTGCGAGGAGCAGAACAAGTGCCCTTCTCTCGTGGGTCTGAAGCAACAGGCCACAGACCAGGCAGCAGGTGATCAGTCTGGATCACATTGGATCTACTGGGAGAATGGTCTCCTGTATAGCGAGCCTAAGGTTGCTGAGCCTGGGTCAGCCCGTGTGCTGGTGGTACCCCAGCGCTTCAGAGCCTTCCTACTGGGTTTGGCTCATGATGTGCCTTTAGCAGGACATCTTGGGCAGGACGAGACCTTTGAAAGGCTTGTCACCCATTTCTTTTGGCCCCAGATGCGCAGGAGTGCCGCCACTCACTGCAGGACCTGCCAGACTTGCCAGGCAAGTGGAAAGAGTGGGAGGAAGCAGAAGGCTCCTCTCCAGCCATTCCCTGTGGTCAGCACCCCCTTTGAACGAGTGGGTATTGACATTGTGGGGCCACTGGACCCCAAGACAGCCATGGGCAACAGGTTCATCCTGGTCTTGGTGGACCATGCCACCCGGTACCCTGAAGCCATCCCTCTGAGGACAGTGACACCCCCGTGGTGGGACGGGCACTGATGGGAATTTTCTCCCGTGTGGGGTTCCCTCAAGAGGTGGTGTCTGACAGAGTTACTAACTTTATATCCAAGTATATGAAGTCCCTGTGGCAGGAGTGCGGTGTAACATACAAGTTCACCCCTCCTTACCACCCCCAAGGAAATGGGTTGGTTGAGAGATTCAACCGGACCCTGAAGGGCATGATTATGGGTCTGGAAGAACCCATGAGGCGTAAGTGGGACGTCCTCTTGCCATGCCTTCTTTTTGCATACCGTGAGGTGCCACAGAAGTCTCTAGGGTTCAGCCCCTTTGAGCTTCTGTATGGTCACCCAGTGAGAGGACCTCTGAGTTTGGTCAAGGAAGGCTGGGAGCAATCTCCCAGGAAACCTCCCCAGGATGTATATAGCTACATGCTGGCCTTCAGGAACCAAACTAGGCGTTTCAGGCAACTTGCTGAGGTAAATCTGGAAGCCAGCCAGGAGGAAATGAAGCGGTGGTACGACCAGAATGCCACTCTGGTTGAGCTTCAACCTGGTCAAAAAGTGTGGGTCATGACCCCAGTGGAGCCCTGTGCGCTCCAGGATAAGTGGACCGGACCCTTTGAGGTGGTGGAGCGCAAGAGTCCTGTTACCTACTTGGTGGACATGCGGTCTCCCAGGAACCCCTTGCGGGTCCTGCACGTCAACCGCCTGAAGCCCCACTTGGAGAGGTCCCAAGTGGGCATGCTCTTGGCTACAGATGCTGAGATGGAGGAGGAGACCGAGACTCTTCCTGACCTCCTGTCAGCCCAAGAGCAAGATGGATCAGTGGAGGGTGTGAACCTCTCTCCCTCCCTAACACCTGAGCAGCAAGGTGACTGTCGCCAACTGTTGGGGCAGTTTCCTGGCCTGTTCTCCCTGGTTCCTAGTGTCACTGACTGGTGCGTCCATGATGTGGACACTGGGGATAGTCTTCCTGTCAAGCACAAGGCTTACAGGGTGACTGACAGGGTGAGAGCTTGCATCAAGGAGGAGGTCTCCAAGATGTTTGCATTGGGGGTAATTGAGTCCACTCACAGTCCTTGGGCCAGCCCCGTGGTCTTGGTCCCAAAGGCTGCCGCCCCTGGTGCCACACCCGAACTCCGGTTCTGTGTGGACTACCGAGGACTCAAGTCAGTCACCAGGACTGACGCACACCCCATCCCCAGAGCTGATGAGCTCATAGATCGGTTAGGGGCTGCCCGGTACTTCCGTACGTTTGACTTAACGTCTGGGTACTGGCAGATTGCCTTGACTGATGGGGCAAAGGAGAGGTCAGCATTCTCCACACCAGATGGGCACTACCAATTCCGGGTGATGCCCTTTGGGATGAAGAATGCCCCTGCCACCTTTCAGAGGTTGGTCAACCAGGTGTTGGTTGGGCTGGAAGAGTTCAGTGCCGCCTACCTGGATGACATTGCAGTGTTCAGCACCAGTTGGGAAGAACATCTGCGCCACCTCTGGGAAGTGTTGATGGCTCTGCGGAGGGCAGGCCTCACGATCAAGGCGAGTAAGTGCCAGATCGGGCAGGGTTCCGTGGTGTACTTGGGACACCAGGTTGGGAGCGGCCAGGTGGCGCCCCTACAGCCCAAGATAGATACCATCCTGGCTTGGGAGCCCCCCCAAGACCCAGACAGCGGTGAGAGCCTTCCTAGGACTCACCGGGTATTACAGGAGATTTGTCAAGGGGTATGGCAGCATTGTTGCATCCTTGACAGAGCTGACTTCCAGGAAGCAGCCCAAGAGAGTGATTTGGACTGACACCTGTCAACAAGCTTTTGACACCTTGAAGACAGCCATGTGCACGGCGCCCGTGCTCCTGGCCCCCAACTTCTCCAAAGAGTTTATCGTTCAGACAGACGCTTCAGAGCATGGTGTGGGGGCTGTTTTGTCACAGATGAATGAGGAGGGCCTAGACCAACCTGTAGCCTTCCTAAGCAGGAGGTTACTTCCACGGGAACAGAGGTGGAGTGCTATTGAGTGTGAGGCATTTGCTGTGGTCTGGGCGCTGAAGAAGCTGAGACCATACCTGTTTGGGACTCACTTCCGGGTTCAGACAGACCACAGGCCCCTCAGATGGTTGATGCAGATGAGGGGTGAGAATCCAAAGCTGTTGAGGTGGTCCATTTCCCTACAGGGGATGGACTTCACGGTGGAACACCGCCCTGGTACACAACACGCCAATGCTGATGGTCTGTCCAGATTTTTCCGCCTTAGTGAAGAGAACTCCCTAGAGGTAGGATAGTTCTCCCCACATCTCAGCTGGAGGGGACACGTGTTAGACCTGGCATCCTTGACGTGGGTCTCCCTTCCATTTTTTGATGATGCCTCCAATGTTATTGATCTGTTTTTGCTGGCTTAGATGCTTTGGGCACTGTGCCACTGCTATTCAGTGCCACAGTGCAAGTGCTCCCTATGATAAATTGTGTTATGTATTAGTGACTCCATGATTGGATGATTGGTTTACTTGTCAGTCCCTAGTACAGTGCACTGAGTGTACCCAGGGCGTGTAACTCCAATGCTGCTGGTGGGCTTGAAGCACTGGTTGTGCCACCCACAGAAGCAGCTTGTAAAATGTGTCTCCGGCCTGCCATTGCAGAGCCTGTGTGCAGCCTAGGGCTGCCATGTCGACTTGGTGAGTGCACCCACTTACCAGTCCCTAAACCTTCCCTTTACTGCATGTTGGTCACCCCTAAAGTAGGCCCTAGGGCAGGGTGCATTGTAAGTATAAGGTAGGACATGCCCTGGTGTGTGTGGCATGTCCTAATAGTGAATTACAGCCATTTTCGTTTTCACTATTGCAAGGCTACCTGCTCCCCATAGGCCAGAATGGGCAGTTTTGATTATTACACCTTATAGTCCTAACTGACCCAGGGAACATGGTAGAAAAACGAATTTAGTATGCCTGAACTCAGAATGATAAAATACATCTTTCAGTGAAGTTGATTTTAACATTCTGTGTTTGAAAATACCACTTTTAGAAAGTAGGTATTTTCTTGCCTAACTGTCCAAGCCTGCCTCTGCTAGGCTGTGTATTGTGTGTCTGGTTTTGTGAGTGACAGGGGCTGGGGGATTCCAGGAGACAGGGTGAGTCAGCACAGGACTGAATAGAGAGATCTGCATCCAGAGTGGAGGGATGAGTTGCACCTGGGTCTGAATAGGGCTGTGCCTGCCTTCCACAATGCTGGCTCCACCCCCTGCCGGGCGGCTGAGCACTCTGCCCCACATTCTGAAAGGAAAGAAGGAGTCCTGTAAACAAAGTGCTCCAAGGCTGACCAGAACTGGTTTTGGACTAGGCAAAGGCCTCTCTGCCTTCAGAGAACAAAGAGAAAAGGTGTATAAAAAGGGGACCCAGACCCCTAGGAAATTAGATCACTTTTGGGAAACAAGAAGAAACCTTTGCTGAGGAGCGGAACCAAGAAGAAACTGAGGAGAAGACTATCCCTAAGCAAGAGGGATCTGCCTGCAGTGGTTGCCTGCTTGCCAAAGAAAGGAGAAGGGAACTTTGTGTGTACTTTCATCAACTTGTGAAGGATCTCCAAGGGCTTGATTTCAGAGCTTGCCTCCTGTTGAAGTCTCAGGGACAACAGACTTCACCCACCAGCTCCCCCTGTATTCCCTTGCTGGGAATTTGGACCTTCTGACACACTTGCGTGTCTCTGGGAGCTGGAAGCGCGACTCAAGACGAAGAAGCGTGTCGGCGCAGCCGCTGATTCTCACATCGCCGGAGAAGAGTGTCGACGTCGCATCAGACGCCGGCGCATCCCCGAAGAAGCGCGCCGCTGACACCCTCGCATCCTTCGAAGCGCCTCGCAGCACCGGAGAAAAGTGTCACCGTCGCATCCCCGGGGCAGAGCATCGACCTCGCATCAGACGCCAACGCATCGCAACACGAGGCGCGCCCCGCATCCCAGGAGAAGATTGTCGACCTCGCATCAGACGCCGTCGCATCGCCAGGGAAGCGTGTCGCAGGGCCTGTCGCGGCTCCGAAGACTCATCAAAATCGCCGCACGGCCGTCGGGCGTGCACGCATCACCCCTTCGTTGTCGCAACCCCCAGAAGACGCCACTTTGTTTCTTTGCACCAGACCTTCAACGCATCACCGTCCTTGCGTGCAAGGGACTACTGCATCACCTTCCCTCCAACACTTTTCGTTGCCCCGCGTTACGCATCTCAGGTACATTGAACTCAAAGTGTCGCATTTCCATTTTAGGGACTCAAGCTAATTCTACCTTCTTTAAAATACAGTATTGTGGATTATTTTTGTCGTTTATGGTCTTGTGGTAAATCTATATAAAAGATACTTATTTTTATAATACAACCTGTGTGGTGTCCATTTGTAGTGTTGTCACTGGATTACTGTATGTGTTCACAAATGCTTTACACACTGCCTCTGAACTAAGCCTGTCTGCTCGTGCCAAGCTACCAAGGGGGTGAGCAGGGGTTATTTCAGGAGTGTACCCCCTTACCCTGACTAGAAGCGAGGGTCCCTATTTGGACAAAGGTACCTACCTCTGCCAACTAGAGACCCCCAGTTCTAACCATACATTAATATAAAAAAGGGGGATATAGGAGATTATGTGCATAGCGAAACTTAATCGTATGATTTTTTAAAGATTCTTTAATGCTTTTAACTGTTTTTGTATATGTACACTGGATTACTACAATAAATATCAGACATTTTTTGCATATATTTGGGTTCAGTGTGATGAGATCAGTGAGTTTGTTGGAGTTTATAAATGATGTACGAATGTATGGATCAGAATTAGATATTGTTCTGTAGGGGATATCCTCCTGTTTATAGTATATCATAAAAGCCCATGTAAAAACTACACTTAAAGTGACTAGTGCCTATACCTATAAATAACAACTTCTAAGAGCACACCATCATTAACTAACATATAAGTAAACCATTAAATAATACTGTATTCATAGTTAACACATTAGTAATGTTAATGGCAATGTGATACATACATCTCATCTAAAGATCGTTAATGACATATATAATTGCTTCTGCCACATCTTGGAATATGTCATGAGTATGGCATTTCGTGTATGAGTTATGGTTTGCATGGCAGATGTTCAAGTTATGGACTGTAAAGTTAACCATAACTGGCAAATTACAGTGTTTTTGGTTTTGTTCTGTAACCTTTTTTGTACTTTAACTGTGTTTTTTTAAGAGGTTTTCATAGTTTTTGTTTATAAAACAATCATATTTTAAGGTGATTTAACAAATCCCACCATTACTTCAGTTCATCAGTAGTTTTTCAGTGATTATATACATGTATGAGTGTGTTCATACATATCACGCAGTGTGTGGTACCCTTAAAATCCCTTTAAGGCAAATGCGAATCACTGCAGATGCCTAGATGACCAAGTTAATGGACTAAATAACATATCCGTGTGTTAGAATACGGGCATTTCTAAATCAGCGAGGATTATTAAATGAATGGAGGAAACATTCTTGATATAAAGAAATAGCACACTGACAAATTGAAATGCTTTCTGCTGAGAAATTGATCAACTTGGAAGCACATCCCGGTGAAGCCGCTTTATTGCTGAGATTTAAATGAAAGTGAAGATATGGAATACTAATGCTTTCAGAAACCAAATCAAGCTTTCAAAACTCAGACTAAGGGAATGTGTTGCATTATGGATTTGACAACGAATTCATTTAAATTGGATTTGTCGACTTTTTAAGGTGACAAGTAATTGTGCTTGGGGTACAGAAGGACTCCTTATTCAACAAGCTCCTGACGATTTTGTATTTGGAGAGCATTCTCTGGTTCACAGCACTCATACATCTACATCCGTATCACAAAGCAGGGCGGAGACGAGGTGAAAAACTTCAATTTTTTTTTTTTCACATTGGTCTGGCACAATCTTCATGTGTTTCACAGTCAATTGTATTTTCTATTTTAAATCGCTCCTCGGGACCAGGGTCCAAGCACATGAAAGGTACATCGCTAGACATTTATTGGTGGGGAAAAATAAATATCTTCAATTCAGGTGTGCGCGTCATTCTACAAGAATGACCTGGAGAGAGAATAGGTGAAAATATTGCTACATGAGGTGACAAGTGATTGGAGATGATAGTGATATGTGCGTAGATGTGGGTACAGAGGGAGGCTATTGACAATAAGTCTAAAGTGTGAGGGACATGAGTGGCCAGTGAGTGTGATGGCGCCTGAAGGGCTGCGTTAAGATAAAATGGATTTGTGAGCCAGAGGTATGTGGAGATTTCTTTAGATGGGAATGTTTCAATAGTTCAAGTTTAGCTTTCTGTATTACTGCTTGAGAAATACAGATGCTAGGCTTATTCTGGGCCTATTTAAGAAAGCTCACATGTCCCCTCACTTGGCTCCCTGTTCTTACGTGCCTTATGTGGAAGGCCCTCTATATTGGACTTTGGACTTTCCAAAACACAAATCCATTTTAATTTGGGGACAGTTTAGATATTATGGTCCCAGGATAAATCTCAGGTCGTCCATGGTGAACTTCTTCTTCATTCCACCCATTCGCGAAGTGTGTCTTGGGGCAAAGTGTCTTTACTGTTCTCACAACACGAGCCTGGAACAATTTTTCATCCTCCTTAGAGTTATGTAAATTCACCTGACCTTCAGGAAAAAGATAACATGTTTATTCACACTTCTTAGTATGTTCAATGCTCGTCTACTGGATTTAGGCTTGAATTGCAATGCCAAGAAGCACTCCATTGGTCACGTGCGTTGGAGGGACTTCTAACCTGGCTTCATTCTTTCATGAATGGGGGTTGCCTTTGCTATGCTGAAACCTTTATAGGCAGCTTTTCAACCCATGTGATTTAACCAATCTGATACCTTTCACTGTTGCTAATTTTAGTAGCTGGCTGTATATATTAACAATCACTGTTATTGATAGGCTCCAGACTTCAAGTTATGTTACCACTGGCCAGAAGATGTGTGACGTCTTCTATTGCTATCTTGTGTTTAGTTTATTTTCATTAAACTAGACACAAATGAAGCAAAGATATGTGGCAGTATATTTACGTGTTATATTTGTTCCTTTGCATCTTTCTGGTTGCCACTACATCTGTGCTCAGCCTTCATACCCACCTCCAATTATTCTAATGTACATTTCCATCTACATTGCTTCCTCATATACTTTGGATGTAATGGAGAAAGGCGGGGGTTATCTGCAGCTTTGCTCCCTTATCCTTTGATTTTTAACTGTACTTCAGCATGAAAAGCGCACTGACGGAATATGAAAGATTGATGCAGGAGTGACAGATGTCAAAAAATTTACCACAAAGTCAGAGAAATTACCAGCATTCTTTGCTGCTGTGGTTTGTAACATTTAAATGTTTGATTGCTCTTCTATATGGTTAACGGATGCTGAGCAGTAAATATCAGCGAGTACCATACCAGTACGCACTCGTGAAGTGGCATAGCTAGGCCTTTCGCTGCCTGCCGCGGTCCCAGCCTTTGCCATCCCGCGAAGGCCGTAAGCGGGAGGGGGTGCTGGCGATCGAATCTTGCGTTTGCCGCCCCCGCAGCTGCAGGTAAGAGAGGGGGGAGGCCGCAGCGCCCAAAACTCGTGCCGCCTAGGGCGGACCCCCCCCTTGCCCTGTCACTGCACTCGTGCCAACCTCCTAAGGACGCACATCTATGACAAGAAAGTGCTGTCTAGGTGGGGAGCCTTCATTCATTGATGTAGGGTTATGAATTAATATTATTGCTTGTATTGTAGTCGGATAAGGCTTCAAAGCGTCCTCTGGCATCAGAGAGAAGGATACAAAGTGCCTAAGGAAGCCAGAAGCCTGATTGAAAACCTTTCTTAGATGATGATAGGCCTGTAACGGTGCAGGGAATGGAAGAAACACATTTCAGAGATCAAGTTTGAAAAGGAAAATGCTATGTTGCCAGCTGTATTTCTACAAGTATTTGGAACACGGACAATCGTGTGCTCCTCTGTTCTGGGGATATGTAGAGAAACATACTCTCATGGACTGTGTGCAAGGTTCCAACTAGAGGCTTTGTACGCCAGGGTAAGCTGTGTGAACCTCGAACGAACCTGCACAGCTCCCTATAGTCACCTCAAGACAGATGCCAATGGAAAGTGCAGCAATGGAATCTTAGGAAGGTCATGGTCACAACAAACCCATTTCCCGTCGGCAACTTTCTATGAAAATCCTCGAATCCCAAATATCGTTTGGAAATATGGTATTCTGACACGCCCACCAGTTTGATGTGGGCAGGTAGTAAAAACAACCTATTCATGTCTACATTGTCAACAGAATATTTTCAAAGATCTATGAATTAGGTCACCAATATAGATTGTTAACGAGTATACACTGGCATACCCAGGTCAGTTATAAGGTAAAACTACAAAGCTGTGAGTTAACTAATGAGGTTGCCAAATATTGAAGTTAAAAAATTATTGAAAGTTCAATATCACACTCGTCTCTGGGAGTGCACACCTTGCAAGGCCGAGATGCGAAATTTCGTGTACGTTTACTTGTGTAGGATGCTGGTTTTAAACAACCAAGGGGCATATCAGCAACAGACGGCGATAAATATCGCAAAGCGCGCTTAGCGCTATTATATTTATCGCCGCCCATCGCTGGAATTTATCGCCCGGTTAGCGCGTTATCAACAACGCGTTACTCCAGGGCGATAATATTCCAGCGCTAACCAGGGAAATGGGCCAACATCGCTGGAAAACCAGCGATGTTGCACTCATAACGGCGATAGCCTTGGTGATATGACCCTGTGGTCGTATCACCATAATCCACCTCCCATGTTGTGAATGCCTTAGTCAGGAATTTAACAGACGTTAAATTCCTGCGTTAAGACAGAGTTAGCGCGATGATTATTATCGCTAAGGCTCTTTGCTAATATCACGAAGCTGCCTTAGCGATAATTTCCCATGTAGTTTTCCCAGCCACGCCTACTTAGCATCTCATTAGCGATGTTTATCGCTGAGGTGCCAGGCGTTAGGAGTCGGCAGCTAACATGCGCTAATGCATGTTAGCGCCGCCTTGTTTATAGGGCGATAGGAATTTCGCCGCTTTAGCGGCAAAAAGTGCCGCTAAAGCGGCGATAATGCCCTTGATGATATGCCCCGAAGTTCCCAAAGTATTTAACAATCACTGGAGAAAACAATCTTACATGTCACAAAGTAATAGCACTGAGTGGTGTGTTCCTAGAAGCTATGCCAGAGCCTAATAAATCCGTCATTGTGCTACTGTCATTGCATTTGTAAAGGCCGTCTAATTGCATGCTGTGTGTGTAAGGAAAAGAGATGAGCACTGAGACTGCATGTAAATGCCATCTCTCAGTTTCTTGTTAAGAATATCTGCGCGCCAAACGAGGAAAAAACAGTATCTGGGCCAAATATCCTCAGGTGTCTGTTCTCCTTGTCGTCAACTGGGGAAAAGGGATTTGACCTTCATCAGATGAGCAGACAGCAATGCAAATTATGAACATGTGTATCTGCACTAGACAAGGAATCCTATTATCATAGGCGGGGACCCTGTAGCAGTGAGGGCCTCCGAGCAGGGACCACACAACAAACTCAACCGAGACCATGCTTTGGTTTTTTAGAATACATTTCAGTATGTACCTCTTACTGCAACACACATATACACATATAGCACAATTGTGGTAATTTTTATATCAAAAACAATAATGTGTGTACATAACCTATTTACAGTGTAGTCTAGGTTTGCAACGCCTAAATCTGAATGGTCATTAAAGATAAAAACTAGACTCATGATTGACCTCTCAACTGGTCTTTCCCACCCTGAATTCTCCAGCTCCTTGTTCAAGCGAAGAGCCCTGACGCTATTAAGGAAACACTCAGCTGCCCTACCTAAAAGCAAGGTCAGCTCTGACACGTACCTAACAACCATGACACCGTTCTGTGACACGTCCCTTGGCAACTGTGCCATAACTCAGGCTTTTAGCGGAAGCTATTTCCACCCGTCTCCTGGGTGCTATGTAGTACCCGTCAAAGCACTATAGATAGTTGTGAAAGTGAATCCCAAGCCCTCTGGCACCACTAGAAGGACCACACTTGGGTAAAGACAGCCATGTTTTAAATTAAATGTGATGCAGGATGCCAACGTCTTCATATATATCCAGGTCAAACATGATCCTACTCTGCCAGAGACTGACCATTCGGCCTCCTGTACATGAGGCTAGGAGTTGAGCTGCAAAAGAAATGAGTTGGTATACAAATAACGTGTTGCTTAGCTGGGATAATTAGATATCACCAGCAAAACTGCTCTGCCCTTAAGCAACCATGGCAGATGAACTTCAGTCATCCTTGTTGGACTTGGCCTTTTGCAGGGTCATCCCTAAACTTTTTGCCTTTCTCCTAGCCATTTTTCTGACATGGTGTTGGTGGTTTTAGGACTCTGGGCACTTTAGCACTGCTGTTCAGTGTAAAGTGCGTGTGCTCTCTGTGATAAACATGGTAAAATTGGTCTACACCTGTTTGGCCTATTTAATTTACCTGTGAGTCCCTTGTAAAGTGGTATCTCATATACCCGGGGCTGGTAGATTAAATGCTACTGGTGGGCTTGCACCGCTGATTGCGCCACCCACCAAAGTAGCCTTTCAAACCTAACTCAGGCCTCTGCCATTGCAAGGCCTGTGCGCGCAGTGCTACTGCCGCTGTGACGTGGCACCTAAAGTGTGTGCCATGTCCTTGACCCCCCTTTTTACTACATGTCAGTCAACCCTAAGGTAGGCCCTAGCTAGCCCTATGGGCAGGGTGCATTGTAGGTAAAAGATAGGACATGTACCTTAAGTGTGTAACATGTCCTGGTAGTGACAAACAGCCATTTTGGTTTCTCACTACTGTGGGGCTGCCCTCCCATAGGAATGCATTGGGGATTCCCTGATAAGTGTTTCAGTGGTAATTCCTGATATGAGAGGCGCAGCGTGGTCAAGTTTGGTATATTTGGAATAGTGATAATAAATGCTGCGCAATGGTGTGCGCAGATTTATTATAACTATTTTAGAAATGCCACTTTTAGAAGTTGCAAAAACAACAGTTGATGGACAGAATGCAGAATAATGTCATACATTCACCCCAGTACAGAGATCTGGGCCTAAATCCATCGTTTTTTGCTCACCATGCCATTCCAGTTTGAACCCAGCCATATGCAAATCAGTCTTGACCCTGTGCCTCATGGGAACAGTCCATCCCGAACTGCCAAGCCAGGTCCTCCCTGGACTGGAAACAAGCATCCTAGGACCGGTTTCGGGGTTTCACCCCTCTTCAGCCAGGATAGCTTGATTCCAGTGGCATGGAGAGCACGGGACCCACGTCTGGGCATACCCGTCCCACTCGGGGTGACAAATGCAAAAACAACAGTTGATGGACAGAAGGCAGAACAATGTCATACATTCACCCCAGTACAGAAATCTGGGCCTAAATCCATCGTTTTTTTGCTCACCATGCCATTCCAGTTTGAACCCAGCCATATGCAAATCAGTCTTGACCCTGTGCCTCATGGGAACAGACCAGCCCGAACTACCAAGCCAGGTCCTCCCTGGACTGGAAACAAGCATCCTAGGACCTGTTTCGGGGTTTCACCCCTCTTCAGCCAGGATAGCTTGATTCCAGTGGCATGGAGAGCACGGGACCCATGTCTGGGCATACCCTGATAAGTGTTTCAGTGGTAATTCCTGATATGAGAGGCGCAGTGTGGTCAAGTTTGGTATATTTGGAATAGTGATAATAAATGCTGCGCAATGGTGTGCGCAGATTTATTATAACTATTTTAGAAATGCCACTTTTAGAAGTTGGCATTTCTGTGTGCTATGTGTCTGCCTGCCTGATGTGAATTGCATGTCTGGCTTGTGAGTGACAGGGGCTGGGAGGTGTGTGTGGCTCCAGGAGGGGCAGGGTGAGTCAGCGCTAGGCTAAATGGGACATCTGCATGTGAAGTAGTGGGAGGAGAAGTCCCTGGTCCCTGAATAGGGCTGTGCCTAGCCTGTACAATGCTGGCTCAGCCCCCTGTGGTGTGTTTGATCACCTAGCCCCCACCTGACAAAGGGGAAGAGGAGCTTGCCAAACAAAGTGCTCCACATCCCCCCTGAACCAGTTGCATCTGGTTCCCCCATGCCCTGCACTACTGACAAAGAGATTTGGCAGTATAAGTATAGGGGCTGTGACCCCATGAAGATGGCCAGTTCTTGTGCTGTTCCTGACTGGGGGGGCGTGCTGCTGCTGGGGCCCAGGAGGAACTGCCATGGGGGCTTACCTCCCTGCTGGAGGGCCCTGTGTGCAGGCCTCCCTGGGCCCAGCTCTGCCCCTGGAGGGCATCCTGCACCCTGTGAGCACTTTTATTTTTAATTATCTGGAAAGGGGAGCGCTGTGCCTTAATTTCCCCTTGAGAGAGGAGCGCTGGAGCGTCGCAGCACTGGGCTGCACGTTGCTGCTGAGGGAATCCCCAGCGTAGGGATTCCCCCATGATGCCGATGAGGCGGGAGCCCACCCCGCGTTTTGTGCTGTCTGGCGGGAGCCCACCCTGCCTTATGCTGGTGCCTTCGTGGGTATAGCGGGAGCCCACCCCGCTTATTTTATATTCATATTGAGCGGGTGCCCACCCCGCGGTTTTGCCAGAGAGAGCGGGTGCCCACCCCGCGTTTGTATTTATTTGAAACAGGAGCCTACCCCGTATTGCCGCCAAAGAGAAGAAAGTGCCGCCGGCTGCCGCGGCACGACCAGGAAGCCAGGCAGCCTTGCCTGGTTAGGGGCGGGGCCTCGTGCCCGGAGGAAGCAGGAAAAGCCGGAAGCCAGAGGAAGCCCCGATACAGGAGGACGGGAGCCCACCCCGCCTCCGTGAGCCCCAGCCAGAAGTCCTGACCCCCAGGAGAGGGACCGGGTGAAGAGGAGAGAAGGCGGCCCGGAAGACAGGAGAGGCATAGCGGGGCACCCGTGAGCTGAGGGAAGCACCGCGTATGCTGAGAGTGGAGCTGACCGGAGGAGTCCCCTGACGTCAGCGGAGTCCCAGAGCAGCCCGGTGAGTGTGGGCTCTATGTGGGGTGTGAAGGGCCCTCTCGAGGCACGTTTCCGGTGCCTGCTGTCCTGAGCGGACCTGCAGGAGAGCGGGCCGCTCCAACGGGAGGCACCCTGATCTTAGGCCCCCCAGGGGGGTCCAGAGGGCACAGCGGTGCCCGTGCCTCGTTATTTCACCTACAGCGGCACCGCACCAGCGCGGGCCTGCTGCAACGTTGGCCGCATTCTTGTTGAAGAGTCCCAGAGGGGGCTCAGGCTATTGTCACAGTTGCGTCGCCGTAGCGTTCAGGTACCTCGGGGGGCCGGGGTGTTATGCTGGGCCCTGGTTCAGGTAATGCAACTGTTTGCTGTAGCGCGTTATGGCCTGCCGGCATAATGTGCGCAGTAGAGTGTTCAAGAGTATGGTCATCGTAATGCTATGCTGAAATGTAATCACTATTTTAATATCTTAGTGCCTGTGACCTGTGAATGTCGCTAGAGTGTGAAGCACGTATATCTTTTATGTACTCAAATATGTACCTGAACAATGGCAACACCTTCCAGCATACACATATCAAAGGCAGCATGAAATTAAAATTGTCGTCACAGATGAGCATAGCATTAAATTGTTCATAGTCTTGAACCCTCTGCTGCGCACATTGTGCCAGCAGGCCACAACGTGCTACAACAAACCGTTGCCTTACTTGAAATCCAGGGCAACTGCAACGTGGGGCCACATTTGTTTTGGAGTCCCAGGGGGGCCTAAGGGGCACAGTAGTGCCAGGCCTCATTTCCACAGCTGCCCCGCCTGACAGTGGGCAGCTGCAACGTGTGTGCAAATCTGTTCTGTCAGAGTCCCAGAGGAGCCTGGTGAGTTGGGCTTGGTGGCAAGTCTAGGGGGGTTGGTCGAGGCACATTGTCGGTGCCTCCCCCCTGTGTTCCTGAGCCCCAGAGGGGGGCTCCCACGTGCCCAGTGCTTGTGCATTTCTCACAGCTGCACCGCAGTCGCGAGCAGCTGCAACGGTGGGGGCACATTGCTTTTATGGCCCCAGCGGGGGTCCAGGGGGCCCGTTAGTGCCAGTTTCCTTGCCACAGCTGCACCGCCGTGGCGGGCAGCTGCAACGTGGGCCACAATGGTGTCAGAGAGCCCCAGAGTGGGGCTTATGGGGCACAGTGAGTGCCAGTACCTACAAGTTGTGTTCACAGCTGCCCAGCAATTAGTGGGCAGCTGCTACGTTTAGGCTTGTGCAACTGCGCACTTCCTGACTACTGCATTGGCAGCCGCCCTGACATTGGGACACAGGGCATTTGAGCCCCTAGTGAAAGGCCAGATGGCTTGGGGGTCATTTCAGTGTTTAGGCTCCTGAGGGTTTATGCTGGTGAGGCCCATTGCGTAATGTGTTTATGCTGGTGAGGTTTGTGCCTAATGTGGGTTTATGTCTAATGCTAATAGGATAATGCTCAGGTCATTATGGTACCAGTAGTTACTGGTTGTGTTTTATGTTTTGCATTTACTTACCTGCTCTGATGGTTCTGACCATGGCCCGATTGGCCTGGTCCTGTATATAATTCCCCTGTGAATATTGCCCGTGCCAGTTGGCACAGTGTAAATGTGTGATTAGGTTTCTAAGGTGTTTATGATAATACAAAGGCTATTTTTTATATAACCTTGTGTGGAGTTTCCTTTGTGGTGTGCCTAGTTTGTTGCTGCTGTGTGTGTGTGTTGCGCAAACGCTTTACACATTGCCTCCGGGATAGGACTGACTGCTCGTGCCAAGCTACCAAGGGGGTGAGCAGGGGTTATCTTGGGTGTGTAACTCCCTTGCCCTGACTAGAGTGGTGGTTTCTGCCTGGCTTTGGCGAAAGCCCTAGCCAACCAGAAATCCCATTTCTAACAATCCTTTATTAAGAGTTTTAGTCACGTAGATGTTCAAATGCTTAGCGAAATTATAAAGCCCCTTTACAGAAGACCCTGGCCTCCAGACTCTGCTCAAACAATATGGGACCAGGCAATAACTGCCTCCAGAACTTTCTTAGCTAGCCAAGAAATGCATGCCCTCATGAGCTCCCTTCTGGCTTAGTTGAACCTAATCATTCCCTCCAATGTATAACACTATAATGGCAGGTGGTGTACGCCACCTTCCCAAGTCATTTCAACAATGTGTCTCAACTGACACAATCAATCAATCAATCAGGGGTTTATAAAGCGCGCTACTCACCCGTGAGGGTCTCAAGGCGCTGGGGGGGGGGATGCAGCTCCGGATCAGTCAAAGAGCCAGGTCTTGAGGCTCTTCCTGAAGGTGTTCAGAGTGGGGGAGCGTCTGATGTTGACTGGGAGCTCGTTCCAGGACTTTGCTGTGACATAGGAGAAGGCTCTTCCATCTGCTCTGGTTCTGCGGATGTGTGGGATCTCTGCCAGGGCGAGGTCGACGGAGCGGAGGTTCCTTTTGGGTACGTGGAAGTGGACTTTCATTGAGGTATTTGGGTCCGATGTTGTGGAGGGATTTGTAGGTGTGGGTGAGTAGCTTGAAGGTTACTCTCTTCTCGATGGGAAGCCAGTGGAGGTCTCGTAGGTGCGGGGTCATGTGCTTGTGTCGTGGGGGTCCGAGGACGAGTCTGGCTGCGGTGTTCTGGATGGTTTGGAGCTTGTGTAGCAGGGTTTTGTTGATTCCGGCGTAGAGGGCGTTACCGTAGTCCAGTCTGCTTGTTAGGAGTGCGTGGGTGACGGTCTTTCTGCATTCGTGGGGGATCCACTTAAAGGTCTTTCGGAGGATGCGGAGGGAGTTGAAACAGGTCGAGGCGACGGCGTTGATCTGGCAGGTCATGGTGAGGGAGGAGTCTAAGATGATGCCGAAGTTCCGGCCGTAGTCCGTCGGGGTGGGCAGGTTTCCGAGAGCAGGGGGCCACCAGGAGCTGTCCCACGCCGTGGGGGAGGGTCCAAGGACGAGGACGTCGGTCTTCTCCGAGTTCAGTTTTAGGCAGCTGTCACTCATCCAGGCTGCGACATCTTTCATTCCTTCTTGGAAGCTGAGTCTAGTTTTGCAGCAGAGATTACCAATGCCAAACCACTTCATCTTGAGACCAGCCTTCAATTTTCGATCCTCAAAATTACCAGCCTGGGAAAGAGTTTTCTAACTTTTGCAGAAAAGAAGAACCGAAGACCCGAACAATGACTAGGACTATGAAACCAAATGCACAGACTATAAGGAAAAACAACATTATTGGCACCATGTCCTTCAGCTAAAGCAGGCACCCTGCTAAATCAGGCGTGGGTGTACACATCATTTATAATAAAGAGACCTCTATTTGTCAAACCTTTTTACTTGCCCAACTCTAAGCTCCACCTATCAGCAGAAGTGGCAGCCCAATTCCTAAAAGAGTGATAACTGAATATAGTAGGCTCAGTCTCCACTGAAATGGAACTTGGAGATGGGACTCCGTTGGCATGAACAAATAGTGTAGTGGCTTGGCAATTTGGGTGCAAGTTAATATACTCCCATATCACTACCACAGGGCAACATGGCCGATCTACCACCTTTCCCAGGACTGTATAATTCCCCCCTCCCAACATGACCTGTCTTAGAGAAGGGAAGCGAGACAGATATAGAGTCACCAAGTCAGAATACATTGGCAATGAGCAAGTCCATCAACAAACAAGCCAGTCTTGGAACTGGCTACCAGTTCACCAATTCTAAGTGGTCCATAATACGCCACACACAATGTCACCTTGAAATGCACAAATTTGTATGTGGGGATGCATTTGGTTGGGAGTGATTTCACTATCTTATTTAATTTGTGCATATTGACACACCTCCTTACATCCATTCCTGGAGTCTTCAAGTCTCCCAACCTTTCAATGCTTTCCCGGCAAATAAAGTAATTGCTGTGATATGTCTTCTCTCATAAGCTGCCGACTTTCCTTCCCATCTGAAGGTACCCTAGAAAGATGACTCATGACTCAAGTGAAAATAACCCCACACCATCGGCCTCATCCATGAAGCCCAAACAGAACTGGAATGTAACCTCAAAGGTCCGCTTGGTCTTTGGTGCTAGACTGGCTGAAACGAGATCTGGCAGTATTGTGCACCATGTTTCCAAAGCTGTATAGGGAATAGAGTAGCTTTGTCTGATGCCCAAGAGTGAAAGCATCCGAAATCTAATATCTGGGCATTAGCAGCATTATTCAGTGCACCAGGAATATGTTTTGACTTAAACAAGCAAGTGATCACTATCTCCTTCAGTAGGTTTAGCACAAACTCCTTCAGTAACCTTATCACCATCTTGCACTTAGCATGTTGCAGATTAATTGATTGAACCACTGATAAACTATCAGGCCAGAAAACCATGGACCGGTTGCAGAAGCGGCTGTCAAATAACTGAAGAGCTACAAGAAAAGGGAATATCTCCAAGAAAGTCGCATTTATAACCCGTCTTGAATCAAACTATGAAAAAGGCCACGTTTCTGCACACCACACATACCCTAAAATAGCACCAAAACCTACACTACCAGGTGCATCAGTACATAAGCCCATTTCCCAGCCTGACACATTGGAGCATTCCACATTATGCTGCCATGAGAAGTGTCTAATAAGTAGGACCAGATGAATAAGTCCGCTTGAGCTCTGCAGATAGCCTGGTCCTATGATATTTTTCCTTCAACCTGTCATGGTTTGTGATGTTGGTTTTAAAAAGGGGCATTCCATTGTGATAATGTGGAGAGCAACATTTATATGCCCAATTAATACATGGAGATGATGCAATGTGATCTTGTGGGCCTCAAAGCAGGTCATTATTGATCCCTTGAACAGTGCTACCCCTCATAGGGCCCACAACATCCTCCATTAACAATACTAAGCTCAATGCCAAGGAGAACTACAGTTGCGACTATTATAGGAGTCTTGTCCCCTGCCAAGGGCACCCAAAACCTAGTTGTCAGTTCGGTAAAGAGTAGCAAAGAGTCCTTATACTGTTGGGAGCTTCCTGTTTGAACACCCATTCTAGGAATGCACTGAAACATTTGAAATAAGCACAAGATACAGCACAACCTATGGGCATACATTTTTCAAAGAAGAAGGAACCCTCAAACTGAAAACACAAGCGGCAGAAGTTCTCAGATAAGACAAGTAACATATGGAAAGCTGACTCTATATTTACCTCCATGAGGAGGACACCTTTACTGAGACCTAAGCATGTTTGGGCACACACAAGTGAAGCATATTTGACTGAGCAAAGCACTATAGCTTCGTTCATTGATTTACTTTTGCATGATGACAAATTGTGTATTAGTCTGAAATCAACTGGCTCCTTCTTGAGCACGCTCCCAAAGGAGGAGAAAACAAACTTTTCAAAAGGTTGAGCTGCAACAGGACCGTTCAACCTGTCCAAGCTTGTCTCTTTCTCAATATATTTCCTATAATATCTAAGCTTCTAGAGGACTGGAGGGAAGGCTGCCTTGGGTGGAACATTTGTCCTCCTTGGACGCTACGCATCATGAACCTTTTCAATATTAGTCATGAGAGTCGAGTCAGGCATGATGTCTTGAAGAGGCTGAAGCGGCACTAACAATTCCTTAAAAGGGTCTAGCTTCCCCATCACCTGGGCAATGTCAGCATCCCTCCTCCTTCCTGGCACATTTATCTTCAAGTGTTTTGGTTCCAGTGTCCCAGCCAACAGCTATTCTGATGGGCCTGGGATTGTGGTTCTAGGACAATTACCAAGGGGAATGTGCTCAGGACTTAAGCACCAATAAAGCAATTAAAATACCAAGCAATAAAGTTGTGTCTCTTTTTTGGAAAAAACTCGCTTATTCAAAACTGCAAAAAATTAGTGAAAATAAATGGCACAAGGGACTACCTGCACACTATAGCCGTTCACACTTATATAATAACAAATGCCCCACAATATTGCTAAACTTGAGCAACATTGTAAAACTTTTAGGGTCATATGTACAAAAGCATTTTTGGGGTCAGAAACTGCCCCATTCACAGAATCTGGCTGTTTCTGACCGCAAAAATGCTTTTTGATATGCATAAAACACAAAGTGTGATTTGGTAACGTATTACTGAATCACAATTTGTGTTTAGCAATTCAGTATTTGGAAGGGACGTGTTTAGGGCGTCCCTTCCAAATACTGAATTGCAATGGTATGTATGACTGTTTCGCGACCAGATTGCATTTGCAAAACATTAGTTTTTTACCAACACCTTAAGGGTGGTGGTAACCATTCACAAATGGGAAAGGGTCCCCACAGGACCCCTTCCTCTTTGTGAATATTGAAACAATTGTTTTTAAGAGCAGGCAGTGATCCAAGAGACTACTGTTTACTCTTAAAAAATTAAACTTAAATGTTTCATTTTATTTTTTGAAACACATCCCATTTCCCTTTAGGGAAAACAGGCTGCATTTAAAAAAAAATAGATTGCTTTATTAACAAGCATTTGCAATGCAATAGGTCTCGCATTCACGAGACTTTGAGCTATTGGCACTGTAAATGTCAATAGCTTGAATTCTCGCAAATGCAAAGACCTATTGAATTGCAAATAATGTTTGTTTCCAAGCTCCCCATGCCGCGCTTGCACTTAATAGAGGCCTTTAGATGTGCCACGTCTATAGAAAGGGGCGTGGCCTCTATTAAGTGCAAGCGCGGCATGGGGCGTTTGAAACCAACAAGCCACAAAAAAAAAATTGTGAAGCAATAGGTGTCGCATTTGCGAGAGTTTAAGCTATTGTCATTTACAATGCCAATAGCTCAAACTCTCCTAAATGCGAGACCTATGGCATTCCAAAGAAGTGGCCGCCATTGTCCCGGCTGCTTGGAAAGTGAAAGCGCACAAGGTGTGCTGAATGTTGCTGCAAAGCACATCGTGCCTGCAGTAAGACAAAACTCACTAAAGGAATAGTGCTTACAGACTAAATAGCACGGATGGTGTAACAACAGGTGTAACAACAGAAGTAAAAGGGCCAGTCCTCATGGGAGGTTACAAATGAAGACAATGCAGTACTAAGGAGGGACTAACAAGCTGATTACCGAATCAGAAGCCAGCATTTACAAAGGACAAAGACACAAGCCAATGAAAAATATGGACGGAGAGTGGACGGAGCTTGAAGTGCATACTCTAATACAGCAGCATGCCTCACAGAGCAGCTGTCCAGGCTCGACCTAAAAAGCAATCACAGACATGGTATGGTGGTCTGCTGACCTAAAAGGCCACCATCCCTGTGATGGCTGCAATTCCTAATGGGTCGCAAACTGCGACCTACCTCATTAATATTCATGAGGTAGGTCTATTTGCAGCCCTATTAGGAATTGTTAAATGAAACCCAATGTGTTTCATACATTATGAATAGCAAACTCTTAATTTCGATTTAAATAAAATCGCAATTAGGTATTCGCTATTCCTAAATTTTGTACATATGGCGCCTAAACTCTTTCAACAATCAATATAAAACAAAACCTGCTTCTACTACTTGGGCTTACTGCCCCCGCATGAACAGAAGCACGCTCTTTTACAGTGTTGGAGGACCCACGCTCTGGCCGGTCAGCACCCCATCACATCACCTCGATTAGGGATTTCTGCTCTACATATGGCCACAGCAGGACCAGACATTTGCTGGCAATTGTCCTGCCACCAGGGCCCACTCCTACATTCAGTGCCCCTCATAATCGGGATGATTGTTTATAGCCGATTTCATGAAATAAAACTATATATACAAATATCTATCTATACATAACTATATACATATATCTATCAATACATAGCTATGTACATATATGCACTTAATACTGCAAATTGTTCCATCTCTCATCACCTCTGCAAATATTAGGTGAAGGGATGAAAGGCTGAGTTGCTCAAAACAGACGACTGCAGCAGGCACTTGATTCACAGACCCATCTTACCAGATGTTAGTGGATTTGTTAAAATGTGTTTACTTAGTTCTGGCTTTGAATCCTTTATTTTCTGCACACATTTTGAGTTATATGCTTTAAACCTAAAAAGTATGACTACTTTTAAATTCTTAGTGATTACATTTTTAGATGGGAAATAATTGTGTATAATTACTTTGACATTTTCTTTCAATTGATAAAAGCACTGCAACGTAATACTCTTTTAATGCACTGGCATTTTAGAAATGTCAGGCAGAGCAATACGGAAGCATTCACTGTAAGTTAATTGTTTTAAGTTTTCAGACAAAACAATTAAGAGCCTTCATTAACAAACAAAAAAATCTTCCCTGTTTTTGAAAAACAATTTCTGCAGGGAAAGAAGACATATTTTTCAGGTATGTATTAACTCAATAACTAAATATGATAGCAGCTGGTTTGGAGTTTTTAGCTGCATCTTGGCCGGCACCATGAAGGATTTCATCCTGCCTGCTTTTCATTCTTTTTGTGTACTTTGCAGACTTTGGAGGGTCAAAGGCGACCTTCGCTAGACCCTTCACTCTGGACGGTGCATAGGGACTACTACCCCTACCTAAGCCCTTCTTGCACAGCGCCTGTCCTCTGAGCAGATCAGAGTTGAACTGGGGCAGAATAAAAGTGGCCTCCATTACTGAAAAAGAAAGCTCTGAAAGAGGCCTGTTTACAAATCGGGGCAGTTTTGAACTTGTAAAGACGCGCTGTATAAGTGTTTTGCAGGCTATGGAGGACTGCATGGATTTGAGCTTGCTGCAAGCAATGCTTGTCTTAAAATCGGGGAACTCAAAAGTAAAAGTCGGACCAGCAGACCATAAAACAGACCCAAAAAATGACCCTGTACACTGACCTGCCAGAGCAGGCCTTCAAGCACTGAGTTTGCTCTCTAGGCCAGTTCGACCCCGGCACACACCAACACACAACAGCAGGAGCCTTATCATAAACAGATGCGCTGACCAGACAGCAACGCTTTTTTATGCACATAAAATCAGTAAAGTGCACTCAATCATATATTTATCAGGCCTAGTGCGTGATTTTAGGCAGCACAGCTCGGAAACAGAAAGAACTAAACTCTGCTCACAACTTCCGAGCTTTGCCTTCTGATAATCATTTTCTAATTCAGAGAAATATCATGTTAAATAAGTAGTCTTTAGACCGTGCAAGCACATAAATACATTCACTCGGCTCTTCGCTGAACCAGTGCTACTGTTCATGACTGGTTGTGGGAGGGATCCTTTTATTTATAAATATTTTAAAAGGTGCACATGTTTGTTGGATATGTTTTTCTGTCCGGCATGGTTAATTTACTGGATGTGGGCCCCATTGTTAAACTTTGCTTAAAATATTGTTAACATGATAAGGTCCATATTAATATTACCAGCAGCCAGTTGAGCACATTTTTAAACTCCTAAGGGATCCGAGGAGCAATCAGTATAAACGCTAGTTCTGCCTGTGATTACCACAAATCTCCTTTGGCAGAAAAAGGCTGCTTAAGACATTTCCTGATATCAGCATGTAACATGAAGCATTTTTATTTTTCCATTATCTGTGAACAACGTTAGCCTTTGACCTTTGCTTATAAAGCCCTAATTATGAGTGGCTAAAGATTTCCATTTCCTGCACACACTTCTGCATGTCCAGAATGGGTAGTTGTGTGGAATTTATTGCACCCAACAATTATCGGGTATTCAGTGCTTAATTTCTAAAAGAATGATAGCTGGTGCCCAAAGCTGTGCTCAGTGAGCCATTGTCCATGAAACTAAATGTCGCTGTGCTGAATATCACGGCTGCATAGCCCTAATTCCACCTCAGGCCTCTTTAATCCACCACCAGACACTCACTGCCCCTTTATCTCTGCAGGTTCCTGCTTTCTCACTTTGTGAAATTTTTTCGGTCTTTCTCTTCCTCTGTCTTTCCACTTTGTTTGCTTTCCCCTTTCTTGCTCTGTGGACACGTTTGATGCAGAAGATAAGTGCTGGTCCCGAAAAATGAGTGCCAGTGGCCCCCTACGCCAATCAACCATTCAAATTAAGCACTGCATGTGAATAAGTCTGTACCCTTCATTAATTTTCGGCAGGTGAAACCTGACAGAATTTAACAGGGCAAAAGAGTAATAAATTTAGCATAAAGTAGATTTTGGCTAGTAAGCAACAATGTCTGCAGGTTATTCCCAAAAACCAAGAAGAAGTGCAATTTATAGCACCAGATGAATTCTGATCTTGGAAACTCATATTTTGTCAGGTGCCATAAATAGCACCAGCCCACTTGTAATAAGGGTCAAAGTCTGTGTCATTCATTACTCGCTGAGAGTGTACTTGAGAGGCTGGTAGGGATTAGTATAAGTCATGAGTGCTTGCCAGTTGTAGATTTATAATGTAGATCGTCCTGTGTGTTGGAAATTAATGGACTGAATTTTCACTATACACATTTTGCACTTTCTTTCCATCAAATGGATTGGGATATTACCAGTGGTTGTGCGAGTGGATGTTGCTCGTGGGCAAGGCTGACCTTCACCTAAACTTTACCACTGTTTTGCCATTGGACGTGCGTTGGTTGGGAGCAGGATAGTGGGTGGTATCAGACATGGATACTACCTCCCTGGAATGTTTTATGTTATGCACCAGTATTCTGGTGATTTAATGTTAATATATTATCATATTATATGTATCAATATATTTGACCAATAAACTCACATAGGTATCAACATTTTGTACCGTTTTATCAATTCGCACAATGCAATTCTTATTACTTCTTGTTTACAGATACAGACGACCACATTCTTTACACCCTCCTGTTGTGTATTTGCTCAAGCCCTCTATGGTGCCCTGTTAAACTGAATGAGACATCCCTATTAATTGTTTAAACTGAATGAGACATCCCTATTAATTGTTTAAACTGAATGAGACATCCCTATTAATTGTTTAAACTGAATGAGACATCCCTTTTAATTGTTGAAATGAATGTACTCTTGTGTAATTTAACTTGTGCATATGCAAAGCTCTCCAATACCTTCAGGTCGAGTTCGTGCTATATAAAACAAACAAAACAAGAACCGGTCCCTGCTGCAGTGAACTGGACGGCTGGCTGGCGTTAAAATAAATGTATGTGTTTGTGCATGTTCCACCACTACAAATAAAGTAAAGCATTGAAATAATGTGGCGCTATCATGTAAAGTTCAACCAGTGCCTAATTTGGGCAGGTGGTTTCCAGCGATTAGCACCGGCACTTGATTCTCAGGGCCTGATCTACTGGAGTTTTTCTCCTCTGGGTGGTGGGCCCAGTAATTATTAAAAAAGAAATGTATGTCCCTGTCCTGTTCTCCTTGAGTTCGGATGCCTGCCCCGTACGTCTCCAGAGGATGGCCCACCCAGGTACAGGCATGATGAGTGCATCACACTAGTGATGTCAGAATTGCCCGTCTGCCTTTCACCAAGGAGCATTGTCAAACTCATTCCCTTTGGATGATTGTGGCTCAGGGCTGGCTGATGGGTGAGCTGGGGGCGAGGAAGGCTGGGAACCTTCAGGACAAACTGCGATGTCATGGGGTAAATTAAAAGTGCGTAGGGGTAGCATGCTTTTTTAACAGCTCCCACGCACTGAACTGAAAGTGAAACCAGCTGAAGCAGGCCAGACATAATTCGTTCTGCCTTTTGCACGCTCGTGGCCTGGGCCCACCACTACAGGAGTTCAGGAGTGTCAGGCTGAGGTGTGCACTGGCAGCACTGTATAAAAACTTCCAGCACCATAATTGCTGTGCTGCGTGAGCCTGGCAGTGGAAGCATTAGATGCCCGCCTGGCCTTTACAGAACATCAGAGCATCAACCCGACTAGTGCGACAGTGACCTGCTGTGACCAGCCATCATCACATGACCCCTCACTGACCAGGTAAGCAACGCGTGGCACTTGGCAAGGTTGCGCAGAATTAAAAACGTATTTATTCAGAGCGCATCATGACTTTTTCGTTTTGCAGTTTCAAATAGGGAGGTCTAGGTCCGAGGGAATTGGAGCACGTTGAAAGAGAGACAGACTATATACATTATTTTTCAGCACAGAGATATTCATTGATTTGTCCAGAATGCCAGGATATTCAGCCATGGCCAAGGTTCAAACAGACTCGCAATCCCCAGGTCCGCAGGTCCGGCCAGTAGGCCACAGTCTCCTCCTTTTGTAGCAACCATGCGCTGAGTGTTTCGACTCTTGTGCAAGCTCACCTTTGCAGCATCTAGACTGGAACAAAGAGGTTGGGCTAAGTTCTGGGCCAGCAGTGATGGGCTCACCTGTGGGAGGTGAAATCAGACTCCCCAAGTAAAGTAAGACCTTGCACACTAAAGTTAATAGCACTAAGATTGAGCACTGAACTATGTCAGGCTTAGACATGACTGCTTCTAAAGCACTGTAGGTAGATTTTTAAAAGCGCCCTCGCAGATGTACTTCATCTCTTGCTCAGAAAAGTTAATGTGCCATGTGCGGTGTATGGAGCTTTTCTTTGGTTTCTGTGCCTTCATAGTTTTTTGGGGTATGGAGAAGGGATACTGACAGATTGATGGTCTTCAGGGGTGGAACTGTCAATACATCACAGCAGGTTCAGTGGCACCTGGACCCGGGGTGAAGGGGCAATTGATAGAGGCCCATTTGCCATTTTTGCACTAGAGACCTTTGCAGCATTTATTGCCATAGTGAGGTTGTCACTACACAGTTTGCTGTCTTTATATATTTAAGCTGTATTTCACAAGGAAAAGAGGGCTCACTATAGTCTGTAGTTTAATATCTCGTCTATTTTGTGTGTCTCATGAGAAGTATCTGTGTTGTGTTGGATGACATCTCACTCTTTATAAGTTGTCTCCTCCAGATTTCATACAATGTTCAATCCTCCATGTACTTGCCCTGAGCTTTCAGCTGTATTCCAAAGATTTAGTTATTAAGTAAGAGTAATCTAAATACTTCCTGTTCACTTTGTTTACGTTCCATTTCAAGAAATGCTTTGCTAGGTCCAATCAGTGGGCTAATATATCCACTCCAGGAATCTGTGTTTGATCTCAGGGACATAAATTTAACTCTTGGTGTGGTGACTCAGTCTTTCATGGTTCTGAGGTCGATAAAATTAGTGCCATTGAGTTGGATAACAACATTCTTAATTCTGTGTCAAGTCTCCCTCCAGTTAATAGCTTCTTTACAAATATACATTACATGGTGTGTTAAGAACACAGAAATATATTTTAATCTTTTGTTTTTCAATTTCTGTGCAACACAATACTGACATCATCCCCTCTGTCCCTCCTTGACCCAGTGCCTTTCATACTCTTATCCATTCCCCCGACTCCCTTTCTTTCCTTCATCCCATCTTTTTCCTTTCCTATTTCTCTTCCGCAACACCGCCAGCCATACCTCGTTTCTTCTTTCCATTCTTACTTCCTTACATCCCCATTTATTCCCCATTCTTCCTCCTTTGGTGCATTTCTTCCTTATTCCTCCATTCATTCCTTACTTTCTTTTTTCTGATCCCTTCCTTCAACCCTTCTTTAATTTCTTCCTTTCTTATCCTCAACCATTCCTTCTGCTTGTCTTCCTCTTTTCCTTTCTTCTTTCTATTTATCCATCACACATTGTTCACTTCCTTTCTCCCTCTATCCCTTCATTTTTTCCTTTCACATTCTTTTCTTATTTCCTCCTCCTTTCATCCATTACTTATTTCTTTCCTCACTCCAGTACTCCCCTTCCTGCCTGCATTTGTTGTTACCTTCTTTAATGTATTCCTTCCTTCCGTCATCCCTTCCTTTCTTTTAAACAGCACAGTACAAGCACATGCTCTTTAGTTTGCAAAGCTGTCTCAAGTCCTCAAATGACCTTTCCTAAAGCGGCATTTTGAGATGTACACATATTCTCTAATTTGAGTTCACTTTTGAGTTGTTGTCATAGGCTTTCCAAATATTATATTGGTTTGTATAGTGCACCAATTACCCAAGAGGGTATAGAGGCATGAGTGTAGGTGTGAGGTCCCCAGGGTGTTTATATGAAGAGCCAGGTCTTCAGCTTCTTGCTTAACTCAAGAAGTGCGGAGGTGGCTCTGATTTGTTGGGGGAGGTCGTTCCATGTCTTTGGCGCGATGCAGGAGAATGAGCGACCTCCAGGTTTGCTTTTGTGGATGCTGGGAATGTATGATAATAAGAGTGAGACAGAGTGTATGTGTCTGGTGGGTTTGTGAAAGTATATGCGGCTGTACAAGTAGTCAGGTCCTGTACTGTGTAGGGCTTTGTATGTGTATGTGAGAAGTTTGAATTGGCTGCGCTTGTGAATGGGGAGCCAGTGAAGCTTATTGAGGTGAGGTGTGATGTGGATGCAGAGTGGGAGGTTGAGTATGAGTCCATACGGTGACACGAGTCCAAGTTCAGGATCTCAGGATATGAACAGGTTTAATTCAGTGTCCCAGAATTTCCTTCTTGTATCTATTGCTAATCCTGTCCAAAGACTTTACTTCCAGGTTTATTAAAAGTGCATCATTTCAGTTCATGTGAAGACAGCTGTTTAGAAAGGGCAGGGATGATAGCCTTTGCTCTCCTGGTAATTAAAAAATGTTATAAATTGTAAATGAAATGTAAATTGAACAGTTGTTTCTCATCACTCACACATACTTTAGAACACAACTGCATAATTATGTGTAAGGGACTGCGGATAGTGTTTGCGCACACTGTTGGATGTATAGAAAGAATAAGGCGGGGGGTCTCTGAAGGTTTAAATGATAATTTTCATTCCAGGTGTTTGTAACTGGTACAAAAAATCAAAAAGCAATTAGCTAAAACCTAGAACTGTTTGAGGGTCAAACATAATTTAGGCCACTTCACAGTAATGAATTACATTCCATAGTGGCCTAGTGGTTTTCGACTGTTTCTATTTAGTGCTGAGGGCTCTGACTCTATCCAGTGGGTATCAGAAATTCTCTTCTATCTCTAATGACTGACATCTATTCCCCGAAGTCTTTGGATAGATTTGTATAGATATTTCTTCTGAAAGTACATGTCAGGATGGGTGGGTCCCTCAATCTCTTTTCTACTCCTAGTAAGACGGTAGGTCTTCTGCTTAAATAGAAAGCTGTCAAAGGTGGTGGGTATTAACCTTGGAGAAGGGTAGTGGTGGGAGTGGGCTTTTGTCTGATGAAGTCAGGGCCCTATCCTGAAAAATCTGCAGCACACAGATAATTGCCAAGCTTTCTCCGATAGCTCTCCATCAAGAGATGCGAGTCACAGTTGGGAGGACCGATCTTTCTCCTTGTAGTCAGTTGCTCACTGAATTCAGATCAGGTATTACATCTGGCTTTCAGCAGTTCTAGTAGTGGACATGGGTGAAGCCAATAGAGGAAATGGGCAGAGCCAGTAGAGGAAGTGTTTGGAGCCGGGGAAGTGGGTGTGGCCTCCTAAACAAAATGTGGGCACCTACACTTAATATTTTACAAATTAAGCACTGAGTTCAACTTGCCTGAGGGCTCAAGCCTCTCCACTTTTTAAAGTCACCAGCCGCCACTGTGCAGGAGAGAGACAACAGCCTGAACCCGGAAGGATGCCTGACTACTCGCACATCCACATGATGCAGGGCGTCATAGTCTACACAGCCCAAGTCCTGCAGGGACCGTGCAACCAGCCACGCTGACCGCCATCCACCAGAGCAAGCCTCTCCTGAGGCCGAGAAGAAATCACTCTCAAATTCCTTGGTGCACTCAACCAAAGGCAGGTAAGTTTTCCAGGTGACCAAAGCTCAGCAAGGGCCACATGTCCTCCAACCCATCTTGAAAGAGATATAAAAAAGAACAGAAGGAATGCTGTGCAGTGTACCCTTGTAGGTTAGGCCCTAAGGGGGAGGGACACTTGTAGTAGCATTTCCTGTTTTCTTTTTTGTCTCGTGAGGTGGCATCCACCTCATTAGTAATGAAGTGAGATGAGGACATACAGGACTAGGAGTAATGAAGATTACAGGTAAGTAGTTGAAATATGCCATTGACCTCCTAAAACCCTCCAAATGTTCTTGATGAAAGGTACGCCTAGTGGACTCCCATAAGACCTTCTCATCATGCATGTGGGAATTATGGTAAATTGAACTTAGAGTAATACTTAAAAGGTTACAGTGGCAGAAGGGGAAATTGTCCTCTCCATTACTAACAGGCCACTTAATTCCTGCATTACACAACCCACCAAGAATTTGGCATACTGGATATTATTGGTTGTTTCACTAAACAAGACAGTTAATCATTTCTCAAAATAATGTTTCTACACAAAATTGTTTAAAAACAAAATAACTGTAATGCTCAAATAAATACAAGCCACTACACGATTCACGGGTATTCACATCCCAAAAAGTATTTACACATTACACCTCATATGACCTAAGATTGATTGGTGCAGGTGAAAACCAGATTACATGTTAAGTATGAAAATACGTTTTCTCTTCCTGACGTTCTTCAGCTTACCTAACAAAGGTTGCAAAACTGTCGAAAGAAAACAGGGACAATCATGCAGAATCTAGGCCTTCATGAGAAAACAGTGTAAAGAAACACTGTGGAGTTCATTATGACTCTAGTTATATTTCCAATTAGGCCAGAAACTGACAATTTCACCTCAATGGGAAAACGGACATGATAATATCCCTCTTCAGGTTTTGTCAGGAACATCTGATGAATTTTAAGTGGGGTAAAGTGCCCAGAAAGATAGGGAAAATGAAGAAACGGGAGGGTAAATAATTATTTGCATGGATAGCCCTCATTCAGAGTCAAAACCTGTCACAGAGAAGAAATCCCACACCCTGTAATTATAGCACCCTCCTTACTTGCAGTAATTACAGGGTGTCGGATTTCTGATCTGATTGCCTCATTATTTGGTAAGGACAGGAGCGTCGCCCCACTGCTGAAATGCAGCAGACAGAAGAAAAATAAAATGACAATAAAACTATTCTATTGTCATTTTTTTTCCCACTTCTAGTCGGAAGTCTAGGGCGTGGCCATGCCACAGCGTCAGCATCTGGGGGAGGAGGAGTGGTAGGCACTGAAAGTGCACATGTCGGTTTGGCCGACTGTCTTAGGCCGGCCAAACCGACATGCACCCTTGATTATCTCCAGGCTGTTCCTTGGAGATATCTGCAGGGATCAGGGGCACAGGATCTCAGTCCATGCTGGAGTGCGAACCCGGCCCGCTCTGCCCAATCCCAGCGCTTCTCTCATGCTGGGAGTAATAGCATGCGAGAAACGCTGGGATTGCGTGGGGTCTGGGAGCCTGTGCTCATGGAAATTGCAGTGCCGAGAAGGGAGCAGAGGAGCAGCGCTGAGCGGGAGCAGAAGAGCAGAGCTGTGTGGGAGCAGGGGAGCAGCGCTGCGTGGGAGCAGAGAAGCAGTGCTGCGTGGGAGCAGAGAAGCAGTGCTGCGTGGGAGCAGAAGATCGTGGTGGCCGGCAGGGAAGGTAAGTCTATATATATTTTTTTTCCCGCGGTGCCCCCCATGTCAAATTGGCAACAGCCGCCACTGGGTAAGGAGGGACTTTGTATGCAACTATTCTATCAAACTTAGAAGTTAGTGAACTAGCCCATCTTCGAGTGTGAAATTTCACTCATTATCAAATCCTGGAAAAAACACAAAACAACTTGCTTGCAGGTAGCCATAAATCTTCATCTGGAGGTCGGATTGCAAAGGAGAGTCTTGGGATACCAGGATAACTTTAATACCAATAGAGTTGTATTGTCAAGAATGGCACCAAATGTTTTGAGGACACAGTCTTTTCCAATGATGTACCTGTGCAAGAGGAGTCGTATTTTCTGTTGTGCATGCTCAGATCCGCATTATTCTACCCTGCATTCCCAGAGTTTGGGCACCTATAAAAGAAAGCTTAACTGGTCACTGGATACTTCGTATCTGTCTTGATCAGAATACATTGTTTCCTAAGGCTCTGGTTCCTTTTGAAGCTCCAAAATTCTCTATGATGGGATTTGCAACCGTGGTTCTTATTCCTGAAATGCTACAGTCTCTGTCAACACTTAGTGTAAGGTGCAGCAATTTCCTTCTGCCTTTTCCATTGGTGTCCTCATTTCCTAACTTCAAGTGCCTGAAGCCCCATTGCTCAATCTCAGCCCGTATCTTCTTTTACAAGCAGCCATACTGACCATCACATATAACAACAATGCTGTTGGGAATTTACCCGGGTCCTCTTAAGCATTTTGTGGGACCCAGGCAAGAAATATTTAGAGAGCCTTTGTTTGGAACAATTTTGAATTTTATCACACATTTTTTGCTAATTAAAGCCCTATGTTGTGTAACAATACTAAATTATACATTAAAGTTTAAATGAATAAACAGAATTGACCTAGGGAGGAAGTTCGCTTTCCAGGGAGCCTCATGGAAGGTGTGGGCCCTAGGAAATTGACCATGCCTTAAAACGTCTCTGGAATTTACAAGACCTGCTACTTTGACTCAGCTCTGTATTTATATATCATAACAGAGGCAGAATTCTAGTAAGGGGTTCAAAACCGGCTGTTTGCAGTTGTTCATCCTGACCTGAATATCAGTTATTACCACGCATTTAATACAATGCAGTGACTGTCACAGCTCATTGTATTACATTGTGAGTCTTTACAGTGCATTTTTAGTGGTAACAACCATAATATATGTGTATATCCCCCTTTTTTTAACATCTTTCTATATTTGTTTTCATCTAAACCCCACTTCAAACCCCACTACCCTAAAACCCCCTTACTAGCCTGTACCCTTACCCATCCCTCAAACCTTAAAACCCCAATAGCTCTTTACTACTCAGTACCTTTACCAGTCCCTGAACCCTAAAAACTCTTACTACCACATCCTTAAGCAACCCTGAACCCTAAAATACTTTACTACCCTATGCCTTTACTTTACCCAGTCCTGAACCCTAAAAACCCTTACAACGCCTTACACATCCCTGAACCCTAAAAACTCATCACTACCTCGTAGCATTATCCACCTCTGAACCCTGAAAACCCTTATGGCCTCTTGCCACCCCATACCTTTACACATCTCTGAAATGTACAAACACTTACTATCCCCTACTGTTACCCATCCCTGTACCCTAAAAAACCTTACAACTCCTTACTCCCTTTAATTCCCTTATTTGAATGTAATTGAGAAAACACCTCCCACTTTGGTAAAGTCCTGCGAAACAGAAATGGTGTGTGTGGTGTTTATCTCCATGGTAATGGCTGCATTGTAAATGTAATGTGTGGTACTGCCTCCGCCTTGTAAAGACTGTATACCTCCTGACACACCTCTACAATAATCCTTTCATGCACAG
The DNA here is from genome assembly GCA_963921515.1 of Calotriton arnoldi. Taxonomy (NCBI): domain Eukaryota; kingdom Metazoa; phylum Chordata; class Amphibia; order Caudata; family Salamandridae; genus Calotriton; species Calotriton arnoldi. The sequence goes on along the minus strand of CAWUFW010001940.1, from coordinate 1,517,744 downwards.
ATTATAAGAGTAGCTTTGCATGAGAAAGGTCTGCAGAAAGCACTCAGAGGCTCATTATGACTCCCTTGTAAACTAGAATGTCCGCTTAATTCGCGTTGAACAGTTTTTCATAAAAACCTGCGCATCCAGTAATTTCAGTACACAAATTTCGCCAGGGAAAACATGACAGCATGTGGATGGAGAAAATTGAAGAATAAACTCATTTCAATGGCCAAAACCGATTCCAGGAAGGATACCCAGCATCCGGCAAATGCTGCACCCCATGGTATCAGTAACTACTAGGTTCAGGATTTGCAACCTGAGTACCTGCAATGAGGGCCTTTGAATACATGTATTCTGTCACAAATCAAAGTATGGAGAGGATTAGGAGTAAATCATACTTTGTACCCTTCACAAAGTGAGAACTTTGCCACTCTACTATAAATCTTGAGCACACTGTTTATGGTCAATTTACTCCAAAAATGCTTGCAACCCAGCTCAGGGTGTTCATTTGTAGAATTGTTCAATGTACGGAGAATTAAGACAACCAACTGGAATAAGAGGCTTCCCACCACAGACCACTGTGAGTGCAGACTACTGGAATGGAAATCAGAGGGTCTGTTGAAAGATATGGGAGAATGAATCCCAGTTCAAGTCAACAAGAATGCTGCAGGGATTGGCTTTGGTTGCTATTGTTCGCTGAGAAAGGCCCAGACTACTAGGTCGGTGGGGATTTGGTGGGTAGGGTCGTGTATCTGGAATCTTTTCAACTTGCTGGTGAGTGGGGCATATTGCTGAGATCTTTTTTGCACTGGTCAGTTGGCGTTTTGTAATCTCTTTTATATATTCAAGTGCCGTTCCCAAAGAAGGAAAAGCCACCCCCAAGTTTCATTCCTTATATTTGAGGCCATTTTGGTGGGCTCCTGCAATGTTTACGTTTGTACATCAGTGCATCTTTTAAACCAATGAAACAGATTCAATTTATAAATATGGTGGGCCCTTGGAAATAAAGTGATATACTTTAAAGTTTTACATCGACATATATGTGTATGAGTTTGTATTGGGTATTTAAATTCGTTTTTTTATATTTATTATTTTTTTATTTGACCGACGCAAGGACATTTCAATTGCATCACATCTTGCTCAGCGTTATGTGTTCCCTGTAACCCAGGAGCAGCATAATTAAAAGATAATTAAATGTCAGCTCTCAAATGCCACTGAGTGGAGAGGCCATTTAATTGAATTCTTTGCTTGATGTTGCAGGGTGGAAGCTTTCACCAAATCAATCGCCGATGCTTCCACAAGCAAGAGAACGATTTAGTTTAATCATAAATAAACTTATCATTTTTTGAAATACTCCCAATAGGTGAACATCATGTTCATATTTAAAAGATTGGTGGAAACACCGCACCGCTGGGACACGTGCGTGAGCCCGCTGAAGAGGATTGGCTTACAGTTTGTGTATAAATGAATTTTAACGCGACATTTAAAGCTAATGCTTCACATTTCTTTCCCTGCAGTTTTATGTAGCGCGACATCGACCCTAAGGTATTGGAACGCTTTACACCAGCATCAGTTACAACACAGAAGGACACTTTCATTTTTGGTAGGCATGGGGAGATTAAATGATTTGCCCAGAATCAAAGGATGTTGAGCCAGCGCCGAGACTCGAACCTGGTTCCCCAGTTCCAAAGGCGTACTTAGTTTCGAAACAGACACAAACTCTGTTGAGTCAGCGTCAAAAATGCCTTTGAAGCCGAAGGACACATTGTGATTGTAGGGCAGAGCATTGCTACCACATTGTAACCTTCTAAACTGTGCTCTGAGGACTGTTACCTGTTTCCATTTAAGCTAGCGAGGCATTTGTGCCAAAGGTAAACGAGGGTCAATGAAGCATGTAGGGGAAATGAGCACTTAGTAGCCCAGTCCTCAACTCCTCCACTCCCTTGGGGTGTCTCATTGCTTTCTTCCGGATACATTTGTCCCTTCTCATGCTGATTTGTAACAATGCCTCATTTAACTGCTTCTTTGTGTCACTCTCCTGCCCTCGCCTTCATATTCAAGTCTGCATTAATACCCATGTTATTGCTTTGAACATTTATAGAGCACATGGCTGCCCAACCTGGGCTTCTTAGCGCTGACTGAACCAACAACTTGAGGTCAATGAATACGCTCATCAGAAATTCCAGGTCTTAAGCAGCTTTTTAAAGATGATTTTAACCAAGATGTGTACTCTACACAAGCCTCACTTTATAACTGGCTATTACATAACTGTCTTATTTGCATGATCTCCAACTTTGCATCTCCCCAGGACAAGATCCAGGACATCTGCTATTTGTCAGTCTACTTATGGCTCATTCCTTACCTCGCACATGACCATGTCCTTCTAGCGCCTTCACTATCTGATAATCTCTTTCCATGCTCTATCCACAATAACATAGCCAATGTGTAGAGCTTTTACTTGACTCTACGTGTTCCAGTTCCATTCCCAATTTAGAGTAATTCCCTCCTTTTATTTATAAGTCACTGGCGATTTACACTCCAGACCCTTTACGAGGCTTGAAGGAGAAGTGTGAAGGATACTTAGGCCAACTGGAGGAAGTAGAGCACCCAAGCAGGGGCGGCTCCTTCGTTATGGCGGAGGAGCGTCGCCCCGCCTGCTGCGAGCACAACAGTCACACACATTATTAAAATGGCAATAAATACCATTTTAATATGTGTTGCAGGCTCGTGCTGTCACAGTGCGAGGGCTGAGGGTGGGGCTGATTAGCGCAATTGCGCTATTACTACAGCCCCCCTGCCAGGGCGCATGTCAGATTGGCCGGCTGCCAACAGCCATCCAATCTGACCTGCTCACTTCAGAGCCTGCAATCCCAGGGCTGAGAAACAGCTGAGGGAGTGCAGCCTCACGCCCCCAGCCTATAAATGAGCGCTGGGTCAGCCTGCTCCAACCAATCCTGGAGTGATTGGTTGGTTTCGGGTTGTACAAGGGAGGAAGTCATTCCCTTTCCACCTGAGTCCGCGCTGAGGAGAGAAGAGAGAGACGACAACCGGACCCTCCAGCAAATGCAACATGTATATGGTGAGTTTTTTGGGCATCTCACCCCATCATATTTAAATGTTGCTGGCCGCTACTGCACCCAAGATGTTGGCAATTTCAACACATCTCTAATTAGTGCAGTTCAAATACCTCCACAGACTATATTTTACACCAGAGAGATTGGATAGGATGTGGGGTGGATGGAGAAAGAACTTCCCCAGATGTAGAAAAGGGATAGGCACACTTATAAACATTATTTGGGAATGCCCGATTATAAAGACCTATTGATCCCAAATCCATGGGATACTAGGCAAAGTGACCCTGAGACCTGTGACTATGGACTATAAATGGGATCCCCTTTCAACAGCGGAGTAGCTGAGGGACACAAACCTATGTGCTCTAGCTGAAAAGGCAAAGTATGCGAGCAGCGGGTGTCTACATATACACACAAAAATATGGGGGCCCTGGTTGGACTATTCCAATGGACACTGTGTCTAACTGAAGTGAACTGAGTTTCGGGGGTGGTGGTGAAGGGTGGAATTCATGGGAGACACAAATCATCTGTATTTCAATTGTCAGATGGTGTACTCAGATGTCCATGTGCTTTAGTTTGCATTTTTTCAAGCATAATAATAAAAAAGATTGGCAAATAAAGATTAGAGCTTGCCAGCAGTGATTAAGGCCAAAGTTTCAGCCTAATTATTGTTTGACCTGACAAACTCACTCTAAAGTCAGGTTCTGCTAATTTGGTTCACTTTCCACATTATTTGATTTGGAATAGTGTAGTAGGCAATAGCCAGCCAATGGTGAAGTGATGAGGCTTTCACACTCGTAGGCTGGCCAGCAGATGAAATTAACAAATACAATTGGCTTTAGTTGACATTTTGTCATTGCTCCCAGTTCAACTGCTTCTTACACAAAGGGAAAGCGATAGTGTGGTACTCAGAGAGCATAGGTGTTGCTCCCATAAATGCACTGCTATGACCTTTTACAATTCACCTTGAGGTCCTTCCAGGACCTGGAGACTCCCATCCATGTAGGTGGCCATGCATGTGTCGTCACATGGTTCCTTAAGAGATATAGGATCATTTGGATGTTTTCCAGGATAAAAATGTTCTGCATCAGAGGAGGTTGTTTCACCAGTTCAATAAACCACAGTTAACTTGTGTACTACTTTGAGGACTCTGAAAACCACCAAGAGCTGTGGAGTGACCCACGTAACTCATTTAAGAGGACCAACATCTGAGGGACTAGTTAGTACTGACATGGGGTGGGTGATTCATTCCGCCTGAAGAATTGGCGGAATTTGGCGACTCCGCATTGCCCTTGTAATGCAGAGTTCTCGCCAAATTCCGCCAATCGCCAGTGGCAGTATTTTTTCCCCTGAGGCTCCAGAAATGTGAACAAGATTTGACATCCCCTAGAGCCATTTTCTAATGCAGGTAGTCAGAGGGTTGCTTCTTGACTAGATTTGCTGCCACTTGAGTTGATTTTCTTCTCGAGCAGCAGCAAAAATCAACTCAAATAGCTGCATGCTCCTGCGCACTGCATGGTGCCATTCGCTCTTAGTTTTTATCACTGCTCACGCTACTGGCACTAAATACCTGTGCAACATACGTATTTACGTCCATTGGTGTCTTGCAGAATCTTGCCGTTTTATGTAACTATGAGGAATTCCACAGCATGAAACTCCATGAGTTCCGCCAACCCCAGTACTGACTCAGTTCCCCAAACTGCTTATGACTGGACTTTTGCTCGAAAAACATTTGTTGTATTTTTAGTAGGATAATCACTCTACTTTACGAGTCCCCACAGTCCTGTTGAAGGAAGTACATTCATCTGACCAAGAAGTTATCTTATGGCTTAACTGCATTGTCTCATTACAATCAGCATTTCATGTGCAGCAGGACGTGGTCTCTTATGCCTGCCAGAAAGTTAATCCAACTTCATGGAGTGTTTATCAGAAAACACATTAGTCCAGGTTGGTCAGATTTATTTATTTCTTGCACTAAAAATAAAGTGCAAAGTTGGAATTCTTGATCAGGCCCTGTCATCAACCTAAGTCCCTTGGCATTCACAGGGTGATCCTCCACTTGAAGTGCTGTGGTCAATGGTGGACTTGCAAATGATGATTGGCTATTTTGGTCTCTTTTTAAATTTTCTATTGACATACATAGAAACATTATTTTGCATCTGTTTTTAATCTGATATTTTTACTTTTACCTAACCTCCAAATCCCTTGTCCAATTTATATTTATTTTGTTCTTTAATTCTAAACTGTGTTACTTTGTTATAGACAACACCTGATACATTTTCTCTGAGAATTGCCTTGTTTCTCCTGCCAAGTTACAAACGTTGAGAAAAGGTTACTATCATGACTTAATCATGTATTCCTCTACACATTTTACTGTCCAAAATGTGTGGTAACTCCGCCACAGGCCACATAAAACACATTGCCCACTAGTTAAATCTGGTTTTAGAAAAGGATGTTAGACGGTTGATAACATCATTGCATTAAAACGTCAGGCAAATAAAACCTTGAAAAGGATTCTCAGTTTATATGTATGCTATGTTGACAATTCGTCAGCATTCAACAAAGTAAATTAGAAAAAACTAAGGGAAAAATTGTCCAAATGTGGAATCAAACATACTGTTCTGTATTTTTAAATTTCTCTGCATGATGATACCTGGCTTCAGTTTAAGTTGACAAAAAATACCATCAGCAAAAATTCTAAAAGTAGATGAACTAAAACAGGGCTGTATTTTAGGGCAGGTATTTTTTATCATTATACATTGCGGATTTCTAAAATGTTTTAAACCATCCTGAGGCAGGGTTTCAAAAGCTAGGTGGTAAACGAATAAACTACTTGGCATAAGCTGATATTCTTATTCTTTTCTCACTGACACTGTCAGGTCTCCAATTACAGCTATCAAACTTACAAAAAAATCAATGTGGAAAATGACCCTAAAGTTATTTCTAGTAAAACACAAGTTATGGTCTTCTGTAAACCTCAGAACCATGTTAAACTATAAATTGATGCTCACGTTCTGGAAGAGGTGTCAATGTACATTTATTTGGGACTAATGAGGGATAATAAGTTAGATGGTCAAATCATCTTTTGAATTTGCAAATTACGGCTCATTCTGTTGCACAATCAGTTAAAAGATTTCTGAGTTCCTGGAGAATATGCGATTTGTCAGTCTTTAAAGGTAATCAAATCTAAATTACCCCCTGCCCTACTATATGGAGAAATAGCACTTCCTGAAAAATATATTAATGATTTGGATAACATTTATAAAACAGAACTTAGATTTTTAATGAATCTCTGTTCATCAATCATACATTGTCAATAGAGACTGGAACTATCTCTGATTTCACAAACTTCAAGACATCTTTCAGCAATGTAAATTTATTATTGGAATTGCAAACAAAGACTCACTGAAATCGCTGATCTACAATGAGGTCACAAACAAGAGTAAATTGGCCCGAGTTGAACCTAGCAGCCATTAATACAGTAATTGTGGAAAACAATCTACCACTGTTAATAGACCTTAACAAATTGCCTTGCCAGGTGCACAACAGGCTAATAAGGCAAGATTTATGAAGGAATGCCAGGACTGCTGATTTGTCAATATTACAGAAATATAGACATTTTAATTATATAACAGAGTCATATTTTAGTGTAAAACAAATAATATTTAGATTATAACCTAGACCCAAGATGTAAATTAAAATATTTGAGATTCCTTTTTATATTGATTCTGATATTTCAGTTTGAAAGGTCCTGGAACACTACTTGATCACCCTTAAAGGTTTGTCGCCTATGTAATTATAAGGAGAACTTGATAAAGCACTGTTGGAAAGTCATCCTGTGCCCTGGGCACCCCCCAACTTTTTGCTGACTGGTACTAATAGTAACTGCCTAACCAGGGCCAGGGGTATGCTGAAAGAGACACATTTAGAATACAGTGAAAACACCTACACTAGGGTACACTATGGGTTGGGTTACCCCTGTGATTGGCATGCCCTACCCTATAAGACCCTAGTATATAACAGGGCAGGGGGGTTGAAACTAGCTCTCAGTCCATAGTATATAGTAGGGCATGGCAGTTTAGAGGCCAGCAGCTCTTTCTGCACTTGCATGTGTGCACTGCTGAAGCCTGAGGTCAGTTTAAAAGTGGTTCGGTGTTGCAGGACTGCTTTTAAAAAGTAAATTGTGCCCAAACTCGACTTTGGTGTTTGGGGCACTTAAAAATGGATAACCTACAATGTGTGGGCATATTAGGTACCCCCAGGGTCTCCCCTAGGTGTCCCAGGGGTGGGGGGCAGGTATTTATAAGGAGGACCCTTATAAAATAAGTTTTATATGCCCTGGGTTAAGTGAAATTGCACATTTCACTCCCCACATTGTGATAAAGTGCTGCCCATCAACTTTGGTGATAGGAGCACTGTGGAGGGAGGATCTGCAATATTTTTACATATCCAGAACCCCTAAAGTCTCCCTAGGTGTTCCAGGGGTGGAGCTCCTGTAGCTATATGAAGGGTACTTATACAATATGTATTTATAAGCTGTGGTGCTGAAAAATGGCTCAAGTCATTTTTCCAATTGCAAATCCCCTACCACATAGGTTAACATGGCAAGAAGTTATTAACTACTAACTCTTGATAGGAGAAGGCTAAAAATACCATTCAAAGACTTCCCAGAATGGTATTAATAAATCCAACAATATGATATTGTTGAATTTCTCCTAAAATGTACAGACAAGAAGTTATGACTTTCTTGTTTGTAAGCCCAGATTCAGCCTTCCAGTGGTCTGTCCTAATTTGTCAGAGTTAAGTGGATTAGCCAGGCTTCTTTGAAGAGGTGATAAAGAGCCCCTGGGGTTGACCAGCTCTGCTGGGAGGGCATTGTTCTGTTACACAGGAATGCCAGGGCAGGGGAGGAGTCGTAAACAATGGACTTCAAGGGAATGGGAAGACACCAGTATCATTTACAACACTACTCTTTTGAACCCAGCCAGATGCTAGGCTTAAGGAAGGAATGAGCAGATGCAAGGGGGAGAGGCTATGGAGATTAGCCATCCTAGGGGTGTGTTTAGCCAGCTCTTCTCTCCCTGCTGGAAAATCAACCATTATGAATTTGGAAGAATTGGTGCACTCTAGGACAAAATAGTGCCACACTCTGCAGGAAGTGGTCATACCTTGGGGCGGTACCCTACACCCCATTGAACAGAAGTGACCTCTTGCTTGACCCAGAGAACTTGGAATAAGTATCTGAGAGGGCCAGAACCTCTCAGATCTGCTGCTTGAAACTTAAGAAAAGAAAGACGGGCCATGCTGAGAAGTTTGATGTGCATTTCCTAAGGCCTGCACTCTGAAGATTGCACCTTCTGCACCATCTAGAACTACATCCCTGTGGACTAACTTGCTGTAAAAGGACTAAAGAGTGGACTCCCTGCAAGCTACAGATTAACAGAGCTCACCTGGAACATCACCACCAAGAATCCTCAACCTGGAGAACTACCAGTGGATTTGTAAGGGTTTTGTCCAAGTGGATTGTGGGAGCTGAAGTCCTCACCTTTCAAGGACCATCTTGGATATTCCAGACCCTTGGAGTGAGTTTGAGACACTTTGGGACCCTTTGGGGAACTTCAGGAAGAAGTTCCAGAAGTTTGGAGAACTTTGGAGCAACTTTGGAAAAAAGCTCCATAAGGGGACCGACTCAACCTGGCCAGCCAAGCCACCTGCCTTCAACCGCGAGTCGGCCTGCCGTCCAGGTTTGTCCTGCTGAAAAGCTTCATAGGTCCTACTTCCAGAGTTTGACCGGGAGTAGTCGAAATCCGAGGCCGGCGAACCCTCACCGAATCTGGCCTGGTGAAGAGCATCGAGGGACCCCGCAAGAAAAAGCTCCGTAAAAGTTTCTAAGTCCAAACGAAGAAAAGGTGACCGAGAGCAACCGCGAAACCAAGCCGCCTGCCTTCAACCGCGTGTCAGCCTGGATTCTCGGTTCGTTCCGCAGCAACGCTCCAGAGGTCGGACTTCCATAAGTTTGACTGGGGGCTCGTCGCAAGGCAATCCGGCGAACCCTCTCCGAATCGGGACTGGCTGAGAGCTTCGAGAGACCCTGGGGAGAAAAGCTCCAGAAAAGTTTCTAAGTCAGAAGGTAAAAACTTTGACCGAGACCTACCGTGAGGGGTAGCCGCCCAGGGCTCCATCGCGGTCAGCCTGAAACTTTGACTTTGAACCGGCCTATCGCGACCAGATGTCCCGATAAGGCGCTATAGGTTTCTAGGGGCTAGATAATGCTAAATCTTTGAAAATTCATATCTCTGGTTACCCACATTGGATTTTTGTCGTTTTGGTGTCATTTTAAAGATGAAAATATTTCCTTTTTTTATAAATTGGTGTTGGAGTTTTATTGTGCATTGTGTCTTAATTATTTACTGAATTGGGCTTTTTACTGTCTTTGAAGTTAAACCTGGCTGCTCGCAGCGAAGCTACCAAGGGATGAGCATAGGAATAATTTTCTAAGACGTATTCTGAGCCCTATACTGTGTTAGTGGCCTTATTGCCAGTGGCAGACATACATTTGCCACTACTAATAATCCACTTTCCAACAAGCACTTAATCTGTTTGTGTCACTGTTTATTAGCCTTGAGAAAGAAAAATGCATTTGTTTGCATACATTTTAGACCCATCAAGAAGGCTGTTGTGCAGTTTGTTTTCCCCAAAAGACTGTTAAATAATTGGGAAACTGACCACATTTCTAGATCGTGCCTACCATTGTCTTAAGGAAATATAAAAGAAATGTGGATTTTATTGAAGTTTTTATTTCATTTTCATAAATAAAGATGCATTCATTCACTAGTTAAATATCTGACATGGCTGACCTGCTCATCTCCATCTGAGGATATACACCCCCTTCTTTCTCACATAGAGAGGGGTTTTAAGAAAGGGAATCATTTTGTAGGCACCCACCACTTTTTTCCTGTTTGGCATTGTTGTCTATAAATTTCTGTAAACTATGACACTGTCAAATAATGGCACAGCATGTATGCTTTTTCCCTAAAACAAACATTTACTATAAATTGGTCTCACCAAATTATGTTATGTAACTCGCCAGTCTGGCTGGGGTAAGTTGCCTTAGAAAGTGCACCAGTGGTATGAAAGTTAAATTTCATATGTGGGCTGCAGCATGTATTTACATCAACCACATATATCATCAAAGTGTATGGCTCTAGAGAACACCATTGCACTGTGTGTACTGTATTGAAGGAAAACTGCTTTGCTATGTAGGAAAACCTACTTTTATATATTACCTAAATCACTTCTATGTGCCCTTAGCAGGTCAAAGGGACATCATACCTATTAAGTTAAAGTATGCTTGTCAATATGTAGGTAAAGTCACTTTTCCCATGAGCTGGCCTAGTTTTGAATAAAAACTCAGTTTCTGTGATGTGCTTCAGAAATAGGTTTGCAATGTATTTTCCACTAGCTATTAAAAATATAACTCAGTGATGAAAGTAGATTTGTGATACCTTTAGAAGAAAAAGCAACTTTTTTTTGCTTCCTGGAGGCATACTGGTTTAGAACTAGTTTGGCCAGTAGCCTTCCCCATAGACAGGAATATACATCCAAGACTGGTGCTAGCAATAGCCTATAGGCTTTTATCTGAGAGCAGGCAAACTGGAGTACGAAGTGAGCTACAGAACGATGATGGATTCAACCCAGATCTGTGACTGGGGGTGAGTGTCTGAAAAGTTTCAGCGATCCGTCCATCGTCTCCTTGCGTTTACTGCCAAGTGTGCCCACTTAGCAGGGATTAGCAATCTGAGAGGGGGCGGAAACTGTTGTGAAAACAAAGTGCAGTTTTAATACCTGTTACTGTTGAAGTGCTTATTCCAAATGGGTGGGGTAAGTGTTTAAAATGTTGTTGGGATTTTTGTGAATGTTGCCAGGAGTGGGTGTAGAAAATTCTCCAATCACTGACTGGTGTGCAGGATTAGACTGGCTCCTCATCCAGCAGCAGGGAAAATCAGTTCCATTACTAGAAGTGGAGAGGATACATCATATCCATATGAAAATGGTTAGAAGGGAAGGCAAGGCACCAGCAGATGAAGGAAAGCTAGGACCACCTTGAATGAGTGACTCTGCACATGTATGCAGTAAAGAGAGAGAGGACATGATGAAAAAGTAAGTTGAAGTTTGTGGGAAGTTGAGAAGATTGAATGGAGGACATTCTGACTCGAAAGTTTGCAAACCCGTTTGCGCATGCAAAAACGGGTCGTACATCTGGCCCTTTGTCTGTTATCGACAGAGCACTCCGCACGCTATAATGGAAAATAGCGCTGTTGTCATTTGGAAGGAAAATGACATTGCAGTCAGCACACAATGGTGGAAAATAGGTGCTGCTTCCATTTGGAAGTGAATTGACATTGCACTCAGTCAGCTATGGTGGAGAAGAGCGCTGCTAACATTTGTGAAGTGAAATAACTTTGCATTTACATGCGCTATGCTGGAAAATAAATGCTGCTGACAGATGGAGTGAAATCTCATTGTACCTTTATTTGTCGCTTTCACAGGGGTTCTTCAAAGAGTCCTTGGTTATTGCTCTCCCCCCTGTGAAGCAAGGCTTTATATCTTCAATGGTGGGTACAGTGTATGATCACAGAAAAAAAGTCTCCTGTGTAGAGATACTGTTAATTGTGTATGAAAGTAGGGAAGAATAATGTGCTCTTACATTTTGCAATATTGGAGAAAAGCATCATTAGGAGATTACTGGGACAGGAAATACCGATATATACACCCTACTCCATAACCAAAATTCTGGGCTTTTACTTTGCTTGTAAAGTGCGTAATTGTGATGTTATGAGTAGATGTGATGAGGCAAGAAGCAGGAATGCTAATGTAGTCTTTTTCCCTTCAGGTCTCCTTCCCAGCTGTTCCCATCCTATTCCCTTCCCTTGCTTGATCAATATTCTGCGCTTTTATAGCATTCAGAATTGAAGCTGTTGAGAGGTGGTCCTTATTGAGCACCGAACTGATCCTGAAGAATTTGTCTGGCTGACACTAGCTTGTGCTGTCTGCAGTTCATGCTCATTCATACATCAGTTACATTTAGAGTTATATGTTTGCACTTCAGACAAGCAAACACAAAAAAAGGTGCTTAGATCTGCACTGATCTAGCACCACTGTTCAGGATATGGCCTCAAGAGCCTAGAAGTCTGTCCTGAGGACATGAGGCTGGAGGAGAGACAAGTAGGCACTTTTCAACAAGAACTTTGTTGGACTTAGCCATTGTTTTATTCTTCCAGGGACTGGGACAAGATGCTGAGGGGTCCCTAGAAAGGAAACTCCCTCAGTGGGCAAGATATTTTGGGCTGCCCTCCCCAAGGACTTTTGCTGCAAAGTAAATGACTTCAGTATGACATATTGAGGAAGGGAATCAGGCTCATGGAGCCATGGCTAGCTTCAGCCTTGCCCCAGTGGAGGATTAGAATACAAAAAAGCAAGTATATCAAAAGGTAAAACTAGGGAGGAAATTCTACCCTAGGGCAAAGTGATGTCAGTAGATGGACAATCCAGCCCTGCCCTGCACGGAGATTTTGCACAAAAACAGAAGATTTCTGTGAAAACCTGATGATGATGCACGTGTCTTTAAGGGACCACTAGCTGTTTCTGCATCCTACCTTACCCCGCTGAACGACTTGAAGAACCAGAAAGACTTTGATTCCCATGGTAAAAAGCTTGACTGGTCTAACCCACTTAGCCTCTTCTCCATTGCAAATAACAGGAAATCGTGCCTATATCTGGGTCAATCCCAGACTGTGACTTAGAGTGGTGCTTCATATTGTCTTAGAGCTTTTTGCCTTAAATTCTCAAAATGTCATAAATTTTGCGTCATTTTGTGTCTTTTTGCTCATTGTTTTTCTCCGGGTAATTTCTCTGGGGAACTGCTGCTGCATGTTCCATTGCTATCAGGTGATGAGCAGAGTTTCTCTTAGAATTGTGTTGTGGCTAATCAGCATAGGTATTTTACGTTGGTTGGGGTGGCAACTACCAAATTACTAATCTACTTTCTGACCAGCATGTGTACCACAGCTACCACACACAGCATCCTAAAGCTTCCACCAGATAGTTCAGTGCTACAACTCGATTGGAACATTGGAATGATTAAATTGGTTCTGGTGAGTAGTCAGTGACTAGAAAGACCCACTTAAAAAAAATCCTCTTCAGTGTTTGGCAAAGCCTTTTGGAAAGCGATCCCTCTTTAGCTGCTAAGATCCTCATACTCTGCATTTCCTAGGACCCACAATCATGGATATCACATCTATGTTCACCCTGTAGCCAAAGGTCAAACTACTGATCAAAAAGGATTCTCTAAAAGAAGAGTTTTCCTCAAGCCAGTTACAGATCCCATCCCATTCTATTGACTGATTATGGCTACTGGACTCAGCAGTCTGAATACAACGGGCAAAGATGTTCCCATGGTGATCCATCTGACCTCAGCCATTGGCAAATTGTTTTGTTTAGGGGAAGTATGATGCATTAAAGGTCAATACAGTCACTTTTTCCTTAAGTAATGGGTTATGATGACAACTTTGACAGACAAACTAGGAACTTAACTCTTTTCATGCTCTAGGTAGAACAAAAAAATAGAGTCGAGGAACTCTAAATACACACCAGGAGTCATGTTACAGATGGGGAGCACTGTGCCATTCCATGTTGCTGCACATCCTTAACTGGGTGCACCAAAAGCAAGTGTCTGCGACCCCTTCTATAATGCCAAAGTGCCCCAGAGGTGCAAATAACAGGCGCATATTCCCATTGCATCTGCGGGCTCTTTCTGCAATACTTCCCCTGGGTTGTTCTTGAGATCTAATACAGCCTTACATACATGTTTGTCAAAAGCTTTTACTTGGCAAAGTGAACTGTGATTCAAGGAGAATCAAAACTGCGTTCCTGATTGTTGCAGGATTCTGGCACTAATGTGATCACTAAGAAACCTTCTGAGAATGGGCCATGCACTCAGCATGCGGGAGTCCAGAATTAATCCTCCTACACAATGTCTCTATATATTCCAATGGAATGTCCATCCTATTTCATTTTGGGCTTTTCTGGTGGCTTTAAATGGATTCTAGGAGTTGCGGTGGTCTTAGGCTCTTTCACAGCATATTTCTTTAGTGGTTTCACTTCTCTTTGGGTTCATATCGTATTCTGTCCAGACCATGTCCTGGGATCCAGAAGAAACAATGAAGCTGCAATGTGTTGTGAACCATTGCTCTGTGAATGCAATTCCTTTCACGTGTCCCAGTGGTGGAAAATGACCATGACCTCAGTCTGACAAACGGTGTTGTATACATTGTCGATCTGCATTTAGCTCTTCCTTTTCCATACATTAAATGTTTATTAAGAAATTTACAAATTTATAATTACCATTCATTCGGACATTGAAAGAGGAAAGTAAATGGCTACAGAAATTTCTGTCCAACTTAATGGAGTAGGAATACACAGGCTTCAGTAAGAATGTAGATGCCCACGAGCTCAATTTAGGATTAATTCAGAAAATATTAACTGAGTAAAGCAGAGAGGCACTTGGGCTCCTTCACAGGTACAAGACCTCTGAATACATTTGATTCAGTTTTCCAATAGTAAAATAGTCGGTGGGTACTAAAGAAATGCCCCCTGGCTCTCTGCAAAAACTTCTTTGTTAAATTAGTGCACTCAGTGCTTGTTTGAGGTCATCCTACTTCCTAATGAACCCACGGAGTTTTTTTTTACTTGACCGTACCTTATTTTTGACACCAGCTCGGGGTTTAACGCTATTTGTTTTGCCAAATGCGCGTGGTTTTCAATAAAAAGAGCAGCCTTACAATGGAATCGCAAGCACAAAGTTTACCAGAACAGTCTCTACCTAGCTTCACTGTGCCACTAAAAGTATGAAAAGTAAAATGAACATTTCCCTTGCAGTTAATCAAGTATATCTGTACTGTTTCACAAGCAGCTCACATTTACCGTTGAGTTTTCTGGACATGCTAGCCAATTTTACCATAATTAAAACTTGCAAATAGGTATTTATAAAGGCAACAGCAACTAACTGTGGCATTTTCTGCAGCACAGCCATGTCAGTTAATACAACCTTTACTTGATCTAATTCCAGTTTAAAAATAATGTAATTAGCGAAAGTTGGGTGAAGTTAAACATTGTCAGGCTATAAAAGTCGGGATATTTACAACACTTTGTGGCAAGATCAAAGCTAATCTCTTTGTAGTTCAGCTCTACTAGAATAGTTAACAACTGCAACTGGAGCTTTCCTCACTTACTCTCAGCTAATTCGTTGCCAGGTTTCTCAACAGAGCCAATAGCAAGAGGCCATGGACATAAAGCTGTTTCCAATAGAGCTCTCATTAGCTGCCATAGTTGGCAGGGAATGCCACCCTAGACTACAGGTGGCACTACGATCACACCTGTGAGCCTCCCTTAATCTCACTCCATAGGGAAGGTGGAAAAGTTCAGAACGTTTTAAGTAAGTTCATTAAGGCTTGAAACTTCCACAATTCAGTGATAAGAATAATGCTTTACGATGCCTGTGGACTCCCTTCTGAGCCTTGTTGGTATATTCAAGCCCTCTTGTTGGCCGAAGAGTTGGCTTCTTGTTGTACTTGCCTATGTTTTATAAGAGTGAGTGCTACTTCTTGACCAGTAATATTTATTCCCAAAAAACCATCCTTAGCATCAATGAAATCTTCTGATGTCTCATAAGCTACCTTGCTGTCAGTACCCAGGTTCCCGTAATCCCTTCGGACCAGTACTTGGTAGATGCAGTGCCCAGCCTCCCAAGTCAAGAAGGAAAGAAGAAGTTGGGTGCAGAACCCAAGTGGTCTCATGGCAAGACCAGTGGACAAGTTTATTAAACCCAGGACCAATAACTCTAGGGGATGTGCAAATATATTGGCACATGTACAGACATTGTGCAATGCTTTCATTTGGCACCACCCTCCAGTAAAGTAATAAGTCTTAACATGCATAGAAATTATGATGCAACACAACCTAGTGACAAAACACGCTGTGCCAAAGACAGCATGAGATTTTCAGATACCATGTGCACCAATTTGCTCTAAGCCTCTTGGAATTCCAAAAAGGAACTAAGAAGTACAGTAACCACCACATCCGTCAAAAGTCCACAAATACTGCTTTGCCTTCAGGCAGCATCTATCCTTTTTCAGAGTTTGTAATTCACCATCAAACTTCTGCACAGTGTGCACTTACTATTTAGATTTAACATCATGCTCACTATTTACTCACTGCAACCCAGACACTGCAATTAGAGCTTTTCTGCAGAGTGGCATTTAGAAAATAACTAATTGATGCACAAAAATGTAACAAAAAGAAAAAGAGCTCATTTGGATTATTTCTTCCCTCTGATATGGTGCTCTAACATTCTCCTCCACCTTCAAGTGATTTTCTGAATTAACTTAAGATTTTTCTTGAATCAAAGGCTGCTTCATGACTGTCCTGGTGAATTGATCCCAGATTGTGTGGGTACTGCTTCAGATATTACACACACTCATTCTCATCCCACCTCAGTTAATTTAGTGTCACAATTAGTTTAAGAAATGAAACTAAGTTTTTCAAAATGCCACTCTTCCTCCCAGACGTGGACCAGGTTCACGTGCATCCGGAATGTCTCTTAACTTTAGCCTGACTAAAAAGACACCTTCGACAATTGTAGCCACCCAAAGACTTTGATGGGTTGCATAACAACTGCTTAGTATGGGTCCTTTTTGCCTAAGACTATATCAGTTTTAAGGATCTGATTTAGAGGTGGAGGACTTTACGTCTGTCGCCTTTACTCTGCTCAGCAAATTTAGAATTCATCACTGGTCTTGCGGTGAACTCAGTGGGTTTGTATGAACTGCTGTCATAACAGTTCATACACAGTCATTTCGAAGGTTTGGTGTGCGCTCGTCATTGGTGATAGACTCTTACAGCAAACTTTAAAAGTTTTTACTTTCCTAACACAGACTCAGAATGTGGGAGTTTGATTTTCGAAAAGTAAAAACTAATGGCCCCACCATGGTATACGTGTCATTTTTAGGTTTCACTTGCACAGTACTTGCGCTGTGCTTGTGAAATCTTTTCTATTTAATATAAATCTTAAAAGGGGCTTACTTCCCGCCCTTCCTTTTCATTAGTTTGTGTGCTCGCCACTTACTTTTCGTCAGTTTCTATTGGTCGTAGCATACCATTTCCTGTTGTTCTCCATGTCTTCTTCTTATCAGTGTCCTGAGGTCTAAGTACTCCTTTCCATTCACTTGAACTTCTTTGCTATTTTAATTACGACCGAGTCCGCCACTTTTTTGACATACTTCTTGGTGACTGTGCTGCTTACAGAATTTAAATATAACATTTCTTTGGTTCGAGCTCTTTGCATATTTTTATATTTGTAGGCACGGGAAGATTAAGCTATTTGCTTACAGGATGTTGAGCCAATGCCGAGACTTGAACCTTGTTCCCCAGCTCTAAAGTCGGCAGCTCTGGCCACAGTGCCACATCCTCTCCCCTCTTTCTGAGCCTTGCTTTCTTTAGCTGACTGAATGAAGGGCGCTTTAAGCAAATCAAGCAGAGGCATAGCAAGGATGTTATATGCCCTAAATACACTCCATTCGACTGCATCGTAGGACGCCCTTTCATTTCAGTGGATTTGCAAATTACCAAACCAATTGCAAAACAAGTAAACGTTATTTTATTTTCAATTACTCGAAGGCATTTATAATATCTATCCCCAAGACAAGACTTCTACAATGGCTACAGCTGGCGACTTTTAGAACTTGAAAACAACTTGGAGTTTTGGCATCATGTGACTTTGGGAAAAAGAGTTTACAGCTTTGTCCCCTTTTGAAATGCACTGTGCAGGCAGCATCCATCAGCAAGGGCTTTTTCTTCTTGCTTCCCCCGCCGTCTTTGCTTCCTCTTGTTGGTACTTGCACTCCTCTCTCCCTAACCCCTCCATGGCCTCTACTCCTCCCCCTTCCAAGACAAAGCTCAAACCTTTTGGCAGATTTGCTTTCAGCAGTGGCAGGATCTTCCTGCGAGTGCCAAGGAAGGCGGCTTTTAAACCTGTGTTATGCAGCTTTAAGTATTTTGTTTCATTTCTATTGTATTAATAGTTTCTGTGTAGCACCAGTCTGGTGTTTCAGTGTGCTCAGGGAACAGCCATTAGCATTTTGAGATGTAAATCACCAAACACCCAGCTATTAACATATAGAGCCCCATGCATCAAGCAAAAAACCGGTCGCAAAAAACCGGTCGCAAAATACCGGTCGCAAACGGGCAGATTCGCAGAATCTGCACCTTTGCGACCGGTATTTTTGCATTTGGGATGCATCATCCCAAATGCAAAAATCGCAATTTGAGAAATCGCAAAATAGCGATTACTTAATTGCGATTGCATTTAGGGAATCGCAAATTGCGATTCCCTGAATGCAATGTATGATGAAATCACAAATAGCGATTTCGCAAATAGGGGGTCGCAAATTACCATCAATTTGAACTTGATGGTAATTTGCAAAACTTTGAAAAATGCACTGAAGTGCATTTTTCAAAGTTCCTGGTTACACACACACATGCCCTTGGGGCATGTGTGTGCGCAACATGTGTTCACATTGCTATTTCAGGGGTGCAACAGGGTGTCCTTTTGGCACCCTTGCACCCTTGAAATTGCATGCGCAATTTGCGAGTACCTATTGGGTACTCGCAAATTGCGCATGCAATTCCCATTCATCCCTATGGGCCTGTAGGCCCATAGGAATTAATGGGAAGCCATTCCTTAATTGCGACTCGCAATTTGCGACTCGCAATTAAGGAATGTTTAGGATTCGCTATTTTTTTAGCGATTCCTACATGCATAGGCTTTTGCGATTCCTTAATTGCGATTCCTTAATAATCGCAAAAGCCTACCTTGATGCATGTGCCCCATAGTGCTGTAAATGGGTTATCTGGTGATACCCTGGTAAAGTCTGAAATCTGCTGCATGCACTAGGAGAATTTACAAAATATTAGGGTCAATATCTGTTGGATAGAAAAGGGCTGTTTTTCATTAAATCTGCATGTGCTGTAATAGCAGAGAAGCCTGACACCACTCTTGGGTGGTTGACAAAGAGCATAGAAGAGATGGTGCACCGACTCATTTGAAAAACATGGCCTCCGTTCCCCCTCCTACCGGCAGGATCTTGCTGCGAATGCCAAGGGAGGTTGCTTTACACCTTTATTATGCAACGCTCCTTCAACCCAAATGACATCTCTTTCGAACTGTTTACTTAGTCCACCTGAGCTGTTAAACAGTGCCAAAAACCAAGAGATACTGCTGCAAAACTACACAAATAGCCTGTCGTTGTTTAAAAAAAACACAATTTGCAGCCTGTAGCAGGTGGTTTGATTTCATCACATTTTCTGGGGTTTGTCATGTGAGGAAGGGGTGATTGTTATGCGTATATAATAAGTTAAATTCTCAAGCTTGCAGTTTAGTAAAATGTACTTTGCACTTTACATGAGCACCAGTTACATTACACATTCATTTTTTGTAGTCGCGGGGAGACGAAATGATTTGCCCAGGATCACAGGATGTTGAGCCAACGCCAAACCTTGAACTGCGGTTCCTAGGTCCAAAGTCGGCAGCTCTGACTGCTACACTACATCTTCTCATCTCTTTATTGGGTTTTCTTGAACAAAGCCAAGAGTGCAGAATTCCCTCCTGAAGCTCCCCTAGCTCTTAGCTTCTTCACTTGTGTTGCTTGTTTGCATTTCCTAACAAGTATGCCTTAAGACTGCATCTGCAGGCCGTTGCTCTCCTCCCCGTATCTTGCAGCCTCCTCCTGGGTCACACCTCATTGCTTCCCCCCTCATTTTATTTATTCATGTTTCCACAGATACAGCCCCCATCTTTTTGACATCATTCACTCCCATCCAATAAACTAATCTCCGGGTCTTTTAAATCGTTTCCCTTCAGAGTACAGGGATGAACATTAAGGGGCATATTAGGATGGCGGGCGGACGAAACCCTAGCGGTGCTGGGACCGGCCGCCAGTGGTGCGGCGGTCCCATCCTCCATTCCCAGCATTGTGGCAGGCGGTGCACACAGCACCGCCCGCCACAATGCTGGGAATGCACTGTGTGCATTGTCATGCACAAGGTAACAGGCACCACGCGGTGCCTGCCACCTTGTCCATGACAATGTAGGGGGGTACCATAGGTACCCCCCAAGTGCACCCCCACCCCCCAATACCCTGGGGGCCCACAACAGGCCCCCAACAGCAAACTCCGCATGCCTTTTCGTGGCGGCATCGCCACCACGGAAAGGCTGCTTCCCGCACCCATGCTAATATGGATGGCGGTGTCTAGCAGACACCGCCACCATATGTAGCCCATTTTCCGCCCGGTCGACTGGTCGACC
The DNA here is from genome assembly GCA_963921515.1 of Calotriton arnoldi. Lineage (NCBI taxonomy): Eukaryota > Metazoa > Chordata > Amphibia > Caudata > Salamandridae > Calotriton > Calotriton arnoldi. The sequence goes on along the minus strand of CAWUFW010001940.1, from coordinate 1,497,272 downwards.
GGCGGAAAACCGGCGGACGGTCTCTCCGTCCGCCGGGGTCCCCCCCGCCATACTAATATGGCGGGGGGTAAATGGGTGGCGGGCGGAGGGAAATGTAGGGCAGATCGCCACCGCCATGTGGGCGGTGGCGATCCGCCCTAGATCGTAATGACCCCCTAAGTCCTCTGTGCAGAGACACACAAGGAACCCTCCGTGGCAAAACTCAACATTTATCGCTGCGAGATGTCTTTCCAGTCAGAGCAAGGTGCAGCCAGCAACGTGCGGTGCAGTCTCACCTAATCTTGGTTCCCAGCCTCATCTGCATTCACACTGTACCTATCGGGTACATGTTTTTTCCCCTTTGTCCCCCCCCCATTTACCTAATCATCCCGCTTTATAATACCACTCACGCAACATATTACCTTTCACGATATACAAGTCATAACACTTTAACGGAGTTTCAGTAACTTATATTGCACAACTACTCACCAAGCTACAACTTACAACAACAAAACGCTTATTATTAATCACATAGGTGAAACCTATTGCAATTTCCAATGCTTGTTTAATGTTTACTGTCCTGCACCAGCAGGATATTTGTAACAGTGATGCACAATAAAAAAAAGCTATCTAACTGCACACTCCAAATAGGGAGGATAGTCAGATGGCTTAACTGCCAGCCCGTACTTCCTGAGGCAGTCAGGAAAAAGTGCACGCTGATTGAGTAAATTTAGTTTGTCAGCGTACACCTGGCTGTCCGCCCAACTCAAAATTGGGTGGGTAGACTGAGAGTTTGATGGACATGTCCATGTACTCTGTTCATTAAAATCTAAATTGGACCCTTTGTCTGTTTTTACGTTGATTGCACCAATTTTGCCCTTAAACCTCTTGTTTTTTAAATTTTACCATTTGTCTTTTACTATTTTTACGGCTGCCTTCCTTATGTTGTTAGTCTTATATCTCTCCGTAATTCTTGTGGAGGTCAGTCATTCAGTTTGGTGAAAGAGAGCAAAGGGAACTATTAACATAGACTTTTTCAAAACTGAGAGATCGCTAGATTTAGGTTATTGTGCAGGTTCCATTGATAACCGTGTGTGAAGACCCAGGTTCAGGTCAGCCCATTCAGTTGGTTGGTTTTTAAGAGGGGTAACCAGCTCTGAAACATGGGGAACTGGAGACCCGTTCACTTAGTTCCTGTATTGGCCATGAGGAGGAATTTCAGCTTGAATAAAATTATATGCCTAGGGCTGCTCCCAGGGGACAATACAATTTATTTGGTAGGCTCCATTGTTCATTGAATAGAGCAAATGCTTTTTTTCTTTAAAGCAAGATTTTTACATTTAAAAAAGTTCATCTCTTGAGGTAATTTGTTTTAGAATTGAAGGAAAATGTGCATCTTCCCATCAGATTTTGCAACACTGCAGATTGGATGGACAGTTTTTGTGACTAGAACACCAGCATTTATATTCTGTTTATACGTACATTTACCTGATGGAATGGATCGATTATATAAAAATACAGAGCAAGCAGATGATTATGGTTATAGACTAGCTGTCTGCAAAATATATTACTATGTATGAAAGCAGCTCTAAAGCCATATACAATTTTGATACGGCACAAAGTAAGTTTTCTACTAGCAGCTATAGCAATGAGGATCAACGACAGACTGCTTCCTTTAACGATAAATTAAATTAGCATGTGTTGGATATGTTTAAATATAGGAATACGCACTTGTTTAAAGTGTACAAATTGTTCCAGGTCGCACGGAATAATAAGAGAAAATATAATGCAGTTTTGTGATCTATTCACATCATTAATGGAAGCATATTCATTGGAATTCGATTTCATGCAGAGAGCCCATTCTCCCTGGTGCAATTGACCCAAATACCGATCTGTGCATCAATACAACACCTTATTGGAGGGATGGTAAGGCATGTGGGCGGAATGACAATAGGATCATTTATTTATGCAGATGACTGGAAGTGGCTCAACAGACACAGAGAAGCTGGTTAAAAAGTGTCTTTTCTTTAAACAGTTGCGAAGCTATGTAAAACAGAACAAAAAATATATAACATTTCTGAGGCTCTCGGATAGTATCAAACAGAAGAATTATCTCCTAAATGCAACCCTGCCCTATTTATAATGGTCAGGGTGCAAGAGTTTAACAATAGTTCTTGTAGCATAGCTTTTTTGCATTGACTACATTTCTGACTTTTAGGGAATTCTCAACGAATTCATTGACCAATGTTTTAAGTGGGTAGGGGTGACTTATTTGTGGAAGTTCAAAACTAAGTTGTAGCCATGTTTGGAGTAAGTAAACTTACACATAAAAGAAACTCAAAACGAAAAAAAAAAATTGAGAAAGATGAGATTCACCAGAAGAATTCCTAGAATACGACACCATTCACTTTTCCGGGAGTACTTGCTTACCACCAACTAGAAACTTCAGCAAACAGAAATGTAAGCCAAAAGTACACCAACAATTAACTGTTTGTTTCCTTTCAGGCATGACTAAAACCAATAAAATACACATATAAGAGAACTATATAGATACCAATCTATACATTCAAATAACAGACAAAGTGAAATCAATGTCTAAATCATTGATCAATCAATTCTGTCTTTCCCTCCCGCTGCTGCGTGATGGTCTATAGTCTTTGGATATGAAGTATGAGGCTTGCTGATTTTATCAACCTCACCTTTTTTGTCAAAAGAGGGGTAATAATTACACACATGCTTCTACATCTGGTAGAAATGGTACACAGTTTCTTATATTACAGTGTCATGTTTACAGCACAATATATGAGTGACATAACTCACCTTTTGAGAGGTTCTGTCTCCCAAAATGAGGATGCCTAGCCTAAGCAGAACTTAGATCCTTTCTAAATGACTAAGGTGTGTCTCCCTCAAGGTATGCCTCAGGAGACCAGCCAGACCGGCCTGCAGAAAACAGATTAGTGTTAGGGTCTCCAAACTACAAACTAAGATCTATATGCCATGATTTCCATTAACCCCCTTCAGAATGAGTCTATTCCATGGAGCAAGCCACACTTGTATGTCACAAAAATAGGCCAGGTTTGGGCCACAGCAACACACCATACCAGCCTACAATAGAGATGCACCATCCTTCCTCATTTTCATAACTCTACTCGTAAAACCTGCCCAAAAGCAAATATCTGAACACATTAGACTGATACTAAATGATTTCTCCTATCCAGCCCTAGAGTCTCTCAACAATAAAATACACCTCTAATGTTTTTATGGTGTAGTCAGGTAAATATACTCAACGAATATGATGCAAACTGCACTGAAATAGAAATTGACATCTTGGAGACCTTGCTAGTTGAAAGACAACTATAATATAAAAAAAACGCATCGAAATAGAAAAGATACATGTTTTTAAAAAGTAAACAATTCTTTACATATGAAATGTGAAATTAAATTTAAAATTTATTTGAGATATTATACCACAGGGAAAACTGTATATCTAAACTACTGTGCACGCGCACCTTGTATTTCAACCCATGAAATTAACAGTTATCTGAAACCTGCATGTGTTATGTATGAACTTTATGAAACAACAATAAATAAAAGAGAAACCAATAGATCTCGTGTTGGCCACCAGCCATTTGGCTTTTTCTTGCTTTTTTCTGTCATGGTTTTTTCAAAACTTTATTTTTGGGGAGGCCGCCGGACCTCATCAAGTTAACAAATGACATTGACTAAAGCCCAAAATTGTTTTTAGTCGCAAAAAGCACCCCATTACTATAGTAGATCCTGGCACTGAAAAGAACTACTTTCTATGTGGATGTGCTCCTTGTGAAAGCACACCTTGTCCTAATTCATAGTGAAGTCAGCCAGTGGCTAAAGTGGGCTGACCCATTGCCTCAGGATGCATGCTGAAGTGTGAATGACACAACAACAGACTAATTCATGAAGTCTGGCGAAATCCCCTATAAGTAACTGTTAGAAAGTGGTTCTGACACTCTGGGCCACCCGGATTTTTCGCTTTTTGAGCACCTATTTGTTGAGCTTTTACTGTGGGAGAACCTCATAAGTTGGGACTCACCCACAGGGAACTCATGATGAAAGAGACTGCATGTGGATTTTACTGGTGTCCCCCTAGCTTGACTAGGCCGCTGCGCAGCAGCTGGAATAAGGGGCACCGGGCTGGTTACATGCATAGACCTGTGTACATGCGTGTGCACACGTGTAGGGGCTGCGCAGGGGAGATTCCTGGCGTGCTCAGCCCAGGAGCAGATACAAAGTGAATGGTGTGGCAGACTTATGCAGAATTGGGTGGTGACACGGAATAGGCTTTATACACTTGGAAGAAACATGCCATGGAAAGTCAGTGTGTTTTACTGTGTTTTTCACTTCATTATTCCCCTATGGGGAAGTGGAGCCCATGGGCTAGTGTCACTTTCCTAAGGCCTACAAATTCCAGACACGCACTAAAGTCCACTGTAATGGGTGTGAGAAGAAGTATTCTGCAGAGTCCAGAGTCATATTTGTACTGCTTTTGGGTCATCCAGAACTGTCATATTTCTCCGAGTCAGCCCTAACCAGGTCCTGGCTGGGGGCTGACCTCAGTAGCCTGGATTGATGACCTTTCTTCCCAGAGCGAAGACCTCCTCTCCACGAAGAGAAGCTGGGTGGAGCTGCAGGCTAATTCATCAGCAGCTGTCACTGGGTGCCAGGCACCAAGCTGCACGAAGGGGAGGCAGCTCTGGGGGGAAGGGGCTTTCAGAGACCATGTGGCAGGAGACCCTGGACTACGCCATCTTGAACAAACCCAGAGGCCTGGGCAGGAAGGAGGGAGCAGAGGCAGAGAAGTTATGTGTCGCTGTGTGATAGAGCAAACAGAGATTTCCTGCCAGCCCCCTCCCCAACTTCTTAAAAAGAACTTGCACAGGAAGAGAAGCTCTCTCTGGGGTGTGGTATGCTGAGGCAGAGGGTGCTGGAGCCTGGCGCAAGGAGGAACCCCCTGACTGTCCCCAGGATCCTGAAACAGTGCCAGGAGAAGAGTCCAGGACCAGTGCGCAGAAGCAGGGGCCTCTGCGCAGGGAGAAGAGAGGCCCAGGAGGAGAGCCAGGCGAAAGGCTGGCGCAGGGAGCCAGTGAAAACAGCTCCCTGCGGAGGTTCACCCTCTTGGAGATGAAGAGGGCCATGACAAGTGCTCCAGATGGATAGAGCTGGCCATCCGGAGTGAAAGGAGGCCGGAATGGTCCAAATCGACAGCCTGGGGGCCGAGATATGCCCCCCAGAAGGTAGGCGACCTTTGACCCCGCCTGGGACCGATGATGAAGCGCGTGGGGCTCCGCCGCCGGTCGCAATTATGCCCCCGGGGTTGGTCAGGTCCCGGGGGCTGCCCCCAGCAGAAGGGAAGCCGGGGAGCACCGTCGCGCTCCCCGTGAAGATGCCCTGCAAGGGGGCCAGGAGCCCACCCTGGCCCCCGCCGAAGATGGAGGCGGGGGAGCGCCATCGCACCCCCCGCGAAGATGCCAGCGGGGAGCGCCGTCACCCTCCCCGTGAAAATACCCTGAAAGGGGGCCAGGAGCCCACCCTGGCCCCCGCCGAAGATGGAGGCGGGGTCGTGCCGTCGCGCCCCGTGGAAGAGCCGAGGTTGGGGAGCACCATCGCGCTCCCCGAGAAGGAGTGCCTGGGGGCCCGGGACCCCATCTCCAGGCCCCGACGTGAGGAGAGGAGACGGGCCCGGGACCCCATCTCCGGGCCCCGATGACGCCGCGTGGTGGCGGGGGGGCATGGCGGGGCGTGTCCCCCGCAGGGCGAAGACAGGCCAGGGGGTGCAGTCATGCCCCCATGAAGGTCGGCCCAGGGGCCCGGGACCCCATCCCCGGGCCCCGAAGAGGAGGATGGGGGAGTGCCGCCGCACTCCCCCACAGCCCCACCGGACTGGCGGGAGGCTTCACGCCTGCCCGCCGGAGCGGGCAGACCGAAAATGATAACCCGGCTCCCACGGCCGCAGCAGAGAGGTGCAGGGCCGAGCGGGGAGCCAGCAGGAGCCGCCGGGGGTGGGCTCCTCGAGCGGCTCCCCACCCAAGCGGAAAGAAGAGGCCAGACGGGGTCCCCGGTGGAACCGGGGGCCCCAGAGAAGATAAGTGGCGCTAGGGGCCCGGGTGGGACCGGGCCCCCGTAAATCAGCGGATTGGCCGGGGGTGGGCTCCCCGAGCCGAATGACTCACCTGGGGGTCCGGGTGGGACCGGACCCTCCAACCCAGCACGGACGTGGCCGGAGGCCCACTTCGCGGCTCTCCCCGAAGCAGCGGGAGAGCCGCTGCTCTATTATTCACAAGGTCCCATAATGCCTTGCAGGCCAGGACCGGCCTGCAAGGGCAAACAGTGGTTTTCTCTGCTTGTGGTGGCCCGAGGAGAACGGGGTCACCACCACACGGACGCAAAGGTGCAGGGGGAGCTGCTTGAGAAGCGCAGTCTCCCCCAGCACAAAAGTGGAAGTCCCTCCCCTAAGTCTCATGGGGACTTGAAAAGAATAACCCCTCAAGGGCCCAGCCAGCCTTTTAACACCTTCTGGGCTGGAACTTTTGTTCTACAGCTGAGGGTGTATGGAGAAGTGCATCAAGGAGTGAAGGGCTGAGTTGGGGATGTCTGGAGAAGGGCATCCCCGGAGAAGGGCATCCCCTGGAGGTGAAGAAGTGTAATTGCACCTGTAGTGCATTTACTAATGTTATTTCTTTTAGGGGGACTGAAGGTCACATGCGTAATGTGAAGTACCTGTGTAAGGTGATGTCATAAGTAAAGGGAGGTTATGTTGCCAGACATTCCTGCTAGGGTGTCTGGCTGTATAGGCGTAATCCTGTGATTTCATCTGTGATGCCTTTAGGGGCTGTAATTGCAATGCATTCTAATGACCCACAAATGTGATGAGTACTGCCATTCTAGAGTGATGCTTAAACATGTATTCTTGCTGCTGCGCTTAAGTGAAGAACAACACAGACTGTTAGCCCTGAAGATGTAAGGGTGCATACTGTATGGACAATATGAGATGCTCAGTCAGGGTTATGTGTCACCAGGGCAGGTGTACCTATTTTTATTGCTCGTTGAGATAATGGGGTGGGTCGCCACTGGGATGGTGCCAGTGCGCAGGGCCCTCGCTCCAGGTTATGTTCAACACACTGCATTAGGGGGCAAGATGATGTGCAGGCATAGGAGTGGTGGTACTAGACCCCACCCCCCTGCGGGAGGGGTAGAAATGTTATGCAATGTCACAAAGTAATTCCAACTGCTTATGTATATTTGTAAATTGGTGCATAGTATTGAGTAGTGTGTGTGTTTAATAAATGTACTCTTACTTTTATAAAGCAAAGTACAGACTGGACAATCAATTATTGAGTGTTATTTCTGCGCACCTGCAAATGGCGATTACTAGCCCACACCACTCTGCAACGCTACCCTCTGAGAGTCAGGCGCTACAATTGGGTGTTTGGTTCCCAGTGAAGGACAAATGTAGTCATGTTATTTGTGCAGGCCTCACAGATACTGCCTCGTTTTCCAACAGTAACTATGCTATACACATAATTTTATTAAAAACAAAAGGTCTTGGCTACCATCAGACCTAAAAATGTCAATCAGGCTAGCATTAGATGCCAGCTTCCTTCCATTGCAAAAGCTTTGTTTGGAGATTTTGTAAATCATTATAACAAACATAGAGGGTTGAAAGATAGATAAATAGAATGGCTTGCAAAGACTGAGGGGGTCAGATAGATCAGATAGATAGATAGACATACAGATAGATAGAGAAATTAGAATAAATGGCATAGCTGCTTCAATTAGTAATATGATAGTTAAATGTCTATATAAGCACATCATACAAAAGCACTGAAAGCAAACCAGAAAACCACACAAGCAGGAGATAGAGACTAAATTTGTTTACATATATAATCATAGTCTTCAATCAAAATACATACTAGCATGATATCCAGGAGTGCACTTAGAAGTGAACTTCATTGTGTGCACATTAAAAAGAGGATAACTTTATAAAGCTCAGTTAAAAATAAACAATCTACTATGTTTTGAAATAGTGCAGTCAAATAAACAATCATCACTCCAAAAGGACTTTACAACATCAAATGTGCCCTGTGCTCACATCAAAGGCAACATAAAGAGCCAGTAGAAAGCGTCCTGCTATCACAGACTGTAAACACAAAAGCAATCACAAACTCCAGTGGCGTAGCTGTGGAGGGCGGGGGGCGGTCCGCCCCAGGCGTCACTTTCTTGCGGGCTGCGGCGAGCCATGAGCGCAAGGTAAGTTTTGTTTTTGTTTTTTCTGTATTCTGGCTCGTCGCTGCCCACTGTTCGTTGTCAGTTGCCAGAAACCACCTCCCCCCACCCCTGCTCATCGTGGTCGTTCACCACCCCCCTTGCTCTTACTGGCACTGGACAGCAAACTGTGGTATCGCCCCGGGCGTCAAAAGCCCTAGCTCCACCACTGACAAAATCTAAACACAAAAGCAACACTAAAGTAATAATATAGTAAAATCAAAAACAGTGCCACTGAGGGAAACTTGAGAGCAGATGTGCTCCTGGTGAAAGAGGAAAATGCAGCCACTCATAGTGAAGCTAGCAGGTAGTTGAAGTAGACTGACACATTGCCCCTTGGAGAATGCTTTAGTGGGCGGGAGCAAAATGATAATGACAGGACAGACCAATGTATGAAGAGAGCTGGCTGATAGCTCCTTTAAGTAAGTATATTATACATATAATTTTAATAAAATCAAAATATCCCGGCTAACATTAGAACTAATAAAAAATCTTTGAGGGGTGTTTGCAAATGGAGCGAGTCTGCTCGGAGGTTTATGCAGCTCCAATATATTGTTTCATGTAAGATTTTGGAGATTAGTCCAAGTATGAATCCAATTGGAATGGTTTCAACAAAATATATGCATCCACTCTATCAAGTTTCAATTCCATTTTCAAATTAGCCTTTTTTTCTTATAGAGGTGCTCAAGCCTAGACCAAAAAAAAACCACGCAAAAAACCCATCATTAGGATAACAAATGCCTTATTCTTAGCATTTCCCCAAATTTCTCCCTCTGCCATACATCTCTCACTGGACAACGTTGGCATTATAAGCTTTCCTGTTGGTCATTATTGATAGTTCATCAAACCCTCTAGAGAATTTAAAAAGCCTCTTCCATCTGGAACAGAATCAAAGCATTTAATGCTCCGATCTAATGCTGAAGTAATTGAAGAGTGACACTGTTTCCAGTTGACTTTCCTCAACATTGAACCTCCTTTTGATCACAGGGAAATATGTCCATGCCAGGGGTGGGGACCTCCAGATGGCCTTCATGGACCTCTCAAGTGCTTTCGATCTGGTAGACAGGGATCGACCCTGCCTTGATTGACCTATTAAAACGTCTGCACTGTGGAACAACAGCCCAAGTTTGTTTTGATACCAATGGTAATTGTACCCCATGTTGTATGTTAGCTGCTTTTTTCTTCTTTTTTTACAGACATGCCCTTGAGTCGGAGCTAGTGACCAAAGGAAAAGATCTTCCTAGAGTCAGGAATCGCATCGTCCCAGTTTTACTTTAACAGATGGCGCGGTTCTAATAGTACATACTGCCAAAAGCCTCCAGGAGCTCCTTGACATTTTATGGGAGAGCTACATTTGAAAAACATTCACCAAAGTCTCATGTAATGATATGTGGCCCCAAAAAGACCCATTCCCAATATAAATGGTAACCCTATTTCACAAGTAAAGAGTTTTAAGTACCTTGGGGTACAGTTGACGGACGATTTTAGCTGGGAAATGTTTTTGACCCAGAGAGCCTGTAAACTTGAAGGGACCATAGACGCAATCTTCAGGTTCTCTAAGAAACACAAGTGAGTTAAGGAATTAATCACCCTCTACAAGAGTACATGCCTCTCTGTGGGGACCTATGGGCTGGTGTGTGGAGTTATACTCCCCCTGGTAGCCTTCAAATGATAGAAAATACACTTTTGTTCAGATTGCTAGCTACACCCAGGAGGATGGCCAGACTTATTGTTCACCTGGAAGCTGGTCTCCTCTTTTTGGAGGACTCAGTTGAGGTAGCCCCGCTGTTACTCCAGCTTAAGACTTGGTCCTCACCTCACACTTCATTTTCACGAATAATTATGGAAGATTGCTTAAAACAAGATCACATGTCTCTATCCCATGGCTAGTTTATGTTAAAAAGATTATCGCTGACTTCGGCTTGTCAAACCTTTTTTATGTCCCAAGTGAAATCACTAGCAGTTCAAAAAACAAGGTGAAATCCGTATTTTTTCACTACATAAATCAAGTTACACTTGCTAAATGCCAAGCCATGACCACAGTTTCTCAGTACTTAGACATAAAGCAAGTAGAAGAAATGGAACCATTTCTTATATGGGTTTCCAGTTCTGAACATAGATTTTACTTGATGCGTTTTAGATTAAGCAGTTTGCACTTTCTGGTAGCCCACCCATAGCAGGGCTCTTGGTTTCACTCTCTACCACCTTGCCCTTGTCATAGCACTTCTAAACAAACATTGGCACATTTGATTTTTTTGGGTGGTTTTTACACTCGCCCGAGATCACAATTTTTACACCCTCTTTTGCGTGCCTTTGGCTCTAGATCATTTAATATAAGTTTGTACTGTTTCCAACGCTTAAATTCGTAATTTTGCTGCTCAGCTGTCATATGATGAATTTACCAAGCCCTTTTCATTAGATGTGTGGATTGTAGAAACTCTTGAGAAACTATGACATTTAATTTAAAAATCAGTCTAGGGTCTATTCGTATGAATTGCCCATTGATTAAAGTTTTTTTTTAAAACTTGTTTGAATTAGCGCTACAGGGACGGTGATAATATGGCTGCATTACTGTATCACTGTATCCTGAATTTTGCTTACAACTGTATTTTATTCTGTGCTTTTAAATTCTTGTATTGGTAAGTTTTCAACAATGCTTTATCGATATGTTTCTTTTTACGGCTTTCTGCGGAATAAAAGCATTTTGACTGACTGACTTTCCTCAATAAAGTCATCTCTTCCCTTGTTTTCACGTCGTACCTTCAACGTTTATGATTTACTTTTTCTCTATGGATAAGTGGTAGTGGTCACTAGAGAGGAGGTAAAACATTTTTCAATTCTGTATGTGCAATTGCTTCATTGACAAAAGTAGAGCTGGGATCTGCTCCTGACAGACTAGACAAGAATCTAAACTGACACAAATCAGATCCTCAGGCAGGTCCTCCAGAAACAAGCGAAGAGGGAAGAGGGCAGGCGTTTGCTAAATCCATTCTGCTTCCCGCCTTGTCCATTCACAGTGCGGTACTGGAGAGGACTATAGAGTAGATGTAGAAATGGAAAAAAGGCTTTGTCTTTTGATTGATTGCTAACAGGGTCCACGTCTCAAAAACTGCTTTTGAAACCAGGAGGGGGAATTTAACACCAAAACAATTTGGTGATCACTGATTACCATGCAGGGACCGGGGTTGTCTGTACATCTGTTTAGATATCGAATTAATACACTTCCTAAAATCTTCTAGTCAGAGGAGAGCAAAGACAGTTTTCCACTTCACTTTATTTGCCAAGGTTTTCTGAACGCTGTACAATTCAAGCCACACCTGTCATCTGACTTTGTATTCCATTGATTTAACATTGTCCTACTTAGGCACATACATATGCCTCTTTTCTTTGCTGTTCGGTTTGAAAAATCATTCGTTCGCCACGGCTTTCAAGGATGAAAGTTTTAGTTAGAATTTCTGCCTATCCTTGGAGTCCAAAATAAGCAGAGTAACAGAAGAAAGAGCGAAAATGTATTTCTGTAAATTACTTTGCTTTACATTCATTGACTTCCTTTCCCGACAACTTATTTTCAATTAAATTATCATCATTAATTTAAAACTTCCTAACCCAGGTTGCTCATTTTGGAGTCCTTGGTCAAAAAGAGTTATCTCTTCACCTTGCTGTGCTGCAGAGAACCGTGGCACATGAATTCCTCAAAGTCACAGCTGGAGCACAGAAGTATTTTGTAGATGATTACACATACACGGCCAGGCCAATTCACAAAGGTGTGTATTTAGGCTAAAATACTCGCTAACCAAAAAGTTACCCAAATGCACATGCACAGTTTACACCTATTTCACATTAATGCACATCGCTTTCCTTTTCATGCTTGACGTATGGATATTGAAGTGCATGCAAATACAGGTGTAGAAATCATGTACAATTAGGGCTTGATTATGCTAAGCTATGTGTAGATTTTAAATATCTGTTTTTACTGTAATGGATCTATAAAAATGAATATTCCATACATAAATAACGCCACACTCTGGCACTACTGCTTATACATTACATGATAAGCATGGTGCGTGCAAGAGTACACATCTGTGAAGGCCTCTGTATGGTGGGGAAACTAATTTGCATTACGTATTCCATGTCTTTCTTCTCACATTTCTCCGTGTATATTTGCTAGGGAGATCTGGGCACATTTTACATATGTATCATATGCATAGACCAAAGTTTGAGGAATCAAGTATAGTGAACACATGCCAACAATATTATTCTTTTACTGGCTCAATTTACTATGCTTCGGGAAAAACTTTTAGAGACAGCATATATGTGCCTATGAGTCCTTGGGCTGCCTCACTCAGGGTTATTCCAGGTATAATTAGTGATTTTAGGGACCTTTAAAATCTTGGTACTGTACTACACATCAGTGCATAACCTTTCAAAGTTATATCGTAAATGTCAATTTTAAGCACAACCACATGCTTCTTTAAGCTGGCGCTAAGTTGGGCTACCAGTATGTGGAAGCTCTCATCCTTTACTTTTAGTGCAATTGTAATGGGTGTGGATCACACTGATAAGAAATCCCTACCACCGGAAGCCTTCACTTGTATCTTCTAGAGGGAGACTATCCCCAGCAGAAAATTAAAACTACCACTACAAATCTTATTCTTTTTTAGCACCCAACTGATATCAGGCCTTTAGTCTTAAAAGTGGTATCTGTACTTGCACGTGGGGGTCTCACGCAGGCTTCATTGGTCTAATGCAAGACCAAAACATAAAAATAAAAAAAAGACAGATGCATTCTTCAATAAATCAAAGGGGAACCGAATGTTAAATGACATTTGGACCCAGATGGCTGATTGCCCATGCTTTAATTATTGTGCAGCATATGAGAAGTAATTTTTTCTTTTCACCTGTAGGAAAATCCGATTTTCACAACTTCTCCCTTTATTTGATGTGTATTGACCTAGATTGCTGTCATTTGTTTTTTACCTCTGGGCAGTAAGGTCTGCTAAATTACCTCTCACTATATGTGCTCTATCCAAAAACCAGCAAAACCATGAGACTGATTGGCAAATATCAATATGCATGATTGGCATTAGGGAAGCCTAAGGCAAAAATGGCACACAATTCCACAAGAAGAATAGAAGTCTGTGGAGTTGGCCTTTTTTGCAGGGTCATCCCCAAGCTTTTAGCCTCCATCCCTCCTGTTTCTGAATCCGTTTTTGTTGGCTTTTAGAACCCTGCAGACTTTACCACTGCTAACCAGTGCTAAAGTGATTGTGTGCTCTCCTTTAAACATGGTGAAATCAGCTTACATCCAATTGGCACCTATAATTTGAAAATAAATCCCTAGTAAAGTGCTACTACATGTACCCATGGCCTGTAATTTAAATGCTTCTACTGGGCCTGCAGCACTCATTGTGCCACCCACATAAGTAGCCTTTTTAAACATGCCTCAGGCCTGCCATTGCAGCCTGTGTGCAGTTTTAAACTGCCATTTCGACCTGTAAAAATAAGCCTTTTACCAGGCCTAAACCTTCATTTAAATACATAGAAGTTATCCCTAGGGTAAGTCTTAAACAGTCTAGGGTGCAGTTTATTTACACATATGGACATGTACTTTCAAGTTTCACCTGGTAGCGAAAAGCTCATATTAGTTTTTGACTGCTGCATTACCTACCTCTCACATAGGATAACATTAAGTTACCTTATCACATGTGTTACAGTGTTAACTCTCATTTGGGAGCACGGAGAATGTTGAGTTTGGTGTCTACAGAATAGTCATTTAAAACCATCTTTAATGTTAAAGTCAGATTTTAAGTCACATCTTTGAAAAGGCCCCTTTTAGAAAGTTGGCATTTTCTTGTTCTAACCATTTATTGCCTGCAGACTGTATCCTGGTTCAAATGACTAGGTGTAGCTGGCAGCTGGTCTTGGTGTAGTGCTCCCAGACAGTGAGACAAAGGGGGAATAGGTGTCAGCAGGATTGGCAATCTCTGACTTGATGAGGGGGAGGAGTTGTCACCAACATACGTGCACATCGCAAAGGCTCTGCCTGAACATGCTCACAAAATATTTGACACTAGCTTTTTCTGTCTCCAGAAAAGCTGGAGCAGGACAGGGAGGCAGGAAAATCCATGCACCTCTGGGAGTGGAAACCACCAGAACCTTCTCCTACTTGAAAGTAGGCACCAGCTATAAATAATGGAGCCTCATACCCAACCCTTCAGTACACCTCTTGACCTGTTGAAGACTCAGAAGGACCGTTGTGCCTCTCTGCAAGAAGGACTGCTACTCTGTTGCTCTGCTGCCTGAATGAAGGGACTGGACCAAAATATTGAACCAAGGACCACCAGAGGCACTCCAAGGTCTAGTTGGCTGGCCTCCTGATCAGAATCTCAGGGAACGCTCCAACACCTTAAACCCAGCACCTGGAGCTGCTGTGAGTATTGCCCCCCAAGGGGTGCCACCCCAGTCCAGAATACATGAAAGTGGGCCTGAAAGGGTTCTGCCAGCCCAGCTGTAGTCCTGTGGTCATAACCAATGTAGCGCAATGCATCTCCTCACAACTCTGCTTTGGAACCACCACAGCGTGACACATCCCAGATGCTGAACCTCACATTGCAGCCTACTTGGAACGGCCACTGCGTGACGTATTTTCGAGGCAAGATTTCGCATCAGAAGCCCCTTATTAGCCCCATCCTTGACGACAATGACAGACTCCGCATCACAGTCTCATAGCTCTTTGGAGCCACCGCTGGGCGATGCATCCTCGATGCGGGATTTGGCAATGCTCTGCAACCAGCTTAAGGTACTATGTTCAGCAGGCCTAACTGGGTACCTGTGAAGGGCCATTGTTCCATTACGGTTGGCCTGAACTTGTGCCTTTATCCTGGTCTTGCACGACAAGATAAGCAAAGTTGGCGCTTTGTGCTTCTAGGCACTATTTTTACTTAACATTTTGAAATTGTATATCTCCAGTTTTGCAGATTGAATTCTTTTTGTTGCTTCGGTCTCAAATAATGTAATCTTACTCTACTTTTCAAAATTGGTGACAAATTTTTCTTGTGTTGTGTTTTCATTTTATTTATGTTTGAAGTGCTGCATAATTATTTTACACATTGCCTCTAAGTTAAGCCTGCCTGCATTGTGAAAAGCTAACAGAGGGTTAAGCACAGGTTAAATATTGAATTTGCTTGTGTTTCACCCTGACAGAGATTTTGGTTGCTACTTGAGTAGGGCTTCACTCCTGTCAACCAGTAACCTAATTTCTAGCAAAGTCAATACCCAATACATGATGCAGGATGTTCTTAAGCCAGGACATTTAGAGTTTTTAACATGGCAAAAGATCTGACAATCAGCCTTATGACAAAGCTGCAATGAAAATATAGCTAAGCAAACAGATGAAACCTATGTAGGTGTACATCTAACTATAAATATGTCAGTGGTAAAGTGTTCCTTGAAGGCTATAAGTTCCAGTTGTATAATAGTCAGACGTTAAACAAGAAATTATGTTAACGTAAAGATTTCAGTATGAAGAGAGACAGAAAAGTGGTGTTGCTACTTAGGACTATGCCAGCTTTACATTGACAGAAGTTGTATTTGGTATAAAACTCAATATCTTGGACTATAAACAATAGAAATGTTATTTTTGTGACAGCTTATGAATCAGTGAAAATCGAATTCTGTGGTGAACGTCTTTCAGTAAAAGTGCCACAAAATAGTTTCTAGAAGTGTTTTTACATTCTATCTTTCCAGCACTCGAATTCAAACCAGTTTGCCTAGGTAGGACACTTCTGCATTGACTTGTAATTAGATTTTGTCACAAACCAATGTACCAGCTGAAGGTGTGAAGGGCTTGTACAATTATTGTTCCATGAGGATACAAATGGGCCTTTAATTTTAAAGCCCCTGATGATTGCACACACCAAGACAAGGAAATTTAATGTAATATAATTAAAGAAGCAGACACTGACAGGAACTAGCTAAACTTGTATTTAACGTGGAGAAGGGAAGGCAACTGTCCCGTACATAGGAAGGTGTTCATGATAATGACCATGTTTTGCATGCAGTCCCCCAGAGTTTTTTTGCCTCCACTGCCCTTTTTTTTTAGCTGATTCCATTTTTGTTGGCATTAGCACTCTGTGTACTCTAGTCCTGCTAAAAGTGGTAAAGTGCTTGCGCTCTACATTTTCATAAAACATGATTAAACTGGCATACTCATAAATGGCATAATTAATTTAATTCCAAGTCCCTAGTTTATGGTAGTACATGAATCCAGGACCTGTAAATTAAATACTACTAGTGGAACTGCAGCACTTATTGTGCCACCCACTAAAGTAGCATGATAAAACATCTCAGCCTTGCCACTTCAGCCTGTAGTGCAGTTTTAAACTGCCATTTTAACCTGTCAAAATAAACTTCTTGCCAAGTCTAAGCCTTACTTTTAGTGCTTATAAGTCACTTCAAAGTTAGGTCCTAAATGCTAATAGGGCAGGGTTAATGGTATTTAAAAAGTAGGACATGTATATTTAACATTTTATATGTCCTGGCAGTGACAATTCCCCAAAGTTGTTTATCACTGTGGCAAGGCAGGCCTCCCATAAACTATTAAGAGTTTGCCTTATTGCATTTAATAAAAGCTAAATTCAATTTATGAACAGCTAGAAAAATATTCCTTCCACCCTTTTTAATTGAAATTTAATATCCTTTTTAATGGTAAATCTGGATTTTATATTACTATTTTGGAAATGCCACTTTTAGAAAGTTGGCATTTTTATGCCTAAGCCAAATGTGCCTTTCTGCCAATGTCCAGGGTCTCCTGCCTATTGATGGCTCCCCCACTGGGAAATATGTATTGGAACCAGACAGTGGGCAATGTACCTTGGTGTAGAGGGGAGTGGGTCTTCCTGACAGGGGAGATAAAGAGGAGCTGTGCCCCCACCCTGCTTGCACTTGGAAATAGTGGCATTGGGGGTTGTAACCAACCCTTCCTCACTTCAGAAGAAACCTACCCTGTCATTGGCATGCACCTCACACTTGGGCCTGCCTGCTCTGTTTCACTAACCAGGCTGGCGCCAAACCCAGGGAAAGGGAAGAACCGACCAGAACAAGTTTAGGGTTAGATAAAGGGGGGTCCCCATCCATAGGCTGGCACTGGGCATAAAAGTGATATCACAAGAGCCCGAGATCAGAACACTGCTGGACCTGAGAAGATTCAGAAGAAGGGCTGCCTTGCTGTCTGAAGAAGGATGATTGGACCTGCTTGCCTTGACCTCAGAAGTGACTGCAAGGGTTGGTTGCCAGTCCTCTTGTTTGACCTATAGGGGAACAGCAAGCTTTCAGAGGCCTTTCTTGCTTTCCAGCTGACCAGACCCAACTGGACCTGACTTAGCCACCTCAGCTGGCCTCTATGGGAGTGAGTCTTGCATCAAAGTCAGAAGGTAACACTTCCTGTGGGCCAATTCTGGCCCTGTTTCTGCCCACACTCCATCATGGTCAACATGAACTTGTGAGTTTGCCCTGGGTCAGTGTGAGCAGATATTCACAGTTGGCGCTCCGCTCTTTTGGTACAATTATTACCACAACCGTTAAAAAGTCATAATTCTGGCTTTGCTGATAGGATTTTTGTTGTTTTGGTGACACTTTATTTACTTAAAATGTATCCTTTATTTTTTTAAATCAGTTTAGGATTTGTGTTGTGGTTTTACTCAATTACTGTTTGAGTACTGTATAAATAATTTACAAAATGCCTCTAAGTTATGCCTGATAGCTTGCATACCATGCTAGCAGAGGGTTAAGCACAGGTTTATTTAGTGAATTTTATGGTTCACCCTGACAAAGATTGTGATTATTATTTGAAGTGGGTTCTCACCCCCTTCAGCCAATAATCCAACTCCTCACAGTGGGTCAAAGGCAATGCCTGGTACGAAATGGCAATTAAAGACAATCTTCCCAAAGACTAACTACCACCTTGCTATAATGAAGGGAAAACAGAGGATCAGGCTCAATGTTTTTCTCTTTGATGGGGAGAATGCTATTATTAATTGAAGAGGCATATTCTGAGGTGGGGCTAGAGAGACTGACAGATGAATTGGTTTGAGCCTCCCTTCCGCCATGTTAGAAAAAACAAAAATGGTGTTACCTGAGATAACTTCTGCCAAAAAAGGAAATGCTACAAATATCGGAAGGACAGCATTGCAATTCTACAGGGGTCACCACCAACCAATGCTGGGTTTCGCCTATAAAACAGGACTCCTCCATGTGGAAACCAGAAAGCTACTTCCCACTTGAAAGAAGGAAGAGACTATGGACAGCATTCTTTTGTCCCCTGTGGAAGGACAGAAACAAACCTCCTTCTCCTTTAATCTCCTGAGCTGAAGGCCAGTGTCAGGAATGCTGACCTTCTACTAACAGAGGAAGAGAGGGTTTAAGGACTGAACCAGGAGAACCAGTGCTATGCACTACCTTTAAGGGCTAGGAAGAAGGAGGAGGGTCACAAGAACAGATTTTAGTGTGCAGCCTAGGAGAAAGCCATAAGGTCATGTATAAACTGGATGTGGGTCCGGCGGTCCTGAATTGGTTGAGCAACCTTTTTCCACCTCTACTAAAATCCCATGTCAGCTAGCTCAAATGGAGTTCCTGGAAGCTGGAGACACTTAGAGAACTTTTGCTTAGTTATTAAGATCACACCATTTACTTCCAACAATGTATTTTGAAGCATGGAGACTTGCTGCAAGTGAGGACAGTGTTTTCTGAAAATTCAACTGTTTGAAAAACATACTTTGGAGGGGCATTGCTTGTTTATTAAGGGCTGAAAACTAATGCACTGTGGTTCTTTTGAAAATGACACTTAACCGCTGTACTGAAATAGAAACTGTATTACGTTCAACGAAACATTGACATCAATTTTATGAGTATCAATATCCCTTTATCTCGATATTAGCTTTGTTTCATTTGTGTCCAAATGTAATCAATTAAATATAATTAACACATTTTTTTGCAATTTTATTATATATACAAAGAGGGTTCCTCACAGAAACTTGCTTTTACTATAGAGGCACTCAAATGTTTAACTTTGTGAGTGCTCGGACGTAGGCCATATTAAGACTGAACACTTTCTTCCTCAAGTGATCATTGCGTTCCCTTAATAACCACAATTATATGTGACCTGCTTGAGACATTTGCCATCCTGTGACCTGAAAATGATGAGAGAAATTAATGGTCACTCCCTCCGAAAACCCATGCCATTTCGCCTGCAATTCTGTGAATTGTGGTAGCTGGTCTGTAGCCAACTCCAGCTCTTGTGGCTGTAATACCGCCTTTGTGATGCCCAGCCATATTTAGGAGCGGGGTTGTAGCACATTTAAAGTCCATGGTTGCAGGAAAAAGTAGGGAAGGTGTAAGGAAACAGTAGTCTCTGAAACATTATTGCAGGTGGTATGCACCCATTTTACCTCCCTCAGCTGAATCACCATCGGACAGCTCCCCTGCTGGCCATTTGTGCCCGATAGAGGAATGGTGGTTGATGTTTTCCTGCAGATTCATGATCAGAGGACTGACAGTACGTTATACTGAGCTTGGGAGCCACGGCCTCCTAACTCTCCTACAGTGCCTTCAGGGAGACATGGAAGTGTAAAGCATCAGTTTGACAGCAGGCTTACTGTGAGGAAGCTTTTTGTCTGTCTGCTCTAAAGTGAAAGAAGCCTGAATGGCTGAGCGTTTTGTGTGTGATCACACTACAGCGACAAAGCATTTCATTGTCAACAGTTTCTCAACAAACCATACCGTACGGAATACTAATTCATCGTCAACCAGCGCCTCATTTGGTATATTTTCATGGGCGATTTGTTTAAATTCAACATGGGTTGTATTTTTGATTTTATTTGAATATGTCCTTTTGAAATTGAGAATAGTGACGATTTTTTTTACTTGAACCAAAAAAGGAGGTCTGAGAGGTTCCACCGGGACAACTTTTAGGATCTTCCTTGGATTACGTAATCTTCATGTAAATAAAATTACATTGTTAAATTACCATGGCAATGCACTAAACTAATGTTTGTCCGAGCAAATCAGAGACTTCCGAGCCCTCCCCGGGGAGGAATACCTATAGCAAAATTAAATGCATTGCTTATGTTTTTAGTGTCTACTGTAGGAAAGTAGGAGCTGCTTTTATGGCTACTCCCACTATCTGCCTGGTGCTAAGCTGTTATTGACTAGTCTGACTGGGATCCTGCTAATCAGGACCCCAGTCTCTCTGTTTTCTCCGTTAAAATTGTTATGTTCAGTACTTAGGTACATCCCAGATTGGATACTGGGGTACCCTTATCAGTCCCTAGTATTTGGTACTAAGGTACCCAGGGCATAGGTACCCCAGAGGTCTCCCATGGGCTGATACATGCATTATACCACCCATGGGAGACCATGCAAAATGGAACTACAGGACTGCCACTGCAGCCTGTATACGCTGGTGCTAGCACCACTTACTAAAGATATAGGTTTCCTATATCTAGGGTCACTGCACTTAAAACCTATAAGTCACCCCGATAGCAGGCCTTTGCAATCCTGAAGGCAGGGTGCTTGGTTCTAAGTGTGGGGGTTGTCTGGACTGGTGCAGGGTGCCCACTTACGTAAGTGTAAACAAAAAGCAATGTCTCAACCGGTGATCCTTTTAGAGGGCAGATACAAAGAAAGCATTATTCAATCCGAGAGGAGAAGAAAGGGAGAACACAAGAAGTTTGTAGGAAGAAAGTAAATTCTTATTTGTAAGTAGTTATATCAGCACTACAATACAATGTATGCATAAGTAACCTAAAAGTGGGTGTGCACTTGTCGTGCTCGTGACAGTGAACGGCGCAGTGACACAATAAGGCGCTTCACTCGCCCGTTCTCACATCTTGCCTCTGCCGGAATTCATTTCCTACACCTACGAGGACCGCCTCTTCGACTTTAGGCCTAGGACATTTCATTACAGTCGAGGTCTGTTGTAGCCCGACCTCTGGACCCTGTAACACGTCCATTATGATTCATTCAACAAGGACCACACGTGTTCCGACGTTGTCCGTTTCCTTTCTCCTCAGCAAGGCAATTTTGGACCCTTCTTACTTCGTCTTCCATCCGGTTGGATCCTTAACTACCACCACTGCACTATATTGATTAAAGTAACCTGGTCCTGATGATGACCTGGAATCATACAGGTCGAAACGCCGCCGACCACTCAGCGTAACCTCTGGCATTACTGTGGTCAACTTAAGCAACTTAAACAAAATACCTGCTTTGTATATAGTCTTCATTGTATTGTTGACCTCCAATTCTATTGTATATTCTTTTGCGCCGTCCACGCAGTTTTTTTCACCTTATTGTGTCGCTGCGCCATTCACTGTCACGAGCACGACAAGTGAACACCCACTTTTAGGTTACTTATGCATACATTGTATTGTAGTGCTGATATAACTACTTACAAATAAGAATTTACTTTCTTCCTACAAACTTCTTGTGGTCTCCCTTTCTTCTCCTCTCCGATTGATTAATGCTTACTTTGTATCTGCCCTCTAAAATGATCACCGGTTGAGACATTGTTTTTTGTTAACATACTTTACCCGGGTCTCGACTGGGTTAACAGGTTTACTCCTGTTTTTCGATTCTACCACTTACATAAGTGGACATCATATACCAGGCCAACTTCTCACATCTACTTTATAAAATAACATCAAATAACTTTATAATTAAAATAATTCAATAGTTGTTTACATTTGTACAATTAATACAGCTCCTCCAAAATCTATAGTGCTGGGCATTCTTGACTCAGTTGTTTGGCAGATCTTCCAATAATCAAGTTAAAGTGGTTGTACTAAGAATAGGATGCCTTCATCGGTGGAATTGCTACTGCTATAAAGTAATTAAAACACTGAGCGTAAAAAACAAGATGAAAACAGAATGGGAGAAGAGAACCCGAGAGACAGAGGGAAAGTTCGGGTGAGAGATAAAGAGAGATCTGGAAGTTGGTGTGATAAGTGTGCGCAAGAGAATTCTGTCAGGAAAACCACTTATGAATTCAAACTATTCTTCGGACACGTCAATGCATTTAAATCTATTTTTACATCTCTATCTCTGTGTATCTATCTATCTATCTATACTACAGAAAAAACAAAAACAAACAATGCAAACATTTAAAAAGAAAAAAAGACATAAAGCAACAAGGTTCATATCCTCATATCTGGACACGTGAGTCTGAAATGATGCAGAGTTCACCACAGGGTATTCTGTTCAGTGTGCCATAATCTGGACTGTCTTCCTACATGCGTCCTTATGCTCTAGCTCTTTGCAGCTATTCCTTCCGTTCGATATATTTATATCTTCAACTACTACCTTAACAGGAGAATCTAATAATGTTGTTGTCCCGAACGAACTGGACATTTTTCTGTAACAACCGGAAGCTGTTGGGGATGTTGTCACCCTATGTGAAGAGTAATTTGCGTTAATCCCACTCTGGCGAACAAGAGCGGTCTTCTGAGGGCACTTCATCTAGTAGGATGGTTCATGTGTTTTCATTTTTACTGTGGCTGCAAGAAAAGGCGCCAGCTGATGCACAAAGGGTCATGTTTTCTAATGAACTGAAATCCTAGTTCACGTAGGCAATCACAGAGGTCGCTTAATGTTCTTCAACCATTATTACTCTTTGATCCTGCACCGCAAGCACTGAGCCTTCCTTGCTCCTACTCAATCATTACATCAACGTGTCACACAGAAATAGATGGCAATTAAAATATATATCAATTGATGATGCTGAATTGTGCTCATTTTATCCGAAAGCAGCAATCGGCACGGTCTGTCTGTTACGAGATGCCATGAAATGCTCTCGAAATAGATATTTGCTCCTATCTGTCCACTCTATTTTGTACATGTCACTGTCATACTTTACATCATGGTCTTCTTTGACTGTAGGCTTAGAGACGCCAGAAATCGTCTGCACAAGCGATCAAGCCACAATCCCTCTCCTGTGTTTAGAGGAAACTATTTTTCGAATGCTCAGAAGACATATTTACATGCTACAACTACAAAAACAGAAATTATCCTAGAGTCAGTAATGAGGTCATGCTGCTTGTAGCATACACACTGCATCACCTCAAGCAAAGTTTGTCAATCAGTGCTAATATTTCTAGTCAGTGCATCTAGGTGCATCCCAGGTCTATCCTTTTCTTCAGGTGGTGCAGGAGGAGGATTTGAGGGCCTTCCTGACTGAGATGAGGGTTTGGAGTGATAGGATATGAAGGGGAAGGCTGTTAAAGAGTTTCTGAGTGCACACTACAAATTATGCATCTCATAGTACTATTTGCGTAAGTGTGCTGGCACAGATTTGGAAGTGGTTAGTGGGAAGCAGTTATTGCTGAGGAAATAAACCTTTTTGTGATGTTGGTCCTGGAGTGTAAGGTGTGCTGCCTTTAAAATGAAGAAGATTGCTTTGAATGGTATGCTGGACCTAACAGGGAGCCAGAACCGTTATTTTATTTTCAATAAATCAATTATCAGCCACGGGTCCATTGTTTCGTCCTTCTACAGTCTATCTGCGGCTGTCTAGCATTTTAGAATCTAGATGAATGTATTTTATGGACACAGAATTGTACTTTTATTTAATGTAATTCCCACAGAACTGGAAGAAAAGCCTGTGATCTACAAGTAATATTATAATGGAATGTGTGTATATTCTGAACAGGGTCTGGCAGGGTAGGTCCTTGGGAGAATCCACTGGTGATGTAATGGTTTCAGAAAAGAATGGGTCAAAATGTCCAACTTGTTCTCAGTCCCTCTGGAATTACGTGAACCATTTGAGATACGTCTTGAGAATTCAGCAATAAACTGCAGATGTCTGCTCAGCATGCACGATTTAAAGGCGTCAAAGGTGACAAGTGGAGAATATTCTTAGAGTTCAAACCTGTGTAGGACACAAGATTCTTCTGAACTTTTGTGAGGTTGCCCTCAAACTACATATAACAAAAAATCCAGGATTTCAGGAGTCCAGGGAGGAGGGATTTAAAGCAATGTTGCACTCACGGTGGTATCTGCTCCTTGCAATGGAACAGGAGTTTCCAAGTTTGATGAAGTTTAAGAATTTATTTTGGAGAGATATAAGAACAGCCTATTGAATTGATAGAGCCACAGTTCCCAATAAACGTAAGTTGTTCATAATGGAAGTCCCTCATATGGCAATTTTTGCATATGGTACTTGAAATACATTATGTAGGGCACTTGAAGGCCTGAGGAAATTAAAAGGGACTTTCCTCTGGTTGAGAGGCATTAGGCTGACTCTGATCTGGTGTGTTGACTAGGGGATTAGAGGACTGGGGGACCTGCCAAGTTGCGTGGGAATGTCTTGCTTGGCTTTCCGTATAGCTTCAATAAAGTTGCTCAGTGCAGCAGAGATCTTTGGGTGGAAAAATGACATTTTAAGTTAGTCTAGCTTTCAGTGGTATGAAATAGTTCTCTGGCCTTGCCTAAGCTACTGTGAACTTTGGTCCGATGCGTGTATGTTTTGCAGTAAATATAACTTTTATTCAGGATGCCTTGGAATGTTTCTAGGTAGCAAATTTGGATTTGTGTCAGGCTTATTCTCTTGTCACTGACATAACTCTTTGTGTTTGGCTAAGTCAGAGTAAAATCAGTTAGAATGGGACACCGAATATGTGGTGGGGCAATGGTTGAGGTAATCTACATTATCTGCTGCCTTGCTGGGAATCTTATCAGGCCATGGAGGAGGCAACGTGGTAGCAGTGGATGGAAGGGGCAATATATCTCTCAAATCTCCTGGGATAGGTTTGGTCGGGGTCTGAACCGGATTGCATTATGTTTAGTCCCTTGTTTTGCAATGTTACTAATATAGAAGATGAGGGGCTGGCCCATCCACATTATGTAAACGGAATTCAGCACATTGCCTGATGCATCTCATCTCCGCCATGAGAGAGTCCAACAATTAATGCGGGACCTCATGTCAGCCAGTAACAGGAGTTGGTCTTTTCAGGGGGTCTATGTGGCTAGAACATGGCACGAAGATATGAGAAATACTCATTGTGTTCTTGAAGGGTAATATTGCAATGTATTACTTTAGGTTGGAGATGGACATAGGACAACGTTGAGGCTCACTGTTCCAGTGCTGAGGATGGGCTCTGTTCAGGAGTAGTGATGTCAAGGAAAAGTGAAGGTGTGGGATGAGAAGGTCTTCTCCTTTGGAGCTGGGCCAATGATATTGAGTGATATGTCTTTCAACAAGTGAAGGGAGGATTGTAATCCAGTGTATGTTAGGCAACACCTGGAAAAACGTGGGCAGGGATGAAGCAATATGGGTCTAAGAGGAAGTATGGGTGGTGGAGAATGCATGTTCTCTAACATTAGTAGAATCATAAGGCAGATTATCTGTCGCAGGTTACACAATGCATTGCTCAGGCAGACTGTGCAGTCCTATGATGCGCAGTAGTAATATACATCTGCATTATGAAAAGACACAGGTTGTGAAGACTCAGTTGTAAAAAGTGCATTTCACTCTCACAGGTTGCGCTTTACCAACTGTATACGTTGGATATGCAGATGTTGGTGGTAGTAGAGTTATGTGTATGACTGACCTAGAGTTAGCTGTTAAAATTAGGCTCTACCATCGAGAAATGGGGCCAGGGATTCTGATGCCAAGAGCTACGTATTATAAATACCTGCGTACAAGGCTTGAGGAATAATGGTGCGAGGTATGACTGGAGGAAAAAAACGAAATAACATTCCATTGTAATGTGCAAAAAAGAAGTCAACTATGATCACACAAATTCCAGCCCCAGAACCGCGTCCGTGGCCATCAGCTCGGATTTTGCATAATAATGTCATGGCTATTGCCGCCCTACAAGATCCTTGCAATAAAATCAAACAACAGAGGACTTCATTACGAGTGCTCCAGGACTGGGGATGTTTCACACAGCAAATAAGTACCGATATCAAAGGATTAGTACTTACCTGATGCGGACATACTTCCACATTACGAGTTCCGATAGTCGGAATGAGGCACAATTTACAGACTCTGAGTTTGCATCAGATTTGCCCCCATTCCCACCGTTTTTGCCTGCTCACATGCTAGTAGGCGCTTTCTGGCAAAATGTGTATGTGGGATAACTGCACAGGTGTCGTAATTCGTTCAATATCGAGATTATCGTGGTACTGAAAGAGGGCTACATGTGCAGCAAGTCTCGCTAGGAGTAGCTATCGAATTGAGATTTGTAAAATGCATGATTAACTGCAGTAACTCTAGAAATCTGTCACTAAAATACCGTTTTATGCACATGTTTAGGTAAATAGACTAACAGACCTTTGTGAAAAGATCAGTCTTCTGTAAAATGATTGATAACAAACAAAATGTCCTCAATTGGAAACATATTATGTCACATACTACTTTTGAATATCGTTTCCATGGGCACTTTATCAACTTCTCCCTTGCTGCCAAGCATTTATTATTAGGTTTAAAATATTCTGCTTCGACAAAGCAGATACGAATAGTTTAACTCAATCAAAAACATTTAATGATATCGCGGCTTGAGCCTATAGGTCCGGAACAGCAAAGAAAGGCCGAAATCAGGCACCTGGTGTGAGCGGAAGCTTTAGATACTATATAGCATACAGGTATCGGGCATTAGGCACTGCTTTGGGCACTGCTGCTTTAATAGGGAGGCATTGTTTGCAAGTTAACGTTTCTGTTTAAAGATGCCATGATGGGGATTACGCCATGTTGTCAATTATATGGTTTA
This sequence comes from Calotriton arnoldi, assembly GCA_963921515.1. Lineage (NCBI taxonomy): Eukaryota > Metazoa > Chordata > Amphibia > Caudata > Salamandridae > Calotriton > Calotriton arnoldi. The sequence continues at coordinate 1,470,234 of CAWUFW010001940.1, read as the reverse complement.
TGTATCCTATCGGCCCGGCTGGGCCAGGTTTCGGCAAAATCTCAATACATTTTGTTATGAAAAAAAATAATAATGAGCTATCCTAAATTGTACAAACACGACGTTACCTATAGACATACATCGACATGCAATTCTCAGACCTGGACATGTTTGTCCATTACAGCCACAGAAAGGACCGGTATTGTTCTTTTGAAATCTGGGGCAGAATACATGGTTTGCACTAATGCCATTTTGCACCAGCGTTTCTTGATTTCATTGTTTGGAGTGGTAGCAGTAAACTGGTTTCCGAAATCTTAACCTCTTCACGTGCAAAAATGGCATTTGCACAACTATGGTAGCATTGATTATGATGCAAATGTGTGTGCAAAATTGTACAAGCACGATCGTCTTTTTGTGTGAGAAACTGCACTAATGACATGGCAGTTTAGGTAATCTGCGTAATTTATGTTCAGCCCAGCCGTTTTTGTTTTATTTCGCCCTCAAATTCAAAGAGTGATAGGCGTTTGATATTTCCAAAACGTTATGCCTGTGTTGTTTTCAGGATGTTGCATTTTTCCTCAACACAATGTAAGAGTTAATGGCTCAGACAGATTATATTAATGTGCACAATGCTCTGAGTCTTACAAATGAATAATGGGTGCACAGATGAGGCGTCAGCAGAGGCGATCACCCAGTTTGTGCCATCTGTGCATCTTGGAGAGGCTTGGAGGGTGATACATTGCAGCTGCCACTGAAATCAGCATTGGAAATGAGATCAAGAAAGACCTTGACCAATTCGTCCATGAATTGTTACTGTCACTTCCTCATTTATTAATCTTCCATTTCCTTTTACATTTTAAGAGCATATTTCCATATTGTAAATGAACAGCAACAACTATTTTTCACAAATATTTGTAATCTCTGTAAGATGACTATCGCTGCAAAATGGCTTCTGGGTATAAGCCGTACGTAGGAAATTCTCAATTTCTGCGTGGCCACCCCAGATTACTTCCCTTTTACTGGATACTATTTTTGATGGTTTTAGAACTCTGTGTACTTTACCCCTGCCACCCACGAGTACAGACCCTGTGCCCCCCTTTAAACTTCGGTAAATTGGCTTATTCCTGATTGGCACCTTTAACTTGCCTGTAAGAACCCAGTATATGGTGTAGAAAGTGCACCCAGGGCCTGGAAGTTAAATGCCACTTGTGAACTGCAGTACCTATTGTGCTTTCCAGTACAGTGGCAGTGCAAAAATTGATACAGGCTGATTGCTGCATTGTAAAACCTGCAATGCAACCTGTCAAAACAGGTAAGGAACTTCCTTTTAAGTATTAGTAAGTCACCCCTGTGTATGCCTTTGAGCCCAACAGGCAGGGTGCATGGAATGTAAAAGTGAGACAGGTAGAAAATAAATATTAACATGCCCCTGCAATAATGAGGCCCAAAATGCTATATTCACTATAGCAGGCCTAGTTGTACGCAAAAAAACAAATCAAAACAGAGTGCAGATAATAATACTGCAATGCAGGAAAGGGACCAGCTAGAAAAATAATTAAACTATTTTTAATAGTAATTAAAATTCAATTCAATAGGGAAGTTGGATTTTTAATAAATATTAAGGAAACATAACTTTTAGAAAGTTACTATTTACCCGACTAGGCATTCTAAGGCTACTTAGCATTAGCGTCTTCCAAATACCAGCCTGTTCTCAGCCTAGAATGAGGTGTGAATGAGGTGGGAAATTCCTCCCAGGAGCTACACAATTGGTTAGCCTGAATGGGCAGTGATGAAACCTCTGCGCTCTGAGGAATCTTTAGTGTGAGGGCTGTGGGCTTCCTTTTTGACATCACATTGTCACATCCTCCCTGACAGGTCTATTTGAGCCACTTGTAGCACTGTGACACACTTGAAAGGAAGAAAACAGAAGACAGGACAATCCTTGTTTATCCCATTTGTGGGTGCTGTAGGATCCTGCCTTCATTCTAACAGACTTACGTCTCCGATCGTGCTGGGGGGACAAGGTTGCTTCAAATTGGATTTTAGTATTAGATGTGGGAGGGCACTGGTGGTTACCATAGTGCACTCCCTTACACACCAAAACCGTCGAAGCCCACATTTAAGCTGGCTGAAGACTTTCACCATCCTGAAAATGCACTGACACATGGCATTTTGCACATATGTTCACTAAGGCAAACAGGAACTACTGTAAAAAGTGGGCAGGGTTGCCCCCCAGGAACTTTTACCCCACTGGCGAGAGAGTGCCCAGGGGTCACTCACAGTCACTAGCTAGTGCCAGGCATTATTGTGGCACCCCATCACATCACTTTCTGGACTTGCGGAAGGATTGAAGAGTACTGAACCTGCTGCCTTTGACCTGTGAGGAGCTCTGAAGGACTACCTGCTCTACCAAGGGCAAAGAAGTGGACTCCAAGGGTAAGTTGGCTGACTTCCTATGTGGCTACAGGGACACAAAAAGCTGTAAGAGGACTTTTCCCTACAATTCCCAGTTGACCACTGGCAACTGGAACTTGGACTGGACATTGCTGGTAGCCGCTGCCTGGCACTCCGAGACTTTCTGGGTCCCCCTACCACCCTCCTCACCCCTGAAGTGCTGGTGGGGGGCTTAGAGGTGTACCGCTTTAATTGCTTGGGCCCCATGATGAATTTGGGCAACTTTTGAAAACTTCTGCTCCAGAGCCAAAGAGACCTACCGCAAAAAGTAGCTGACCAGCCATTCTACAGTGTCTGATTGAATTTCGGATTCATCCCTCTGACAGTCTCCAGCATCTCAGTAGAAATGTTTCTTTGTGTTTTGGGACTTAGAAACTTTCTCAAGCAAAAACCTCAAAAGCTCCAGAGCCTTAGTGGGACCAACATGTTGCAGGTATCCGACTGGCAGTTCCATGTCGGTGGCTACAGTTTCAGACACCTCCCAAGGGAGAGAGATTTTTCTTTAAAAAAAAAATGTCAGTTGTTCTTTGGGCTAGGACTTTGGAACATTCTTTGAACTTTTTGATTTCCAGACTTTGAACAGTACCAATCCACTTGGAGTATCTGACTGGGGCTTCATTGCAGTTGGCCTCAAATTGCACTAAGGTGGTGGTCAACTCCGACCGTTGACTACCATTGTAACTTTGCACTTTTTGGTACTATTTTCACTTAAAGCTTTAAAACTTCATATCTCTGGTTCTCCTTATTGGATTTTTGTCATTTTGGCATCATCTTGCTCATTACATTTTTCCATATTTTTCTAATTCTATTTGGGGATTGTTGCTTGGTGTATTGACTTTATTACTGTTTTAGTACTGCATAAATACTTTACACATTGCTCTACATTACGCATAGATGTTTTAAGGCATGGGACAAGTGGACAATTGTTGAGGGCCTCCGCCTTCCAAGGCCCCCCTTGGGGAGGTGCTATTTCTCTTCCTCGCACCTATGTCCATTTCTATATCTCAGATTCTCTCCTTCCCTATGCTTACCTGTACCTCTGACTCTGTGTCATCTTAAGGATTTTGGGGCCTTGAGAAAGAACTATTAGCTGTTTTCATTTGACCCCATTTCTGAAAACTTGTTCGATATCTTGTAGGCTTGAATTAGCAGAAAATAGGTAATAAAATCCAAAGTTATTCTGAACAGTAGTCCCCAAAATATGACTTACCCGGAGCCTCAAAAGTCCTTAAAATGACACTGAAGTTAAGCTTATCTGCTCTGTGCCATGGCTACCAAAATGTTGAGTAAATGTAGTGACTTTAAGGTTCACTTTGGCAAGATTTGTGATTATTCCTTAAGGTGGGCAGTCACCTTCTCCGATTAATAATCCAATTTCTTACACTGTAGCTACACAAAACAGCAAAATGAAGAAATAGAATATGGTAATGTTGCATGTTAATCCATTGCATAGTCCTCTACAGAGAAAGAAAACATTCATACTAAAGTTTGATGAACAGAATTTATGATCCTACTACAGAATATTTGCAGTGACTATAATCTAAGTTCACACCATCTTCGGAAATGGAAATAATACATAAATCTCAGGCACAAGATGACATATTGCAGAAGTGGAATTTTTTAAAAGTACCGCTTGTGGATGATAACATTTCACGCTGGTTCTGAAAGAAGAGAGTTTAGCTCACAATGTAGATATAAAAGAAGAATCAAAAGGTTAAAAACCAATACTGTACATGCACACTCATATAAATGTTTAATGAAACCTTGGCTTGCAAGTCACAGAGTCAAATATCACTAGGATTAAGCAAAAGCTAGTGTTGGGTAAAAGGTAATATTGTAAAGGTCTATGTGCGTTTTGTTTTTATAGCTTTCTTAATAAACTGTCAAAAGAAGGTTTTCAGCTTACATACATTCTAAAAAATTAGTAACAATTTATGATCTTATAAATTTCATAATTCCAATGATGTTTCATAACCAGATCCACCTATGAAATAATACCACAAAGCCACTGTCAAGGATAGCAAAATATATTTCTAGTGCTAATATTTTTCTAGAAGTAGAGCTATTTCTACAGTTAATATTTTTATTTCACATACCATCCCTTTAGACCTGATTGTAGCTCACTACAGTATCATATTTTGAATCAGTTACTTCTTGCTGATCCCAGAGGTTTAGATTTTGAATGTACTGAATTTGCTGAGAAGAAATAAATATTCTATTTAAATTTAAGTTCTCTAAAAATGAACTTGTGTTTATTCAGAGACTTTTATAAAAGATTGTACAACATTTCCTGTTTCAATCACAAGGCAGTATCTGCTTAAAGTTGATACTATTGAACACAAGTCAATCAAATCAAAGCATTTTTGCAGATTTTCAGAATGTATATTTAATAACTTCTTAAAGCAATACGAGGGTGCAAATCTTAAAGTACGAGAGGGAATACATTAGCTACATTGCATATACCTCTGTTTTTGTTACTATATCCTACTAATTAGAGAGAAGAATGTCACATACCCACATTCCCAAGGGAGAAGCTGCTATTAGAAAATGGGCTGAAGCTTTAGCTTGGCGTGTACTGTGGCATTGCATTAGAAAACGAAATGTCAGCGCTGGGGATAAGATCCAACATTAATGTTCACATATTGCTTGGATGATAGCAATAACACAACTAAGAGCCAGAATTCGATTAGATGGTGTTAAAATTCTTGACTCCCACAGAATAACAGCTATGTTTCAAATACCTAACACTGAGTCAGGCTCCTTCAAACAAATGCAGGACATTTGGATAGGTGGGTACCTTTCAGTTAGAAGACCCACTGCACAACGAAGTACACACTACACCCCTGGCCTTGGATGTAGCTTACATGCCATAAGATACTGAAAATCACCAGGAGTGGCTCCGCCATTAGATGGAGGAGCGTCATCACCCCACTGACAAAAAATTCCTCCCAGAAGCCCCATGGATGAAAAATAAAAGGGTCATAAAGTTAATTTATTACCAGTTTAGTTTTCACCAACCCGTCCAAAACCGAGTGTCAGGACAGAGGCGGGCAATAGCTGCAGCAGGGAGGAGTGGGGGGCTGGCTGTGTACTTAGGTTTAAAGTGTGCATGTCTCGATGGCCAGCCAGAGATGCATATTTTAAACTGAGAAAGCACAGGCCTCCAGTGCTCTTGAAAGCGCTGGGGAGAGGCCGCTCCCTCCATTCCTGGTGCTTCTCTCATGCTGGTTACCAGCATGAGAGCAGCAGCAGGATTGGTTAGGGACATTTGCTAGAGCCCACAGAGCCTGGAGGAGACAGTGCAGAACATGGACTGGACCGAGGACGTCGTGTAGCAAGCAAGGTAAATGGCTATTTCTTTTTATTTACAGTCGCCTCTCACCTTGTATGCATGCACCCACTCACCACCCATTTGCTCACCCCACTCTTCCTAGTTGCCAGCTGCCGCTGAAAATAACTGATGCTGGCTTGGCATTACATGAATGACAAATACTATTTTTGAAATAAAGACCGTAGAAGTTTCTTTGCCTATGTGCAGGCCAAACAAACAGAAAACGATCAAGAACTAGGGGGTCGGGGGTAGGGGGTCCCAATACTTTGCAATCCTTGAATAATAAAGCTAAATAGTTGTAATTCACTTGTCCTTGACAATGGGAGACCCCTTCCCCATTATTGAAACTGTGCTTGAAGATGTGCCAGAACAAGTTCAGATCATCACTCTTTTTTATAGGAATAAATTCCAATTTATTGCTTTTTACAAAGTCTTTATGATGCTGGACTCTTTTACAGAATTCAGAGTCATGTACAACAACAGCGGATCAAGGATCCATATATCCAAAAAGGTAAAGTAACAGCCAACACGTGTTTCGCCCCTTTACAGCGGCCGTCTGGCCTGGGGCCTCTTCAGGGATGTACATCCAAGTAATAGCAACATGCAACACAATATTCAAAATTGGGAACATATTTACAGATATGCAGCAGTGCAATTATGAATTTACATTAACCATGAGAATACAGTGTCAGTACCATGAAGTTGGATTGATTGTAAGGGTCAAAAATAAATTCATGGAGGGGGGGGTGGGCGGGGGAAGGAAAGATACAAAACAAAACATTTATAGAAACAAGTAAGAAAGATAAATAAGTGAAAGATTTAGACAGGAGGATTTAAATAGAGACAACAGATATAGGAACGGAGGGAAACGTAAGATATGGCCAAGTGGGTCATATGGATCATATCAAGGAGGGGGGAGAGCATCGGCCGCCCCCTTGTTCACCTTTGCGGACTCTGCCTACTTGGTGTGGCCCAGCACAACCTGTATCCAGCATGCTGCTTCCCTCACCACCATCCGGCCTTCTACCCCTATGGACAACTCCAACTCGTTGGATCCCTCCAGACCCAAGACCACCACCCTTGAATGCAACACCACCTGAACACCTGGCTGAACGATGGCAAGAATTTCCTGCTCTGTAAATATGTAATATATAATTGTCCTAGCCTAATCACTGTTAAAATGTAATCCTGAGTGAATTTGCAATTTGTATATATTTATATCTCTAACCACTAGTATATGTAGTAGACCTTTGTACTTACTACCATTCCTATGTGATTTTAGAGTTTATCTGTTTGTATCTCTTCCTTGAGTGACTTTACAACTTGTACATTTGCAATTTTTTCCCTCCTTTCGCTCCACTTGTACATTTGCATTTTTTTTCCTGTTTATATCTCTTATGTAACTCATCTGGTTCTTTTGTAAAGCGCTCTGACACCTTCGGGTAATGTTCGTGCTATATAAAATCGCATTAAATAAATAAATAAATAAATAAAAAAAGACACGGTGGGAGAGAAGTAAATCAGGTAAAAAGGCAAAAACATTATAATGTAGACAGGGCGCGAGAGAGAGAGAGCCGCGGACAGCATTAGTGCAAACAAGCCATCATGTTGAATAGAAGAAAAGATACGACATTATAGGGCACATGATCGGGATAATAAAAGTCGAGGTAATAACATGACGTGAGAAATAATGTCAGCAACAATCCCAATGGACATTTCAAAAACATTAAACATTATTATTATGATTATTCGTAAGGATACACACGGGAAATTGTTGTCCAGGTCACAGTATCGTGTTCCATAAGAAAATAAGGAAAAATAAATGTCATGCAATTTTGTTCGTTTTGCTGTACAAAACAGGGTGTTGTTTACAGTGGACCAAAGCTCTAGCTTGTACTATTGTCCATGTCCTATCATTTGGTCCAGAAGGATATGGAAACCTATTGCTTCCGTGGTGGATTGTAGGTAAGTGGCCTGTGTAAGATATCATATGGTGATAATGGCCTGTGTTTAACAAATTGAAACTAAGGTGCTTAACTAGATCTACTCGAGAGGCGTGAGGATAGAAAATTCTGAGCAAGGTGAAAGTACTATTAGTAGGTAAGGTGTAGCTGTTTCATCGCTGGCCTCGTAACACCAAGCTTACGTGATTTAAAGTTAATGGCGGAATGTGGTCCTGTAGTTGGCGCTGCGTACAGCCAAACTAACGAAATTGCATGACATTTATTTTTCCTTATATTTGATTTACTGTTAAGTCCCTAGTAAAGTGCACTGGGTGTGCCAAGGCCTGTAAATCAAATGCTACTAGTGGGCCCACAGCACTGATTGTGCCACCCACCTCAGAAACCCTGTAAATGTGTCTCAGACCTACCAGTCTAGTGTCTTACTGCCCAGTTTGTAACTGCCATGGCGAACTGGCAAGTGCAACCACTTGCCAGGCCCTAACCTTCCCTTTTTGTACCCTCAGGTAGGCCCAAAGTACTCCCATGGGCAGGGTGCAGTGTATGTGAAAGGTAGGACATGTACTGGTGTGTGTGACATGACCTGATAGTGAAATACTGCCAATTTTGTTTTTCACTATTGAAAGGCTATCTGTCTTATAGGATAGCTTGGGAGATACTTTGTAACATCTTACAAGTATAACATCCTATTGGGACAAGATAGAAGGATAAAGTTTAGGCTCTCTGAACTCAGAATTTAATAACATCTTTTAGTAAAGATGGTTTTTAAATTGTGTGTTTGAAAATGCCACTTTTAGAAAGTAGGCATTTTCTTATTTAACAATTCTGTGTGCCTCTGCCTGTTTGTGGATTGACTGTCCGGTTTTGAAGTGGCAGGAGATGTGCATTCACTGTAGACAGCCACTGGGGGGGTTGAGGTGTACCCTGCCTTTCCTGGATGACTCAGAGCTGAGCTGAATAGACCTTGGCTGCATTCAGAGTACTGGGAGGGGTTTTCCCTGCAGTTGAATAGGGCCTGTCTCCCTTGCACAATGCTGTCTCCACCTCCTGTAGTGATGCTGCACCAGAGAGGACAGAACTGGTTTGGACTGGGCTTAGAGACCCATGCCACAAGAGAACAAAGACAAAATGGGGTATAAGTAGTGGACCTTAAACCCCAGAAGTTTAGATCACTTCTGGACTCAAGAGGAACCTTTGCCAAGGAGAAGAGCTTAAGAACTATGAGGGGGAGTACTTCCCCTTTGCTGTGTGCTGTGTGGGGTTGACCTACAGTTACTGCTTCTGCCAAGGAAAGGACAAAGACTGGAACTTTGCTGAGAAACCTGCTTGAAGAAGAATCTCCAAGGGCTTGTGTGTGCTGGCCTCCTGTTCTGAATGGGGACACAAAGACTTCACCCCCAGATCCCCTGAACTCTATTGCTGAGAGTTCTGACCTCCCGGGAGGTGCCTGTTCCAGTTTTGGGCCTCTGGAGTTATCGGCATTCCCGACGCCAGCACTCGCACCGACTCTGTCATCGCCAGCGCCTGAATCCTGTTATTGCGGTGCCGAAAACCGCCAAGGGTGACTCCACGAACTTGCCGACTTCGCATTGCCTCACAGGAACCGACGCCTCACCGCCAACACAACCGTCTTTCCCTGTCCTAGATTCAACACTTCACCTCCCCGCGGACATGATGCCTCGCCTCCCCCGTGGCAGCGAGGGAGCCGGTCTTGACCTAGGCACTGATGCCTCACCTCCACGACCAGTGCATCATCATAGACTTCATTTTACAAGGTACTGTGTGTTCGGGGGTCCGTGTGACTCTGTGCCCGACGTCATGCACCACACAGTCGGCGCAGTACTTTGGATTTATTGCTGTCACAATGTCGTAATAGCCCCAAGTGGACCTATTTGTTTTGTACAAGCTTTAATTTGGAAATACCTGTTTGAAGTGCTATTTTACTACACATATGCTGGATTTTTGTCACTTTGGTCTTGTTGAGTTTAGATAAAGATACTTTATCTTTCTAAACTGGTGTGGTGTCCATTTGTGGTGTGATCACTGTATACCTGTGTGTTTTGAGTACAAATACTTTACACATTGCCTTTCGTATAAGCCTGTCTGCTCATGGCAAGCTACCAAGGGGGTGAGCAGGGGTTATCTACAGTGTGTATCCCCCTTACTCTGACTAGAAGCAAGGGTCCCTACTTGCCAAAGGTACCTACATCTGCCAATTAGAGACCCCCAGTTCTAACAAATATTGTGTCGAATTCATGGGGCCTTTCTATAATAGTCCCGATTTTTAAAAAAGGGGACCAAGGGTCCCCCAAATGCTACAGGCTGATATCCCTTATCGACAGCTTAGGATAATTTTTAACCGTCTGCAGCTTTGGGCTAGTGACAACAATATCTTGTCGGTACAGCTTTAGCCCAAGGCTAGGAACAGTGGAGCAGTGCCTGGACTTGCAATTTATTGTGAGTAAATATACCATCACCAGGCGCTGTCCGCTGTACCTGACATTTATGGATTTGTCTTCCACATTTGATTGTGTGAATAGGGCCAAGCTATGGATGAGTCTGATTGATTTAGGGGGGGAAGTTCCCCTATAGATTTCTTGTACTCCCTATATGAGAATTTAAGGCCCAGGGTGCATTATGGCCAAGTGGGAGAAACCTCTGATGTTGTCCCTCTTGCTAGTGCAGTGCACCAGAGGAACATTTTGGCACCTCTGCTTTTCATCATGTATATTAATGAATTAAGTACCCAGTTGCCCATTTCTCCCACTGATGTCCCAAAAATTGCAAACTCTTTTGTCACGGTGTTATTATTGCCACAGCCAACGTTTTAATGGCGAGGACACCCATGCCTTGCGCACTCTGGTGGAGTCTTTTGTTTCATTTAAGGGCAATTTAGATATGTTAAATAATTATGGGAAATCACATTTAATGGCCTGTGGGCCAGGCAGGAGAAATTTGTCATCCTTAAAGTTGCAAGATTATTCCCTATTCTCAGTGCATAATTTCAGTTGCTTGGGTGTTACCTTTGATTCTTCCAATTCCTGGCAAACCCCCAGTGGCATAATAGGCTCAGGCAGGGGGTCCCTGGGAGATGAGGTCCCTGGGGCCATAAACCTCTTGAGGGGGGTCATGTGGCCCCCTCCCCTTTAAAATAAAAAAACAGCCATTGGGTTAAGGTCCCCAGGGCCTAAGGAGGCTCGGGGGGTGGTCCCACTCCCTTTTTAATATGAATATATGGCCCTGGGGGATGGGGTCCCCAGAGCAAAAATAGGCTTGGGGAGGGAAGTCAAGTGGCCTCCTTCCCCAGTAAAATAAAAAAACGGCCCTGGGGGATGGGGCCTCCAGGGCCTAAAGAGGCTCAAGGAGTGGAACCATCCGGTCCCTGTTCCCTTTATAATATATATCACCCTGGGGGATGGGTTCCCAAGGGTCTAATGAGGCTTGGGGAGGGGGCAAATGGCCCCTCTCCCCTTTTTTATTGGTATTGTCCCAGGGAATGAGATCCCTGGGGCCTAATAAGGGTCAGGGAGAGGGGGCGTGTGGTCCCATCCCCTTTTTTCTTGTATTTGGCCTCGGATCCCAAAGGCCAACCTTATGCTGCACACGGCAAAGGCTGTGCACAGTGTGGGGATAGCTGCCTGCTAGGGATTCGGCCACATGGCCTGGTCTAGGCCCAGCGGGCAACCACCTGCAGCGCATGGCCAAAGACCATGTGCTGTGGGGGGTTGGTTTACATATGGTAATAAAATATTATGTCCAGATGCCACAATTCATTGAAAATAACTCTATACTTTCCAACTTCCAAACAGGATTCTGTCCAGGAAGAAGCACAGAATATTTCCTCATCAGCATCATTACTTTACTAACATCATTACTTTACTTCTACTTAAGAAAGAAAGAAAGAAAGAAAGAGCCTTCAAATCCCTCCAATGCACTACTCTATACCTCTCAATATATCCTCTACCTCCACCCTCTGACTCATCCTAAACCTCATCCTACTACTTTGATCTCCCTTCGATCCTTTCTTGACTCTTCCCTCCTTGACCCACCCCAAACCTCATTCTACTACAATGATCTCCCATATAATCCTTGCTAGACTCTTCCCTCGTGTATCCCTTCATTCCAAACATTATACTACTGTGTGCTCGCTAATAACCCTTTCTAGACTGTTCCCTCCTCTATCCCTCCTTTCTTTAACTCACCCCAAACCTCATCTAACTAATATGAACTCCCAACTAAAGCATCTAGACTCTTCTCTCCTTTAGCTCTCATTTATCCTATTCAATTAAACTAACAAACTCACATGTCCACCGCTCAAATGAACAACTTATATTTCCCTATACTAACCCACCACTAATCCTTGGGTTATGGAGTAGCGTCCTACTTGCCAAAAAGTGTTTCAATGCCTTGTATGGGGTAGCAAGCACTATATAAATATAATTACAAGTATTTTATGTTTAAAAAATCTAGAAATACACTGAAAAAAACAAAGGTTAAAGTAACGTTATAGTTAGATCTGATAAAAAGATCTGTTTTTGTTTAAAAATAAACCTTAGGAATTCACTGAAAAAAACAAAGGTTAAAATAACGTTATAGTTAGGTGAATATGTCAGTGAAAACATTAACGTTTTAGACTAAAAATAAACCAAGAAATTCACCAATTATAGATATCAAAGCTAACTATAACTTGTGTCCCCCATGCACTGCTTAAGACCTCACATATCACATCACATGTTCTATGACATAATTTATGACATCACTGATGACATCTTTCAAGCTTCTCTTCCAGATAATGGTCTATAAACTAGTATGCCATTAGAGGCCTGAAAGTATGTACAAAATAGCTCAGAACAATATGAAGCATCATTAATGCCATCACAGATACTACTCCATTGGGTGTAGCAAGCATGGATTATGTGCAAAATTAACCCTATACAATACACTACACGGGTTGGCTAGTTCACATTACCAAACAACCACAGATATATGGGAAACTCTTATTGCACACGGTGTTCAATCTGTATACAAGTGTTCAGAGAAAGCCAAGTCCCTCAAGATTCTCAAAGTCTCATCCAAAATAATAACCTACTACCGACAGCATTTATCTGTATCAAACCTCTCACAGTCATGGAACCAAGTTTGAGAAATGAAGATGATGTGAGTAAAAATTATAGAGATAGTTCACTCTGTACCAGACTGTTTCCACACAGTGAAACTCTCATGGGAAATTGAACAAAGACTATAAAAAATAAAAAAGTATCTACTGAGAACAGTGTACACTCTAAGCAAAACTTGTCCAAAGAGACGCTATTAGCTTAAAATAACCAAGGTCTGAATGAGCTAAAGGTCATACTGCCTGCAGAGTTCATATTGTGCTGAAAACTTTACAGATACACCACCTTCTACAGGTAAACCAGCACAAGTACATAGGTTAGTACCTGGTGCACACAGTCTTCTATGTTTTGTAGAAATTGCCATGCTGAGACGATTCGGTCTAATAGCTCAAGGCTGCTTACAAAACTTAGTATCTACTATGTAGAATCTTTACCCTGTTGGAAACTTTTCTGCAGAGCCAAAAACATGTGTGAAACATACTGGACAGAGCTTGTCAGCTCTCATCTGCACACAGAGTTACTCTACAATACAAAGATGTGTAACATGATCAATACCTCTACACATCTATGATGCATTAAAAGCACATTTATTTTGTAAACACTTATAACCAATACCTGGAAACAGGCTGTACAAAATTAGGCAGAAAAGTTATACAGTAGCTACCCACTACTATGTAAACTATAAAACAAACTATCACACTCATTGGATGATGTCATCAACGATGTCATTTGAGATATCATGAGTGATGTCATAATTAATGTCATGAATGATGTAATATGTGAGGGCATGGCAGTGGCGCAGAGTTATAGTTAGCTCTGCTAACTAGGACTGGTGCATTTCTGTGTTTTATTTTAGTTTAAAACATTAATGTTCTCACTGACATATTCACCTAACTATAACATTGTTTTTATGTCAGTAAATATATATATGTAACTATAACGTCCCTGTAACCTTTGTTTTTTTAGTGTATATATATATATGTACATATATATATATATATATGTATCAAAACAATACCCTTTCAGGCATAGAGATGCATAAATTATGCAAAAAAGAAGCAGAGAACTCTGGGTAGTTCTCAAGTTTAGATGGAAAGCAGCTCCTGTATAGAGCACTCTCAACACCAGCTACACTCTAGATCTGCTCACCTCAAATGTCTGCTTTTCCATCAAAGTCTTTAAGCATAGGATTAGCACAGTGCCATCCATGCCGAGATAGAAAGGGACAACGTCTTTTGCCATTTCTACAGCAAAGTCTTTAAGCATAGGACTAGCACAGTGCTGTCCATGCCGAGCTGTACAATGACAAAAGGCAATACCACTCCAGGCACAGTATTACTGCTTTGAATTGGTAAAATACCAACCAAGCCAACCTGATATGAGTAAAAGCACCCCCTGACACAGTGTTTCGCTCTACTTAGAGCTCTTCAGAGAGGTATAGCTTTGTCCAGACAAGGGAGCACCCAGTATAAGTCAAAACAACACTGATGACATCATCCAGTGAGTGTGTTTCAAAAATGTTTTTGAGACTGAAAGATATATACTAAGCTACTGCATAAGTTAAATTACTATTCTTTTTGTACCAATGACTAATATTGTTTCTAATATTTTCATCTGAGTGGCACTGTGACTGTGTGTATCAGTGTGGGAGTGGCTGTCTGAGTGACTGTATGGGTGTGTGAGTGGCTGTATGGGTGGGTGAGTGTGTGTGTGAGAGGCTATATTGGTGACTGAGTAGCTCTATGGGTGGGTGAGTGCCTGTATGGGTGACTGAGTGGCTGTGCGAATGGTTCTACGGGGGAATGACTGGCAGTGTGAATGGGTGTGTGTAAGTAAATGGCTGTTTGAGTGAGTGTATGTATAATTGAGTGGGTGTGTCAGTGGCTGGTTTGCGCAGTATCCGTGTGAGGGTCTGTATAGGTGAGTCAGTGGGTGTGTGAGTGCTTGTATCGATGTGTGACGTCCTTTTGTGGATGAGTGAATGGATGTGTGAGTGGCTGTATTAGTGAGTGACTAGCTCTGTTAGCTGTATGGGTAAGTGAGTGGGTATGTGAGTGGCTGTAGGGACAAGTGAGTGGGTATGTGAGTGGCTGTAGGGACAAGTGAGTGTTTGTGTGTGTGGGTGTGTGAGTCGGTAGGTTAGTGGTTGTATGGGTGTGAGAGTGGCTGCATGTGTCTGTGAGTGGGTGTGTGAGTGGCTTATGGATCTGTGAATGACTGTGTGAGTGGCCGTGTGGGTGAATGAGTAGGTGTGTGTCAGTAGTTGTGTGGGTCTGTGAATGGGTATGTGAGTGGTTGCTTGGGTGTGTGAGTGTATGAGATGTTGGATGGGGTGTGAGTGGGTCTGTGGATGATATCATCAGTTATGTAATTTGAGATGTCATGAGTAATGTCACTGACACTGTCATGAATCATGTAATATGTGAGGTCATAAGCAGTGCATTGCGGGGCATAAGTTATGGTTAGCTTAGGTAACCATAACTGCTGTATTTCTATGTTTTTTTACGAGTGGAATCTGAGCCTCACCATAACATCCTCTAACCTTTGTTTTTTTTCAGTAAATTTCAATGTTTTTTTAATTCTATGTCCTGACTATAATGTCCCTGTAACCTTTGTTTTTTTCAGTGAATTTCTAAGGTTTTTTAATGCTAATTCCTAACTATAACGTCCCTGAAACCTTTGTTTTTTTTGAGAATTTCAGAGGTTTTTTACATTTTATTTCCTAACGGTAACCTCAAGCCTTTGAGAGTGGGTGTTGGAGTGGCTGTATAGGTCGGTGAGTGGATGTATGAGCAGGTGAGTGGCTGTATGGGTGTGTGAGTGGCTGTATTGGTCAGTGACTGGATCTGTGAGAGCTGTATGGGTCTGTGAGTGGGTGTGTGAGTGTATGGGTATATGAGTATATGAGTGGGTGTGTGAGTAGTTTTGAGAGTGAGTGGTTTTGTGAGTGTCTGTATGGGTCTCTGAGTGGGTGACTGAGTAGCTGTGTGGGTTTGTGAGTGGGCTTGTGATTGGCTGTATGAGTCTGTGAGTTGCATACTACTAAGGGGGCCAAACGTGTAATGTTCCAGGTGATATTGCACTTTTGCACACTTAGTCATTTAAAGGGAGAACAATGGACTTTGCTCTCACCAGGAGAAGCCAAAAAAAGAACCCACTCATCACAGTCACTACATATTGGGCTCCAATAGATCAACGATGCATTCACCTTCACCAAGGATTTCAGATCGTTTTTCAATAATGAATTGCTGAGAAAACACACTTACTTTGCCATCGTCAGCCCTGGAGGTCAGGATAATTTGTCATTTACAGAAGTGGAGCTTCAGCTGGGAAACCCGCTATATTTGTAAGTGCTTTTTGTTGAGGTTTAATTATTCTGAGAAATGAGCATCATGGCCAGAAAGGAAATTCACCTGCCCATTTATCCAACAAGAGTCTACAGTTTTGCACAAAATGTCTACCTACCAGGAGTACTTTCTACTGGTTAATTACAAAGTGCTAACTTGTTGGTTAAAATGTCCAGTGCGTATTCTACACTACAGCGCTGCATAATGGACCACGAGAAAATGTCTCTAGTGACTGTGTGTGCATTTCAGCATTGTGATTGTTCCTCACGTATCTTCATCCAGAAATCTGTAATGAGACAAATCCTCCGATAGAGAAGACAACAAGACTACAAAGAGATAAATCTCCACCAAACAAGGATCCTTCTGCCTAACTATATGGAGTAAGTGCTTCTTTGTTTGGTGGAGATGTCCTTATAATCCTCGCATCAAGAATGTGTCACTAAATTCGGCGTGAAATGCACTGCGGGGCCTTCTGGTAAGCTGCCCATCATCATGGTAAAAGGCAGGAAGACAACTGCATACTACTAAGGTGAACGGGCGGGGCCAAATGGGCAGAGCTTCACATGATTTTGTACATTTGAATACTCGTATGCAGGCCGATTTTAGTACCGGAGACCCCATCCCCTGGGGCCCGGTCTAAACCTAATGGAGGAAAGGGGGAGAGGGGCCACATGACCTGCCTCCCCAGGCTGATTCTGGACCTGGGACCCCATCCCACAGGGCCAGGCCAATTATTGGAAGGGGAGGGGGGCTTCGTGGCAATTTTGGCCTCGGGGACCCCATGTCCCGGGGCCCGGCCTCTTGCTCCTGGGTGACCTGGAGCCCACTCAGGGCACCCAGTGACCTCAATGCCCCTGCGGTCCCAGCTGGCTCCCCACCTCCAGCAGGAGCCGACATGGCTCCCACACACAGGGAGCTGCTAAATATGCAGCTCCTTGCATTCGGGAGCAATCTTTCATCTGTTTCCCTGCCCACAGGACAGCGGGCCACAGATGAAAACTACTCTCCCAGCAAGCAGGAACATTTTGACAGCTCCTGCTTGCTGGGAGTGGAGTTAGTGTTTGCTCTCACTTGGCGGGGGCTGCCACAGCTCCTGCCAAGCAAAAGCAAGCAGCTATCTCCTGAGTGTGGGCACATCGGGAGATAGCAGGAGCTGGACCTAGGGGGTGGCAGCCCTCAGGGACATTAATTACTTGAGGAGGGGGGCCATGCAGCCCCCCTTCTTTAATTAGCAATGGCCAGCCCCAGGGAGGTGGTGGTCTCCATAGCCATATATGGCCCGGGAGTGGGGTCACGCTGCCCCCTCCCTCTTTATTATAAACAATGCCACTGGGAGGTGGTGGTCCCCAGTGATGGATATGGCCACACGGTCCCCACCCCCTCATAACTAGGGGCAATTTTAAATGTTTGAGGGGGTTCATGAGGCCCTCTTCTTTTTATCCTTACTAGCCCTGGGGAAGTAGTGGTCCCTGGGGCCTTTTAAGGCCTACAGAGGTGGGCCACGTGGACCCCGTGCTAATGAATAATTAAGCCCCGAGGAGGTGGCGGTCCCCAGGGCTCAAAATGGCCTTGGAGAGGGGGGCGCATGCGCCCCCTCCTCATTTCTTATATATAAATATGCCCCCAGGACCTGGCCCACCTGAGGGCTGAAAGTGAAACAAGTGCTTGCTTTTTTAAAATCATGTGTTGCTCAAATTCACAAATCTTTGCAGATTCATATCAATTTCTTTTTTAAAGTGCTCTTTTGCCCTGTCAGGGTATTCCTACCCTGACCCCTTTTCTTTATTTTTTATGTTTTTCTTGGGACTCAGCAGAGTCTGAGTCACAAGATGGCTGCCAACACTCCCTGGTTGAAGTGTTGGCAGCCAATCAGATCTCTGCACGAGATCGGTAGAATTCGTGGAGGGTTTGCCTCCCTAGATATACAAATTTGAATTTTCTGTAATCTCTCCAAAACTACTTATTGGATTTACACCAAATAACAAAAAGGGCTCTTTCTGGACCAAGAGCTACCTTTTGCAAAATTAGGTGTAATTCCGTCCAGCGTTTCGGCTGTAGTCGTGTTCAAAATCACTATGGGAATTAACATGGGAAACACACGTATTTTGACCTCCCCCTTTTTCTCAACCCCTGCTTGACAGATCTCCCCGAAACTTTCCATGTACAACTAGAATCAGCGGAGCACTTTTTTTGGCACATTTCATGAAGATTCGTCAAATGGCGCCAAAGATATATGCAAATCAAAAAACACTTTTCCTATGTGAACTAGGTCCTAAATATAACTGCCTACTGCCAACTGCCAGTAGGATATATATATTATTTGGACTGATTGCCCATGCATCTTTCCTGCAGTAAAAAACACCCCACAAATATTTAACAATTCAACCAACTTGGTCTTTGTTATTTTTTAAACCTCTTTTTTATTAACTGTGGCAGTACTGCATTGCCCGTGGTCATCTATGGATCTGCAAGTCAGTTTCAGCATTTTAGGATTAACGTGGAATTGTTCTTGAATCTGATGTTGTCGATGCTTGCGCTTAGAAAGACATTTTATCTTCGAGGTTTAGGCACTGTGCATTACCATGTTCTCAGGTGAGATGCCTTACTGCGGCAGAAACAAACCAGGCTCAAAATAAGATATATATTTTAAAACGTCATGCAACATTGAACACATAGGTTTGGGAAGACGCCAGGCTTGAAGCCCTGTTTTGATTGAAAATTCATCATTTCTTATGCAAGCCTGAGGTTTGCTTGAACACGTGGTATGAACACTGTGTACTGAAAAACATTTGGTTTTTTGTTTTGAGAATAAATCAAACGGCAAGTGGTTGATGAACAGAGGAGATATTTTGGTTTTGATAATTAATCACATAAAAGTAGGAACACTGTGAAGAAAGTTGAGCAATTAATTAGTGGAGACAAAGTGGCCTGAAGTTCAGTCATAAAACAGAACAATACTTATCGTTAAGCCTGAGCAGTCTGACATTCAAATCACTACATCATACACAACTGATGACCTTAAAGACAATTATTTCACAATTGGATCACTAGTAGGAGAAACAATACATGGTAATCTGATTCTCACAGCCATTTGTACCTGGAAATCTGATTTCACAAATGTTTTCCTATCTGTGGCATTATTCCACGATGGTATGATATTATGTGTAAGTAAATCCCACTTAAGGACTGCCGACTGGGTATCCCAGGATGAAATATGCCAAAATATTTGGGTATTCTCTCCTCTGCAACTCCTTCCTACTCTGGAAATGAGCATGTATGCTAGCTGGAGCCAGTATTAAATTATTTTACAGCGTGAGTAGGGAAAGGTAAGAGCCTAAAAATTTCCACGGTAAACATTTCCTCAGTGAAGGAAACTAAAAACAAAATAAAATGAGCCATTGAGAAGCAATACCACTTCAGCAGGCATAATTGCGCAAGACGTACAATTACAATGGCAGACATGCCATTCGAGGGGTTCATAAATGTTTTCATGATGCTGATGAAG
The DNA here is from genome assembly GCA_963921515.1 of Calotriton arnoldi. Lineage (NCBI taxonomy): Eukaryota > Metazoa > Chordata > Amphibia > Caudata > Salamandridae > Calotriton > Calotriton arnoldi. The sequence continues at coordinate 1,450,543 of CAWUFW010001940.1, read as the reverse complement.
CAAGATTTTTGTGAAATAATCTTGCTTGATCAAATCTACTCATAAGTGTGTTATTTACAAAACAAATTACTAATAGTGTGAAAATAATTAATATGGGTACTTTAATAAAAAAAATTGAAAAATGTGCAAGAGAGAGACGACACATTAGTAACTGAAAGCTGTCATAGTTTCTGTGCAGAGAACAAACTAAAACATGGGTTTTTATGTAAACATATAGCATGAGAGAGAGACTTGCCAAATGTGTTCTAGAGTCTTCACAAGTAGAATAATGAAATAGTAACAATGAAAACACTTTCAGAAAAAGTTTTCTTGTGAATGCTTTTCTTTCCTCAAAATGCAAGGAAACATGAATTATTAACCGTTCGCATTTAATAATAAGATTATACTCATGGGTTTAATTTGAATAATGAATCTTTTGAAATATCGATTTCTTATGTTTTTTCTTGTGATCTTTTAACTGAAATGTGTTTTATTTCTTTAGAAAATTGATGATTTTACAGTTACTCCAAGAAGCCTCAAACTCTGCTAAAGTTATTTTTCTTTCCCTAACATAGGCCACAGAAGAATGTAGTTTGTCCTTCAATTAATTTCTAAAATGCTGATTTATTTGTTTAGTTGTGCACAAATGTAAGCATATCACTAGGACTTCCTCATCCTATGGTTAGAGTATTTCTTTCTATGAATAACTGTGTCAACTATGTTGCAAGCTGATGTGGAAGTGAGCCCGAGGACATGGAAAAGAATACAATTATTTCTACCTGCTTCCAAAGAGGATGATGACATGTCATTTAAACAAAAACCTTTTACAAAGAAATCCGGATGAACTGGCTGAGACGATGATCACCTCATAAATTGGACCAATGGAATCGCATGAATCCGTGAAATTGCAACTTTAGGGGAGAGAACTTTTTAGCATTTGGGTATAATTATTACAGTGAAAAAAGAACTTGGCAGTAGCTGTTTCTATGAGAAGAGAGCCTTTGCTGCTATACTCTCTATGCTACTCTGGCTGGCTATTATCCTTGCAAATCCTGTGCGAGACTATCTTGATTCACTCTGCACTTCATCGGCTGGTGATGTTGCTCAAACTGTAACCTCTCGGCCGAAGGGTTAGCTATTTCTGACTATTGCACGTTGTGCATTAGTTTTCTCTGATCTAGGTTCGTATGAAATACTGAATTGGACACTGAATTTGCAATGATTATTTCTTTGTTTTTCTCTCTCTCGCTCTCCCCTCTCAATGCCGTTATTGATTATATGATGTATTTGTTGAAGAAACTATAATTCCTTGATGTGAACTTACCTGTAGTATTGAAATAACATTGAATTTATGATTCTTATGTACTTGTGTATTGACCATTCATATTTTTTAAATATTTAGATAAAAGTGACTTGATAAGTATTCAAAGTTTGTCTTCATTAGAGAGTTATTGGACATAATGCATATTTTGATTATTGTTGTTGGACAGGCTCTTCCTTCATTATAGGTCCTCAAGAGGGAATTAGCATCGGTCTCTTATTATCGAGTCCCTAATAGCTCTACCACAGATCTATCGGAGGACCTGTTATATGTAAGTGGTTATTGAGTTTATATGGGCCCAAACCTTATAGTTATAGAAAAGTTCCTGATTATAATAAATTAGGGAAAAAGTGAATGATTATAAAATGTACACAGCTTTCGCTGCATCAATGCACAGCTGGAAGCCTGCAGCTTGTGTTAGTTTTGCATGAGTAGCTCTAGAAAAGTTTTGTGAATTGCTATAATTTGGATATAATTTTGCAGGTGTAGATTTATATATTTTTCAAGAATCGCCTCCTAGTATTTTTGACAGCATTAAAGACCCAAAAAGGATAACTTTTAATAATTAATAAAGGAATGTTATGAATAATTCTGTGGCTTCCTGGTCAGCATTACAAATAAAGTTTGAAATAAAAACTAAAGCTATTGGATGTTACAATTTTCTAAGTAGCAGGCAGATAACAATCACATACAAAATAAAAACACAAATAAAATGAAACTGGGAGTTGGAAGTAACCAACTAGCTCTCAACATTACCCCAAATGTTTTTCATTTTTAAATTTACTAATAGCGAGCTACAGCACTCATGGTGCCACCGACTGAAGTAGCACCATAAAACGTGTCTCTAGGCATGCCAAGTCATCCTGGGTGCGCAATTATAAACTGCTGTTTCAACCTAGCAAAATAAATATTCTACCAGGCATAAGCCTTCCTTTTTAATACTTATAAGTCACCCCTAAGGTAGGCCCTAAATGCCCTTAGGACAAGGTGCATGAGATTAAAATGTGGGACATGTATGGTAATTTTTCACTATGTGAAGGCCAGCTCTTCCCTAAAGAAACACTGCGTTACCCTATAACAACTTAAAATGCTTAACTTCAGTTTTGGAGTATCTAGAAAAGTAGTCCTGGGACTCATTTTAATACTAATTTAAAATCCAACGTAATAGTCAAGTTGTATTTTAAATTACTATTCTGAAAATGAAATTTTTATAAAGTTGCCATTTTGCTGCCTAAGGCAAAATGAACCTTTCTGCCAGTGTCACCTAACTGCTGATGGCTCCTCTGGAGTGAGACATAGTGAGACATGGCTTGCTCCAGACAGTGGACAGAGGGTGAGGGTGAAGAGAGGTGCTTTTCTTCCTTGAGCAGGATGGCCTATGGGCTGTGCCAAGCCCTTTCCTGAGCGTCAAAGGGTACCTACCCTGTCACTGGCAGATGCAGCTCACACCAAGGCCTGCCGTCCTTTTGTCTTGGAAGTGTGTTGTATCACTGTAGTCAGATGACACTGTACAATGGCATAGAGGCCCCTTTTTGCTTAGGTAGAAAAATGGCAACTTTCTAAAAGTGTAATTTCCAAAATAGTGATATAAAATCCGAATTGACCATTGAGTTATTAAATTAAATTTTAAATTCCTATTAAGATGAGCCTTTGAACCCTTTTTCTAGTTACTCTGAAACTGAAGTTAGGCAGGCCTGGAGATACGTTTTACAGTGCTAATTTAGTGAGTGCTGCAGCCCAGTACATTTAATTTACAGGCTCTGGGTATATGTAGAATCATAAACTTGATTGATCTTACAGCCTGTCTGTGAGGGGAGAGTTTTGATGCCTCCTAGGCACATTTGTTACACAACCTCGGCAGTGAGTAGAGTACGTTACCCCAGTGACATACTTTAGACTTTTTTCTGGTTTGTTCACTTCAGGTGTGGGTAGCACTATTTCCTTCACATATGGATAACTTACAAACCTTCGGGTTCTCGGATGAGGAATTTGCTTCCATGGTTGGAAGCTCCACTAGCTTTGGACAACAGGCAACCTATAACTCTGAAACCAACGATGACACACGCAAATTACTGAATCTGCGGAAAAAAATAAAACAAATGGAACTACATGGCCACTATATGCTTGAATATTTAAAAGCAGGAGTCATACCTCAAGGCCTACGAATTAAAAATATACCAGGCTTATTTGTTCATATTAAGCTCTTTTTAGAACGCTGGTCCATGATTGCTAACCGGTGTTCCAGAGACATGATGATGCTAATTGTCGAAACGGCCAAAGAAGTAGTACAACAACTGTTATACGAAATCCTAGAACTATACAACAAGATCAAAATCACATCAGCTCTAGAAGAGGCTAAAAGAAAATTGGACAAAATAGATAGAGACATGAACTCTTACACAGACTATCTGACTAAGAGAAAGGCAGATAAACTCAAAAAGGACATCAGATTCTTCAGTAAAGAAAATTATTATAGACAATTATTATAGTCAAATTGGCACCCCACAAAATGACCACTATTCCAGCAGGCAATATAACAATAAAATAACAACATTCTCTGATACCTCAGACTCAGAAAATGAAGGCACCTTAAACCAGTTTGACCCAAGAGGCAACAGATATACATCAAGAGGACAACAAAATAGGCAACCTTTTTTATCCAGGCGAAACACACGGAGGGGCAACTGGAGAATGCAATATCAACCCAGATACCGTGGCAACCAACACAACGACCACAATCAATACCTGGTCACCAGGAACGCCCAGTATTGGAGGGAATGATGCAAATCCCTATATTCAATCTGAGCAACTCCAGCCTCTCGTCCTCTACACATTCCCTATTATCTAAAGGTCTATCTTTTGCCTCACATACTGGCATTAACAGATTTGAGATGTTCAATGATCTCATGCAATTTTTCAGAAAAATCAGTTTAAAGACATTCTTTGCCGAGCAAGAATGTACATCGAAGGCACCGAACCAATCAGGTCTGGCTGTAGCTTCCACCTTTACACCCACGTCTGACCAAATACCACCTGAAGTCGTTGTTTTTGAACAGGTAATATATAAAAAGCTTATCCAGGCCACTAAGTATACACCTAAGACACCTTATAACTTAGATCAAGAGGAATACACTGCTCTGACTGAACTTAAACAAACCCCTCAACTAACCATCAAAAATTGTGATAAAGTGGGCGGAATTGTAGTCCTAGACACCACGGAGTACATATCCAAAATGATGGAAATGTTAGGAGACACCTCGTAATACACTGAGGCCAATATTGATCTAACCAATAGGGTCAAAAACAAAATACAACACCCGACTAATTAAGCATTACACAATGGGGACATTTGTAGTAAAGAACATGAATATTTAAATGTATCTCATCTGAAAATGGCCAACATTTATGGGGTGCCAAAAATACACAAAAATCTGGTAGACTCTCCATATAGACCCATCGTTATCACCATAGGCTCCATTACCTAGCCCTTGTCCAAATACATAGATGCCATACTTCGCCCCTATGTATCAGGTATACCACCCCATGTACAAGACACCAGGCACATCATCAATAAAGTGGAAGGACTCACACTTTCTAGATCTAACCTCTTGGTGACTCTAGATATAGAAGCTTTGTATAGCAACATACCCATTCTAGGAGTTCTAGGAGCAGTCATTGGTTTATCCACAATATGAACATAGAGTGTTCCACTATGTTCATCCTGGACTGCCTCAAAATAGTCCTCGAGGAAAATACATTTGAATTCAATGGGTGTTTATACAAACCAACCAAAGGTGTCAGCATGGGGGCATCCTGTGCCCCAACGGTAGCGAACATTTACATGACTCATTTCGAACACATATTCATATATAATGAAGTGGCTCCTTTCTCTGAATCGATCACCAGATGGTCACGCTACATAGATGACATATTCTTCATATGGATGGACCAAACAGATACCTTGACTGAAATTCGAATGTGGCTTAATCTGTGTGACCACAACATCCGCTTTACATCCAGCTCAAGCGATGTCCAGGATGAATTTCTTGAAATTACTATCGAAAAATTCAGCAGGGACATTGGCGGTAGATTTGTATACTAAGCCGACAGCACAGAACACTTTGTTACATTATGAAAGTTTTCATCCACCAGCTCAGAAAAACAGCACTCCTTTTGGTCAATTTTAGCGCCTCTGACAAAACTGCACTTGTCTCAGTGATTTTGATTATAGAGCAGCAAATATGAAAGATAAATTCTTAGCAAGAGGTTACCCCAAGAGACTGGTAAGGGGCTGTTACAAAAGGGCTCGGTTATATGACCGACAGCATCTATTGACTAATACAACCATCAAAGATACTCCCAAACTAGTCTGCGAGACCAGACACTCTATGCTCAACGAAAGAATAAGACAGATTGTCTGCTCCAATTGGCACATATTAAATGCCAACAGAGAACCCAATCAAAGATTACCAAAACCGCTGTGCGCCCATCGGAGGAACAAAAATCTAAAGGATCATATAGTATGATCTAGAATGCCTTCTAAAAATCAGTATGTCAAGAAAACTATCAATGGGACTACTCCAGTCGTAGGAAACTTTAAATGCACCACATGCAAAGTATGCCCTTTGGCCATAAGAATACAGTTTAATAGACAAACAATCACCCCCAATGTCTTCACGAACTGCAAAATCAACAATATAATCACTTCCTGATGTGTCCTTGTCATCTAGGATATGTAGGTGAAACATCACGCACTTTAGCAGTCAGATTAACGGAACATAGATCGGCCATTCACACAAAAAGAATCTCTGCGCCCCTGGTTCAACATTATATGCATCTAAACCACTCTCCAGATGACATCAAGTGGTTTATACTAGAGCAAATACAGGCACGTCCAGGTATCAACCCCGAGTCTGTGAGGAAAAGTAGGGAAGTCTTCTGGATCTTTGTGCTTGAAACTTCCACACGGGTCTTAATCTTGAAATCCCGTGGGAGCAAGCCATAAAATAAAATTACTGATAGCCATCTAGTGCCAGATTACACAGTGCCATTTTTATACACAGCACCATGTATATCTGTCTCCTTGTACATAAAATGCCAAACATCACGTAATTGTTTTGGTAATCACGTTCAATCGGGACTATACCTTTCTCTCTCTTCTTTTTCTCTATGTCTGGTCTGAGATCCAGTTATTCGTGTGCAGTCTAGTTGGCCCGGCACTATTTCAATTTGGATTACTTCACACAGTCTACACCGTTAGACAATATAACGCTACGTTTACATGTGGTTTGACACACAGACATTTGCCATTCTCTTGTTCTTGGCCCTCATTTTTTTGGCATTACTTCCCATACATTAATATTTACTTTCTATACTAGGGAGATTGTTACCTGAATATAGTGGGCACTTGATATATGACAGATAATATTATATTTGTATTTTCTGTATTACCGCCCATCGATAGTACTGCCTGACCTCAGACATCTGTTCAAGTTGGGCGCAGACCTTAATATAAGGCACAATCGGTCCGTTATAATATGGCGCCTCTGTACTGCCGGGCCGGTTCAATACAACCATGCACCCTTTACATCTCTTTCCCGTCGCAAGCCACGTGAGATTAGTACATATGGAGATCGGATTATACACCCGACCTCCATATTGGGTCACACCGAGAGAGACGTCTATTCCGGACGCCATACAAAAGGCAGGAACCTCGGTTCATTATGGCTCTATTTATAGTAGTGCACCGACGGGTGTTCATGTTAATCACTGTCGCTTGCTTGCACACTGCAAACAGTTACTGTTTTGGCCTCACGCCTCAGTCCCGGCATCTTATGGACAGCACTTGGGGCCTGTATCGTTAGCACACACAGTTGAATAGGAAGGTATGCGCACATAACTTTTTTTATATTATGCCAATCACCGAATAGTCGTGTGACTTTGTCCATCTATTCTATAGGTAATTTAGCCTGCCCTTAGCGAATTCGGTTGTGAGCAATAGTACATAGATTTAAGGCGCCAAGATGCACTGCATCTGCCCTTGTACGTGTCCCCTTTATGCTTTTTGCCTTCGCGTTAGCTTCACATCCTAGCCATTCACGGCTGCCAACATCTGCGATCACTATGATTTCCATCTATTTATCGAATTACACACAACTTATTTATTGCCAGTTAACGAAGTTAAAATAGCAATGTAAGCTAATAGAAGTCCTTTATATCATGCCAAGCGCCCAACAGTCACGGGTTTTTGTCCACGAATAGGTATTTTTGTCTATCCACATTAAACCCATTCGCAAGCAATAGCGCTCCGTTACTAGGCGCTCAGGCGTACAGTACCTACCAATGCACGCTTATTCAGTATGTTCCATCTCTTTTCTGTTAGCTCTAATTCGTTGTCATTGAAGGCTGTTATTACCCAAGACTAATTTCATCTGTGCTTAAGCACCCATCGAAATAGAATCAATTTATTACACAGGTAATTATATTATCTACTCAGTTCTGCAGAACACAGTATGTTGCGTGTTCACATTAACATCTTCTGTTTCTCTCTATCGGTTCCTACATAGGAAAATTGTGTTCCCTGCTGTTCCATCTAACTGTATTCATGTAAGGACGACATATTCCATTGAGGATCTAAATTCTAGTGGCCTCGACTATAATTGCAACTTCTAAGGTCAGCCCTGTAAGTCAAATACTATTCTGCCCGCTTGGTGTCATTCACATATAATGAGCTTTAGTGTCACTATTGCGATCTGAAACCTCTGGGCCTTGGTGTTTTTTTGTGGTTTGATTTGGTATGAATCTTCATGGCCATATTGCATGTAATAATATACATTTCTCTGCCATTTTAGCTTTAATCTGTATACTTCAAGACTACATATCTTTTCCACACTCAGTTGGTGGTGGTCTTTAGTTAACTCTTTTCTCTTTTTCTTTCAATCACGGTAATTCTGATATCAGGTACTTTTACTCTGATACCAACAATAGAACTTTGGGCTTCACAATTAGTCACTGTGGTATCACCTCACCTGCTGATTTTAATGATAATGGTGACATTTGCAATTTTTTAGAAGACATCAATCTGTAGGCATACAGAAAAATATAGCCTTTTATCTGTTTTGTGTCCTTTCCAGTGAAAGATGTGGCAGCTTCTTGAAGAAGGCACTTCAGCCGAAACGCGCGTAAAGCCACTCACACTATGAGACAAATTGACAATGAATTCTGTTTCTACAGCCTATTATATCATGAGACAAAGTGACAATGAATTTTGTTCCTACGAATGAATGCTTTCCATTGTTTAGTCACATGTATCTATTAACTGTAGATTGAACAGTAATCATCCTTTGCCTACATGTTCTGATGATTTATATTAAGGAATGACTGCTGTCTAGGACACTATACTAGCAAATTAGATATCATGATGACTAGTTTGCGATAATTATATAAACTGTATTTCAAATAATTAATTTTAGAAAATAAAATTAAAAATATATTTTGTGATACAAATAGATGTCTTTTGATCATTATATGTTTTGATGCTACTGTACTGTTTATTTGCCAAGTGTACTGCTGTATGTCTACATCTGTTTGCATATTTCCTTCTTGCTTAAGTTTGTTTCTAAAATACTTGAATCATAAACTTGTGACTTATAAGTAAAATAAATGTGCCAACAAGTTTTACCAGTTCTGACAGGGAGAACACAAGGACTTTACACTGGGTTTGCAGGGTTAAAGTGCACAGAGTCCTACGGTCAACAAATATGGGTTCAGCAAAGGAAGGCAAAACATCTGGGGGAATACCATGCAAAAGATGGTCATTGCCAACACACAGTATGACAATTAGGTCACTGCAAGTGTTTATGGGGCTCTTCTACCACCTGAGGCATGAATATTTCCTGAGCGGCTTCCCCATTGCTCTATGTGGGAACCCGCACCCTTTTTCTTCTTTCTTTCTCTTTTTTGTATGAATCCCTGGGTCCCACACAGGGCATCTACAGCTTGGTTTTTCAGTGGGAGCTGCAGGGAGGACCCCAGAGCCCCACAGCCCAGCCTGCTTCCTGCACATGTTGCACCTCTATGTGGCCCTCCAAAGTTGACACATCTTCATGCTAAATAAGTGTCCAGTAGAAGTGGTCGTGTGTTGATGGTCACGCCCTCCCCCCAATTTAGGGTGGTCTTCCCCCCAAACCTTTTGCCTTCCCACTCCATTTTTGCTGATCTCGTTTTTGCTGGCTGCAGGAGTCATACAAAAGGAACAATTGATGTACGGAATGCTGAACAATGCAAACATTCACCCCCAGTCACAAAGATCTGGGTTTAATCCATCATTCTTTTGCTCACCACGCCACCCCAGTTTGGACCCAGCCATATGCAAATCAGTCTTGACCCTGTTCCTCATGGGAACAGTCCAGCCCGAACTGCCAAGCCAGGTCCTCCCTGGACCGGAAACAAGCATCCTGTGACCGGTTTTGGGGCATCACCCCTCATCAGCCAGGCTAGCTTGAATCCAGTGGCGTAGTGTGCATGGGACACACGTCTGGGCATATCCTTCCCACTTAGGGCAACAAATACAAAAGGAACAATTGATGGACGGAATGCTGAACAATGCAAACATTCACCCCTAGTCACAAAGATCTGGGTTTAATCCATAGTTCTTTTGCTCTCCACAGCACCCCATTGTGCAGCATTCTGTCCATCAATTGTTCTTTTTGCATTTGTCACCTGAGTGAGACGGGTATGCCCAGACGTGGATCCCGTGCTCTCCATGCCACTGGAGTCAAGCTAGCCTTGCTGATGAGGGTTGATGCCCCGAATCCGGTCCCAGTATGCTTGTTTCCAGTCCAGGGAGGACTTGGCCTTGCAGTTCGGGCTGGACTTTTCCCTTTTTCTTGCTGCTTTTTGTCTTAAATCTTTAAGAACCTATATCTTCATGTCCTTTTATTGGATTTTTGCTATTTTTGTGTCTTTATGTTTATTACAGTTTACTCTTTCTATATTGAAGTGAGATTTTTATGGTGTTTTGTCTTTGACCTTTCAATTGTTTTCATACTTCTAAATGCCTTACACATTTTTTCTAAGTTTAGCTTGTCTGCTATGTGCCATAGCTATCCGGGATTGACCTCAGGTTAGTGATTTTATTACTTGTGGTGGACTGCCATCCACCCCAAATGATAATAATCTTTCTCAGACTCACATACTGCAGTGTTATCAGATAAAACATTAGCAGAGAAACTGCTCTCGCTTACACAAGTGCTTTTTATGTGCTTACAAATGTATCTTGAGTGAATGATTTCTGTAACGAAGAGTGTCGCACATCCTTTGTTTTAATGCACGAATTTCAAACCAATGGATTGGAATCTCTATCTGATTTTAAATTAAGAGTAAAATACCATGCAAAGTACTATTAAAGTAGAAAACTTAAAATAATAAAACTGATTACCCGAAAAAGTTTATCTTGCAATCTCTGTTAAGACACAATCTTTCCAGGACATCCAACTCACTTGTAGCCAAGAGGATTCTAAGGAATCTCTTTCCCTGATGGCTTTCCTTAATTCCTTGCTCATCTGTGCCTGACTAGAGAGATCATTAACTCGCTCACATACTTAATGCATATACCAGACTCTTAAAAAGACTTCTCTTCTCAGTGAAGTGTCTTCAGATTTTACTTGACCACTGCTGTGACAAATTAGGTTGCTGGTTGAGTGTGGTGAAACCCTACTCAGCCAACAGCTTTAATCCTTGTTAGGGGAACCACAAAAGTTACTAAATTAACCTGTGCTTAACCCTCTGGTAGCTTGGTACAAAAGCAGTCTGGTTTAACTGGTAAAGTATTTATGCAGCACACAAACAGCAATAAAGTGAAAACACAACAGAGGAAAAATCCCACACCAATTTAGAAAAATAGAGTACATTTTAATACATTATTTGACACCAAAACGTGAAAGATTCAATCATTAGAACCAGAGTCATGAATTTGTAATGTTTAAAGTGGAAAATACACCTAAAAGATCAAAGTGCAAACCATGGACATCTAGTCACTCAAGACCAGGGCAAAGTCAAAGGTTATGGCCGATTGCGACATAGCACTGGTTTGCACATGAAGTGGTTTAGGCCTGGTCTCCGCTTATCTTTGGACTTAGAAGACATTTTCAAGGAAAATGTCTTAGGAGGCAAAGTTCAGTGGGGCAAGGCAGCTGGCGGTGTCCAAGTAGGAGGTGTCATTGTCGGAGAGCAGCCGGATGAAGTTGCAGTGAAGATTCCTATGTGCGGACTTAGTCTCTGTTTTTGAAATTCAAAAAGTTACAGATGGACAAAGCTGCAGGTGGTAGCAGATGAGGTGTCCCTGAAGCCAGATGCCCCTTTTGTGAGGAGCCACTGAACAGGATTTGTTGCTGCAAAGAAGGATAGAGCAGGAGCTGCTGCAAAGTCTATCTGACTGGCTATGCACCTTGGGTGGATTGGTAAGCAGGTAGGTCCCGCTTTTCTCCGTTCCCAGAGCGCTATTTGAACAAAAATTGTCAAAGTTCCAAGTTTTGGATTTGGGCTATCTGCTCTCCTTCAGCACCATTTTCAAGGGTCCAGTACTGGAGGGGCACTTCTTAGAGGAACAAAGAAACAAAAGGGGGGAGTAAAGAGGTACTGCTTGACAAGAGCAGGGGAGTGCACTTCTTAGAGGGTCAGGACTCACCTCAGGCTGAGCCCAGGTGTGGGTTCAAGATGGTTAGAGCCTTTCCTTTCCCGAGAGTCTGATCAGAAGGCCAGCTTGCAGTCTGCAGTTCAAGTAGAACTATGCCTGGGATCACAGTATGCAGGGACTCCATACGCCATCAGTACCTGTGGGCCCAAATCCTGACTAGCTCATAGTGTCTTACTTACCCTTTTAACATTCCCAGAGTAACAGGTAAGTTGGCACCCCAGAACACAACACTCTAATTCCCTCAGGGAACCATGGTAACAGATCATCACCTTTTGTTCTCTCACTCATGCATGTCCACAATAAACAGAAAAGAGACACAAGGAAAGTTTACAATCTTTACTGAAAATATTGTGCACTATCATTAAGCAACTTTGCTGCAATTAGAAATCATATACAACTGAACAGTGTAATTTGCATTAGTAATAAACTATATACAATTAAAAGCCCTATCATGGCGAATGATATATCACCTAAACCTAGTCTCACTACACGAGCACAATGATATATCAGTGATCTGTGTGATTAGTACCGGGCCCCATACCTGGCATCTGTCGTTAGCTGGTCTGCATCTAAGATTGCACAGAGGTGGCACGCTCGTCCCGGGACCTTTCCTCTGCTAGAAATCATCCTCTCTATTTTCAAAATACCAAGTCTCAACTTATATGATAAGAAAAGCCATGCTAGAAAACAGAAGCTGGGTCTCTCTGTTATGTCCATGTCTTAGAATGTGGTAGTGACCGGCCACAGGGAAAAACAAGGCATGATGTTGTTCGACCTTATACTAAATGTTCGGACTGAATCCCAGCAGAAGAGCTGAATAACAAAACATGTGCAGCCTATTTCTAAAATAATAGTGTGGCTCATAAACAAACCTGTTTCTTTGCAACATGTGCTAAGCAAAAGCGGCCTACAACCTAGATAGGCTAACCTAGGGTAGAACCACAGTGGGCTCCACAGAGAACTCACAACAAGGGCACAGAGCAGGCTTCAGACAGCAGAACAGTCCTTCTTGGTGCAGCAATGCAATCCTCTGAAGTAAACAAAAGGCCTCAGCTTAGGCAGTCCTCTGAGAGTCCCTACAAAAGTCCAGGAGTGAACTTCAGAAGAGTGGGCCTGAGGGTCCTAGTTTTATACCTGGTACCCCCTTTGAAGTGGGAGAAACCTCTAGAGGCTTTTCTCAGAGTGACTGGAATGTCCTGCCTCCCTGTCCTGGTCTGCAGGCACAATAGGGTTGTGTGAAGTTATTTGTGTGAGAGCAGGGTGCAGTCCTTCGAAGTGCACGTGGGGCTGTGCACAACTCTGCATCCCATCTTGCCTGAGAAGGCCCATCCAGGCACAGTTAGTTCCTCTATTGTGTGGCTGTCCGGGAGGAATACACAAAGGCCAACTGCCAACTACACCCAGCCATGCGACCCAGGAACAGGCTTCAGACAAAGAGTTAGGACAAGAAAATGCAAACTTTCAGAAAGTGGCATTTTCAGAATTGACTTAAAATCCGACTTTACCATTAAAGAGTATTTTAAACTATAATCCCACTGATACCAAACATGACTTTCCCCCTCCCAATCAAAGGTTACCACTTATTAAATGTAATAAGGGAACCCAATGTTATGCTATGGAAAAGGTAGGCCTCACAGAAATGAAAAATGATTTTTTGAGTTTTCCATTACTAGGGCATGTAAAACTTAAACCTACATGTCCAGCATTTAATTACAATTCACTCTGCCCTCTGGGATGTCTAGGGCCTACTTTAGGGGTGCTTTATGTGTTATAAAAAGGGCGTTATTTTGACAAGTTGAATTGGCAGTTTAAAAAAGGCTACAATGGAAGGCCTGGAACATGTTTTAATGGCTACTTAAGTGGGTGGCACAAAAAGTGCTGCAGGCCAACTAAAAGCATGTAATTTACCAGCTCTGGGTATATGGTATACCACTTTACGAAGGATTTAAATTAAATATGCCAGTCAGGTGTGCACCACTTTTACCATTTGTTAGGACGTGAGTAGAAGTGGTAAACTGTTTTTTAGGCCTTAGGACTCTGTGCAGTCAGAAATATATGAGGTGTGAAGGCAAAATGTTGGGGGGAAGACCACCTTAAAGATAACAGGTCTAACAGTTACTGTATGGATTTATAACTTGGTGCAATTATATGCCTCATCAGGTGTGCATTCATCATCTAATGATTGAAAGAGTCTGAAACAAAGTATTTCCTTGGTGGACAACTGGACTGCCTTCACAACAACATCACAAATTCCTCTGCCAAAGGTCAATGACATGCAACTGTTAAACTACTTAAAGTGTGGTCAAACAACTGTGGCCTCCTTGAAGATTTTACATTGGGAGGGTTATGGAGTTGATTGGACATCACCAGCCTTGCACTCCGAAGGTTTTCATGCGAGCTGTCAGCATCCATGCAAAATCCAAAGGGGCTGAAAGATGCTCTTAAAATAGTGGCCAAGGCAGCTGGACTACTGAATGCCAGTATACTTGTAGGCTGTTACACAAATATTGCATACCAGCGTAGAGAGTGGGGTAGCTTATTTGATACCACTTCTGATGATGTTTACCTTACAATCAGGATATTTCAAACTCCTGTTTACTCTATTCACTGTTAACTAGCCACTGCTAATGATTGACACTACAGAGTAGATAGATCCTATGTTTGAGAGGTCATAAGCAAATACACACCCTCAAGGTACTAATCACAACACAAATACTGGAAAGGCTTACAAGTTAGGAAGACATATTGATTATGTTTTGCACAAAGCTTGAATTAAATGAAACTTTGCAAAATGAGTAGTTGTGTGGGTCTACTAAGCAGTTAATGTCATACCTCATCGTTTCATCCTCTATAACCCACACATGTACTGGTTTTCATACTTTGAGGTTTGTCAGTAACCAAAATGATTCAAGTGGTTTCTGTGAAGATATTGCCCAGGAGGTACATTTGTATGCTAAGCTGTTTTAGGGTGCTAAAGCCCAATTGAAAGTTATGAGCATCTGAATGGAACAATGCCTCTAGCAGACATCTGTCCACCATGCTGGTGGCATCAGTCTGCTTGGCATTCAGAGGGAACACTGGAACTTTCCTCCGCAGACCAAGAATATGGTCATTACCAAGGAAAAATCAGAACAAATAATTGGACCACCTAACAGTTTTTAATTGTGAACAGACTGATAAATCCACTTAGTGCCATCTGTCGCGAATATTCATCACTGCTATGCACTAGCAATTTTCCTACTTCGAGTACTGATGCAGCCAACATCCATTCATTCCAGGTTTATTCTGTTGTGAAATTAATTCTAAACCTTTAATGCCAGTTCTTTCTCAATGTGATAGTGAGAAGTCTAAGCTACTGACAATATGGTACCTGATATTTGAGCAGAGTTCTTGATATTCATAGAAACTTCAGTATGTGCATTTTCACTGCAGTGCATTAATTACTCACAGTGAAATTAAAATTCTTTTTTAAGAAAGCTGTTGCTTACAGTGGTACACTACAAGGTAGCATCCATTCTTCTATCTACAACTTTTTTTTTATCGGAATGCACAAATACTTCAGACAAAGGCATCCCTTGAATTGTGGAAGGTTTGTTGAAATGGCAACCCTTGTTTTATTTGTTTTTTGAGGGTTTAGAAAGAGTGATAAGTTCACAATTAAGACAAAGGTGCAATGTATAAATATATATATATATATATATATATATATATATATATATGAAATCAACAATGTGCCCTGAAGCATTGAGAGAGCACTCGACAATGCTCAGCCCTCCAGCCTGATCATGCAGCCTGCTCACATTCTCCGTCATCCGGTTACCACTGCCGACGCGTTTCAGGGCTCTCAGCCCCTTCTTCCTGGGCAAGAACAACACACCTGAAGCCTGCATTATTTCATTTCCTGCTTTATTGAACACCAACCCCGCCTCCCGTGGGCATGTGATCCATACACTGTCCCTCGATGCATTCTGGGGAATGGAGTTTTGCATGCAGGTAGGCAATCCTCTTTAAGTAAGTTCAAGCGTGCGTTCCCAATTCAAATTACATTATTTCCTCTTAGTGAGTCACAGAGAATGAAGGGCAGGCTAATATGCAACTCCATGCCCCAGAATGCATCGAGGGACAGTGTATGGATCACATGCCCACGGGAGGCGGGGTTGGTGTTCAATAAAGCAGGAAATGAAATAATGCAGGCTTCAGGTGTGTTGTTCTTGCCCAGGAAGAAGGGGCTGAGAGCCCTGAAACGCGTCGGCAGTGGTAACCGGATGACGGAGAATGTGAGCAGGCTGCATGATCAGGCTGGAGGGCTGAGCATTGTCGAGTGCTCTCTCAATGCTTCAGGGCACATTGTTGATTTCATACTTGCGCACGGCAGCCCGGCCGTGGGGAGAGCACCATCGTCAGCTGGAGAAGACACCAGTCACCAGCTGGGTGAGGCTGTGGTTCGGAACTTTTCGGGACTTTTGACAGCACAATGCTCAATATGCATATTAGCCTGCCCTTCATTCTCTGTGACTCACTAAGAGGAAATAATGTAATTTGAATTGGGAACGCACGCTTGAACTTACTTAAAGGGGATTGCCTACCTGCATGCAAAACTCCATGCCCCAGAATGCATCGAGGGACAGTGTATGGATCACATGCCCACGGGAGGCGGGGTTGGTGTTCAATAAAGCAGGAAATGAAATAATGCAGGCTTCAGGTGTGTTGTTCTTGCCCAGGAAGAAGGGGCTGAGAGCCCTGAAACGCGTCGGCAGTGGTAACCGGATGACGGAGAATGTGAGCAGGCTGCATGATCAGGCTGGAGGGCTGAGCATTGTCGAGTGGTCTCTCAATGCTTCAGGGCACATTGTTGATTTCATATATATATATATACACACACCCAATATGTGGCACTTTTCAGGCATTCCTCTATGTTGTAATGAACAACAACTTTTCTCTTCAATGGGTCACTTGATAACAGGCAGAAATAGAACATAGGATAGAAAGAGAAAAGGAGAGCCACCGCCCTGACAGCTAATTGAGGTGGGAGGTACAAGAGGTTGGTAAATGGCACAGCTGTCAACTTTTTGCAGCTATTGTGGTACCACCCAACTCTAAATAAGGGAATTACTATGCACAGGCGACAAGGAGGTTTAAAAACGATATCAGATACTTGCTTCTAATCTCATCAAACAATAGAAATGGATTTTCATTTTGCGGGCAAGCTTTCAAAAACACTGTAAATTTGCTGAAAAAATACAGACCTGGCAAATTCATGTAATAATCAATGAAAAGGGTAGTAGAGATAATCAAATCACCATCAATAATCATACTTCTGATACCAGAGTCTGGCTTCCGCAAAGCTAATGTAATCAGACCAAAACTCTTTCCCTGGACAACTTCGACCTGGAAATGTTCACAAATCCAGTTATGTGTGTGAAATACTATATTTAATGAATAGTGTAATTGATACATTGGAACAAATATCCTCAAAGGCAGATAAATCCGCAAAATGCATCCTGAGGTATGGTAGGAAAGGTGGACCATAAAGTTTCACCTCTGTGAAAGAGGTCCTCTAGACTAAACAGAGAGGTACACTGCCCTTTGGAGCCAAAACATTGGATGTGATCAGTGATATGGAGCTGTTGCAGATGGTCCAACTTCAGTTTTTAAAAGGTGGGCACCTGAACCCAATAAATACAAACCAAACATCACCACTAATACAACTGTTAACTTAGGTCCAAGCATTAAATGTTGGCTTAGGAACCGTAATTAAATGCATAGCCTCTCAAAGTCACCATCTAACTTTCAAA
This sequence comes from Calotriton arnoldi, assembly GCA_963921515.1. Lineage (NCBI taxonomy): Eukaryota > Metazoa > Chordata > Amphibia > Caudata > Salamandridae > Calotriton > Calotriton arnoldi. Next base: position 1,432,752 of record CAWUFW010001940.1, on the reverse strand, counting down.
TGCAGTGTTAAATTTATATTAATTTCAGAGCACTGACAAAGTCAATTAAGTTTTGCCAATGCTTTGTGCATTGGCATTTGGAAGAGGTGTGGTGCAGCGGCCAGGGCGGCTGACTCCGGAACGCGGGGCTCACGGTTCAATCCCCGGCGCCAGTGGCAGGCTAGCCCAGCACCTTGCGACTCTGGGCAATAGTTTGCTTAATCTTCCCGACGGCTTCCAGCACCGGGACACCCCGCCTGAGGTAGCTGCGTGCTTTTCAAATGCTGGTATTATCATTATTTGCCTGCAAATGCATCCATCATGATGCATGTGCATGCTTGTGGAGACATGACCAGCAACTGTGGAACAGTTTTCTAGACCCAGAGGTTTCAAGCTGGCAGTGACACATCGGAGCCAGTCAGAATCCACTGTCCTAGATAGGATGAGTATGATACACTTGTTCGATAACTTATGCTCACCCTTGGGTAGCTTGGCACTGAGCAGTCAGGCTTATCCTCAGGGCCCAAGTGTAAAGCACTGGCACACACCACCCTCGCTACACACTGCGTATGCCACAAAAAGACTCCAAACCATATGTATAAAACACTGGTCTTTGTATTACACACATTGAAATCAAAACAAGATACACATTGTATATACACCCTACAGTTATATGCAATTGTGATACCTTCCCATTAGCAGCAGAACAGCATGAACATACATGCCCTAATCCGTGGTATTCATCCAACACGACATTCCCCAATATCGCATGCCCCCAACAGTTGCAATGGTCAAGCAATCACATGTCTTTGACCACGCCTCGTGACCCAGCTCTTCAGTCACTCAACTACACCAGCCAACGGGGTGCTATAATCCGCTTACCTGTGCGGAATGGCTGCATCTATTAGCGGCCACAACCCGTGCACTTAGCTTGACGCGCTTAGTAGTTGCGGCTGTCCCACTAAGGTAAGCGGACTCCATCCCTCAGGTTAGTTTTCCCTTGCTGCTATGTTTCACAATTAACTTGAAGCACTGATAGACATTATGCAATGCCTCATTCATTTTTTTTTCAGAGACCTGCTGCAATTCTTTGGAGGATTGGGCTCTCTTCAAATTACCGATGCGCTATGTTTCATGATCAACTTGAAGGACTGTTAGACACTATGCCATGTCTCATTTATGGATTTTTCAGCGACCCGCCATGATTCTTTGGTGGAATGGGCTCTTTTTAGATTACTGATGCCCTGATAGATGCAGCCGTCCCACTAAGGTAAGCGGATTATGCACCCCTTTTTTTGACCCTTAACATCCTAAGGAGAGTTTATAGTGACTGACAGGCGCTGCGCCTATTTGATTTTTGGCTTTTCAGAGACCCACCTCGATTCTCTGGTGATACAGGGCTTGTATTATACCACACTGAAGAATGTGTTTTTGGATCAAGGAGCCTATGAGCCCTGTGTGCTTATATTGAATATTGAATCCCACACCAAATCTTTTCTTTTACATTAAGGTAAGCAGATTATTGCACACCGTTTTTAACCCTTGCCATATTATCCCACGATCAGATTCAAGTGGCTGACAGCGCTGTCCGTATTTCATGTTTGGTTTTTCATAGACCCGCTGCGATTCTCTGATGACACTGGGATCTCATTAAACAACCTTGTCACATTGTATAATGTCTCTTTTGGATTAAGTAGCAATGTGCCCTGTGTGGTTTTATTAAGTATTGAACCCCGCACCGAATCATTTCGTTTACACTACTTCAGGTTAGTAGATGCTTCATGCAGCGGAGAGAGAGTTTTGATTGAGAGACTGTTTCTAACTATGGTAATTTTACAGTTTTGTTGTAATGGATTTTTCCATTTCATTTTGGTTCCCCTTCATTTTTTGGTTTGTGTTTGTCCTGATGAAGACCTGCATGCTAAGTTTTGAAGTCAATCTTATGCAACAGTCGGGTCGAAACGTCGACATTACTTTCTGGCCTGGATTTAATATCTAGATCCTTTTGGATGGTGTGTTTATATTCCTTAACCATTAAACCAGTTATGGACTCAAATCTAATATAAAAAGCTGTTTTCAAGCAGGACTATTTACAGGACCACATTGTTGTATGTATCATACGATACTCAGGTCCTGTGGCTTACCTCAGGTTACCCCATTAGATTGTAATGGCAATTTGGAGCATGTGCATACATGCAAGGGTAATTTCTTAATGATTTATGTCCTTTTTTCTGTGATTTATGTCAGTGTTTTGAATTTTTATACACTTGAATATTATTGTTAAGTTTGTTGATAAGACATGTCTAACAGCGAGACTCTGGCTTATAATGAGGAATATATTAACAAATTGATATAGGGACACACCAGCTTGAGTTTTCTGGGGACATCAACACCTAGCATAGACCTCAAACTCAATGATAAGATCAGTAAATTTGAAAGACTAGAGAAGAAATTAGTGCGCACAAGACTTCATGGAAGCATATTGACGAAATACCTGCAGGCAAATATCATCCCAGTAGGACTTCAAGTGAGAAACGAACTGGCTATCTTGATTGATAACCCCAAGTTCAAGGAACACTTGAGCTTTGTGGCCAATAACTGCTCCTGGCACTGTATGCTTCTGGGGGTGGAAACAGCCCTTGAGGAGGTCCAAACGTTATTGAAAGAAATAGCTGACCTCAAGAAAGAAATCATAGGCGACAAGGCCCTTATCAATGCCAAAGAAGCTCTGGAACGTCTTGAGAAGACAATCAAGGATTTCGATATTATTACACAGGCTAACAAGTTGGACAGATTTGCTAGGGATCTCAAGTACTACAAAAACAAGGTGACTTATCCATATTTACAAGAGGAGTACTACAAACAAGACAGGGTAGGTACTCTAGTAGAGGAAGATGTGGATACAGGAGGTACAGTATCTTTTGGAACTCCTCCGTGTCCAGTGGATCTGACAGTGATATAGAGAGACCTGGCACTGGAATATACGACAAAAATTACAGATATCTGGAACAACAGCAGGGTCCTTTTTTAAGGGGTGACCAATGAACCGCACACAGAGGGAGGAGCCAACCTTGGAACAAAGGATGAGGGAGAGGACCCAATTGGGGGAGTGATAGAAATAGGGCCAGGAAGCAGGTCCGATTTCCACCGGAAACACATGCGGAAATCCAGACACGACAACAGTACTACAGGTGGTAGACTTGCCTCACCCTGATTGTAGACACATGAATCCCATATTTAATCTCTCAGGCTACACCCTCACACAGAATGAAGAGAATATATTGTGTAAATGCATTTCTTTTGTACCAACGGCTTTACCCAATGCATTCAACTTGAAAATGGAACTACATAAATTCTTCCGCAAGGTGCGTCTTAGACACTATTTTAATAAAGTTCCCGCCAGACCCCCATTTTCAAGCACAGGATTGAGGCCACCATCTAATTTTACACCTCCATCTCATCTCATGTCCCATAAAGTTCTGGCCTTTGAGCAAGTGGAAATGAGGTACAAAATGAATCTCCTTTCAAGAAAAGATTATGTCAAATACAATATCTCTAAAATGGAACGTGAAGCCTTAGAATCACTTAATAACAATAAGAACAGAGTTATATAATCAGCCGATAAAGGTGGAGCAATAGTGGTCCAGGGCAACATTGATTACAAAACAGAGATTTTTTCACAATTGGAAGTGGAGACCAACTACAAAAAACTCAATAGCAATCCCACAAAAGAAATCTCAGGTCTTATCAAGAGAGTAACCAATCAGGGCCTAGAGAATAGCTTCCTTCCAGAGTTAGAACATTAATTCCTTAACAAAAGACAACCAAGGATACCCTCCATCTATACATTGCCTAAGATCCAAAAGAATATAGAGAAACTAAAAGGGAGACCGATTCTCTCCGGGTGTGGATCTATATTGGAACCCCTTTGCAAATGTATATCTATATTTCTCAAACCCAGTGTAGAATCCACTGCAGCCTATCTAAAGGATATGATGAGAATCATTAAATTGGTAGACCATCTTGCATTTAATCCTGCAGAACAGCTCTTAGTGACTATGGACATCACATCACTCTATACTAATATCCCCCAGAGATCCGCTTTGGATGTAATAAGAGAAGTTCTAGACAAAAGAACCCAACCAGTACAGGTTCCGACAGAATTCATACTAGACCTGCTGGAAATTGCAATGACTAAAAGCTTTTTCTTTTTTCAGGGGGACAATTACCTCCAAACCAAAGGGATGGCCATGGGGGCAGGGTTTGCCCGAGATTCAGCTTTCCTATATATGGATCATTATGAACGGAATCAAATTTTCAGTGAGAGCAACCAATATATCAACAGCATCGGGTTATGGAGACGCTACGTCAACGATGTGGTTATGATTTGGTCAGGTAGTGAACATGACCTAGACGCCTTCCTTAATTGGCTCAATGAGAGATCCTGTGAGATCCAATTTTCTATTGAATTTAGCAAAAGGGCCATTATTATTTTTAGATATTACCATTAAGGAAGAAGAGGGTCATCTGCACACTACACTATATAGAAAGGGGAGTGAGAGAAATAGTCTGATGAATTCATCATTTGGCTATCGAAGAGCAGATACCCCAATGGGCTACTAAGAAAAGCAACCACAGTAAATTTCTTAATGTATATGTTTAGTATTGAACTTTAAAAAAAATATAAATTGAATTTATTTTTTTGAAAAAATCCAAGTGTGGTCTTTTCTTCTCTCTCTCGCAAGGATCAAGTTGCTTGATCATTAATACGTGAATCAATATCGTATTGTTTGCCCATTGCGACCACATTGTTGTATGTATTGTACTATAACCAGGTCCTGCGGCTTACCTCGGGTTACCCCATTAGATTGGAATGGCAAAGCCCTAAGGCTAGAACATAGATCAGCATAAAAATGGGAAGGAGAAAAGCATAAAGTCGAGAGAAAGAACCCTCGAAAGAGCCATTTCCAACAGGGTCTGTATTGGAAACATCACATCTGCCAAAAGAGAGTTAAAGTGTAGCTGAAACCTAAAGATTGGGGAGAAGGAGGAATATGAGATGTAAAGGGAGAGAGGGAAATGAAATGCTATCAGAAGACGCTAGAAGAGGAATGACAGAGGAGATGAGGGCATCAGATCAGATAAATGTGTCCCAAAGGGATAGTGAACAATTTTTCGAGGTGTGCAGCGCTCACTAGGCTCAGAGGGACATCCTAATAAATTTGAAAAATTAAAAAAAAATATATATATATGACAATATTACCTTTAGAAAGGTTTCCCAAAAGGGTTAACAAGAATTCTGGCATTTGTCCAGAACACACGGGACCTACAGTACATCAATGGGATTCACTTTACATCGCCCAAAGTGCAGCAGGGCAATTCACAATTCACAATTTTATTTATTATGATTTAGAATTCCACATAAAGGTACATCTTAAAAACATATTTCATTCCACAAAAATTTCCAATGTAAATTCAAGTTGTCATTTTCATCTAAAAGCACGAATTAACATAGCAGAAGCAGTCGGTCTTGGAGTTTTCAATGCAAGAAGGGGTGAACCTTAACTAATCGAATTATCATACATATATTCTTACAAATTTATACACATTTCTAATCTAATACTATCATAAAACATTCAGTGATAAAACTTATTATAAAATTCAAAAATTTAAAATTCACTATACAATACTGGCCAAAAATCATCTAATACATGATAATTTAGCGGCAGAGCAAATTTAGTAAAGTGCTTGAGATCCTAAAAAAGAGTAACAAGCAGCGGAGAACGTTAAAAAACGTGTGCATGCTTAATTGCAAACATAATAAATCAGTCATAAAGACCGGAAGGTCGAGAAAAAGTGCAAGTGCTTTGTACATACGTATTAAGAAGATCTTTACTAACGAGTAACTAGCAGCAGAAAAAGTTTGTAAAAGTGCACATACTCAGTTATAAACATAACTAATCGGTCATAAAGACCGAGAGATCGAGATAAAGTGCAAGTGCTCTAAACATATATATTAAAAAGATCTTTCCGACCTTAATATAGGTTTAAAAATTGTTTAAAAAAGCTAAACATTTTAAAACACATCAGTTCGGATGGGGGGGACAGCAGACAATTTCGGGCCTGTTCTGCTGTAGTGATATTATACTTTAAAAAACAATTCCTTAAATATCTACGACGTATTGATTGTAATGCGGGACAAACAAATAAAACATGATTCAAATCTTGTATACAGGAATTACATAAATGACAATACCTCTCATGTCTAGGAATACCCTCCCAAGATCCTGTTACAATTCTTAGGGGAGTAAATTCAATCTCAGTAGCAAAATCACCCTGCGAACTCCGTGTTTAAGATTCCATAAGACATAAGGTTGGGGATTTTTGACAATACTACTCCCCGCAATACAATCCATGTTTCTGTTCTCTGAACACATTTTGATATCTCTTTCACGAGAAACCCCGTAGATTGTTCTCTTAATTATACTTTTCAAGGCCCTTTTACAAAGAACCGCCACCCCATCCATATCTAAACCAAACATTGATAATGCTTTTAAATTATTCCTAAAAATAGCACTTTTTTCCTTCATATTTACAAATATTTCTCTGTACAACGCCACCCTTAGCAAATTCTCAGAGCTATTTGTCAGTGCATTACACCATCTTAAGCACGCGGCCATTGATAGCACGTATGTAGAAAGAAGTCCAAATTCGAGCCTAAGCGCTGCAATCGGTGCTGCGCAATTCAAATTACATATTTGGCGCCAGATTTTACCTTCCACTGTCTCGAAACTGGCCCACTTTTGTGCATCAATTGTTTCACTAGCGTAGCTCAGGGTTGGTGGAATCTTTATTTTATAGACCGAAATAATGTGTGAAAAATGTCTTTTCCTACAATGTGTATACAGACGATTAATTGCAAAGGCTTGTGAAATCGCTTTACCTCTGCAATGGTCCATATGTCTAGTAGCTGAGCACCTATTTGTAATATTTTTCCTAAATATGGATACAATTTTACTATTTCCAATTTTTCTTTTCCCAGGAACCAATTCAAATTTTTTCTGACCTTACAACCTTGATAACTAAAAATCATAACTTTGCTTTTTAAAATATTTATTTTTAGATAATACTCTTCTGTATACCTAATTAACTCAGCAAGTCGTCTTTGCAGTCCAATTGCAGTTAAATCCAGCCAAATGCGATGCAGCGCGCGCTACGAAATTCGTTTTATTTATTTATTTGCTAACTTACCTGTGTTCAGCCGGATTCCGGTTTTTACTACCCCCCACCCTGCCCCTCCCCCGCCGCACGTCACCGTCCGGCGAAACTCCCTCCAGGAGCCGCGACTGCTCCTAGGTTTCTTCCTACTGTTATTTCTATATCTTTAAGGTTTATGGGGATATTTGCGCCCCTATTATTAGGGAATCCATTCCCTTGCATCTGATGAATCGTTCCTAAGCTTTCTGATGGAACTCGGCGAGGGGATACACTAGGGATCACATCTATACCTATTTTCCTAAAGCAGTCCGCATTAGCTATAACCAGTGCTGACACTACCCCTGATGAAAATGTAGCTCTAGTGCTTGGGGGAGCGCTCCTCCCGTCTAAGTAGACCAACTCAATATCTTTACTAGTTATTAATCCCAAATCCTTTATTTCTGTTAATATCTGTAGGAGGGCACTTCTATTCAATAACATTGGTTCATATTCAAACAGAGAGACAAAAATTAAAGTCCTGCACACTTGCCCGACTCCTGGTCCAGTATTCTTTATTGATCTAATACCAGGCTGCCCTAAAACTAAGTCTCTCTCTAACTTGCCCCCTTTACTGTTCAGAACTGAAAACTGGTTCCCCGCCCCAACTGTCCCCTGACTGGAATCAAACCTCGCTAGAAAAGTATCATGCCCACAGGTATCGAGTGCGGCACCTCCTGAGGCTACGTATTGATCTATTAACGATTCACCTAATTTTTCCGTTACACTTCCTAATATGGGGTCTCGGCTTATCTCGTAGTTTATCACACTTTCTTCCTGACCCTCTTGACACGATGGGGCGATCAGCACCTGGTTCGAACAGGTCGACAGTTTATCATTTTCTTGCCCAGTCTTTCGACCCGTATTCAATGTGAATTGCCCCAAGGTCCCTATATCCTTTCTACTAGGCGAAGATTTTGTACTATTTGCTTCCTCACATACTGGAAGGAACCGCAAATTTTTCTGTTTTCGTTTAGGGAAACGTCGATTCCTCATCTTCTTCTTCCCCCATCGACCAGTTCTGAGGTTGCCTTCACTCAATACTGGGACCTCCCCTAAGGATGCACTATCTGAGATATTTGCTAATTCTTCAGTTAACTGTAGGCTTGGGTTATTTGAATTACTTTTTTTAAAAATAGGGTAAACTCGTAATAGGGGAGGTACTGGGGATACTTTTGAATTTAATTTTTTCCCTTGGCTGGTAAGCTGTACACTCTCATGGAGTTTAACTGGGGGTAAACTTATAATTGGACTACCTCTAAGAGAGACACTTTTAGATCCCACATTCGTTTCTTTCATTTCCCCGTCCACAAATTTAGTACCACTTTTTAACATCTTGTTACAAATTTGACATAAATGACTGGGTACTTCAGGGACCTTTTCCAAATTCTTTATGGCTTGCTTAATCTGATTAAGTTCTTGGACCCCTATCAGTATGGGCGAGAGAACTTCCAATATATGATCAGTATTTGTGGAACTTTTTTCTAACAAAGATAAAATTGCGGAGAGGATTCTCTCTAATGCATAAAAAATCTCCAGAGTTCCCCCCATCCGCACATTCTCAATTGAATTCATACTGTTCTCTACCCCCTTATCCATTGATACTCCTGATATCCTTCCAACCGAAAGTTCTAATAAATCAGCAACATAGGAAGAACTCATAGGTGTGCTACTATACAGAGCAGGCATATGTGGTTGACCAGCTATTAAAACCGGAGACAGTTCTAAATCCATCTCCAAGGCACCTGTCTTTTTCAGCTGTGCCGTTAGTTCTTCATTCTTTTCCATTTGCTTAGCAATATCCGGTAGAGTATAATCCTCCATTTTCACCTGCCCAGAGCTAAAGCTACGTTCTATCCGCTGTGGCACTTTTAATGACGGTTCACTCAATTTAGTCGGCAAGAAACCAGGCTCAAGTTCCTTCATACTTCTTAAATAGATTTGAGAATTGTCAAAGAGGGATACCAGTCCTGCCAATGGAGATAATGGGGTTAGTCCTTTTCTTATCACATTATTATCCGGGGGGCCTTCTACTTTGCCCACCGACAAATACATTTCCATTTCCAGATTGCCACCCACCCCTCCTAATTGTAAAACAGCAGTTTCACCTGGTGGCTGTACTGGTTTTCCACTGTTATTGTTCTGTTGAATAATTACAGCAGGGTAAAGAGGTACCTTAACTTCTAAATTAGTGAACTGACTGTCCTCCTCATTCTCTGCTGTTACATGAGTGTCCATCACCTCATCTTCCTGGGCCTCCTTTTTTTTCTCCTTTAGCCCTTTCCCATGCTTAGAGCTCCTTACACCTTTTGTAAACATTGACATCACCGATGGATACGTTTTCAAATGCGAAAGGTGATCCCTATTTCTCCTACGCCGAATAGTTTTCTGGAGCTTAAGTGGACTCCTCTGGCTCGGATAACAACTTTCTAAGCCTGCTACTGTTTTCGCTTTTACATTTGAGCGCAAACACCTAGATGGCATTACAAAATAAATTCTCTTGCTGCTTACTAGGCTGCTTTAAGGAATGGGACTGCTTGAAGTAATGGAGGTGAAGAATTCAGTGCACTCTAGCTCGCAGTTGACTTTAACTGTTCAGTCCTTTAATAGCCTTCACAAATCTTTACTGAAAAGTGACTGAAAAGCGACAGTAATCCTTTTTTTGAACTTAAGGGCAGCTTCAAGGGCGGCAGGTTTGGCAATTTTTTACAATCTGGCAGGCTATTTGCCCTTCTCAACAATAGAGACTCGCTGTGAGGCAGCTCCCGTGGGCACTCCACTCTCCAAACAAACTACTGCATGGCCCCCTGCGTGACTCAAGGGCGCAGCACCAGTACAACCCAGCCGCTGTGCTTAGCACACCCCCCCCCCAACAGAAGCGGCCGCCGAAGTGGAAAAGCAGAAAGTATCCCAGAAATTAAAACATGAAAGTGTACTTAGCTGGGTGGATACCGTCCAGAGTAGGAAAAACGTATTTTCCACTGCAGGGTTAAATCCAAAAGCACTGGCAACCAAAATGAAATAACAGTTACCACGCTGTTCCTGCGTGTTGATTCAGGAAAAAAGAAATATAGCCCACTTCTCCGAGCCTCTCAGCGGCTCATAGTCGCTCTTCAGCGCGTTGGTAATTCCTTAAGAAGAAGAAGCAAGGTCAATTGCTCTGAGCCTCTCAACGGCTCGTAGACGCGCGCCACCGCGTTCAACGGCATAGCCCCAAGGGAAAAGTTAAGAAATGCACTGAGCCTCTCAGCGGCCTCTCCACGGCCTCTCAACGGCCCGTAGACGTGCACCAGCGCGTTTGAAAGAAAATTCAAATAAAAAGAAAGAAAAAGTGACAAGTCTGCCACCGCCTCGCTACTGCACCGTACCTCTAGACTGCTCCGGGCTGGTCAAAGAACTGGTCGCAGGGCAGGACAGGAGCAGAGTAAGGAATGCAGTGGTAAAATACTCCTCTCCACTCTGGCACTATTCAAGTACTTCTCCCCTCAACTGATCAGCTCCCGTCAGCTTCTGTCAGCTCACACTGCACTCCAGTTTCCGTCACTCGAGCTATTATGTGGTGCCCCGCGTTCTCAATCGGGGGTATCATAGGGTTCTTCCCTTACTTGGGCGCAGGCTTTGGGGAGGCAGATCACGTTCCTCCCAGTTTGTGCAAGCCGCACTGGCCTAATGCCAGCCGCCTCCGCACAGCTGAGAGGTACTGCGGCACTAACCTTGCCATTCTTGCCGCTTGCACCTGAGATCCTCCTGGGGGTGCAGGGTTTTTTCACCTCTCCACGGCTCTCACGGCATGCACTTACGGCACTCACGCGCCTTCCACTACCGCGGCTGGTCTCCTCCGCTCTGCCCTGTAGTCTGCTCCTCAACTCCTCAATTCCTCAAATCGTGGCTCGCGGCTCCCGCTGCCGCAGCTGCTCTCCTCCACTCCTAGCTCTGCTCTGCTCCGCAACTCTCAATTCGGACACTTCCGCTTCCGCCTGCCGCTGCAGCAGGGCAAAAAACATCTTGAATGATCTGTGCTACCTCCAATATGCTCTCTTGAAAAGCTCCTCATTTCTATGACACACAGTTGCAAAAACTCCCAGTGGAAATACTCATCTAATGCATACTTATGTTAATTCTGTAACAAAAAGAAAAAAGCATTTGATACATTGTCATTTTCGCGATGCACGACAAGCTTTTTTTCTCCATGATGTACTGCCACTGGAAAGTGTAACATTTCAAGAAGTCGTTTTACATACGGGATAGAGAAAACGCGTAAAAGCAACATTAAATCACGTTAAACACTTTCTACTATCATTAGCAATCCATCCAACCTTCACTGCTGCGCACTCAAGAAAAGTGCTTCGTGTTTTTGAAAGGTAAACCTTGGTACTATAACTAAATTTTAGAAACACCTTTTAGGTCTGGCATTAGCCAAGACCTTTTGCTATTGAGATATATATATCATACTAACTTATAGTGGCTTTAAACCAGCCTTCTTCAGCAATTAATCTGTTGCTGTGTCATACATATTTTTCTTCCAACATTATTTTGCCAGGCGGCTTTTCGCAGAGCGTGCTTTTACTGAAACAACTGATTTTAATAGTCATTTTTAGTAGTAAGGTGTTTTTATTTGTGGTCAGATCTTTTGGATAAGCAGTCTCTTGGTTCTGGGTTATTTAAATGTACCTTACATGGTGGAGGATCTTTTTCTCTGCTCCCGAACAATTGACTGGGTCAGGCGGGCAAGTGTGTTATTCTGATCCCTTGGCAGCATACCGGTCGCCATCTTGGAGGAGAATAGTTCCTCCCCCTTGCTGCGGTCGTCTTCCGCTGAAAACTGAAATAAAATGAAGGGCGCTTTGCATCCATGCAGTGGATGCACACAACAGGCATGCCGACGGCACGCCAAAGGCGTGTCCAGGACCAGCTCAGCAACGCCCCATCCACGTCTGGACGATGCCTTACGCCAGTACCCCAGGCAGTTTTTGGCCAGATTCTGACTGAGGCTCGTCTGGAGCTGTTCTAAGACACTGCAAGATAAAGCTGTGTAAAAAGAAGCGCTGAAAATATACGCAACCTCACACAGCTTGGAGAAACTTACTTGCTGAGAGGATTGGTAATAGTCATTCCTCTGCTAAAGAGCTCTTAGGCATTTTTAAAGAGTTCACTTATCCAGAGGTCAGAGCATCCCCTGTTCCAGCCTCAATTGAGCTTTTGGAGGCCCAGGCACTGTTTTTTCACATAAAGAGCATGACAATGCATTAGAACTTTGATAGTCAACCATGTCTCCCAAGCCAACCTCTCACTTATGATGCTACATACATTCCAGCATCTGGAGGACTCCGGTGGTTCACAGAACTTAAAACAACAGGGGTCACAAGCCTCATACCTACCATTCATCCAAGTTCCCCAGACTATCTTTGCCCGGCTCATGTGGTTTTTACAGCACCCCCTCTGTGTTTGTATGTCTTGATGGTTTGGTGGAATATTTCATTAAACATGGCTAGGGATCCTGAGAACTAGAAGCAGGCCAAGTGTTGTCTCTACTTAAGAAACCCTCTGCAGATTTCTCTGACCTTACTAACGACCACCCATTTCCTTTCTACCTTACCCGGCCAAATTATTTGAGTAAATTGTTAACAAACAATTGTTTCAAGATTCGGAGGACAGTAATACTCTTTATTCCTCTGAATCAGGATTTAGGGAAAGGGTGGAGACAATCCTGTTCACTGTCTCAGACAGGTTTAGAACTATTATAGAGGAGGGTCAACCAGTTGCCCTCAACCTGTTAGAACTGCGGTGGCCTTTGACACGGTCTTGCTTGTAGTCCTGCTGAAGAGACTATGAAATCGGCATCCATTCTTTGGCCCTTGAATGGTCACAGATTTTCTGGCTTAAAGAACATATGTCTATCTTTTTCCTTTCAAATCCAAACCTGTCCCAAACACCTGCAGGGTACGGTTTTGAAATACTGTTCTATGCTGATGATACTCAGCTTATCATATCCATTGCAGACAATCAGAAAGTTACTAGACAAGGTTTCTGTGACTGCATGCACTCAGTGGCCCGCTGGATGCACCAGAACTGTCTCCAAATAAACAGTGGAAAAACCAAGATAGTCATTTTTGACTCGGCCATTGAGACATGGTCAGCAGATTGGTGGCCTCGAAACTCAAACCCGCTCCTAAAAAAGTAGCCAAGAATTTGGGCATTTGGATTGATATGTTCAGCATGAGAGATCATATAGATGTGGTTTGTGAGTCCTGCTACGAAATTCTCCGTATGCTGAGAAAAATCTTTAAATGGATTCTCCTGCACTGTCGCAGGACATTCACACAAGCTCCAGCAACCAGCCAATTAGACTATGGCACCATAAACAAAGTCCTGCTCTCTCGCCTACAGATTGTGCAGAATACACCAGGTAGGCTGGTCTGTAATTGGCCTCATACTTCTCCAGGACCAGTTCTGAAAACTCCCCATTGGCTTTGAGTAAGGAAATGCAGTGTGTTCAAACTGCTTTGCTACACTCATTGCGCCTTGCATGATGATTGCCCTCATTATCTTCAAATGCAGGTCAGCTTCTACCAAACCACTAGGAAGCTATGGTATGCGGATGTAGCGTTGGCCTCTCAGCAACAAATCCATAAGAAGAGAAATAGTGGGTTGCTTCTTTGCATATCTGGCCCCACAGCATTGGAATAAGCTTTCGTTGCATGTCTGCTCATGCTAAAATCTGTCCATCTTCAAGAAAAGGCTAAAGAAATGGCAGCTTTGAATACTGCGTCTTCCCTCTCTCTTGTACTCTCTGAGCATTTCTGTTTTTCTAGTGCCAGGATGCTCCATTGGGAGTGAGAGTTTGCACTTTACAAATAATTGAACTTAACTTTCACAGACTACAGCATGGGGCACTACAGGCAATTTGGTCTTTCACAAAAACACATCAGCTCACGAAGTAGTCCCCTTCAGTGACAAAGACTACAATGACATATTGTGCTTTTTGAGACCCCAAAAAATTGTTTTGCTTATAGCATTTTTTGTTATTTATTGGTGGACGGGCAGCAGTTCCCCAGCAATAAAAATTTACATAAACCCATGACTAATATTAAGAAAGTCAAAAAGCTGTCAGCCAACGCCATTTTTGCCAATGCTTGTTTCACTTTGAGACTCACTTCAATAAAAAGTCTCTCGCAGTTTTGTTGGTAATATACCTTCGTTAAAATAGGTGATTATTCACAGACAGGCAACTCTACAGAGCCCTTTAAAAGCAGTTGGCATTCCACTTCGATAACGCTTCTGTTATATTTGAGAACATTACCAACATTTATCACATTTCACAAAATTCCAGGGAGTGTTCATGGGAAAATATGACAGCTGTAGATTTCCAGGAGTATGCCTTCAACTCTGTCGTTATCAGGCGGGTAAGCCACTATTCTGACAGGCTAAAGATGGTGGAAATATGCATTTCTGCATTTATTTTCTTTTTGTCCACAGGAAAAGAGTTTTCTTATGGAGAACTCCTTCTTCTAAGTCCCTGTGAATTTTGGGGTGCTGGCTTCACATTCCTATCATGAACACAGTTATACAGCCCTTTATCGGGAGCAAGCTTACAATTGTTTCCAGAATGTAAATGACTGTGCAACATGTTTGTGAATATCCACAACCCTAACATTTTAGGCTGTTGCATAGATTATGCATGTCCACTCATCTCTTTGCTCCTCTTGCCCTAACCATATGATACAGGAACTCTCCAATACTGGCAGGTTTTTCGCCAGCATAAGGGCACTTTTTTTGTCTAAAAATTCCACTTTTCCTGATTCTATGCACCAGGGTGTGTCACTTAAAATCATAAACTCAGAAGGGTTTGTGGCTCCAGCTGAGATATTTGATTTGTTAGGTCTAATATTTTTCTAGTTTCTTCAGAAACAGCTACATATCAATGTACACTGGGTAGATTACTGAGTAAAATATAAATACTTAATTGCGATCTTTTGGGATTATTGTGCTTTGTTAAAGATTGGCTATTTTTAATATTATGTTATGCACACTAGAGTTAACATGCAAGGTAGAGAAGTGAAAAAAAATGGTTCTACAAACACTGGTGAGCTTATGGTCTCTTTGTGGGATCCCCCCATGCTCAACCAAATGCTGAGCATCTCATCACCTCACAAAGAAGCAGCATGTCTCACTCCAAGTGAAATACGGCTCAGACGGGGTCCTTTGATCAGTAACTGGATAATCTGTGCTGGGACTGAATAAGATAGTTTTAACAGCAAGCAGGTTATTGAGATCATATGTGAGGGAATGCCCAATATTTCCATCTCTTTACAATACTATAGGAAAACAGTAACCTGTTGCGGTGTTTTGGAATACCTAGATTAAACACTCGGGTTGCTTGCAGAGACAGTGGCTTTTGGCATCTATGGATTCTCCTCCAATTGCCTTCTTCGTGTTGGTATCCCGTGCATAAGCAAAAAGAGGGAGGTAGAAACTGCTGGCCTGGGGATCCAATGGATTCACTTCTGATCTTGTCACACAACAGAGATGCTAGAGGTATCTAAGAACTATGTGCATATGCTTGGATTAACTGCAAGCAGACTGTCCGACTCAGGATCCGTCTGGGGTCTGACATGCTCCTCTGGCCTATCAGGTTTAGTTCCATCCTTAGTGTATTTATTACTGCAGAGGTAGCTATAATGCATGCTTTTTGGAAAACAAGTTTTGAGGACCCTCAATTCAATTAAATGTTTATTAATGTTTAGACACAAGTCTTTAAAACATAAATACATAGCGATTTATATACACATTAACATTAAAATTAACAATTCTACTAATATAGGGACGGTCTTTAGACCAACCCTGGTACTAGGCCTAGGTCACAAATACATGGTAGACTTTGTCAATAAACGTAAAAAAGCCTTCCTCCCACAATTCCTACATTTCTAACCAATACATACTTTTAAAAACCTTGCCATGGCAAAAGCGACATCCAAGAATGCCTGTTCAACAAAAGTGCAAGTGCATTATTATGGTGAGTTATACCATACTTTAAAATAATGTAAATTGCGACAATCAATAAAAAAAATGTACATTAAAATTTTGACATTTCAGTCCACGTGCAATTATTCTCCTTATCCAAAAGAGATTTGAATTTCTCCACTCTGAGGAAACCGGACCTTTAAAGCCACCCAAAATTTTAAGAGAAGTAGACGTAGATTGGCGTAGGGGAAAGCATCTAAGTAAGGAAACACTCTTCCATTATCCCATGAATCTAACATGTATACTGCAGAGGATTTCATCCCCACATACTTCATATCCGCCAGTCTAGACTCCCTTCTGCAGGCCATCTGTACCTCTGCTTTCGTGAGGAATGAAACCTCGGTCACCTTGAATTTTTCCATTTTTTAAGGCCCCTGCAGTGAAGCCCAGTTGCTTCCTAACCTGCCGTGCCAACCTTAGCTCACTTCTCCCTATTTCTGAAGCACAAAGGACTGCTGTCTTCTGATTCTCTGAGGACCAAAGTTTATCCCAGAATCTCCAGATAATTTTGTACGCCAGGAAATTCCAGGCCTGTAAATCACATTTAAGTCTTATTGCTAGGCCCATTGCAGATTTGGGAGGGGTCAGGAGTCTTTTCAAGCACTTATTCTCACATCTTTCCGAACTTCCCGGCATATTTAAGGACAATACCTCTGTCCCATAAAGACATTGAGTGGGGACCATCGCACTGTGTGTAGTTAAAAGGGGAGACCACCAAAACTAATCCTAAAGGACGCTAGGACCCCTACGGTTGCAGCTGTCCTCGCCTTACCACTTCTTTATGTTGGGCCCAGTTCAACTGTTTTGTAAACATCATGCCTAAGTATTTATATGATAAATATAAAGAAAGAGACATTCAAATATAAAGTACCCATGCATAAGAAAATACGATTTGTACGGTCATAACATATGTCCTACATTAATGAGGTCATATATGATACTATAATATAGGTCAGACTGGAAGCATTAAAAAAACAAGTAAACAAAGATAGAGAAGGTATAAGAAAGGACATCGAAGAATGGAGGGGTTCAGCCTGATATTATTGCATTACATTCCTCAAGAGCGTTCAGACCTTTATTGATGCTATCACATCGAAGAATCCAACGGCATTCGGTTTTATTCAATATGCTTGCAATGCTGCCACCCCTTGCCGGTTTTTTGATCATTTCAATAACCTGTAAGCGCAGATCGGATGGCAGTTTTTTTTTTTTACAGAGCCCGTCGGGTGGGACCTGACCATTATGCACAGCCCTTACAAGTTCTCGCTGGACTTATAATTTGCAATACAAAGGTAACATCACTGGGTTCCGGGCGTCACTCCAGTTACCTCTTTACCTATGGGAATCGTCCCCTTTTGTAATTTTCAATTTTAATTTTTCTTTCCTTTTTAGTTTTGGGCTTATGATGAAACTGATTTTAAATATGTAACCTTCCGTACGGATACCGAAAACTACCAGATCCTTTGGGACTGGCTTGCGTATGTGTGTATACATCTACCTACAAGCTCTCTGCCATTAGTTTGGCTGTAAGTATAATATGAGCATTACCTTCATACATCTTTTAAATGTGGTGTTCTATATCCACGCAAGTAAAGTAACTGAATGGAAACATTCTTTTCCGGTGATACTTATTTTATGCATATTTCATTCCAGTTGCCCCTACTTTTTGTAGGAGCAGGCTGGTCACCTACATCATCTCTTGAGCTTTCCAACTTTTGCATACTATGTCTCTTGGATATATCACATTCTGCCCTGGATTTGAGTATGGTTTAGGGCCATTGCACTATTTTGTCCATCTGTCGAGGCATATAGGGTTACTAATTTGAATTGTTTTCTATTGGATCAACAGTAACATACTTCTGAGTCAACCATACTGTGGACTCCATACGACTGTCATACTTTCGGTTGGATCTACTATGAGAATAGGTGATCAATGGTTCCTAACTTTTTCTCTAAGGTGCGGGTCACTGCTTATCTCTATTCACTGATTTTCATTTTATTTATTATTATTTTTTATATACACTGGACTTCGGTATGGTTTGATGGTCTTTTCATGATGGCACTGACTGTTCTCACTCTCTTTTTTCTGATTCTTGATTCATCTCTAAACTTTCTAATTGAAGATTCTTCTTATGCTGTGACATAACTCCAAAAATTTAAATCTTTGATACCCATGTATATATTTTTCTTGTTTTTAGATGTTTTATTGAATTGTTTTGGACGCTCCTATAATCACTGTCCTGTCCTGATGATGACCATTTAATTACAATATGGTCGAAACGCCGTCGACCTATATATGTGGCCCAAACTGGAGAGGACACATTTTTTGTTTTGTGTTGTTTTTGTCTTGTCCTGAACTTCCCATTTTGTATACTTCATTCCTCCGCCACTTTTTTGATTACACTCTGTATTGTTTATCGTGTTGTTTGTGTACCGTGCTGAGCGCCAATTTTATTATATATTTTTGTATTTAATTATTTATCTTTTTGTTAATACATTTTCTACAAATCGTATTTTCTTATGCATGGGCACTTTATATTTGAATGTCTCTTTCTTTATATTTATGATTCTTTTTCTTTGAATAGTGCAAATAATTTTTTGATTTATGTTTTGTGTATCTAAGTGTCAAACTTGAACATTTGTTAGGATTCCAGTATTGTTTGCCCCTGGTTCGGGTTTCAGGGCTTTTTGCCTCAACATTTTGCCTAAATTACTATGGCTAATGTTGATATTCCAACTTATTCTGAGGAACATATTTCTAAAATCAAGAGTGGTCCCTCATTACTAAGACCCTCAGTTGTGACACCAGTTATAAGTGAGTCTCAAGCATTGTTAGATGAATTGGAACAATGTAGAAAGAAACATGTCCGTACCACCCTTCATGCTTTGATGATGACGGAATATCTCAAAAAGGATATAATACCAGTGGGCCTTCAAGTGCGTAATGTTCCTGTAATTTTAACCAATGCCCCCAAATTTAGAAAAGGTTTCAGTCATATAGGGGTGACCTGCTCCCACCATTGGCTAGTCCATGGCATTGATACAGCTTTGGAGCACAGTAAGAAGGAGCTGGAGATGATTGCCGACTTAGAAAGATGCCTAAGCCGCACTTGAAAAGGTGAATAAGACCATCACTGAGTTTGAAAAAATCGAACATACTAAAAAAATCAATAAAATCCAAAAGGATATAATTAACTTTGATCAAGTGAAGGCTCACCCATACCTTCTGGATTAGTTTTACTCCCAACCAAAACAACAATATACTGATAACTACCAAACTTGGGGCCGCTTCAAGAGAAATACAGCTATTACGTTTTCTGAATCCTCTGCTAGTTCAGTGGATGAATCAGAGAGTAGTACCAATCCAGGTCAAGGCCCCTTGACATCTGGATATAATTCTTTTTTTGGACAACGCGGTCGTGGGAGAGGCCGGGTAAAAACCAGACCCCGCAACAACAGTGGAACTTCCAGGCGGGAGAACGACAAACCCGCCGGAAATTCTATCAGTGGGGCCCACCACAATAACTGAGGCAACCACTTCCAGATCTATTCCTGATATTATTCCAATTTTCAATTTGTCAGATCATATTTTGTCCTCAGCTGAAATTACTCTTTTGAGCAAAGGGCTCAGCTTTGTACCAACTGAGAAAACTTGTCATTTTGACATACAGATTGAGCTCTTACAGTTTTTCTGGTAACTGCGTTTAAAAGCATTTTTTTCAGACATGGTCACTAATGAAATTTTTAATCCATCTAGATTGAGACCTCCTTCTATGTTCAACCCTCCAACTAATAAAATGCCAATCGAATTGCTGGCTTTTGAGTCAATTGTCCTAAAGGAAGTTATGACTTTGGACAAAGGGTATGGGTATATTCCATATAATATTTTCCTGACCGAATGACAAGCGCTTCGCGCTTTGAAGGAAAATCGGGAAGTTATGATAAAGCCAGCCGATAAGGGCGGGGTAATAGTTATTCAACACATGGACAAATACAAGACTGAGATCAAAATACAACTAGGTAATGTTAATCATTACACCATCCTGAGAGCAAATCCTCTTTTTGATATCCAAAAATTGATTATGACAATAACATCTAAGGCTAAACTGGCTGGTTTTCTTAGTATCAAGAAATTTGAATTCTTGAATATAAAATTGCCAAGGACCTCTGTCCTATATACACTTCCAAAGGTGCATAAAGAATTGATTAATCCTCCAGGCCGACCCATCGTTTCTGGCTGTGGGTCGGTCCTGGAACCACTTTGCAAGTACATCGATGTGTTTATAAAAGATTTGGCCATCAGCACCAGGAGTTATGTACGGGACAGCGGGGATATCATCACCCAGCTTGAATTAATGAAATTTACTCCAGAAACGGAATTATTGGTGTGTTTGGACATCGAGTCCTTATACACCAATATTCCTCAACTTGAGGGAATTGAAGTAATCAGAGAGCTTTGGACACATGATCTGATCCAGTGACAGTGCCGACTGACTTTATCATTGATTTGTTGACAATCTCCCTCACTCGCAATTATTTTAAGTTTGATGGGCACTATTACTTACAGATAAAGGGCACTTCGATGGGGGCTTCTTTTGCCCCCAATTTTGCCATTTTATATGTTGTTGATTTTGAACGAACTTTCGTCTATGACTCAGAAAATAATCCATATTTCGATAACGTACGCCATTGACGGCGTTATATCGACGATATTTTCTTTGTTTGGACAGGCAATACTTCTGATTTAGCTATTTTTTTGGATTGGCTTAATTCGAGATCACCTGATCTCAAATTCACTTCTCATGCCAGCAACACTCATGTCGATTTCCTTGACCTCACTATCATTCCGCATGACGGGAAATTGGCGACGGAACATTTTACAAAGCCAACAGCTCGTAACACCCTGTTGGAGTACACTAGTCACCACCCTAGGGGTTTGAGGGATGGCCTCTCTTTTGGCCAGTTTTTGCGGATTCGCAGAAACTGTTATTTTAAAGAGGATTATTCTCGAGAGGCTGAGATCCTTGCCAAAAAATTGGAACACCGTGGCTACCCTAGGAGACTTGTAAAACGATCATTGAAGAGAGCATGGTATAACCATCGTGAATTCCTGCTCTCTCCTAGGCCACCTAAAACAATGGAACGTATACCGTGTGTTACAACTTTTAGCACACAGAGTAATAAAATAACCAAGATTATCAAAAAACATTGGCCTTTAATTTGATCAACTGGCGTTACGGATGAACAACCCCTCTTTTCCTTTAAAAGAGGAAGAAATATAGGTGACCATTTGGTCCGGACTGCCTTACCCAGTATTTCACCCCCTGATTTGACCACCCTATGGGGCCTGAATAAGATTGTGGGCCACTATCTGTGCGGAAATTGTCTAATGTGTGTTTCGAGTCTTAATACAAAACAATTCATCCATGGTACAATTTCTTATGACCTTCGTGATCATACTAATTGTAATACACAAAATGTTGTGTACGCCATTTTGTGCCCCTGCAATCTCATCTATGTGGGGCAAACCACTCAGAGAATAAAGGCCCGTTTGGCACAACATAAAAGCCGCATCAAATGTAAGAATGAACATGCCCCCTTAGTGTCCCACTTCTTGGAGAATAACCATGCGCCATCCGATCTGTGCTGGCAGGTTATTGAAATGATTTGCGAGCATATTGAATAAAAACGAATGCCGTTGGATTCTTTGATGTGATAGCATCAATAAAATTCTGAACACTCTCGAGGAATGTAATGCAATAATATCAGGCTGAACCCCTCCATTCTTCGATGTCCTTTCTTATACCTTCTCTATCTTTGTTTACTTGGTTTTTTGAATGCTTAAAGTCTGACCTGTATTATAGTATCATATATGACCTCATTAATGTAGGACATTTGTTATGACCGTATCTAATTCTGATTTACAGTGCAATTACTTAATACCTTGTATAATGTATTGTTCAATATTTTTTTTTACTTTAATTGTTGAATTTATGTATTTGATTGACTTACTCATTCTTTGAATGTATGGTGCATGACTATATGTAAGAAATTGAAAATGTGTTCATGCACATATTTGTATATGTTTAGGCCAATATTTTTGTTTAATTGAGGCCTTGGGTGGTTATGCACAGTAATAAGACTGACTCAACATAACCTTCTTTTCCTTGCAACTCTTTATTTTTTCTCTATTTCTTTGTATTTTTCTCACCCCTTTCTTACGTTCTTTTTAGACCCCAGTCGGTAATTGGACTCGTTTTACGAAGGTGGACTGCACACTTACCTTCTAGCAGATTGTAAACTGGAAAACTTTGATTATTGGTAGTATTCAAGTTTCAAGTACTGAATGGTTCCTTTCCTTAAATACATAACCACTTCAATAACCTGTATGGTTTATACAATCTCTTATAAGTCCTAGTTATTTTGTCTGGACCAATCGGCCTTTTATTATATCAATACTTCGCTATATCGCCATTATTTATTTGAAAGTAAGATTGTTTTAATACAATCCTTTCAGACTATTATACATTATTTTTGCCACTGCTTTGCCACTGCTTTGTTCTATACCTACCAATTCCATTCACTGTGCCATATTCAAGGGAGTATCCGATGTTTGTCATCAGATTGTAGATTTTCTAGAAATCCTAGAATATTGTACACCAGCATACAGTGTGCACATGGACCCAATTTTTGGGCATTATTTTATGTCATCTTTTTTCATTGTATCATTATTGATGCTTACAGGGCCAATTGAGGGCGGTATACTGAGCTCGGTATTAACTGAGCAACCCAGAGTATAATATGAATTATGCTTGTTCATGATCATACATGAACTGTACTTGCATTTATCTGTATATTTATATGCACTTGATACAATGTAAGTGAACGTGTGTGTAACAACACACATATCGATATATAAATGCTGTAAAGGTTGCATCGGTTGTATATAACACCACGCCAAGATAGTGCCGAAATGTAAATAATGATTAGACCGTCGTGTCCTTCATTCATGTTGATGAATTTACACGATAAGTGAGGTTGGTTTCCGGCGCGCCTGATGACACTGAGGAAGGTGACAGCTGAAACATGTTTGTTTTCTGCACAAGTTAAAAAAAAAAAATTAAGAACTCACCCCCGTGAGTGCCTCTCCTTTGGAAATTCTGTCTAAACGGACTATGGAGCTATTATTAATAACGCGCGCGCGACGAGAGCACCCGCCTGTGAGTGCACCGGCTAAGGTGGAAACGAGCAGTAAATATGTATATATATATATATATATATATATATATATATATATATATATATATATATATATATATATATATATATATATATTTCAGTATTTTTATAATGCTTGAGACAACAAGTGGGCTACAAATCTTAGGCAGAATTCTCTTTAATATACATGCGTTTATCAGTATATTCTTATAAAATTCCAGCTCAATTTAAAATGTTATATATATATGTTTTTTTTTGCAAAAGTATGGATGCCATTTTTTAAAACTATCGGCACAAATACATACACCCAAAAGATTTAAATCCTGTAACCCCAATTCATCCCCTGAACTTGTGTTTTTTGTTGGAATATTTGTGAATTCTTCCTAGTCTTATAGTTAATTGGATCTCTATTAACAATTTTTTTTTCGACATATTTTGAGGAATGGTCATCTGACAACTCGTTAGGATCAAAAGTGGCACTATCCTGATTAAAAAAAGCAAAAATATTTTAATTGAGGGATTTTTGTAAGTAATGAAGAAAGTATAATTTAAGGAGTTGCAAAACAGGATAGGAGAGAAGCCAATTTTAATGTCTTGCCTCTAGATTATTGACTAGAGTTACATGTTGTAACATCTGTTATGCAAGTATGCAGTTAATGGAGGTGCAGCAACCTTGAGAGGTTTTTGACCTGGTGAATAGGAAACTGCTAAAATGGAGGAACATTAATTGGATTCCACTTCACTCAGCCCCTTCAAACTTCTGCATGAAGACAATCTTACAAGTGTAGACTGGCCCGAATTGAGAACGGTCATGTATGATTGCATCCAATCAAGGAGTTAAGCAATGCTACTTGTTAGCACTAACCATTTATACAAACATTTTTAAATTGCTCCATTGGCTGAACGCTAATGGCTCTTTTATGCTGCCCAGAACGTGAAAGACACTTGAAATTTAATTGATTGGAATGATAGAATTTCACAGAAGGAACAGGCTTCAAGTTAAATTTGAGGTGGTGATTTGGGGCTTCAGGAGTGCAAGACAGGCAAGTAAATATTTCATCCCAGATAAACAGAGATTTGAGAAGTGGCTGTTTATATATCAGTGGGTGACTTTAATCCAGACTATGTCACCAGAAACCGACATCAAAGAACTCCCATATTAACATGCACAGTACATGCAATACAACAATTTGTCTCTTTTCTGGAATGACATGCTGGAATACTGAGGGCCATTCTCAGAAAAAAATAGATGGCTTAGCACTTACAGAGCAAAGAGCTACGGGCGTTCGCCACCCATTAATGAACTGAGCGAATTGGAAGAAAGATTTTGGAAGAGCATATTGTATGAAAGGCTAGAAAGTATGAAAAACAAGCAATCATCAGCTACTCATATAAATATCTCTTTTGAAGAATTTACATTTGATTGAAAATTGTTGGTAGAAAGCTGTGACAGATGGCATATGTAAAAACAAAGTGTGATTTGACTCTAATAGTCAAACAAGGGCAAATTTTAAAAAAACAAGGTCGCACAATACTTAAATAGTTATTTAGTTCTGGAATTGCGGTTGTGACAATGTTGATGACGAGATGCGGGGAACAAAGGAGCTAATGCATCAGCTGCGAACCGTGCAAAGTTGGAGATGCGTTGTGAATGGAGGCGATGTGATGTGATGTCCTCGATTCCTGCCGCAGCGGTGATTTGTCGGTGGAGATACGATGGCCTTGATCCACGCAGCAGCGGCTACGCATTGGCATCAATGGAGATGCGCCAGTTCTGAGCAGAGCAACGGCGTCGATGAATGGACTTTAGCTGTAGCAATACTTTACACCCATTTCCAGGAGGCTAGGACTGGATTTGCACCACTTGTCAGGGCAAGACTCTCAGATGGCCAGGTGTTGTTGAAAGGTGCAGGCACCAGGTTAGCACAGCAGAGCAGGAGTCCAGCAGAGTAGCAGTCTAGCAGAGTGGCTGTCCTTTCAGCAGCACAGCAGTCCTTCTGTCTGGCAGAGTATCCCCAGGTCCAGAAGTGTACTGAAGTGGTGGTGTCAGCGGTCCAGTAATTATACCCAGTTTTGACTTTAAAGTGGGGGCGACTTCAAATATATATGCCTTTGAAGTGTGCAGAGTCCCTGCCTTCCTGCCCTGGCTCCAGACTCACTACAGGGGGGTATGCAGCCCTTTATGTGGGGACAGGATACAGCCTATTCAGATGTAAGGGTCATCTCCTCCCTCCCATCCTGCCCATGGCACATCAGTCACACCTAAGCTCCCTTTTTGGGTAGCTGTCTAGAAGGAATGCATAAACTGGAGCGGCTGCTCCTACTTCAAGAATCAGAATATCCCGATCATTTGTTTGAAGCCCTGACGAGAGTCCAATACTATCCAGCCTGGGTCTTGAAACGCGTTGGCATTTTCAAGAGGCATTTTGAGAGGCATTTAGTTAAATCTAAATGTGTTGAGTGTCGGATGTATTAAAGATTAATTCATTATTTCCAACACTTTTGTGATATTCTTGCTGAAACAATAAGTTTAGTCCATGAAATTGGACATTTTTCGCAATCACCGTTGTGTTTTTTCACAGATGATGCAAGCTTTAACCCCTTCCCTGCGGGGGTAATTCCCCCACGGGTGCGGGGAGGCGGGGGGGGTGAGCGCGGCGCGGCGGTGCTCGTGATGAGACCAGCTCGTCATGAGTCACAGTGGAGCTGTGCTCATGACGAGCTGGTCTCGTCACAACCCCGCCCACTCATTAATTCTCCCGCACAGGCGGGGAATTACTCCCGCGTGGGCGGCGCGCAGCCGTTATGACGAGACCAGCTTGTCATGAGCACAGCTCCACTGTGACTCATGACGAGCTGGTCTCGTCATGAGCATGGAAGCGGTTAAATGTTTTTTGCAATTGATTTATGTTTGTTTTCATTTAGTGATCTTGTCGCTTGTTGTAATTTGTTGCAAATAATTCTCACTTTGGTGTATGTCCAAATTGTTTTTGATCGTGCATTGTGTTATTTATATGTGAAGGTTTCTGTGTCAATTTGAGAAATATGTTTCTTTTTCAGTCTTTTTAAAAAAATTGTTTTGAATCAATTTAAAGACTATTTAATAAAAATTTTACTTGGACAGATAAAAGAATAGTCTGCCCGTTACTCCATAAATAGTAGGAGTGTAGGTTAGTACGGAGCCAGGTGTTCATGTTGTGTTTTGAACTTTCTAAAAGTGGCATTTTCAGAATTACAATTTACAATCCAACTTGACCATAAGTTGTGGTTTTAAATTGTGATTCTAGACACCAAACTTGGGGCTCCCACCTCTTCTCAATTTGAAATTACACTTATAACATTCAGTAAGGTAACCTCAATGTTATCCTATTGGAGAGTTGGCCTTGCAGTAGTGAATAAGCAATGTAAGAGTTTTTCACTACGAGGACATGTAAAACTTGAAAGTACATGCCCTTCTTTTTAAATACACTGCACCCTGCCCTTGGGCCATACAAGGCCTACTTTAGGGGTGACGTATTAAAAAAGAAGGTTTGGGCTCGGCAAGAGGGTTAACTTGCTAGGTCTTTATGGCAGTTTAAAACTGCACATACAGGCTCTGTAGTGGCAGGCCTGAGTCATGTTTAAAGAGCTACTTAAGTGAGTGGCACAATCGGTGATGCAGGCCCACTAATAACATTTAATTTACAGGCCCTGGCCACATGCAGTGCACTTTACTGGGGACTGGTAAGTAAATTAAATAGGCCAATTGTGGATAAGCTAATGTTACCATGTTTAAAGTAGAGAGTCCTAAAGTCATCAAAAACGAAGTCAGCAAAAACAGGAGGTCCGAAGGCTAAAAGTCAGGGGAACCCACTCCATGGATGCCAGGTCTAACAATGCTCATTGAAAGTACATATCCAATTACTCGCAATTTTTTCCCCATCTAACATGAGACAGATCCAATATTGTGCCAGGTCGAACAGTTAATATTGGGACTGAGGGAAGTGCAACATTTCTTAACTTGTTCATGGCTACCAACCTGATACTTTAACGGTGTATAGGATTTATTTCCAACCATCCAAACCCAAAATCAGATATTAAACCAATCTTGCTCTGTATTAAAGAGATAAAAATGTTATATAGTATAAAGCCAATGGTGATTAAGGGCTTAATTGCACCTGTGTTCTAATTGGTATAATCATTAGAGCTTGGCAGTGTCCTCTGCCATCCCCAGCTTCAAGTGAAACATATCAATTTTTACTTGGCTTTCCCCAGTGTGAGTTGAAACTAACACTGTGGCCTCTGAAAACCAATCTTTCCTTAGACTCTAACTGGAGCATGTCCTATCAAAGCTCAACTCTCCGTATTATGCGCTCTCTACTCTCATTCTTCTCCCCTATCACTTCACATTCCCTCTCCTATCATTCACACTAAATCACTCCTACCACTTCCATGTCTCCTGTCACTGTGCACCTCCCCATAACTACCTTTATCACTTGCCAATATCCCACTATTTCCTCCTACCACTACCATGCCTGCTACTCACTGTTCCTATTTCATCCCTCCCTCCAATCACTACCCAGCAGCTGGTGCCTCTCAAAGGTTGGTAGCATTGACGAGTGGTGGCACAAGTATGCACTCTTTCTTCACATTATAAGCCTGCACTAAAAAAACTCACCATATCTTAATTTGAGCTGCCTTCCTGCATCTCATAAGCGTCCTATCTCTCATCATCTCTATTCCTACACCCCAGGTCTTCATAGCAGACTTCAGAGAGCAGAAGACATTTTCCAAGATCAAGGTCAATGGGCTTTAAAAATAAGCATGAAACAAGTTCAGCCCACACAACAATGCCATTTTGTGGAATTCTGTTTTGAGGTTTTTTCCACTAGGCAGTTCTGCTTACTCCTGATCCTCATTATTAAATAAGGAAAAAAAGGCAAGTTCCCTGTTTCTTTGCTGAATGACTTGCATGCCCCCTTGCGTGGTGCCTACCTTCAAGCTATACCTGGCTGATGAGCCCTAACTAGGGTTAAACCGGTCCTGGGTTGCTTGTGTTGTGGTTCAGGGAGGCCCTGGCCTGGCAGTTCAAGCTGGACTGCTCCCATTGGAGTATGGTCAAGACTGATTTGCATATGGCTGAGTTCAGACTGAGGTGGCATGCTGTGCAAAATAATGATGGCCTGGGAACCGGCACAAGTGATTATCGCTGAGATTAATTCACTCATTCCAACCATCACTTTTCTGTATACTTTAGTGTCCCTTCATATAGCGGTAAAGCCCCCCACAGGGTTGAGCTCACTTCACAGTTTGAGGACCCCTGCCCTAGAGTCTTAATCTCAATGACCCACAGGAGTCAACTTGTCTGTTCAGCAAGGCGATGTGAAATAACTTCATAATGCAAAGGGGTGGGTTCAGTGTCTAGGAGAGGCCGTGCCATGGGAGGAAGCATCTCCAATTTATATTTTTACATGATATAACTAGGGGTGGACTATAAACTCTGATCCTACCGGCAGGGGAGGTGATGCGTCGGTTCCTTACTGGCAGGGAAGGTGATGAGTCGGTTTCCGGACACGCAGCCTTAGTTCCCTACTGCGGTGCTGTGTCCTTAAAGAATCGGCACACAGGGACAGTGCATCAAAAATCCAGACGCACTGTGTCGATTCAACAGCGGCAAAGCAGGTGCTGCATTGATTCCACAGCCTCGAAGCAGGCACTGCGTTGGAGTCGGAGCAGGCGTCAAGGACGTGAGCGACACGTAGCAAAACATTGAGCTAAAAGCTACAACATTTTAAAGGTATCTCTCATCCCTTGCAGGTCACAAGGCCACTAACTGCTTTACTTGGCTATGCAAGCTGTCTCATGTAAGGATCTCTTGTCGACCATGGTGCTGACGTAGATAAAAATACTGACAGACTCCACAGGCACTAACTCATTTGCACCCAAAAGGGGGATTACAATTTGGAAGTGACCCGCGTGCCTGCTTCCGCGATTTGCGGCAGGTGGAACATCTTGGAGGCCAATAGCACACAGACACCTTAGAATGGGAACCCATGGGTAACTGGCACATTATCTCCACATTCCGAAACTCCCAACGTGTAAACGAGCTAATATTACGCACCCTATTATTTGTGTGCCCTGTGCACTTGCAAATCTGAGATTTCTCTATTTGCAATTGGTTTTTCCAGCTTTGTCGACATAAGGTCCCAACTGTAAATAAACAAATGTTGCACACAATGTCCAAGTAATGATAGTTTTATTATTTGTGCTCTGAAATTTAAAGGCATTTTTTTAATGATAGCTCTAACCACTGTCATGCAAATTGTTTTTGCCTTCAGCATTATATTTTCTAGTTTTTAAACCTACTTATGGGGCTGCTCTCCGTTTGCTTTGCCTGGCTCCATCTGAAGCTCTTAGCTTCAGCTGCATAGCTGTAGTGTCTGACACAGCCATGAAACGCGCTCTACCTATTGGTCAGAGTGCCTGTGTCCAGGTGTGCACAGCACAAATAGGCAAAGTCCCATTCCTGAAATTGCTATTTTTTTCTCCATTTTCTGCCATGCGGCTGCAGGAGGACAGTAGTCGGTCAGAGTATAAATGTCCAATTATGAACTCAAATGTGATAAATCAATTTGTAAAGCTTTTCAGAGGGTCACTGACGTGTAGAGAAATGCCCCTGGAAAAAGTTCCACTAAATCTAAAGTACACCAGATCACATGGCAAGCTACTCTGATAGTGACTGGCTTTTCCCTAGTATAAGCTTGTTTAAAGAGGTATGGTAATAAAAATATCTGCTGCGAATTCTGCTTCAACCCTCTCCTGCTCACTGCACCACCAAGCGGTCATTGCTTGCACCGCATGCGACGCTTGGCACTTGACATGTTCATGATCGTGTTCGCTGCGCTAAAATGTCCATAAAAGCCTAAACGGAGTAACACCATCATCGCTTCCCACCAGTGATGTAGGTTTCTAAATCATTTTTGTGGACTTTTTCATACATTTCTAATAGTAGCTTACCTCGCTCCAGATGCGTCAGAACTCAATGGCAGCATATAATTTTCTCATAAACATACGTAAAATAGGTAATTTTGTTACTTCTGTGCAAGTCACACTGTATTCCTTTTCGTTTTTCCTGCTCCTTCAAAATACGTCTTAGTACTACTATTGCTCCCCATACTTGGCTTATAACTTTGTTTTCACACTTGACATATTTCTTTGCTTCATTCTGCAGATTTGTTAAGTTAACCATCTCCAGCTGACAAATATTTAAAATAAAGAAAAAGTATTAATTGGTTAATTTTTCGAACATAATTCTCCTTAGTCGAATGTGTGTAATCTTCCGACTTTTTTCTCTCACTTTGTTGCTTTTTAATGCTCAGTTCCAAAGAAACACAGGCCACAATGATATATACTCAATTAATGCCTTATAGCCATGACTAGCTTAAAGAAGAAAAGGCCCTCCTCGGGCTATTTCAGGAGTAATTTTGACTTGATTTACCAACAACAGGTCCCACCTTCGTCTTAAAACATTCAACATCAAAGCATAGAAAAGGGAAAGCTGGCAAATTTGACTAATCTTCTTACATTACATCTCAGCCTTTGATCACAGTTATAGGAAGAAACTCGGAGAAAAACTAGGACAACAGCACCATAAATCAGCAGCCCCCATTCACCAAATGTCTGTATTCAAGCTCCTATATAGAGCTGCCAATTCGCAAGCGCCACCGCGTGCCACACCATATCGGCTCCCTTCACACTGTCATCTGGTGAGGACTCAATATCACATGGTGGAAGTGAAAATGAGCTGGAAACCACTGCAAGGATTGGATTTCCAGTTCGCTTTTTAAGACTTTGAACAGTCAATGTCTATTAAGGGGTATGAAAATACCCCAGGATATCGTCACCAGCCTCAGCGAGCTGCTTTTTTTTTGGTTGGGGGAGGGGACCAAAGAGCTTTAGGTACGTTTGGGCATGAGGCCTGTCCCTTTCAAGATCTCACCCACTCCTCACATGGTGAAACATATTTTTAGTTGTCAGGTCTGCCTTTATGTAGTTAGCTGCAGTGCTCAAGTCTGCTCTTTATTAAATATCGCAATACAAATATGCCTGACATCCTTAATGCCACTTCTGATTATGTCCCTTGATAGCTAAGGAAAGGTACATAGGGATTCCAGTATGTGCCAATAACTCGGAATCAGTCTTAACCCACACTGATAATGCCATTCAGAAGTTTCTAAACCTATAAGTCAGCTAAATAACTTAGAGGTATTGTGTAAAGTATTTATGCAGCACACAAACAATAATAAAGTGAAAACAGAGAACACAAAAATGACAAACCAATTAAAAAAATAGAGTGACTTTTAAGAAATAAAATGGTACCAGAATTACAAAAATCCAATCAGTGGAACTGGAGATATTCAAGTCTAAAGTATCAAGCACAAAGCACTACTCGCGCTCATCTGGTTGCTCTAGACCTAGGGATAGTCACAAGTTCATGTTAATTGCAATAGAGTTCAGGTCAGACACTGGGACCAGGTTAGACTCTTTGAAGAGTTTCTTTCAAAATCCGGCATGAAGAGTTAAGTTTGTGGCCACTAGGAGGAGGCTAAGTATCGCAGGAAGACGTCGCTGCAGCATGAAGAGTTGGACGGACATCACAGACGGTTAGTTTTGTAGCTTCGTGTTGGCTGTCATTGCAGGCTGACATTGCTGTAGAGCAAAGTGCAGGCTCCACATTGCAGATCGCTTTGGACTGTCGTTGATGTGAAGAGCAGGTTTTACCAGAGCTTTGCATTGGTGGTCTTCATTGGCAGCAGAGTTTCAGCATAAAGAGGGCCGTTCATGGATTGCAAGGAGCCCCAACCGTCAGGATTTTCACCTTTTTTACAGGAGGAGTATGCTCTGATGCCAGCCAAGGATCCAGGACTTGCGGGCATCTCTTGGGGATCAAGGACTCACTACAACTCAGGCTATCAAGGATTAGGCATGTCCAGTTAGAGATCCAGGAAGGTCCAGTTGCAGCAGCCCAGCTGGGTAGTTGCAGACAGGCCTCTGACTCTTGTGATGTCCCTGTAGTTCACACATGAGGTCAGCCAACTGACCCTTGGAGTCACTCTGGCTAGCTTTGAATGAAGGCAAGTGGGACAGTGCTTCATCTGTAACTGCCACAGGTCCAGTTGTGTTCTGATGAGTGACTCTGGAGGTCCAATATATTTTCCTGGTGTCAGCTTTCTGTGGGTCGACTTCCTGTCCTACCCTCACATCTGGTTCTTGAAAGTTCTTCCCCTTTCCTATTAAGGATCCAAATTCTCTGGATGTGATAAAAGGCAGGGTAGGCATGTTGTCACATACCTTTGTGTGCAGGAGGCAATGCTTTTTGATGTTTAAGTGCATGGATGGCCCATCCTGTCCACACCAAGCCCTCTTTGTGCTACTGCCTGGAAGGAATACACAAAACCCATCAGCAGAGCCATCTTAAATTGGAAAGCATGACAAGGTGCTAGATTCTTATCAGGGGACTAATCCCCTTAGATCACCTTGACAATTGCATCTTTTCATGTGAAGGTAATAGAAATTCGGAAAGGGAATATTCAAACATACGGTGAGTCCATAAAAGGCACCAAGGAGAGCATGTCCGATGAAGTTGAATAATATAAGTAGATGAAGGTGACCATGGTCCCTCTCCTCTCATTGTTAGATCTGGCAGGAGAACCACCTTCTCTGAGATCAAAGCATGATTGAGCCACCTAATCATGAAAAGCTGACCTCCTAAGACAGGTACAAGAAGTGACCTCTCAAGACCTGCACCCTGCTACACTGATTTGCACATTTGTTTTTCCATGCTCCAGATAAGATGACCAAACCTTTCAACAGACAATATGAGAAAATGAACATATTTTACTTAGATTTAAAAAATATATATATTTACAACTTTGCTTTTATCGTTTTTGCCCTGATAGCTCTCACCCTCTTTTGGAATTATATTACTCCGTAAAGTTTCTTTTTTAATGTCATCATTATTTTAACATACTTTAGAATAAGTTTAAATGATATGAATGATAAAAAGAAAAGATATTGAACTAAACTACATCCTTTGAGGAGGCAAAAAGTATTTGTGAGTTGGAATAAATGCAAGTTGAGACTCATTTAATGCACAATAAATACCTTTTCCAATAGTGACAACCAAGTGTCAAGAACTGGAAACTGTGAAGGTCTAAAAGGTTTCCTTCTAGGGTGCAGAGGGAAAGGAAGAGTCCTCCCACTAGACACGCTGACATATTACATTTAATATAAATGAGAAATGTGTCAACTGTCTCCTAAGAGTGTCCCATTTTAGAGGAGAATGCTAGAAAGTGATGAAAAAATCTTGGTAGTTGATTGAAGTTCAACAATTAATACAGGTGTTGAAATGCAAGAAACCAACAAGGGTTAAGAGAGAGCCCAGTATAGATTTTCCAGTGCAAGAACTTCAGGCCGGAAATGGTAGCAAGTGGAGATGAATGTGATGAAAAATAAGGGAACAAATGTGTTGCAATGCATCAGATTCTTATCAGTGCTTCCTTATCTATGATCTAAAAAGGAAACAATAAAACAGAAAATAGAATAGCTTCATCTTACATTGGGAACTTTAAGCAACAATCACTGGAAAAGCCATCTTCTTTGGAAGGGTTATATGGCTACCATTGCCTACATCTTCAGAGACATGGAGTCTTTCAAGTATGAGAAGAACCCCACCATTGCTTGACGTTCTTTTTCCCCTGTGAGCTTCATAAGATTGATGCTCCATTTAAGTTGTGGAAAACCCTTCCAAGAGACTGCAGCAACACAGACGCAGTCTTAGAACCAAATAGAGACACCTTCCTGTGTGCTGAGCACAGGGACCAAACACACGGTGCCTCATGAAACGGTGAGCACAGATTCCGGGAATTGACCGTTGTCTCATGAATGCATATCACTGCCTATGGTAAGTTACTGCCACAGGTGTAACAGGAAGTAAAGCATACACTGGCATAGTTGTCACTGCATCTCACCTGGTGCCAAGGTGGCTTGCTTATAATGGGCATTGGCGATCCACCCTTCCAATTCTAAACAGATTCTCTACAGGTAAACAAAACAGTAAAATCATTTACTAGCTTAAGTAAGGGGTGTAACATTTAATTGTTTGCTTAAGTGTGGAGGAACAAAACCATGCTGCATCACATATGCTTGTGCATGGCATAGCACAGTTCAGTTTGAAAACCACTTTGGCTGACATGCTTTGCTTTGCTGGGGAGAGAAATCAACCATGCCTGAATTGGTACATTGCAGGTGCTTCCTATACAACTGCACCACTTTTGGTCTTGGCCCTTTCTGCAGGGTCATACCCAAGCTTTTTGCCTTCTCTCCTGTTTTCTGAACCCATTTTTGTTTGCATTTAGGACTCTGCGCACTTTACCACTGCTTACCAGTACTAAAGTGCCTGTGCTCTCTCCTTTAAACATCTTAAAATTGGCTTTCACCCAATTGGCACAGTTAATTCAATTGTAAGCCCAGAGTAAAGTGGAACTATGTGTACCTAGTGCCTGTAAAGTAAATGTACTTATTGTGCCACCCACTTAAGTAGCCTTCTGAAACATGTCTAAGGCCTGCCATTTCAGAATGTGTGTGCAGTTTTAAACTGTTATTTCGACTTGACAAGATAAACCTTTTTCCTGATCTAAACCCTAATTTTAAATATATATAAGTCCCACTTAGGGTAGGGCCTAAAGAGTCTATAAGGCAGGATACAACGTATTCAATAAGTTGGACATGTACTTTGAAGTGTTACACGTCCTGGCAGTGAAAAACTCCTAAATTAAATGTTCACTACTGCAAGGCCTACCTCTACCATAGGCTAACATTGGGTAACTTTCAATTGGGAGTAGGTAGGCAGCTCGAGTCTGTTGTCTAACGAATTGTACTTAAAAGTCCTCTTTATTAGTAAAATCGTTTTTTAATTCACAATTCTGAAAATGCCACTTTTGGAAAGTTGGCATTTTCTTGTCGTAACCATTTGGTGCCTGCAACCTGTTCCTTGGTCACATGAATAGGTGTAGATAGCAGTTAGCCTTTCTGTATTGCTCCCAGAAAGAGAGACAAAGGGAAGATAGGTGTTGGCAAGATGGGCCACTATTAACAAAGGGAAGGAGCTGTCACCTACCACACTGACACATCACAAAGGCTCTGCCTGAGAACTCTCACAAAGTGTTTGATACTGGTCTCTTCTGACACCAGATAAGCTGGGGCCGAGGAAGGAAGACAGAAAATTCAAGACACCTCTGGGGTAGAAACCTTCAGAACCTTCTCATACTTCAAAGTGGGCACCAGGTATAAATATTGGACCCTTAGACTCAGAAGACAAACTGATGCATTGCTTCATTGCAAGAAGGACTGCCAGTCTGCTGCCCTGATGCCTACTTGCCTGAGTGAGAAGGACTGGACATGCATCTTGAACCATGGACCACCAGAGTGACTCCAAGTGCTAGTTGGATGGCCTCCTGATCAGAGCCTCAGGGACCGAACAGGCTCCAACAACCTTGGACCCAGCACCTGAACTCTGCCACCTGTGAGTCCTGCCCTCACAAGTGGTGCCAGCCCAGTCCTGGATCCTTGGATGTGTGCCTGAAGGTGCTCTGCCAACCCAGCTGTGGTCCCAGAAGAACCGATGTAGTGCCTTGCAAAATTCTGCATCGGAACCACTCTGCGACATATCCCTGATGCAGGACTTTGTATCTCAGCCACGCAGCCTTTGGAACCGCCGCTGTGCGATGCATCCTCAACGCAGGTATTTGCATCGCAATCCCCTCATCAATGGCATATTCTATGATTCAGGACTCCGCATCGCAAGCCGCTTAACTTTTTCAAAACCAGCAGATCCACGACGCATATTTGATGCGAGACTCCGCATCACAAGCCGCTCATCAACGACATCCCTGACAATGATGCAGGATCTCACATCATAGCCTCGCAGCTTACCGGAATCGCCACTGCGTGATGCATCTCCACCCCAGGACCTCACGACACGTCCTCGGTGCGGGACCACACAACGCTCTGCAACCTGGACTTAAGGTACTCTGTTCAGTGAACTAACTCGGTTCCTGTAGCTGGCCCTTGCTCCATCGCGGTCAGCCTGAACTTGTGACTTTGTCCCGTTCTAGGACGAAGAGATAACCACAGTTGGTGCTTTGTGCTTTTTTGGCGCTATGCCCAGTTAATTCTTTAAAATTGCATATCTCCGGTTGTGCTGATTGGATTTTTGTCGTTTTGGTCTTAAATTATTTATTGAATTTTATTACATTTTCCTAAATTACTGTGGAATTTTATTTTTGTTGTATTTCACTTTATTACTGTTTGAAGGGCTGCATAAATACTTTACACATTGCCTCTAGGTTCAGCCTGACTGCTTTTCTGCAAAGCTACCAGAGGGTTAAGCACAGGTTAATTTGTGGTGGCTTGTGACTTCACCTTAACAAGAATTGTGGTTGCTGCTTGAGTAGGGTTTCACGCCCCTCAACTGTCGTGTAGTTCCTATAAAACCTATACAGGATCTGCGCGTTTGAACAACATACACTGCGGGCTTGGCATCCAGACTGATTCCAGACACCCCTACCGGATATGTTGGCCTGTATACCAGCTAGCTCACAGTGCCACTAGAAGCTCCTCTTGGCAACTATCAAACATGGCAACCCTGATCCCTCAGGACCATGGAAACAGTGTACTACTTTTCGCTCAGTCACTCATGCTCACTTAGTCTCAGGGAGATACACAGAATAAAGGGTATGGACATTTTTCAATAAGTATTTATTGAACAGTCGTTATTCTAGTGTAAAATAGGTGTGCTGAAACAATCATTAGACAGTAACGGATATAGATGATTAGAAGCACTAGGAAAGTAAAAGGATGGTAGATTTCTACCATTTTGCTATAATCATAAATACAGGCAAGTATATAAAATACATGACAATAAAATGCGTACTCCTACGATGCTACCCTAATTGGATGTACCTAAGTGTACCTAGCATGTATGTAGGTGTTAAGCCAAGAATCCCTCTAGGATAAAGTCAATCCCATTACCTGAAGTGAGAGACTGTGGGACTCCGTCTTGGTCTCGAGCTGGACACCCCGCAAGGGATGTGAGACCACTGCGAGCTGGAATATCTGCATGCAGGAACCTCTGCGTCTCGCGTCAGTGTGTGTCGACAGGTAACTCCTGATCTCCTCTAACTATCTCAGCAAGATGTGATGTTTATATACCCGAAGGTATCCCCAGGGGTTCTACCTTGCTGTGCCACTGTTAGACTTAGGATGACGTCGGGAATGAACCTTGTACATAGTTATTTTGCAGGAGATGGTAGTCCTGCGGAGTTTACAAGAATCCAAGGATCCTTATGCATAATGTATGAGGCTATCGTTCAGGGAAAACCCCACGTTCTGTAAGCAGTACTGTAACTAGGTAAAGGGTCAATGCTAGCAGCCCATTATGTATGTAGTGTAGGGACGAATATAGGTGAAAGGTTGGGATGTTACCCTGGCCTATATTGGGGTACCTATATGGAATATAACACCCACTCCTCATCCGACTGGACAACATAATCTAATTCTAATGTACTACCTGTCTAGGTACTGGTACGCAAACATATGTAGTAAAAACAATAGTTCTGCTAAAAAATGTTAAAAACTCTAAAAAGTGCTAAAACAGAAGAATTGTCACTCAAGCAATAGCTCTACTGTGTCCGTATATATAGTTCGAACAATTACAAGCATTGGAAAGCCATGCAGGTCATAAAAAGTGTCAATTTGTTTTGGAGTTCCAATTTGGAGTTTGTTTAAAAAAGGCCGCATTTTTCCCAGCACACGACGAGCCAAATGTTTATGTGTCCTGGCTTGTAGATGCAACATTGCTGTTGCCTGCCTTCGCAGACGACGATCCCTGTAACACCTCGTAGATTACGTCAATCGAGCACAGATGATCTTCCGTACTGCCTGCAGCCGATGCTGGGGCAGCCTGTGTACCATCCAAGGCTTGGGTGTCAGTGTAGGAGCCGGTATCCATTCCAACAGGAGCAGAGTTCCTGTGGAGGCTCTAAGAATGCCGCCATCAACATAGGAATACGCTAGGGACACTGCAGAACATGGGCCGTTATCGGGTCCAGCAATGCATCAACGTCCGGTTGCGCAACTGATGGATGTGTCAGACAGAGATCCAACATGCATTCTTCTCCGGAGAACAGGTAAGATGCAGTCCATCCAGACTGGCCTGAATGACAGGAACCAAGAGGCGCTCAGTTCCCGTAGACTGGATGTGCCCAGATGTTGTACCATGCGATCACGTTATTTACACTCCAGGAGCACTGTTTCCATCTCCTTGGTGACTGGGACGTCCATTGCGTAGCAGAAAAATTACAATCAGGATACCTGCTATTAGAAACAGGATGAGCGGAAGCCCTCCAAAAATGCTTCCGAATACGGAGTGTATAAAGTTTGGTATAACTCCGAGGACTGTCCGAAAGGTGCTTAACAGTCCCGAACCTATGGTCTTAAATAGGTGTACTATACCCGTCGTATCAGACATGTTAAAGATACTATTCACCATTTCTGAGAAATGGAAGGGGCAGTTCATACGTATGGGTGCCTGTATCCCTGCCGAGGACCTTGCTACTTGGAGATCAAAAGTCTCCCGAGTGGAGGTTAAGGGCACGGTTTTCTGTAAATGCATGGCTTTCATTCTGCTCAGAGTATCAAACCGTATAAAGGAAACATTCAACGAAGGCCATAGCGGCGCCTCCCTGACTGTGTGTGTCAGTGGAAACAATACTTGCATACAGCAAGTAACCCTGGAGCTCACGGTGACTAGCTATGCGATGCCCGGAAGCATCCCACAACAACCTTGATCGTTCAGCATCAAGTAACTCCCATTTGAAAGTAGCCTGAATACCGGGGTAATCACGGCTGCTGGGGTGCCCCTCAAATGACAGGATAGGTTTGCAACTGAACCCTTGCAGGCCCCATGTAGCAGAATATCCTGGCATATGAGAGATCCACTTAAAGCGTTCTCACAGTTTGTACCGGTTAGAAGCACTTCAAGATCCCCACTCCTGCATCGAAATCTGTATGGTAATTCCCAAGATTCCTTGATGAATTCCCTACCCATTTCTTCATATCTGCCTGCCTGTTGTTGTTCTAGGCAATATTGAAACTGGAAAGTTGTGACCGGTAATGTTATACGGCCATGGATTAACCATTCTGTGGATGGTGATTCTGCCACAGTAAAAGTAATCTGTCCAGTTTTTCAATACGCAGCATTGTATATTTTGCTCCCCATTGTGCCATTTTCATCTGTTTTTCTGTTAGATTGTATGCAGAAAACAGTGACGTACTGTTGATAAAATGCCAAGGCACATAACCTGCGCGCAATGATTGCAGCGGCCATCTCAGTAACATAATAGAACGTAATTGTGATTGTCCGTGCTGTAGTATGGACAAATCCTGTTCTAGTACATCAATAGCAGAAGATACAATTTTGCCCAGTGAATAAATCCTGGAAGTTAACATAGTCATGCCATTGTCAACTACGGTTAACGCCTTTTCTAGGTTAATCCTATCTATTTCTCGTAATCTCTCCGCTGCTTCTTGTTGGGAGATTTTCTAAATTTCATTATAGACAGCATAATAGAAACGTTTTTGACGTGGCTTTCTGGTTCCTAGTAAAAAGTCCCGTAGGACCACATCCTCTGTCAGTAAGGATAAGTGTTGTGTCACCTGTGGTAGTGTTGAGGTCTTTAGCCAATCGAGGCATAACTTCCCAACACTGTATGATGTCACCACCCCGGATGTTTTCTTTGTACATAGCGTGGGTCTGGCCTATGGATACTGAACCCTTCGGTGGTACCCCTGAATCTTTCTTGACATCTATTAGTGTCTGTGGGCCAAACCAACCATCCCTTCCAATTGGGCTCTGATGTATTGTAAGATGTCATCTGATGTATCCCCTTTCAGTGATGTAAAATTACCCTCAGCCTGTGATGGTGTTGGAATCCGAGGTGTATTCAAATATTTGTTCTTGGCTATCCCAAGACAGGAAGTCTGTTGCACAGTTTCATTTAGAAATATCATCTGCTGGGGAATGAGGCATGCTCTAAATAGCTCTTCTATTCCCTGGACTTGCCAGTCTCTAGAACCCCAGACTGATTTTAAGTCTACAGTGTCTTTTCATAAGTCGAAACCCTGTTCAGACAGTTGGGTAATATAGGAAGCAGAGTAAATCTGTTTGGTGTTAGTCAGCATATTTTTCTGTGCGGATGTCGGTGCAACCTTATAGTAATATGAGGTCGGGTCTGAAACATTAAACCCTGAAAAATATGAACATTTTTGTGCAAACGTTTTTGAACTACTTTTCGGTGGTGTTGGGCAATGTTCCCATTGGTGATATGTGAAAACATTCCTAGGGCTACTGGATTTGTGTAGAAAATGATGACCATAATGTTGATAACAATACATTGTGTTAAAGTCTGAGGTGTCGTCT
Organism: Calotriton arnoldi; assembly: GCA_963921515.1. Classification (NCBI taxonomy): domain Eukaryota; kingdom Metazoa; phylum Chordata; class Amphibia; order Caudata; family Salamandridae; genus Calotriton; species Calotriton arnoldi. Next base: position 1,391,762 of record CAWUFW010001940.1, on the reverse strand, counting down.
AACATTTCATTGCTAGAAAATGCGGCGGATTGTTCAAAATCAAACAACATGTTATTTACAGTTTCAAAATCCCAATCATCGGAAAATGTACAGGAGGTAATGATATCATTTAAGGAAATTTTAAATAAATGTGGTATTTTTAAAAGTTCGGTCGGACCAAATATATCATAATCAACCTTGTCCCATACTATACCATCAGCTAAAGGAACTGCTGTAATGTTCACTGATGACAAGTCTCTTTGTTCACGATGTGATGAAACATGAGGTTTTAGGATTAAGTTCACTTTTGATGCTGCAGAGCTTTGTCGAAGGTAAGTTCCATTGACAAGTAAGCAGAAGACAGTTACTAAGCCTATGCAGAAGAGAAAGAAAAGTATCCCGGTGCTTATCCAAAGTTCTATCCAAGGTGACACCAGGTAAGTCTTTTTAAGAAAGGTGAAGAAGTCTTTGATTTGTTGTTTATGAGATATTGGGGCTGGCATACTTTCAGGTTCACTTGGATCCAACGAAAAAGTATCAAAGTCTATGAAATAGCCAGATGCAGTTCGATCTATTTTTGGTAGCTCAGCAGGTTTTGTTGAACTTGTAGATGGCTCTTGTTGAGGCATGTTTATGTAGACATCAGTGTTAGGTCGAATTGAAATTTGTCTTTTATTTCGATTTTGAATTTCTGTATCAAGAAGAGTTCCATGGCATTGTTGCATAGTCCATCATTCCGTATAGGAGACTCTTCAAACGTGATGAGCCTTTCCGTCTGAACTTCCTGTATGGTAGCGAGAGGGGGGCTTCGCTACTCAGGAGCCCACGAGGCCTACTCTTCAGTATCAGCATAGTGTGGTTTTATCAGATCAATGGAGACGAATCTTTTCTCCTTTTTTCCGGCAAGAGGTGGCAGAAGTACAGTTCTTGTTCCTTTAACTGCCAAGACAGGTACAGGCTTTCTGTATGATGGCCCACATTCTTTTTTGTCCGTTATCTTTTCCCTGACCAGATCCCCGACTTTTGGAATCCAGACAGGTCTTGCCGTGACTGACTTGACTTCCCCAGTGGCGGACCTTTTCACTTTACATTGCTCTGCAGTGCCCTTGATTCATTCAGTTCCTGTAAAGCAGCCAAACATTTATTGATGTCAAAAGGTTTTTGATCTGCCACTGTGCCTTCACAATCTAGATCAGGTACCCACATTCTCGTCCCAAATAGGACCTCATAAGGAGTGACCCCCTCTAGAGAGCTTCTTGGCATGTTGTTTAAAGTTCTCTGAACCCCATATAAGTGATTGACCCAACTACCACCCGCGCCTAATACTCTAGCTGTTAATGATTGCTTTAAGTCCAGGTTTTTCCTCTCCACGACCGAATTTCCCTCGGGATGGTACGGAGAGGAGTACCGCAATGCTACACCCAACCCTCCCATGGCCTCCTTGTAAGCCCTAGAGCTAAACCTGGGGCCATGGTCAGAATGTAATGTGCCAACAGCATATGTCCCTATAAAGACTCACAAATCTTTGATAACAGTTCGAGCGTCAGCTGAGCGCTGAGGCCATACCCATAGGAATCTTGAGCAGGAATCCACTGCACCCATGATGTACTTGTAAGCCCCATCAGATTGTAAGGGGCCGCAGTGGTCCAAATAGACACGCGCAAGAGGTCTGTCTGATATCAATAATGGTGTCTGCGCTGGACGTGTTATGGTTGAGCCATTCATCTGTTGACAGATGTCACACTTTAAGACATAGTCTTTGGTCTGCTTTGTTAACCCTGGCCACCAATATCGTTGTTTCAGCAAAGAAACTGTCGCCGTAACTCCTGCGTGTGCAGAACCAAGACCCTCGTGTGCAGCTAAAATTAAGCCTAATCTGCGATCCATGTTTGGTATTACTCTATCCCCCACTCCTGGAATCTGAGCAAATGGAATGTTGTTTGCATCTAACTTGTAGGAGTACTTGAGTGGAAAACCTTTCGGCAGTGCTTTGTTGTCTTTGCGTGAAGCAATGACAGCTACCATTATCTGTCCGTCTATTCTCGTTTTTGAACGAGTGATTGCAGTTACGGACGCAGTTCGTACTGCCCCCTTCGCGGCTTCATCAGCCAATGAATTCCCTTCAACGCCATCACGTTGGTGACTCAGCGTGTGTATCACGTGAGCTCTTGGTAGTTCGTTTTTCAACTTAGCTATCTGTTCCTATAGCATTTTGTCCTTAATTGTGCCACCTTTTGAGTCTTTGAACCCATTTTGTCCCCAATAGTTTAGATATTCATTGTATGACTAGACACAGTAAAAAGAATCGCACACAATTAGTGTGGGGAATTCTCGATCCATATTAATCAGTGCCAGTAAAAGTGCTTTTAGTTCTGCTAACTGAGCCGTGCAGTCACCTAGAGACTGAATCTTTGTACAGTTTGGATGGAACTTTCCATCCTTCATCCGACCTTTAACAATCGCAACCGTGGCGCTGTATTGTTGTTTACTTCCTATGGCCGGTTGTGCAGATCCGTCAGTGTACATTATGTATTCATACTGATCTAGAGGCATAATTTCATTCGGTAGAGGATATTCTTGTTCATATTGCAGGAATGCTTGTGTTTTTAGACTTGGGTCGTACCTGTATTCTACATTTGATGCAGTGAGAGAATTAGCCCATTGTATCCATCTTGTATGTAAGGCTTTAGCATTCTGAACACTTGCCTTTGTCACAGCCTCTAAGGCTGGTACTGGAGTCACGACAATAATTTGTTTCCCCTGAGCCAGTGCTCTTTCTCTCACTACAGCAGTCTGTACCGCTGTCAGAATTATTTCTGTAGATGCAAAGCGCATCTCAGTGTTTGTGTACAAATGTGATTTGTATGCTATGGGGACAGTTTCACCTTCATTGTATGTTAAGTAGGTGTACCCAGATTGACCCGCAACTATACGGATCACTAGATTGCGAACATTTACACATGTCTGTTAGTGTTTTGAAGCTATCATGTCAGCTTGTAGGGAACGAAGGGGGTCTTTGTCCCTGTGTCCATTGCCTAACTGAAAATTCAGGTCTTATGAGGTCGTAGAAAGGTTTAATCCTTTCTGTGTAATCCAAAATGTATGTTCTGCCAAAATTCAGGAATCCCAGTATGGAATGTAAATTATTCAATGATTTTGGAGGTTGGAGCAGCGCACACTTTTCTAAAAAGTTAGCTGCCAGATTTTTTCCTTCACTTGAAAGTTCATATCCCAAAAATAGGACATTGAGGTGGGCTATTTTTGATTTTTTAAAGTTAAACTTGTAGCCCTCAGAGGCAAATCCCAAAATTATGGTGCTTACCCTGGTCAAGTGTTCCTCTAGGTCATCATCCATCAGATAAATATCATCTACATAGGACAATGCCTCCTCATCCAGATTTTGAAGTAACTCAGTTACCCTGGTGGAAAACAACCCCGGGCATTTCTTATACACCTGGGGGAGTCGACAAAATTGCCGCTGGGACCCCAGCGCTGAGAATGCTGTCAAGTATCTGCTCTCAGGCGCTATATTTTGGCAGAAAAATCCATTTGAGATATCTAATGTTATTCATTAATGCGGCACTATGTGCATTTTGTACTGCAAATGTTTTTGTGCATGAGTTCAGATGTCTGTAATCTAAAACTAGACGATATGAATTATCGGGTTTCATTATGGGAAACAAAGGATTATTCATTGAAGAGGTGTAAGTTTCAATCACACCTTGGTATTCAAGTTGATCTAAGATCTCCCTGACCTGTGTTTTCGCTTCCTGTTTTATTGGATACTGTCTCTGTGGAGTTGGAGTAGATTTTAGTGGTATCACGTGGTGAGTTGACTCTTCATCCCACCCAACGTAGTTGCGATATAGTGCAGGAGCAAGGGCTACCGCCCACTCCCGCGTGTATGTGTGTTTTAAGTATTGGGGAACGAGGTCGGAAAAGGCTGGCATAATTACTGTTTCTCCCTTTGGGCACTCCATAACAATAGTAGGCGGCCAATCTCTTTCAGCTAAAAAAATGTTGTAGTCAAAAGTCAGGTTCTCCCAAAAGAGACCTTTAATTTTTCTGGGCTTGTCCCCTTCCATTTGTAGTGTTTTTTCATGTAACCTATGTGGGACACTTAACCTAGTATCAGGCGTTTTCACCGTGATATGTTCACTCAACTCCGCTGTCACCAGAAATTCCATGAGCTTCTGGCGAGCTATTGTTACTTCTGCTGCGCTGTCTTGCATCGTCAGAGCCCATTCCCCGTTCAGTAGTTGAGTCCTCAGAATTTCGGGCACGTCTAACTTTGAGTCCTGCTACTTTCTTCTTTTTGAATTGAGGTTTTGCTTTAGGTTTTTCTTCTTTTTTGGAAGCGTAGTCTGAAGTGCGTTGTGCGTCTCTCGACTTTGTACGCTCTTCTTGTCTGTGTTCTGACCGTCCTTCCCTCTCTGAGTTTTTCGATGAACCCTGAAAGGAACGAGAGGAATGTGTATCAGTGTCCTGATACCTGTCAGGTTTCCTAATGTTGTCCCTATTCCTAAGGTTATACCTCCTTTCGGAGGGCTCCTGTTGAGGAGACCTACTCTGGATTGAGATCTATTGTCTTTTTTATTCTTTTGTTTGTTATTATCCCATTTCTTCTTTGAAGAAGCAGGTGCTTGCTTAAAGGTATCCTTTTCGAGACTACCCATTAGTTGAGGTTTTATTGCTCTACCCCCAAACTGTCTCTGCCTAATTCTGCATAAGCAGTTTCAATTATTTTGGGTACTTCATGTTCCTGTTGTAGAGGAGAGAACTCCCTTAGGCGTTGGCATATTGCCACCGATGCTGCTTCCCCTTTAATATTTGCTAATATTATAGCTGATACTTGGGAAAAATTACCTAGTAACTTCATCCCTGAGTTCAGAGCAGGTTCTGCTCCATACTCGTTCTGGATTTGTCTTAATACATCTGGTACTTCTGCTAATGACGGGATACCATGAGTTCTGGTATATATGACAGCGAAAACTGTACCCGAAGAGGTACAATCTTCTATCTGGAGTGTTATCCCCATGGGCAAGCAAATTGTTAACATTCTGTGTTTTTCATGTGGGCTGGTGTTTGGAAATACCGCCTCTAGCTGTGTTATTTTTTGAGCCACCCAGAATGGCATTTGTTCACGTTTAGTGGGCATTTTACCATCACTGCGTGTAATGTTTGTGGTGTAATTTTAGTTGTTGTTTGAATCGGACCTGTTGGTGAGCCGTTGCTGGCTAAACTGTGAGTGTCCGCATCATGAACTGTGTCATGTTTCTGTAAAGTTTTATTAGTTCTTTATGCTGTGTAAGTAAGTCTCCTGCTGGCATTGATTCAATGTCAGGATGTGGTGCGTACGCTGCTAATACTGGCCATGTTGCTCCGTCTCCTCCGAGCGGACCAAGTCTTACTTTATTTCTTGTATGGAGTAGGGCGCCTTTAAACCAGTATAAATGCTCCTGGTAGGTGAGCGGAACTTCAATGTCCTCATATTGACAATATTCGTCCGGTATTTCATCCTCCGTGTAGTAATGAAATGTCTTTGTTAGTGCATTTGCCTATGGGAATGTAACCCATGAATAGAATACCTCTGTTCTAAATGATTTGTGTGCCTCAATCACAAATGTTACTGACCCACCCCTAGCTGTTAAACCATATGAAGCTAGTTTTAGGGTGATGGCATTTCTAACATTTTCTGAAATATGTATTGCATCTGCATCATATTCTTCCTCTGTTATATGCAGTTCACGTAGTGTCTCCCTGCTCAGTCATTGTTATGAGTTAGAAGAGTTTTTCAAGGGAACTGAGATAAGGTGTTATGAACAATAGGAACAATGTGTCCTTCAAGCTTGATTAAACCAACAGCCAATACATAGGATTTTTCCTACTCAGCTGCAGCGGGTTTTCGTTCCCTCCCACTCCAGACGTCTCTGGGGATATGTGAGTAGGGGTCTCTGAGAATAGCACAACTGAACTACTCAGATTTGACTTTTAAATAAGTACCCAACCAACGTTGGTGGCGCCATGTCGTGTAGTTCCTATAAAACCTATACAGGATCTGCACGTTTGAACAACATACACTGCAGGCTTGGTGTCCAGACTGATTCCAGACACCCCCACCGGATATGTTGGTCTGTATACCAGCTAGCTCACAGTGCCACTAGAAACTCCTCTTACCAGGGAGAGAATAGTTCTTGGCAACTATCGAACATGACAACCCTGATCCCTCAGGACCGTGGAAACAGTGTACTACTTTTCGCTCAGTCACTCGTGCTCACTTAGTCTCAGGGAGATACACAGAATAAACGGTATGGACGTTTTTCAATAAGTATTTATTGAACAGTCGTTATTCTAGTGTAAAATAGGTGTGCTGAAACAATCATTAGACAGTAACAGATATAGATGATTAGAAGCACTAGGAAAGTAAAAGGATGGTAGATTTCTACCATTTTGCTATAATCATAAATACAGGCAAGTATATAAAATACATGACAATAAAATGCGTACTCCTACAATGCTACCCTAACTAGATGTACCTAGCATGTATGTAGGTGATAAGCCAAGAATCCCTCTAGGATAAAGTCAATCCCATTACCTGAAGTGAGAGACTGTGGGACCCCATCTTTGTCTCGAGCTGGTCACCCCGCAAGGGATGTTAGACCACTGCGAGCTGGAGTATCTGCATGCAGGAACCTCAGCGTCTCGCATCAGTGTGTGTCGGCAGGGAAATCCTGATCTCCTCTAACCATCTCAGCAAGTTGTGATGTTTATATACCCGAAGGTATCCCCAGGGGTTCTATCTTGCTGTGCCACTGTTAGACTTAGGTTGACGTCGGGAATGAACCTTGTACATAGTTATTATGCAGGAGATGGTAGTCCTGCTGAGTTTCCAAGGATCCTCATGCATAATGTATGAGGCTATTGTTCAGGGAAAACCCCACGTTCTGTAAGCAGTACTGTAACTAGGTAAAGGGTCAATCCTAGCAGCCCGTTATGTATGTAGTATAGGGACGAATATAGGTGAAAGGTTGGGATGTTACCCTGGCCTATATTGGGGTACCTATATGGAATAACACAACCAGCAATCCAAGTTCTTACAACCATGATGTATCATAAGTCCATGTCAACCTACAGTTCCTAAAATCTTGCTGCCCTCGTTCCTAATGCCTGATAGAGGAGGAGATTGCCTGTGCATTTGTGAAACAGAAGTGAATGAGGGTCTGGCAACTCTGGCTGCATGCAGGTAATGATGCAATGCTTGTCTGGGTTAGCTTTCAATTTTTATTTTCAGTACTGAAAGGGTGAAACAGAGGCCCACCATTTCAAGAGAAAATAACTGTCAAAGATCCAGAAATAATTGAAAACCATTTTATCAAATCATACGTGCATTAATATTTATAACTTTCTATCTTTACATGGGCAGTCTACACTGCCAGTTTCAATGTGCCACCTTATTTAATTGAAACCTATGTTATTTTCATTTTCGCTATCTGCAATACTTCATTTTCTGTTGAGCAAGGGCTGTGCTATCATGTTGTGGAATTTGAGGCAGTTTGTACATACAACATGTTCTAAGTTACCATCTTTAGCATGGTATTCCCCAGATTTTTGCCTTCTTTTGCTGAACTCATTTTAGCTGGCAAAAGTACATTGCAGATTTCACTCCTGCTAACCAGTGCTAAAGATCTTGCGCTCTCCTCCCTAAATCTATTAGAATTTACATGCCCCTATTTGGCACCTTTTCTTTTACTTGTAAGTCCCTACTATATGCTATAACATGTAACCAGGGTCCGTAAATTAACTGCTACTAGTGTGTTGCAGCTCTTCTTGTGCCGCCCACTAAAGTGGCACTGCAAAACATTTCCCCAGGCCCGCCATTGCAGCCTAGGTAGCCAGTTTTAAACTGACATTTCAACGTGGGAAACCTTTGGCCATGTCTAAACCTTACTTTTTAACACTTATAAGTCACCCCTAAGGTAGGCGCCAAAAGGCCCATATGGCAGGGTGCATGGTATATAAAAAAAAGGACATGTATATTTAATGTTTTACAGGGCCTGGTGGTGGAAAACCTCCAATGTAGTTTTTCACTGTAGAAAAGGCTGGCTCTCCGATAAAAAATACTGGTTTATATTATAACAACTTATAGTGCTTAACTGCAGTTTGGGAGCAGATTGGAAAATGATTCAAGGACTCATTGTAATACTAGCTTAATATCCAACTTACTGTTCAAGTCATTTATTACTATTTTAGAAATGACACTTTTGGAAAGTTGTTTTCCTGCCTAAACCCAAAAGGGTTTCCTCCCAGTATCCAGCTGTCACCTGATCCTGGTGGCTCCCCTGCGGTAATGTGTGTATTTCTTGTAGACAATGGAAAAAAAGGCTTGGGTGTGGGGTGGTGTTTTTCTTCCTTAAGCAGGATGCCCTATTGGCTGTGCAAAATAGGTTCAAAGGATGTCTACCTCATCACTGGCAGATGTAGCGCACACATAGGCCTGCCTTTCCTTTGTCTCTCTAGTTAGGCTGGCACAAAACCTAGTGGGAGAGAAGGATTATCTGGTATCTATTGCGGTTGGCCTTAACGTCGGACTATGACCTGGTCCAGTGCGACCAGATAACTGCAGCTGCATTGTGCTTTTAGGGCCATTTTTAATTCAAACTTTAAAAATAATATCTCTGGTTCACCTATTGGATTTTTGTCATTTTGGTGTCATTTTATTAAAATCCACTCAATTTTTCTAAATTGGTGTGTGATTTGTGGTGTGTTTTCACTTTATTAATGTTTGAGTACTGCATAACTACTTTAAACATTGCCTCTAAGTTAAGCCTGAATGCTTTGGGCCAAGGTACCACAGGGTTAAGCACAGGTTTATTTAGTGACTTTAATGGTTCACCATCACAAGAATTTTGATTATTATTTGAGGTGGCTATCACTCACCTAAACTAATACTCCAATTTCTTACACAACATAACTAACTCCTACTGTCACATCTATTCTTGAGCACAACACCTTATTTACCATGAGGTATGATTACACCTATTGCTATTAAATGAGGTTTGTGCCATGTTCCTTTTCCAGAAGTCTAGTTAGACTGCCTCCACCTTGAAAGTACATTAAAAAACTAATTTTTTTAAGAGCATGTTTCAATGACTCGTTTTATAGAATTTTATACATATGTAAAATAGGTTTTATTCTATTTAGATTTACCCTTGATCCTGGTAACTGCTATACTCTGCAAAATATTAATCACTTCAGAGGCAAGTTCCAGTAGAGCTGTGTAACTGGGCCAGCCACTTTAAATAGAAGATTTCTTGAAGAATTTAGCCCTTAAATATAATAATTAAAACTACCGTATATGCCTATTGTGAAAACCATCAATTGACATAGCTATCATTGGAGTAGCAGTGTTCTTTTTCACTTGTTAAATCATTAGTTGCCAATAAATATCACTCTTTTCTCTCCTTCGTAAAGCTGGTTTGGTCGGAGTGGATAGATTTTTAAGACAGAATTGCTTATAGAATTCTACAGTAAAGCCTTCAAAACCCACAAAGTCCCATTAGGTTTTATCATGCTTTGCTTTATGATTTCTAGTGTTCAAACTGTAGTAGTCTACATTTATTTACGAAACTTGACTTGTCATTAGTAAGCTCATTTTAAGTGGTTCTTCGTGGTAATTATGAAATCCTTGATTTTTCTCCCTTCTGATAGTTGCAGTATTTAAACTTTTACCGAGCAGTAATGGACCAATTTGATAATATCTTTTTAAAAAGTCAAAAATGTATTTAGCATATGTTTTTCTGATATGATTTGAGAAGATTTGTACGTTTTTAAAGATTAGTCAAAGTGCACAAGAGTTGCCATAAAAATCTACGAATGCTATAGATTTCAAGTAGGGCACATGGAACCATACAATAATAGTGACCCATATTTTAATTAATACATATAACTTTTATTTTGTTTTGTTCCACTGGATAGTATTTGCCTATATCAAAATACCTTGCCAAACATACCCTGTAAAATAAGAATATGTCTGAATATTTTTGACAACCAATTTGCAATATTGCCTTTTTTGGCAGTAAATTGAATTGTACAAATCAAGGGTGAAAACCTTATTGAAAGTTTGCTAAAATGCACAAATTTACATTTTATTTTGGTGTTCACCACTTTTCTAATTGCTTCCAATCTGCCTCCCTTTTTTAAACCTAAGTTCTCATAATAGGCTCGCATTTAGTACACAGAAGTAAGGGTTAAACAAAATCCCTCAATCCTGAGGAATTGGGAATCCAAAATTGAAGATGTGCAGTAATTTGCCACCACCAAAAACCCTGGAATAATATTTATCACAGAATATATTATCCTCAATTTGTAAGGTAACATCTTTGCCAAACAGTTGTTTTGCTCACAAAATGCCTTATTTGTATGCATAAAATGACACGATCTGCTTGTACAATAAACTTTGATAGTTAATGCATCTTTTATCTTTCTCAGTGCCATAAGGCCCCGTTAATTTTTTCTGTATGTTTTGATTCTTTCTTAAGGATATGTATCTTTTCTTTCTTTCCTTGAATTATAGAAAGCATAACTTACATTTGTTTCATTTAATGTAATTTTTAATGCCTCACGGACAATTTTTGATTTGGAAAACTGGGCTTTTGCTTAAATAAATAATAGAATGGTTCCTACCTTTATCAGTTTTCCATATTTTTAATACATAAGGATTAAAACATCAGAACCTATTCAACCATTCTTCACCCTTAACATAAATTACAAAGCTATGGCTGCATGGTCCAACAGGGCTTGGTCCTTTTCCTCTCTTGACTATATGTATAAGCCCTTCTTTAAAATGTAGGTAATATTTGCAAGCGTAAGCTTTATGAACCCATGAAATGAAATATTACTATATTAACACTTTTCTAGAGAAAAGGCTGTTTTTAATACATTATTCTACCGGCATTTCTTAATTAAGTGAAGCAAATCCTTTTTATAATTAATAAATTGTAGCCTCAAACAATGTTACATTCCTATATTTATAATAAAATTCATGCTAAATATTTTATTAAATGTCCTTTTGATCAATACTAAGAAAGCTCTTTAAAGAACACAAATCTTGCATATCCTTATGAATAACAACTCAGATGCCTCCACATTTTGTGACACAGCCATTGGATATTTCCAAAATAAATTTTTACTTAAATTGTAAGAACATTGCAATCTAAAAAATAATGTTTACCATGTAAAGAAATACTATATCGATACATTTATATATAATGCACATTTGTTTGAAATAAGATGAAAAGGCTATTTCATTTTGATTTAATATCAAATGTACAAAATGGGCAGAAATTTGTTCAAACAACCATAGTGGTCTGTAGACAGTATATACCAATTAGCGGCATACCATTTTCAGAACTACATTTTTTGTTTAGAATTTAGAATTTGCAACCCTTTGTTTATCATATATTATGTTCTCGTTCATCTTCCTTTCTCCAGTCATTACCTGTTGACTGAGCCTCCAAAGACAAAATATCACATCTCCCAGGTTCCCATCCCTCCAAGATTGCCTACTTCCTGTTCCTGACTGCTGATATGAGGAAGTACACACCCACCACTTCCAGTTTTTTATCTTCTGTCTGAGAGTTTCCCCAAAAATCAGGTAAGTGCTTGTTTTATTAGTTCTATTTTACTGAAAGTCCTGCTATAGCAGACTATGTTAATTTGAACTCTTTTTGAGGTCTTGCATTAGCAGACCCAAAGCATTAGGGTTAAGATCCTGCCTTAGCAGATCAACTTTTAGTTTGGAAGCCCTGCTGCAGAGGGTTGGCGGGCTGAGTCACTATTGCCATTTTCCACACACATAGATTTCTTACTGTGTAGCTGCATGAGGCGGGGTTGCTTAGCAGGGCAGTATACCAGGCTCAGCTGGCCAGTGCTCCTCCGTCGGAGTTGCAGAGTGCTGGCGGTTTGTTTTCTTAGAGTGGGCTGACATGGTAATCTCCAAATTATAGTTGCTGGGAGAGAGGATGTGAAAGCATGTTTGCATCATTCCCGTCTCCTAGCAAGTATAAGAAGAGAGAAGTGTGTCTTCAATGGAGTAGGGTACAGCAAAGAAAATAATTAAGAATCTGGAGGAGGATACAAGTGATCTTCTAGAGATTCTCTTAATGACAGCCATTCAGATGATGATTTAACTGGCAGTGAAGGCAGTCTGTAAAGAGAGGTAAAAGCCTACTTTTCCTAAGAAACTTTGAAGAATAAGGAGGAGGTGAGAGGCAGACTGGTCAAAGGCCCTAAGTTAACAGAGGTTATATGAAGGGCTAGAGATAATTCCTAACCAAATCTCTGAGCACCTTCAGATGCCATCAATATGGCATGGTCTTTAGTTCCTACTTCACCAACCTCCCCTCAAACAGATTTTACTGTTTCGGTGCTTCCTGCCCTCCCTTCTCTTCCCCCATTGCCCTAAGATACCAGGTGCACCTCCTTTTGCACCCAGCCAGCTTAAATATAAGATCCATTGTACTCCACTACTTCTGCATCATGTTTTTGCTTCTGTGTCCTCACTGTCCCTGCTCCTCCTGCCATATTTTTCCCTCGTACTGCTCCCTGTTTGAAGTCCCACTGCCTCCTAGCCTCTCCCACTGTCATGAATCCCCTCACATGACCTTCTTCTGTACAGGATTTTTACTGCTCTGCTTCTTTTACAGGCACTCTACTCCTTGTTGCACTCTGCAGAAGATACACCTTATTTTCAGCAAGAAGCTATGCCTCTAGTTTAAGCTGTCCTTTGGTTCTAAGTTTTAAAAATATGGGGCCAGATGTACTAACAGGCAGGTAGGAAATATTTGGAGCAAACTGCACATCAAATTTGTGTGACCTGTGTGTCGTTTTACAATGTGACCTATTTGCTAATAGGTTGCCTCACAAAATGTCCAGCCACAGGGATTCTCAGAACGACCTGTCTAATAAATCTTAAATAGGCAGGTACTATATTCAGCCCTCTACAACTGGTTATGAACACAAGCATGGTGAGCATCAAAGGATGGCAGACCACCATCCCTGCATTCACATTCCCAAATGGTAAAAAAAATGTAGGCAGACCACGTTCCTTGAAGGAACAGGTACTGCTTTAAAAACATGTTTCCAGTCTGGCAAGACATGAGGGGAAGGTGGCAATGGTTTCCTAGTAAACTGCCTACTTGCCCAAAGGACACCAGACACAACTGACAAAACCACTGGTACATTTTATTGCAAGTTGTGAAAAATAGATGTCCCCTCCTAATTGTGATTTGGAATGAGTTGCAAAACCCCTTTTCCTGATTTGGAATGGCTTTTCTAAATCATAAAAAGGGTTTAGTATATTGTAAAAAGCCATTTTGCAGACTCAAACGGTATGATTTTGCTATTCGCGAGATTTCCAACCACAAAATGGTTTTGTATGTCAGGCACACAATTTCTTACCTAATCAAATGACATCAGGTAAAATTCCATTTATTTGCTAACTAAATCATGATATGTATGTTTTATATGTTTAGCAACTATGATTAGACATGTACTTAATTAGATTATACAATAACATATTTGCACCCACTGCACACTGTGCAATAAAACACTTGTAATAGTTTCGATATTTAACGTGAGCTAAATTTAATAACCATTGATAATTGGAAATATATATATCAAGATTGCTAGTTGTGGCAAAATACTCTATTCACTATAAGTAATACATTTTACTTTGATATTTAAACAAATGTTTATAATTTTCTCAAAATGCATGAACAATAAATTGAGTGATGTACGTTAATATCCATAAATAATTTACTATGTATGATCGTTGCTTACCGTAGCAAAAAAAATCTGAATAAGAGTACTTGAACGGAGAGAGTAAACAGACTGCAGGCAATTAATGGAAAGATGAATGAATCCTTTGTAAAGAGTGCTGTGGCGCCAGAGGTAGTCTACTTGTCCAAATGGCCAAGCTTTCTGACTTATCCAGAACAGCAGATACATTGACTGGGCATGCAGGTCCAGTTGAAGGCATTCAAATTCCTTGAGACAACATAGGAAACCAAGCATCTACCAAGCCTGCTTCTTTTAAATCATGTAAAGTAGCCAAGTAGGCACTGAAGCACTGCAGGTTCCTTTTCTGCGCATATCTGAAGATCTAGCGACGGATGGAAGAAGGACTCTCATGCTGGATTGCACAAAAGCAGACATAAGATTTGAACTCAGAGCATTTGGTTACAGGAAGCCAATGCAAGGTCTTAAGATAGCCCGAGATGAAATATTCAGGAGAAAGTCTCAGAAGAAGTGTGGCAGCTAGGTTTTAAATAAGTTGAATATGCCATAGAAGATACTTCATCAGCCCAAAATATAAATAATTGCTATAGTCAATACATGTTGGATAAACCTAAAAAACAGTTTTCCGACAGATCATAGAAGAAAGCGATAGTACTTTAAAAGCATAATTCAGGAGTAATGACAGGATGAGTTAAGAGTTTTGTTTTGCTCAATGAATTAAATTTCTCTGTGAAAGATTAAGCTGAGGATCCTTGTAGCTTTAACAGGAACAGAGGTGGGACTCTGCTCTGGTGGTTTCAAGTAAGGCAACCAGAGAGAAGGTGAACCCCCAAAAATGAAGACTTGCAATAATTTTTAAGACATTAGCTCTTATCCAGCTTGCAACTGATGAAAGGCAGTTTCGAAAACTGGCTTCCTGGTTCCCCATGACCTAATTGAAAGAGATGATATTTGTTTACTATCACAACAGGACATCTGGGAGAATCCAGAACTGTGAATCAAGGAGGCTAGAGGGTTTATGTGTAGGTAAAAAAGTGTGGAACTAAAAGGTGAGCCCTAAAATAATCTAGAGGTAACAGTTTGGAAGATGAACAGTACAGATGAAGGAAGACAGCACAGAAACGATCAGCTACAAAGGAGGCAAGCCAAAAGAGTGTCTTTTTACAGATGCAAAGAGAAAATAAGTGTTGCAGAAGCATGGAGTGACACAGTGTGTCAAATATGGTGCACTTCGCCACAGTGAAAGAAGACTTTGGAGGTTTACACTGCCAGAACATGTAAAACATCAAAAATACATGTCCTGCTTTTTTAATGCCATGCACCCAGCCCTATAGGCTTTTAAGGCCCTATTTTAGGGAGTACTTATAAGTATTAATAAGCATTGGCAATACCAATAGTTATGGCTTCAAAAGAATGTTGTATGGTAATGTGATGCATTACAAGCAAATAGCATGGGAATGGATATATATTTGTGTAGAGCCAAATAACTGTAGAATAATATTGGTGTAGGTTAAAAAGTCAGGTGACAATTGCACTGTCAAGCTAGACCTAAACACCTTATGTAGGTTAATGACTGCCCAGTCCCGGCTCCTGGAGAGAGTTCCGCCGGGCGGTGACGTGCGGCGGGAGAGGGGCAGGGTGGGGGGGTAGTAAAAACCGGAATCCGACGAATCCAGGTAAGTTAGCAAATAAATAAATAAAACGAATTTCGTAGCGCGCGCTGCATCGCCAAATGCGATGCAGCGCGCGCTGAAATTCGTTTTATTTATTTATTTGCTAACTTACCTGTGTTCAGCCGGATTCCGGTTTTACTACCCCCACCCTGCCCCTCCCGCCGCACGTCACCGCCCGGCGAAACTCCCTCCAGGAGCCGCGACTGTGACTGCCCTACACCCATCTGTGCGGCTGCCAAGAAAAATGGTTGTTTTCATAGGAAAACAATTTATTAGAATACTATTTCTGAGAAACCATTTCATCTAAATGGTTTAATGGAAACTTTCAGGATAAATGGCATTTACCATTTCATACAAACCAATTCATAGAATGTGTTTTTTAATTGGCTTCTGCGTATTCAATTCAATAAATCTTTATTCAATCTTGAAAAGATCATAAAAGCACAAAAATAAAAACAATACGATAAACCATATGGCTAAAAACATGTATCATAAATAACTTCCCTTAATAAAATGTATTCATATTGGCTGAGAAAATTAAAATCACATCAATCCATCACACAAAACAAGTTGAATTGAGAGAAAATATAAAAACTGTCCCCTAAATATCACAACTACCTTATTACTGCAAACTCCTCTCCACTGATCTTCGACTATGAATGGCCATCTTAAGAGAACAACACGTTGTAACAGATAACATTTGAAGAAAGGTTAATGCCATTCTACATTTCTGAAAGGCTAATTTTTTTAATATGGGTTTAGGACATAGCTGAAAAAACCTACGATAAAGCCACAGAAGAACATAAAATGTAGCAAGGATTGTTCAGCCCTTCCACTACAGGGACACAGGGGCAGCACGCTACCCCATGCATTAGCCCCATCATAAAAACACATTATTCGCCAAACCAACCCCGATCTGAATCTAAAAAGGAGAGACCTCTCCCAGCGAATTAACTAAAGTATAAGAAACATAGCAATATCGCCTGTCACCAAGTGGAATGATAATAGCAAGTAGTAGGTTTACAAATAGCATCCCGAGTCCTCTGAGGAGATACATTCTGCAAACCTCTTGACCACCCTTTTTTCAGTCTTTGTGGTTAGACCAGGGGTATTAAACAAACTGGGGAGACCAATATCAACAAATGATTTGTAAACACAATTCAGCCAGGGGATGGAAAGTCCCTTATCCAAGCTCAGACAGTCCTCTTTTACTGCCCTATTAAAAGTTGCCTCACTGTTGCTCCACACACTCACCCAGAGTAGGAGGGGTGCCAATTTAATGCTGTCTGAAATATACTCAATTCATTTCAGTGTACAAGATGAAATTAGCACTTGAAGGCGGAAGGTTCAACAATCTCCTACAGATTCTTTTTTCTTCTATTTGTATGGGGACAGCATTATAAAATCCCCAAACCCCAGCTCCATATGTAGCAGTGGGAAAACATTGCATTTTATATACTTTAATGAAAGGGAAATTCTGGATCTACAGGCCTTCTTAGCTAAATTAAAAATGAAACCCGCTGCCCTTCCAAGTTTCCGCCAGACTGTATTTACTTGTGCCTGCCATGAATTACTTGAGTCAAACTCCAGACCCAGACAACAAAAATTTCCAACTGCACTAATATGTTTTTCACTCAGTTTTAAAACTATCACATCTTTCTTACCAGGCCCACAGGCTGTAATATGTGATTTCTCGAAATTTGTTTTCATAACTTAAGTACTCATAAATGAGAAAAGATTCCACCAGATTGTGCAGTACATGAGGGGTTCTGGGCAACAAAATAGCATCGTTGGCATATAATAAAGCTGGGACAGTTGAGTTGCCAATTTTCTGGCACATCCCTGGGCGAATTGGTTAAAAGGATGTTCAGATCATTAATGTGCAGCATAAAAAGCAGGGGTGCCAACACACACCCCTGATGCACTCAGCTGACTAGTGGAAAAGCATCAGAGAGTTCACCTGACAGGCCATATCTGACCCTAGCGCCCATATTTTCATGCCGGCCATGCAGGAAACGTACTAGAGCAATATCTACCCCTAATTTAATTAACATCAAGCACAACTTTTTTCTATTTACGCAATCAAAAGTGGTTAGCAAGTTTATGAAGGCGAGGCACAGTGAGTAACGCCTGGTGACGGAGTATTTACTCAGTATCAGGTGTAAATTTAAACACTGCTCCACTGTACCTAGTCCAGAATGTAAGCCATACTAGCAAGGAGATAATATTTTGTTATCAGTAGCCCATGACTGCAGGCGGTTGAAGATGATCCTCCCCAATATCCTAATGGAACTGTCCACCAGAGAAACTGACCTATACATTTGGGTGACCCTCTGTCACCTTTTTTAAAAATCGGCACAATTGTTGAAAGAGATCAAGTCTCTGGGTCCTTCTTACAAAGGAAGTTATTAAATAAGTTCACAAGTAAGGGTCCTCTTAGATCTAAATTGCATTTAAAAAGATCCTTGGGAATCCCATCTGGGCCCGGTGCCTTACCACCGGCGCTAGCTCCAATAGCAACTTCGACCTCCTGTACAGTAACTTGCAGAGAGGTTGAGTGAACAATTAACTGTTGTGATGCATCCTCAACCTCTCTATCCCTCTGTAGATGATATATACTAGAGAAATGCTTAACCCATTCTTGGCCAGAGATATTGCTATTTAAAAGGTGGTTCAGGAGGCATCTCGATGAGAGAGCCTATTTACTGTTCCCCAAAATACCTTACTATTTTTGTGCGCAGCAGCCTGTTCAGGCATTTCCCAATCTTTATGAAACAATGCACGTTTGTTTTCTTTCTTTAATGGTCAGCTTGTAAAACTTTCTAGCTCCTTAATTGCCTCTACATCCCTAGGAGACCCAACTAGCGACCTCCTCAGGTGACGATTAGCAGCTGAGCAATTTGCATCAAGCCAACAAGAGGTCAGATACAAGTTTGAGAGGCTTCAATAATGAGTGCTTAAAGATGTCACACATTTGCAGATAATGGGAAAATAACTCATCCCTAGAACCATCATCTAAACAGCCCAAAAAAACATGGAGGTTCTTTTTATGGAGATCATTTAACGCAGCTGTAAGTCTTTAAGATGCCACGCTACCCTTAAACCATCATTAGTATTCTTAATAATGCCATCAGACATTGTCGGTCTTTTGTCCCTATGGCTTCAGTGTCTGTATTTTTAAGGTGTAAAGGAAATGGTTGGAGGAATTACTTTGAGAAGCATTTTTGTCAAAGGTATTTATTTCAATCTTTTATTATCAGGGGACATTTTTTGGGATTTATATCTTTATTGGCAAATGATGACTTTGGATGCATTTAATTCACTGAACTCTCACCACAGCTAACAACCATCCATTTCTGCCCCCTAAAATTGCCTCCCCATGCATAAACTGAACCCATCCCTGACCCCTACCATCCAGCGATCCCTGAACCCTAAAAGCTCTATTAACCCTGAACTCCACCCATCCCTAAACCCCCATCACCACACAAACTCCACCCATGGTTGACCCCTAAAATCAACCCATCCCATAACCCTTAAAGCCCTATCTACTTCTAAACTCTACCCATCTATTAACCTAAAACTTCTTCAGTCCCCCTAAACTCCACCCATTCCTCAACCCTAAGCCTTTCTACGCATAAATCTCACCTATCCCAGATCTCTTAATAGTCGCACCACCTCTACACTCAGCTCATCCCTGAACCCTAAAAGAAAACTCACCAGTCCCTAAATAAACACCCATTCATGACCCCTAAAGGCCTCTCCACCTCTAAACTCCCCCATCTCTGAACCCTAAAAACCCTTTCTACTTATCAACTCCATCTATCCTTGAAATCTTAAAACGACACACCACCCTAAACTCCACCCAATCCTGAACACTAAAAACCCTTCACTACCCTAAAACTCTACCCATCACTGAACCTCAAAAACACTTATCAGCCCTAAACTCCACCCATCCGCAAAACCTAAAAAACCTCAACATCCTTAAATGCCACCCATCCCTGAACCCTAAAAACCCTCACCACCCCTAAATCTACTCATCTGTGAACCCCAAAAACCCCTCACCACCCTAAACTCCAGCCATGCCAGATCTCTAAAAAACTTCACCACCCCTAAACTCCACCCATCCCTGAACTCTAAAAAACCCTCATTGCCCTAAAGACCACCCTTCCCTGAACCCCAAAAAAACCCCTCACTATCCCTAATCTTCACTCAAGTGTGTAATTTTGGGTGCTTCCTTAAAATTATCTTTCCTTTAAAATGTTCCTTTTCTTTTTGATTTATTTGTATTTTTTTTTTATTTCAAAGTATTTTATTGAATTTTGAAGAAACAAGTAATACATAAAATTATGCAAAAAGGGAAAGTCACATAGTAGTCCAAAGGTTAGGATTGGTCAGGCAGACTTGCTCAACTTAAAGATAATAGGCAGAGGTGTAGTTAAGTAAAATAAGAGGAAATGGGGAGAGGGAGAAGAAAGAGCCACTATATTGCATTAGTTATAATCTATGTGCACCTGTCAAGGTTTGTGTAGGGTTGTAGATTATGAGAGTGAGTGGGAGAGCCACCTCCAAGTGCTAATATATCAAGGGGGGGTTGAGAGGTTGAGCACTCTGTATGAGATCAAGGTGTTTAAAATTGTCTTACCTTAAAATTGGTTACCATGATTTGGTTTCTTCTAATGTAATATCTCAGTTTTCATTTTTTATTAATTCACATACATCAGGGAAAAACACCATAGATTATCTAGTTATCTAAGACACTTTAATAACATTACAATGTCATATGTGTGCCACTCAAAATTCAAGCTCAGGCAGCTGGATAAATAAACCAAGTAATCACAGCTGTGGGGATGGTAAGCACTTTTTTTGTGAAAGCACACAACGTCTGGCCAATCAAAATATGTACTCCTAGCTCCCAACATGTGGGCGGAGCCAATGTCTCTCTCTAATGATGCTCAAATAATTGTCTGGCAGCAGCTGCACTGCTAAGCCAGACCATAAAAAGAAAGGTTTAGGCTTGACAAAAGGTTTCAATGCCAGGTCGAAATGGCAGTTTAAAACTGCACACCCAGGCTGCAGTGGCAGGCCTGGAGACAGGCTTCACAGTGCTGCTCTAGTGTGTGGCACAATGAGTGCTGCACCCCACTAGTAGCATTTAATTTACAGGACCGTGGTACAAGTGGTACCATATAATAGGGACTTACAAATACATTAAATGTCCCAATTAGGAGTATTCCAATTCTAAAATGTTTAGAAAAGAGAGTACAAGTACTTCACCAATGGTTGGCAGGAGTAAAGTGCATAGAGTCTTATGGCCAGAAAAAACGGATTCAGAAAAATTAGGCCAAAATCTGGGGGAATACCACGCAAAAGAGGGTCATTTCCAACAGTGCTCAAGTCCAGAAGGGCAAGTGCTACACTCATCCAAGATCATTCTTAGGTCATCAGCCGTGGGAAGAAGAGCTGGTTTGGTTCCATGAAGGGGACGGAAACCAGCTTAAGTGCTGTCTAACAAATTATTTCCTTCAATAAACAGGGAGAGTAGTATATTGATTTCCTTTTCAATAATCTTTGTAGGCGAAGGAATCAAGGAGATAGGGGCTGAAAATTATTAAGAACCTGAAGGTCAGCAGCAAATAATTTTTTAACAGAGGTATTACAATAGCTTCTTACATAAATCAGGGACTGTGGCCTGCACCAGAAAGCACTTACAGAAAGACTGCCGAATAGTTCCAATTGTATAAATGGCCTTAATGATGACAACCTTGTAAACCTCCTGAGAGGACATCTTGGGGTATGAACCTAAATCATGTGAAGATTAATAAATTGCACTGCAGGCTAGCCTTCTTGACTGTGTACTCATACTTGAGGCGTATGCGAAGGGTGTTAATGGTCAATTGATATTTTTGTAGCACCATAGTTAAAATCCGATAATATGATACCATGCAATGTATACAGCTGCTGAGTGATTACTAGCCCCCTTTCAGACATGTGCAGCTTCCCCCTACATGCTCACTTTTATCCTTTGCCAGCTAAAGTGCCCACAAAACATCAGCAAAGGTCACTCACCCATATGCTCCCCACCTCCCTAGACCTGATGCCCACACAGCCCTGTGGACAGTCACTCGCTCCCTGAACTTAGTCAGCTTACCTCTCTAGCTTCCTTTTCTCTACGTACTTCTTTGTCCATGCTCCTCTTCGTGCACTGGTGTGTGCTGATACGAGGGTGTGTAATAGAGCAGAGCAATCTGCAGAAGAGACAGAGTGTGTAACATTCAGTGTGTGAGACCATGAAAGTGAGACAGCGCCCCACCTGCCTGGCCCTCTGCTACACCTTACAGTGACTACCTCCCGCAATTCTTTCGGGGAATCTCTCCTGCCACTCCCGCACATGTACCTCTCTGGGACTTTCATTTGCCCTTTTTTCTTACACTCTCCTGCTGCTTCTTCATGATGCCACTGGTCCCTGTGCTATGCAGATTTCTAAAGCACATGGCTATCCTTAGGCTTTCCGGTGGTAAAACATAGCGTTGCTTCAGGACAAGTAGAGAAAACAGGGGGTTTATTAATGTTGACAATAGCCATGTTTTTAGCCTTTTTATGAACTGAGATTCGTTGTTTAGGCAGGGGCGGTTCCTCCACTATGACAAAGGAGTATTGTCCCACTGCTTTTCAGCAGTGCGAGGAAGAAGAAACATAAAATGATAACTTAGAGTTATCATTTTATGTTTCCTGCCTCTTTCCAGCCAGGCGGCGGGCAGGTGGGTGGGGCTGCTCTGCTCTCGGAGCAGGGCAGGGGAGGAGTGGTTTGCCCACTCCTAAGTGCGCAATGACTGTTTGGACGGCCCTCTTGGGCCCCCCAAACCAGTCATGCGCACGTTCCCCGTTCTCCATGCAGGTTGCATTACAGCCTGCATGGAGAACAACCCCAGGCCCCCATTCCCTGGTTGAGGGTCAAACCAGGACGCTCAAAACCAATCACAACACTGCATTGCAGCGTTGTGATCAGTAGCGGTTCCTGGTGGGAGTGCTACCGGGCGGTGACGTGGGGCGGGGGAGGAGCAGGGTGGGGGTAGTAAACACCGGAATACGGATGAATGCAGGTAAGTAGACAATTAAATCAATAAAACGAATTTCGTTGCGCACGCTGCATCGCATTTGGCGGTGCAGCGCGCGCAACGAAATTCGTTTTATTGATTTAATTGTCTACTTACCTGCATTCATCTGTATTCCGGTGTTTACTACCCCCCACCCTGCCCCTGCCCCTCCCCCGCCCCACGTCACCATCCGGTAGCTCTCCCACCAGGAGCCGCTACTGGTTGTGATTGGTCGGGGGAGCCTGGCTGTACTTCCTTAATTCTGTATGGAGTGTGTTCCAAAGTTTTGGCATGAGATATATAAAGGACCTAAGGCCCCATCCCTCACCTCAAACTTTCCTGTCTCACTGATGTGCACCAGTGTATTGGTCGTTTATTCCCCTCAGTACCACTTCTATTACTATCTGCATTCCTATGAATCTCTCTACCAGGCCACCTTCTGCCTGACACACCTTCCCCACCTCAACCTGATACTATCTTAATTCCCATCTCCATATTATTTTCCAGTCTCATCTTTATACTCCCCTATCCCTCCTCGGACTGAATCTCCTTAGCCCCCTCATCCTGACACTGTCTTTCTCATGAACTGATGTCGCTCTCTCCCCTGCTTTGCGAGGGAATTTTTAACCCAAGGTCAGCAAACTATTGTTCTGGGCAGTGCTTAATGTGGGCCTGTGGGAGTCACCGGCAGTCATTTTTTCTCACCCGACATTTCCCGAGAGCATGAGATGAAAGACACACAAAGGGGAAAGGAAGAAGAAGAAAACGATGGGGGGAAAACTCTCAAAAGGAGAAAGCTGGAACCTGCACGAGTGAGATGGAGGGTGTGTCTGGTAGTGGATTAAAGAGACATGAGGTGGGTTCAAGGCGATGCTGCCTTGGTATTAGGCCACTGACATTTAATTACACCCGCGCGGATTCCGCCCACAGATTTGGGCACCAGCACTCATTCTTTTACAAATTAAGCCACTTGTTCTGGTATTGAAACCTGTAACTTGCATGTCACAAGCAGAGTTCTACAGCAGATGCATTACAACCTATGCTACTTTTTTGGGGATATGACCTGCAGATTGCCTACAAAATGCACTAGTCTATCAAAACATTCAGCGAATCGGTGCACGCGGACCAAATCTGCACTTCACTTATGTTTTTTTTATGACTGAACAGCGGTTGGTCCCACTATCAGTGCCCGCACCAAAATCCTTGGCATCGTCCCTAAAACCACTGTAATTCTGGCAAGTGGAGCATCTTCACTAAAGTTCTCTCACACATACAGAAAAAAACACATCACACTCACCAACAAACGGACTAACCATTTGAACCAACTAACAAAAACATTCTCAGCTGGTGTGTTACCCGCTTTCGCAGCCTTACAAAACAACACACACAGCAATTCGATCTGTTTAAGGCACAAAAGTATTCATGACAAATGCCCGCTAGTTTGAGCCCGTCTTCTATTGCCACTTTATCTTTCCCTTCTGCTGCGATGGCTCACCTGTTGGTGTTTTGTTTATGAGCTTTTAAGTTTTTCTAAACTGCACGAGAAAAAAGCGTGGAGCAAGAAAATCTTTCACATGCTAGCATAGGGAAACCGAACGGTCTCCTTTTGCAATGAAGGGGGGGAGTCTACCAGTACAAATTCAGTTGTCCATTTTAGAAGTAAACTAAAAATAGCAACCAGATCAAAAGAAATCATGTTCGTTTAAGCCAAGAAGCATGCAAGGTTCCACACTTTCTTCGAAAGCCATTTTAATTTCCATTTGTAAGAACAACTTAACAAATAAAGTAAAAAGCGTGTTTACATGTACAAAAAAATCTACTGACGTAATCGAGACCATTTAGTGTTTTTCGTTTTCCGCATAAAGCTTTCACTTGTACTTGTTAAAAAACCCGAATAATTTATCTACACAAAAAGCAACGCTAAAACAAGCACCGTCAGTAACTGGTATCACTTGACTGAAGTGTTGACGCTAACTTATATACCTTCTTCCCGTAAGGGTGGAAGATACCAAGTGAGACGGGAGGGGTGGTGTGCATTTAGTTCATTTCATTTTATTCACGGTAAAATGCAAATACATACATTTTGTTATATCACCGTGTATGTATTATGCTATGTGGACGGCAGTTATGGTTTACGGAATGCTTCTCAAACATTGAAAGATCGTTGGATTTTTTTTTTTAAAAGGACCAGAGTGGGGGCGGAGGGAGCAGGAGGTATAAATTCAGTGTGGTTGTATAAGTTGCAGTGAGTGGTAGTATCGTATTTAAGCGGGGGAGGAGGATGCCCCCTCCCCACTATTATACTTTTATCCATGGGATGTGATTAAGCAAATAAGTTGAAATCGGTGTACGCTCAATATTTTTTGCTTTAGCTTTTCTCTTCTAAAACAAATAACCCAGCACAGTGATTTTCTATTTTTGTCAGCGGTTTTTTAAGTTTTTGATGGGAAGAGTAGATCTAGTTTTCTTTTTGTATATAGTTTTCTCAAAGTGTTGGTGTTCGAGACTGAATTAGTCATATTATGTTTGGTTCTATAGAACTAAATTACTCATTCTTTGTCTGTAGCAAGGGTGCCATGTTACACAATGCAAGCAAGGAAAACCGCGCCTTGTCCAAATTTCAGATAGCAAAATACAGCAATAATCCAGGTTCAATGGGTCCCTTAGGTCTTGGAACTCTAGAGGAATTGCGCATGCAGTGCTATTGATAGCTGCGCCCCTGATTTTTTTTGTCTTGTATAAAGAAGAAACTTTAAAAAAAAAAAAAAAAATACAGTGCAGTGCGCACTAATCAGTATGAGCAGAGCTGCTTCTACGTTTTTATGTGGGACACATGAACGACTTCCGTTCTTAAAATAAACACTTAGAATACTTTCCTATGTTTAATACATGGACTTTTTAAAACTGCCTCCATTTCGAAGCTTGCATCACCCACTATATCATACAAAGAGCTCATCCTGGAGTTATATATATCGATGTGTGTGTGTGTGTGTGTGTATATATATATAGATAGATAGATAGAGAGAACGTGTTTTTTTATTTTCAAGAATTCTGGATGCTTTTTCTAGAATTGCAACTTTTTCTTTGAGCATTTTAGTTACAGTAACCAGAGTTGGAGTT
This sequence comes from Calotriton arnoldi, assembly GCA_963921515.1. Classification (NCBI taxonomy): domain Eukaryota; kingdom Metazoa; phylum Chordata; class Amphibia; order Caudata; family Salamandridae; genus Calotriton; species Calotriton arnoldi. The sequence goes on along the minus strand of CAWUFW010001940.1, from coordinate 1,366,099 downwards.
ATCTTGGTATGAATGTTCTTATGCTGTCTTGTCCCTCCCAAAGGACTTCTGTTTTGCTTTCGTTTTTACAAAGAAAACTAGTATTGATCCAGGGCTGGATTTAACAGCTAGCTTTATGCTATACAGGAAGAGCAGCATGTGAACTGAAAACGCTCAAAATGGCAATTTACCTGATGTTTAGCACCATCAGTTTCTCATCTTTATGAGAAATGGCTGCTGCAAACAAGCTACGAATCCAAGGCCACTAGAAGTCTTGTTTTGACTTCCACATCAAAGAAACTGTATGGTTTCTGGGCAAATGATCAACAGTTTTGACAGTAGTGACCAGAAATAGGTAGAAAAAAGTGAGGTGAACAAAAAGGGCTAAAATTGCTTTGCTCTCCCTCCTAAACAGACTTTATTCAGAAGGAGAGGTGGCAAGGTTAAAAACGAGGTGGTGCTTTTATAGAAATGTTACTGTCCTATAGCACCGTGTGGTTCTTGTGAAGGTCAAAAGGTCGACATGTTTCAGCCCCGTATATTGCCCAGGAGGGGTCGTAGGGCTTTCTTCAGGACCTACGTGAGAATATTGGGTCGCTAAAATTATAAGCACCCTCAAGGGGTGGTTATTTAACTCACCCTTCTTCTTAGTCACAGGTCAGTGGTACCTGTAACTTGGTAGTGCCGAAATACGGCTTCCTCATGGGACCGGTGCCGGTCCCATGAGGAACTACTGTCAAAACCAGTGGTCCAACCTCCAGGTGGAGGAAAGCATTTTAACAAAAAAGACCCAATGATGATGCTTTCACGTCTCTAGAAGCGGATAATCAAGATATACCGCTTTTCGCTCCTCTACGTGATTGAGGGTTTTTATGTTGGTTACCACACCTTACCCTGGTATTACAGGTACAAGTGATCCATTCCCCTTATGATTTTTTAAATAAAGGACCCACCATGTGTCCTTCGTCTCTAGCTGTTTGTGAGAAACTGTGTTGTAGGTTAAAAGTGTGGGGGGGGGGGCGTGAAACCCTACTCTAGCAACAGCAATAATCCTTGTTCGGTAAACCTCTAAATTAACCTGTACTTAGCCCTCTGGGAGCTTGGCACAAAAGCAGTCAGACTTAACTTGGAGGCAATGTGTAAAATATTTATGCAGTATACAAACTGGAAATTAAGTGAACACACAGAAACATCCCTCCCCAATTTAGAAAAATAAAGTACATTTTAATAAAGCAACAAAAATCCAATCAGAAAAACTGGAGTTATGAATTTCTAAAATTTTAAAGGGGCACCGAAAGGAATCAAAGTGCCAGCCACAAACATCTTGTTGCTTGACGTCAGGTCAAAGTTGAAAATGTGGTGGAACGTGAGTTGGATACACAGACCCCCCCCCCCAGGATATTGTGGCATGGTTTAGCAAATTTAGTGGCACAAACTCTGAAGCACGTGCAAATCAAGGTGAAAAAATGAAAACTCGTTGAAACAAAAACACAGTGGAAAATGGCACTCCCCAAATGGAGTTGAGCAAACCGTGTTAAAACAGCATGGTCAGTTGCAAAGAAATGGAGAGTAAAACCTTTTGAAGCAAAGTTGAATACATGGCAAGTGAATACAGAAAAGGCAAAAGTCCTTTGTAGTGAGATGGCACAATGTTGGTTTCTTTAAGCAAGTCTGAGTCGTCTTTGTGGGGGTGTGGTGCAGTCACTGGACTGGCCTGAAAATATATTTGGTGTTATTTGATGTGTTCCAAAGGGGGAAAAAAGACATTGCAATTGTTAAACAAAGTTTAGAAAATTCAGGGAAGCAGTGATTAAAAAATGCACTAAACTCTGAAGCACGTGCAAATCAAGAGGAAAAAAGGAAAACTAGTTGAAACAAAACCACAATGGAAAATGGCAGTCCTCAAAGGAGTTGAGCACACAGTGTCAGCATGGTCAGTTGCAAAGCAAGGAAAACATGAAACCTTTTGAAGTGAAGTTGCATATCTATGCAGTGCGATGGCACACTTGTTTGGTCCCTGTAGGCAAGTTTGAGTTGTCGGTGGAGGATGGTGCGGAAGAGGTGGGTTGGGCCAACATAAAAAACATAAGGCAAAAATGATTTTAAAAAACAACCGACGCTGCTCTAAAGTACCTGCAAATCAAAAATAAAATGACAAAGGCAGCGGTAGCACAATTAAAAAAAACTCTATATTTTTTCAAATGAGGTTGCATGGATGGTGCAAAAAGGACAAAAATAGGCAGGATGAGCCACCTGCAAAGAAAGGGAAACCTAAAACTGTCCATAACAAATTTGTACAATCGTACTTTTAAATAAAGGAGCACATAAGCCTGGCTTTTGCACAATGGGGGGGAGAATAAGAGCATGCAACAGTACTTAAAGGGTGTGTATGGAAAATCCAAACGTTCCTCCAATCCACACCCCAAAATTAAACACTCAAACGCAGGCGCAATGCAATGGCAGTGGCTCCAAGGAATGAAAAACGTGAAAACAAAAGAAAAAAGAAATGCAGTTTAAATAGGAATGGAGTGGATGCATCCTAACTCAAGATGCAAAAAAGACTGTATTAACTTGTAAAGCATAAATAAATAAATACACCTTAAAAAAAACAAAAAAACACAAGAATACACTGAATTCCACCGCAAAACTAGAAGATGACATTGGGCTACTCCTGTGAAAAGACATCATGCAAACTGTGTGGGACCACCCATATTCCTCCCACTCATTGCAAGTAGGACTTCACAAATATGGATGGAGACCTCGAGGTTCTGCTCTTTAGCATATGCATTACGTTTCCCCAGACGTGTACAGAACCCAAAACTTAACTCTGTTGTACAGCAGCAAGCATATACTGTAGTTGCCAGACCTCCCAATAGCTCTTGAGCCAGCAAGTTCTTTCCTGAGATTACAAAAGAACAAAAAAGAGTTAGAGCAGACTAGGCAAGCCCTTTTCCATGTCACCCTACTCCACAACGCTGCATCTTACCCCACCACGCCATCCTTGAAAACCACAGCCCCCCCCCCCAGGCCCACCACATGCCCAGTGTGCGGTGGGCCCATAAAACAAACAGTATGAAAAAATAATGCTCCCTCCCCCTTGGGCCTGGTGCGTGCGACAGGCCCAAAACAAACATTTAAAAAATACAATGTACCCCAGGGCCCGCCGCATGCCCTGTGTGCAGCAGGCCCAAAACAAACATGTAATCCACTGCACGCGGCGGGCCCAAAATATTAAAAACAAAAAAAATGCCGCCGAGTGCCCCTTTTGCGGTGAGCCTAAATAAAAAATAAAATAAAAAAAACAGGGATTCCCCCCTGGGCCTGGTGTGTGTTTTGTGTGCCCAAAACAAACATTTAACTCGAAGCACACTGGGCACGCAGTGGGCCCAAACATTAAAAACCAAAATAATGCCCCTCCCCCTGGGCCCGCCGCATGCCCCATTTGCGGCGGGCCTAAACAGTAATAAAAATAATGCCACCCTGGGTCCACCCTGTACCCCATGTGTGGCGAGCCCAAATTAAAAATATAAAAATAAAGAAATGCCCTCTGGGCCTGCCGCACATGGGGCACGCAGCGGGACCAAATAATTAAAAAAAAAAAACAAACATGAAATGCCCCCTGAGTCCACCGCTTAGCCCGTGTGCAGCAGATCCCCCCCCCCCCCACAAAAAAAATGCCAACGGGTGCACAGGAGGCCATGACCCGGATAACCTACCTAGTGTCTACCCCAGTCTCCAACACCGAGGTGAGGTCCGGTGCAGCTACAGGCAGTCTGGCTACTCAGGTATCAAAGAAATGAACAGCAGAGCAGGTGAGGAGTAAATAAACACCACCTTGCCTACCTGCTGTGAGGACACTGCTTCTATTGGCCCAGTGGTGAGAACCACTGGACCAATACAAGGGAGGGTCCGCATTCCTTCAATTTCATAGGCAGTTTTGTATAAAGTGCGGACTTTAAGTGCAAAAGTGCAGATTTCGCTTTTTATTTTGCAAATCGCAAAATCCTGAAGGGTCTGAGAAGTGGATTGGGCTCGGTTGGTGCATACCTTCGAACTTAAAAGAAATTTCAGTAAATAGTTGTCGGAGAAGGTAAAGTTCAGTGGGGCAAGGATACAGGTGGTGTCTGTGGAGGAGGCATCTCCTAAAAATAATGGGGGTTTGCCCTGGTACTCCTACTGCATCCGGGCAAGGAAAAAACTCTGAAAACAAGCAATGATGCAGAGGAACAAATACACACAATTCTACAGAGAAAAAAACAAATTAGTCCCTATCACTGAGTCCTTGATCTCTACACTTTTTTCTTCATACAATTCCAATACCAACTCTAAAGATAGTTATCAAAGAATATATTTTGTCTTTTTTATAACAAAAAGCACACAAGACATGTACATAAATAAATACATATACAAATAACCAATCCTTCCTACCCGTTCTAATTACATGCGGATGCTGAAAATAAACAAAAAACGTAATTCAAGAAAGGCAATCCGGAAAAGTAAGAGGTAGTCCATTACACACTCGAGGGGATACATCAACCCTCCACTTAGTACAAGGAACGTGTAATCAAAATCTTTTATATGTTAATCATAATGTGTCGGACTCCTCCGTGATGTGGGGGTCGATGCGTTTTGGCCCATTCATTCGGGCCTCATCAGGACAGGGGAGAAAAGAAATGGTGACGCCAAGGAAGAATAAATGAACAAGCTCTGCCTAATTCCAGAGATCTTCAATATGGAAGAAATGCAAGGGGGGCTCCTCTTAATAACCTTCGTATTGCCACAAGTGCTGTAAATACAGACGTGGCAGTCCCTGCTCAATAAATGAATAAGGTCCACTTCTGTAGTGCATAGGTCCCGTATACTCAAGTTGGGCACTCAGGAAAACTCTTCAAAACTGCTCATCCTCCACCGCGATTCTACAAATTTAAATTCACGATGGATGGCAGCTTGAACTAGTGGGTGCTATCGGCGGCGTCCTCCGTGTCGGGATTCCGATCACGTGAAGGTGTGGAGGAGGCATCAGCAAGCCACTCGATGAAGTCATGGTGAAGATTGCTATGCTCCGGCTTAGCCCTTTTTTTTATAGTCCAAAATCTCCTGCAGGGTAAAACTGGAGGCTGTAGCTGAGAAGAGTTCCACGAGGCCGGCTACCCCTTTGATGAAGGACCGCTGAACAGGATTTGCTGCTGCGGAGATAGTGGGAGCTGCCATGAAGTCAGACCAACCAGTGATACACCTAGATGAGCAGGTTGATCCTGGTTTCCACTCAGTTCTCAGAGCAGTTGTTAGCCCAAAAATTTAGTGAGTCTCAAATTTTGGATTTTGGCTATTTGGGTGCTTTCAACACCACTGCCAAGCGTGCAGGACTGGAAGGGCACCCCATGGGGATTAAGACTCATACAGGCTGGGTCTAGGTGCCGGTGTAAAATGGTTGGGGCCTTTTCTGTCCCTGTGGCTCTGATCAGGAGGCCATCGAGCTCTTGGAGTCACTCTTGTCATCCTGAGTTCAAGAAAGTAGTGGAATAGGGCTCAAGCAGTAGGGAAGGCTTCTGAGGGTTCAAGGCAGCCAGCAAAGCAGTCCTTCCAGGTTCAGCAAAGCAGTCTTGTGGAGTACACAGCAGCGGGCAGTCCTCTGAGAGTCCTTCCACAGGTCTAGAAAGTGAACTGAAGAGTGAGTCTGCCGGTCCTACTTTTATACCTGGTGCCTTCTTTGTAGAAGTTTCTAGAGAATTCCTTTTGAACTGTTTTAGGTTTCCTGTCTTCCCTGCCCTACCTCCAAGCTGGCTGCATGAACAATGCAGTGGTGACAAGTCCTTTGTGTGAAGGCAAGCACAGCATATGCAGCTGCAAGTGGGGATGGGCCCAGCTCTGGTCCCCTATCCTGCCAGTGATGTCCCATCCAGGCACACCTAATCCCTCTATTGTCTGAGATGAATAAACAAAGTCCAACAGCCAATTACTCCCAACCAAGTGACCCAGGAACAGGCTGCATGCACAAAAATGCCAACTGTCAAAAAGTGACATTTTTGAAACTGCAACATAAAATTCGACTTCGCCATTAAAGATGGTTGTTTTAAATTAGAATTTCTCAGACACCAAACATGAAATGTTTTTCTGTTCCTGTTGGAAATGGCCCTTTCTAGGGTGCTTTCCCTTGACTTTTTGCATTAGTCTCACCTGGTTTTCTGCTGATCTGTGTGCTAACCTTAGGACTTTGAGTGATTTTGACACTGCCATTCAGGGCCAAAGCGCTATGCTTGTCATATACATACTGGTGATTAGTGTATACATGATTGGCTTATTTGAGTTAACTGTAAGTCCCTTTTCTAGGGGTAAGACATATGCCTAGGGCAGGTAACTCAAATGTTTCTCTGTGAACCTGCAGCACTGGTTGTGCCACAGGTTTGCCTGGGGGACAGCTACATCTGTGCATTCCTGATAAGACTGCCATAAACTTGGGACTCAAGGGAAACTGCAGACCTGACTCTGAGGTGCCTTCCTGGGTTGGTTAAGAGTGGGGTGGAATAGGCACCTGCATACCAAGGGGCAGGGTATTGGCCCCACTAAAGATATTGATCAAGCCTCCCAGGGCAGGTTGGCAAACAGGAAACATTTAGAGAGGGCCCCTGCATTTCAAAGGTGTCCTTTGAGCTGATGTCATCATTAAAGGCCATTGTGGGTATAACTACTGGGGCTCTGCCCTCAGGAGTTAGATACTCTTTGGGGATTGGAACCATACTAAGCTGGTTAGACGCTGGGACATCAACAAGAGGAACTATTGGGGCACGAGGGACTGCAGCTGGATTATCTGCAGAATTGTGGTAGCCTGGAGCTTGTTGTGCTCTAGGAAGGGGATTATCACTTTGGTGGATTTTGCAGCCTGGATTTTGCTGGCCTGTAGCTAATTACCAACTGTCATGGCCCAGGTCCCTAAGCACTCTTCAATGGCTGGCTGGCTGGCTTCCTGTCCACGAGATCCCAGGGACAGAAAGGATCTCCCCATTTCCATGAAAACGAAAGGACCACACAGGGTGCGGCGGAAACGGTTGGAAGTAATCGTCGGTTGGGACAAGAACCGTCCTGACATGTGCAGTAATCACACTGTGCGCTCATAACGATAATCGGCCCACCTGGGGTGCCGTAGCATAAGGAGTTCGAGGAGTGCAGGGAAAGTTTGCTGAGTTCTAGGGACCCGACTTTACAATTGAAAACCTATGCTAGATTGCAATCTGCAGCATGTGGTGGTGTCAGAGGAGTGTTGGGGGAAGTTTGCAGAGTCCACGGGACCTGAACTTGCAGCCTAGACTGTCCCCGACCTCCAGATCAGAAATACGGCAGTGCCTGACATAGTGGCCTCAGTTGTCCGGCTCCCTCTCCCCACACCCATGCCACAAGGTACTCTGTTGTTGAGAATATTGTGACTGGACTCGCGGGGTCTTGTTGTGCTTTGTGTGCCCCCACGGTTGGCTGCCTGGAGCAACTGTGGCTTGCACCTCCGTCAGAGAGGGAAACCATTCTCCAAATTGGAAGCATGCCAGCTTCCGGTGTCAGTCAGTCAGTCAGTCGGAGGAGATGTTCATGCCATTCTGCTGCTAATGGAATAGTTGACAATTACATATAACTGCAGAGTATATATCCAATGTATATGCCATCTTGATTTCAATGTGTGTGTAATCCAAAGACCAGTGTTTTATACATACGGTGTGGAGTCTTCTTGTAGAGTACACAGTGTGTTGTGAGGGTGGGGTTGTGCCAATACTTTACGCTTTGACCCTGAGGATAAGCCTGACTGCTCTGTACCAAGCTATTCAAAGGTGAGCACAGGTTATCCGACAAGTGTATCATATTTATCCCATCTAGGACAGTGGATTTTGCCTGGCTTCGATGTGTCCTAGCCAGCCAGAAACCGCTGGGTCTAACAGTTCTCAATCAAAAGTTAGCACTTATTGAATGTAATAAGGCAACCCAATGTTATCCTGTAGGAGAGGGAGGCCTCACAGTAGTGAAAAACTAATTTAGGAGTTTTTCAGTACCAGGACGTGTAAAAAATAAAAGTACATGTCCAACCTTTTAATTATAATGCACCCTGTCCAATGGGATTCCTAGGGCCTACCTTAGGGGTGACGTACATGTAAAAAAAGGAGAGTTTAAGGCTTGGCAAGGGGGCTATTTTGACAAGTCAAGCTGGCATATTTAAACTGTGTTCAAGCTGCAATGGCAGACCTGGGACATGTTTTAAGGGACTACATAAATGGGTGGCACAATAAGTGCTGCAGGCCCACTAGTAGCATTTAATTAATGGTCCTAGGTATATGGTACATCCCTTTCTAAGGAACTTATAAGTAAATTAAATATGACAATCAGATGTAAGCCATTTTGTCAATGCTTGAGGGAGTGAGTACAAGCACTTTAGCACTGGTTAACACTGGTAAAGTGCATATAGTCCCAAGGCCAACAAAAATGAATTCAGCAAAAATAGGAGGGGTGAAAGCAAAAAGTGTGGGGGTGACCCTACAGAGAGGGCCAAGTCACCAACCTCCATTCAGAAATTATTTCCTCCAACATCTTGTGTTGTCCTACAGCAACCAGTTGCCAAGATGAAACTGTGTATCAGAAGATGTTCCTCACATTGTTCAGCATGCTCCTGGCCAACCACTTAGTTTGTCCTCCATCCAATAACCCACTGTGTCAAACACCTATCCACATAGTAATGGGTAATGATTTTGTTGCCTTTGAAAAAAGTGAAGGTTATTTCCAGTGTAACTGTTCTGCAAGGTAGAATCCATTGCAGCCCCACCACAAACATTAAGGGTCCCACTTAAACAAATGAACATTTGTTTAAGTGGGACCATAAATGTTTGTGGTGGGGCTGCAATGGATTCTACCTTGCAGAACAGTTACACTGGAAATAACACTTCACTTTCCAATTCAAAGGTTTCTGTCTTAAGTGAGCTTAGGCAAACCTGCAATTGCTATGAAGGCTTTGCTCCTGGATTACTTTGAAAGGAAGAGAAACAGTCAGGTCATTTCATGATAAGATCTTAAATTGACAAGGAGTTTGACATTCATGGACTGCATTAACCATAAAACAATAGGAGAATGACTTGATTCACTGTCACTTTTGCTCTGCTTCATGGAAGACATACACTTATAAAATATTATATATGCTGGTTAGTTTCAATAGTCACACCTGTGTTTGTATTCCAAAATCAAATAAAGTACAAAACATGGCACCCCTATAGACTTTTTTTATTGCCTTTCCTGAACTCTGGGGGCCTGTGATTACGAATGTGTTTAATGCAATAGCCAAAGAGGGCCCGCCCGCATCTTGGCATAAAGCAATTTTAATACCTATACACAAAAAAGGAGATAAAGCTGACCCCAGAAATTACAGACCAATCTCCCTCCTTGATAGCACGGCGAAACTCATGGGCAGAGTTTTATTAAACAAACTGGAGGCCTGGGCAGAGACAAACAACATCTTGATCCCAGCCCAATACAGCTTTAAAAAGGGTAGGGGTACACAAGACCAATGTCTCAACCTGAGTCTGATAGCAAAATACACCCACACCAAACAAGGTCATTTATTTTTGGTCTTTATGGACTTAAGCGCAGCCTTCCACTCCGTTATTCATTCCCATCTATGGAGGATCATGAAGGAAATGGGGGTAGATCAAGCTTTAATTACCTTTTTAAGGCAGCTGTACTCAAAGGCTGTAGCCTGCGTACACTATGGGCAACAGGGGGAGTGCACCAGATGGTTTCAAATCACAAGGGGGGTTCGGCCTCGCCCCATTTTTGTTCTCCTTGTATACAAATGGAGTAGAGTCCCAACCCTTAGAATCAACCCTGGACGTCCACATAATAAAAAAGTCACGCATCCCAATTTTAATCTATGCAGATGATGCAGTTTTAATTGCCCGCATGGGTAGTTCCCTCCAGAAACTGTTAGACTCTTATGTGAACTATATGCTAAGTCTGGACTTGAAAATGAACGAGGCCAAGTCTTTTATTTTAGTTGCAGGGCGAAAGATGAAGAATCCCCTTTCCTTTTTTGTTTCTGAATGCAAAGTAGTGCAAACTGAGCTTTTTTAATACTTAGGGGTGACCTTTGATCACAGATTATCCTGGTCCAATATGGTTGTTAACCGAGGAATGAATGTTAGAAAAGAGCACTAATGCCATCAATTTGTTTACTAAAAAGCCGGGCACAAGACATTTAGATACTGTTAAAGTGTATGGGGCTAAATCAATCTCCCTAGCTTCCTATGGTGCGGGAGTGTGGGGCTATGCTAATGTAAAGTTAATACAAACAATTGAAAATTCATTTTGGAAGAAAATGATGAGCCTTCCCATCAGTTGCTCCAATTTTAACTTACATCATGAGCTGAACATCCCTCACATTACTGAGCAAATAAATGTAGCACCAATCCTCGTTTGGCACTCAATTTGGAATAGATATACAGTGAACCTCACTCAACAAATCATTATGGACTGTCTGTCTTTAGAACATGTACAGAGTATAATGTGGTTAATGTATGTCAAAAATACTCTTCACGCCTTGGACCTAGGAAGTCTGTTTGATTCCCCAGAAAAATGCTTGACTATTTCAAAAAAGCCTTACGTCCCACTTTTTAAAATTTACGAACGAGGCAAGATTTACTGCTCAGTCCATCAAACCTATGGTTCGTGAGGGCCCGATGCATGGTGAGGGGGTTCTATCTTATTTGGATCACATAACAAACCCTCGTCACAGATTTATTTTAGTAAGGTTTCGCCTTAACCTCATTCCATGCATGATGGGCTTTCCTTCCAGTATATTCTCTTCCCATGATCTCCCGTGTTGCCCATGGAACAGCTCCTCGATTCAATCCGATTTTCAAATTTTCCTTTTTTGTAACTTTTACTGCGAACACTGTAAGACATTTTTAATTCCAATCATGCGCAAGTGTAATTTTAGCATGTCGCCCGGCTTTATATTTTTTACGAATGCTGCCTGACCCCCTAACCTGCTTTTGGGTCGCCTCCTTTCTATGCCAGTCGCTGAAAACTAGGAAAATGTACAGTTGCTGAGATGAATTGTTTATCTTAATATTTCTTACATTGTTTTTAATGGTTTTTTAATCGTCACTTTTGGCTTTTTTATTGCATATACCTCTGATGTATTTCTTTTTATGTTCAAAGTACTTTATTAAATTTTTGCAGACAGAGGTAGACAGTGGTAAACAAAATAAATACACAGTAGGAAAGGATGGATACATCATAGGGAGGGGGTGAAGGCTGTGCATAAGATGATGCAGTGAACATTCTGCAATATTGATTAACAGTATAATGTATAGAGGATATAGCATAGACACGTAATTCTGGATAACATATAGGATGTATAGCATGACACTATACTACCTATGGTACAGGTTATAATACCATGTATACATATTGCATAGTAGCATTGCATAACAACAGTTTTATAATCATGAGGATTAGAAACGAGTAGAGTAAAAGCAAGCAGAATTATATATCTTGACATCTATGACCGCACAAAATGCACAGGAGTGAATAAAATAAAATGTTTTTGTCACACAAGTATGTGGGGAGATGGTGGTGGTAGAGGTAGTATGGCCTAGTATAGAGGAACACTGAGATGTAATTGAAAAGTATACACATCATGAAGAGGTGGTGGGGGGGTACGATTGTCCATAATAAGGTTCATGGTGGTTTGTAAGTAAAGGCCCTTGTATCTAGTGCATTCCAGATTGAGTGCCGTGAAGCTCTCCAAGGGGATATTTGGAGTGCAATGTTGTCAGCACCCCTAAGAAAAGAGAGCCACTCCTGCCATTTAAAAAAGGAGATCGTTTTGAAGTTTTTCCAATTGTTTAGGATTAGTTTGCATGCTAGAGTAAGCATTAAATCCATGAGGAACCGATCATTGTCGTCCCTGAGTTGGGGATCCAAAGGGCCCAGTAGAATGTATGAGAACTCTCTTGTGGGGAGAATCTTTAGGGTGTATGCGATATAGTCAAAAACCTTAGCCCAATAGTCTGATGTATTTCTGAACTTTTATGATGAACTCAAATTAATCGAATAAAGTAAATTGAACTAAACTGACAAGGAGTTTGACATTCATGGACTGCATTAACCATAAAGCAATAGGAGAATGACTTGATTCACTGTCACTTTTGCTCTGCTTCATGGAAGACATACACTTATAAAATATTATATAAGCTGGTTAGTCTCAATTAGGTCACATCTGGGTTTGTATTGCACAATCAAAGTACAAAACACACACACACACAGACCTCTATGTCCACCCTCACAAATCGGGTGGAAGCATGTAACAGCTATTTGAACAGAATCCAGCCTCAACCACCACATTTCAATCCACCTTAAAAATGTAATATGCAGAGTGGAGAAAGGGTGTATATGTTTTAATGTGAGCCACATGTTTCTATATTTATAAGCTCTCAGAAATCCCTTTTGTTCCAAGAAGATAAACGGATGCAAACAAAAAGTAAGAACAGAGACATTAGATGAAAAATCTGTCATGAATCACTATGCTTTTTGGCGACCCAGATATTTCCCCAAAAATAACGTGGCGGACAGGATCCTAGCTCTGAATCTGAACTGTTTCCCAGTAGGTTTAGCTGTTATCCCAGCATTGGGTTTTGTATAATGGGATCTGTAAATGACAAGAGTTTGCTTAGGAGAGGCCACAGGATTAGTGTTTGAAAAGAGCCTCAGACTTAAAATACTCTGACCTAGATTGAAGACATGGAGAGCGACTTTCTAATCTTTCCCTTTGTGAATATGCAAATTAGGATGGAGGAATGCAACATATCACTTTTTGACAATGTCACCTCCTTTATGGTTTAATAGTATCTCAAGAGAAAAACAGTGGCTGGCTGAGTGCTGCTCAGAAGGCATGATTTGGCATGTTAACCCAGTTTATTCTCCCTTTGTTTTTTTTTTACATTGAACTTGTTTAACCCTTTGAGGGTCCCATTCCGAGCAGGGTAAATAGTGTACCTTCTTGGTGACATAATTTGTTTTTATTGGTGGGATTGCACTTTACGAGCAATCCTTGGTCACAGGGAATTGGCTGGCTTCATTAGTTATTTGTATTACTTGGCGCCGTAATGCGTTGCTATATGCCTTTTAATTTATACAATACATTATGGCTATATTTTAAAATCAGGTCGGCGTGGTTGTAACAATGGTAAACACATCCTCGTTTGGGAGTTTTGTTATATATGAGGAGCACAAAGCATGTCTTTGACATTGAGTCCACTCTATACATATGATACTGTAATGATCTAGCCTTTGTAATAAGTAATGAATGTACTAGCAGAGAATATCTCTTTCCTAAAATTAAATTCACAAATATTTGTATTGCTTAGTGAATTAATAAATTTGCTGTGCCATAAATCACATTAAAATAATATGCAGGATAATTCATCCAGAGATTACCCTAATCCTGGATTCACGATCATGCTTTAGAGACAATTACTTGATGCCATAAAGGCACATATGAAAAATTCTAGGAGTTTCCAAGCTCTTGATTATCACTTTCTGGAAGTCTGTCTGTTGGACCTGGCCCTTTTTGCACGGTCACCTCAGATTTTTGCCTTCCTTTGCTGAACCAGTTGTGTTGTCTTTTAGGACTTTCCACATTACTCCAGTTAACCAGTGGCATGCGTGAGATAAGATAAACTGGTCACTTTTGTGAACATGCAAAGGACATCTCATGCCAAAGGCAGGCAGTCGTAGTATGAGCACCACATGCTCCGCAGTATTTGCCTCTTTTGAGCCCTGGGCCTCCAGAGGGCATGGCAGACGCCAGCGGGAGCCTTCTATGACTTCCTGGCAGCTGCAACCATTGGGCTGAATGGCTCCTTTCCACTTACTTCCTGTTCCAGTCCGTGGGGCACACGTGCTGACAGCAGACAGCCTCTTAAAGGGGGGGTTGGCCCGGCACAGGCTGGGATCTGATCTATGTGGCTGCAGTGCACACTGCACAACCAGGCAACAGACACACCACAGGGGTATGCAACAGGCATGTCACAGAGCTGTTGAGCATGCACACCAGATAGGGGTGTGTGAGCAGGCGCATATAGTAGGTGCTCACTGTACCTGCAGTTTGTGTGTCGGACCCGCACTGCCACCTTCACCGATGCCGTGGCTGCTCATACCAGGTGACCGCCACCAGCTATTATCACCTGCTGCTGGACCGACCAACTCTTGCAGCGGCCAGGAGGCCCTGAGTCCCGACACTGCCTCACTTTCTCTTGGCTCCTCCCCTCATGCCCAGGAGGAGTTGCTCCCACTGAACATGCAGGGTGCTGCGATTGCTGGTTACACAAAGGCCCAAGAGAGACCCGCCCCACAGCGGCTATACCAATGCCACTTAAATCCGCCGTGCCCCCAATATCCATAATAACGGCTTTAAGTTGTTTCCTTTAATCAAATCATATGTGCTTGCCCTTGGGTGTTCACATGCTGATGCCTGGTGTGATTCTTTACTGATTCCAAGGGGTATGGCGAGTCTCAATGGACACTGTTGGCAGTGATTTAGGGGGGGCATTACTCTCAGCGCTACTATGTGTCATAGGCTATGGCTCTACTGTCTGTCATTCAATTTGTATCCTCCAGACTTGGTGCTATTGTCTCTGTGTTTGATGGGACTGGCCCATTAAGGCAAGTCACTACTTTCAAACAAAAATGGTCTGCATAAAGCAAAAGCCGGCAATGGATGGAGAGTATGTGTATATTGCAGCGGCAGGTTTCAGGAGCTTGGCAGCGATCACAGTAATCCTTCCTCTCACCGCACTCTGGCTGTAATTGTGTTTATGGGGCTCCTGTTGTCATTCTTTGTTTCATATCTGTATTACCGGCTTGTGTTGGCCATAACCGCATGGGCTGGAGTCGCTTCTCAGCAAACTCAGAGCTCCTTACAGCATCAATCAGCAGTGTGCGGTTGCAGTTTTTGCTGAACTCTGAGCTGAAAACGGAGCGCAGAGTGACAAAAACTTCACAAACTCTGCCAATGGAGCGGGGTTTACCACACAACCCTAGTGGAGACGGCATTGTGAAAGGCAGCCACAGCCTAATCGGGTGTTAGTGACAACTTCTCCCACCACTCTAGCCCAGGAAGACTCATCAGCATATGCAAGGTACACCTCAACTCCCTTTGTGTGAGTATCTGGAGTGAATGCACAAACCGCTCCTGTCAGTCTAAAACCAGATGTTGATTCCACAGGCAGACAGAGGCTCAGGGTGGTTAAACAAGAGAATGCCCACTTTCTAAAAGTGGCATTTTCAAACACACAATTCAAAAACCAACTTTAATAAAAGATGTGTTATGAAATTCTGAACTCAGGGAGCCCAAACTCTAAATCTTTAGCTGTTCCCAATTGAAAGTTACACTTGTAAAATATTGCAAGGCTGCTCCAATGATAGCCTATGGGAGAGCTAGTCCTTGCAATAGTGAAAAACGAAATTGGCAGTATTTCACTATCAGTACATGTAAAACACACCAGTACATGTCCTACCATTCACATACACTGAACCCTGCCCATGGGGGTACCTTAGGCCTACCTTACATGTAAGAAAAGAGATGTTTAGGGCCTGACAAGTGGGTGCACTTGCCAGATTGATAGGGCAGTTAAAAACTGAGCTCACAGAAACTGCAGTGGCAGGTCTGAGAAACATTTGAAAGGTGTTGGACTTGGCCCTTTTTGCAGGGTCATCCCTAAACTTTTTGCCTTCCTCCCTATATTTTTTCTGACCTGTTGTTGGCTGTTTTATGACTCTGGGCACTTCACCACTGCTGATCAGTGCTAAAGTGCATATGCTCTCCCTATTGTAAATTGATGTATGGATTCGTGACTCCATGATTGGATGATTGGTTTACTTGTCAGTCCCTAGTACAGTGCACTGCGTGTGCCCAGGGCTGGTAAATCCAATGCTGGTGGTGGGCTTGCAGCACTGGTTGTGCCACCCACAGAAGCAGCTTGTAAAGTGTGTCTCAGGCCTGTCATTGCAGAGCCTGTGTGCAGCCATGTCGACTTGGTGAGTGCACCCACTTACCAGTCCCTAAACCTTCCCTTTACTGCATGTTGATCACCCCTAAAGTAGGCCCTAGGGCAGGGTGCATTGTAAGTATAAGGTAGGACATGCCCTGGTGTGTGTGGCATGTCCTAATAGAGAATTACAGCCATTTTCGTTTTTCACTATTGCAAGGCTACCTGTTCCCCATAGGCCAGACTGGGCAGTTTGATTATTACACCTTATAATCCTAACTGACCCAGGGAACATGGTAGAAAAACGAATTTAGTATGCCTGAACTCAGGATGATAAAATACATCTTTTAGTGAAGTTGGTTTTAACATTCTGTGTTTGAAAATACCACTTTTAGAAAGTAGGTATTTTCTTGCCTAACTATCCAAGCCTGCCTCTGCTAGGTTGTGTATTCCTTGTCTGGGTTTGTGAGTGACAGGGGCTGGGGGACTGCAGGAGACAGGGTGAGTCAGCACAGGGCTGAATAGAGAGATCTGCATCCAGAGTGGAGGGAGGAGTTGCACCTGGGTCTGAATAGGGCTGTGCCTGCCTTCCACAATGCTGGCTCCACCTCCTGCCGGGCGGCTGAGCACTCTGCCCCACATTCTGAAAGGAAAGAAGGAGTCCTGTAAACAAAGTGCTCCAGGACTGACCAGAACTGGTTTTGGACTAGGCAAAGGCCTCTCTGCCTTCAGAGAACAAAGAGAAAAGGTGTATAAAACCCCTAGGAAATTAGATCACTTTTGGGAAACAAGAAGAAACCTTTGCTGAGGAGCAGAACCAAGAAGAAACTGAGGAGAAGACTATCCCTAAGCTAGAGGGATCTGCCTGCAGTGGTTGCCTGACTGCCAAAGAAAGGAGAAGGGAACTTTGTGTGTACTTTCATCAACTTGTGAAGGATCTCCAAGGGCTTGATTTCAGAGCTTGCCTCCTGCTGAAGTCTCAGGAACAACAGACTTCACCCACCAGCTCCCCTGTATTCCCTTGCTGGGAATTTGGACCTTCTGACACACTTGTGTGTCACTGGGAGCTGTAAGCGCGACTCAAAACGAAGAAGCGTGTCGCTGCTGATTCTCACATCACCGGAGAAGAGTGTTGACGTCGCAGCAGACGCCGGCGCATCCACGAAGAAGCGCGCCGCTGACACCAACGCATCCTACGAAGCGCCTCACAGCACCGGAGAAAAGTGTCGCCATCGCAGCAGACGCCGTCGCATCCCCGGGGCAGAGCATCGACCTCGCATCAGACGCCGACGCATCGCAACACGAGGCACCACGCATCCCAGGAGAAGATCATCGACCTCGCAGCAGACGCCGTCGCATCGCCAGGGAAGCGTGTCGCTGGGCCTGTCACGGCTCCAAAGATTCATTTAAATCGCCGCACGGCCGTCGGGCGTGCACGCATCACCCCTTCGTTGTCGCAACATCAAGAAGACGCCACTTTGTTTCTTTGCACCAGATCTTCAACGCATCACCGTCCTTGTGTGTAAGGGACTACCGCATCACCTTCCCTGCAACACTTTTGTTGCCTTGCGTTACGCATCTTAAGGTACATTGAACTCAAAGTGTTGCATTGCCATTTTAAGAGACTCAAGCTAATTCTACCATCTTTAAAGTACAGTATTGTGGATTATTTTTGTCGTTTATGGTCTTGTGGTAAATCTATATAAAAGATACTTATTTTTATAGTACAACCTGTGTGGTGTCCATTTGTAGTGTTGTCACTGGATTACTGTATGTGTTCACAAATGCTTTACACACTGCCTCTGAACTAAGCCTGTCTGCTCGTGCCAAGCTACCAAGGGGGTGAGCAGGGGTTATTTCTGGAGTGTACCCCCTTACCCTGACTAGAAGCAAGGGTCCCTCTTTGGACAAAGGTACCTACCTCTGCCAACTAGAGACCCCCAGTTCTAACATTGGTGGCAGCGGTGGGATTCTGGACTTGATTTGTGACTCATGTACAGTTATTGGTGAACACTACCTAGTGAGTGCAGACCAAAACGCAACCACATACTTTTGGTAGATATTCTTTTCTGGGACTTTCTATGTTTGCTAAAAACTGCCAAGTTTAATCACCATGGATACAGCAGCATCCATAGCATCTGTTGATTGTGATTGGGAAGAGGAGAGACTAGAATGCTACAATCTCAAACAGCTGAAGCACTTCTGCAGGAAATTTAAAGTTGCTATGACCGGAATCACCAAGAAGGATGAGTTCCAAAAGGCGCTGAGGGCCTGGGTTCAAGCAAGGAATACCCCTGAGAATGAGAAAGGGGCTGAGAATGCAGATGAGCAGCTGGATGGGCCAGTGGGTCCAGGGGAGAGGAGAGCACCTTCCCTTGTAGGTAGCAGTGTTTCTGCCAGAGGTCTGTCCCCAGAAGAGCTGGAGGACAGAGAGAAGAGTAGGATGCATGAGATGGAGCTGACCAAGCTCAAGTTGAGTGGGCAGTTAGAATTTGAGTTGCAAACTAGGAAATTGGCCCTAGAGGAAAAGAGGATGCGGTTTGAGCATGAGTTGAGAATGAGGGAGCTTGATTTGAAGCTCGAGAGGCTTGAGGCCATGAGTGTCTCAGCCCAGAAAAAAGAAATGTGTGTAGCTCAGGAAGTGAGCTTTGCTGAGTTGGAGGTGGAATCCAGCTCAGATGGTGGCAGCAAAATTGGGTTATCTAGTGCTGAGGGAGCAGTACATACACCCAGAGATGTGGCGCCTGACTTGAAGGAGGGGGTTAATATACACCAAGAGGTTCAAGGATATGAGGTAGCTCTAGTGGTGCGCAGTGTCCCTGAGGTGGAGTGGGGAACTGGCACAGGGGTTCATAGTCCTAGTGGTGGGAGGGACACTCTACTGACTCTAGATGACAGGTGCAGGGAGAGGGGTTCCCCCATGGTTGAAGTCCTGGTGTGTGTGTGTGAAGACCGCCCAGAAGAGTGTGGGTTGAATGACAGAGACAGTCAGATACTGTCTTGCCAATCTCAGGAGAGTGGTGTGGAGTACGTGTGCAAGGCACTGGATGGTGAGGTGAAGGATAGTTTGGTTAACCCCTGTGGGGGGCTGTGTGATCCAATTGTGGGAGAGCATATTGTAAGTCCCTGTTTTCCAGAGCTATGCCAACACCTGTTGGAGAGTGAGTTCTCTGACCCCATGGAACTCACAAGGGAGGCAGACCTTTTGGTGGATTCCAGAGGGTCTGGAGAGGCATTGGGGAGTGACCCTAAGAGGAGTGGCTCAGGTGTCTTCCAACCCAGAGTGGTGGGAGAGGTTCAGTGTAGCCCAGCTAGGTCCCGTGGTAGTGGGAGGGGTGTAGGGACTCACGTCCTGTCTCAGTGGAGAAGGAGTGAGTGTGGGGCTGCGTGTCCCAAGGTGCCCAAAACCCAGTCTCAGAGCCTGGATGGTTCTTTAAGGGAACACCAGGTAGTGAGCCTAGGCTGTCCTGATGGGCCGCCCGTTGAGGATCTCCTAGTGTCTAGAGAACCTGGAGCATCGGTAAATGGAGCTCCAGTGTTTCTGGTGTCTGGCAGTGCCACTCCTAAGTGGAGGGTGCAGAAGTCCAGAGTGAGGGGTGAGAGGGGGAGAGAGTCCCCAGTGGAAGAACCAGTGGGTCAGGGGCCAGCCAGAAGGGCTGAGTCACCGGTGAAGGACCATGGGGACACCACTTCTGTCCTGGGGGATCTTCACGCACTGTCAGAGGGACAGGGGTCGGGAGATCTGCGCCAGGCAATCTGTCACACGACACATGAGTTATGTGTCACCCTCAGGGGGGGCATGCGTGCTCCCAAGTAAGTCCTGGTGCGCCAGGCGGATGCTCAGCTGCAGGGTTTAGTCCCTGGGTTGGGAAGCCAGGTTCTGGTGTTGTCTGACCTGGAGGGTGGGACAACTGTAAACAGTGTCCTGACCGGTTTGTCTTCTGGGGGTACCGCTCCTGATGGGAGGGGGCAGTACTCTGGAAGTGGGTGCAGAGGGAGGGAGTCCTCGCCTCTGACCCCGGTTCAACTGGAGGGTTTCAACCCTAGATTGGAGGACCAGGTTCAGGGTGTCCCCCCTGACCTGGACACCCAGTTGCAGGATAGAACCCCTGAACTGGTGGGCGAATTGTGCAGGACACCTGCCACAGGTGCCCTGGCAATTCTGGAAGGGGGGGTACCACTCCAGGTGGGAGGGTACAGAGCCCCAACAAGGAGGAGGAGGACCGGGTATGGGAAAGCCCACCCCAGTCTCCAGTCCAGCCGCCGGGTACAGGCCCGGGGCTGGTAGGTCAGTGTCAGGATGTCATACCTGACCTGACAGGAGGGAGAGTGGACAAAGGGTGCCAAGCACCTGGGGCTACTGCCCCCGCTCTCTGGCGCCACAGAGGTTTGAGAGCCCTGAGAGGCATAAGGCCTGGGTCTCATCCCTGACCTCTGTCAGTGGCCACTGTGGCTTGCTGTCTGTCCGTTATCAACCATTCTTGGTCCTCCCAGGAAGGAATGTTTTGTCTCTGCCCACATGTTTCCAGAAATGTTTATTTTAAAGGGTCTGAAGGCTTTGTTAACATTCTGGAACTAAAAAATGCCTCTGGAGCAAAACTATTTCACTCCGCATGCTCAATCACATAGATAGCTTTATTACATTTTTAGTCTGTGAACCAGTCCATGGGCCCACCACCAAATCAATGTATACAATGTTTTAATTTTACATAGTGGTGTACAAAATCATGATTTTTTTCCATAACATTGTGCCAAATGTTCTTGCTGGTATCTCTAGTGAAAAAATCATGCAAAATGGCGGTAGGAGACTGGTTCAGTTCAAGGAGAGCAATTCTCTTGGTGAAGGTTTTAATGTTGCTGCAGGGCATTTCCTGCTCAAACCACTCTCCTTCAACTGAAAATCGTGTGAAATTGTGCATCTGTAAAAATCTCATTGAATGTATCTAGATTTGCAAGATTTTGCGGGCACATAATAAATCTGGGCCTAATTTACCATTTACCCATGTTTTCATCAAAAAACAATATGTATTGACAAAAACCAGCATTTATTTCCCAAGGTAGTGAATCTTTGAACTTCCAGTCCAAATTTGGTAATAATCCGTTCAGCAGTTTTCATGGTATCCTTATTAAAACCCCTTGGGAAATTCAGATGCAAAATTTCAGACTTCCCATTAAAACGTTCCTTTATTGAAAGGTTAATGCATAATTCTCTAAGATCAGATGTACGTACATGTATACATTTGAATAGGGTGTGCAGATTCGCCCATAGGACAAAATATCCGAAGTGATTTATAGACTGTTTCCCTCAAGGACCAAACGGCTTGTTCGGCACTACAGACTTAACATAGCTTCCTCTATGAATATATATTATTTTTCTCTTTGGCCTTAATCTTTGCCCAAAAGCACTGCTTCTGTCTATTCAGGTGAGCTCTTATGTTCACCCCTGGGTGTGCTGCACACCTTCCTAGGACTGACCCCGCTACATAGAAAAATTAACGAGCAAAAAATAAGTCTACAAAAAACTGCAAAGACAATTCAGTTCTTTCAGTCATTGAGTTGAGTTTTGTTTGTTATTTATTCTTCCGATTTTATAATTGTATGGCTCTGGAAAAACTAAAATATGAAACTATAGTTCCCACCAATATATTGCTTCTGAAGTCATGTAACATCATCGATTACATAATGTGACATAGTAATTCATACCATTGTAGTTTTATTTATGGCATACTGAATATATATGGGATGTCACGTGGCCATGCTTTATGTGATGTGTAGCACCAAAGGTTTATGGATTGCAGCCAAACTTTGGATTTCATTGTTTCAGACCATGGCCTTCTGCTACGCCCTGTGTCATACCGACAAATGCTTATGGTCCAGGCTCTATATGTGGAATGACCACAGACTCACGTTTGGCCATGCCTTGTCCCTGATTCATACATGGACAGGAGGCACAACTTTATTTAGCATGCTCTAATCTATGTCCATGATGTAGGAACACACACCACGTCCATCCACTCAGCTCCATAGCAAATTCTGCAACTGCACTAGCCTCACTGGTCAAGGTCCAACCTGGGTATGAGGATGCTCTCAATCTGAATAAGATACAGATCCAATGCCTGTGACCTGGCTAGAATGCAGTGGGCAAGCTGGCTTTGGGTACCTTGTTTGGGGTGAACACACACTCTCAGGCCTGTGTACACACTCCCATATGCACCCACTTTGTCCTCTTCACTGGTGATCAGTAACAAAATGAATAATCAAGGTATTAGATGGTGTTCCATGAACAGCCAATACCCTGATACTTCTCAAGTAAAATCTAAAATAGTGGTGACACTCAAGGATGTCATTCTCCTTCCCGGGATGTTCGCTGACATGACCAGGGGACCGTCTGCCTGTACCGCACACGTGTGGTGCCACTGGAAGGAATTTAACATTTTAAAACTTTAAATAAGTACTACACCTTCGAAATAGATCAATATTAGTTATCAAAGATGGGGCCTTGGTAGTGGCAAAGCGTACACTCTGTCTAATTCATTCACTTACTATTGCTCAGTAACTGGAAAAACTAAAACTTCTCTGAAATGTTGAGTGTCTGAATTCGTCTGCAGGGAGTGCGGCCATTTTGAACCTGCCCTAAAGCCATTAATTGGAACCTGTCACCCTATGATGCAAGTTCTGCTCTCCTTCTAAAGTTTCTCTTTGCGTTTCACAGCCCTCGCCTTATTGAGGCTGCAGAAACCTGGCAAGGGCTCTGAGACTCCATTCCAGTCCCCGCCCCATGACTATCAATGCTTGTTAGCAAAGTGTTCGCTTTAATAGATTGGGCCGGATTAGGCAAGTAAACCATGTATCTCTCTCTAATGTCTGCTCCTGCCCACCTTGTCAGCATCTAGATGTGCTCTTAGCTGTGAACTGCTGCGCTCTGATTAGATTTCTGTTCCAGTTCCTGTGCTCTGAACTGTCACCCTTCAGAAAAGCTGAACTCTGAATATGAAGCAAACCTTCATTTCTGCACAGTAAAGAAGTCATTCACTTTCTTGTCATACCTATCTGATCCTTCGCCACTTTATATTCATGGCCTACATCTAGGCTGCAATTTCAATTTAATAGGCTGTCTCGCACAGTAAGAATTACCTCTCAGCCCAGTTTGATATTAAATAAAGAATGCTCTGTCCTTCACTGCAGTGACATTAACCCCCCTCTGTCCTTATGGAAGTGACATTAATGGCGCAAGCATTTGCCATTCGAATGTTTGTTGTCATTCATTTATTCCTGAACATGATCTGTGTTTATTTTGTAATATAGTAACATATATCAGCCTTTTACGATGCAGGATTAAGAAAAGGCAAAGATGCTTTAACGGAACAGCCACAAAATTATGCACCCTTTCCCCTGAAGAATGTGATAACCCCCACCCCCAGATCTCCAATATCTCACAAATATTTATAGTTTTTGGGATAAATGGGGGATCCTGCAGCGCATGGCTACAGAGGTCTGTGTCTGTGTTACGCCCCTTACTGTATTAGACATTTGTAAATATTTAAAAGGTGCTAAAAACACGAAACTGCCTTCCCTTCAAAAAGTACAACAGTGTTAGGTACTCATTTGTATTTGTGTTCAGAAATTAGTTAATACAATAAGAAGTTTTACATGCAAAGTCAAGGTTTCTAAAAGTCCTGGATTTCGGCTTTACATGAGGGTAATCACTATTACTTGGTTCAAGCACCTCTATTCTATACTAACTCCTGACTGACTAAGATACTACCTCACTTACTAACCGTTGGAAAAGCTAAAGTCTCATTCAGACCAGTGCCAAGAGACCTGTGGTGGCATTGAGGGCTGTACAAGGGCATTCATTCATGGTTTGATTTCTGTTAAAAATGTACATACTATTTAGATAATTCTTATTACTACACATGTACAGGTGATTCAGTTAATAACCTCCGCACTGGGCCCACTCCCAAACTGCCATGCATGTCATACTACACACATTTTCCAATAACTTTTGCCAGCACATGTCTTGTTTCTTGTAGTATATGTTGGCCCCAGTTTATTTTTGCATAAGGTACGAATTACTTTTTGCATTACAGTACTGTGGTCATAACCCGCTATGACCAGGCCATGAACCCACGTAAGGGGTGTCATAAATCATTTTGACATGCTCATAAATCATAGACATAACAGTTCATTAATCAATCCATTTAGCAGTCATAAATCATTTTGACATGCTTGTAAATCACGTGACAGGTCATAAATCGCAACAGCTGGCAGGTCATAAATCCCTCTGACGTATCACGATCATGTTCTGTTATCTGTCTACCATACTTGTGACACCTCATAGTTTGTTCAGGCCATCATACGTGCTGTTTTATGGGGTCATAAAGTTCCCTGTTGGTTTTCACGCTGATTGCGTGGGGGGTAGCCTCTCCCTGGGGTTAGGCCCCAACTCGCTACCTTGTTTTGTCCATTTTGTGCCGTGCCATTCAGCGGTCTGGGCTGCGAGTGCCGTCTCCACTTGCTCCCCCCTTTCCGGGCAACTCACCCTGCCGTGAGGCATCCCAAGGTGAGTAGCCCTCCTCCTGCACACCGCCCTGTCGGTGTGCCTCCGTACCAACAAATGTACCCCTTCTTAGCCGCCTCGCCGGCAGTCCCAAAGTGACCTGTGCTGAGATGGCAGTGCGCTTATAGCCCCACATTGTCCCCTCCTGGCATGTGGCGGCTTCCCCCCATTGGAGGGGTTAAAAACATTACCCAGCCACCTATTGGCCAGGTATTTTTGCAACACTTTTGGCGCACGCTCTTTCCGGGGAGGGATAGCCTCCCCCTTTGTTGGGCGCACTGCAGCAGCCCAAACTGGTTTTCCTGGGTCCCTGGCGGCTGATACTACATCGGCCTGTTAGGCCCAATTCGGGGGCGGCCTCTGCTATAACCTCTGCACTGGGCCCACTCCCAAAATGCCATGCATGTCATATTACACACATATTTTCCAATAAAGTTTGCCAACACATGTGTCTTGTTTTTTATGGTATTTGTTGGCCACAGTTTATTGCATAACATGTACAAATTACTTTTTGCGCTACAGTAACATGGTCATAACCCGCTATGACCAGGTCATGAACCTACGTCACGGGTGTCATAAATCATTTTGACATGCTCATAAATCATACACATGACAGTTCATTAATCAATCCATTTAGCAGTCATAAATCATTTTGACAGGCTTGTAAATCACGTGACCGTTTATAAATCACTCTGACAGGCCATAAATCACTCTGAAATATCGCAGTCACATTCTGTTATCTGTCTACCATACTTGTGACAGCTCATAGTTTGTTCAGGCCATCGTACATGCTGTTTTTATGGGGTCATAAAGTTCCCTGTTGGTTTTCACGCTGATTGCGTGGAGGGGTAGCCTCTCCCTAAAGTAAGGCCCCATCTCGCTACCTTTTTTTGTCCATTTTGTGCCCTGCCATTCGGCGGGTCTGGGCTGTGAGTGCCCCCTTTCCGGCCTACTCACCCTGCCGTGAGGCATCCCAAGGTGAGAGTAGCCTTCCTCCTGCACACCGCCCTGCCGGTGTGCCTCCTTACCAACAAATGTACCCCTTCTTAGCTGCCACACCGCAAGGGAGGCTTCAGTCTCCCTGCAGCTCCCCCATCCTCCTTGTCGATTACTCTTTCTTCTTGCTCTCTTTTTTTGTAAGATTCACCCCAACCTGGGTGTAAAGCTCCGGGTGCCCTGGGTTGATCAGGCCATGCCGGATGCTCTCCCGGCCATTGGTTTTACGACATCTGCTGGCTCGCTTAGTTTCCTCCTGTAGCTATCCACTGCGCTATTTGACAGGGTGCCTCATCATGCCAGCCTGGGATTATTTCAGACCATAAGATGGTGGTGCTGCCACACAGCCAAGCCTATCTGGATGCAGTGGAGGAGGTCCCACCTCCCGAGCTGCACGAGGTCGCTGCCTCCCAGTTGGATCACCCAGACCTCGGGGTGCCATGCGGACGCAACCTGTAATCCCTTTAGGTTTGCTGAAAGGCTGGTTCCACTTCTCGTAGCTGTGTGCGGGCACAGTCTGATTCTATTCAGCCCCCCAGCGTGTCGTCTCTGCTCGCAGATGTCATAAATGAAAGAAAAGAGACAGTCATACACCAATGTTTTGGGCGGAGTGATGTAGCACGCCATACCAAACAAACTCATACCCCAGTTAGTAGGCTGGTGTCACCTTGACTTACCCACAAAGACCAATGTCCTGTTTGTACCACGCTTCCAACCAGCAAGGTCATTCATGATGTACGGTTTGTAACAGATATTTTTTGGGTTTTTTTAACACACAGTAGAACTGCATCGCATGAAGCTACCTCCTAGCTTAGGACAGGAGCGCGTTTCTTTAGCTTTGCTTGAAATTGGGCCCCACTATCCCCGTATGATGAATGCACTCAGTGGCAAGTGCCACACACAACCCTGGGCGCTACTTAGATTGCAGATGGCAGTCAGTGGATCACGGCGCTCGAACCCAAGGTCCTGATGCCATTTTTCAATTACCCCAAGGAAGCCAGCCTCTTCTTCTTCTTTTTTTTTTTGACTAAACATGCCAGCTGGCGCCTGCCTCCCATATCTACACAGGTGTGTGCCTATGCCCCGGGAGGCGCTCCCCACAGGCACTATTGGCTTCTCTTATTCAATTATTCTTAGATTTAAAAGAATTTGATATTGTAGATTGTTGGACTTGGCCCTTTTTGCAGGGACATCCCTGAACTTTTTTGCCTTCCTCCTAGCCTTTTTTTCTGACATGGTGTTGGTGGTTCTAAGACTCTGGGCACTTTAGCACTGCTGTCCAGTGTAAAGTGCGTGTGCTCTCTGTGGTAAACATGGTAAGATTGGTCTACACCTGTTTTGCATATTTAATTTACCTGTCAGCCCCTTGTAAAGTGGTATCTCAGATACCCAGGGCAAGTAAATTAAATGCTACTGATGGGCTTGCAGCGCTGATTGCGCCACCCACCAAAGTAGCCTTTCAAACCTGTCTCAGGCCTCTGCCATTGCAGGGCCTGTGCGCGCAGTATTGCTGCCGCTGTGACGTGACACCTAAAGTGTGTGCCACATCTGTGACCCCCCTTTTACTGCATGTCAGTCACCCCTAAGGTAGGCCCTAGCTAGCCCTATGGGCAGGGTGCATTGTAGGTAAAAGGTAGGACATGTACCTTAAGTGTGTGACATGTCCTGGTAGTGACAAACAGCCATTTTGGTTTCTCACTGCTGTGAGGCTACCCTCCAATAGGAATGCATTGGGGATTCCCTGATAAGTGTTTCAGTGGCAATTCATGATATGAGAGGAGCAGCGTGGTCAAGTTTGGTATGGTTGGAATAGTAATAATAAATGCTGCGCAATGGTGTGCGCAGATTTATTATCACTGTTTTAGAAATGCCACTTTTAGAAGTTGGCATTTCTGTGTGCTATGTGTCTGCCTGCCTGATGTGGATTGCATGTCTGGCTCTGGAGTGACAGGGGCTGGTGAGGTGTGTGTGTCTCCAGGGAGGGCAGGGTGAGCCAGCGCTAGGCTGAATGGGAGAGCTGCATTTGGAGTAGTGGGAGGAGTAGTCCCCTGACCCTGAATAGGTCTGTGCCTGCCTGGGTGAATGCTGGCTCCGCCCCCCTGTGCTGGTCGGATGACCGAGCCCACACCTGACAATGGGGAAGAGGAGCCCTGTAAACAGAGTGCTCCAAAAAAAAAACCAGAACCAGTTCAGGCTGGTTCCCCAAGCCCTGTGCCAAGGGTAGAGCAAAGGAAAATGGGGTATATATGCAGGGGCTGTGGCCCCATGGGTTGGTGCTGTGGGTGCTTACAGCAGCCTGCGGCCGGCAGGCTGCTGGAACTGAAGAAGAGGACTGCTGTGTTTGCAGGGAACCGCCACGTGGGACTGACCTGTTCCCTGCTGGGTGGCTATGAGGACTTCCACTCTGCTGAGTGGCCCTGTGTGCTGGCCTGCCTTTGCCCAGTTTTGCCCTGTGCGATTTGGAGCCTCATCACGGGGTGAGCGCTGGGCTGGAGTAGCTCTTTTCCCGTATTTTACTGGGGCGGGAGAGCCCCTTTAAGGACATTACGAGAGTGCTGGTGTGTGCTGCATGGGTCCTGTTTCTGTCTCCATGGCGGAGACCAGCTGAGCACTCTGGCTGTACTGGACCGAAGGCCCGGAGCGGCATGTGGCCATGCAGCGTATGTCGGGCTGCACCAGCCGGGCCAAGACGCTGCAGAGCCTTCACTCCCACGAGCCGCCGCAAAACAGGAAGACAGGCAAAGATTGCCTGGGTGTGGGCAGGGCTCTCGGAAGAACAAGGAGAGCCCCGCGTGCCTGCCAAAGCTGAAAGAGGCAGGAGGAGAGCCCCGCGTGTTTTCGAGGGCTGTTTCGGGCAGGGCCTGCTGCCAGAGGAAGGCTGCCGGAAGCCATGCGTGAACGGGCCTGGTTGAGGGTGGGGCCCACTGCCCCGAAGAGACGACCGAGAACCGGGAAAGGAAACCTCCCGCTCCACAATGATGGCCCCTCGCTGCATTTCAGGTCTGGGCGCGGGCGTTGCTAGGGAAGCAGGAGTCTCCATGACGCCCCAGACCGCTCGTGGCAGAACGCAGAGAAGCTGTGTGCCCGTGTCATATTACCGAGTGGCACCGGGGGCACGGGGCTCCATTTCCAGCCGGCCGCGTGGTATACAGAGCGCTGGCCGGCGGATCCATTGCAGAGAGGTCTTGACCAGCAGATTGGCTGCCTGTGCTCGGCAGAGACTGGGTATGTGTGCGCCTGCCCCCACATTGAACATGCAGGGCTCCGGGGGCATTCTTGTAGCAGGACTAGGGTGGCACCTCGACGTAGGCCCCGGTCCTGCAGTTTCCACACGGCCCCCCCCACAGTAAGCGCTGAAGTGCTGTGGTAGCGGGGATGAGATGGAGGTGCACGCCCCTCTGTGCCAGTAACTTGACGTTGTCTAAATGTGCGGATGTTGTCCTGATGTAAGGACACATTGCCGGTGAGGAGCCCATGTGGTTTGGATTATGTTGGATAGACTTCACCCTAGATATTCTGTAAGGGTGACCTACAGATGCCTGAGGTAGGCATACGGTGATTAGATGTGCTCCAGAGTGTCTGTGGGCACGATACCTCCCTGTGTTATGCCCTGATGGAATTAGGCTGTTGATGGGATGTGTTATGTGTGCACTCCATAAGTAGTTAGCCACTGTGCACTGCTGATCATGATTATGCCTAATGTGTGCACTCCGCCAGTGTAATGTGATGCATAATAATGTTTATACCTAAGGTGGTGTATGCACCTGGGGAGGGTTACTGTGGTACACTCCTAATGTGATGATGCATAAGGTGTTTATGCCCAGTGTTGATGCATAATGTGTTTATGCCTAATATGTATGCCAATGTGGTTTATGCATAAGTGTCTATACCAGTAGTTATTGGTGGTTTACTACTTACCTGTTCTGATGGTTCTGACAGTGGCCCGATTGGCCCTGTACTGTATATAATCCCCTGTAAAGTACTACCTAGTGCCAGTTGGCACAGTGTATATTTGTGATTGTGATCTAATGTGTTTATGAGTAATACAAAGGCTATTTTTTAAATAACCTTGTATGGAGTTTATTTTGTGGTGGGCCTAGTGTGTCGCTGCTGTGTGAGTGTGTTGCGCAAACGCTTTACACATTGCCTCTGGGATAAGCCTGACTGCTCGTGCCAAGCTACCAAGGGGGTGAGCAGGGGTTATCTTCGGTGTGTAACTCCCTTGCCCTGACTAGAGTGGTGGTTTCTGCCTGGCTGAGACGCATGCCCTAGCCAACCAGAAATCCCATTTCTAACATAGATGCTGTCCCTACTCAGCATGGGCATCTATTGGATCATGCATGCGCTTTAATTTGTAGGAACTGCAGTGTTTAGCGCACCGCCCTCAGCTTTCCAAAGTAACCTGTTCTGGGATGGTGGTGCGCTTATAACCCCACATTGTCCCCTCCTGGCATGTGGCGGCGTCCCCCATTTGGAGGGGTTCAAAACATCACCCGGCCACCTATTGGCCAGGTATTTTCACACCACTTTTGGTGCGCGCTCTTTCTGGGGAGGGGTAGCCTCACCCTTTGTTGGGCACACGCGAGCAGCCCTAAAAGATTTTCCCGGGTCCCTGGCGGCTGTTATGGCGCCGGCCCGTTTGGCCCCCTTAGGGGGCGGCCTCTGCTATGGTGTTGGTATATTCCATTCTCCCAAGAGCCCAATTTGCATAGCTATTTCCAGACTTAAACTTGAGTGTGGAAGAAAAGTAGTTCACAATTCAAAATTTCACAACATCAGGACTCATCAGGGACATTCGTGATTCGCAATATGTACTTACAACTGGCACAGGGAGAATCTGCCCAGTCATAGATTTCACAGAGTCATAAGTTTAGGCTTAATGTTGTAATAGGGTTTTGTTTTTTCTAGAATGGGGTTACACAATGCGATAACCCGTCTGGATATTAGTAAATAGTTTGCAGGCAGCATCTCATCCTGCAAATTTAGGGTAAAAGGATGTGTGCAAACTACCTTTAAGAAGGTATTGGGTTATAACCTTTTTCTGATAGGAGAGGGAAGGGAGCACCCCAATATTTATTTTGGGGTTGAAGGGGGCTTGTTACATCCAGAGAGAAAACTCTTTTTTTCCTGTGGCCAAAAATTTAGACAAATGGGGAAACATCTGTTTTTGCATGGTTTGCTCAAGAAGGTTTTCAACTGTGTGCGAAGTAAAAGGGCTCTGCTTTATCTAAACACTGATGAGCCATTTGAAAGATAATTGTGAGTCCTTGAGATGGACTTCTGTTAAGTTAGGTTGTTCCTAATATGTTGGTGTCAGAGTATCAACTATCTTCCTTTGCCAATTAGCACATGCCTGTGAATACTTTAATCCTGTTGATTACAGCTACCCTCTCCTCTACCCACTTTGGACTTTTCCACCAATTCCTAGACAGAAATGCTTACATTTACTTTCAAGTTCTAACTCTTTATATGCATCTGTTATCTTTTCTGTAAAAAAACGATGTGTTCGATTTATCAGATCTGTTCTGTCTGCAAATATTTCTGTCTTTCTGATAGTCTTTTTTCTCTTCTCTTCTCTTTGATTATTTTAGCATCGAAATTAATCATATAAATAGTCATAAGGAACCCATCAAGGCTACTAAGGATCCAATGCTAACCTTGAGTGATCAGATGGAAACTTAATTCCCATGTCTTCAAACCTCAGGTGTAAGCGTTGGCTGAGTCAGCCATTGTTCAAGCATTTTGATTTGTGCACTTGAAAATGAATATGAAAAACTATCTATAAAGATGCTAAATTAGAAAATTCATACTTTTCTGTTATATTTTTCTTTTATTCTGTGTGAAAGTAATGCATATATTTATAGATTAATATCCTTATTCTTGAGACCCATATGTCCATGCACCTTATTCTTTTCTAATTTGTTAAGATGAACAAACCCTTTTATAGCCAAATTACATTCAACTGTGGATTCAAATGATCTATACTTGTGTGGTTGCTGTTAGACTTGAACATGGAGTCTGTTGGAAATTGGGTTACTGGTTGAAGAGGGTGAAACCCTACTCAAGCAGCAATCAGAATCCGGTTGAACACGAGCAAACTTCAAATTAACCGGTGCTTAAGCCTCTGGTAGCTTGGCACAAAAGCAGTCCGGCTTCATTTTAGCTTAATATGTAAAGTACTTATGCAGCACTTCAAACAGTAATAAAGTGAAAACACAGCACATTTGAGACCAAAATGACACAAAATCCAATCAGTATAGCCGGAGAATATGCAGTTTTAAAGATTTAAGTTCAAATAGACATAAAACCAAAATGCATCAACTGTGGTTATTTGGTCTCACCGTAACGGGAGATAGTCGCAAGTTCATGCTGACAGCGATGGATCATCGGCCGGATACAGGGACCCAGTTAGGCCTGCTGAACAAAGTACTTTAAATCCTGATGCGTGGTCTGTGCTGTTGCTTTGCGAGGCTTCGTGTTGTCTGTTGTTGGTTCTGTAGAAACTACGTGGCGAGGCTTTGCATCTGTTCTGGTGAGATGTGTGGTGTAGCTTGGTGGGGATTTGCATCGCTCCTGATGGAGCTGGCAGCTATGCCGTGAGGTGCTGCGTCACTTGGAGCAGATCACGATGAGGCTGCCAGCTGTGCGACGGGGCTGTGCATTGCTTCACGGGCTGGCAGAGCATCTTCAGGCCCACTTCCAAGGGTCCAGGACTGGGATGGTGGAACCACTCGGAGGTGGGTGGGGTGGGAGCGCAGGACTCACAGCAAGCAGAGTGTGGGTTTTAAGGTGGTTGGAGCCTTTTTTTGTCCCTGAGGCTCTGATCAGGAGGCAAGCCAACTAGCCCTTTGAGTTGCTCTGGTGGTCCTAGGTTCAATATGCAGGTCCACTCCTTTCACTCAGGCAGCAAGGCAACAGAGTAGCAGTCCTTGTGGAGCGGCACAGTAATCCTTCTGTGTATTCCACAGGGCTGGAGGTGTACTGTAGAGTTGTATTTGAGGGTCATATATTTATATCTGGTGCTCACTTTGAAGTAGGAGACGTTCCTAGAAAATTCCCTTTGAACTCCTTGAAATTTCCTGCCTCCCTTGTCCCGGCTCCAAGCTGGCTGCCTGAACAATGTGAAGGCAGAGCACAGCCTATTGAGTTGCAAGTGAGGCTGTGCCCAGCTCAGTGCCCCCCCCTCATCCTGCCAATTGATGTCCCATCCAGGCACACCTAATCCATCCACTTTGTGGCTGTCCGGGAGCAATAAGCAAAGTCCAACTGCCAGCAAACACCCAGTCATGTGACCCAGGAGCAGGATACAGACACTAAATAGGGCAGGAAAGTGCCAACTTTCTAAAAGTGTCACTTTTAAAAATTATAACGCAAAATACTACTTTACCATTAGAGAGGAATTTTAATAGCAATTTCTCAGAAACCAGACATGAAAGGCTTACCTGTTTCCAATCAAAAGTTAGCACTTAATAAATGTAATAAAGCAACCCAATGTTATCCTATGGGAGAGGTAGGCCTCAAGGTAGTGAAAAATGAATTTAGGAGTTTTTTACTACCAGGACATGTACAATTTAAAAGTACATGTCCAAAGTTTTGGATACACACCCTGCCCTATGGGTTGTTTAGGACCTACCCTGGGGCGATTTGTATGTATTAAAAAGTAAGGTTACGCCCCGCAAAAGTTTTATTTTGCAAGGTTGAAATGGCAGTTCCAGAACTACACACACAGGCTGCAATGACAGGCCTGAAAAATGTTTGAAGGGCTACTTATGTGAATAGCACAATAAGTGCTGCAGGTCCACTCGTTTAATTATCTAAACACAAACGCTTCCCTATTCAAAGAGAACAAGGGCTTTAAATCATTTTACATAACAGTAGTTCCTTTTGGAAAAATATTTGTTTACTTGAAGAAACAAAAGCACCAATGAAAATATAGTAGGATGCAGTTTAGAGAAGGCTCAACACTGAGATCACACACAAGTAATGATTCAAAGCAAAAAGGCAGTTGTGATGATATTCAGTATATATTATTCAAAGACATATATACACAATATAACATGTCCCACATGAAACAGAAACCAAGGAGATAGAGGAATTGCAATAAGATGGTTTCCATACATCTTTGCTTGATGAATTAGTCTCTGTACTTTTGGAATGATCTTGCCCTATGTCATAATTTATCGACCCCAGGGAATGAGCCGCAATATCCATTCAACTATCTATGGGCAACAAAATAACTAAAAACCACTTCTGATAATATTGGACTTCTGTTTAATGGTCCAAACTCTCATAACTTCCTGTATCAACAGCAATACCTTGGTGGAAATTCCAAAAACTCACCGTTACCCCTCCCTGTGACCCTGCATGTAGCAGCAAAACTAGTTCCGGGAACTAGAGAATTGAACTCCTTTACACTGATCCTGAGAGATCTGCAGTGGCTCCTTGTTGAAGCAAGAATCAAATTAAAATTGGCTTGCATGCTTTTCAAAGCTGCGAATCTCTATTGACTTAAATACCAATGTTCAGCAATAAAAATGTCATGGGGCACAAGCATCTAATGAACAAAGAACTTTTAAAAGTGGTGTCAATTTAAAAAAAATAAAAAAAAATGTATCTGCCATTCCTCACATCATTCGCAGCGAAAGCTCAATCAATTTGGAAGTCCCTGCCATAAGAAATGAGAAGTCGGCAAGGTATTCTATTTAACTAAAAATGAAAAATTTCTTTATACTTTTCTTGAGCTTAAAATCCTCCAAATCCGAACTGCAAAAGGCTAATGCTACTGTACCCAACTAACATCCGTGCCTTCATATCTGCTTCCTTTACTTACACACTCCTCTTCTTCACATCCTTGTTGTAAAAACCAGTCAGTCGTTAAAACGCTTTATTTTTCCCCACATAATTTTCTTATCTTTTTTTCATCAAGTATATTTTCTCCCCGCAGTATATATGCACGTATGGGTTGAACAACAGCAATGTATTCATCAGGACGCAGAATGCTACCATCATTTAGGAAAGAGACTCCTCTATTTAAAGAACACTAAGTTACAATGCATTAAAAGTTCACAAAGCAACTACCTCTCCCTCTGTTTGGCTAGGTTCATACTAAAAATATCACATGCATACATAAGTGTGAGGAAGTGGATTATTAGTTAAGGTGGATTGTAGCCCTCTTCAAGTAATAATGGCAACGAGATGGTTTCCATACTTCTTTGCTTGATGAATTAGTCTCTGTGCTTTTAGACTGATCTTGCCCTATCTATGTCAAAACTTATCGACCCCAGGGTATGAGCTGCAAGATCCATTCAACTTTCTATGGGCAAAAAACAACTAAAAACCTCTTCTGATGATATGGGACTTCCGTTTAATGGTCCGTTGCCTTGAATACCAATGTTCAGCAATAAAAATGTCATGGGGCACAAGCATCTAATGAACAAAGAACTATCAAAACTGGTGTTAAAAAAACTCATTCTGCAATTCCTCACATCATTCACAGGAACAGCTCAATTTGGAACTCCCTGCCATAAGAAGTGAGGAGTCGGCAAGGTATTCTATTTAACTAAAAATTAAAAATGTCTTTAAACTTTTCTTGAGCTTGAAATCTTCCAACTCCTAATTGCAAAAGGTTAATGCTACTTTACCCAACTAACATCCGTGCCTTCATTTCTGCTTCCTTTACTTACACACTCTTCTTCGTATCCTTGTTGCAAAAACCAGTCAGCCGTTAAAATGCTTTATTCTTCCCCATATAATTTTCTATTCTTTTTTTCATGAAGTCTATTTTTTCGTCTCACTCTCTCTCACTCTCTCACTCTCTCTCCTTCTTTCAACTTCCCTCTGCTTCAAATTAAAAAACATAATGAAATTCCAAGATGGCCAGCAGTGCATATGTATGTATGGGTTGAACAACAGCAATGTATTCATCACGACGCAGAATGCTACCATAAGTTAGGAGGGAGATGCCTCTATTTAAAGAACACTAAGAGCCCAATATGAGTTTTGGCGGTGCAGTGGTGGGCGGTACTCCACCGCTGTGCCCCACACCACCAAGACTCGCTGCTGCCCACCTGCCAGATTACAAGTTATTTGTAGTGTGGCAGGCAGGCGGTGTGGCGTTCCCAGGGTGGTGATTCTTTCAAAGTCATCCTAATTCAGGTCTAATTGACCTGACCACTGTGCACTTTAGCTAGGTCTAAATCATCCTAATTCAGGATGCTGAGTTTAGAAGAGGAGTGCTCCACTCATTCACTTCAGTTGATTCTTTCAAAGGCCGCAGTGCCTTTAATAAAGGCACCACAATGGGAATGCCTCACAAGCTTCCTGCATGGCAGACTGAAATGTCCATGCCATGTAGGAACTTTTGTGCATGCACACAAAGGGGAGCACATGTTATGTCCCCCTGTGTGCATACACAAGTGGAGGAGGCTTTGTTTCCTCTCTGCCAGGGTTTTCATGGCAGTAGAACCACCATGAAAACCCTGAAGGAGAGGAAACTCGTAATATGCTTGGAAGGACCATGGTGGTTCCGCCAATCATATTGCAGCCTCTAGCCACCACCAGGGAATGGCGGTTCCCTGGCGGCGGTCCCAGTGCGGTCCGACCACCCAAGTTGTAATGGGGCGGTCGCACCGCCGGTGCGGTAGTGGGTGGACCACCTCTACCGCGCCATCAGTGGTCTGGCGGTCTGAGGACCGCCAGACTCGTAATTTGGCCCTTTGTCACAATGCATTGAAAGTTCACAAACCAGCTACCTCTCCCTCTGTTCGGCTAGGTTTGCACTGTAGAAATACCACATGCATGCATACATAAGTGTGAGGAAGTGGATTATTAGTTAAGGTGGATTGTAGCCCTCTTCAGGAAAAGATGGCACAATTCCACTTAGGTCTCAAAAATGTACACCTGAGCTCAACAATTGGTAGCTGTAGCAAAAAGCTGGAATTGGTGCTTCTCTGGCTACATGGACAATGGCAGTGGCAGGCATATGTACAAGTTACAGCTGCCTGAGACAGGGGATACTCCTTTGAAGCTTGAAAATTGGTGGGTCACATCTCCTCCCAGCCACAGCCCTTTTGTTCCCTGTTTATGTTTATGGGATTTGTAAAGCGCATGACTACCCATGGGCATCTCAGCGCTGGAATGATACAGGACGGAGACTGTTTAAGGAAAGAGCCATGATTTCAGTCTTTTTTTTAAATGCCACTTCATTGTCAATTAGTCGGAGTTCTGGGTCCATACTATTCCAGAGTTTTGGCACCAGATGGGTAAATGACCTTCCACCCCATCTGGCTCTCTTAATTGTGGTAGAGTTCATCAGGAAGTTGGAGCTTGACCTGAGTCAATAGGGGGAATAGTGTGAGACCAACTTTTGAATCAGGGCGGGTCCTCTCCCATACATGGCTCTGTGGGCTAGGCTTAAGGACTTGAATTTGATTCTGGCTTGGACCGGAAGCCAGTGAAGCTCTCTTAGTGCAGGTCTAACTGAGTGATGTCTGGGTATGTTCAACAGCAGTCGGGCAGCTGCATTTTGGACGACCTGCAGTCTGTTCGTGACATATTTAGGGGAGCCCAGAAAGAGAGAGTTGCCGTAGTCCAGCCTTGATACCACCAGGGCTTGGACTACGGTTTTCCTAGACTCCTCTGGAAGCAGGGACATTATTTTTTTAATCATGCGGAGTATCCCAAAGCAGGTAGCTGATAATTTTCTGGCCTGAACCTCCATTGTCAGGTTCTGGTCCAGCCAGATACCTAAGTTTTTTATGGCTGTTTTAGGAGGAGGAGGCGATCCCCATTTAGAAGGCCAGGAAATCTCTGCGCGGGGGCTAAAATTGTTGCCTAGGATCATTAGCTCCGTTTTGTCCCCATTCAGTTTGAGGCTACAATCCGCCATCTAAGATCCGATTTTTTCCAGGCAGGGGACGAGTTGTCTATGGTCCGAGTTAAGCGAGTCTGAGATTGAGAACACTAGTTGAGTGTCATCGGCATATGACACGATGGAGAGACCAAATTCCTGTATTATATGTGCCAAGGGGCTAAGATAAATGTTAAAAAGTGTTGGACTCAGGGAGGATCCCTGAGGGACTCCCCAAGGTGCTGAGAGGGAGTCTGACTTAAATCCGGCCTCCATACATTGGAAGGATCTATCCCTCAGGAATGACGCAACCCATTGGTTGGCGCTCCTCTGATTCCAACATTCTCCAGTCTTTGGATTAGCACTGTATGGTCTACCGTATCAAACGCTGCGCTTAAATCCAAAAGTACTACGGCCGGGGTTCTCCCTTGGTCTAAGATGGATTTTAGTTTTTCAGTGACCACCAGCAGCGCTGACTCCGTGCTGTGGTTTGGTCGGAAACCCATCTGGGTCTGGTGTATAATGTTATTGTTTTCGAGGAAACTAGAGATCGTGCTGTTCGCGTGTTTCTCAGCAATCTTGCCTAAGATGGGCAATAGGGATATTGGGCGATAATTGGCCAAATCTGCGGGGTCGAGATGTGTTTTTTTTAGCAGGGGTTTAATGATGGCGTGTTTCCACTCTTTGGGCACCTTGCCCTTTTCAAAGGAAAGATTGATAAGATTGGATAATTGGTTGAAAACAGCGTTCCCCCCTTGGGCTAGGATATGAGGTGGGGCCGGGTCAAGCGGAGAGCCTGTTTTGATTTTCTGTAATATGGAGCATCCTTGATCTACCTTCATTTTTGGGAAGGACAAGAGGGCAGGTGTGGAGGGGTGGGGCAGTTCCAATTGTTCACTCTTCCTTGGGGGGTTTAAAGTACTATGGGGGCCCTCTATAGCACCTGGCATCGTGGTGGAATTAGGGTGGAGGGAATTGTAGATGTTTTCCACTTTACTCTTGAAAAATGAGGCTAACCCATTGCATCTTTCTTTGGAATATTGGGAACTGTTTGTTCCTGCGTCTATTGTGGTGAGTGATTTGACAATTTTAAAAAGCTCCTTAGAGGAGTTAGAGGACCTTGCAATTTTTCCTTCAAAGAAGGCTGCTTGTGCTTTCCTAATGCTCTTGTGGTAGAGCTGTGTGGCTAGTTTGTAAGCTCTTTTGAGCTCTGGATCATATGATTTCCTCCAATTACGTTCTAGTCTTTTACAGCTCTTTTTTTGAGCGACCAGCATAGGGCAGAACCAAGACGATCTGTTCGAGTGTTTATGCGTTAGTGGACCTGGCTTCCTAAAGTTCCGATCAATGGAGCTATTTATCCAGGTTCGCCAGTTGTCATAGGCCTCTTCCAGGTCCTTAGTGTCCGGTGGAGTGGAGGATTCCAGATCTTTAATCCACTCCTCCGGGAGTGGATCCCTCTCTTGGGAACCATTCACACTTCCCAGCAGACGGGTGACACTAGGGGGTTAAATCTCTAAAGGCTACTAGAGAATTTAGACAGGAAAATGCAAACTTTCTAAAAGTGGAATTTTTTCACAATAGTAATTTAAAATCTGACTTGCCCTTCAGAATGAATTTTAAATTCTGATTTGAGTCCTTCAACCGGGTTCTAGCTATTCCCAAACTTAAGTTGTGCATTTTAAGGTGTTGTAATGTAATCCAGTGCTTTTTTATGGGACGATCCAGCCTTGCCACTGTGAAAAATTACTTTGGAGATTACTGACTGTGAGGACATTAAAAACTTAAAAACACACGCCCTACTTTTTAGATACCATGCCCCTGCTGTAAGGGCATTTAGGGCCTGCGTTTGGGGTGACTTAACAGTCATAAAAAGAAACATTTAAGTATATTTTGCCAGTTTAAATTTGCAATTTTAAATTTATCATGCATTCTGTAGGGACAGGCCTGAACACATGCTTTTACTTTGTTACTTTAGTGGTGACACAATAGGTGCTGCAGTCCAATAGTGACACTTAAATTACACGCCCTGGGTACACAGAGTCTCATATACAAATGGATTTACTGGTAAATTAAATAACCATCCAGGATTAGGCAATTGCGCACAAATTTTAGGGGTCAGAACAGATGTACTGGGGACAGTTTAGCAGGGTGTCAGATTAATAGTCTAAAACCAGATAAAAACATTCCTAGGTGGCTGGCGTCTTGAAATGGTTTTTCATAAATAAAAAGCAATCTAAGATAGCAGCTGCACATGAATGTGCATGCACACTGAGCCTTTTTGGATTATAGTTTTTTATATTTTAACATTACACAACGGCAGATAGCCTTTTTAGAATGGTAGATTAAAAAAAATAGTTTGTGTAGGATGCCGCACAAACTAAAAGTGAGCAGGCCAGCAGCATTGTGCATATGGGCTAGGCCTTGGAGACACAACTAGATTGTAACTAGGGCTCCCTGTTTTATGATATTTAACTATTTTTTTTATTTTACATTTCCATCTGTATTTATACATATATATTTTTGTTCATTTTCTGTGTTTATCAATATTTGTTGGTCTTTGTGAAAAAAATTAATCTGAAACTAGCATATTTACAGATTTATTAAAGTGATAAAAGTACACTTTTAATTGAATACCTGAAAGGTTTCAATTATATGAACTACCATAGTTAATAAATCAATAGAGTTGTATGAAAACATAAACATTTTAAAATGAAACTAGTGCAAATTTGCAGCTGTTTAAGCCTAGTTCCTAAAATGTATCTTTTTAGCTTCCTTACCTGTCACTCCAGACAGCTATTGGTCTGGCAGCCATGACCTAACAACATATACAATCACTCAAAAAGCAACCTAATTTATGTCTCTATCCACTTTAAAAAATAAATACAGATAGGAAAATAAATTATTTTCTGCCTGTATTTATCTGAAAAATCTGTAAAAAAATAATAAGGGAAACAGGGAGCCTTAATTATAACTAATGCATCAGAAAGAAGTTGAGAGGTGGGGGAACCATGTATGAGTGGGGAAGTGTGTCCGAGCCCTTCCAAAAGCACAGTAAAAAAATATTCTAATAATCAACCCCTACGGACTCTCATTGGATGCTAAAAACAAAAATGAAATAAATAATTCCTTATGTCAGTAGTGGAAAGAAGCAAGTTGTACTACCAAAACCATGGTAAAGAGGCTATGTTTCAGATGCAGGGCTAAAATCAAGAACAGGCTAGAAATTCAAAGAACCAGAAGTATTAAACTGAGATGTACAAAGTCGTCCAATTATGAGGTAGGGATAACCATAAGCCCACCTCGTATAGTATAGTAGACCCGACAGCTAAGGCTATCTGCAGGTGAGAACTAAAAATGTTAAACACAATAGAAACAAGTAAGTAAATGAAATAAAAGTATGTATTTTAATCCAGTTATACTAGGGTCTGTCTAGTTGTATGTCTGTTTCATTTCCAT
This sequence comes from Calotriton arnoldi, assembly GCA_963921515.1. Classification (NCBI taxonomy): domain Eukaryota; kingdom Metazoa; phylum Chordata; class Amphibia; order Caudata; family Salamandridae; genus Calotriton; species Calotriton arnoldi. The sequence continues at coordinate 1,325,241 of CAWUFW010001940.1, read as the reverse complement.
TTTTCAGTTGCCTGTTTTATTTATTGGTTGCCTGACAGAACATCATCTGCCTGTTAGTCTGATTAAAGTAGGTGTGCCTGCCGAAGTCCCTCTGCCTGCCTGTCTGCATGCTTGTCAGCACATTGCACAATTTCCCTCCTCTTCCTACCTCCTCCAGCTCTGATGCTAGAACCATACCACTCTGATCCATGTTGTTTTCACTCTGATGCATGATTTGCTGTGCACAGAGCCATCCTAGCCAGCGGTTTGGGATTCAGGAAATGTCGTTGATGGGACTATTAGATGTGAGGGTTTTATTCTCAAACTGCTGCGTTTGAAGCTAAAAGGGGACCTTTATCATCTACTCTGGGGCATGGTTAGGTCTGGGTGAACAGTACCGAATACAGCCCGAGTCCTGCTATTCCAGGGGGGGGGGGGGGTCAATGTAGCTCCAGGACAGCCAAAACCATGCCAGATGTTCAATATATCCGCATAAAATACATTTGCATACAAGAAATCTCAAGGAAGCTCATATACATGAATGGTGGGTAACCTGAAAATGTGCCATGCCCTGTCCTATTGGACCTACATTGGACACCCATGATCTATATATTCTTGCAACATCTACAACATTGGCACCTTTAAATGGGTTCAGGTTTACTCCCCACAAGTACGCGTCAACGACTGTCACTTGCCATAAAAATTAATGGGAACCTCAGATGTCATTGAGGAAATAAAGCAGCAGAGAAAAAATTCGTTTTTGACTTAACTTTTCAAATGTGCCCGTGCATTTCATATCATGTGAGTACTTCTGAAACTTTTAGAGCTGTTCCAATGCAAAGTCAAATGTAATGAGCCTAACAAGCATACAGCGACTGATCACCAATTTAACTCTGGGCAAAAGTATCTCTCGCTAATCTGCATAATTCACTGTGACGCAGTAATTGAAAATTTACATTGAAACGCACAATTCACATACCGAAGCTCAGCGTGAATCTCATCTGCAATACCAATAAAAACGCTGGACGCACAGGCGATCACCTGATCAAAACAACAAACACGTTTGTCTCCCTATAATGGGCCATTGAATGGTGCACATTTGATACTGGTGCAGTTAGCCAAACGTAGTGCATAGCATACTATGAATAGTCACATGTCAAAAATGAGTACACATATAAATCAAAACTTCCAGGATGTGATACACACGCCAGATAACATTTCAACACAATAACATGGCATTTTACAATTAATTGGGCCAAACTGTGGTATTTCTCTGCTTTGAGTAGTTTTGGAGGCGGCAGTCCAAGCATACTTCAGAATATTTAAAATACAGACAGTCAAGAAATATTAGGAGAAGAAGTTCTTGTAATGAAATCCAAAAGTTCATCCAAGCCAATTCTTATAATTACGGGCAAATGTGACGTTATTCACTGGAAAAAAAAAATATTGGTTCTGATTTAGCAGCACGCATATGATAAAATCACTTAAAAAAAATAAAATAAATCAAGAAGTCGTAGTATAACCGCCATACGAGTGAATACATAAATGATGGTATTTTTACCATCTCGTGCTGAAGAGTAAATTAAAACTGCGGCATGTACCCGTCCTCTTTTTAACTCGCGCACCGCAGGCAAGCCCAGCACAGATGTTAAACACGGGTGAAATGGGTTTTCTCACACCGCCTGTCATTCCTCCAGACCTACCTTCGTCACCGACGTCCAAGAGACCCAGCTGTTCCAGGGCTTTCACGAAGGCAACGATGATCACCAGAACAACTATCATTTCAAGTCCCTCCAAGTCCGAGTCCGAAGCGGCTTCCCCCGAAAACATCCTTGGTTCGACCTGTCTTAGGTCCATGTTACACTTTCATCAAACCCCTCATAGTCCTCGGTGCAGCTCGCGTCCCAAAGAAAACAAGGCAAGAGAATGAACTTCAGCGCAGTGCCTCCGAAAAACACACTTCTTATGACAGCAAGACGAACACAGGACCGTTGGAAAGCCATCTCTTACCATGTCTGCATCAGCAGCCTGCACAGGTACAGATGCTTTCGGTCTCTAAGGCAACAGAATGCAAAGTACACGTGTCACCAAGTCCTCTCCCTCCTTCACCTCAAACCGGTATGACCAGAGCCGTTTCAGATATATTTATTAATGGGGAGATTTTCGCGCCAGTCTGGGCTATGAAACCGCGCTCAGCCAGGAATCTGGCAAATGGCACTTTGTTATTAAAGTAAGGAGCATTTATTGGGGTATGCAATCTTGTACATGTCGTTTTCGTTGAACTTATGAGGAAATTCAGCGCCACTGTTCAAGTATTTTGTTGTCACTCATGCTTTCATATCTAGTCACGTGCAGCACAGTGCAGATGCATTGTGATAAGGGGCACTTTGGAAAAGGCATGCAAAGCAGATGTGTTTTGGGAGTTTTAATATGAAAAAGTAGTGCAGTCCTTATCTGCAAAACCAGCTTCCCAAATGTTATTTACCTGAGGCATTCCATGTAGGCTCCAATAATTGTAGTCATGACTCAGGCTACATAATTAATCTGCAATTGCAGAGATTTGCAGAAAGGGTGATTAAATCTTTGCCACCAAGAGCTTTTCAGTCTTTAAGGAAATGTGGCTTTTTTCTTATCATGCCAAGAACAAATGTTTTATTAGTTTTCGCCGGCAAGGGAAAAGGAAAAAAAAAAATACGGCAAAGTATTCTTTTTTTGGTTCATCAAAACAGCTCCACAGAACTGTTATTACATACAAATATGAAATAAAAACATTTAAATAAATCTAATCAATTTTTTTTACTTCCAAGTAATTAGTTGAAAATGAATGCAATTTGATTTATAATAATACTTAAAAGGATATTTGAAATTTGTAATAAAACAAGCATTGGAAAAGCCAATAAATCTCACTTGTGAAGCCAGAAGAGACCTATTACCTTTACTAGTGGTTGTATTAGTTTTGCCATTGATTATGCCAAGAACCATTGCAAGATGACCAACGGGTGTGCATGCGCACCCATGAACAGTCATATTGGATTTTGTTTTTCATAATGCATAAAAAAGCATTCGAACAAAACCACCATGCGTTTCGATGCATGCATATGACCATCTTGAAATACTTTGTGTTATGCTTAATTTAAAAAAAAACACACACAAGACGGCCACAGTGCACATGCGTGTAGGGGTGGGGGGGGTGGAAGGGGTGGATGGTCGCGTCTTGGAATATTTTTGGGAAGTATAACAAAAACATTCTAAGATGGTAACTGTGCATGCATGAACATACATGGGGGCATCTTGGAATGGTTTAAAACAATTCGAAGTTGAACTCATGGCATTTTTAGCTTTGGATGGAGCACGGGAGGGGGGCAAGCATGCCCTAATGGAGAAGCTGCAACAGCAAGGAGAGAGAGGGAGAGAAAATAGTCCCTCATGCACTGCTTGTCACCATTAGAAGGATACCCCACATCCAATCAAAGCACAGTGAGACAGAAATTCTCCTGTGCACCAGACAAACACAAGAAGAGGGAAGAAAGCCACTGAGCCATGAGAAAGGGAAGGTTCCATAACGCACTCCAAGTATATTGGACAAAATAGTTCTGCTGCTACCCAACAGCTGAAGCGGTCTGTAGGCGAGACCTGAAACAGCCAATAATTTCAGATCAGCCAGTTGACTGATCTTATGAATTAAGCTTTAATTTTTCATCTTTTCTATGAATAGTTGAAAAAGCCCCATTATCACCGACACATCATTTTAATACCATAAATGTTTCAAGTTAATGATAAATGTTTCTGACTTGTATCCCCAGTAAATGCAGTTTCAACTCACCTTGGTCAAATGTAGTGGCAAACCCGAAAGTCTGTATGCAGCAGCCATCACTGAATAGGAGCAGTCTGTGTTTTGATGCAGAATAATTATTATTTGCCTACATTGAAGCACAGAAAGTACACAAGGGACAAATATTCATCACATTTGCTTCATGCACCTCGATTCAGTGAAGGGCACCTTTCCAATCGGTGTGGGGGGAAAAGGTAACGTTGAAGACCAAGGAGTTAATGCAGTAGCTGCGTAGGCAGTCTATTGGCCAAAGATATAGCTTTTGAAGTCTAATTTGGTGTCAAACTCCTACTTTCAAGTTCTGCTTTGTGCAGCAACAATTCTTCACTATTATGTTTTTGTTTTACTTTTCCATTCATCGATTGTGGATCTGAGATGATTGTGGTGGTTTGATTTGGTTTATTACTTGTTCAGACCTGCATACATTCCTAGAAGGATATTGATGCAAAAGAGAGAAGCTACTAAGAAAGCGAAGGGGAGCCGAAATGGGCAGACCATTCCAAAATTCGGAGGGTAAGTACTATAAAGACTGCCCACTAGTGAGCAAAAGATTTAACAGAGGTAGAGTCAGTAGACCAGAGTATAGTTGTCTGCAAGTAATGCACTTGTAGAATTTATTTCCGAGAGAGTGTTGATCAGGATCATAGATAATGTGGTGCAGAGGATCTTGAATTTCACACTTTGCTTCCTTGGGAGCCAAAGCAACTGTCTAAGTGAGTAAGAGACATAATCTAAAGATTTCAACAGATTACAGTCCTGGAAGCAAAGATTACTTATGCTGTAACTTCAGAAGGGTGCAATTAGGAAGGCTAAAATAAAAACTTTTAAAGTTATCATTGCAAGTTGCATTGGCATGGGGTGCTTTAAATATGAAAGGATGGATTCCCCATTACACACAGCCCATGAAAACAGGGGAAAGAGATTCAAATTATCCGTGCTTTGAGGGAAAAATCCTTGTCCAAAAACACTTACAACTTTAACCGTAGCTGCAGGTTTTGGGAGTGGATGGTGCCTAATGAAGTTTGACAGGTGTTTTTATTTTTTCCTATCCACAGTGGTTTGGATTTATGATCATTCAATGTCAAGAAGTTGCAGCTCATTCAGCGGTGAATGATGGGTAGACACTATTCTAGAATAGTTAGAGAACCAAAGACATGATGATTAGGATGTAGAACAAGTTGTGTGCTGTGTCTCATGTTTATAGGCACCCACTCTGCCATGCATTATCCCCCAACTTGTTTGATTATGGACTGATAATGCGTGTATTTCTCTAGCTAGAGTACTTTGTAACACTGTAGAAACAATATTTATATGCAAAAAGTAGTAAAGCATACACACACCCTAAAATCTTGGAAGGGTCAAAATGTGATACACAATTAGCTAAATGTATTTGTTACTGTAACTTCGGTTAGGTAATGCATTATACCTTTAAGGCTTGTAATATCTTTGACAGATAAAATAGAACTTTGTAATGGAATAGATCCGCTGACATGGTATAACAATCTTCAAATGTCACTGGAGCAAACCAGCTGATATGATCATCTGAAAATGGATTTGGAACAGTTAAACATACTCACAGATCTATTATTTGATTGATATATAGTTATAGTTAGGACCTAGTTTCCATAGGAAAAGCATTTTTTGACTTGGCTCATCTGCCCGGGGAAGGGGGCCGCGCTGGCCCCCTTCCCCATTAAAAAAAATAAAAAAATGTTGTGTTGAAGGCCTGCCCCGGGGGATGGGATCCCTGGAGCCCAAAATGGTCCAGGGAAGGGGGGCCACGCAGCCCCCTTCCTAAAAATTTTATTAAAAAAAAAAAAAGCCACAACCTGCGGTAGGTCCCGCCCCCTTTCTTTACTATTCTGCAAATGCGCCTCCTGGCATGCTCCTGGTTGGGGGATGAAGTCCCCTTGGCTGCTGAGGGTCCTTAGGGGCCAAGAAGACCGTCTGTTACCTCCAGTAAGCCCCACACAGTGGGATTGCTGAGAGGTGGTCAGAGACCATGCCCCTTCCTCCACCACTCTGCAAACGCGCCTCTCGGCACATTGCTTGTGGGGGGATGACGTCCCCTTGCCGCCTCAGGACTAAAGTGGACTTCTTCCCCCAAGCAGCAATGTGCCCGAAGGCACGTCTGCAGAGTGGTTGAGAAAGGGGGCGTGGCCTCTGACCACCTCGTAGCAATCCAGCTGTGTGGGCCTTACTAGAGGTAACAGGAGGGGTAGTTGACCAGGACCCTCAATGGCCAAGGGGACTTCATCCCTTACTAGTAGTGCACCAGAAGGCGCGTTTGCAGTGTGGTGGAGAAAGGGGGCGTGGCCTGCTATCAGATCTCAGCTATCCTGTTGTATGGGACTTGCTAGTGATAATAAGAGGGGTAGTTGGCCCCCAAGGACGTCCTTAGGGGCCAACTACTCCTCCTGTTACCTCCAGTAAGTCCCACACGGCAAGATTGCTGAGAAGTTGTCGGAGGTGCCCCCTTTCTCCACCACTCTGCAAACGTGCCTCCTGGCTAACCCCGGGCGGGTAACTCCGCTCCCCCAGCGGAGTTTGCAGATTTTTGCCTACTCCGCGCTCCGTTGCGCATGCGGAGTTTAGGCAAAACTCCCCTCCCATTGTAGCCCTCTATGTTCAAACTTAAAAAAGTTTCTGGAAGTCAGATTTCCTTCAATGGGGCAAACCAGCAAGTTGAATACGACCAGCGATTCAACTGCTTCAGCTTGACTGCAGTCCTGGTCTCCCACTGGTTCCTTGAAAGGAAAGTTGGCAAAAAGTTCTGAAGTCCCAGCTGTTCCAGTTTGGACAGGAGCAGTACACTATAAGACCCATCAAGGGTCCAGGACCTGGGTTGGGACACAACTTTAGGGGGTTAGGAATCACATGAACAGAAGCCGGCAGTAGGGTCCAGGGCAGGTCCAGGTGGTACTGGTCAGCTGGGCATTTGCAGGGAAAAGACCTCTGGAAGCTTGTTGTGCCCCTGTAGCTCAAACAGGAGGTCAGCCAACTTATCCTTGAAGTGACTTCTGAGGTACTAAGTTCAAGGCAAGCAGGACAAGTCTTCCTTCAGGATTCAGACAGCAGGACAGTCCATCTTCTGATTGTCACAGGCCCAGGAGAGTTCTGAGCTGAGGTCTGTGGAGGCCTACTTTTATGCCCAGTGCTAACTTGTGGGTGGGGGGGACTGGGTGAGGCAAGCCTTCGTCCAACCCCTAAACCAGTTCTGGACAGTTCTTCTACCCCCACTGGGTTTCGTGCCAGCCTGACTAGAGAGACAAAGGGGAGGCAAGCCTATGTGTGATTTTCATCTGCCAGCACCAAGGTAGGCATTCTTTGAACCTCTGGAAGGGACTCGGCATGTCCCCCAGGCCATCCTGTCAAGGAACGAGTCCCCCCTCCTCACTCTCAGGGCCCATTGTCCACTTTCTGGAAGTAATACATATATCACTCCAGGGGAGCCATCAGGGGCCACGTTACAGCAGGAAAATGACAGCTTTCTAAAGGTGCAATTTCCTAAATAGTAATATAAAATCTGACTTTACCATTAATTTGGATTTTAAATTACTATTAAAATGAGCTCTTGAATCATCTTTCTACCAGCTCTCAAACTGATCTTATGCACTATAAGTTGGCATAGTGTAACCTAGTGCTTTTCTATGGGAGGGCCAGCCTTACCAAAGTGAAAAACGACTGTGCATTTTTCACTTCCAGTACATGAAAATCGTTAAATATACAGGTCTCACTTTTTAAATACACTGCATCCTGCCCAATGGGCATTTATGGCCTACATTAGGGGTAAGTGATAAGTCCCTAAAAATAAAGTTTAGTCCTGGCAAAAACGTTTATTCTGCCAGGTCAAAATATCATTTTAAAATTTCACACGTTACAAGGGCAGGTCTGGAGTAATGTTTTATAGTGCTACTCAAGTGGGTGGCATAATGAGTGCTGAAGCCCACTTGCAGCATTTAATTTACTGGCCCTAGGTACATGTAGCACCATATACTAGGGACCTATAAGTAAATTAAATGTGCTAATTAGGTATATGCCAATTTCATAATGTTTAAAAAGCACAAGCACTTTTCACTGGTTCTGTTAAAGAAGGCAAAAATCTGGGGAAATACCATGCAAAAGATAGTCACTTACATTGCATACATATTTCCTTTAGTATATTTACAATTGTTTATAGTGGAAACTACACCATGGAAGGCCTTTGTGCCAAGTATTAAACCAAAAATGTGTTTGGTGCAAATTAAGATATTACACAGAATATATGCATGTCCCACTGCTGGGTTTTGGGGGCTGCAGACTGTTTACTGTGCCAGAAGATGTAGTCAGGTTGGGGACTCCCTGTGCTCCTGTTCATTTCCCAAGATCCCAACATTTTTGTATGAGTTGAGAAATTGGAGGTCCAGGCTGATGGGATAAATAATCGAAGTTGATTTTATGGTGCTCTTATTGGCAATGTGGAACAAACGGCCAATTAAGTAAACCAGATTACTTTGTAATATAGGACTCGTAATGAGTCTCTGGGTTGTGAGGTGGTGCAGAAAACCTAACCTACACAAATGGTGTGATAATATGGAATGGTGCAACATGGCAGAAGAAGTAATGTATACAGGGAGAGGTAGTCTGCTGAAGATCGAAGCGATATGGGGTCTCTGCGAGACATCCCACAGTCTGATTTATTTTTTGTAAACAGATTTGATTATAATTTTTTGAAAGCATAAACATTCCACGGTAGGCTTGGTAATATCTAACAACATTAATACGGATCACAGTAAACTGCTAGGCAGTTAAATAGAGTAACAAGAAGTAACATCTCTTGTAATATCAATGTGAAGTACAATTACTTGCTATGCCTCTGGAGCAGATCTGTTCCTAACTGCTGCTCAACAGACACAACGGGCAGCTCTCTCCCTCAGTCCCAACTCTGAACATGGGCTTGCCCTGCCATACTCTGCTCCCAATGGGGGTGTCGATTTCCAGTTCTATCTCGGGTAGAATTTTACACTAAGCCAGATGTATCCTGGGGATCTGTGTAGGGTCTCAGTCTCTGTTATACAACAGAAGCTACCACTAAGCAGGATGCAATCTTCTCAATGAACAATTAAGGGGTTCCCAACAATCTCACAGGACGACATCTCACAGTCTGATATGAAGAGTTGGCACTAGGTGTGTGTGTGTGGGGGGGGATATTGTTATAAGTGTTAGGCAAGTACAGGAAGTATTTTCACCTTAATTTTCATGCTGCTGGCAGTGGGATGACAATTAAATTAGTAGGTTGGAAATGAATCACTGTACACATCTAAACGGGGGCGGCCGGCACGGATCGGAGGTGGCGGGGGAGGGGAATGTAAATTAAAAAAAATTTAAAAAAAGCATTTACCTTATTGCTACGTCCAGCGTCTCTCCTCCGCATTGGAACAGGAACAAGGAAGCACTGCCAGGCTCCCCTGACCAATCACAATGCTGCAATGTAGCGTTGTGATTGGTCTGAGCGACGTGGATCGGTGCGCAGACGGGGGCCTGGGCAGTTACTAAAAGCAGAAATAAAAGACACTCTAAGCCTTTGTGGAACCTGCTTTATGTTGTGTTTGCCTTCATGCTGGAACTGGTGATTGGGGGCTGCATTACAATCAACAAACCTCTAGTTTATTTCAGTTACAATCAAGATAGATTGCAATTTTTAGTTATTTGTTTTCAGTTGGTTGTTAAGCAAGCTCTCCTAATTAAAATTCCAACTCGAAATCCTGAACAATGACTTCAAAGGATAGAGAAAGCTTATTCTAAAACTTTTGGGTGCAAAGGAGTTTATACAGTAGCATAATGACAACATCAAAATATCTCCTACCTATTTAAAAAAAAAAAAACATTACCACAGGAGAGCAAATATTATAAACCTTTATAGCAACTACAATCATGGCCATATTCACTAAATAATATAAAAGTACAAGTGAAAGTTTAGATCTATGCCTGAAAGCACTTTTAGATTCTTTGGTATTCAAGTGTCCAGGCATACTTGGAATCTTTTAGTGACTTTTCCCAAAAGCTCCTATTGTTACTTTTCAGAGTTCTCAAAGTGGAAAATGCCACACAGGGAACTGGAGCCTCTTGTGCAAATGCACTTTTCTCCCAAGGGGAGAACATTTTGCCTCATGGATAATGCCATTTTTCTACATCCCAGCAAGTATGAGGGTTTTCTGTTCTCCTTTCCATGCTGGAAGTGGAGTAAATCTCTAACCAGTCCCAGTATTCAAATTGGATGGAGAGGAGTTTGAGAATGCCTACCAATGTTTATTTATAGGCTTTCCTTAGCTTACATGTCAAACCTTGCCTTGGAGCATCCCTTGAGTGGGATTTTTTATTGTGGATTTTTGGAGGAGAAATCTGCACTAGCATTTGTTTCTGTCGGGAATTACTTTGTGGATTCGTGGCTTTAATTTAAAAAAAGTAATTACTTGTATGGCTAAATTTACCTATGTGAATTGGTTCCATAAAGAAGAAAGTTTGCATGGGTCACAGGTGAACACCTGCTCAGGAAAATTATGTGCATTCAACAGAAGAGTCTTGGCTATCATTACTGTTCCACTGTGTAGAGAGGGAATGACAAGGAAATGGGACCATATTCATGAAAATATGGGCACACATATCTGAGGGGTTAAAAATTCCTCAGAAATGTGTGGCTCACTTTTATAAGGCTGCATATCCTTATTTAAACAACTGTGTATTTACATATAATCCTAACTAAGTGGTGCACATAAATTTAACATGCACAGTATACTATACCCCAGTAGGTATATTGCTGAATGGGTTTCTTATATCGCCCAGATAATGCCCCATGAGCCTTCAAAACGGGAGGGAAGGGGTACCTATAGTCACACAAATATCAAGGTTACCTCCTCACCAGGACACTGCCTCGCCGCGGCTCCGTGGAAATACACAGTTGTTTTGATTTGAGTGTAGAAGGGATCTCTTCTAGGTCCTGATGAGAAGCCAGGGGAGGGCTTCGAAACATGTCGACACAGGAGACACTGCTCATTAAAGCATAGTATCTCCATCTCATTCCCCACTTTTAACGATACCAGCTCAAAGGAACATTAAAATTAATTTTTTCCACTGAGCCAGGTATTTTTTAATTTTTCACCATTCACCATTCACTCACTTCTGACCCTTCCACTCACACTCCTACACCACACATAGTATTGTTTTTCATAACCAGTGCTCCCACGTAGTCGTAGGTCATAGCACGCCCCGTCCCGCAGCGGGGCGGGAAGACCCCGATGATGAAGCATGCCACCAAGGGTCCTTTTGGTGGGTGAGGGGTATTTAAACAAAGCTGTGTGCTTTCCACCATTGTAGGAGACACACGTAGTCTGGAGGAACACTTCTATACTTTCCGATAAGGGTGGATCCCTTTGTTTTTTGACAATATAACTTGAGGAGGACGTATCCACCTCTTCTGCTCTTTTGAGCATTACCTCTTCTTGTGTTACTTTGGTGTTTGAGATTAATCATAGGATGTCATCAGGCGTCAAGAGGCCCTACCCCTCTCATTTTGGTGAATTAAAGTCCAGGACAGCGAAATTACTTCAATGTAGACACGCAGCTCCATTCTATACCTATGCCCATGAAGAAATCATATGACCCAAAGGGGCAATAAAAATGTATTCATGACAATGAGGTAGATGTAACAGTAAAAACAATTGAATCAAACTTTATATTTTTAACAAATTGACTTTGTTTTGAATCAATTCAAACCAAGCTGCCTCAAGTACCCTGGATGGTAGTATACACCAGGAAACATATATTTCTGAAGAAAAAAAAATTGAAATTGAAAAGTACAAATATTTTTTTAAGGTTTGCTTTACTCCCAACAAGTTCAATTTGTTACTGTTGTCCTGAGATATGTTCTGCGTGGTTATGGTTGATAGCATCTGCCATCAAAACACATGTGAGCCAGTGCAGAACAGTTTGTAATATCCTTTCTCCTCTCATGTCAGGGAAGCTGTCGCCCTTCAGTTTTACAACAGCACAGCAGCAAAAGTGCAGGCAACTGTTTGCATGACTTTCATGAAGGTCTGGTTGTGACATGTCAATTTAAAGCAGTGTCAGTCTATAGCAAAATAAGACCAGCATTGGCAAAGGCAACCCTCTTCAGATTTGCACTGCGAAAATGTTATACCGAACGTCACGAGCCTACACGACATGAGCAGCAGGGGTGCAAGCTTCCCTAATACAGAGAAACCAAATACAGCTGCAGTGTAAGCTGCCCTTTAATGCGCATAACAGATCCTGCAGTGCATACATTCCTTAAAGTGTAGCTACAGCTCAGGCACTCACAGTGGTGTCACTGGTCGCCATAGTGTGGAACCCAGGGCTTGCATCAACTAAATGCTGCTTCACTGCATGGCTTCAGAAAGTTGGGCTTCTATCGGCTGATTGTAGTACTCTGTCATCAGACAGCTGGGTATGAATCATCCTACAGCTGCCGTATTGTTCGTCATCAGGGCTGGTGTTTGCGTTCTGCCCATAGGCCTATGCTGCTTCTATACTCATCTACAAAACCAGCTGCTTCATTTACAAAGCCATTCGACCAGCATCTCTGCTTACCTTGCAGACAAGCTCACTATCTCTGGTGGTTCTCAGCACAACCGCAGCCAGGACACCATTAGACTGCAGACTAAGAAGTGTAAATAAGAAAAAAACAAGACAAATGGCTTTTCCTGTCACAGCACCTAGGATCTGGAACAACATCCCATATCCATCAGGACCGCCCCAACACTGCTCCAGTTTTGGTAAGAGTTGAAGACTCACTTTTTTAAAGAACACTACATCACAATGCATGAACTGTCCACAACTAGCTCGCCTATGAATCGTTAACTTTAAACTTGCCTTTGACCATGTACAGCGCCATGCAGCCTTTTGGCTAGATCTGCACTATAGAAATACAGTGTACTTTCATGCATACTGCCAGTCATCAGAAAACAAACCTTTTGCTGATAATCACCAAATTTTGCCAGACTGCCATGATTTTAAAATACACTTTTGTATAGTGTGTGTATACACACTTCTTACCAAGAAGAGTAATGAGTGCTACAAGACTAAATATAAATATAATTTTTTTTTATATTCAATGAAGTGGGAAAAAAGCACAGGTAAATATCATGAATTGTCTCGACCATAAACCATGGTTCAGTGGAACGTATAGAACTTAAATCTAGGGATTGGGTTCCGCAACCAACGAAAACACTAGCAGCACTAGCTGACATTTGCTCTCAATAAGTGGGGAAAGTGGAGGAGCCTTTAAGAGGGTCCCCCACTTGAAGGCTGCAGGTAAACTGAGAATACCATAAGGATGGAAGATGGGATGAGGTGCGTCTTCAGAAACCGAACAGAACAAAGGAGACCAGGGGATGAAAGCTCTGTCCCGTGAGGGCAAGTGTAGACAAAGGCTCAGAGGTTGGATGGTCATTGTGATACAGGCATGGAGGCGCAAAAGAAGAGACAGAAGAGCAAGCAAGATGCATCCATCCTGCACGAATTGGGGCATCACTTCTGCTGCATGCATTTCAATGGAGGCCCTCATTTTCTTTACCAACAGAAGGCTGAAACTAGGGGTGTGTGCTGGAATGTAAAAAGTTGTTTCAAGAATCCATTTGCTTCTGCCTGATGAGGGACCCTTTTCCTTCGAGACTACACTGCAATAATTGCTGCCTCGTTGTGTTTTAATACTCTAGCAAAAATATATATAAAAATGCTCTTTCAGATGGATTCTACAGAAATATTTTAGTTTAATAAAATGTTCAACCTGTCATATATATATTTTTATGAAGCACTGGTGTATTTTATCTTTGCATTCTTCGAATTAGAGCTTTATGGAGGAATAGGACCTCTGTCAGAAGCGATTTGTTTCATTGCCTCATTCCTTTATTCTCTTACACGAGCTTGACACTTTGCTCTCCTCTTACTTTTGGCTTGAATATTCTGCCACCTTTGTCGCCTGCACTGCGAGCTGAATTGGAGAAAGCAAATCCTTCTTCAGGTTCGAGGGTATGTTGGCATGTGCCTGACACTGAGAACAGAAAGGGCAGGGCATTACAGCACGTGTGCATTCTGTCAGGCCCATTTTTGAACGGGGATGTGGGCATCCAAATATTCCTCAAAAGCTCTATAATACAGACTAAAACTAGCGCATACAAAAATGGGGGGGGAAAACAGCTTGCGGACTTGTGTGGCATTCTTCTTGTTCCTGCCGTAGCAAGCTGCGTTCTTGTGCAAATACATGAAGATGCATCCACCGCTGGACAGGCCCGCCTTGACAGGAGGTTAATTGCCTGTCCTCTGTGCAGAAAACATCATTTTTTCTCGTTTTCTAGACTATGCCACTCGGCCAATGCAAAGAATTTTCAAGGTTACGTTCCCCTCTCTATCCCTTCTCTTTATAAATGTATCAATTAGGACGTGTTTATTATAACACTGATTTTACTATTGGGCAATTAGCACTGCAATTGGCATTAGTGTATCCTTCTTGTATAGCCGTGCTCAAGTATTAAAAGGCCAGGTTAGATTATGTTTATCTTGTAGGTCATTTAACAAGGTCTTAGGCTATAGGTTATTGCTGGTAACTTGGCTGACTACATACTCCATTGTCGTAGGAAACACTGCCCAGACAATCGCACTGAATAGCAGAGTGCTGCGCCATAGAACCCAGAGTTCTGTGATGGCTATCATGCCAAATTACCCACTCTCGGATTTATGCTATAGGGTAAATCTTAAACCCAGAATTCAGACTGTTTATGATTTCAGTCTGCCCCTATTATCGGCAAACTAAAACTCCCTTGCTTCAAATCCTTATTGCTATTAAACATTGAAACACTCTATTATCAACCCACTAAATGCACATATATCAAATTGTTTATGGATCCAATAGAATTTGGGTGAGCCCCTTTTTCTGCTCTGAAACCATATTGTTACATCCCCTGGGCCATAATACTGTTACAAATGTAGCTAGGCCTGTGTATTTCAAAACCACGTTCATCAGCTACATGTTTTCTCCATAAAAACAAAAGGTTATGCATGTGCATACATGTTCTTAAACCTGGTGGGATTTCAGTTGGCAGTGTTATCCTCTCTGAAGTAGGTAGAAAGATCGTAGCGAGGCTGATAAATGCGGATTACTTTATTCATGATTATGCATTTTTATACAAAGTAAAATCCTAAGGCAGAAATGTAGTACATCTCGGATCCCTTACCCAGACAGCGTAATAATATTTTTCTATTTGACAACTTTAGAACCGTCTCCATGGAGCATGGCCACCCATGCTCTTGGTGCACAAAAAGTGGAATGAAAGGCATTTCATTCAGCTCACGCAGAACCACAATTGGTGTCATTTCGAAAGTTGGCCTACTGACATGAAAGTTCAGTTCTTGACATTCGAGTTGGCGTGAATTCCTTTCCATGCTAGTTAGATTGGGGGCAAAGCGAATACTTTCTTCATTCCCTGGAACATTTGTTATTGACTGGTTCAGAGGACAGGACCAGCACTCGGAAACCATGTGCTACAAGTGGAACCCACACAGTGAATCCTTGTGTGTATTCTGATACCCCTGCAGCAAAATCTCATCAGAGTACTTTTAAGGTCTAGCATAACAATCGCCAACCTCCTGGTCTTGTCCTATGACCATAAATCAAGCAGACTGTCCACTGTCTGCCTTTAGGGTCAATGGCTGCGTCTGGTTTGGTCTACTACTAGATATTAACGAGAGGCAGAACAAAAGAAGTAGCCCAGTGATTTACCTTGGTTGTGTGTTACACAGCGGGGTAACATATTGGCACCAAAGGCAGTTTGGGGCTTTACGGCTTTGTGGTGAGTCAGTGTAGGTCCTGTACCTGCCATCGCGCCAACAACCACAGTGAGACTTCCAGCACTAACTGCCAAGAGAATTGCATGTCCTCGTTTATCACCTTCACTGCGCGCATTCATTCACCCAATCAAAGACATCCACTGGAGAATCAACAAGGAGAGAATATTGCGCTAATGTCGCAACTGTACATACAAATATAACCTCTTGCATGACCTGCTTCCATGTAAAGGATTTTGTTCACCCTAATTCTCCTTTCCCGTAGACTACCTTCAAAGTGATTGGGGTAATTTAGAGTTCACTGGACCCCGGCAGTGACGTACTGTCAATAGATATAAATAACCTCTAGGACTGCCTTTTAAACACTGGGCCAATCCCCTCCACACTCTGCCCCTGTCGTTGGTAGTCTCTGACTGGCCTTTTAGAGATACCTAGCTATACATAGTGGCTTCTTTAGTAAATGTGGTAATGGAAAATCTGCCCTAAGCAGCAGAGTAAGTGTCTGTTCCATTGAATGAAAAACACTCTATTCAGAGTTACAGTGATGGTGTAAATCCCACAGATGAAGATTCTTCTGGATTACTCCAACTCCACTCAAATGGACCTCTATAGAGATATTAGTGAATCTCCAGTTGTATTACAGATCTTCAGAGGTACAATGGATGGTTCCATTCTTAATATGGTTATCTGACGAAATATCATTCACGAAAAAATTGGCAACAAAAAAATCCCAATAAATTATCGAGCACACAAATATCTACTTTGGATATTTTGTATGCAAAGTCAATATATCGCTAACAAAAGTTTAGAACACCACAATCTAGGTAAACAATGGGTAAGTACATTGAATTTTAACTATTGTACACTATATTGACTATTTAAACATGAACTTTAAAAAATGTACATTTTAAAATAATATGTATAATATAAAAATGTATAATTTACATGCATAAAATATATTGTAGGAGGGATTGTCGGCTATAAGGAGATGGAGGCTGAGTAGGTTTCTGAATTTTGGTGGTTTATTGATTATCACAAAGTCAAACTGGTAATTATTTCTCTGTTCAGGCTGTTTCTTAAGTTCGACAGGCTCTTCTCTTCTAATGATGTTAATGGTGATGGCTTTCCTTCCTTCTGCTTTCTGTTGCAGGTCCTTCCCAAGAGGATGGCGCCACCAGTAACCTCGGAAAAGGAAGAGAAGTAAGAGCTTTTTAGGCCTATTGTTTTTAACCTGCCACCCGCACCCCTGAAAGTCGTTTGTACAGGGGTAACAAGCCAAGATAAGCTCTGTGCCTGGGACAGCCCCACTCTTTACAGTTGTCCTCGTGATCTCACTGGTGCTCTTAATAAAAAAATAAATTGAAAAAAACAGGCTCCTCATTGCCAAAGACATGCGGCCATGCTCAGAGAAATAATGAAGGAGAATAGGCTGCGCTCTGAACACCATGGCTGCCTTTTCCGTGTCGGGCCTCATTCCCTTCCCAGAGTCACTCACATACAATGCTGCAACTCTCCTGAGTTGCGGCAGGCCCAACAGCATCCTCCAGCAATTCGTCGGTCCACCTCTCAGGAAACTTATCTTCTTGGTCTACTTGCGTCCCAGTAGGTCCTTCTCGCCATCTGGAATCACCACGGTCTCTCTCCTTCCGGCCTTGTCGGCTTTTTTGTCCCCTCCTAATCTGTCCACTGGATTGCAGCTGTCAGGGCCCTGCCTCTATGCGCAGAAATAAAGTAGTCCATTGTCACGGTTTTCTGCCTTTATGTCCCGCCCGTTCTCACCCTTTGTTTCACTTTTTCTTTACAGGTGCTCCTGCAGCTAGACACAACGAAAGAGCGAACCCCGGTGTCTATAACAGGTAAGTGGGAATCTGCCCCACATCTTTCCTCCCTTACTTTCTTACTCATAAGAAATGATTCTTGGGGGTATTTTGAGAGGTAAGCAGGGTATGTATGTAATATCCCTCTTTGATGGAATGTGTGGAATAGGAAGGTCTGCAAAGCTAAGAACCATTGCAACACGTGATGATTGCTCCCTTTGTTACAGGCCACCCATTCGAGCGGGGCATGGTCTGTATACAGAGAGGGCATGGTCTGTATACAGAGAGAATTCATGTCCCTCTAAGTAAAATCTTAAGGACTTTATGGCCCATTAATAACCAGTGCTTCCTTTTTGACTACGGCATAGTTCTTTTTTTGGGGAAACAACTTTCTGCTGATGTATACCACAGGTCATTCTACTCTAGCGTCATCGGTCTGTGATGAGACGGCTCCAAGACCCACATCCGAGGTGTTGGTTTGGAGAACAAAGGGTCAAGTATAGCCATGACTTACAAGTACTGGTTCTGAGGTGAGGGATTGCTTTAATACCTGAAAGGCCTCGAGTACAGCCTAGGTGTATTTTTTAGTTTTTGTTATGCTTCCTGGCATTTCTTCAGATCAGTCAAGTGGGCCGCTAGCTGGGAAAAACAAGGGATGAACCTTTCGGAAGTAACCGATGAGGCTAAGAGAAGCATGAAGATCTCTTCTGGTGTTTGGCATGGGTATTTGAGATTTAGGTGCTAATTTTTCTGATTAGAGTTAGGTTTTCTTCTGTGGGAAGGCCACATATAAGTATCTCCGTTACCTAGCCACCAGGTGGCTTATGGAGGGATTAACTTTTAGTCCACTGGTTCCTTAGCCATAGAGAACTGATTGTAAGTGTTTTAGGTGTGAGTCCCACGAAGGGCTGTAGATGACATTGTCATAGATATAGGCAACATATTTTCCGTGGAGTTTGAGGATGTCATTCATCATTCTCTGAAAAGTTGTGGGGGCCCCATGCAGCCCGAAAGGTAACACCATGAATTGGTATAATCCCTCCTGGGGTGGGCAAGGTGGTTTTCTATTTATCTTGTTCTTTCAAAGGGACCTGCCAATAACCCTTGAATAGGTCCAACCTGCTTATGTACTCGTCCTCCCCCAATTTTTCTATCATCTTGGGACGGGTTATGTGTCGAATTTGGATATTTTTTTGACTTCCCTAAAGTCAATGCAAAAGCGAATGAACCCAACTGGTTTTGATACTAGGACAATCAGTGAATTCCAATTGCTTAGGGTTCGATAACCCCATTTGCAACATCTCTTTTACCTCATTCTCCATTACCTCTCTACGAGCCCCCGGTATCCTGTATGGTCTGAAGCGGACTTTCTCCCTCCGAGGTCTATTTATGGGATGTTCTATGATGCTGGTCCTGCCAGGGATAAGTTAGAACATCCCCTGCAAAGAACGTAGGAACGTTCTTAGTTCTCGGTTCAAGCTTTCAGTGAGGTCTGGATCAATACATTGGGTATACAAAGTTGTTTTCTCGCTTAGGGCTCGGGCGTCCATTGTCACTGTTTCCTGCCTTTGGTAGGTCCTGCCTGTCCTCACCCTCCATTTCACTTTTTTTTCTTACAGGTGCCCCGGCGGCGAGACACAACGGAAGAGTTGACCCTGGTGTCAATAGCAGGTAAGGAGTGGGGTTCAGGGGAATCTTCCCCACATGTATACTTTAAAATAATTGCAAAAAGTAGTAAAATATAATATTTAAACTTATTATTTAAAAACAAATAATAGAAAAAATTAGGAAAATAATTAAATCAAACACTATATATTAAAAAAATTAATAAAAAAACAAGACACAATTACATGAAACTAACTAACTTTTAAAATAAAACATGAAATTTAGAACAGCTCAAAATCTTTTTTTCAAATATGGACTTGGAGAGCTTAACTTCACTACTCCTATTCCAACTTTAGCAACAGTATGGAAACTGTTCGGAGGGGTTCAGATTTGCTATTCTCATTTCAATCTGAGTAACAGTAGGGACAGTTTGTACTTTGGATGGGTCAATTCTGCAAATCCCAACCTAATTAAGCAAAATTAGGGAAAGTATTGGGCTTGGGACTGTTTCCACTCCACTTTAAGCAACAGTACGAAAAGTACTGGACTTTTGAGGGGTCAGATTTACTGGTCCCAAGTATATTTTATTTTAAATAACACCTTTAAATATAGACCAAAAAATAATCAAAACTTAGTTGAAAATATACTTATTCATTAAATGTGAATCAAATAAAATCAATATAATTTTTTTATATTACAAATAAAAACAAAATGTAAAAAATGTTTTTAAATTAAAACACTTCACTCCCTACTACCTTAAAAGTAATTAAAATTAATTGAAAACAACTAAAATGAAGATTGATTGATATTTAATTGATGATTATAAAAAACAATCATTATATATGATATTAATTATAAATGAATCGATCAACTAATGAACAATTGGTAAAATATCAAATATTTAAAATAACAATCAATTAATACAATTATATAATTATCAATTCGAAAATTAAATTGCAAGTTTCCTTTTAAAAAAACTTCCCATGCTCATCTCCTACAAACTCAACAATCTGCTACTAAATTAACAATTTATAATTGAACAAAAAATACATTTAATCAAAAAATGTACAAACTACACTAAAACAAATTAAACACACATATTATTACAATATTAATAAATTATAATGCTAAAATAAATATTTATTACACTAATTGAAATGATATTTAATGCAGCTATATTAAATACAACTATATTTTATTCAACTATATTTAAAAAAAATGATATTCAATAACTAGCAACCCAATATTCTTAACTTAGATATTCTGTCCCATTACATTTTTGAAATCACAATATTTTTAAATAATTGTGGACCACAATATTTTGTTGGACTACCTCACATACTTTATTTGCTAGCACAGTATTAGGCATCTTCTATAAGGGCAGTGCAACACTTCACTTGTATGCTGTAATAAATGTACCTCTTTTTGGATTTTTAGCATCCCATCCATAATTTCTTACAGCGGGGTCAGCCTGAGGCACTTGCTCCATTTAAACTTTATTTCTATAAAGCTCTTGAGCATTAATGTATATGGGTGGCGAAAGGAAATCCAATCTGATTCATCTGTTGCTCATTTCATTGTTTACTAATATCTAATATCTTTTCATAGCACAGGTATTAAAGCATTATCACTGCAATATGGACCCGGGTTTTCCAGTACTGATGACAATTAGATGCATGGGAGATAAAGGGACACTGATTGAAAATAGTAATCCATGCCATCATCGCCCAGATTAATAAATAATGTTATTGTATTGTTAGGGTTTACATTCGTTCCTAAAAATCTGGTGCCTCGTGATGTATTTAGGATGATGTTAGAATGGTCCATTAAAATCCTCTTGAATGAACGCTTATCTCTCCTCAATATTTCTTTGCACAGCCAGCATAATTGGAGCTCTTTTGTTTATATGGTTTAGCTGTACCAACTGTCCACTGAGTCTAACAGTCTGCTTGTAAAACAATATTTTGTTGCACAATAAGCCAGAACAGGGATATCAGAACTTGAGTTAGGATTTTCCAAACTTCTTGGGAGAAATTATGCTAACTACAGCATTTCACAGTACCTGAATGAACCCTTTTTATTGCTGTAGAAGGGAATAAATGTTTTCACAATGCACTTTCACCTGGATCGCCGCATTGTTGAAGCATATTCCTTTGTAGCCTAAGTAAATACTGGCTTAGTAATAACTGTCAATGAAGATCATATTGATACATGAATATGATCAAATCTCCTTGATGGAACCATGTATATTCATGGCATTTATGAAGAAGAATGTCTTGAAATGAAAATGAGGTTCTGTTACACAGTCGTTTACATACTCTTACAATATATATTCCCTGCTCAGAAAAAAATGGTACCAATTTGTTGAAAGCCTAAACCTGGTGCAGAGTATATGTGCCCGGCAAAGGAAGGCCAGAAGTGCCTTATTCATAAACACATGGACCCACTGAAAATCTTCATAGTGTGATGTAGGCTCCTGGAATCACTGTAAAACAGTAACAAACTTCAAAACTAAACGTCTTTTTCCATGAAAGTAGTTTTCAACCAAATCTACTAAAGAAGAGCATCTGTCAATTGATTTTCAACCTATGAGATTACAATCTTTGTATCTGAGTGATACATTGATTTTTCCGTCACAAGGACCCCCCTACTCCATTTTCTTATCATTTTTCAAAAGGCAGTACCTTTTCAATGGCTATACACCAATTATCTCGTAATGATTCTTTAGGGTTTTCTGTAATAGTTTTATGCCCTCATTTGAAGCGGGATGAAGAGTATGCTTGGGTTGAAAATTTCATTCCACTCATGGATTTGCAGAATTTGGTGAGTCCATGTTACTCTTGTTCCAGACAATTTCTGTCAATTGCTGCGTGGTGGAATACTTTATCCTCTGAGACTCCAGAAATGCAAGCTGGTGAGTGCAAATGTTATTTGGTATGCCCTAGCACAATTTCCAGTCAGTAGGAGGACTTTTGGTGAGATTTTCTAACATGGGCGGTCGCAATTTGTCGCATACAGAGGGCTGCTTCTTGAGAAGATTTTCTATCGAGCGGCAGCAAAATCAACTCAAATGGCTGCACGATCTTGCACACTGCATGGTGCTCTCCACGCTGATTTTTCATCACAGAATACGCTACATCGGAGCGCAACATGCATATTTCCGCCCGTTGGCAGAACCCCACAGAATCTCGCTGATTTTTATGTAACTCTGAGGAGTGAAATTCTGCAAGTTCCCCCCACCCCTAAAATTTTCATGCTTTGTGGGAATCATTATCAAAAAAACAAGCCCCTTGGTAGACAATCACCTTCCTACAAATTCACAAGTCTTCTCATAGGAGCATAGGAAGTCACAATAGAGTAATGGTGCCTAGACAAATAATAATGAGGGACATGGTCGGTAAGTACTTTGGAACCTTCGATAAACATATGGCATTGGAATAACAATAGTGTTGAGCTCAATAGGTTGGAAAACTGTTGGCTCAGGTCATAATTTCCCAGGTGGTTGACTAGATGTAGGAAAGACCACTTTTTGATTGATCACCCCCATTTTTTGTGGACTGACTGTGCTGGTTTTGTGGCTTTGTACACGGGGACTCTGCTAACCAGGCCCTAGTGCATTTGATCTGACCCCTAAAACATGTAAAGATTAGTCCTTATTGGCATATTTACCTTATTTACATGTCCCTTATAAATGGTACAAGTTGTCTTCAAACCTGTAACTTAAATCCACTAGTGGACTGCAGTGCCTATTGTGCCAATCACTACAGTGATAGTGTGAACAATGTTTCAAGCGTAGCATTCTAGCCTGACTGTGGCAGTTTAAAAACTGCAATTCGACCTGTCAAAATAACCCCCTCTGACTGGCAAACCCCTTCATTTTAAATATTAAGTCACTCCTAAGTAGGCCTTGTAGCTCCTAAGGCAGTGTGCATGGCATTTAAAGTAGGGCATGTAGAAATTCAAAGTTAGCATGTTTTTACATTGGCTAATACCCAAAAGCTATTTTCACCGTAGCAAGGCAAGCTGTTCCATGGAGAATCACTGGGATGCACTATTACATTTAATAATGCTATCTGCGGTTAGGAAGCAGTAAGATACGATATTCTAGGACCCCTTGCAATATTTATTAAAAGCCCAATTCACTACTGAAGTCCGATTTCTTTCATCAATATTATAGAAAAGGTACTTTTAGAAAGTTACTTTCTCCATGCCTTTATCCTCTGGAGGCTAATTTGCACTAGCAGCCAGCTGCAGCTCAGAGTGCTCAAGCCCTGAATGAGTTGTGAAAACAGCTCTCAGAGAAGAGACAAATGCATGGATGTGGCAAGTGTTCCCATTCCTGTTCCTCTGGCAGGATTATCAATTGGGCAGTGCCCAGGAACTTGATTAGCTCCAAAGGGACCTCCCCTGCCACAGATCAATGTCGGGTGATACAGGCCCCTTATTTGTTTACCCAGTCAGGCATTCTCCAATCATAGTGGGTAGGATGCTTCTCCCAGAACTGCTATGAAGTGAGCATAGAAGTGTGCTTGCGTATTTGCTTAACCACAAATCTGGGATGGGCACACAGGCTCTGCACAAGGGGAGAAGGGATTCACCATACTACATTTAGCAGAAAGGAGCTCTGTGGAATTGTTTGCAGTAGGACTCTCAAGAATTGCTGCAAAGGTAGATGGGTACCCCAGGGAAAGTTTCCCCATTGGTCAGTGAAGAGCAAGGAGCCACCCCCTCCCACAAGCTAGTGGCAGTAATAAATGTGACATCCCCTGGCGCCCTCCGCAGAACACTTTGGACCTGTGGAAGAACAGCTTCAACTGTTGTTTGAGACCTGTGAGGAGAGCTGAAGGGCTGACCCTCCCCCCACTTGTACCCATGCCAAACAAGTGGACCCTAATGGTCAGTTGGCTGTCCTCCTATAAATCTACAGGGTCACAGCAAGCAGCAAGAAGCCTTTTCCAACTGGGCCTGCCCTGCACCCTGCTAGTGGCTACTGATGGATTGAATCTGACCCCCAAGTGCTGTTCATGGGTGCCTGAGAAACTTGCCTCTGTCAGAGTGTATTCCTCTTAATATCCTGAAAAACCTGGGCCTTAGAAACGTCTAGGCTCCAAAGACCTTCGGAGGACCGTGACAGACCTGCCAAGTTGATCAGATCAAGGTGCCTTGCTGCTGGGCTGTAGTGCCAGGTTTTTCAGACAGAGTTTTTCCAAAGCAGCAAATCTGTTTCATTGGGACCACGTGGAGCAAGTATCAAGCCTCATGGATCCCTCTTCTGCTACTCTCTTAAGCCTTGCACAACTGGAGGAATCCGAGGTAAATAAAAGAGATTAAGGGCCAGATGTATCAAACAGTTTTACCCATTCTGTGTCTATGGGAAAATGTGTTAGTACATCTGGCCCTAAATCTGAAAGTATAAAATGTGGCCATGCGAAGGCGCCAAAGGAAAACAATCGGCAAGAGAACTACACTCGGCACAAATTTTCCCACTCTGAGCTTTTCCCGCCTAAACCAATAGCTCCATCTGGACCTCGTTGAATGCTTATTTGATATTGTGGAACCCTTCATGGATGCAGCCTGCATCCTTGTCCTGCTGAAGTACTTTGATTTACGTTTTCAAGACCAAGTTTAAAAGTAAAATCTCTGACAGGTCGAACCTGGTTGGTGAATCAATCCCACCCTCCTTTGTGGTCGGCCTCAAATCACGCCTAGGTCCCAGTCTACTGTTACCAGTTAACCTGCATTGGAGCTTAATGCTTTTTGGCAACATTTTTATTTAAAACTTTAAAAAATAATCTCCTATTTCCCCTTATTAGATTTGTGGCATTTTGGTATCATTTTATTCATTGTCATTCTCTATTTTTGTGAATTGGAATAGATTTTTTATTGTGCTGTGTTTTCAACTTGTTAAATGTGTTGGTACTTCTAAATACTTTTTATTTTCTTAATTTAAGCATCTTTGTTCTGTGCATTATCTACCAGGAGTTGAGCTCAGGTTCAAATGTCTGAAACCTTTAAGGAACCTAATAAGATACTGACATTATGACTTTTGGTGGGCTCCCATCCACCCCAACTAATCTATTTTTTCACACAGAATATGGCAAATTTTACTTGGAATGTGCACTGTTCACAAAAAGGAAACCCGTACTTGATTTATTTTTGTAGTAACCTGATAAGGCCTTTTAAAAGAAAGCAGAAGGTACCAACCAAACCCTCCCCTGGCACTTCCTTTCCCACTCCTACCGGCGTCAGCTGTATATGCTGCCTCCGCCTACTTTGTCTTGCAGCTTGCACCCCACACAACTGCTCAAAAAGACTTCTGTTACTGACCATTCATAAGAAATCGCAAGCAATTTATTTTTGTGTCGCAGAATCCTATTCGCCTTCGTACCGTGAGTAAAAACGCTTTTAATCTGATCTTTGCTTCCCCTGCTCTCTGACGCCCTAAGGTTATATATATTCATATACAGACTGCTCGAGTGCTGTACTTGACTTGATTTATAGACCCTATAGAACGCACTTCTGCAATAGTAGTCTTTGACGATGGGATTGTACTCCTGCAACAGAAGTACACCATTCCTCAACGTTAATGTAAAAATCGTCCAGTTAAGGGTTTCAGCTCTAAATGCCTGACTGCAAGTGTGCGCACGCAGCCACGTACCACACTCACTATTAATCAAATACACCTACCACATCACCCACGGGCATCAGCAGTTCAGGGTGAGTGGCAATTCTTTCCATGTTTGAGGCCCTGGCTTGCCATTTTTGTGGGGCATGCATATATCATTACTTTTAAAGTAAATACTTTGTTCTGTAAGAACAATTAATGCGCAAAACCTAATTGAATTTTCAGCCTTTGCTACGACGCCCTTTTCTGAGTTTGTCTTAACTCGTCCGAGTGCACGGCCTATATATGTATGATTAAATTATGAATTAAAGATATCCTTCCTCTGGACCTTCTTGACAGATGTAAGGGGTAAAACAAACACCTCAGATCATGACGATGATGTTGTGGAGAAAGATTGGCAAATCCAAGCCCAAGATCTACAGGGCTGAGGTTGTCCTATGCATAAACCGCTTGAAGTAAGGACGGGAAAATGAAACAATGTCAAGTAATTAGTGACTTGTTTAGAATTACAGACACGTAATGCATAATTATTTGACACTGCTCTGAATCTCTATCTTTATTGATTGCCGATTTACACTGATGAGATATTCTGAAAGCGGAATGAAGGCAGAACAGACGTCAGTCATTTGCATGTCTGTTCATTAAGTGCAGCCTTGTCCTGAATATCAAACTGCTTCATTATAAAACTTTATTTGACAGTTCCAATGTGAGCACTAGATTCTAATAAACATGCCTTTAACTTATGCCTGTGAGTTATATTGGTGAATGAGGTATTGCTTCAAAAAGCATTATATTACATTATATATGTGTTTTGAAATTGTTAATTATGTTTGCATATTGCATTCCCACCATTAAGGTAGTCCTGGAGCATTTTCGGAATCTAACCATCCCTGACAGTTCTCATTGACCGGATTCCAAGTGGCCTTTTTAGATCTGGCCTAGAAACAGGTTTTGCAGTCTTGTCAGCCTCGAGTTTCTGACCAATCATAATAAAGTACATACAGGGACTTTCGGGCAGGAAAGGGAAACGGAAGTATAAGTGCGTGCATAACTCATCCGTAGCCATCAAGCCGGTCACCATGACCCCCAGAACCAACCCATAGGGATATGATAGATTGAGATGCGAGGGTAGGGAGGAGGGTGTTATGGGGGATAGTTGGTGAAGGAAGGGAGGGAGAAGGGACAGGGAGGGACAGGGAGGGGGAGGTACATCCCATATGTAAAAAAACGAGGAACCTAGACACAAAATGGCTCCAAGACTATAGCCCTATTCTTCCCCTGGAACCAGGAACCAGGGTCCTGCATATGCGTGATTCTAAAGTTGCCCCATCTGCTCCCCTCCTCCAAGTCTACTCGTTTCCTAAAGAATGGGACAAATGGATCACTTTCTCATCCAGCACACCATCTCAGAGTTCCTAGGTGTTTAGCCTAGTCTAAAAGGCAGTAATATCTGCTTGAACAGATTTAAGCTTCACGTTGGCATTGTCTGTGCTTCCCTGGACAAATGCTATTGAGGACTTGATTGCCATTTTCACCAGTATGAGTCTAAGTGTGATCTCAGCCATATCCTTTCCCGATTGTTGGCTGGCTCTCTGAAGTCTGTCTGTGAGTGCCTCTTGGAAAAAAAGCTGTCTCATTGGCTTTTGGTGAGATATCTACAGAGACCACATTGGAGTAGCCCCGAAACAATCGAGGCAGTGGAAAAGAAGGTCACAGTGATGGTGCACCCCCTCAGACACACTCTCTGCAGTCTCTGGGAGGAGGGAGGAAGAGCAAGACTGCTGATGTATGCTAGGAAAAACTCACAGCGTTTCCACCCCTAGCCCTTCTGTCATCTGACTTATCTAATACATACTTTTTGTGAAAAACACACAATTGCGTCCACAAAAATCAGACTGCGCAATTTGTGGGAAAAACTGTTGCAAGTTTATACATAGCCAGACATGCCTCACCTTGGAAACCAGATGCGCTGCTCTCCTGACCTGGAATATATACGGGGGATTAATAACCCCCGTATAACTCAGCAGGTACTCTCATATTTAGACAGGCACAATATATAGGTTGCATTCCTAAAAAAGACGCATTTAACACACCAAACAGAGCTTACTATAGGTACCAGTTGGGTGGCTTATAAGATCGCCTCTTCCTACTTCTCCAGAAGTGTCATGATTTTGATAAAAAAAAAAAGGGACACCATTTACAGTCACTCATTCCGCAGTGGATGAACAAGGCCAATATGTGATGGCACAAGGCAGTCTATGAGGCACCATGTGACCCTGGCAAATACATATGAGCCTAACATAGATGACTTTCAATCCTACTGCCATTATATGGGGCAGAGACCTCAACTTATACTTAGAACCCATGCTTGATTGATTGGCCGCGACAGACTGAAACGGACAGAAAAGACAAGCACTCTGCCAAATCATACACAATGGAATGGAGGAATATGGGATTGTGTACCCATGGAAACTCTGGAATCCTTCCAGATGGGAAGGCACGTTCACCTCAACTGTGTATGGGTCATGATCTCATTTGGATTATTGGTTAGTGACCCAAGATGTCTGTGCTTGGGTGACTGATGTAACCCACCTGCCCAGAACTCTGTCTGACCATGAACCTATGAAACTTGTGATTTCAATTCCCACTGATGTTCCCCCATAATTCACGCAGAGGTTCCAGGCGACAGCACTCCTGGACCTGTGTATCAAGCGGGGCTACACACAGCTATTATCGCGTACTTTGACAAGAATGTTGTCTGTGTGGATGGGACAGATACGCGGTGGGGAAGTGTTCAAGGTTACAATCAGGGGTGTTTGCATCAGCACACAGGCAGGCATCTTAAAGGCAATACACACACAATTGCAGGTTATGGAACATGCACAACAGTCCCTAGAATGGAATTATGAAACTAATTCTCGCCCTGCCACCCTTGCTGCCATTCAGGAGCAAATTACCATTTTGACCATATGGCATCACAGGAACTACAATATTTATCTAAACGCTACATTGCGAGAACTTATGGAGAAGTAGTGCACCCGGGATGCAGTCTGGCCGCCAAGTATGTGTGTGTATATATACACACACACTCACACTCACACTCACACTCACACTCTCTTCTCTTCTCTTCCCTTCCCTTCCCCTCCCCTCCCTTCCCTTCACCACCACAGAGGTTGTGGACCACTACGGCATGCCCGCCATACTGTCTTGCTTCATGGACTTCTATACCCATCTATACAATACCCAGCACTCTGGTTCAGCGGAATACCTAGAGGACGTGGTGCTGGCATGGCTGTCCCTTGACCAGCGAGATTATTTGGAACAACCTATTACGATTGATGAGATCAAAGACATACGCTTGCTCCCTAATGATAAAGCTCCAGGTATGGATGGTCTGACTGGCAAATTCTATAAGGAGTTTGTCATCATTCTAGCAGCACACCTATATGCATTATATGAAGAGGCATACACTAAACAGACTTTGCCCCCTCTCTGAGGGAAGCCTTAATTATTGCACTATTAAAACCTGACAAAGCGCCAGAGTACTGAGATTCTCATAGGCCGTTGTCTTTAATTAATACTGATGCAAAGATCCTAGCTGAGATAGTAGTGACCACGCTGCATCCACTACTCCCTAGTTTGGTATTGCTGGACCAATCAGGCTTCATACCAGTCCACTCAACCACTCATAACATGCACACCCTCTTTGCATTACTACACCAGGTGAACCCCTCTCGGAAGGTGGCAGCTGTCCTTCTGGATGCCCCTAAAGCCTTCGATTCCATTGAGTGGGACTATATGTTTACAATATTTGCCTGGATGGGGATCCGTATGGCATTTCTGCAATGGATTCACTTGCTATACACTAATTCGGTTGCTGGTGAGCGTATCAATGGTAACACATCTTAGGAGATACACATCATAGGGGAATGAGGCATAGGTGCCCTTTTTCAACGCTATTATTCACACTCACTCTGGAGCCACTAGCGTGTGTGTTCCATCAATGGCATGCTGCTTCTGCATTGCAATTCTGGCTGCGGCTCCTTAGTATCTCCCTGTATGTGGATGATATCGTGTTATAGGTCAGAAACCCTATCACACATTTAGCGCCTGTAATCCGGGAGTACATTAGGTTCGATCGATATTTGGACTTGAGCATTAACTGGTCAAAGTCATTCATTTTTCCTCTGACCCTGAATACTCCAACACACAGACTGGACTTCCTCTTGGTATGGAGCACAGACCTTGTTAAATACTTAGGAATCTGGATCCATAGAGATCCAAAGTTGGTGATTCGCTATAACTATGGCAGGGCCATTTCAAAGGTGAAGGACCAAGTGCACAAATGGTCCAGGCTACCACTGTCTTTAGCAGATCGGATAGCTATCATGAAAATGGTAGTGCTACCCAAATTTCTCTGCCTCTTCCTTAGTATCCCTATAGTCCAGCCAAATAATTTTTTTAAAACACTCCTTGCACACTCATGATAACACTAGCATGGGCGGGGAGGCAACCCAGGATCCATTGGGACATGCTCACACTTCCATACATACAAGGGGCTTTAATGCCCCAGACTTGCACTTCGCACAGTAGGGATACCTTCCCCACGAATGTATGCCCCATCTTGCAGTAGAGCATGATTATGCCTACCCCATCCCGCTCAAAGTTATCCTGCCACACAGATGTGATGGTGTGACACGTATTGAGATCAGTACAATTCGCTGCACCACGAGGACCAGCCGTGGGCAAACAAGGACTCTGTGTTGGAAACTATGGGTGGCGCTTACCCTGCTCTCACTGACATCTCACATACTTAGCGACATACCCCGATGTTGACATTCACATACTATCGCCTCCGGGCTGCCATACGAGAGCTATATCTCCAATTTCTCATCAAAACCATACAATCTGTGCACTGCAAACCTTACGCACTAGCATCACGAGTAGGGGGTCTCATTACTAAATTGTATGTTACTACTCAAACTGACAGGCCAGCAAACCTGGATCTGGCGCTAAAGAAAAGGAATGCAATATTTGACTTGTCATCACAACTGGCAGACTGGGTCTTTTGTTGCACACAGATGGGCATGCTTACACCCAATTGTAATTTAAACATTATTCATTTTAAGTACCTACGTCAAATGTACTATACATCTGACAAGTTGTGCAAATATGTATGTAATATGTATCACCTGTCCCCGGGGTGTGCTTTAGTATCGGTTCCAGCATCACCCACATCATGTCGGGGTGCTGATCCACGTCACATGCATGCTTATGCGGCCGCTCCACTCATTCAAGCTTGCCCATCTTGCTGCCCTAGCCACAAAAGATGGCCAACAACCTAGACTCTTGTACCTGCACACAAGGAAAAGGAAGACTTAAATACTGAGGGCTTGAGGTACTGAGAACCCCTCCGCACATGGGTATGCCTGTGCAGTGCTCCCTTGTTCGCCGCCCTGTTGCCCCTGTCCCCTCCCAATGGGACTTACTCCAGTGGTTGGGGGCAAACTCCCATCCATCATTTGCCATACTTCATGTTCAAACGTTTATTCATCACTTCAAACACTACTGCATGTACAATGTTGTTGACAGACTTCTTCTATGTTACATTTTTCATGCACATTTATGAATTGCAGCATTACCTTTGCCATAAAAATTGTCACTTCACCGCCAGACCCTTGGTGTTGGCCCATGCAGCAGCTGCCACCGAGGGATGCAATGGCACACCCTGATTTCTGCAACTATGTAAAATGTAAAATCACTGACAACTTAGTCCTTGCATGTCACCCCTCGCTCCACTGGGTACTGCTCTCAGTTCTTCTTGGTGTATGGCATGTACCATTGGACCCTAACCCCACACCTATAGTCGCACGTATAGCTTGTACTTATCAGATGCCCAGCAGCCAATGCTTTTGATTCTGTCACTGGGTAAGATTTCCTTGAAAGCGGTTGTGGCTGCCCCAATCCTAAAAAAATGTGCAGAGTAGGCCCCTTTTCATGTACCCAGTCTTTTGCAGGGCTTTGGCCAGGACTCTGCGGAACTTAAACATGGTGAGTGGTGCACCATTTGAGTGTATGAGATAGAACCCTGCTGTGCGCGGGAGTACTTGCATGTAATTTTGCACTTCTGCGACTGGGCAGTCAATCTTGGAGCTCCTCACTGTGATGCACAGCTAGTTGCCAATCCTGGGCTGCTAGGGGTTTCTTAGATGTATCTATTTTGGAGTGCACTACCAACTCGCTGCATCTGAAGGCACCAAAGAATGCCAGTGCAAATGCTGCATTGAATAATACTTCTTTGTATTTAAAAGTGCACATGCTTTCTAGCTCGTCGAGCATCTTTTCTTAAGTTCCAAATTTGATTGGCAGCCTGCTGTCAGGTGTCTTGGGCTTGTCCCGTGCCCACCCTTTTATGGAGGCCCTTAGCGAGACACTGCTGGTGGGGCATCTTGCCCCACTAGCTGGGTGAAGAATACTATTGCTGCCATATGTCTGCACACCCATGCATGGGATTTCCCATTGTCACTTGCCAATAGCATGAATTGTTGGACCCATGCTGCCATCTGAGCTGGATCTCCACTAGCCATTGTAGACAAAAAGGTGGAGAAGCAGTTCCCGTACAGAGGTCTGGTGCTGTGCATCAATGCTTGCTCACCCAGGGCCATTAATCTAGGGTCCACTCCATCAGTCCTCTTGGAAGGGTGTCATCTTCTGCTCCGCCTCTCGGTAGGCTAGTCGGAACCTTTCCCACTAGAAACGAGAGAGTGCAACAGCTGTGGTGTTTTTTATGCCTTGCACGTGGCCTGCACAACAGTTGACTTTGTCGTACAGGCAAGCCTTGACCAGCTCTCTAATAAAACCAAGCAAGATGGGGCATTTCGCTGTCTGGGCAATAGCCACATGCACTACTGCCATATTGTCAGACCAAAACACTCTCTCTCTATTCCTTAGTTCCCTGGGTCACGGCTGGAGTGCCAATGCTATGGGGAAGATCTCAAGGACTGCCACGTTCTTCATGAACTGGGGTGGTGGAGTGAGCTAAAGAATGATGATGGATTAAACCCAGATCACTTGACTGGGGGTGAGTGTTTGATTTGCTCAAACGCTCCGTCCATCATCCCCTTTGGTATCGCTTTGTTCGCCCTAAGTTGGCAGGGTATGCCCAGACGTGGGTCCCTTGCTCACTTTGCCACTGGATTCAAGCTAGCCTGGCTGATGACGGCTGAATAGCCAGAAACCGGTCCCAGGATGCTTGTTTCCGGTCCGGGGAAGACATGGCTTGGCAGTTCGGGCTGGACTGTTCCCATGAGGCACAGGGTCAGACTGATTTGCATATGGCCATGTCTGAACTGGGGTGGTAGAGTGAGCTAAAGAATGATGATGGATTAAACCCAGATTACTTGACTGGGGGTGAGTGTTTGATTTGCTCAAACGCTCCGTCCATCATCCCCTTTGGTATCGCTTTGTTCGCCCTAAGTTGGCAGGGTATGCCCAGACGTGGGTCCCTTGCTCACTTTGCCACTGGATTCAAGCTAGCCTGGCTGATGACGGCTGAATAGCCAGAAACCGGTCCCAGGATGCTTGTTTCCGGTCCGGGGAAGACATGGTTTGGCAGTTCGGGCTGGACTGTTCCCATGAGGCACAGGGTCAGACTGATTTGCATATGGCCATGTCTGAACTGGGGTGGTGGAGTGAGCTAAAGAATGATGATGGATTAAACCCAGATCACTTGACTGGGGGTGAGTGTTTGATTTGCTCAAACGCTCCGTCCATCATCCCCTTTGGTATCGCTTTGTTCGCCCTAAGTTGGCAGGGTATGCCCAGACGTGGGTCCCTTGCTCACTTTGCCACTGGATTCAAGCTAGCCTGGCTGATGACGGCTGAATAGCCAGAAACCGGTCCCAGGATGCTTGTTTCCGGTCCGGGGAAGACATGGCTTGGCAGTTCCGTCTGGACTGTTCCCATGAGGCACAAGGTCAGACTGATTTGCATATGGCCATGTCTGAACTGGGGTGGTGGAGTGAGCTAAAGAATGATGATGGATTAAACCCAGATCACTTGACTGGGGGTGAGTGTTTGATTTGCTCTAACGCTCCGTCCATCATCCCCTTTGGTATCGCTTTGTTCGCCCTAAGTTGGCAGGGTATGCCCAGACGTGGGTCCCTTGCTCACTTTGCCTCTGGATTCAAGCTAGCCTGGCTGATGACGGCTGAATAGCCAGAAACCGGTCCCAGGATGCTTGTTTCCGGTCCGGGGAAGACATGGCTTGGCAGTTCGGGCTGGACTGTTCCCATGAGGCACAGGGTCAGACTGATTTGCATATGGCCATGTCTGAACTGGGGTGGTGGAGTGAGCTAAAGAATGATGATGGATTAAACCCAGATCACTTGACTGGGGGTGAGTGTTTGATTTGCTCAAACGCTCCGTCCATCATCCCCTTTGGTATCGCTTTCTTCATGATGCCCTGCTTGTGTAAGCGTAGGGCACTATGCTGCACACCATTGTGCTCCTTGTATGGCTCCAAAACCTTCTCGCCGTGATGCATCTGTGAAGCTGAAGCCCTTGCCAATCTGTATGTGAATGGCCTTCCTCCAGTTATATTCTAGCGGCAAAGTTTAGCCTGCCTAATAGACTTTGAATGGTGCCCAGTGTCACCTTTTCCCTAGTAAGAATGTTCTGGATTTCTGTTGCAGAGAGCCTCTATTTTGTCCAGTGGCAAGAGACACATCCCCTTTGATGTGTCCAGTTCCATGCCCAGGAGTGTGAGGCATGGATGGTGCTTGGGTTTTCTCAGGGGCCAGTGGCACTCCCAAATTGTTGCAAAGTTCCTTAAAAGCTAAGAAGGTCTCCTGACAATCATTTCTGCCCTATCATTTCCCTATAAGCAAGAAGTCATCCAAGTAGTGCATGGCACTCCCCAGGGGTCTTTCTTTACTAGAGCCCACTCCAGGAAGGAGTTGAACACTTCGAAGTACGAGCACAACACTGAACAGCCCTTAGGCATGCATTTGTCAAAATAAATGTGGTCACGCCACCGCATGCAGAGCAGGCGGAAAATGTTGGGGTGGACTGGTGATAGCCTGAAGGCAGATTCTAGGTCTGCTTTCATGAGCTATGCGTGTGGTCTTGCTTGGCAAACCAATGCCACACCCACATCATCGAAGGATGCATATGTCACTGATCATGAGCCTTCTGCAAGGCAATCATTAGACGATGTGCCCTTTGGGTAGGACAAATGATGAATGAGGAGGAATTTTCTCTACTCCTTTTTGGGGACAGCCCCTAGTGGGGAAATAATCAAGTTTTCTAGTGGAGGGGATTCAAAAAGGCTAGCTACTCACCCTAATTGGCATTCTTTCGCTAATTTACTGTCCACCACTAATAGCAGATCCATGGCGGATTTCAAATTCTTGGCTGTTCTTATTACCAGGGAGCATGTGTAAGGGATTACAAAGCTGTCTCTGAAACCTGCGAACAGTAGTTCTCATGCATCATGCCAAGGACAATCTGCCAGATTTGATAGGCGAGGGAGCTAAAGTGTTGTCAACCTTATGTCTGTATTGTACCAATGCCGGTCCTCACCCCAGGGTTTGTCTTGCCTTGGGCCCGTCTCCCACATGCTGACACTGGGTGGGCACCGGAGCACTTGGCCAGTGTGTGGTTAAACTTACATGTGTGTGCTGGCCCCTGTATTGAAAACGACCAGAGACACCAAACCAATGGGCTCCTGAGTCATACCACTTAAATGCTGTCAAGGAAGCTATGAATCATCAAGGGCAGCCCTCTCCTGACCTTCTTAGACAAATGACAACCCCAGCTATGAATCGATGCACATAGAAATAGAAAATACATGTGCTGCTGCATCATATCATCTAAACATTTGCATGGACACTCTGAATATTTCCAGGAGCAGCACCCTCCTGACTCTCCTGCGTAGGTGGCAAGGCCTACATACGCTAAAGTTCTGTCTCCAGCCGCGCTCGGCCCATGAGTTTACCTTCAGGCTCGGAGCGAGGCTGGTCACAGGCTCGCCTCGAGCCCCTGCTTCACTCCAATGCAGAACCATGGACAGGTGGTTGCCACTGAATCCCACCTGACTGTGTACACCTAAAAGACACTTGTCGTGTAAAGCAGTGGTTTCGAACAGTATGGCATGGTACCCGGACTCAATGGAATGTGCAGCGCAACACTTCACGTTCAAGTCGTCAAAACACGGAAAATAAAAGTTTCATATGAAACTATGCATATTCATGCATCGAGAAACCCTGCATTGCGTGGATAATTGGTGTAAACATTTATTAACATCACATTTTAGTGCATAGTAATGTCCGATAAATAGTACCCCGGAACTTGAAAGAGAAACCTCCTCTGATTCGAGCCCTTTGTGATTCACGCCTTACAGTGCCGGAAGTGCCCTATCACCTTCAGTGCCCCCGCAATGGGACCCCACTCCCTAGGCACTTCAACCCTTTGTGTGCAAAACGGATCTCCCCGAGCAATGTGCAAAAAAACTGCGTAGGATGCACTCTTCCGCCCGAGCACACAATCAAAGACACAAAACTGAGTCGACTGGTGGCACACGCACTCAAGAGGACGGCCACCTTTGTGCCACATTAGGCACGTTGACACGTCTAGTGGTGGGGACCCCCTGGGAGTCCCCAAAGTCCGCCGCTGGTTCCGCGTCACTTCCGGCACATCAGAGGGTTGGGGCAAGGTACTTATACCTGCCCCGCCTATCTGTCCTTCCTTTTGGTTCCTCCTGGTCACGCCATCTGTCGTGGGTCACGTCCTTATGAGATCGCGGGATAGGCTGCAGGCGTTTTCTGTCAATTTACGGTGAGTCTGGTCAAATACACCCCCTCGATCCAATTCTTCATCGTTTCCCACCCTGAGAGTTAATTCTGACCCCCTCCCGGGCCACAGCTGTGGTTGCTTGCCCAAGGCGGTGTGGACTTGGTGGGATGGCCAATCGTCTGGGCCTGGGCATGCCTGCATCCACCTGCTTCATTGAAGGCGGATACTAAGTTGGTGGGACGTTATGTGGTAATTGGGGGGCATACCACAAACACCGCCGTGGCCTTCACCCCAGGGCGGTATCCCTGGCCTAGGGTGGCGCGTAGTTGGTGGGCAGGTGATGGGAAAGGCAGTGCCCTCCTGGTTATAGGGGGGGCGGCGCATGCTCACCCTCACTCCCCCTCACCCTCACTCCCCCTCATCCGCCATGCAATACAGGGGCTCAGCAGGTGCCGCTGAAGCACCGGGACAGTCAGGGGTGAATCGAGGGTGGCATGAAGGGTCACGAGCTCGCTACATTAGCCCAGTAAGCAGCTGCACCCGAGGCAGTAGCTTGGTCAACTGGGTGCATGGAAAAGCACCCGGACCGCACAGCTGCAAGATTGTTCAGGCCCCCCATCTGGCCCCATGTGTTGGCTGGGCACCGCCCCAGCAACTCAGCAATGCTGGGGGGGCATGCAGGGTCCTATTTGCATAATTTTTCCCGCTCCCACGTGAGAGCAGAATGATGCACGTGCACCGCTTCCTGACCCCGCCCTCCACAGGAGGCGGCGCATTGGGCACAGTAGGCGTGAGGAGTCTGGCCGGCGTGGATCACCTGTGGTCTGCACAGTGAATGGGCGGATTAGTTACTGGAGGTGAGACGGCAAAAGGGGGCAGGAGGAATGTTGAATTTCATCTGAATTTAATTGTAATTTAAAATTGAGATTGTCAGATGGTGGGCCCATCTGCGGTCACCGTCACGGGTGCTGGGCATCACCCGAGCAGGAAAGTAAGGCTATTAATTTCTGCTTGGGGTGGGGGGAGATATGTGGTTTAGTTTTCCTGTTGTGTCTGCAGCCAAGTTGTCACCGTCCGCAGGAAGAAAAGAACGAGTCAGTAACGGGGGGAGCTTCGCACTGCACAGGACGCAGGCCAGTAAGCAGGTACAAGGTGGTTTACCTATGGCGGCCGTCGGTCGGCATGGGTGAATGCATAACAAAGTTAGGGCTCCTCAGTGCTGTGAGTCCAGGGCCAGGGAGAGGGCACAAAAGTAACTAGTTTAATTTAATCCTAGACAACAACATTGAACGCACATGGAATGAAGCACTGGGTACAAAAAGCGAGCGAACAGGACATGGGGCGATAGGAGTCGCTGAGCCCCCACCAGGCCATAAATGCACAATCAGCAAAGTGTCCACTGGTGTTTTGCCTACTGAGGGCACTGGTGAGGGCTTGCCTGCATAACATTAAGCACATTCAAGGGGTCAAGAACGTGGTAGCTGACACTCTCTCTCGTTTTCAGTGGCTCAGTTTCCGGGAAGTGGGGCCGTGAGTGGGAGCGGAGATAACTCCCTTTCCGTCACACCACTGGCACCTTCTGCAGTGGAACAGCGCTTAATGGAACTGGGCGAACTATCCCTAGCACTGGGGACCAGGAGACGGTACAAGGCCTGCGTCTCCACTTTCTGCAAGGTGGCAGGGTCGTGGGGCAGGGATACAATGACACTGGAGCACAAGGTGCAACAATTTTGTCTTGTGGGCCAAGGACCAGGGCAAGAGTCACTCCTGGATCATGGGCCACCTAGCCGCTGTGAGCCACCATGCCAAACTCAGGGGGCAACAGGATCCTGGCAGGGCAATCCCCATAAGGGTGGTGCTTAAGGGATGGGCTAGAAGGGAGACATGGGTACCAGACGCTGTCGCCCATTGAATTCATTATGCTACAGGGTATGATAGAGGAACTGCACAGGGCCACATATTCACCTTATGAGGCCAGCCTCTTCGCAGCGTCATTCAGCTTGGTGATTTTTGGGGCCTTCAGAATAAATGAGTTGGTGGCCAGATCAAAAAAGGATGGGTCTGGGGATGCTATAGGCAGACAGGACATTCAGCTGATAGGAGACTCCCTAAGAATACATGTGAGAAGATCCAAAACTGACCAGGCTGGGCAGGGGAAAGTAATTTTGATACAACCTTTAGGTGGCAGGAAGTACTGCCCGGTGGGACTGATCTCTGACTTCTTAGCCCTCTTAGCCCTCCTAGCCCTCCGCCCCAATAAGGGGGTCTACCTGTTAATACATGCGGATCTCATGCCTCTCACCAAGTTTCAAGTTGAGCAGGTTATGAGGTTTTGCCTGGAGTGTTCAGGAAACTCTTGAAAGCGTTTGTCCAGCCATTCCTTCTGGATAGGAGCAGCCTAAAAGTTTGGCCTGCCTCCTGACCGCATCAAGAAAGTTGGGCGGTGGGATTCACAGTGCTACAAGTGCTTTATTCACCCATAAAGGTTCAAAAAGGAAAAGGGGTGTACAATGTAAACCAGTGTGGTTGTAGATGTGTCATCAGCTTGCAGTGTTATTGTTACCACATTGTGTTTTGTCAGTCATTTTGTGATATTTGGATTTCACAGGAGTGTATTGTGTATGTAAAATTAAATGGTGTGTACAACTTCTCATTTCTTTATTTCGCCAGGATTCAAGGTGTGGGTGATCGGCCATTCAGGCATCGCTAGGGTGGCACAATGGGGAGAAACCAGGACTTGGAAGCATGGGTTCTCCCACACACAGCCTGGTTGTGGTTCCCTGGCATGCGATGGCACAGCTTGCTCAACAAGCTGCAGCAGAGACTAGCTGGGGGCGGACCCCCCTAACATTTTGGTCATTCACCTCGGTGGCAACGCCCGACGTCTATGAGGAGAAGGGCACTTTTACAGGCAATTAAAGCCATGATGGGCGAGATTAGTAATTACATGGGGCAATGTGAGTTATGGTGGTCAAAGATCACCCTGCGGAGGTTGTGGCACGGGGCTAGGTCGGGGGAGGCCATCGAACATTCTCGTAGAAGGGTAAAAAGCGCCATGCACAAGTTCACGGAGCAGAGGGGTTTTGGCTTCATTAGACATGGACTTATACATGCCAACGCCACAGGGTATTTGGAGGACGACGGTGTTCACCTGTCAAAGGTGGGCATGGACTTGTTCTTGTTGGACCTGGGCAAAGCCCTGGAGACAGTGGGTTGTAGGTGAAGAGAGTTGCCTGCCTTGGTGGGAGGGGCCGGATGTGACGGCTGCCACATCCAGAGCAGTGGTGGAGTTACAGGGCGATCCGGAGGCTAAATGGTACATAGGGGTACCCTCTTCTGGAGCACATACGGGGGCCTATGCCGAAACCCAGGAGTCTTTACGGCAGGACCATGGAGGAAAATGACGGCACCCCGCTAGTCCTTCGGGCGGTTGTAAGCCTCAGCGACTGGGGGCTAGCCTTGACACGCTCCGCCCCTAAAAAGGCATCAGTAAAGGGATGGACTGGTGGTCCACAGTATTTAAGGGGGATAATCCCCACCAAATGGTAGCACCGATTGGTTTGGCCATGTTGCAGTTGGCTCATCAGGCAGGCAGGGCAGCTTAGGTTAGTCACCCCTGCCTGCCCTTGGATCACCCGTAAGTTGACCCACCACGTTGGCATATTTCTTGTATGAAATAAACCTGCAGAAAAATGTTTTCCAACAAACATGTTGCATGCTATGTTCTTCATGCGGGAGAGGATGCCTATATTGGCACTAATAATTTCGCACTAGTCTGGCACATCCCCTGCACCTCCCATCCAGCCAACCCTGCCTGATCATTCACTGGCCAGCTCAAAGAAAACCCATGCTGAATGGAGGCAAAATGCGAACTCTAGCAGGGAGCATCTGCAAAACCATGATTGTGACACAGCAACTCCCGCGCCACTCGCAGCAGCGCCGGAGAGCGATCAGAAAACA
Organism: Calotriton arnoldi; assembly: GCA_963921515.1. Classification (NCBI taxonomy): domain Eukaryota; kingdom Metazoa; phylum Chordata; class Amphibia; order Caudata; family Salamandridae; genus Calotriton; species Calotriton arnoldi. Next base: position 1,284,773 of record CAWUFW010001940.1, on the reverse strand, counting down.
AGTGCAACCTCACACATACAGGCTGTGGTGCTCAATCAGTGAATTTGGTGACCCCATTGTGGCACATGCTAACTGAGTTAACCTCCGTGCAGATCTCAGTAAATACTTGACAAATTTCCCAATTATCTTCTTCCTGTGTCTGCTCTCCGAGGGACGCATCGAGTACTTACCTGTTCCTTTTTATGAAGCGCACGCTGCTGCCTGTCAACACTCGCGCTAACTGGAGACACAGAGGTTTTTATTCCCTGCACATTTTTTTTGTTGTCAAAAGTGTGTTTATTAGCATTTCGTCACATCATGTATCACAGATATACAGAAATAGCATCAGGATAAATGCACATGCCGTGGCAATCCTAAACATGTATAGAGTTATGGACATTGTTAGCGAGATAACCCCCGTCCGTGTCTCAAGGAAATCTATAGGAATAGGTACATTTATCGTTATCGCAGGGGCAGGGGATACTCTTGTACTGGGGCACACCCTGTCATTCTCCCTTTCTCTCATGTGACTATATAAACCCAAAGCCCTCCAACGGGGAAGGCACTCATCAAGTAGACTACAGGCCCCGAGTTAACTCCCAGGGTATATGAAATAGAACAAACGAAAGAAAAAAGGAATCCCCCCTCCCCCCTCCCATCCCACCCAATACTGGTGACGGCTATCCAATTACCACTTTGGTTTAATGCAGTGTACTATCGCGGAAGTTAAAATTGAAATAGATGCAAATCTCTAATTGATGCCGGACAAACTGCTAATGGCAATCCCCTTGTGAGGAAGGTAACCAATGGGCCCCAACGGTACTCAAAATTTTTATAATCATCTCTGAATATGTCTGCCATCCTTTCAAGGTTGAGTAATTTCCAAAGCCTAGAGTGCCACAGTGAGATAGCAGGGGCCTCTGTCTTCTTCCATGCGGCCGCAATTGCTACCTTCGCCGCCCCAATACAAGTCCACATTATGGCCTTGTCTGCTTTGGTCTGGTATTTGAGTGAGGGGTCGCGCAGGCCCAGGAGCACCTCTGCCATGGTAGTCGGGATCGGTTAGCCCAGCATATCTTTGATCTGTGCAAGAATCTCCTCCCAAAAGGTTCGTATCACGGGGCAATCCCACCAAATATGTTGGAAATCCCCCAGCAGACCACAGCCCCTCCAACACCTATCTGATGAATGGGGGAATATTTTCTTAAGCTTGGCAGGATAGAGGTACCAGTCCATCATGGTTTTTAGGTGAGCTTCCCGTAATTCTATAGAATGGTTGAATTTTGTGATATCTGACCATAGTCCTGCCCATTCCCTGTCTTGAATATCCCTTTGTAAGATATCTTCCCACATGTATGTGTAGCGGGGTCGTAGAGAATGTGTCGCAGTAAGAAGGTATTTATTTAGATAGCAAATCACTCCCTTCATGGAGCCCACATTCTGGACATAGGATTCAAATTTCGTGAGGGGGCGTGTGGCTGCTCCGTGTATGGAAGGTGTGAGAGCCCAGTGCTTCAGCTGAAGGTATCGAAAATGTTCAGTGGATTTTAGCCCGTAGTCCCTCCTGCAATTTTCAAAAGTTAAAAAATCAGAATTATGGAAGAGGTGTGTCAGTGCTCTGCAGCCTCCCTCCCTCCAGTGATCGAATGGACCTTCTTCAAGGGCCGGTGGGAAGGCCGGGTTATAATGAATTGGCGTGTGTGGTGATGGAAATGTGGTCCACTGGGCGTTATTCGCTAGAGAGTCCCACACTTTCAGTGTCGTCCTTGTCGGTGTGCTGAGGTATGCATTCTTTGACCGTTCTCCCTTAGGTCTCCATATGAGGTCCCAAATCGTCCTCCCTGCAATTGTCCTATCCATATGGAGCCAATGCTTCTCTGATTCTCTCTTAGCCCATTCGGTCACCACGCGTAGTTGAGAAGCTTTATAATAGAGACTAAAGTCGGGGATACCCACCTCCCCTCCCCCCTCTGCCTCCTCAAAGTTGAGAAGGAAAAGCGTGCTCGACCCCCTTGCCATATGAACTTAAGAACCATGGATCGTACCTTAGGGAGGAAGTCGGTTTCGAGATCAATGGGGAGTGCTTGGAAGAGGTATAGGAGTTTAGGAAGCACTGTAATTTTGATCGCATGCACGCGGCCGAGCCAGGATATGAAGAGCGGTTTCCATCGAGCAAGGTCTGCTTGGAGGCGCGTGAGAGAGGGGGAAAGTTTGCTCTATAGAGTCCCTCCACTCGTGGCGTCAAGAGAACCCCCAAGTATTGGAGAGGGCGGGAAGTCCATTGTAGTTGAGTGCTTGTCTGGAGCTCCCTGACTTCGGCCTCTGGGACTGTGAGATTAAGAATGTAGGATTTGTCTGCATTGACCTTGAAGCCTGCTACCGCCTCGAGCGTGTGAGTTCGGTTTGTAGTGCGGGGAGAGAGATGGCTGGATCGGTCAATGATAGGAGCACATCGTCCGCAAAAAGCGATATCTTGTGCGAGTCTCCGCTAAAGGGAATGCCCCTTATATCTGGCGCCGCCCGGATAGCCATGGCTAGTGGTTCAATACTAAGGGCGAACAGCAGGGGTGACAGAGGGCACTCCTGACGGGTACCCCTAGTTAATGAAAAGGGGACCGATAACATCCTGTTTACCTGTACACGCGAGCGGGTTGGATATAGTTAGCCCGGATCATAGTGATGAATTTGTCAGCAAACCCGAAGTGTGCAAGTGTGTTAAAAGGAAGGCCCAGTCCACCCTATCAAAAGCCTTCTCGGCGTCTAACCCCACCAGCACTGCCGGTATACGTCTCTTATTAGCTTTTTCAATGAGATGGATTATCCGTCTAGTATTATCGGGAGTTTGGCGGCCTTTAATAAAACCCGATTGGTCTGGGTGGATAAGTTCGGGCATGAGGTTGTTAAGTCGAGTAGCTAGAATAGCCGAGTATAATTTCGCATCTAGGTTGAGTAGGGCAATTGGACGATACGAGGCGCACATTTGCGGGTCTTTCCCCTGTTTAGGGATAACTGCGATTACCGCTTCCGCCATCGAGGGGGTGACCTCACCCGCCTCCGCCATTGTGTTAAAAAGATGAGTGAGATGGGGTAGGAGATCTGGTGCGAAGGTTTTGTAGAACTGGGCCGTATACCCATCGGGGCCTGGGGCTTTCTGAATTTTGAGAGATTTAATGGCTAAGGCTACTTCTTCTGACGTTATGGGAGCCGTAAAGCGTGTCATTCCAGTCCTCTGAGACTTGCGGGAGTGGTAGAGTCTCTAAATACCTACGTTGTGTCTCGTCATCTCGGGTTTCCTTCGTGTAGAGGGCGCCATAAAAGGAGCCAAAGAGGTCAGACTTTTCCGCATCTTTGTGGGTCAGCCCTCCCTGCCCGTCCCGTATGCCGCCTATGTATTCTCGTTCCCGCTTCTCTTTCAGCTGACGGGCTAAGTGTTTACCTATCTTGTTCCCCTGGGAGTAGGAAAGCTGGCGGAGCTTCAGGAGAGTGTGTTCAGCCCTATTGTTGTATATGGCTCTAAGCTTCCCCCTCAGTGCGGTAAGCGCGCGAAAAGAATCCCTGGTGGGTTTAGTTTTATGGGCTGTTTCCACCGATGTCAACTCGGCTTCCAGCTTTACCCGTTCTTCGGTCCGCCTCTTATTCAAGGCAGAGTTAAGGGCGATACATCGTCCTCGAAAACCGCTTTAAATGCATCCCAGTTGTTAAACACCGAGGTGTCAGCGGGGGAGTTTCTCGCGAAAAAGTCTGTAATCGTTTCTCTCAGTTCTGAACAGAGTACCCTGTCTCTCGTAAGGGATGCCGGGAAATACCATTTGGGAGATGTTGATGCCAAGTTACCCCAAGACAAGCAGATCGATACCAGGCAGTGATCAGACACCGAGATCGGGAAAATCTTAGCTTCTCGGAGAGCTCCCATTAGATTCTGGCTGATAAATATATAGTCCAGTCTAGAATATGTGCGGTGCACGTGTGAATAGAAAGTATAGTCTTGCGCCTGAGGGTAAAGGGTCCGCCAGGCATCTCTAAGGCCCATGTCGTGAATTTGTTGCTTACCCTCTGTGGAAAAGGAGCTAGATTCCAGTCTGTGGGGGTGGGTGCTGTCCAGATCAGTCTGCCATGTCAGGTTAAAGTCCCCTAGTAAGATTGTCGGGCCCTCCGCAAATTCCTGTATCTTCCCTAGGAGTGTCTTGAGAAAGGCTGCCTGACCTGTGTTGGGTGCGTATGCTGAGATAAATGTGCAGAGTTTGCCCCTCAGGGTTCCTTTAACCATCACCCATCTCCCCTCTTTATCCGTTTTGGTATCCGTGGGTTGAAATTTCGTTGAGGTGTGGAAAAGTATCGCAGTCCCCCGGTGTTTAGTGAGTGCGGAAGCTCTATAGATCAAGGGGTAGTGCTTGTGACGGAGGCGGGATTCCTCCACTCGGGCCAGGTGTGTCTCTTGCAGTGCTACTATATCTAAATGGTGATCTGAGATGTACTTCCAGATCTTTTGTCTCTTCTGAGGGGAGTTAAGGCCTTTCACATTCCATGAACCTATCGTGAGTACCATTTGTACTGTGCTATCCTCCTCCGTTCTCTTATGGATCTGTATGGCAATCTCCGCCCTCCCATCCCAAAACCTCTGCATGGTAGTGAACCGGAGTGTGGTGTTCGTGTGTGTCGCATCTCAGACGGAGCACAACTGCCCTGAAGGCCTATAAAAAGCCGCCACCAGTCTCCCTCCCTTCCCCCCAACATCCCCCGAACCCCTAAAACATAACGTAAATAAGAACATCGAGTGTTGAATCGGTGGTGATTGTCCAACCGTGGGCGGGGGGGTCCCACTTCGCCTTGATGGAGGGACTCTGTGGCCAAGGTCCCGGCGCACTCCCCCACCGGACATTCGAAAGAGTGTAGGCCACCGTATATGCTTAGTCCGGTGCCACCGACTAAGTGGAGTGTTCGAGTTGTCCCCCTCTATGTAAAGGGAAAGCAAGCTTGGCCAACGTTACCTCTTGGCCGGCTATCGTGTCGTAATAAGAATCGTGTCTTCTTGCCATGTCACGTTTTGGTAGGTCTCTCTCCCTTCTGCAGTTCCATATTATGGTGTCGTCCCTCAGTGGTAAGGGACCAAAGGGCTGACTTAATTGGACTTGGATCTTAATAATAGCGTGAGATCGATGATTGCGATCGCTTCAAGGAGCTTTGAGGTACTTCTCGGTTGGGAGTCATCCCTGATTATGTCAAAGTCACATCTAGTAATATACAGCTGGATCACCGGATGCTGCTGTTGTGTGCCAACTGAGTGAATTATCTGTGAGCACCATGAGAGCTTGTGGACCACTGTGAGGTGGGGGAGCGAATGTTCCGAGACCCCTGTGTCTTGTTCTGTGGAGGGTCAGTGTCTTCTGTAGAAAGACCAGGCATGTCCATGCCCTCCTTTAGATCTACCACATGCCTCTGTTTGTTATGGTACTCAAAACTCAGACCGAATGGGTAGGTCCAGCGGTATCTGATTTTGTCATCGCGGAGTTTGGAGGTAATGGGTCGAAATTGTTGCCGGCGTGCCAGCGTCGCCGGTGCTAGGTCTTGGTAGATGGTGCAGGAGTGTTCCTGGAAGGAGACAGAGCCTTTCTTGCGAGCTGCTAATAGTACCGCCTCTTTCACTTTATAGGAGTGAAATTTTGCAAGGACATCCCTCGGTCTCTGTCGTCCTCCTGTCGAGATGCTCCCCACTCGGTGTACTCGTTCGAGCTTAATTCTGAGCGTCTGCGGACTGATGATCTCGGCGAAGAGACCCTCCATGAAAGCCTCAAGGTCTGGTCCCTCCGCTCCTTCCTCCAGGTCTCTTATTCGCAGGTTCTCTCGCCGTGCCCTGTTTTCTAAATCCTCCGCCTTCAACTGGGTTTGGCGGAGTTGTTCTTGAAGGTTGAGCACCGTGTCATGCATCTCAGTTGCTCGTTTGTCCACTTCCTGTGTATGCGTCTCCAAATACATCACCCTAGTGCCCACTGAGTCCACATCGCGTTGGAGGTCGGTCAGTCGTATGTTGAGGTCCGACTTCAATTGGTCGATGGACGTTTGGATGTCGTGGCCAAGCTCCTTCCTCAATTCCGCTTTGAAATCCCGTAGGGAGGACATGAGGTCGTCTTTAGTGAGGGCCATGGCCGTCGTCCCTTCGTCGCTGACCCCTGATCGGTGTTTGTCTGCTGGTGGGAAGAAGTTCGAAACCTTGTTAGATGCCCTGGTGGCCGTTTTCTTCGGCGGCATAGAGGCTGCCCTAGCCCACTCTCCGCTGTGTTGATGCCGGGAAGTCCGGGTGGGGAGAACAGGACCATGTCGTGTCCCCCGCTAGCTGTTTGTCAGGGTGTTCAAGCGCTGCAAGGCATACGGGCCGTTACCTCCAGTATTCCTCGCGGGGTGGCACTTTCCCAGGGGGCCACGGAAGCGTATGGCAATATCTGTACTCTATGCCCCTATTGTGCACACAGGGCATCCCAAGGTAATGCGCGGCAAGGAGAGTACCTGTTTAAGTAGTCTTCCCAGGTGGGGTCAGCTATGGCTCTGTAGCGCTCATCGCCACCGCAGGCCTGTGCTCAGTGGTGTCCCCATCAAAGAGGTGGCAAGCAGGGTAGTAGCCCAGAGAGCTGCAGTGTCCGTGGCTGTCCGAGCTCTATATGACAATGTCGAGGCCGTCAGCTCGGGTCCTCCTCAGCGCTGCTGCGCCATATGCTTCATTAGCAGGGAGTGTGCGGCGTGAAAGGCAGGCGCGGTAATAAGGTCCGTTACCAACCCGGCCGCCATCTTAGGGTCAGGCACGCCTCTCCGGAATGGTAGAGGAAAGAGCAGGGATCACCGTAAATTCGTAGAAAAGCCCGGGGTCTGCAGCCGCACCTCAGCTGCATTTCTCCGCTGTGGAGCCTCTGGTCCCCCGCTCCGCCCCTCCTGCTCGAGTCTCCATCAAGGCAGGGATCGCCGCAGCGTCGTACCTCCTATCGGTGGCAGTGGCTCCCTCCTCACCTCCGATGCCGCAGCTACACCGCGGGAGCTGGTGCGCCCTTGTAGTTGTCAGCGGCGGGGGCTCGTCACCTAGGTCTTCTCTCTGCCTTCAGTCTGCCGCGACTCGGTGAGTGGCGGCCGCCATTTTTACCCTCGCCCGGTGCTCCTCAGTCGGGTCTCCTCACAGCTCACAGGAGAGGTCCCGTGTGGAGATTATATGCTCTGTGTCCGCACTGCGTCTGGGGTCATCAGGGGATCGCCTTCGCTGCAGGTAGGGTGGCTAAAAAGTGCATATTTTTGTCCGGAGCGCCAGCGCAGCCCGGGAGACGATACGGATTATGTCCGGTTGGCCATCTTGCCTGGCCACGCCCCTCCCTGCACATTTTTGAGTATTACATATGCTCCCTTACGCGGCAGCATCACCCGACCAGTGCCTCTGTAAATATGCTTAGGGCAACAGGCGGGTATGCTGAGAACACTTATGGGTACCTCCCCGGGGTATGGAATGGCCAGGTGGACCTACATGTGAGCGAGAGCCCCACGAACTAGAGGATTGGGCAACAAGCAAACCCCCCCCCCCCCCGAGCCTGGGCTGGCACATTCATTTGAAACATTTTCTGGGATTCGAACTCACAAGAGGTTAAGATTTTAAAGACAATAGCTTTGCTACTGCGCTATAGTTATAGCACTTCACTACGCCCTTCCAGGCAGCCAAGCATGCCTCATCGATCCGGGGCCTCCATGAAGAAATAATATGGTGGCTGAGGGGGCAAACACAAGCAAACAGGCATCGGTGATATCGGGCCTCCCTTTTATGCTGTGCACCTTAGGAAAACATGCGACCCCCGTTGCCTCCTGTGTTCTGCCAAGCCTCCTGCGCCAAATTCCTCTGGTGGAAGAGGAAGATCAAGGTAGTGAGCCCACCTAAATACCCCTCCCAATCCTCAGGCCAGACGTGACGTCATTTGCCAGGGGTCAAAGGCCGAAATCTCATGCTGACCATGGCTACCTTACTCTGCCAAGTGGTCACTGAAGGCATACTACCACTCGACAGTGAGGAAACACTAAGGGGCTGTCCCCCTTAGTGTCCCCATGCGGGTGACAAGGCCATCCATCATCAGGTATGTGTGGCAATGTCACAAGGCCCCAGTAGCCCACAGGAGAGGTCACTTATACTACATTGTGGCCATTAAGTTTGGAGTGAACTCTGTACTGTTTAGTTATCGATCATAATAATGAGTAGCCAGCTAGAGCATTCTATATATTTTTTGTGAGGGAGACCTAAATTCCTACTTGGTATTAAACTCTACCTTTTAGTTTATTAGGTGAGAAAGTTACTGTATTTCAGAAAATACAGTGGGCACTCGTTCACAAAGCACATTAGTTGCTCCAAGTAGCAGCAACTTTACTGTAGACTTTCAGGTGATGAAGAAGCTAATCAACAGCATTGCAACTTCAGTACCAAAGCATCCCCTTTTCCTAGGGTTCACATGCAATAAGAAACTCTAACTGGTGTGCCATGGTGATATCCAGGGCCACTGGAAATATGTGATTGTGCGGCTGCGACGTTTTTCACATCATTATGTATGTGCCGCATTTGCCACATATTCCATCATCTGCTGCATAACCTACAGATTTTAACAAAAAAAAGTTGTTTCTAGCTCAGATGATTCAAAAGTTACCAAAAGCGCAGTGACACGTGTTGCAATGCAGTTCAAGGTCCTTTGCAAAAGTTGTCTGATCACCTGTCTGTTAACTGCTACATTGATACTAATCAATCAGTGAATTGTGAAGCGCGCTACTCACCCGTAAGGGTCTCAAGGCGATGGAGGGGGGGGGGGGGGTGCAGCTCCGGTCATTCGAAGAGCCAGATCTTGAGGGTCTTCCTGAAGATGTGAAGAGTGGGGGGCGCGTCTGATGTTGATCGGGAGCTCGTTCCAGGTCTTTGCCGCGGGGTGCATCTAATGCCCGGATAGTTGTTAACAATTGTAAAAATGTCAAAATAATGAAGTAATACTATTGCAAAACATGCCGCATTAAGCTGCATAATTTGTCTTTTCTTGCCCCATAACTTACTCAACCCTGGCGCATAATTTGGCCCTCTCCTGACGCATATTTCCAGTGGCCCTGGTGCTTTCTTAAAGATCGAATTCATCGAGTGATTACCTTTTCTGACTTCGTCCGTACCTTCACTGCTCTTTCTCAAGTACACACTTGCTGGGCTGGCTTCTATTCGATCCTCAACAAGCGCATTTGTTCCTTCGCTAACGCCACACATTCTGTAATGTTTTTCTTATCTTTGTATACACACAATGTATGTCTGAGATGTTCACATTCTGTTAGCATAACTCTCCCCACTGCTGGGCCACATGATTATCCGGTGTAGTAAATGAATGGCTTTTTGTTCATAACTGTAACTCGAGTGGTTTGTAGTCTCACTACTCTGCAATACTCTTGATTTCACTATTTCATTACTATTTGCATACCATAATCTAATTCAACAGGCAAGCACTGATTGTACAATCCTTCAGCTTCTGTTGATGTTTTTTCCGTAATTGCTCCTTAATTAGTTTCTAGTTTGTTTTGTAAGATTTTACATTATTAATATTTGTTTAACCCTTTATCTCCGAATACAAATGTATTTCGTAGGTTTACTTTTTGATGCATAACCATTGGTTCTGTCATTCAATCACGTGACCTTGCTGTCGGTGAAGGTCGTCCAGTGAAAAATGTTCAGGAAAAATAAACCACGGATCCAAGGCCCTCCCTCTGCGTCCCGGGAAGGGATGCCTGATCAATCACTTCTTGCTAATGGTGGCAGTCTCTCTCTTGTTTTTATGATCAGTTGTTCAGTCCTACAGAAATGTATCATCGGAATGTGGCTCTTTCTCTCTGGATTTCAGCCCCACCGCCCCCCTCGTTGGAATACTGAGGATGGATATAAAAAGTTCTGTTCTTTTACCTTACAGAATTTACTAGTTCTGTCTCAGAGTGGCCACAAGAGATGGGTTTGAGAATATCGTGTGAGAATCAAGGCTATGATATTCAGGCACAACGACCATAAATCCTGTGCACAATGCCTGAACAACAATATTTCAGAGGAAGCTACGACAGTGTTTCCGTTCAAAAGTATCTTACAACAAGAATGATGGGGTGGTAAAATGGGGACACCAGGACACCTCCACTGTAAAGTTGAGTGGAAAAACATACACATGCTGTGCAGATTACATGAGGAATGTGCCTATTGACACCAGGCAGAAGATATGATGTATACACGTGCCAGGAATGCTCTATATGTTTTCTTGCTTTCTACCCATTTCAGAGTTTTGCCTCCTTGTCTTGGTTCCTTATAGCTTTTTAATCAGAAGAATTAATGAACATGCACAGTAACTGATCTGCACTATACTGGTGCAGGTTTCAAATATACAGCAGTTCAATTATGACTTCAAATCATTGAATATAATGGACATTGCCCATCATCTGAAACCACGGGCATCATGCAGAGAAACATAACCCAACCTCGGCGCTGCATAACCCAAACAGAAGCATTTAGGGGGTGAAAACCTGTAGCATTATCTCAGTGCCAGCACTTCAGTGAAAACATGCTCATAACAGTATCCCTATATCACTATCCACTCACTACAGGTTTCTGCACAGTGACACCACCTTAATGTCACTGTTAATAACCCTTTGCGCCAGACAAGCAAGATTTATCCATTTCATAAAATTAACCCTTGGAAATAATAGGTTCACAAGCAATAGGTTTTATTAGAACATGCAAGGGTAGGCTGGCCAATTGGCAGGCTTAGATTTGGCACTAACTGATTACTGCAGCCCCTGGCCTCACTGAATGACAACTGGAGCAGGTGCCTCTCAGTGTCATGCACTAGTTCTGCTGCATCTGAAATTCAGTGATCACAGATTTTGCGGGAAGGAGTGAAAATACCTGAGGGCTACACATTACAATCCAAACCATCAACACTGATGGATCAATCTTTGTACAGTGGAATGGTCACTCCTACCACCTAAGAACGGCATTCTTCTTGAGACTGGCCCACTTATGGCGTTCCCTTGATCAGTAAGATTCACATGGGAGGCATCTTTTGCAATAAAACGAGCCAAACTTAAAAACACCTCCACTCTCCAAGTATGAGGGCAGAGGGGGATAGTGTGTAAGGTCTAATGCAGCTGTAGCTACCTTGAAGTCTTTTGCATCACTGATATAAAATATGCACAGCTTCATATGTGCCATGGCATGATTGGAGCACCTATCCGGGCATCATGCATAGCACCCAATGCTTCCAACCTAGGCCACACTATAAACATACACCTTCCAAGACAGTGCTGTGGGTGATGCCGTTGGATTTGTTGCAGCGTAAAGCGTGGTCAAATTTTTATTATAAGACTACTCTCCTTACTACTCTAACCATACTGGACCCTTTACGATCATACAATCTGAAGTGTTTCCATTTACAACAGAGGAAATGATCCTGTGATGAATCTTTCCCTGCCGATAGGAGGGGTGGAAATGAGGGTGACCAAACTCCACATTAGCTGTCCTATGAGGAAAATTAATTGACAACCAACTCACAGATTAGAGATCAAATGTAAGTACACCACTCTCAGAACCATTCTGTAGAAATAAAGAATAGCAACAGGAAGATCCAACCTCCTAAAAAAAGTTGATTCAAGTTAGGATAATGCAAACCAAAAACTGTGCAACTGCAACGCAAAGCAAAAGAAGTAACACCTCCTGTTCTGTCAGAGCTTGATGATTCTCTCTACAACACATTAAGTCATAAGTGAACAGCACAGTTTGAATGGAAGAATCAGCAGGGCTAATAATAGATTCAGACACATTATTGATTTTTTTTTTTTTAAACAGATTTTATTGCTTTTTCAAATGACATGGTTAAACAAATCTCAGGTATCATTCGGATTGTTCGTGAACCCCAAGGGACCAGGTTAACACAATAACCCCATGTTTCCAACTACAATTGTCCAGCAGTATCTCTTATAAGATAGAAGGGTAATAGTCATTGCAGTCCCAGGTTCCGCTTTAGGCTGCTGCCTTCCGTCGACTGTCACCGCATCTTCTAGCACAGTTCACCCCATGCAACTCCCCCCCGCCATCCCGCAACTCCCACCTCCCCCCCACCCCCCCAGGTATGCCGCTTGTACTCAGATCAATTATGCGCAGTCTTAGGGCTATCCCATAGTTCAGACACATTATTGATTAATTAGGCTATTGTATTAAAGATTCAAAATTCATTGCCACAATTTACTTCTTGAGGTTCAGTTAAGAATATCACAATTTATAGCATGAACGAGGAAATAAAGAAATTGAAAAATTTAAATGGTTTGGCAAAGAAGGTTCAGTCCATCAGCTACTGACTGTAACTTCAGCAAGGCAGTCCAAAAGCAAAAGATAGTTCAAAAATCGATCAGCATAGCATCCTCTCGTACGGGGAAAAGAAAAAGTATGGCTTTGCCCCTCCTTTGGGGTTTCTTCTTTTATAAAGTTTTTAAGATCGTCCCAGTGAATTGGCATCACACAACCATCGAAAGACTATCACATGTCCCTATTCGCATAGAGCCACATAGGACACTGGCAACAGTCAAAAGTTTTCTCGTGCTAGTCATGAGAAACAGAAGATTTGAAAGTCCTCATGGAACTAACACTGGTGGAAAATAAATACAACATTGCATTCTAAAGTAACAGCTGCAGTCCTGTTCCCACAGGAATATTTCACAGTGAACAGTTTAACCCAATATCGCCTATAGAGAAATTAAATCAATTACAAAGATTTTTTAGAATGTTCACCATTGAATATCACATGAAAATAGCTAACGTTAGAAATACCCTACAACCACAATTGTCCTCAACACTCATATAAGTGCATATTTTTAAAAACTCGTTTTACAAAAATCGTTTTTAAATTTTCATAGACTATACAATCTCTAATATCACTATGTGAGGTTTCAAGCCTATACTTCTACTCGTTTTAGCACCCTCTTTTCTAACTGGTGCATCTTCAGAATAAAGCCCTAAGCCACTTCCCTTAACATCAAAATTCCATCAATATAAGTTAAGAAGCAACATATTCATTAGAAATTAATCAGCGCTGCTTATTTTATATGTATTAGTATTGTCTCGTATATGTGGTTCCTTTATCTTCACAGCATGCTTTTACAGTGCTTCTACTACACTTGTTTCATTTTCATGTCACTGTGTCTAATATGTGCAAAGTGTACTTTCAACATTTCATCCTTTATTCCACATATATGTTGTGTATTATAATTTTTATAAATCGTGCTGCATCAGTATGAAGTGCTAGTTTACTCTTACAATACATTCAAAGAGAAAAGCTGCTGTGGAAGCACAGAGATGGATTGAAAATGTAATAAGGAGTTTCATGGCTGGCCAATGGAGTAGGCATTAACATCATGATAACTGCCCTTTAGCTTCATTACGACGTGTGACCCGTAACTTGGGTGACTGGTAATTATCTCACATGAATGTCCAACCAACTGGCCGGCAATGCCTTATGGGTGTATTGTTTTGGTCTTTTAAGTTGCAAAGTGTCTAGTTGAGTGTGCACTTCCCATGGTCTGTCCTCGTGTGGTGAAGATTAACAGCCTTTCTGGATTAAAGGGGTGTGTACAGTTATGAAAACGATGGGTCTTGCTAAAATGCAAGCAATACAAAATAAAGGGAAATGTCCACATAGTGTATAGTTTAATAAATGAGGGAAAACCTGGAGATAAAATAAAAAAATTAATAAACCCGTATTAGATTTCTGAGGCAGTGTCCAGGATAAAGATTCCAGGTGTTTAGCTAGTTTTTGTGATCATTTACCTAGAACATTACTGGAGTTTTTGTGATCAACAGGGCGCCTGTCAATAATTTTCATTAGGCTTGTGCATTTTAAAAAATGCGTCTTTTAAAGTAGAAAAGCATGAGGGATTAGTATACACCACATACGCGTAATCAGGATTTTTGCAAGGTAAGCATCTCATCAGCCTGCAATGGACTGTGGTGGCCAAGTGCCTCCATAGGCTGTTTCTCTCACTATTTCTCACCATCTCTCTTTCCTCTGGTTCACCTTGGAGCCTTTATTGGAAAGACTAAATGAAATCACCACCTATAGTATCAGAAGTCAAAGAAGTAATCTCACTGACTTTCTGTTGTGCCGTGTCTGATATTGATAGGGCCTTGTGAGTGAGTGCCTACAGGGTTTTTTACAAACCGAAAGGTGACAAATGAAATGTTTTTTTTAATGAAGAATTTTTCTACATCCCTTTCTTGTCCTTTTCATGGTACTCCTTTTCTTATGCTTGAGTAGAGAATCTGACCGAATCGAACAGAAAAAGAAATACAAAGTGTGAACTTCACGAATAGAGCTCCAGAAGATATGGATTGCTGATAGAACAGAATGAACACCTTGGTTCCAGGCTCTCTTATAAAAACTGCACAGTAAAAACATGCCTGCTGCATACAAAACCTCTATTTGATACATTTTACAAGTTTACAGATACACATTTAGCACATTTTCCTATTTCTTCTGGAGGAGTCCGATTAAGATACCTATGGCTGAAGGTCCCACATCGATCATAAAGGAAACAGTGTCTATCATAAGGACATGGTGTTTCACCAGGAGTGATGGTTAACTGAATGCCTAAGCATCACAACATCACCAGTAGTATCTCTGTGACAATACTACATGAGCAGTGCTCCAGTAGCAGTAGCCATCTAAGCTGTTTGATACACCAGAGCCTAATGGTATTATCCAGAAGATAGTATATTCATAGCAATGGGATATGGGCACTGCCTCTGTGACAGTTCTGCATTTCTAGTACCTAAGCAAAAGCACCCCAAAAGAGAGAACTAACAACATATTCTAGTGACCGCTAACCAGTGACAACATACCGGTGATAAAACGTTTGTGACAAAGCATTACAGTCAAACCCCCAAGAAGATCTCACTTGCGGTGCCATAGTAACTCTATCCCAATAGCCCAGTGCAGATACTTGCGAAAACATGTCAAAGACAGACAGTTCCTGTAGGACAGTATCAGTACGTCCGCACTCCTGTGACTGCGAGGGGAAGTGGGTATAAATAGGGATGAATTACTTATGAGCCTTCTGAACAAATATGGGTACTACGTGGAAAGGAATGGCATTTCTTGAGATGATTCAAATGTGTGTGCAGAGGTGTCGCCAGCAGTAGTGCTGTGGGTGGTGTTTTGGCACTGGGAAGCAGGGATGTGAGGGACCCAGTGCAGCTCAAACATGAGTACCTTTAGCGTCAAAGCTGGGACTCTGGCCCAATGTATCAGCTTAAATTAGGGCCTATTGTGCCCTTGCTATGGCACTGCGTAGAAGCATAGGTTTGGATTCCAAAAACCTTCCTATAGTTAAGGTTCAGACACACCTCTTTATGTGCATGTCATCAACCCTGTCAAAACCTGTACAACCTTTATGTGCAAACTGTACTTGGAGCAATGGTGACGGGGATTTCTTTTTCTACACATGGTCTGTTCTGATGCAGGGGGAACACAAACAAGTGCAGCTTAATACTTTTTTGCTTTTTTTAAATTGTCAATGTCAACCAAAAGTACAAAAACCTAATCTACATACACCCCTTCTATTGTTAAAAATGTATTTAAATCTTCCAAACCCCAATTAAACATTACATATTATCAACTCCAACTCTGTTATGAAAAGGGGATATGAATTATAAATATCTGAGTTCCATTATCATTTCACCTAATATATTTTCAAGGAAAAAAACCACAGGTTTCAGGGACATTATAGTTAGGCTGACATTTCACTCGTACAAAACCAGAGAAATTAGGCTGTTAAAGTTAGCTGAGCTAACTATAACTACCGCCCCCTGCAATGCACTGCTGATGACGTCACATATTACATCACTCATGACATGGTCAGTGACATCACTCATGACATCATTGATGACATCTCAAATAACATCACTGATGACATCACTCATGACATCATCCAGTGAGTGTCAGTGTTTCTAAAAAGTTTAAGAATTTTATATATACATATATATATACACGCCAAGGTGTATTTGAAGAATGAGTGGGTGTATGAGTGTCTGTATGGATTATTTCTTGGGTGCGTGACTGACTGCGTGAGTGAATGATTAAACGTGTCTTAGTGAATGTATGGGTGAGTGACTAATCTGTGTAAATGTGTGTATCAGTCTGTCAGTTGTTGTGTAACTGGCTAAATGGGTTGGTGAGTAGGTACATGAGTGTCTATATGGGTTATTGATTAGTTGTCTGAGTACCTGTATGGGTGCCTGAGTGTCTGTGTGGGTGGGTGAGGGGCTGTGTGACTCACTGCATGGATGTATGGGTGAGTGAATCCCTGGGTGTATAGGTTCATGAGTGCGTCTGCAAGGGGCTGTATGGGTGAGTGAGTGTGCGTATGGCTGTGTTGGGGAGTGTATGATGTCTCAGTGGTATATGGGTGAGTAACTGCATATGTGAAAGGCAATATATGTGAGTGTTGGAGTATATAAGTGACTGTATGTGTGAGTGAGTGGCTATATGGGTGAGAGTGTGCTTTTGTCAGTGATTGTAGAAGAGAGTAAGTATGTGTTACTATCTGTATGAATAAGTGAGGTGGTGTGACTATAACTGTATAGGTGAGTAAATGGCAGTGTGATTGACTCTGGGTGACTGACTAGGTGTGTGAGTAACTCTATGGGTGAGTGGCGGTGTGTGAGTGTCTGTATGGGCGTATGAGTACATATATCAGTGGCTGTATTGATGAGTGACTGCGTGCATGAGTAACTGTATGGGTGAGTGAGTGGATGTGTGTGTGTAGACCTATGAATCAGTGAGTGGGTATGTACTAACTGGTATTGGTGTGTCTGTTACGTGTATGATAGTCTGTATTTTAGAGTGGGTGTATGAAAGGTTATATCAGGGTGTGAGGAGGTGCATCAGATATTAAGTGGATGATGTCATCAGTGATGTCATCATTGATGTAATTTGAGGTGTCATCAGTGATGCCACTGACCATGTCATGAGTGATGTAATATGTGATGTCATCGGCAGTGCATTGCGGGGGCGCGAGTTAACTATAGCGGCCGAATTTCTCTGGTTTTGTACGAGTGAAATGTCAGCCTAACTATAATGTCCCTGAAACCTGTGGTTTTTGTTCAGTGAATTTCTAAGGTTTTTTAAATGCTAATCCCTAACTATAACGACCCTGAAACCTCTGGTTTTTTCAGTGAATTTCTAAGGTTTTTTAAATGCTAATTTCTAACTATGCCTACATAGGTAGAACATGTGCAGAAAGAAGCAAGAGAAGTGCAGAAACAGGCAAGAGAGGTGCAGAAAGAGGAAGAAGGGTGCAGAAAGAAGCAAGAGAAATGCAGAAAGAGGCAACAGAAGTCCAGAAAGAGGAAGAAAGGTGCAGAAAGAAGCAAGAGATGTGCAGAAAGAAACAAGAGATGTGCAGAAATAACCAACAGAGGTGAAGAAAGAGGCCTACTTCGACTGTACCTTACAACAGACTCATACAAAGTAGCCTAATCACTATTCCTCCTCCCAAGATGTCTTAAACCTCACTTTTCTCTGAAAGGTTCACTATTCATCGACTGCTCAGAATGTTAGGCGTACAAAAATAAAACAGCAATCCTAAGCATATCACTGTTGTAAGTCTGACCAAGTTTGTAAAGGTATGCATGCGTGTGTCTCTGCTTTTACCTAGTGACATGTTACATAAAAATAAACATACAAATACTTGAATACCTGTGTTTCAAACAGCATACTCTGTAAATTTGTGTACAAAAAGGTAGAAGCAACAGAGGTGCAGAAAGAAGCAACAGAGGTGCAGAAAGAAGCAACAGAGGTGCAGAAAGAAGCAACAGAGGTGCAGAAAGAAGCAACAGAGGTGCAGAAAGAGGCAAGAGAGGTGCAGAAAGAGGCAAGAGAGGTGCAGAAAGAGGCAAGAGAGGTGCAGATGCAGAAAGAGACAAGAGTGATGCAGAAAGAGACAAGAGTGATGCAGAAAGAGACAAGAGTGATGCAGAAAGAGACAAGAGGGATGCAGAAAGAGACAAGAGGGATGCAGAAAGAGACATGAGGGATGCAGAAAGAGACATGAGGGATGCAGAAAGAGACATGAGGGATGCAGAAAGACATGAGGGATGCAGAAAGAGACATGAGGGATGCAGAAAGAGATGAGGGATGCAGAAAGAGACGAGGGATGCAGAAAGAGACGAGGGATGCAGAAAGAGACGAGGGATGCAGAAAGAGACGAGGGATGCAGAAAGAGACGAGGGATGCAGAAAGAGACGAGGGATGCAGAAAGAGACGAGGGATGCAGAAAGACGAGGGATGCAGAAAGAGACGAGGGATGCAGAAAGACGAGGGATGCAGAAAGAGACGAGGGATGCAGAAAGAGACGAGGGATGCAGAAAGAGACAAGAGGAATGCAGAAAGAGACAAGAGGAATGCAGAAAGAGACAAGAGGAATGCAGAAAGAGACAAGACAGGTGCAGAAAGAAGCAAGACAGGTGCAGAAAGAAGCAAGAGAAGTGCAGAAAGAAGCAATAGGGGTGCTGAAAGAGGCAAGGAGTGCAGAATGAAGCAAGAGAACTGCAGAATGAAGCAAGAAAACTGCAGAATGAAGCAAGAGAACTGCAGAACGAGGCAAGAGAACTGCAGAACGAGGCAAGAGAACTGCAGAACGAGGCAAGAGAACTGCAGACAGAGGGACCGCTGGTGCAGACAGAGGGACCGCTGGTGCAGACAGAGGGACCGCTGGTGCAGACAGAGGGACCGCTGGTGCAGACAGAGGGACCGCTGGTGCAGACAGAGGGACCGCTGGTGCAGACAGAGGGAACAGTGGTGCAGACAGAGGGAACAGTGGTGCAGACAGAGGGAACAGTGGTGCAGACAGAGGGAACAGTGGTGCAGACAGAGGGAACAGTGGTGCAGACAGAGGGAACAGTGGTGCAGACAGAGGGAACAAGGGTGCAGACAGAGGGAACAAGGGTGCAGACAGAGGGAACAAGGGTGCAGACAGAGGGAACAAGGGTGCAGACAGAGGGAACAAGGGTGCAGAAGGAGGCAAGTGAGGTGCAGAAGGAGGCAAGTGAGGTGCAGAAGGAGGCAAGTGAGGTGCAGAAGGAGGCAAGTGAGGTGCAGAAGGAGGCAAGTGAGGTGCAGAAGGAGGCAAGTGAGGTGCAGAAGGAGGCAAGTGAGGTGCAGAAGGAGGCAAGTGAGGTGCAGAAGGAGGCAAGTGAGGTGCAGAAGGAGGCAAGTGAGGTGCAGAAGGAGGCAAGTGAGGTGCAGAAAGTGGCAAGTGAGGTGCAGAAGGAGGCAAGTGAGGTGCAGAAGGAGGCAAGTGAGGTGCAGAAGGAGGCAAGTGAGGTGCAGAAGGAGGCAAGTGAGGTGCAGAAGGAGGCAAGTGAGGTGCAGAAAGTGGAAGAGATGAGCAGAAAGTGGAAGAGATGAGCAGAAAAAGACAAAGGTGCAGATAGAAGCAACAGAAATGCAGAAAGAGAAAAGAGAGGCACAGAAAGAAGCAAGAGTGGTTTGCACACCATTAGTACCTATTTAATACCCACATTTAGCAATAAGTAACAGGTGACCATGCTAGGTTTGCAAAGTACTACTTGTCGCTGCATTTTTGGTAACGTTTGAACTAGAAACAAGGTTTTTTTGTTCAAATCTGGAGATTATGCAGCAGATGATGGATTGTGTGGCAAATGCGGAGAATGTATAATTGTGCGAAAGTCAGTGCAGCCAAACAGTCGCATAATTCCAGTGGCCCTGCTCATACCTCTGACTAGGTCCAGAAGTGCTCCTCAGTGGTTCCTTCTTTTTTTGTCTCATTGAGTTTATAGTTTAGCTTCTATGGAAACGAGGAAGACTAAACCTGAGGTTACCACTCCACAACACAGACTACCATACCACATAATTACTCTCCATAACACATAATCCCACTCTACATAATTCCTAAACACTAAATACCACATACTTTCTATCCACATAATTTCACTGCACAACATACCACATAATTCCACTACACACAACCTACATCCACTCCAAGAAACATTAGTAAAACACTTTAACATTTACAACGCCAATAGCTCTAACTCTCGCAAATGCGAAACCTATTACATTGCAAATGCTTCATTAACTACTAGTTGCGTTTGCAGAGAGGTGGAGAAAGGGGGCTGGGCCTCCGACCAGCGCTCAGGAATCCCGCTGCGTAGGACTTACAGGAGGTACCAGGAGAGCTTCTTGGCCCCCAAAGTCCCTCAGGAGAAAAGTGGACTTCATCCCACAACCTGTAGTGTGCCAGGAGGCGCGTTTGCAAAGTGGTGGAGAAAGGGGGGCATGGCCTCCGAAGACCTCTCAGCAATCCCACTGTGTGGGACTTACTGGAGGTAACAGGAGAGGTAGTTGGCCTCCATGGACATCTTTGGGGGCCAACTACTCCTCCAGTAAGTCCCATACAGCAGCATTGGTAAGTTCTCATAGCAGGCCACGCCCCCTTTGCCCAGCAGTCTGCAAACGTACTCCCTGGCACACTCTTCGATGGGGATTAAAGTCCCCTTCGCTGCTGGGGGTTGTTAGGGGTCAACTAGCTTACCTGTTAACTCCAGTAAGCCCCACATAGTGGGATTGCTGAGAGGTGGACACAGGCCATGCCCCCTTTGTCCACCACTCTGCAAGCATGCCTCCTGGCACGCTCTTGGTTGGGGGATTAAGTCCCATTGCCTCTTGAGGGTCCCTGGGGGCCAACTAGTCCTCCTGTAATCTCTAGTAAGCCCACACAGCTGGATTGCTGAGAGGTGATCCGAGGCCACACACTCTTTTTACACCACTCTGCAAACGCGCCTCTTGGCGCACTGCTGCTCGGGGGATTAAGTCCACTTTAGTCCTGAGGTCCTCAGGACACAAGAGGACTTCATAGCCCCACCAGCAGTGCGCCGAGAGGTGCGTTTGCAGAGTGGTGTTAAAAGGGGCGTGGCCTCGTACCACCTCTCAGCAATCCCACTGTGTGGGGCTTACTGGAGGTCGCTGGTGGGACCCTCAGTAGCGAAGGGGACTTAATCACCCAACCCAGAACATGCCAGGAGGCGCGTTTGCAGAGTGGTGCAGGGAGGAGGAGGGGCCTCCTGCGAGATGCCGGCTTCTCCTTTTTTTTTTTTTTTATTAGAAGGGGTGGGGGCTGTGTAGCCCCCCTTCTCTTAATATTTTTTGGGCCCTGGGGACCCCATCCCCCAGGGCCTAACCCATTTTGAAATAAAATAATTGAAAAAAACAGATAGGGGGCCGCGGGGCCCACCTCCGGAGCTCCATTTCGGCCCGGGGACCCCATCCCCCGGGGCATGGCCACTTGTTTTTAAAAAAATTAAAAAATCTACATTTAAAGGAGGGGGGCTCCCATCACCCGGGGCTTTGCCTCTTTTTTTTATTTTATTTAAATTTTACTTTTACGGGAGGGGCCCCATCCCCCAGTGCCTGGCCAGCCTTTCTTCTTTATTTTATTTTGGAGGGGGCGGCATGGCCCCCCTCCTGAGGCCAATGATGGCCCGGGGCTTTACCCCTTTTTATTTATTTTTGTAAAATCTTTTTTCATGGGAGGGGGGCCATGTGGCCCCCCTTCCCTTGGCCACTTTTGGCCCTGCAGACCTCATTCCCCGGGGCCTGGCCTCATGTTGGGGACTGTGGGGGGAGCCCCAATGCCCCCACGGTCCCTGCCGGTTCTCCGCCTTCTGCGGGAGCCGGCATTGCTTTTGGGCAAAGGGAGCTGCTGACATGCAGCTCCCTTTGCCTAAAAGCAATTTGGCTTCGCTACATGGAAGCGAGAGCAGTTTTCCTGCTCTTGCTTCCATGAAGCGAAGGAGATGTTTGCTATGATAGGGCGGGAGCAGTGCTCCCGCTCTGCCATAGCAAACTGCAATGTCCCGGGGGTGGGCACCCCGGACATTGCTGGAGCTGGCACTGGGGGGGGTGGTGGTCCCCAGGGCCATAGAGGGCTCCAGGAGGGGGGCTGCGCGGCCTCCCTCCCAACACATGTAAACCCCGGGGAGGTGGTGGTCCCCGGGGCCGGGGGTCCGCAACGGACCCTTGCCCGTAATTAAAGTTTGCCTCGGGGAGGTGGTGGTCCCCGGGGCAGTGTGGGGAGGGGCAGGAGCCCCCCCACTTTGTTTAATCATATTTAAGCCCCGGGCAGGTGGCAGTCCCCGGGGCTTGGGGTGGGCTGCGAGGCCCCCCGCACATTATTACGGAATGCCTGGGGAGGTGGCGGTCCCCGGGGCAGTGTGGGGTGGCAGGAGCCCCCCCTCACTTATTTTATATTTAGAGCCCCGGGGAAGTGGCTGTCCCCGAGGCTGCGGGGGGGCGTGTCCCCCCAGCACATTAATAACTAAGCCCCGGGGAGGTGGCTGCGGGGGCCCCCACGGGCCCCCGCATAACAATAATATATTGCCCCGGGACCTGGCCCACCCGGGGGCTTAAAAGCAACGAAGCCCGGGAGACCCGCTTTGTTTTTTTTCTTTCTTTTCTTCAGCAGGATTCGCGGATACCATGTGAATTCCGCCAATTTTTTTATTTTTTATTTTTTTAATGCTTTTTTTGGCCATTGGGGTCCCTGTGGGACGCCCTGAGTAGACCTAGCGGGTCAGTGTGTTTCTACCCTGCCCCCTGATCTTGTTTTTTTCACCTTTTTTCTTGTGACTCAGTTCTACCGAGTCACAAGATGGCTGCCAACACTTTCTGGTTTGAACTGTTGGAAGCCAATCAGAGTCAAGCTCGTGATCAGGAGGGTTCACGGATCCACCGCGGTCTCCAGATATATAATTACTTTTATTTTTGAATTTCTCAGGAACTACTGAACAAATTTATACCATTTAAAGCAAAGAGTGCACTCTGGACAAAGAGCTACCTCTCTTCCAAATTTGGTGTAATTCCGTTCAGCAGTTTGGGCTGTAGCTGCAACAAAAGGTTTCCTATGGAAATTAACTTGTAGAAAACACATTTTGGGACCCCCCTTTTTTCTCAGCCCCCGCTTGATGAGTCACCCCAAAACTTTCAAGACAGGAGCTGACCGGAACGCCCCATTAGTTTTGAAAATTTCATGAAGATTAGTCAAACGGCGCCAAAGATATTGGCAAATCAAAAAACGTTTTTCCTATGGAAACTAGGTCCTAACTATAACTACCTACTGGCGACCGCCAGAAGGTAGAAAATATATATATATATATATATATATATATATATATCAGTAGCGGCCCGTGGTGGGAGTGCTGCCGGGCGGTGACGTGGGGAGGGGCAGGGTGGGGGATAGTAAAGTACGGAATACGGCCGTATAGAGGTAAGTAGACATATAAATAAATAAAACAAATTTTGTTGCGCGCGCTGCATCGCATTTGGCGATGCAGCACGCGCAACGAAATTCGTTTTATTTATTTATATGTCTACTTACCTCTATACGGCCGTGTGAACTATCGGGAATAAGGAGCGGGAGACCTGGTCGTGATAGTGCAGGCTTTATTCTTGATAGGGTAGGTCTCTTAAGGGTGTCCAGTGTACAGGGGTTAATATTATGCGAATAGTCCTCAGTTCCCGGGATGTGTGCTGTCGTCTTCTTCCTGACAGGTCCCAGCCGTCTATCGCGTCTTTCACCTCCTCGGGTTCTGTGCCGGGTGGCCACCGTCAGAAACTCCGGATGCCCCAAAGGAAGGAAGAGGACAACAGGGGGTCAGGGTGATCGTGGTGCGGTGCGTTGTCAGGGAAAGGGAGAGAGGAAACACCAGCCCAAAACCAAAATCAACCGTGACACACGCTCGGTGGAGGGGAGTGTAGGTGTGGTGGATGGGGATCGGTTCTCTTGAATGCGCGACACGGCGCTCACGCCTCTAAGCCTCTGGCATCCCCCGCCTCCCTACCCAACCTGTGAAACGATCCCGTACCTGTTTTAGCCACGCTCCTCCTGGAGCGTGGCTGGGCGAAGCGTGAATCCGATGGCCTCCTGGCTCTCTTGTTGTCTCGGGGTCTTCCTCCACTCCTCCTGGGTTTGCTGTTCCTCTCGAGGTCCGTCGCTCTCTGCCTCCGTCCCGACTCTCCGCTACTCCGCTTCCTCCTGTTTCACCTCCGGTGTCAGCGCATATCGTCTTCCTGTTCCAGCCCTCTCTTGTTGGACGGAGGGCGATGTCATCATCAAAAGGGGCGGGATTGTCCCATGTCGGATCCCAGTTAAAGGGACTGTATCTTCTTTCTGTGGTGTCGGAAGAGGATGAACCAGTCCAGTCCTCCTGCGGTGACAAAACAAAAGGTGCGGTGACGTCCTGCGCCTCCCACCAGTCTTTCCGTTGATCCGGGCCGTCCTGACACATACCCGCCCCGTGACAGGCCGTATTCCGTACTTTACTACCCCCCCTACCCTGCCCCTCCCCCACGTCACCGCCCGGCAGCACTCCCACCACGGGCCGCTACTGATATATATATATATATATATATATATATATATAGATTTTTTTTTCTTTCTATCTAAAGAGTGCAATAGATAAGATGTATCTTAAGGACTTACGATTGAAGGACTAAAAGCCTATCAAGTCCCCTCTATGCAATTTACATCTAAGAAGTGCAAAAAGTAGTGACCTACTATAGGGAATTTCTAATATTTTATTAAATGTGATGCCATATGTTCGTGGGCTCATCATGCAGAAAAGTAACATGTCCAGTGTTTTGCTCTATGGTGGTAGGGCTTGTAGGGATCCAGAGAGGTCAGTTATCAAAACTGTTTTTCCCCTTGCTACAATGAAAATCTGATAGCATTGCCACATACCCCAATTTTCCTTCAAATAAAGAGTACCTTCACTATTGACTGGAGCTCATGGTGTGATTTTGGTGGTTTGGTGTTAACCAAACCCAAATGGGATTTTGACTGAAATAATCAAATCTGTAATCCAATTTGATGTATTTGTTTATGTTTATTGCTTTTAGGCATGACATATTGTGCAGATTAACTGCAGAGGTCCGATGATACTCTAATTCCACCTTTCCTAGCAGTAGTACAAGGGTAGTCAGTTTCCTGATGTAGTCCACAGACATACTTGTTGCTACATATATATATGGAAGACTGTCTACTAGATGAAACTGCTTCAATGACCCTGTGCTATGAAACTAAAAATGCCTTTGGCCTACAGGAATCTGGTGATTACAGCATTTCTGAAATAATCAAAACTGATCCACAAAGAACAGTTCTGAAAAACTACATAAATTTGAGTTGTAGTAAACATGCCTTGAGCCAATCAAATAAGTAACACATCCATGAAAATCCAGATTAAGACACAAAACTTTCCATCATCAAACCAGCATCAACATGCAACCTCTTGACAATTTCTTCTTCAACCTATCTGTTTTCCGACCACAATTACACTGGCCACCTCAGTTTTGAGCTGACATTTCAACATCTTCAAGCCAGAGATCCAGATTGTGTGTTGGCTCAACCTCCATTTAACATCTTGATGTGAGCATTGCTGCTTAATTCCATCGGCAATTGCTTCCATTCCTCAGGGAAGATGGTTCAACGTCTTCGAGCCATATATGAAACCACCTGGGAGTTTGGGTGACTGCGATTTTGAACCCCTTGCTTAGATGGGCATCTTCTGTTTTCTTGACCGACATGATTGTGTTTTGAACTAAACAATACTGCAAGTGAAGAAACCAACCAACATTTGCCACTAAAGCTTACATGCTGGTACTGTTCTGTTTCTTTGCTTTTTGTGGAGGGGGTCGCTCAGACTTACTCCTTTAGTAGATTTTGGACTTATCTATTTGCTTTTATGGACATTGGGCCATTTTTCAAATACTTTTTTTGAATCCCTGCAGAATTTCCTTCATCCCTTTTTGTGCATTGTTCTAGTTTTACCTGTTTAGCTAAACTTGGTGCTTTCGCTAAAGTTCTATTTATCTTAACTGTTTTGTGGGCTGTTTGCACTGTAACGAATAATGCCTCACCAATTTACAGGTGTTTTTTTTTTTTTTGCTTGCTGCTCTAGCCTAGCTTCCTAAAGTGAGCCAAGGGTAACTTAGGGAATAATGAATACCGTGGAACATAGAAAAACAAAGCAGTTTGCCAGTTTGCAGAATGAAAACCAGCTGGAATGTCATTATGCCTATGCTGTTCCCAAGCAGTACAATGTGCGACCCCCACCAGATAAAGAACACTCAAGCCACAAAAGACAGATTTTTTCAGTTGTTTCTTCTGCTCTGCTGCATCACATTTTGACACCTCTTTCAATAGGACAATTTAATGCTATTAGTGACAATCTTTCTCTGATCTATACAATCTTGACTGGCAGAGCCAAAGTGGCTCGCTTCTTTCTCGTTCTCATTTTAGCGGGAATGTCATTCTGATGGAGCTGAGAAACAGATGGGTGCAGTCACACAGCTTACCAATATTACAGATCATATCTGCTTCCAGTGGAGGCGCCGCCATTTATGTTGCCACATACAATGATTAATAGAAGAGGCATTGATTTTTATGAATGCGATTGCATCTGTTTTCAACGGCAAGAAGCGCAGAAGATTAAACTCGGTTTTAAAAGTGAAGGTGACTGAAAGGATACGGAGTATCAACCTTGAAAGTCACCATTTTCAGACAGCAAGAGTGCCCACATTGATAACACTAAATTGGGAGTCTCAGAAAAAAGATTTCAGAGACATGCAGATTTGAAAATGCCCATTATTTACACTTTACCTCTGTGTCTGAAAATAATAAACAAGTTAATCGGATAGAAAGTTGTAATAATCTTTCATTGTAAATGACTTTTTTGATGAAGCATACAACGAGGAAACTACATGAATTATTACAAGTATGAATTTGTATGGTGATAGGTGGACCATAAACCCTGTGAGTGGGCAGTGGATACTTTTACACAACCTTTCATTGGGTGCAGCCCCATAGCCCGAAACACGACAGTCGTCAGCAGTACCCTGCCCAACTACTCATGGTCATGTAGATCCTACCCTCACACAAGTGTTCTAGGCGTGCGCGTGATTAACGAGTGCGCCTGACTAAGGCGCTGACCGAGTTTAGTCGTTACATCATAATTTAATGTCATCATCAACAAACGTCATTTCGGCTCAATGGCCATAAAAGTGCATATAAAAAACACAATACATAGAAATAAATAAGTAGAAAAATAAGATAATTTAAAACAATTTCAAGGTGATTTTCAATTCATATAAACAAACAATTCAGGCATAATACATAGCATAAAAATCCAGACTGTACAATTAAAACAATAACAAGATAACATTGTTGATTTGAATTTCAAAGCTCAACAGCAATAAAACTCAAGCCACCTCCAAGCAACCTTTTCAGCCTACCCCACCACATGTGCATCAGGAACCGAGAGACAGCATATACGATACATGGACTAGTATTGCTTCTTAAAAATCTATGCGCATTCCTGTAATCCCTTAAACCCAGGTTTCCGCAAGCAGTTAGAATCCACTTCTTTCTAATACCTTGACAGGTTGGGCAGAAAAATACAACATGCTCGGCTGTTTCCAACACCTTGGGGCAGAATGGGCAGAACCTATTGGAAGCAGGGTCATTGGGTTTCCATGAAGCAGTCAAGGAGCGGATTGGTAGAGGACCCATAAGAAATTCGATGTATATAGACTTTGCAAAAGGGGGTCCTATCTCATCCAAAAAATCCTCCAAATGATATTCAGCTTTAAACTCCAAAAAGGAGGCAGTGAGGTATCCAGCCTGAGTGCAACATACGGTTTGATAGTCAATGTAGCGCCAATAGGCGCGCTTTAAGTCTGACTTAGAAACTGAAATGACGTCTTCTGGGGAAGACCAAAGATTCTCCAGCCCCATCTGTCCCAATTGATCTTCAATAGCCCACAGCCAGGTAATCTTACAGGCCCCAGGCTGCCCCAATACATCTTCTATAGCCCTATGAAAGAGCATGAGCTAAGGGACTGCCCACAGTCTACGCCAATACAACAGTGGTTTTAGCCCCGCTTTATCACTAATGCATCTAAGGCCATGATCTAGCCAAAGTGGGACCAATGTGCTACTAGGAGGAAGATTGCTTAACCTCCTCATGAATCGTTTTTCAATTCGTTCAAGGCTCTAGCGTTAAGAAATCCCCACAGCTCTCCACCATACTAAGTTGTCCCTCGAGGTTGGCAATTATAGATCTCAAGAGCTGGTGTAGTTGGGCAGAAGGAAGAGCCACGATCGGCCCTTAGGATGCCACCACAATATTGCTCTAGTTTGAGCCTACACTTCTGGGCATGGGATGACAAATCAAAATATTCAGTAAGCATGACCCCCAGACAGTCAAACACCTGTACTGTCTCCAGAGCTACATTATTACGAGTCTGGACAAGGCGAGATGTTGGACAGGGGTTGCAAACCATGTATTTAGTCTTGCTGAGGTTAATCTCCCAACCCCACTGCCCACAGAATGACCCAAAACAACCCAGAAGCTTCTAAATTCCAATAGGGGATTTAGATAGCAAAAGGGTGACATCTGCGAACAGATAGGATGAGATCTTAACCCCGGCAAGACACAGAGCATTATCCTTGCATTTCTCAAGCTGAGAAATCAAGTCATTGATATAAAGGAGAAGAGGGTTGGGGCCAGAACACACCCCTGCCTTACTTCTCGTTTTACAGGTATTGGGTATGTTCACTCGCCCTGAGACCCGCATCTGACCTGGGCATAATTTTTAGAATGTAATCCGATTATAACTTTTAAGAGGTAGGGAGGTACCCCCATCACCGCCAATACCTTCCACAAGGACTTGCTGGGGATGAGGTCAAAAGCAGACTGATGGTCCACAAATATTACATACAGTCTACCTCCCCCCTAGGGTAACATATTTCCAATACAACAGCTGTAGACGAAACACCTGGTCCATTGTTCCAACACCATACCTGAACCCAGCTTGTAATGGTGTGAAAATGCTCATATCGATCATCCTCTCACTCAGCCTATTCAAAATTATCCGAATAAACAGCATTTATGTGCTGTGAATGAGGCCGATTGGTCTGCAGTTGGAGGGTAGAAATCAACAGCCCTTCTTGAAAATTCGTGTGATCCTGGCCCATGTGGGCGGCATGGGTGCACCTATCAAAATGGCATTGAACAACAGAACAAAAAAGGGGCACCATTTCTATGACCTAAAAAGATCCCCAGGCACTTTATCCAGCTCTGGTGCCTTATTTGATATAATCAAATCTAGAGCTTTAGAGATCTCTATGATAGATATATGGTGAGCCCCTTGTGTTGCCAATTTGATGGGGTGCTCATCAGTAGCTCACCAATAAAACTACTACTCTCCTATTTGATCTCCTGACCGATGGGCATGACCTCGGACAAATCCAGAACTACATCTCCTGAGTACAGCTGGGAGAAATGCTCAACCCACACAACAGCACAAATATTGCTATCCAATGGGGCATGATTGTCGAGGTCACCATTGGCAGCGATGTGCCAAAAGGTATGGTGGTCCTTGCCTTTAATGGCACTCAACATTGAGCCCCATTTACTACATTCCCAAGCGCTTTTTGGAATTGTGGATTGTGGCTTTGTAAAGTGACCTAGCAACCTGAATGGCAACTCTGGGCCCAGCTTTAATGGATCCTGAAAGGGCACATCTGGCTTTTCTACAAGATTTGGTGTACCAAGAGGCTTCTTTCTTTCTCTCTGGGATGAATTTAGACTCTTTCACGAATAAATTCCAAAGGGAGGCAAACATAGAATTGTGGATTGTAGACAAACTAAAGAACCAGGTTGGTCGGGGGACACATTCTCGGCGACCAAAGTGTCCAAGCCAACAGACATAACCTCAAATTCTCTCCAGGATTGAATCTGATTCTACCACCACACTCCACTTAAGTTTAAGCCAATTGTTGGCGGGGACCAACCTTCTGTCTAAGTGCTCATAAGGAGTTTGCTGAAGAATGTCACCCAGGGGTCTAAGTGTTAATCCCAGGGCATTATGGTCGCTATCTTGCCTAGGGACAACGGCCATGTCAGCCAATGCTGGCCATAACCTAATGTCCAGCAAAATATAGTCTATATGAGTGGAACACTGGTTGCGGTTGAATGTGTAACTCCCCTCCCTGTCAGATTTGGATCTCCTGTTACACACCCTAAGGCCAATAGTGAGCGTAAATGCACTAAGCTGTAACGCTACAGCAGACCAC
This sequence comes from Calotriton arnoldi, assembly GCA_963921515.1. Taxonomy (NCBI): domain Eukaryota; kingdom Metazoa; phylum Chordata; class Amphibia; order Caudata; family Salamandridae; genus Calotriton; species Calotriton arnoldi. Next base: position 1,254,581 of record CAWUFW010001940.1, on the reverse strand, counting down.
CTCTTGACGGGGGTGAGTGTAAGACTAGGAACACCCCAAACATGGTCCTCATCACTAATGCAATCCTCTTGGGAGACAGACAAAGGCTCAAATTTGCAATTAAAATCACCTGCTACTATTTTAAAAGAATCCATGTGCAAATCTGCCAAATGATTATCAATCATATCAATTACTTGTAGCTTGGGACCTTTGCCCCCAGGCCTGCAATACACATTGAAAAAATAGTATACCCTGCCGAAAGGGACACACATTGACTGTCTGGACTCCCCACGTCAGTCTCCTTTACCATACAACGAAGGGTTGTCTTCACCCAGACTGATAACACCCGGATAGGTTCCCCTTCCCCGAGGTAATGGCAGCCAAAGAAAAGTTAACATACCCAGCACGACTAGTGACATTGTGTCTTGGAACAGACAGATGTCAAACAAATCTATAAACAAGCCCCAATTAGGGCATGAAAGTTTAGATACTAAACCCACTACGTTCCAAGAAAATACCTTGGTGGGAGAGGACAGGGGGGAAAAATATCACCCAGGCCATGTAATCCTAGGGCTATTGTGGGAACAAGGGGCGGCCCTTCACAACTAGGCAATAGGGAGTGTACTCCGGGTGAGAGGGCAGTGTCCGAACATGGGGAGTTAGTAGGAGAAGGCACCCTTTTACTAGACGGTGATTTGGGACAGAAAATATGCCATAATACTACTAGACCAAATGGTCGGGGAAACACCATTTCTGTCAAGCAATGTTGGTCGTCAATCTATACCATCCAGAGGGGATAAGAGAAAGAATCTGTTGGGCTTAATGTTATTAGTCGTGCTGGGGTCTTTCTAGCACTGATTTGTGACTTCTAACGGGATGCTTTGCCCTATTTATTGTTCGTTTATGAGCCTTGAGTGCAATTACTTCCTCATTACCATGGCATCACTGGCAGCCCTCAACATTTTGAACAGGTGCAGCACCAATGCTGGGATTACACAGCACCTAGCGCGCACACATTCAAAATCTGTTCAAAAAGGTTGGTACCTGTGTACATATCTAGAGCTTGGTTACTTAGGCTGTGGGGAGGCTACTCCAAATAACAATAACAATAACCATACCATGACCATTCAGTCCTCTGAAGGATGGAAGCTTGCACTATTTCTGCCCAAGGTGTACCTGTTCTATGAAGATTAGTGTTTTCACTTCTGCCCCATTTTATAAACAACAAAGGATATTTTTAATGTACTTGCATAGCATGCAAGCCCAGGAAGAAGCTTTAATTTGGTGGTGCCTTCATTTCTCACAGCGAGCTACAGACATTCAAATGAATTGAACATTCCCTGGTTGTGGTAAGCAATATTTTTAAGCAAATTAATTATGTCAGATTAATTTTTTGTGATTACCATTTTAATTAGGCGCACAAAGGATTGCAGGGGGCCAACTGTGCTGCAGTATTCATTATATAGCACTTTATACCCCGTTGAGTACAGCATCACTAAAAAGCATTGGCAACACCAATAGATCCAAAAGGCAAGACCTATTAGCTTGGACAATGCTTGCAGGAAATAATGGGTTAAACAGCGAGAAGGCAGAGATATCCTTTCAGATGCAAATGCAGCCAACATTAACATCCACAGAAAACTTGCAAAAGACATAGTTGACCAGAACAATGGAAGAGCAGCAGTGAAGCAAGTCTAGAGAGGGAGAAACTAAAAAGAATGTCCTATCACCCCTCTTTTCTAGCATATCTTGGGCCAGGAAGTTGGAGCACTCTGCGTGGCACAAGTGCAGCAGATGCTGCAGGTGCTGCCCCATGAGCACTACCAGAGCGTTGCAGTATACTTGGCTTTTTAAAAAGTTTATAAAACCTGCTTCCATCTCTCTTGGCTAAAATGTTACTAAGATCAGGGTGTCGCATTGCGTGCCTCTGCTGGAAAATGACGTACAAACCGCCGTTCCACTTAGGGGTGCCCAGCTCCCTCACCTGCCAGGAGCATCATTACATTAATGCAAAGTGCACAAGTGTTGAGTTTTTAGAGTTCCGAGCACCAAACAAGATGAAATGTGGCTTCCAACAATGGAAACTTAAGAGAGCTGTAGGTCTTTAGCTGACAATATTTAAAGTGATTGGGATTCAGAGACATCCTTGTTAGTGAGGTGGTTGTGTGCGTTTACAACCAGGGCACAAATCCTAAAAAAAGAAGTGGGGGGGATTAAACAAGCTAGGCAGTATGCAAGTGGTATCACAGCGCATGGCATTGCACCTAGCATCACAGGAAGTAGCATCACAGCCCATCACCTTACAGGAAGTGACATCAAAAGAAGTGATGTCAGATCCGAAGACCTCGCATATATGTTTAGCTGGGCTATCATGAGTATATTTGAGCGCATTACAATGTTTAACAAATGAGATTGTGCTACAGAAGTGACACAACCCTGACACAAAATCTGGGCCTCAACTTATATATTTGCTTTAAAATCTGTCACAAAGAAAATGGCAACAAGAAGAGCGCCCTGTTTACACCTAAAAGCTCTATGGCACCAGCATCTAAGGGGCCCTGGAGCTCAGGCCGGGTCCGAGCTATTCCATTGCTATGATATCTGCCCTTGAAAGGAACTTGTAATCCGATTCTTCATTTGTGAGAACCAACATGCTCACTGTGTGAGTGACAACAAAAGGGGCAGCCCGTGTGCAGTGGGAGCTGGCAGGGCAGGGAGCAAGTGGGCAGTGTGAAAGCAGAAGGAACAGGGAGCAGAGGAGGTAGTGGGTGAGCAAAGGATGTAGTGTGGGAGAAGGGGTAAAGAGCAGATATGGTAGAATGTGAGCAAATGGGGCACTTTATGAGCAGAAGAGACAACGTGTATCCATGACACTGCATTTTTAAACAACTTGCCAACAGTTCTGATTGAATACATTTTTCGAGTGGATATGCTCCTCCCACGTGCAATTCTTTCATTTTGCTGATAAAAATTTGATATTTAACCCGGGACCCACCAGTAAATTTATGAACCTGGCTCCCATGGAACGCTCAGCCAAAAGCATTGCCCCACCCTGGCTCTCTCTAGATTTCTTGATGTATTGGTTGCTGAGGAATTTAGAAGCCAGTTCTAAACTTATGGTCGGAGTCCAGTGCTGCCTTTAGGCTGAGCAGGGCAGTTAGGCACCCGAGGTCTTGGTGAAATCTGATCATAAGAACGGGCCACATAAAAAAGCTTCTCTGGGGCAGTGAGAAAAACGAACATCCCAAGTAATCCAACCACTGCATATCTCTCGAGAAGGAATAAAGGTGCGCTTAGCATCCAAGAAAATAACGTGTTACCTTTAAAAAGTCAAATGCTTAAGATGCTAAAAATGTGACATGCCAAGATCACTTTCACTTAGAGGCCATTACAAGGTAAATAAAATCACACTGTAATGTAACAATTAATTAGAAGACGTGTAAAAGCACCAAACAGGGCATCTTTAAATACAGTTCGAAAAAAAGAAACACTCTCTAGTCAGAAGACTGCAGTCAAGTTCCAAAACCATTAAATTGCTAATATGCAAGTGCCCGGACATTTATATAAATCAATACTGCAAAATATGCGATGATTGTGACTACTTTGCTTATCCTTTTCTTTGTAAGGCACATTCTTATTTGCAGTGCATTCCGCATTCTGGAGCATGCGCCATTTTCTCTTAAGTAGCGGCATAATTTTCTTTACATACAAAAGTACCAATCTAAGCTCGATAACAGGCATCCAAGAACAGAGGAAAAGCTTACTTGGATGTTTTCATCCACACCGCAAATTTCATCAAATACCATCAGCCTGACTTACCTACAAAAAAGAGAACAAAAGATTAGAATTACCACCAAGCTTACCCAACATGTCAGCGTGAAGCGGATATAAATAATGCATCATGTGGAGTTTAACAAAGTGAAAACGCAAAACAACTTTGAATGGAAATGAAACTCCTTTTCCCAGGCTTAATAATTGAAATTCCATTTTATCTTGATGATTTGATTATAAATCGTGTCACCATTTGAAGAAAGTATAAACTTGTTTTGCTATGTCATATTCACATAAAAAAACATGATTTCTGAACAGCTGTTTTGTTCTTTTGCGTTTACCCCTATATTTTCTTCCGGGGTTTTAATATGTATGCAACATTACCCCTAACTGACTAGCACCGAGCTACTCAGTGGTTCTTCATCCACTTTCAGTCCAGTGAGAATCAGCTGCTGTGACAAGCAAACGTCATAAATTCAGCTGTAAAAAATGCACATGTACACGATGGCAATGTAGCTATGCATGTGATTTATTCCACCATGCTTTTATTACCTACTAGACTCCCAAGGTATGTCTTTATGATGATTTTTCTCACCATTGATAAATGGCGACCATTAGGCCTTTTAAAAAGTATTCCCGCCAAAGAAAATGACCTGCACATCTGCCCTTGTATACAGTTTCCTACATACCTTTTTCTATAGCCTCTACCTCGGTATCAGTGGAGAAGGGGATTATCTCCTTCTGCATTGTCATTTAGGTAAACGAGGCACCAACAAATAAACTCATTTGGTCAGATAATGAGGATAACTGAATAAACCAACGATACAACCCCCCTCTCCTGGATCTAGAATCGATAAGTTGGTCACTAGAACACGCCTGCTAACAACAAAGTCATCTCCTCCTACCTATTAAATGATCTCAATTTAAATGTATAAACAAATTAGGAATTTAAGATCGTCTTAGTAACATTAGGGGGGTTCACATTTTCCAGTTGGAAATGTGGACCAAAGACTTTTCTTGTTCCATTTTAACAACTCTGCAATTCCTGAAAGTTTATATTTACGCAGGGCCCAGTTTCTACACTTTCAGTGGAAAAATGAGCAAAATAGTAGCTACTTTTGTGGAGGTTAACAAAAATCCACAAAGATACTCGAGCAACTCTAGACAGATTATAGATTTACATAGTCCTTATCCACTAAATTTACTCCTGTGCCTTGTACGCAAAGTGGAAAACCTTCAGCACTACATTTGGCTAAAAATCCTTTTGTTTTCTTATCCACAGGAATAAAATGTCCCTATTCTTGGACTTCTTTGGTGTATAGGTGTGTTTTCTCTGAAAATACAGGCACCTCTGCCCTTTTCAGAAGTTGTTCAAAAGATTTTCCAAACTGAGGAAATACATTCAAGATGTTTGTGCATATTCACAACTCTTGGATCTGGGCACTTTCTACAGGTTCACACTTAAACCTTTTTCCTCCCTACTACCCTTTTAGCTGAATTCGTTTTTGTTGGCTTTGGGACTCTGGGCACTTTACCACTGCTAACCAGTGCTAAAGTGCATGTTCTCGCTCCCTAAAATGTGGTATCATTGGCTTATTCACAATTGGCATATTTAATTTACCACAAGTCCCTAGTAAAGTGCACTCCATGTTCCCAGGGCTTGTAAATTAAATGCTACCAGTGGGCCTGCTGTACTGATTGTGCCACCCACTTCAGTAGCACTTTAAACATAGCTCAGGCCTGCCACTGCAGAGCCTGTGTGTGCAGTTTAAACTGCAATTTTGACCTGGCAAGTTAACCTACTTGCCAGCCCCAAACCTTCCTTTTTATTACATGCAAGTCACCCCTAAGGTAGATCCTGGGCAGGGTGTAGTGTATTTAACAAGTAGGACATGTACTTTTAAGTTTTACATGTCCTGGTAGTGAAATACTTTCAAATCAATTTTTCACTTTTGCAGGGCCTATCGCTCCCATAGGTAAACATGGAGACTGTGTTATAACAGTTGTAGGTGAAGTTTCCCATAGGGACAAGATAGGAAAATCAAATTTGGTGTCTCTGGACTCACAATTTATAAGCACAACGTATGGTGAAGTTGGTTTTTAAATTGCAGATCTGAAAATGCCACTTTTAGAAAGTTGGCATTTTTTTACCTAAAGCTTTTGGTGTCTTCTGCCTGTCTCTGGAATACACGTCTGGGTTGGGCGACAGCTGGCATCTTGCATTCCCTCTAGACAGCCACACACAAAGGCAGAGTAGGTGTGATTGAGCAGCCATCTGCATGTTGATTGGTCATCCTGCAGCAGGATGAGGGGGAGAAGCTGACACTTGAACCTGAATAGGGCTGTGCCCTTCCCCACACAAAGGGTTGCATACCCCCCCCCCCTCCTGAAGTGAGTCTGGGGCCACATCAGGAAAGGCATGGTCTTGTGCACTTCAAAGCATCTTTGAAGTCTCCCTACTTCAAAGGCTAAATTGGGTATAAGTACTGGACCTCTGACACCATGATTTCGGAACACTTCTGGATCTAAGGACTTTCTGGCAGGAAAAGAGCTGCTATGCTGCAGAAGGTACTGTCAATTTGCTACCTGCTTTGCTGTGTTGGCCTGCTGCCTGCTGCTTTTTGCCTGGGAGTGAGAAGGAGTAGACCTGCATCTCTACATCCTCCAAGAACTTAGGTGACGCCAAGGGCTTGCTGGCTTGCCTCCTGTTTTGAAGTCTCAGGGCCATCAAAGACTTCCTTCAACTTTGCTTCAGCTGCTGGACTCTACCTGCTCTGAATCCTGCCCTGCCAAAAGGTGCCAATCCCGTCCTGGGCGTTGAAAGTGGGTTCTGCAGCTGTTTTTCTACAAAAATTGCCACAGTGACTCCTTTGCACCGATCAGAACCAACGCAGTGCCCTTCGACAGCGACGCAGCACCGAATCAAGGACATATCGGTGTGACTCGATGTTGACAAGGCGGGACCCGACTGCAAGGCTCAACAACAACTCATCGCCTGCATCGAAAGTGGTTCGAGTGCGAGGCTCATTACATCTACCCAACTGCATGGATGGGAACCGACGCATCGGCTCTTCGGTGCTGACAACTTTGTTAATATTGAAAAAGTCAGTGTATACAATGAGACATGTGTATATAAAAACGAGATCACATCACTGTTGTCGAAATCACCGGATATGACCTCTCCATCAATCCCGAGTTAGAAATGCGTGGTCAGGCAGGCCTTGCAACCTAGGCCTGAGGCAACTGATTTACAGATCACAGGTGGGGTGGCACGTAGCCGGCAAAACAAATGTGTGAACAGCAAAAACACATATCAGTCACACAGATAGGCAAGGACACCACAATGGTCCGTGGAGATTGGGCCCAATAAAGTACACAAGGCTGAAGGGGTGCATGCGTTCCCAAAACACGATAAAGTTATATGCTGCTTGAAGTTAAGAACACTCAGCCAATCAGGACACTGCCCACACAATGATCACGCATTCATCATGCCAGACATCTGGACATGTTCCCCACTGGCCCTCATTGTGTCCACGCAAGGTCGAGACCCACCTGCATTTGTTATCAGGTAGGAGTAATTTATGACTCCATGACTAGGCCCACATCCCTCTTCCTCAAAAGGATCTCTGAATTGTTTTATGATGCTCCAAGAAATGTATATAATAGTGCTCAGATTGATTGTACTTTGAGACAGCCCTCAGACCCCAACTCTGTAACTGTTCTCCCAGCCAAAGAGTTTGATTAAACCAACTGTTCCTCTTTTGCCAAACGACTCTTGGCTTTTATTTTTTCAATGTAAATTCACATTTGAGCAACACTTGCTCCATCCAAGTTACTTTTTCAGCGGGCCTTGCGTGGTTGCTGTAGCCAGCCTGCCCTCCATCACGGTCGGCCTGAACTTTGGATTTACCCTGGTCCAGCGCGACCTCAAGTAACTCCTAAACATTATGGGCTTTAAAGCACTATATTGCAGTTTATTCTTTAAAAATTCAAATCTAAACCTCTACTTTTTGGATTTTTGTCTTTTTGGTGTTGTTTTACTCAGATAAATATTCTCTATTTGTCTAAACTGGTGTGGAGCCTTCACTATGCAACTGCATTTTAAGTGTTGCACAAACAGCCCTGATTGGCACTTTAAGTTTCTAAGCACTATATTTAAAGATGTTCCTAAAAAATTAATTACTCTGGTTCTACTAAATGGATTTTGGTCTTGTTTTGTATATTAAATTAAGCGCTTTATTTCTGACCTGATGTGGATTATTTTTGTTTGTTGTTTACACTGTTTTACTGTATTAAGTGTTGCACAAATACTTTACACATTGCCTCCTATGTTAAGCCTGACTGCTCTGTGCCAAGCTACCAGAGGGTGAGAACAGGTTAAATTAAGTTGTGTATCCAACTTACCCTGACGAGGATTCTGGTCCCTACTTGGACAGGGTGCAACCCTCTGCCAACTAGAGACCCGATTTCTAACACTAACCATAAGAGTTTGTTGGTATTCTGGCAGTGTGCAAGATTATATCTTTTCTGCCTGGTCACTTCTCCTTTCCCAACCCTACGTTTAGTATTGAGGCTAATCTGTCATGCTTACAGATTGCCTGCGTGCATGTATCGCCTCAGATCCAAGTTCGGTTTATCAGGATCTCTGAATCAAGGCCCTAATGGGGTTTCTTTTTGCTTAAGTAATTTGTACTTGTGTGCATAAGGGTATCTGTGACTTGGGCCACAAGACTCCATACATAAGAAGCTACCTTGACAGCAAATAAAGTCTAGTGGCACATCAGTTACACCTGCTGACTTGTCTTTAGTTAATGCTAAAGTTCTACAATATACTCCATTCAAGGTGATGTACTTTACACACAATAAGGTATACATTTGCCTTTCAGCTACACTGTGGACAAAATCGGGCCCTGCTACTCAAAATGTGCTACTCCTATGCAGTGCTTACAGGTGGCCTGATAGTCAGTGTCATTTCGAGCAGACCTCTTATTCACTACCACAGAGTATTACTTATGGATACCACTTACATTTCACTCCAGAACCTCCCCTAGCCACAAGCAATTTGGAAGAAAACCCAAAGCTTTTTCGATTTAATTTTCTTTCTTGTAATAACTTCAACTTCCTAACTGTGTGGATGGAGCTCTTAGAATTGATTCAATGTGCCACAAGCAATATACATATTCCTATATCGACTAAATACTTGTAATCTTGACAGTCAGTCATGGTAAATACTTGAAAAGCCTGCTCTATGTAGGTGCCTTCTCCACATGACAAGGAATTATCATAGGCTATGCTATGTGTCAGGTTCCACCAGGTTCCTTTGCATTCACAGGTTTTTCAGTATGTGACACCCACTGTCAAAATCCTATTCCTATGAAACCGCGGTCATAGATGTATTTGTTTCTGTCTATTTTGAAGAACATTATTTTCCACACCTGAAATTAAATGTGGAGCCAATGAGGAAGGCCGACAGGCAGCTTAGTGATTTAGGCAGTTTATTCACATGCGCAACATGTAAATGGGATTAAGATATTTAGTAGCAGGTGAGTTCCAAAACATCTCAATATGCAAACAAGACATAACACAAATTCACTTTTCAACCAGCAACAAGTTTGTGAATTGCAGTTTTTGCCAGCAATTTAATGCCAGAGTTGGAGTTTGTCCTTGCAAGAGGAATGGAGTTTGAACCTTTGTGGTGTCCTGAAAGGGAATTTGATTGACTAGAAAAGTTGCTGAAAGCTACACATTAGGTACCCTATCCCCTTGCTCAGTCAAAGGCTCAAGTAAAGGCTAGTGACCCTTTTGCCCTGTTGCTCAAGCTATTGACCAGGCAACTTTCAATAACACTGGTCACTGTTAACTATTGTTGCTGCTATGGCTCCTCAAGTTACTGCCATTGATATACATAGATATTATCCAACATGCTGCTATATCCATGTTATGTATTCATGCAAACCCATCTCCACCGAATAATATATTTCCTGGATTTTCTTTTCAGAACACAGCCAAGTAATAGGCTTTCTAGACTCATTGGCACTAAGGACTTTGTCATTGTGTCAACCCAAGACAGAAAGTCAGATGCACTGCAATCCACTGAGGATTACTTCAGTGAGATGCATTTTAGGTAACAACCAATCCAGCGAGACAGGGATGTTTAGAGGATCCCAAACCCCCTTTATCATGGAAAGGTATATCCAAGAACACTACGACACCAGGAATATACCTATCCTAGTACATATAATGTAAATAGTAATTATTACAAAAACAAGCAAAACAGTGGCAATGATACTTATGAGGAGGGGGAACAGTAAAAATATTGTAATATGATTATATCATAAAGCTCGTTTTATATTATTATTTCCCACCCACTATTTTCAGTGACCTAAGCTAAACTCAGCGCCAAAAGTGGCCTTTGTTGAGTTTCAGAGATAGTTAAACCTTCAAATACCTCTTCTGAACAACAGAACCAATGTTCAACAAAGTATCAGCATCTGCTGTTCTTGTCTGTGCTGGCACGCAGGTAGATATGCTAGCCTAGAGAAGGCTAGATGCACCTTCCTGTCGCTTTCAGTGAAGGAAGATGATTACAGCTTTGAATGGCCTTGATATCTTGAGTCTGTTATGAATTTCTCAATATCGCATTACACTCTTTTCTTAGTTTTATAAATTGTATCTGAATATTGTTGAACATTTTAAGAATACACAATTAGTAGAACTGCCCCCTCACTTTTTCACTTTATTTGCATTCTGTGAAACCTTGTCTATTTAAAAACAATACATGAGAAGTGAAGTTTCTGTGAACCTTGTTCATTATTTAAAAACAATCTCTGGAAAAGAAAATTCAATCCACACCAAAAAAAGGAATATATTCAAGCTCACATAATCACCACATTGGAATGAATAACAATATGAATAAATGTGAATTTATATTTGACACTTATACCTAAATGAACAGCATTTATAATTAAAAAAAGGGGGATACCTAGAAGATAAAGATTATTATGATAGTTTTAACACCGGAGCCTTGGCTGACTGAGACTGAGTTTGACATTTCTTTCAACATTTTTCTACAACCATTGATTTTGAAGCTCATCTAGATAAAATATTTATGGGCATAAAAATATGTGTTTAGGAAATTAGTGTTGATCATTTACAAGCATTTTCTTATCTTTCACCACTGTATAACCTGTGACTTCCTCAGATGTGGCACTCAGGGCTACACTGGTATATGATGATACCATTCCATATGTAGTAGTCAACTGCTATAAAAGATGTCTTTAGAAATTAAATTCTCTTCAGTTTTGATGACATGTCTTGGCTATAGTTATAGTGAAGCAATCCTAATAGAAAAAAAATGTCATTGTGCAAGTTTGCACCTAGTCTTGTTTGTGGTCATTTAGACAGTTCAACTTTACTATAGCCTTATAGCCCACCGTAGCGGGCTATACCGGCTATTAAAGGCCCGCTCCAGTGTTAAAGGCCTGAGCCGAAGGCGAGGGCCTTTAACAAGGGAGCGGACTTTAATAGCCGGTATAGCCCAGCTACGAAGGGCTATAAGGCTATTAGAACATTCTGCCACTAGAGGGCAGAATGTTCTAACAAATTAAACAAAGGCCTCTCGGAGCCTGAAGGCCTTTGTTCAAACAACATTGGAATGTTGCTCTGCGGGTCTTTACCGGCCCGTAGAAGCTTGGAGCACTCCATTGTATTCAATGGAGTGCTCCACACTCCAATGTTCTAATTGGTGATTACATTCTTGTCCCTTTCTTATAAAAGGTTAAACAGTTATTTGGGCATTGAATGAACCTCTTTTGCACATGAACTCAAACAGATAGAAATAGTTGTGTTTATCGTACTTTGTTGACTATTATAGTGTCATCTTTCATCATGATTTACCCAACTAGGGAGACCACAGATTATGTTAATGACTGGTCATTTTTCAGTCTTAAATTTTATCGCACATTGCAATTTCACTTTTCCTTGTGCGGTACTTGATTTATAAATAGAAAATCACAATAGCCTTGTTTCATGTTTACTCTTGACATTGTTTCCCTCTTAACCTTTCCGTGTGGCATAGAAAGTTAGCAACAACCTATAGTCAGTCTATGGTAACTAGTATGCCATAGTATGCGTAGGAAATTGGGTTACTGGTTGAGGGGGTAGAACCATTCTCAAGCAGAAACCACAATTCCTGTCAGAGTGAAGTCACAAGAAACCCCAGATTAACCTGTGATTAACTCTAATAGCTTGGCACAAAGCAGTCAGGCTTAACTTGGAGGTAATGTGTAAAGTATTTATGCAGTGCTTCAAACAGTAATAAAATGGCAACACAACACAAGAAAAATCCTACACCAGTTTAGAAAAATAGAGTAAAATGTAATAAATTATTTGGAATCAAAATGACAAAAATCCAATTGGTAGAACCGGAGATATATAATTTTAAAGTTTTAAGTGAAAATAGTGCCTAAAAACCCAAAGTGCTAACTGTGGTTATCGGGTCACGCAAGGCTCGGATAAAGTCACAAGTTCAGGCTGAATGCAATGGAGTGTGGGCCGGATACAAGGACCAAGTTAGGCCCGCTGAACAAAATACCTTAAATCCTGGTTTGCGGAGCATTGCGAGATCCCATGTCGAGGAAGCATAGCGCAGCGGCTGTCCTGGAGAGTGTGCAATGTGGAGTCCTGAATCATTGAGGAGGCAGTTGACAAGGAACTTGCAATGTGAAGGGCAGGGTTGAGGATGTATCATGCAGCAGTGGTTCTGAGGAAGCTGCGGGCAGCCCTGTGAGGTCCTGCGTCAGGCATGCATCACACAGTAGCGGCTGCGAGTAGATGCATCTTGCTGCATCAATTCTGCTCACAGGACGACAGTTGGGCTAGCAGAGCACCTTCAGACCCACCTCCAAGGGTCCAGGACTGGGGTGGCACCACTTAAAAGGCAAGACTCACAGAATATAGAGTCAAGGTGCTGATTTTGGGAGGGTTAGAGCCATTTCTGTCCCTGAGGCTGTGATAAGGAAGCCCTTGGAGTCACTTCGGTGGTCCTGGTTTCAAGCTGCAGGTCCATTCCTTTCATTCAGGCAGCAGGGCAACAGAGTAGCAGTCCTTCTTGCAGAGTAGCACAGCAGTCCTTCTGAGTCTTCCACAGGTCTAGAGGTTTACTGAAGAGTTGTGTCAGAGGGTCCATTATTTATACCTGGTGTACACTTTGAAGTAGGAGAAGGTTCTGGACGTTTCCACCAGCAGAAGTGTTTGGAAATTCCTGCCTCCCTGCCCTGGCCCCAACTTGTCTGGGGTCACAAAAGACTAGTGTCAAACCTTTTGTGAATGAGCTCAGTCAGAGCATTTGTGATGTGCAAGTGTGCTAGGCAACAGCTCCTCCCCCTCATCAGCCAAATTGGGTATCATCAAGGAGATGGTTTTAAAAAATGCAGAGAGCTCTAGATTAATGGCCTTTTTTACGACCTTTGCCAGAAAGGGAAGAAGCCAAAAAGGACAATAGTCTTTGACATCCAGAGTTGGTTTTTTAAAAGGGGGAGAATGGGTGCTCGTTTCCATTCTTTGGGAAAATATCCTGTTTCAAACATCTGATTGAAGATGTAAGTGAGATGACTGGTTATTGTTTCTGGGGCCCTATGTAAGATTCTTGGAGGGCAAGGATCAAACTGGGATCTGGATTTGACCTGGCATATTAGTGCCTGGATGTCTGCTTCCGATAGCATTGAGAATGATAAACTTCGAATTGCCAGTAGAAGGCAGTTCTATGGATGTGTTGATAAGACAACCTAAGTTAAGGCCTTGATTAGTTGACTCGATGGAGGAGATATCCAATGTATCAGCGAGGGGAGTAGGGGATAAATTGGCTCCAAGAGTGATGGTAATGGTCTCCACCATGGCCTTGAAAAACAAGGCCAAGGCATTGCAGAATTCTTGATCTGAAAAATTATTTTTAGGGTTGGCAGCCTTGGCTAAATGTTTAAAGGTGGCAAATAGTTCCTTAGAAGAATTTGCAGAGACCTGGATCTTGGCTGTGAAATAGATAGCTTTAGCTTTCCTGACCATCCTCTTGTACACTAGGATAGCCTGTTTATATAGATATTTCTCTAGGATGTCAAACTTGGTCCGCCATTTTCTTTTAAGACTGCAACATGCTTATTTTTGTACTCTTAAGACATCATTGAACCACGGTTCACATGGAGAGGATCTATGGTTTTTATTTCTTTTGATTGGGGCGATGGAGTTTATAGTGTTGTTGGTCCATGTATTATAGGTGGTAAGAGTGGAGTCCAAATTTGAACTCTTCTCTGGTGCCGAATGAGCTAAGGAAGACCTCGGGGTATTTGGATCAATTTTGTGCCATGGGCGGTAGTAGGTATCGATCGCCGGTGTGTCGTGGTGTTTTTTTTTTATGGGTGGCTAAGTCGAACAAGACTGCATAATGGTCAGACCATGGTAAGGGAATATTTGTAGAGAATGACAGATAAGGGTTGTCAGAGAAGATTCCATCCAACCAATGACCTGCTGAATGGGTGGGACCCTTAACTAATTGTGTAAGACCTAGGCTCGCTAGTGAGTCACAGAGATTCACTGAATCCCCATCGGAGAGGTATTCGAGATGAAAGTTAAGAAGGCAAAAAGGTTTGGGGATAACCCAACAGTATGGAAAAAGATATGCAAAGAAGAACTTTACTTTTATTCGGCTAAATCAAGGGTTTGTTTTTAAGACCAGGGTCGTCCCTTTCCCAGGATGATGTATGCAGTCTTTAAACCTAGCAACCAACAACATGCTTAAGATTAATAATGGTATCACCTTTGTAAGACTGCATTGTGTTTTGTGCTTTTAATCAAACTCTATTTCTTGACTATCTTTTTAAGTCATTCTACTTCATAAAGTAAAATAGATTACTTGCAGTGCATTACACAGACAAGTACAAATACAAAGTTACTTTTATTTTCATTTCTATAGAACTATAATGGGCAATACGGCAGGAAAGAAAGGGCCAAAAATGAGACTGGGAGATTCACTTTTAGGAATTCAATACACAGAGATATTATGCAGCATAACTCATGCACATCATCATTATAATAAACTGAAGTAAAGCATCTATACTAGTACACTAAGCTGTTCTCAGCCAAGAACATTGCATTCCAATTAACATTTTATTGATCCACTTTTTATGTTGCAGCCATTAAATAGATGATTCCAAATTCACATTTTTTTCCACCCACATGGAAAGTTACTAACAAGAATATTCTGCCATAAATGTGAAATATGCATATTTCTGTCATGTCCATGAGTGCAAGAAGCCCCCTGTACAAATAGGTGTATTCTTATTTGAGCAAGCAATGTTGAATATGCCAGTGCTATGCAACAGGTTCATGTTTCCGAAAGTACTTAACTAAAATAAACACGTTTGAAAACAAATTTTCCTTTAAGCAGCACTACCAGCAGAGAGGTTTGACTTTTCCCACATGTTGTTAGCCAGGGGTATACATTTTGATTGGGCAGTAGTTGTGTGCTCTCGCAAAAGAATTGCTTGCCCTCCTCAAAGCAGCTGTGATCATTTTGTTTATGCAGTTTCCTCAGCTAGCAGCTGTATGGCTGTCTGATCCCGAACTTCAGGGGCACACATATGATATTGTAATGCTATAAAAGTGTCTTAGATAACTAGTTAAGGTATGGTGTTCGTTTTTTCTCTAGCAGCAGCACAGATGAGAGGAGGGCAGTCATTAACTTTAGGCGTGAGCGTGGAGCTTTGTGATTGACAGCCCTGGGATAAACTAATCGACATGGACTTTTAGCTCTGACTTGACAGTGCAGCTGTCACCTGACCTCATGTGATAAAAAAAAAAAAAGTGCTTTCGGAGGGGCTTAGTCTCTATCCACAAGTTGCTTCCCTTGAGTACAAAATTTGATTTGGCAGAATTTGTGTTTCCACTAAAAAGAATGGTTGTCTTGCACTTTTTGGCATGTGGCAATGTTGCTACTCGATACAGAAGGACTGAGTTGGCTAAGGCACCCTGATCTATATTTTTATGCTATCTTATGACAAAGGCACTAGGCATGACGTATATAGTGTGAAAAACATATGTTAAATGCCAATTGACTAAGTGAGGATTTTTATTACTCTATGTTAAAGTCCAGAGATACGTATTATGTGACATGGAATCTCACATATCAATAGGCAATTGTTTCAGTGCTAGTCATCCAGTATGACAAACAGTGGATACAGAAGGTTTGCTCTGTGACTCTCTGGCAATTCTTGGTAGGCCACCTTAGGCAAGATAGCATTTTGCTTTGCCAGCTGTAATTTTGAAAGCTGTCATTTTGTGACTCTGTAAGTTTGTGACTGTATGCATGATGGTTGCCTTGTCTTTCTTTGAAGCAAGCAGGACTGTCCAAGTGGGGTGACTTGATATCAGCAGGTGAACTGTTGCCTTGGGAGGTGCTGAGTGCGAAAACTGGCAATAGACTGTCTAGGTTTAAACATATCCAGCTTACGTCATGGTTTTCAACAACTCTCCAAGAGATAGGTGGGGTATGGGAGTTTGAAGCCACCCTTCAAGATGTAAGCGTAAAAAGTAAAGAAGTTTCAAAGTGGTATGGGCAATTCCTGGAAGCAGAGGAAATGAAACTGGAGACCCCATATGAGATCTGGCTGGACACATTTCAGGATGAGGATTTAAATGTGCTTTGGTCAGACTCATTAAAATTATTATACTCAATAGTCACACCAGCAAACTTCAAAAGACACCACTTTTTTGTAATAAATAGATTGTACTGGACTCCTCAAAAGCTAACGATGTACATATCTTCTTTACATGCCCAGTAATAAAAGAATATTGGAAGGTTGTTGAAACTACCATAGGAGACATTTTAGGGAATCCATAATCTTGACAGCGGCCCTAGTACTCCTAGGGGTGGAAAAAAATCTACATGTCACCTTAAACAGTAAGCAAAGGGGCCTGATATTTTATCTATTGCTTTTGGCCAGACGTGAGATTTGTAAACATTGGACAGACCCTGTGCCTCCACATCCTACAGAAGGGCTAAAAGTGGTTAAGTGGACGAGCAAAATGGATAACGATTGCAATCCACGAAGGTCGGGGGAAATTTGGCAAGACTTTATAATGTGGGCAACTTAGCACTGTGGTACAAAGTTGGGCTGTGTTGAATATAACAAATCTTTCCATAGTCCTATGATTACACCAGATCATGGCAGTTTGGGAGGATTTTCCCCCCTAGACACAATAAGAGCTTTTGGGGGCTCGGGCGATTAAATGCAATGGACCATGAGACTTGCAGAATGCCATGGTGATATGAAGACACACATTTTTTTTTTTTTTTAAATGATGGTTGCCTTGTACGAAAGTTTATGCTCTGTACAGGAGGCCTCAATCGGTTATGGTGGTAAGCTAATGAGAACAGCTACTGGCATGACAGGTTCACTAGGAAAATATAATTGAGTTGTTTATTATGAAAAGTTGTGATAACTGTATTAGGCCTGACATATTGATTGTAAAAAACATGTTAAAATCAATAGGCATTTAAAGGTGGATTGTTATTTCTTTGTATTAAAGCCTACAGATAAGAAATTTGGTACATGACATGTCGCAGATTAGCTTTGTGAGGAATGATTTTGGTGTTTATTAGGCCTCTGATAAATTGTAGGGGGTGAAGATTTGCAGTGTAATAATTCTTGCTAGAATCTCTTACAAACTCTCTACCATGAGCTTGCAAAAAAGCATTAAGTTATACACGCATCCATATATACAAACATATATCCATATAGATACATAGAGGGTCTTTGGATCAGATCTGTTCTGCCATTGGTCTATCTGGGTGTCATTTAGACTATGCTCTGCTTCCATCGTTGACAGGAAACTTCATGGGGTATCATTCAGTCCATAGCAGTCATTGGCTCTCTTGTCTCTTGCTCTTTGAATAACTGAATTTTCTCACCACATACACACCCTTCTGACAATGACCAGTCTTTTAGTATTGAATGTTCTCCTTTTATAGTTCCCCTTTTATTTCTTTGCTTCACTTATTTTAATGTTTCTTAAGAGGATACCGACGGTTCTCCAGGTGGTTCTAATTGGTTGCTTACTTGCCACTCATTTGATCTGCAGTGTGCTATATCCCACATGGGCAATTACTCTAGACCAGGAGACCATTGTGAATACAGTTTCCCAAAGTGCATCATTGTTTTACCATTCAAAAATGGGCAACACCTTGATTCCAAGTGTTGTGTCCATACTTGAACATTGAAATGATAGACCATTTACAATACCTTTTTAAGAAGAACACCTGCTGCTATGTTTAGTGTTATTGCAGGTGTGTGCCCATCGTGTTTACACAGCAGAATGCTTTCTTTTTTATACTTGTATTCTTTTAATTTTGTAGAGTTTGTGTGCGTTTTGCTGTGGCTGTATTGTGCATGAGTGCAAAGATAAGTGGCAGTGTATATATGAGACTTACTGAATGCCTAAATTCATCAAGACAGACCCATAGTTATTGTCAGTGCTTGTTTTGTGGAGCTTCACCATTTCGAAGATGCAGAATTGTAAGCCAGTACAATTACACATTGTCTAAAGCCACCACCTCTCTGCAGTAGCACATTTTTTAACTTTCACAAGGTAAATCTTTTTTCTTCAAGGAGAACACCTTTACTGTACACCATGTGAGAGTAAGACCTCCGACCCTCGGTCTAGGTCCACTCTCTCCCAGCTGCTCCGCTGTGCTGTCTCTTGCCTCCAGACCCCGACCTCCTCCTTGGGAGGTTCGAGGCTGCTGCCCGCTCCTGCGCCTGCTGCCGCTCCAACTGGGACCAGACTGCCTCCAACCACCGTAACCTTTCTCAGCCGTTTTTTTTCTTAATTTTTCCCTGTTGTGCCACTGTTATTGTGCCCATCTGTGTCTTGCTCTAATTCCACCACTGTTTTTATTTTCTCGTGCCTGCCTGTTCCTTTTGCCGCTGCTGCCCCTGCGGCCCCTCCCCCCCGGAATTCCCCTGCTCCCGCCTCCCAGCCTCTCCTCCCTCCCACCTCCCCTACTTAAAGGCCGCCGCTGCGCGGTCGCGCAGCGGACATGCGCAGCGGGCGCGCTGCCGGCGTGCCGAAGGCTCGCCAAAGGCAAGCCCGTCTGCGCCCGTCCGTGACCCGACCTCGGCCAGCGCCAGGAACCCTGGACCTCCCACTACCCATCGCTACGACACCACCACCCTCCTCGCACTCAACCCTGGAAGACTTCAAGAATGCCAACAGGCCTCGCCGAACACGACCCATGGCCAGTTCTCCTGCCTCCACTGCCGCCAGACCCTCACCGCCACCCCGGCCTCCAAAACTGCCGACGCCAGCACCGGCGACACCCTAAAATGCATCCTCCTCAACGTACGCTCCGTACACAAACACGCCATGGAAATCTGGAACCTACTCGACTCTCTTTCGCCCGACATCGTCTTCTTCACAGAGACTTGGACCAACGCTTCCTCCGCCCCCGACATCAGCACCGCCATCCCAGACGGATACAAGATCCAGAGGAACGACTGCCCCAACCACCCAGGAGGGGGCCTCGCCATCGCCCACAAGAGCACCCTCCGCCTCACCACCTCCAGCGAAACCTTACCTTCCGCCGAACACCTGCACTTCCAGATCCAGACCACCCCCAAAGCCACACTCCGAGGAACCCTCATCTACAGACCCTCTGGCCCCCGAACACCCTTCGCCACCACCATCACCGACTTAATCGCACCCCACGCCATCGCCTCAACAAACTACATACTCATTGGAGACTTGAACTTCCACCTCGACAACCCCAGCGACCCCAACTCCACTATCCTTTGTGACAACCTCGCGAGCATCGGACTTAAACAACTCGTCAACACACCGACCCACAGAGCAGGACACACCCTGGATCCCATCTTCGCGGCAGGAAACAGCGTCCAATTCAGCCACACAATGCAGTCGCCATGGACCGACCACCACTGCGTACACTTCACCATCAACAAACCCAAGGCACCCAAACCAGCCCCACGCCCACCATGAAGGAACTGGAGCAAGGTTACCGACGAGCAACTTAACTCCTCCCTCACTCGAGACAACCACACCTGGGCACCTGACGCAAACGACGCAGCCAGAGAACTCCACACCTGGATCTCCAACTGTCCAGACAAGCTCGCCCCGCTACGCAACCCCGACAGACAACGCCCCAGGAAAGCCGCCTGGTTCACAACCGCTCTCCAAGAAGCCAGACGCACCTGCAGATGCCTGGAGAAGAACTGGAGAAACACCAAGACAACCGAAAACCACACCACCTACAAGGACGCCATGACAGACTACCACAACCAGATCAGAGCCACCAAGAGGAACTTCATCCACAACAAAATCCTGGCCAACTCCACCAACTCGAAGGAACTTTTCAGTGTCATTCAAGAATTCACCAACCCACGCAGCGAAGCCACAGACATCACCCCATCCCAAGACCTCTGCGACAAGCTTGGAACCTATTTACACCTCAAGATCAAAAACCTCTACGACAACTTCATCGACCATCCACCAGGCGCCACAGATGGCCCCCCGCCCTCCAGAAACACCAGCCAGCCCACCATCTCCAACTGGTCACCGATCACGGCCGAAGACACCGCCTCGACCATAAAAAGCATCCACTCTGGGGCCCCCACCGACCCCTGCCCCCCTCACATCTACCACAGAGCTGTGGCCGCCATCGCACCCGAACTACAACGCACCATCAACACCACCTTCAAAACAGGCACCTTCCCAGATGACTGGAAGTGCGCAGAAGTCAGACCCCTGCTCAAGAAGCCCACAGCTGACCCCACCGACCTCAAGAACTATCGGCCCATCTCGCTCCTCCCCTTCGCAGCCAAAGTTGCTGAGAAAACAGTCAACAGGAAACGGACACGATTCATTGAAGAGAACGCCATCCTCGACCCGTCCCAATCTGGATTCCGAAGCAACCACAGCACAGAGACCACCCTACTCGCCGCCACAGACGACATCCGCACCCTCCTGGACCAAGGCCAATCCGCAGCCCTCATCCTACTTGACCTATCAGCGGCCTTCGACACCGTCTCCCATCGCACACTAGTCGCCAGACTGCAGGACGCAGGCATACAAGGAACAGCCCTGGACTGGATCCGATCATTCCTCACCGGAAGAAGCCAAAGGATCAGACTCCCACCCTTCCTCTCCGACCCCACGAAAATCACCTGCGGAGTCCCACAGGATTCATCACTGAGCCCCACCCTCTTCAACATTTACATGGCCCCCCTCGCAGCCATCGTTCGACAACACAGCCTCAACATCGTATCCTACGCTGATGACACCCAGCTCATCCTCTCCCTCACCAAAGACCCCACCACTGCCAAACTCAACTTCCAGAAAGGAATGCAAGACGTCGCAGTCTGAATGACCAACAGCTGCCTGAAGCTCAACGCCGAGAAGACAGAAGTCCTCGTCCTCGGTACCACCCCTTCTGCATTAAGCCAGAAACCGGTCCCAGGATGCTTGTTTCCGGTCCAGGGAAGACATGGCTTGGCAGTTCGGGCTGGACTGTTCCCATGAGGCACAGGGTCAGACTTATTTGCATATGGCCATGTCTGAACTGGGGTGGGGGAGTGAGCTAAAGAATGATGATGGATTAAACCCAGATCAGTTGACTGGGGGTGAGTGCTTGCAATGTTCAACACTCCGTCCATCATCCCCTTTTGTTTTGCTATGTTCGCCCTAAGTTGGCAGGGTATGCCCAGTCGTGGGTCCCTTGCTCACTTTGCCACTGGATTCAAGATAGCCTGGCTGATGACGGCTGTAAGCCAGAAACCGGTCCCAGGATGCTTGTTTCCGGTCCAGGGAAGACATGGCTTGGCAGTTCGGGCTGGACTGTTCCCATGAGGCACAGGGTCAGACTGATTTGCATATGGCCATGTCTGAACTGGGGTGGCGGAGTGAGCTAAAGAATGATGATGGATTAAACCCAGATCAGTTGACTGGGGGTGAGTGCTTGCAATGTTCAACACTCCGTCCATCATCCCCTTTGGTTTTGCTATGTTCGCCCTAAGTTGGCAGGGTATGCCCAGACGTGGGTCCCTTGCTCACTTTGCCACTGGATTCAAGATAGCCTGGCTGATGACGGCTGTAAGCCAGAAACCGGTCCCAGGATGCTTGTTTCCGGTCCAGGGAAGACATGGCTTGGCAGTTGGGGCTGGACTGTTCCCATGAGGCACAGGGTCAGACTGATTTGCATATGGCCATGTCTGAACTGGGGTGGCGGAGTGAGCTAAAGAATGATGATGGATTAAACCCAGATCAGTTGACTGGGTGTGAGTGCTTGCAATGTTCAACACTCCGTCCATCATCCCCTTTGGTTTTGCTACAGCACCTGGTGGCCGACCGCCCTCGGAAGCCCACCTACCCCCTCAGACCGCGCCAAGAACCTCGGCATCGTACTCAACTCATCACTCACCATGAACCGACAGGTCAACGCCGTCCCCTCCAGCTGTTTCAACACCCTCCGCATCCTCCGCAAGACCTTCAAGTGGATCCCCCCTGAGTCAAAGAAGACAGTCACCCACGCACTCATCACCAGCAGACTGGACTATGGAAACGCACTCTACGCCGGCATCAACAAGTCCCTACTCAGCAAACTCCAGACAGTACAGAACACCGCCGCCAGACTCGTCCTCAGCATCCCCCGACACGAACACATTAGCCAACACCTATGAAGTCTCCACTGGCTCCCCGTGGAGAAAAGAGTCACTTTCAAAGTCCTCACTCACGCCTACAAATGCCTACACAACAACGGACCCAAATACCTCAACGACAGAATCAACTTCCACGTACCCAAAAGAAACCTCCGATCTTCAGACCTCGCACTGGCCGAAACCCCGCGCATCCACAGAGCCAGAGCAGGCGGAAGATCCTTCTCTCACATTGCAGCCAAGACCTGGAACGAGCTACCGGCAGACATCAGACGCGCCCCTCCTGAACACCTTCAGGAAGACCCTCAAGACCTGGCTCTTCGGCTAAACAGATCTGCGGACCCCCCCTCAGCGCCTTGAGACCCTCATGGGTGAGTAGCGCGCTTAGAATTCCCTGATTGATTGATTCATGTGAAGTTCGGTGGAATTTTGTTCCTCTTCCCACTCAAGTCCTTGTTTGGAATAAACCTCCACCCATTTCCAGGGTGGGAAATGATTGGAGAGGAGTTTGTGAATCCGTGTTCACAAACAAACAAGCTGAACACTCATTGAAATGCCTAATCCCTATTCCATTCATGGGGTGTGCTCTGCATCATAATATTATCTGACAGTAACATGATTTACAACTAGGTTACTTTTATTGAAGGTTTAGCAGTTTCCAATCCAGACATTTGCACTTGTAAAACTACCTACCAAGTGTTATCTGCATTGAGTGGATCCTTATATTGTGAGGGATATCTGGTGCAGTTCAGGGGGAAAACCTTAGATCCCAAATAAAGAGTAATTTGAATCCTCGAATTTCCATCTTCATGCCTTGAAAAAGAACACAGATGCTAAGTAAGTCACCCCAGGTTTCACAGCAAAACCTCTTTTATTTTCTGGAGTATGGACCACATTGCCTACAAAGCGTGCAAAGAAAGTGGATAATACCATTTTGTAAGACTAAGGGCTACACCATATATATTGAGAAACAAGGTATAATGCAAATATCTCTGCCCTCAGTGCACCAACGACTAGGATTTCCATCACATAGAATGCACCCTTCAAAAGAAAGCTGATGCACACTCACTATGCTTCTTTGTGCACATCTTCTCCTGTTTAGTGCTGACAGAGGGGCCATCTCAAAATCTCCAATTTATAGTGCTTCTGGTCTTTGAGAGAGGATACATGTGAGGTAAACAGTAAGGAGGGGCGCAGTTGTAAACTGCACGCTGGTAGGGACAGTCAAACACTCATCCATTTACAGTTGTAATGAGCACTGCCCTTGTGCTGGGGCATACATTATTGTATTGCATTGTGTACGGGGGGGATCTGCAGTTAGACAGAATATCCACCAAACAGAGCATTACAGAAGGTAGGTAGTTTGTTCACTGGAAACTTACGACAATCATGGATTTCCCTGACGTATGTTTTTGATTTGTGTGAACATGAGCTGTAGACCAAAATCTGCCAGTCTTTCCTTGGAGTGCCTACTTTTTTCCGAATTAGGCCTTACTTTGTTATTTGTTTATTAACATCTGCATGATCACTTAGCTCCATGTGCTCTTCCTCAGTTGTTGATCCTCAGTTCTAGCACTTTTTACCAGAAATGGTCAGTCACTTCTATATTTCATGTGAGGTTGTGACTTTGCTGGCGGGCTGGCAAAAGTGCAGCGTCTGATCAATTACTGCCTTAACTGAGTATATGAGGCAGACTTTTGAACAGAAACAGCGGGCTCATAATGGTTCAATAAGACAAATAAATGCTAATAGAATAACACAACACATTCTGGGTGCCACTTTCCAGCTGGAGTAGCATTTCTTTGATTTTCAAGCTACTTCCACAGTTGGTGACATCTTTAAAAATATGGACCAATAATCCAGTGCTTTGGATGCTCATCCCCTTTATATCTTGAATGGCCCTTGCTACCTCTAATAGGGGAATTAGATGCTACCCTCCTCAAACAAAACTATTACTGCTTGGGCTCCTCTTCCTCATTAAATCCAACATTCAGATGTGTTCCACAGGACGAACATTGAGGTAGCCTTAAGGTGGACACCCCACATTTGAAAGACCAACCCTCCAATCCTATAAGACTCATTACCAGACCCTCCAAGTTACGGTCTTCCACTTGGGATTTCTTACCTCGCACAATTCGCCAAAATGTACTACACTGTCTGCATTCACTCCATTGAAATGATGCTCACCCCTTCCTCCATTTCTACTAACCTCAGCTGAGATATTCTGATCCCTGCTACATTACCAGTTGACAAACACAATTCGACCATTGCTTGTACTCATTTTCCCAGTTTTGTGTTCTCAGTGGAATATGTTGGCTGTGGGAAAAACATTTTTTAATTTTGCTTAGTGAGTTCCAAACTTCTTCAGCTCTGAGGGATTGCCGATTGACGTCTGTTGACATCCAGTGTAATAGTTGGAAGCAGTCTTAAGTGTTTGGTTCAAGGCTGCGTGTGGCTAAGTCAGAGTGGCAGACATGAACTCCAAAGGGTTTTTGTCCCTCTCAGTTGTCTTTGCTACTTATGATAGTTCATGTGCAGAGGTTTCTGGCTTATTATTATCATATTATTTAAGCATGTGAAAGGGTTGTATTTGGGCTCTCTTGTTGATGGATCAGCAATAAATCAAGGAACTGTGGTCTACATGAAATAAGTATTACAATCACAGATGTAGCCTGTTTTGTTCCCTTGGATATTTGCAACAGTAACATGTTCTGTCACCTTGAACAATGTTACATTGCATCTTTTCATACCTTGCACATCAACATAAACAAGCCATACTCACACTCGTGATCTCCATGCTTGACTATGGTAACCTTTGGTGCACCCACATTCATCATACTGTGAGGAGTCCGGCGATCCGACGGACCGGAAGTGGGGGGAAACAGAGCAGGACATGCATCCATTCCAGGAAACGCTCTGCGGTCTAGTGGCAAGGGGGAGTATCGCGGAGGCGGACCTGACGTCATCGACGGCGGACCAACAAGAGTCGAGGGATCCAGAAGGAGGAGTGTGGACGGAAGGTAGGAGCGGAGCGGAGACGCCTAAAGCGAGAGCAGCCACGACGAAGGAAGGGGAACCACCGAAGAGTCCGAGAGCGAGTGTGACGGACAGCGTGAGGCCCAGGAATCAGGAGACACCGCGAATAAACCCGGCGGCCCAGAAAGGAGGGAGGACGCCCGGGTCCATACGCCGCGACCCCGTTACCGGGTCGTGGCACAAGGCGAGTACCATTGGGGGGACGTTTTGGTGGGGGTGGTGGGGTGGTGCGGCAGGACACGGTGGTGTAGTCGGCCTTGCCAAACTCCTCACTGCGCACTTTAACCCTTCCCCTACACGGCGACTGGTGGTGGTAGCACATGCTATACTTAAAAAGAGGCCCTGAAACTAAGACCAGTTTTGCTTTGTTTTTTTCTCCTAACTCCTCTGAGAGCCCTCGGCAAGCGTGACGACAACGACCAGACCGGGATCAGGAGTGAGCCCAAGACACCCCGGGTGGACAGTCAACAAGGAACACCTCTGAACTCTAAAATCCCCTCTTATTTTCCTACACCTGCCTTAAGGACCACGATTTGTTTTATCTGGCTGTACGGACCTCCTGGGACTGATATACAAGAGAGCCCAAAGATCATTGTTGCATAAGAAAATAAAAACACCAAACAAACCATACTATACGCGTGCAGTATTCCCTTCTGCTCCCCGTGCCCCCTCGCCGCCTACAAAGTGGTGTCAGAAGTGGGATTTGCCACCCATACCCGTGTGTCGAACCATGACACAGCCCATGCCTGTGGAGGATGTTATAGCCCAGCTAGCTGAGGGGCAGCGGCACCTACAGCTCGTCATGGAGCAACAAATCCAGACAGCCCAGATGGAGAGGGAAGCCCTACAGGGAGCCCTTAGAAGCCAGGCCGACCTGATCACTACGAATCAGCAGGTGCAGGACACAGCTATACTGCGCCTCACGGACGCCCTCGTGAGTACACGAGTCCGCCCTAACGTCCCCAGTACTGTCCTGCAAAAGTACCAGGACGGGGATGATCCAGACAATTTTTTCTAAATTTTGAAAGGGTGGCAACCACAGCGGCCTGGCCTCAAGAAAGATGGGGTCAGTACGTCGCCCCGCTCCTCTCAGGCGAACTACAGGCTGCTTACCAAGCAGCCAATCCTGCGGGGACCACCGCATACGAGGACGTGAAAAAGGCAATCCTAGAGAGGGTGGGATGTGATCAGGAACATTACAGAAGCCGGTTTCGAAGGGAGAAATGGGGAGCAGGAGACAACCCCCGTGCCTTGTATTTCCGGATCAGAGACCTAGGCAACCGATGGCTGACCCCCCATACCTCCACAACGGATGAAGTGGTGGAAAAGGTCTATTTGGAACAGTTCCTGGATGCCCTACCCCCCAGTACACGGTCATGGGTGAAACAACATCCCAACCTCTCCTCCACGTCAGCTGTCGAGATTGCCTGTGCCTACCATAGGTCGCCTGAGTTCAAGGCTGGTATAACACGGCCCCAGTACAACCCCATCCCGAAAAGCGCTCCCAAGCCAGAGCATAGGCTTCCGGTACCTCCCCGCCCGGTCCCCAGACCTTCCTACCAACCCCTCAGTGGGCAGGGGCCACAGTGTTATAGTTGTGCAGAATGGGGGCATATAGCTAGACAGTGCCCTCATCGCGCCCCTACAGTTGAGCCTATGGAGGTGGGGTACTCCCGGGGTAGAATATATGTAACGGGACAGGGCCCTCATCAGTATAGGAGGGAAGTCCTGCTCAATGGGAAAAGACGACATGCCCTATTAGACACGGGGTGCCACGTCACAGTAGTGGATGGTTCCTTAATTACCCCTTCCCAACTACGAGACACAGAACAAGTGAGGGTGACCTGTGTGCACGGGGACACCAAGAACTATCCGGTGGCGGAGATCCTCTTAGACGTAGACCATGATCCCCATCTATGTAGAGTAGGAGTGATACCCTCCCTACCTGAAGCCGTCATTATAGGGACAGATCATCCCAAATTCGAGGAGTACCTGGACAGAACCAAGAGGGATGACAGGACATGGCTACAGGAGGCCCCCTTTTCTGACGTTGTTCTAGAGACCCCTAACACAAAAACAAGAAAAAGCAGACAAGAGAGAAAACGAGACAAGAGGGGTTTCGCCCTTTCGCTGTTGTCACGTCCTGCTTTTCCTCTCTCCCTTACAGATAGCGACAGAGAGAAACCAGCTAGTTTCCGTATGGCGCAACGGGACGACAGCTCCCTTATACATGCTTGGGAGCAGGTCCGCGAACAAGAACCGGAACAGGTAGGACCATACTTTCTTGTAAAGAGGGGGTTTGCTATACAGGGCTGTGAAGGGGGGACCACAGACATCTATACAGCTGATAGTTCCGACACAATTCAGGGATCACGTACTCCTCCTGGCTCACAACAAGATAGGGGGCATTATGGCAAGGAGAACACAGTAAAATATCTCCTAGAGAAGTTTTATTGGCCAGGCGTGTACAAGGACGTGGCAAAACATTGCGCGGCTTGTGTACGCTGTCAGTATACCAGCCCAGGGGGGGTGGTGAAGGCCCCATTACAGCCGTTACCCATCATAGACGTCCCGTTCAAGAGGGTGGGGATGGACCTGGTAGGGCCCTTGAATCCCTCTGCTAGAGGACACCGCTATATCCTGGTTATGGTTGACTACGCCAGTAGATATCCGGAGGCCTTCCCCCTCTCGAGTATGACCACTCCTGCGGTAGCCCAAGCCATGATATCCTTTTTCTCAAGGGTGGGGTTTCCAGCAGAGATACTAACCGATCAAGGGACCCCTTTCATGTCCCGTCTTATGACCCAGATCTGTGCGGTATTGGGTATCGATAAAATCAGAACTTCTGTCTATCATCCCCAAACAGACGGCCTTGTGGAGCGCTACAACAAAACGATCAAGAGCATGCTCCGCAAGGTCGTCACGGACTCCGGGAGGGATTGGGACCAAAAACTACCCTTGGTCCTCTTTGCATTGAGAACCCATGAACAGCGGTCCACGGGATATTCCCCCTTTGAACTGGTGTTTTTGGCGGAGACCCAGGACTTTGCTGGACATGGCAGCAGAGCAATGGGAGGAGGAAGACGAAGAAGGGAAACCCCTGTTAAGCCATGTCACCGACCTACAGTCATCCCGGTCACAGATATGGGGCTTTGTCCACGAAAACATGGAAAAGGCCCAAGGGACCCAGAAACGGTATTACGATCGACATAGTCACCTACGCGAGTTCTCCCCTGGTGACAAGGTCCTCCTGTTGCTTCCTTCTACGGAGGACAAACTACTGACGAAATGGCAAGGGCCATTCGTCATAGAAAGAAAGATAACCCCAGTCACATACAGTGTATTACTACCCCATCGGGTAGGAGGAAAACAGATCTATCACGTCAATCTGTTGAAAAAGTGGGAAGACCCCTTGCCCTCCCACACCGCAGGAACCCCCGTTCACCTCGCCTGTACCACTAAACCCTTGGAGATACCCCTACTGTCGGTCCAAGAACCGATGATCGAACCAGTACCCACTGGGGAATGCCTAACGCCCTTACAGACCGACCACCTTATGGCACTGCTTGGGACCGTCCCAGGTCTCTTCTCCACCAAACCGGGAAGAACTGACCTGGTTCACCACCACATCGTGTCCCTAGACAGAAAGATCGTCCAACAGAAACCCTATCGTATTCCGGCGGCTCGAAGAGAGGTGGTAGAGAGAGAGGTTTCGGACATGCTTGCCTCCGACATCATAGAGCCCTCCCTGAGCAACTGGTGTTCTCCGGTAGTGCTTGTACCAAAACCGGACGGGAGTTGGCGTTTTTGTATAGACTTCAGGCAAGTAAACGCCGTCACCAAGTTCGATACCTACCCTATGCCGAGGATAGATGAGATGGTTGAGCGTCTAGGGAAGGCCCGATACATGTCCACCCTAGATCTCACAAAAGGGTATTGGCAGATCCCTTTGTCCCCGAGTCCAAAGAAAAGACAGCGTTCGCAACTTCCTCTGGTTTATACCAATTCAAGGTACTCCCCTTTGGGTTGCATGGGGCCCCAGCGGTGTTCCAAAGATTGATGGATCGCATTCTCCAATCCCATAAGGGGTATGCCGCAGCATATCTGGACGATATTGTCGTATTCAGCCCAACGTGGGGGAGCATCTACAACACCTGACAGCTGTGTTCCGAGCGATCCAAGCGGCCGGCCTTACTATTAATCCGAAGAAATCACTCCTAGGTACCAATACGATCCAGTACTTAGGTTACACAATCAAGGAAGGACGGATATATCCCCAGCTAAACAAGGTAGAAGCGATCCAAGCTCTCCCCAGACCTACCACCAAAAGAGACGTCCGTTCATTTCTGGGGTTTATAGGCTATTACCGCAGATTCATACCCAACTTCTCTTCCACAGCCAGTCCCCTAACCGACCTCCTGAAGAAAACCCAGTCATCCCGCATACACACCTGGACACCAGAACATGAGAATAGCTTCCACTCCCTCAAACGTGCCATCTGTACAGCACCAGTGTTACACTGTCCCGATTTCAATCACACATTTGTTCTCCAAACCGACGCCTCGGGCCTCGGTCTGGGTGCCGTGCTATACCAACCTGACCATAGAGATGACCTGAGACCCATGCTGTATATCAGCAGGAAGCTCTTTGCACGTGAGACACACTATTCAACGATTGAGAAGGAATGCCTAGCCATCAAATGGGCCATTGAAGCCCTACAGTATTACCTGCTGGGACGGAGGTTCATAGTCCTCACCGATCACGCCCCCCTCACCTGGCTCGCGAATCACAAGGACACTAATCCACGTGTTCTGAGATGGTTCCTTACTTTACAACCCTTCTCTTTCCAGACCATACACAACCCGGGGTCGAGGCAAGTCGGTGCAGACTACCTGTCCCGGCACCCGTCAGCTGAATGGCCCCGACGTCCATTCCTGAGGGGGGAGATGTGTGAGGAGTCCGGCGATCCGACGGACCGGAAGTGGGGGGAAACAGAGCAGGACATGCATCCATTCCAGGAAATGCTCTGCGGTCTAGTGGCAAGGGGGAGTATCGCGGAGGCGGACCTGACGTCATCGACGGCAGACCAACAAGAGTCGAGGGATCCAGAAGGAGGAGTGTGGACGGAAGGAAGGAGCGGAGCGGAGACGCCTAAAGCGAGAGCAGCCACGACGAAGGAAGGGGGAACCACCGAAGAGTCCGAGAGCGAGTGTGACGGACAGCGTGAGGCCCAGGAATCAGGAGACACCGCGAATAAACCCGGCGGCCCAGAAAGGACGCCCCGGGTCCATACGCCGCGACCCCGTTACCGGGTCGTGGCACAAGGCGAGTACCATTGGGGGGGATGTTTTGGTGGGGGTGGTGGGGTGGTGCGGGTCGGCAGGACACGGTGGTGTAGTTGGCCTTGCCAAACTCCTCACTGCGCACTTTAACCCTTCCCCTACACGGCGACTGGTGGTGGTAGCACATGCTATACTTAAAAAGAGGCCCTGAAACTAAGACCAGTTTTGCTTTGTTTTTTTCTCCTAACTCCTCTGAGAGCCCTCAGCAAGCGTGACGACAACGACCAGACCGGGATCAGGAGTGAGCCCAAGACACCCCGGGTGGACAGTCAACAAGGAACACCTCTGAACTCTAAAATCCCCTCTTATTTTCCTACACCTGCCTTAAGGACCACGATTTGTTTTATCTGGCTGTACGGACCTCATGGGACTGATATACAAGAGAGCCCAAAGATCATTGTTGCATAAGAAAATAAAAACACCAAACAAACCATACTATACGCGTGCAGTATTCCCTTCTGCTCCCCGTGCCCCCTCGCCGCCTACACATACACAAAATAAAACCCATCCAAAATGTTGCTGCATGTCTTCTTCACTGCCTTCACATAAGAAAAAGCATGACTCCTGTCCTGCAATCACTCCATTGGCTACTTATACCTAAGAGAGCAATGTTCAAGGCTTATTGTCTACATTGCCTTCCAAGTAAAAGGACTGCTACAAGTTAAATTCAAGCAATACAAAAAAAACAGAACACTGAGCTTCAGGTTTGCACCACATATCATACCACCTTACCATAAGAAACCTGAAGGAGGCATAGTTACACAGTACAAGCTGCCAAGCTCTGAAACTCTCACTGCCAGCCAGGATAAAAGCACCTAAGGTGCATATACACTTCCGAAGACAGTTGAAAACATAGCTATTTCCTAGATACAGCACCACTCCAATTCCCGGCAACAGAGCCCAAAAAGCAGTTACTCCCTCAAGTGCAATCTTAAGCTCACAGCCCACAGACTGGAAAGGACCCAACCAGCAAACTGCTTTTAATATGCAGGTAAGCTAAAAAGGGCTGACCTATGGTTCATCGTGGCATTATATAGTTATGTACTTGTATATAATACAGTTATAAAACACAATATTATTAAGAATATAAGACGCAGTGGTCGGCAGCAAAATGTAACTTATACGTCTTACATTCACATAAGATGTATCTGCTATGAGGGTTGTCCATCACCAGTATTGCACAGCCCAAAAACATCCATCACCAAATGAACAAGCATGGAATAACTGAGAAGATCTGTCACATACTGCTAGACCATTTGGAGGACTTTCATATAGTCCACCATTCAGGTCCCAAATATCTATACACTCTGTGAGATTTAAAGAAGCGGTCAATGACACTCATATAATGGATGATTTCTCCACTTTTCTTTCTGCCAACCATGCCAGCTCAGGACCACAACTTTACACAAAATCTCAGATTGGACAACCGAATGCAGTAACCAGCTAAACAGACTATAATTATAAGAAATATCATAAAGGGACCTGCAGAGCTGTTCAAAGATACAAGCATACTAAAAATCATAAAACTGCATGTCTGTCTCTCACACTTCAATATTTAGCACACTGCTATGCACTGCATTCCATAACATGATACCGCACCTCCGTGGTCATCACCCATGACATGTAAACATTTCCGACATAGCATAAAAACAAACTGCATACCCTACACACTACCCATGTAGGTCAGTGCTTCAGCACCCCACATAGGGGTAGTAAGCGCTATATAAATGCTGCAATACAATACATAAATTATGTCTTATGCCTTGAACTATTCTAGGTACAATAATAAATCTAGTCAGTTTAAAAGCTGGCCAAATAGGCTGCAGGGGCAGTTCTAGTGCCATTTTTCACCTTGCACGGCAGTGGTGGCACAATAAGGGCCGCAGTCCACTACTGACATTTAACTTATAGGACCACGGTACACTGTGTACCATACTCTAGGGAGTTATAAGTAAGTTAAATATGCCAATCTGGTGTTTATACTATTGCATATATATTTGAGGGATCAGAGCAAATGCACTGGAGCCTGGTCAGCAGGACCCAGTGCACTTCAGAGTTGAAAATCAGCAGCATCAGTCCAAACATTTGGGGGTAGAGGGAGTGATCATACCAAAGAGGCATTTTCTTACACCTATAAAGACCTATATATACCTAACTTCACAGTATTTTTGTTGTTGATATTCTTGGTACAATTATTTTTGAAGCGCAATATTTAGGAGTTGATCATTAAATATTATACTGCAAGATCAGTTGATATCTTCACATTCGATAGTTACTAGAGCATTTGTAACTGACAATCTTCTGAAGTGTATAGCTTAATAACAAGAGGGCCCTGCTTGCAATTGTCAGTAAAGACCTTTAAACATGCAACTTGTAAAATTCAACCCAAAACAGTAATATTGTCCTTGAGTTATGTGTCATGTACTCTTGTCAAATTAGTATTGTAGATATTAAGCGGATAATGATAGGATATCAAAACATGGCATTGTTTATCTTATGATGTGACTAATCATTAGGGAAGGAGTTACACAGTACAAACCAACTCCCGTTGCCACTAGCAGGTAAGCCAGAATTGGGGAGGGAATGCAAGAAGCAGCCTGGCTCTGCTTTTCACTGGTGCAGCAGATGGAAAGGGTAATGCTCGGCAGAAGGTCTTTGTCAGACAGTTATAGAAAGGAGATTTCTAGGTCCCAACACTGGGGTTGAGTGGAGTCTCCTGCAGTCTTATCACACCAAAGCTAGTCTCTGAAAGAACTGCCAGTTACTCCCATGCAGATCACCATTGACTTGATTCAGTTCTGTTATGTTTCATATAGGTACCCCAATATAGGCTCAGGTAGTCATCTAACCTTTCACCTATATTCTCCCCTACCATTACACTACATAACGGTTCTTGGGACTGACCTTTTACCTAGTTACAGTACTGCTTATAGGATGTAGAGTTTTCCCTGAACACTAGCCTCATCCATTATGCATGAGGATTCTTGGAAACTCAGCAGTACTACCATCTCCTGCATAATAACTATGTATAAGGGTCATTCCTTCCGTCATCCTAAGTCCGACATGACACAGCAAGGTAGAACCCCTGAGGGTAACACTTTGGGTACATAAACACCATATCTTGCTGGGGTAGGCAGAGTAGAAAAGGACTTCCATGCTGACACACTGATGAGAGATGCTGAGGCTCCTGCACGCAGACACTCCAGCTCGCAGTGGTCTGACATCCCTTGCGGGGTGTCCATCTCGAGACCAAGACGGGGTCCCACAGTCTCTCACTTCAGGTAATGGGGTAGACTTTATCCTAGAGGGATTCTTGGCTTCTACACCTACATACATGCTAGGTACACTTAGGTACATCTAGTTAGTCTTCCACCCGTTGCTCCTGAGCACCAAACCAGTATTAGTTTCTGGCATTTGATGGGAATCGAGCGAGGACAGAAGAAACAAAAGACAGAAACAAAAGGGGGGCCAGTTTAGATGCCAAAGATTAAAAGGGAAGAATAGACAAAACATTTTATACCGGCACCTGACCCCCACGTTTTCTACCATCAGTGATGGTCGTCTGGTGTTATCACTGTGGAGTGAAACACTTTGAAAAGAAGCGCATTACACAAACATAAATAATGCAATCCAGAAATAAATAAATACACAGGTAATGCCAGTGTTGTGCTTCAATTAATTCTTGTACAAAAATGATATGTCTAGGCTCTACACTTTTGCCACAGAAATGATTAAAAAAAGATAAATTGTGACTTATTGGGTTATTTATAGTGATCCAATGTAAGCCTAAACTAACATTTTTAGAAAAATGTCAAATGTTGCAAATTTCATAACTTGTTGAATATTGAAAAGGTAATCGCTGCTGCACAAATAAATTATAATTGATCCTGTGTTGTCTTTCAGCTAATTAGCAGCAAGTGTGTAGATTACACGATATTGATGAAATGCAGAGAGAAGGATGGTTGCTGACGGTGGTTTACTGAGAATACCCGAGGTTATCTATTGATAGGCACAGTAGAAAAAAACGGTGGGGGTGTCCGTTTTACGATGTAGGGGTATGTGGAATAAAGATGCAATACACTGATATTACTCGCATATGAAACTACTTTGGCAGAGTTAGTACTGGTGTATGTGGAACTGAATGCAGGACCTAATTGTTCTGATTTATGGAACTCCGGTTTCTTTTTAGCTTTTAACTGTCGGTTGGAGAAAGCTTCTTGTGGACCAGATCAAAAACATACAATAGGCATAGGGCTCTCCCACTACTTACCATTAGTTTTCTTTATTGTAACCCTTTTTTGATTTCTTCCTACTCGATGGCTTGCCTTCTTCTTCTTCTTCTTCTTGTGTCTGTTTTTCCCCTAGGGCATTTCCTCTTTACCATCCTTTTGACTGGCAGACTTGTAGCCTTCCACTGCTCACATTTAGGACACTACTTTTTTCTTTTCTTCAAGAACTCCATGAGTGCATGTGTTTTCACTTACTTTCTCTCATGTTCTGCTTCCTCTCAACTAAATACCTGTACCTTCCTCACTGAGTGGTTCCTGTTGCTCACTCCTCCCTTAACTTTCACTCTCCCACAGGTGCTGTTTTTCATTCTACCCACCAACCCGCCCCACCCACTCACTTTTGTTCCTGCCTCGCTCAACCTGTCCATTGTTCCTCATTTCCTTCTATTATCTTTTTTAATTCTTCTTTGCCTTCCATCTGTTGCTCTCCCTGCATATTGTTCCCTCCACCCGCTCTCCATTGATACCCTCCCACCCACTCCTTTGTTTTTCCTCCACCCTTTGAGGCCATTCAAAAAATATTTTTTTTTTGGAGGGCCAGGCAGCTGCCATTTGCTGCCTGACTGCTCTGTTTTAAAAAAGAGAGCTTTTGCATAGGTAAAAATATTCATATAGATATCGCCACTGGGTAGTTATAGTTAGGCCTGCGTTTCCATTTTTTGTTTTACTAGTAACTTTCGCTCTGTTTGACGAATCTTCATGAAACTTTCTACAAAAATTCTCATCCACCTCCGTTCTTTCCTCGAACGTTTTGGGATGATCCATCAAGCAGGGGCTAAGAAAACTCAAAACATGTTTTCCCCAATTATTTTTCCATAGGAAAGATGAACAGTGATACCGCAAAAACTGCTGAATGAAATTACACCAAATCTGGCAGAAAACTAGACCTTGGTCCAGAAAGTGTGCTTTTTGTGATTTGGTAAAAATCCATTCAGTATTTTTGAGCAATGAATGCTCAAAAACGTTGTATATTTCACACTGCGGAGGGTTGATTGGCTGCCACCACATCAACTCAGTCCCGAGTCCTACAAAATTCTTACAAATAGAAAAGGGGGGCACGGTAGGGAAAACCTACCCCCGGGCCAAATGTTTTTTTTCTATTTTACCAGAAATTCCTGAAGGATCTGCATATCTGCGACAAAATTAAAAAGTCCCCAGGGACAAGCTTCTATTAAAGAGTGGAGGCATGGGGCCCCCCTCCCCGAGACTGAAAAGGAGCAGACGTGTTTCCCTGCCTGCACTCTTGCAGGCAGGGAAACTCTGATTGCAAAAATAGCTGCTCCTGCCGGGCTGGAACAATGCCGGCACCCAATGCACCCAGAATGGATGAATGTGGGGAACCGTGGGGCCCTGGGGCTCCCCCTGCAGCTTACAACATAGTGTGTTGTGGATGCCTCAGCGCCACTATTGGCTCAAGGAGGGGGCTACATGCCCCCTTTCCTTAAATAAGGAAAGGCCCTGGGGATGGAGTCCCCGGTGCCCCTTAATGAAAAGCCATAAAGGCTCAGAAAGGGGGGCTGGTCGCCTCCTCTCCAAAATATATATATTTTTAAAATAATTTCTATCTCTCACCAGGACCCGTGATGAGAGCCAGCAGGGCAGCTAGCAGGGCCGTGGTGGACATGGGGTTCCTCATGCAGCCCCCACCAGCAAAAAAGTATCTGGGTGGGTAGGCACGGAGACACCCAAAATACATTTTTTTTAAAAAAAAGATAATTAATGAACTGCCGGTCATTTTATTGTTCACTGCTCCTAGGAAGGGATGCTCCGTAATACCCTAGGGTATTTTAAAATAGCATATTCCATGCTTGCAAGGTTCTAGAAGAGGCAGGGGCATCATTAAGCACTTTTCTGATGTTGTGGCGTTCTGCAGGGAGGGCAACAGTCCCCCAACAGCATTAAAAAACAGTAATTCTTCAGGGTAATTCAATCCATGACCCCAGGAGAACTTAACATATTTTTTGAAAGCACTGTGAGCTGGAGTGCAAAGACCATGCCGGAGTCTTTTAACATTTTTCACCTTACATAATGCAATCAAAAAACAATGTTAAAAGAAAGGCCACAGAGATTTTGATTTCTAATTTGATTAAAACTTTATTAAATGTTTTATATTAATCCTTATTATTAAACATTGAATTGTGTGAATTATTGAAATTTTACGTGTGTGTGTGTATATATGCATGTATATAATATATGTATATATTGAAATGCTCACCCCTTGATCAAGATAATAGGCCCACCTTTTATGCTTTGCTGCTGAGACTCTGAGAAAATCAGCAAGTCTGCTTGGATGCGGCCAGGACATGCTAGACAAACTGCATGCTGCTCATGCCAGAAGGCCAAGCGTGGTGTGGTGTGGTGTTGGCTGCTCGCAAGGGGTTGGTTGCAGGGCAGGACTGCAGGCTAGGCCCATGGCTGTGCATGGTGAGGGGATGGCTGCCCACGGGGGATGGACTTTGCCAGGCCCTCCGGCCAACACCATGCCGTGCACGACTGGGGGTTGGCTGCCCACGAGGAGTTGGCAGGGAGATGGCCTTATGTATGGTTGTAAAATATTGTTTTATGTTAAAAAATCCTAGAAATTCACAGAAAAAAACAAAAGTTAAAATGACATTATAGTCAGGAATTGTAATTATATCTTACTTTACATTAACATTTTTTGTAATTCACTGAAAGGTTAAAGTAACGTTATAGTTAGATGAAAATGTCAGTCAAAACATAACCTTTTAAACTAACAAAATGACTGAAATTCCCCAGTTATAGATATCGAAAGAAACTATAACTCGTGCTCTAAAGTAACTATAACTCACACCCTCGCCATGCACTGCTATTGTGCCCATGTATTGCATCACATCATTAATAGCATGACTGCAACATCAGAAATGAAATAATTGATGACCAGACTGTGCATAGCGGGGGCACGAGTTATAGTTACTTTAGGACACTAGTAAGAGTTACTTGAGATAACTATAACTGCCAACACTTCAAGGTTGAAGTGTTGGCAGCCAATCAGAGCTCTGCATTTCCCTGCACAAGCTCGTTATTACTCACAAATTAGCTGCAATCGCAGATAAACAAATCTGGATTTCCTTAAATTTCTCAAGAATTACTGAACAGATTTACACCACATAACAAATAGCACAATCTGCAGACCAAAAGCTAAATTTCTGCCAAATATGGTTTAATTTCGTCCAGCGGTTTGGGCTGTAGGCGTGTTCAAAACTCCTATGTGAATTAACATGGGAAATGCACTTTTTTTTTAACCCCCACTCCCTTTTCTAGATATAGACAGATATCCATCTTTAGATAGACAGATATCCATCTATAGATAGACAGATATCCATCTATAGTTACAGATATACATCTATAGATAGTATCGTAGTCGCATTTGCAGAGTGGTGAAGTAACTGGGCGGGGCCTCCGACCAGCCCTCAGGAATCCCACTGTAAGAGACGTACTAGAGGTAACAGGAGGGCTTCTTGGCCCCCAAGGTCCCTCTGCATCAACAAGGACTTTATACCCCAACCAGTATTGCACCAGGAGGCGCGTTTGCAGAGTGGTGGAGAAAGGGGGTGTGGCCTCTGAAGGCCTCACACCAATCGGGCTCTGTGGAACTACTCTCAGCAATCAGGCTGTGTGGGACTTACTGGAGTTAGCAGAAGGGGTTGTTGGCCCCCAAGGACCCTTCTGGGCACCCACTATCCTGGAACTGCAGGGGAAACCTGAAGGCCCCAGCAGTCCCTGCCAGCTCCCCGCCTCCTGCATGAGCCAGCATTGCTTTGACAAATATGCTGCTCCCTCTCAGTCAAAGCAACTGTGCTCTGCTTTGAGCAAGTGAGAGAAAAATGCTCTCTTGCTCACAGCGGAGCACAGTTTGCTATGGCTTGGCGGGAGTGGTAAAGCTCCCGCCAAGTCATAGCAAACAGCTATGTCCCAAGGGTGCGTACCCCGGGACACCGCAGGAGCCGGCTATGGGGGGGTGGCAGTCCCCAGAGGCCACCCCGCCCCCTCCCTTCAATTTTCCCCCGGGGAGGTGGGGGTCCCCGGGGGTGTGGGCCCCCACATTACATTTTAGAAAAGCCCTGGGGAGGTGGCGGCCCCCAGGGCTCTGGAAGAGCTTGCGCGGCTCCCTTGCATTTTTTTAAACTTAAAGCCCCAGGAAGGTGGTGGTCCCTGGGGCTGAGGTGGGTCCAAGAGGCCCCCATTGTTAAATGAATAAGCCCCTGGAAGGTGGTGGTCCCCGGAGCAGCGGGGGAGGCCATACAGGCCTCCATCGCATTTTTTGTTCACAAAGCCCCGGGAGGTAGTGGACCATGGTGCATCAATGAGCCCCAGGAGGGGGGGCTGTGTGCCCCCCCCCTTTGATTACAATGCTCCCGAGATCTGGCCTGCCCGTGGGCTGATTCAAAACTAATTGCAGGGGCCCACGCTTTGTTTTTCTTTTCAGATCCTACCAAAAATGATTTCAAAAATGTTTGTTTTTTGTCGAGGCCTAGGGGGTCAGGGTATTTCTACCATGCCGCACTTGTGTCAAGCTGAGTCCCATGATGGCTGCAACCACTTCCTGATTGAAGTGTTGGTAGACAATCAAATTTCAGTAGGATTTTGGGCTCCCAGATATCTATATTTTCTTAACTTACTCAGGGTATTTCTACCATGCCTCACTTTTTAAAAGAAATATTTTTTGTGGGACTCTGCGTCAAGCCAAGTCTCATGATGGCTGCCAACACTTCCTGGTTGAAGTGTTGGTAGACAATCAAATTTCAGTAGGATTTTGGGCTCCCAGATATCTATATTTTCTTAA
This sequence comes from Calotriton arnoldi, assembly GCA_963921515.1. NCBI lineage: Eukaryota > Metazoa > Chordata > Amphibia > Caudata > Salamandridae > Calotriton > Calotriton arnoldi. Next base: position 1,214,641 of record CAWUFW010001940.1, on the reverse strand, counting down.
CTTAAATATCTCTGAATCTACTTACACCAAATCACAGGAATCACGCGTTCTGGACCAACATCTAGCTTTCTGCCAAATTTGGTGCAATTCCGTTCAGTGGTTTGGGCTGTAGCCATGTTCAAAAAATGAAAACTCCCTATAGACATTACATGAGGAAAACACATTTTGAGCCCCCCTTTTTTCACGGCCCCCACTTCAGGGATCACCCCGAAACTTTCAGCAAAGCAGCTGAACCAAATAGGAGAAGTTTTTGGGAAATTTCGTGAAGATTCGTCAAGCGGTGGCAAAGTTATTGGCAAAACAAAAAACGCTTTTCCTATGGAAACTTTGGCCCTAACTTTCGCCTGTAGGTAATGTATATGTGTGTGTGTGTGTGTGCGTGCATGTATGTGTATGTATGTATATGTATGTGCATGTATGTATGTATGTATGTGTATATGTATGGATTCTAAACACTTACCTGAACTACAAAGACCATGATACACTGCATGCCCATTAGGGCGGGACTCACTTCAAATATCGCAAGTGCGATTCAATTTCCACAGCCGTTTCCCCGGTGTCAGCCAGTGAACAAGGAATTTCAGACCCCGAAACGCGTATGGCAAAGGACATTTTGCTGAGAGGGCTTCGCTGAGTATGCTGTTGTCTGCCAGAATAAAAGGTTAAAATTGACGTCGTGTGTGGCGCCTCATCCTTCGGGCACTTTCATATGGAATGTATAGCGGTCTGCTCTGGCCGCGAGGATTGCCCCACTGCAGACATCAGCGGGTCCATACGCCTGTGAAACAAGGGTGCAAGTGGAACGACGTATCCGTCTTGGTGAGACACAAGTATGGCAGCAGCTCAGCCCAGCTTTAAACAGCGATCCAGAGGGATATTAAAGAAATGAGAGGATGTACGGCAGCATCCACCTTGGATTCTAAACACTTACCTGAACTACAAAGACCATGATACACTGCATGCCCATTAGGGCGGGACTCACTTCAAATATTGCGCGTGCGATTCAATTTCCACAGCAGTTTCCCCGGTGTCAGCCAGTGAACAAGGGATTTTAGACCCCGAAACGCGTATGGCAAAGGACATTTTGCTTAGGGCTTCTCTGAGTATGCTGTTGTCTGCCAGAATAAAAGGTTAAAATTGACGTCGTGTGTGGTGCTTCATCCTTCGGGCACTTTAATATGGAATGTATATATATGTATGTGTATATATATGTATGTGTATATTTATGTATGTATGTATTTGTGTGTATGTATGTATTTGTGTGTATGTATGTATTTGTATGTATGTATGTATTTGTATGTATGTATGTATTTGTGTGTATGTATATATTTGTATGTATGTATGTATTTGTGTGTATGTATGTATTTGTATGTATATATGTATTTGTATGTATGTATGTATTTGTGTGTATGCATGTATTTGTATGTATATATATATGTATGTGTATGTATGTATGTGTGTGTATGTATATATGTATGTGTATGTATATGTATGTATATGTATATGTATGTATTTGTATGTATATGTATGTGTATGTATATGTATGTGTATGTATATATTTGTATGTATATGTATTTGTGTGTATGTGTATGTATATATTTGTGTATGTCCCAAAGTTGCCCCTGAGCTCAAAGACTCCACTCCACATGAGGACAGCTCAACAGAACTTTATTTTTGAAACCGGCTCACCTTCCCAAACAAATAACAATCCCTGACGTGTTTCGATGCATATGCATCTTATTCATAGGGCCGGGGGAACAGCAAAACCACGGATCAGATTTCAGCCTCTTTTCTCCCATTAATGCATCCACCCTCCAGTGAGCGGCATGCTGGGTGCTGTAGTCTCAATATCACCCCTCCGATGGGGTCCGTGTCAGTGCCGATATTTGTAACTCCCCTAATATTTTCCACAATGTCTAGCCCTCCAGTGGGCCTCAGGAAAGTGCTCCGGTTTCACAATGAAAGTTCCTCATGTGCTGGAAAAAGTCTGCCGTTCCTTGATAGCCACACAGACCTGTTACCAATCCACCAGGCGGTGCAATCTCCCACAGCTGAGGCCGCCGTGTTGAACATGTCCCAAAGTTGCCCCTGAGCTCAAAGACGCCACTCCACATGAGGACAGCTCAACAGAACTTTATTTTTGAAACCGGCTCACCTTCCCAAACAAATAACAATCCCTGACGCGTTTCGATGCACATGCATCTTATTCATAGGGCCGGGGGAACAGCAAAAACACGGATCAGATTTCAGCCTCTTTTCTCCCATTAATGCATCCACCCTCCAGTGAGCGGCATGCTGGGTGCTGTAGTCTCAATATCACCCCTCCGATGGGGTCCGTGTCAGTGCCGATATTTGTAACTCCCCTAATATTTTCCACAATGTCTAGCCCTCCAGTGGGCCTCAGGAAAGTGCTCCAGTTTCACAATGAAAGTTCCTCATGTGCTGGAAAAAGGCTGCCGTTCCTTGACAGCCACACAGACCTGTTACCAATCCACCAGGCGGTGCAATCTTCCACGGCCGAGGCCGCCGTGTTGAACATGTCCCAAAGTTGCCCCTGAGCTCAAAGACGCCACTCCACATGAGGACAGCTCAACAGAACTTTATTTTTGAAACCGGCTCACCTTCCCAAACAAATAACAATCCCTGACGCGTTTCGATGCACATGCATCTTATTCATAGGGCCGGGGGGAACAGCAAAAACACGGATCAGATTTCTGCCTCTTTTCTCCCATTAATGCATCCACCCTCCAGTGAGCGGCATGCTGGGTGCTGTAGTCTCAATATCACCCCTCCGATGGGGTCCGTGTCGGTGCCGATATTTGTAACTCCCCTAATATTTTCCACAATGTCTAGCCCTCCAGTGGGCCTCAGGAAAGTGCTCCGGTTTCACAATGAAAGTTCCTCATGTGCTGGAAAAAGTCTGCCGTTCCTTGATAGCCACACAGACCTGTTACCAATCCACCAGGCGGTGCAATCTTCCACGGCCGAGGCCGCCGTGTTGAACATGTCCCAAAGTTGCCCCTGAGCTCAAAGACGCCACTCCACATGAGGACAGCTCAACAGAACTTTATTTTTGAAACCGGCTCACCTTCCCAAACAAATAACAATCCCTGACGCGTTTCGATGCACATGCATCTTATTCATAGGGCCGGGGAACAGCAAAAACACGGATCAGATTTCAGCCTCTTTTCTCCCATTAATGCATCCACCCTCCAGTGAGCGGCATGCTGGGTGCTGTAGTCTCAATATCACCCCTCCGATGGGGTCCGTGTCAGTGCCGATATTTGTAACTCCCCTAATATTTTCCACAATGTCTAGCCCTCCAGTGGGCCTCAGGAAAGTGCTCCAGTTTCACAATGAAAGTTCCTCATGTGCTGGAAAAAGGCTGCCGTTCCTTGACAGCCACACAGACCTGTTACCAATCCACCAGGCGGTGCAATCTTCCACGGCCGAGGCCGCCGTGTTGAACATGTCCCAAAGTTGCCCCTGAGCTCAAAGACGCCACTCCACATGAGGACAGCTCAACAGAACTTTATTTTTGAAACCGGCTCACCTTCCCAAACAAATAACAATCCCTGACGCGTTTCGATGCACATGCATCTTATTCATAGGGCCGGGGGAACAGCAAAAACACGGATCAGATTTCTGCCTCTTTTCTCCCATTAATGCATCCACCCTCCAGTGAGCGTCATGCTGGGTGCTGTAGTCTCAATATCACCCCTCCGATGGGGTCCGTGTCAGTGCCGATATTTGTAACTCCCCTAATATTTTCCACAATGTCTAGCTCTCCAGTGGGCCTCAGGAAAGTGCTCCGGTTTCACAATGAAAGTTCCTCATGTGCTGGAAAAAGGCTGCTGTTCCTTGACAGCCACACAGACCTGTTACCAATCCACCAGGCGGTGCAATCTTCCACGGCCGCGTTTAGCGCGGAGCAATTCTCCAAATGGGATGCTTCTCTTAAGTCCATCAGGGTGATGGCTCCGTGCATGCAACACGCTATTCCCTGCGGTAGCCTTTCTGTACAGACTAGTATGTATGCAGTCATCCCTCACCTCAACCTGAACATCCAGGAATTCAATTGTGGTAGTATGTATCTTACTAGTGAATCTTAAGTTAAGCTCATTTGTGGACAAGCATGCTGTTTTCTAACGTAGTCTGCCCAAACTGTTTATCTCCTTTTTCGGCCTTATTTTGATTCTCCTCTTAAATTTATTTGTTTTCTTACCATCTTTTTATTTGAGCCATCCAAATTGCTATATCGGCGTAATAGCCGCACTGTAACCCATTTCTCAAGCGGCTGCTTGAATTTGCGGTTTCTCCCATCCCACTCTTCCCCTGTATAGCACCTAGGGTGGGGATCAATAGTGCTCTTTTTCTTTTGTTTTCATTTAGCTTTATGCTTTAGTCCTTGTTATTTTGTTTTGTTCTTACTTTACCCGTACTTGACAAATGGGATCTGGCAGGCCTTGTATTAGGTTAGTAGGGGTGTGGTGGTTTACTTGGCCACTGTGTACATCTGAGCCTCATGAAACTTTTTAAACGCTCGCGCACTTGCGCAGTGAGGCTTTGATGTAAGTGTAACTATCACTTGATTGCCACATCCCATTGCGGTGGGTATTGTATATGTATTTTTTATATTTATTTTGTAATGGTTCAGTTTCCACGTGATATAGTTTGTTTAAACTATCATGAGCTTTAAAAATGGTTATTATACTTATATGTTCAAAACGTGATGTTAGTCTGTCTTCTAATATGAACAGACTTCAGTAACCATGTATTTTTCTTTTTCTTTATGTCTATGTATTTGTCTTGTGACCCTTTGTATGAGCACTTAAATACAGCCACTTCCGGGTCAGGAAGTGACTTTGACAAAGACCGTGAGGTTGAAACGCGTCAGTCAATAAACTTTTGCCTCTGAAAATTATCCTGAGTGCGACTTTACCTTCTGTTGTCTGACTGAAGGATCTGTACAAATTATTGCGGGTCCAGCGCCCGCCTGTTCGCACCAACCCTACCTGGTGGATGAGGTCGGATGAAAGGCTGGAAATCTTTTTTGGATGTATATATATGTGTATATGTGTGTATATATATGTGTATATGTGTGTATATATATATATATATATATATTCACTGAAAAAACCATAGGTTTCAGACACGTTATAGTTACAAATTAGCATTTAAAAAACCTTTGAAATTCACAGAAAAAACCATAGGTTTTAGGGACAGTTATAGTTACTTGGACATTGCACTCGTACAAAACCCGTGAAATTCCCCCGTTATAGTTAGTTCAGCTAACTATAACTCGCGCCCCCGCAATGCACTGCTGATGACGTCACATATTACATCACTCATGACATGGTCAGTGACATCACTGATGACATCACTGATGACATCTCAAATGACATCATCCAGTGACTGTGTGTTTCTCTAAAGTTTAAATATTTTTAATATATATAGGAAAAGACGTATTGAAGAATGAGTGGGTGTGTAAGTGTCTGTATGGATGATTTAGTAGGTGCGTGACTGACTGTATAAGTGAGTGATTTAACGTATCGTACTGAATGCATGGGTTAGTGACTAAACTGGGTGAATGTCTGTATCCGTCTGTCTGTTGCTGTGTAAGTGGCTGCATGTGTTTGTGAATAGCTACATGAGTGTCTATTTGAGTTATTGAATGCTTGTGTGAGTATCTGTATGGGTGCCTGAGTGTTTGTGTGGGAGGGGTGTGTGCGACTCTGTGCATAGATGTGTGAGTGGGTGATTCACTGGGTGGATGGTTTCAAGAGTGCATCTGTGATAGACTGTATGGGTGGGTAAGTGTGTGTAAGAGTGTGTTAGTGAGTGAATGTATGTCCCAGTGGTACATGTGTGAGTAACTACATATGTGAAAGGCAGTATATATGTGTGTTGGAGTATATAAATAGCTATAAGCGAGAGTGAGTGATTGTGATAGTGGCTGTATGGATGAGTGTGTGCTTGTATCAGTGATTGTATAAGAGCGTAACAATGTGCTACTATTTGTATGAGTAAGTGAGCTGGTGTGTGTATAACTGTATAGGTGAGTAAATGGCAGTGTGTTTAATTATTTGCATGACTGACTAGGTGTGTGAGTACCTCTATGGATGAGTGGCGTTGTTTGAGTGTCTATATAGGAGTAAGAGTGCATATGATAGTCCTGTACTGAGTGACCGTAAGTATGAGTGACTGTACGGCTGAGTGAGTGGATGTGTGTGTGTAGACCTAAGAATCAGTGAGTGGGTATGTGGTTATTGGTGTTGGAGTGTCTATGGTTTTGCGAATGGCAGTCTGTAATTTAGAGTGGGTGTATCAAAGATTATATTAGGGTGTGAGGAGGTGCATCAGATTATCACGTGGATGATGTCATCAGTGATGTCATTTGAGATGTCATCAGTGATGTCATCAGTGATGTCACTGACCATGTCATGAGTGATGTAATATGTGACGTCATCAGCAGTGCATTGCGGGGCGCGAGTTATAGTTAGCTGAACTAACTATAACGGGGGAATTTCACGGGTTTTGTACGAGTGCAATGTCCAAGTAACTATAACTGTCCCAAAAACCTATGGTTTTTTCAGTGAATTTCAAAGGTTTTTTAAATGCTAATTTGTAACTATAACGTGTCTGAAACCTATGGTTTTTTCAGTGAATTTCAAAGGTTTTTTAAATGCTAATTTGTAACTATAACGTGTCTGAAACCTATGGTTTTTTCAGTGAATTTCAAAGGTTTTTTAAATGCTAATTTCTAACTATAACGTGCCTGAAACCTACGTTTTTTTTAGTGAATTTCAAAGGTTTTGTAAATGACAATTTTTAAATGTATTAATTGTTATATTAATTTTTTTCATACTGATTTAGTACATTTTTAGAAACAATTTTTTTTACATATTTTATTTTTTAAATTACATTGTAATTACATTATACATTACATTACAAAAAATACTTTCTCTTAATGAATTACTTTAGTTTAAATACTTTGCAGATAGGCAATAGACTTTTAAGTACAGTAGTTACAGTTGTTGCAATGGGCAACACATTTTCAAACACAATGCAACATTCAGCTCAATGTGAATTTCTAGTTAAATGCAATTAGTTACTTTATGGATTACTTTTCTAACCACAG